>CM061548.1:214474534-215749534 GCA_030864215.1 Capsicum pubescens
TTTTTATAAAGAACAAGGTACCTTTGGTTATTCTTTTAAAAATGATAAATGCTTCATATATTTCTGGTATAGTGGATATCTCAGTTCCGTCCGTGGTATATACAGTATTAAGTAGTCCATATTCGTAGCAAGTTTTAACTATATTTGGTTTGGTTTGGTTTTAGGTAAGGCAATTAGTTTATTATATCCGGTCAATCTTTGGGTTATATAGTTTGTATCTGGTTCTTGGACATTTGTAGCTTTGGGGTTGCTATTTAAAAAGGTTTGTATATTGTAGATATTTTCTATGTATTTTTGGGATGTGTAGTTATAAACTTTTTTATCTTGGTTCAGACTATCTCGGTATGTGGTAATTTGTGGGGGTATAAACATGGGATTTTTTGGTGTATTTGGGGTATATGGTTTTTCAAATATTTTATTCATATTCATGTTCTGGTATCTTGGTCGACTAGCTCCTTTGCTTGTACCTGCGGAAGTAGATAGATAAACGTTATGGGTTTTATGGAGTATCCCAAAATTAGAAAATACTATTCTTATTTATAATAAACAGATTGACCGGATATAATAAACTAATTGCCTTACCTAAAACCAAACCAAATATAGTTAAAACTTGCTACGAATATGGACTACTTAGTACTGTATATACCACGGACGGAACTGAGATATCCACTATACCAGAAATATATGAAGCATTTATCATTTTTAAAAGAATAACCAAAGGTACCTTGTTCTTTATAAAAATTTACGCGGCACCGGCAGAGATATTATTTGATGAAGTTAAAAAACCTATACAAGTTGTAAAGATAGGAATGACACGAGATATGATTATACCACAAAATATTATTTCACAACCAGAGATACCCAGAATCGAGATACCAAAATTTTATGCAAACAAGAGGATTATCGGATTATCTACAATTTTACAAGAGCTAGCAAATACATATTGCAAACAAAATCCCATATGGAACTACTATTCAAGAGATCATGTATTAATATATTCGAATTCAAAAGAGTTACGAGAAACAGATATGGAAACTATTAGGCAATGGATTATCACGTTGCTTAAACCAGAGACAGAACCTATCGCCAGAGCTATTAAAGAAAAATTTATTTCAGAAGAATTATTGACCAGATACTGCAAGACTATTGGACACAAATATCCAGACCACAGATGTTCAAAATGTAATGGAGGAGATAATGATGTCCCAGCAGTACAGTTAGAATGAGAAGATAAGGACGACAGCTGAAAGATAAGACCAGAGCAATAATAGAGATACAACAGATATGACAAAATAGACAGAAGACTTATTTGTACAAAGTTGTTACGTAAAAGTTAACATTAGTTAGTAACATTAGTTAGTAGCATTTATTGAGAAGTTAATGTAAAGTAGGAAAATTCAAAGTCTTATAGGTTAGGTGAAAAGAAGGACTTTTAAGTCTTTTTTAAGTTTTTTTTTAGCTTTTTAATATTTTATTGAATACGGATGTAAAAACTTTTATACATTTTTCATTCTATAAATAGAGAAAGCAGAAGGCATTGCAAGGCAAGCCTTTATGCGTTGAAGCAAACATTCTCTCAAAGTCCACAATAAATATTTTGCTTAGTTATTAAAAAACAGGTATATATCAATGGAAAAATCTATGGAGAAACAAAGCACAGAAATATCAAACCTACCAGAACAAGTATATTTATTTATGATTATGAATAGCTAAATTCATAATTCCCAACAATCATGATATGATAAAATAAATTCATGTTAGTTACTTTATAGTAGAATTATTCGAAGAATAATATGTTAAGAAGTTTATTAGCAAAGTGGAAACGGAGAAAGATCCCTAAGAACTATGCCATCCTAAAGGTGAAACCAATAAGGCAAGAAGCCGTGGTGGGGAGTAACCAGAGTAGAGGCGCTGTTTAAGGGAAAAGTATCCAGATTACCATGCTAATAGTGACCGAAGAACATGTTATTTAAGAATAATCTAGTATATAGTAATCTAAGATGACTATATTTTGTTATGTACATGATTGAAGGGAATATTTTGAAAAAAACAATTTTATGAAAATGAATAATTATTTATCTGATGTGATGGTAGATAAATTTAAAATACTTATTTTGTATGCCCTTAAAGATATAAAAGAAGTAGATATAAGAAAAATCATATTAGAAAAAGCATTTGGTATATATTACATGACTAGAGTAAATTATATAGCATGCCTACCTAACTACTCTTATAAATACTTAGCATGATAAATTGCATAGAATTTCTTAATAAAAATATACAAGAACTGCCAAGCCTAAAACAAACAACTACAAAATATTATAATAAAATATTTAGTCAATCTTAAATGATAGATAATCTTAAAGTCTTAATCTTATATATACTTAGAGATATAGAAATTATAGATATTAAGAGAATAATATTAGAAAAGGTATTAAACTATGAAATTGAAATTATGAATTGGATAGCACAGTTATACCTAGATAATTACCCAGATGGATATTATTCCAGATTAAAAGATGCTAGAATATATAAAGAAAATTAGAGAAAGACAAAATTGGATATATGAAGAAGTTAATTACATAAATCAACTTGAAATAGAGAAAAAACAACTAGAAGAAAAATTACTTAAAATAAATTTAACCTTAGAAAAGGAAAATACAAGTAATAATTTATTTAATACATACGAAAAATTATTTAATACAGATGGAAAATTAGTTATACATGAACAACAAATACTAATTAGTCAGATAAAAAATATAAACCTACGCATTGAATATAGCAAAGTTAGAATAAAATACTACACAGAAATTGCTAAAATTTCAATAGGATAAAATAAATTAATGGATACATCTTACGAAAAGAATAAATCATTAAAAGAAATAGAAACTCAACTATATAGTTTATACCTAGAATACAAAAGATTACATATTACTAACGAAGATCCTAAAACACTAGATAATTTAATCACGATAATATCTAATTTAGAATATGAATTAATAAAACATCTTAAGCCAAGAAGATAAAAATGAAAATTATTCCAATCAATAATAATCATTATAAAAATAAATACATACGTATTTATTATCTAGTTGAAACTAGAGAAAGATCCCTAAGAACTATGCCATCCTAAAGGTGAAACCAATAAGGCAAAAAGCCGTGGTGGGGAGTAACCAGAGTAGAGGCGCTGTTTAAGGGAAAAGTATCCAGATTACCATGCTAATAGTGACCGAAGAACATGTTATTTAAGAATAATCTAGTATATAGTAATCTAAGATGACTATATTTTGTTATGTACATGGTTAAAGGGAATATTTTGAAAAAAACAATTTTATGAAAATGAATAATTATTTATCTGATGTGATGGTAGATAAATTTAAAATACTTATTTTGTATGCCCTTAAAGATATAAAAGTAGTAGATATAAGAAAAATCATATTAGAAAAAGCATTTGGTATATATTACATGACTAGAGTAAATTATATAGCATGCCTACCTAACTACTCTTATAAATACTTAGCATGATAAATTGCATAGAATTTCTTAATAAAAATATACAAGAACTGCCAAGCCTAAAACAAACAACTACAAAATATTATAATAAAATATTTAGTCAATCTTAAATGATAGATAATCTTAAAGTCTTAATCTTATATATACTTAGAGATATAGAAATTATAGATATTAAGAGAATAATATTAGAAAAGGTATTAAACTATGAAATTGAAATTATGAATTGGATAACACAGTTATACCTAGATAATTACCCAGATGGATATTATTCAGATTAAAAGATGCTAGAATATATAAAGAAAATTAGAGAAAGACAAAATTGGATATATGAAGAAGTTAATTACAGAAATCAACTTGAAAATGGCATTAAATTACATTCTCCCACCATGTTTGATAATGTTTCTCCTCTTCCAGATCTGCCATAAAATAAAAGCAGGTAAAGCAATAAGTAAAGGTCTGAGCTTAGAGCAACATTGAGCATTCCACCATTTGTATACTGTATCCTTTAATTGAATAAAGGGACCCTATATTCCAGCACCAGCTGCAAATTGACTCCATAGTTGATTAGCTGCAGAACATTGCACAAATAAATGTTCATATAATTCATGAACAAGTGTTTCACAACAACAACAATTAAACCATATCTTCCATTCTTGTATTAATAAAAAAAATCCCCTACTGGAATCCTTTTCTTCCATAGTCACTACAAAAAATGGGCAAATTGCGGGGGTTAATTTTAAGTCCCCCGCAAATTGCGATTCCGGCGGTTCCCAAAACTACCACAATACGAGCCGTAATAAATAATTTGCGGCAGTTTTTTTTCGATCGCCATAATTAATTTGCGGTGGTGACTTTGGTATGATGTCCTTCGAACGTGGATTCGCGTAGAACATCGCGCCACCATACGAACATGGTATATAGGAGAAATATGAGGCCCAAACTGAGAAGTGTTGCACCCCCTTGAAATGAGTGCATGTACATCACACCCCAGGATGGAAAGAAGCTTGAAAGAGAGAACCAGGAATGAAATAGCGAGACCAAACGAGCAAAAAGCCATGAAGGTTGACGAGTCGTTGTGCGGGGATGCGATTCGCCAAGCTGGGCTTCCAACACTTAAGATTGACCTCCTCAAGTGCCAGATATGAATGTTTTCTGAATTTGGTAGTTTAAAACCTCCGCAATTTATATTTTTTATTATTATTTTTTAATTTAGTGTGGCCCATTAATTTTCAATAACAAATTATAAATTCTAATTTTAGCTCAAATTTAATTGTTCCTTTAGGCATAACCTACAATCCAATATTTATTCAATTCATATATCATTAACATAACATGACTAATTAAACATTGTAATTCACAAACATATAAAAAATGCATTGAACATTAAACTTCAAAATTAAATTTTCAACATTAGCATCTTCAAACTCCAAATTTTCACATTAACTAGTATCTTCAAACTCCAAAATCAAATTTAAACACAAAAAATATTCTAAGATTCGCTCCAACCATACAATTACATCATCATAATTGAATATCGAAGACAATTTGCAACGAAATCAACAACTATCGTTAGGATCTCATCATCACGTGGTCTCCTTGCATCCATGGGTGAAATGGGTCCACTAGCCGCATAACTTGACTACATAAAAATGCAAAGTATAAAAACCAATCAATAAACTTTCAGTCCTTATTACATTTATATCTGCGTACAACTAAAAAACATCATGATAAATATAAATAGATCAATCAACAACTACTTCACCCTACAGTTTCAAACTTCTCAATCACTTGATCAAACTAGGAACCTGAGTACCATTCAACATACAAGTAATATCAAACTAGGAACCTGAGTACCATTCAACATACAGGTAACATCTAGCTTTAAAAGAGTGATTTGGAGTAGAGTTTCCATCAAAATACCTTTCGTTCCTTTCATTCTGCACACACCATTTAAGATCACTACACCTTGCACATCTCTCAAACTTATTCTTTCAAAAAAAAAAACAGAAAAATCAAGATAGCAGGTAGGAGGTGTTTATAGGAGTGAATACAATGAACTTTCAAAATTCAAAGGAATGGTCGGATAGGTACTTGAATAGATGACCAATCATAAGCTCCCTCGAATAAAGTTATCACCATATCAAATTAATTAAAAGAGAGAACTTTGAAGTTATCTATGATTATACCTAAGCAGAATCGTGATTATCAATTGTTTCGAAATTACAAGACTTTCATTTGTGAAGGATGAGAAAGCAAGCTATTTATATTACTCTACCTTGAATAATCAAAATATTTCTCCAGCAAACAATAAAAATGATCCAGACACGCATTTCAAAGACATCATCCTAATTGACATGAGGGCAATACCGTGATAAAGTTACCTATATTTTGACCATCTGACCCAAAATGGTTCCTCGAAGCAGTGCTCTGAATACCAGCAGGAATCTGCTTAGTAGCATCAACTACAGCAGAAACAGCAGGCTTTGAAGCTAGCTCCTTATTTATTGCCGGCCCTTCACTTTGAACAGCTGGTGCATTTGTCGTGGTTGATTTTAGCACCTCACCGCTTCTAAATAAGTATCCCAATGAACTTTTCCCTCCTCCATAGCTGACTCCGCGGCCCATATCTCCAATTTTCTCTTGTTAAAGAGTTACATGAACAACCTGATTCAGGAAAAAAGTAAGATGTAGAAGCAGAGGCCATATGCATTAAAGATGGAAATTCTATCAGCTTCAGAGCTCAACAAACCATTAACAAAAGAACCTTAATGAGACCTTATTTAACTATCCTAGTTTAACTTGGTACATATATATAATGGTTAGAATGGAAACTCTATTGCATTTGAACGAATACGGAGAAGCAAATATGTTGTTAAGAGGATGTTGGATATTGAATAACGTTCTTTTCTGGCTTTATTACTCTGCGATATATGCGAACAAAACGACCCCCAAAGAATCTCAGTAAAGTATATGGATCATTTACGTACCCATTCAGCTGAGGCACATCTTCCCAAATCTGAGGTTTCTGTAATTTATCTCTGCAAACCTAATAAAAGGCAGAATACAGATGAAATGCTAGAGTTATCAATACTCTGCATTTACTGTTTTCGCGTCAACTAGACATTTTTAATATGGGTAGATTTCTCATTTAGTTACTCAACTAATAGTTATTATCTTAATCTGAGAATAACTATTATTTGAGTGACCACATGAGAAATCAACTCTTTGTAACATGCCTGAAGTCCAGGAACACCGTCAGACATTAAGATAGTTATCATTCCATAGTCTGTATGAGCTCCACAGCCATGCATATATTGATCACATTAGTCTATCTCACCTGCAACTGATAATAACAAAGGATGGTATGTTCAAGAAGTAAAAATTGAAACCAACCAGAATATATCATAAAAGCTCATGTTGGGAGTGGAATAACTTCTTAAGGACGATTATTCGTAACCTTCCCATCTCATCAAGTATTACAAATACTTATATCTCGCTTAATACATGCTTTGCCTAGGATAACAAAATATAGTCCTTACAACACATTTAAATTTAATAATAGCTAGCTTTCGCATGATGTGAATGCACAATGGTGGATATAGAGGGTCGGTTGCGGGTTCACGTGAACTCAATAATTTTTGCCCACGTCTTTATGTATATAAAATCCACTATATAAAAATCCATAAACTTTAAATGTTGAAGGTGCCTCTGCATGGTCTAAGTTATGCCTCTTTATGCCTTGAGCAAATTAATGAGATTGGACATAATTATCAAATTCAAATGGACTGATGACTCCAATTGGATAAATATTTTATGGGTTGTTGCATAAAGCTAAAGCAACAAGGAGGATTGTTTAGTCCTGAAGTTGAACCATATGCCTTCCAGCAAAAAGATGTAGTGGGAAACCCCAAATATGAAACCAGTTGAATATCTTTCACATATAGCTTTCTACAGGGGGAGCTATCACTGCAGGCAAATTTAATTGCATTTTTTGTTGCTGATGTTCCTCTAATTCCCATAAAGTATACACTGTGAATGCTAATACCAAAAGTCTGCATATCAAATATTCACATTAATACATTAGACAAACAAAAACATAATCAAATCAGTTGCTCGGACTCTCTAAAATTATTGTTGCACCTGTATCGAGCAGTATCCGACTTACACCCGTCGATGTTTTTAAAGAGTGAGAAATGTAGATTACATAATTGCACTGCAATATGTATATATCATACCTGGTTTGGGCAGGGCAGTAGAGAATCACAATAATATTGATCAATTATGATGGGATTTGACATATTTTCCATCCACACGTTCATAAAGCTAATCTTTCTCACAAATCCTGGACCTCCCTAATAGATAAAGCGTTGTATATGAGGAATTCCAATCGGGGTTGCATCAGTAAAAATTAAAATCTCAATGATGAAAACTGCTGCAGAATCAATTAATGATGGCAACATTAGTGTTTCTCTCTTGTTTCTTGTTAGTCCATTAGAAAAAAATTGTTATTTTTCTAAATTTAAAAATATTTTAACTTAGAAATTCCATTTTCAAGTTAAAAGAATTATTATATATCTAGCTGCCAAGTCTTAATCCCGACACTATTTTTGTATTGGAAAGATATGCTCCATCAACACAGACATTGTGCACCTGTGCCCATGAATTTGACTTTCCCAAGCTTCCAATGCTAAAATTATGGTGCATAAATCAGCCAATGAATTAAGACTAATATGAACTATCAGTGGGAGCAACCTTTAAAATAGCCTCCCATACAACCAAATTTTCTGCAAGGGAAGCTCTTTTCTCAAGCAAACAGACGTTGAGATATATTCACAGCAAGGCTTCCCAGTAAGCTGGCATAGGCTTTCAATCAGGCTGTACTGGTAGAACAACCAACTGTCTCACACGTCGATGAAGCACCCATCTACGGTATAGGCTCTAGCCAAACAACAAATAGCCACCAGAGCAATAGCGCAGATGTCAAACAATCTCCAGATACCCAGTCCACCTACAGACACATAATGTATCAGCTTATGTTCAACATGCATCTACATCCTATCAATGGCTTGCATAATGAATCAAGACCCAAAAAGTACTAGAGAGAAATAAGAGCATTTTCTCTATAAACCAAACAAACAACTTATTCTAGATATCCTTTTATCATTATAGTCTACTCTCTCATGTTGCATTCTAAAGAACAGTATGACCATATATTAACTGTATAAATGATTCTAGCAGCGGCCAATGGAAAGGACGAAAGTCTTCAGTATATGATTATCATAACTGAAGATAAACCATAAAGCCTAACATGCAGTGCGTTCCAACTAATAAAATCTGCAATACAAATCTTACTCTCTAATTGTGTATGGCAAGTAGAATACCAGTAGGAATGAACTCAAATTCGCAGCTGCAGTAGATCCAACTCAGGAACAATTGCAGTAAACATAAAGAATTTACTTGAGGCAACCAATTGCGAAGAAAGCAGATAAACTAAAGCATTAACAATTAGAAAAATGAATGATTTACAGCATAATTACTTCGTAAAGCAAGAAGCAATGTTTAATAAGATAAGTGGCCTTTAGGTTTTGCATAGACGGTACTTCAGTTCCTAATAGACATAATATTCCAGGGATTAATTCTACCAAAATTATATTGTCCCAGGGTACTTCCTGAG
Source organism: Capsicum pubescens (assembly GCA_030864215.1). Taxonomy (NCBI): domain Eukaryota; kingdom Viridiplantae; phylum Streptophyta; class Magnoliopsida; order Solanales; family Solanaceae; genus Capsicum; species Capsicum pubescens. Next base: position 214,483,722 of record CM061548.1, read on the forward strand.
GGCCTATGCTTCACCCAGAGCAGAGTCCGTTCAATGAATATGGACTATTTTTTCTCATAACACGAGGTAACTAAGTAAGAAGACGTTGATGAGCAAGAAATCAAAGAATCATCACCAATATTTATGAGTTTTCAACTTACCAAAAAGGGAAAAATAAAGAACGAGGCCCGCCGGAGTAGCAATGACCGGCAGACTTCTCAATCGATTTGGGGGAAAATGAGAGAGGGTCAATTTGGGGAAAATGAGAGCTCTCAACCGATGCTAAAGCTATTTTGGCCAAGAAGGAAAATATTTTGGCCAATTAAAAAAAAGAGGGAAAATATTTTGTCCAAGAGAGAAAATGTTTGGCCAATTAAAAAAAAGAGGGAAAATATTTCCTTTTTTTTTATTGATAGCGGGGAGTTTTATAAATTTTAGCGACAGAGTTTTAACCCCTGCATTTCATATAATTTTACAGAGATTAAAGTAACCCCCGTAATTTTATCCATTTTTTGTAGTGAGTCTCCAAAAGAAAAAGGATACTTTAAAAGGTATTCCCCTGTCCCATACAAAATACAAACCTGAGATCTTTATTCACAACACCAGTATTCCTTATAATATCCCAAACACTCCCAACTGTGAATTTTCCAGAAACTTAAGGCATCCAACATAGTTTATCCCAACCATCAGACCTTCCTGAAATCCCAATTTTACTCACCACATGCACACATAATTCTTTAGGTAAGATTTCTTCAAGTAATTCTACATTCCACCCATTACTCTCCATCAGTTGATGCACATCTTCAATACCTTTATTTGTACTGAAACCAATGGGCAGATAATGGGAAGTAACTCAGCTGAGCAAGAATCAGGGAGGATCATCCATTAGAAACCTAAAGTTACACAACCAGTGTCTCCTCATGAAGTGGTTGTGGAGGTTTAATGTGGAAGCTTCTCTCTTGAAAGAGGTCATTTCTTACAAATATGGCCAAGAAAGTCATTGGGTCACAAATGAGGTCAATAGCACTTATGGAGTTGGTGTGTGGAGAGCAATCAGATCATCTTGGCCAAAATTGCATGGACATACCAGAATAAGAGTAGGAAATGGTCACAAAACTCTCTTCTGGAAAGACCACTGGATAGGCCAATCAACTCTCCAGGAATGGATTCCTGACTTGATGCTTCTAAGTAGCAACATTGAAGCTACAGTGTTGGAATGTTGGTCTCCTCAAGGTTGGAACCTCACATTCAGAAGACATCTCAATGATTGGAAAGTGGACAGGGTGACAAACATGTTGAATGTGCTAGAAGTCTTCATGGGCACCACTACTAATCCAGATTCTCTAAGGTGGAAACACACAGAGGATGGCATTCTCACAGTGAATAGACTCTACAAGAAGGAACCTCACATTCAGAAGACATCTCAATGATTGGAAAGTGGACAGGGTGACAAACATGTTGAATGTGCTAGAAGTCTTCATGGGCACCACTACTAATCCAGATTCTCTAAGGTGGAAACACACAGAGGATGGCATTCTCACAGTGAATAGACTCTACAAGAAGGAAAACAACTCAGTACAGGGGGAAGTATCAAAGCTCTGGAAACCCCTATGGAAGATTCAGGTTCCTAATAGAGTGAAATGTTTTACTTGGCGAGTGGTCAGAATGGCATGTCTCACTCAAGAAGTTCTCCAGAAGAAGTTCTCCAGAAGAAGGGAAGGACACTAGTTCCTAGATGTTTTTTATGCAATGAAATTGGGGAAACAAATAACCACTTATTTCTACACTGCAAATTTGCTGCTCAACTTTGGCATTTGTTCTTCACCCTCACTAAATTGGAATGGACAATGCCTGAGCACACAACTGATTTGTTAAGTTGCTGGATCAGAAGAGGTGGTAGCAAGAGTCAAAAGAAGTGGTGGAGGATGATACCCTCCTGCATTTGGTGGTCAGTATGGACGGAAAGAAATGAGAGATGTTTCGAAGACAAAGTCAGGTCCATTAATGATGTAAAATGGAATTGTCTTGTCACGCTATTTTTTTGGTGCAAGGAGAATTGTATAGAGGACGTAGACGAATTTGTAGATTTCTTAGGAGCATTGTAATTCTAAACTCTAAGTTCTCTTTTGTAACTATTTTTTCAGGTGTCCAGCATCCTTTACTGCCGAGGGAGGAATATAACAGTACCATTTTTCAAAAAAATAATGTAAAGCACCTTTCTGAGTCCAATTATCAAATCATATACTAACATGACCAGATTGAGGTTCCCGCCATATCTCTTGATCAAAATATTCTCTGGCCATTAACATATATTTCCATGTTTGAGAACCCCCTCTCCATTCAACAACTTGAGGTCTATGTCTCTTACAGTACTTAACCCATATGAAATTAGTCCATACAGACTTTTGAGTTATAAATTTCCACCATAGCTTTGCAAATAAAGCTTTAGAAACATCAAATAGAGATCTAAACCAAAGACCACATTCCTCTTTTGGTAAACAAATATCAAGCAATGAAACCCAATGTTTATTTCTCCCAACTTCCTTTAAATTCCATACAAATTTAGCAAACAGTCTATGTAGATCATAAATCACACATTTTGGTGGCATAAGAGCAGATAACTGATAAATTAAAATGCTTTGTAACACATTATTAATCAACACAACCTTACCTCCAAAAGATTGAAGTTTTCTTTTCCATAGTTGAAGCATATTCTAAACCTTTTTTAGTAATTTTGAGAAGTGAATCTTCCTTTTCCTACCGTGTCCTAGTAGACATCCAAGATAATGTATAGGAAATTTAGCTTTAGGAAAACGTATAACTTCTTCCACCATTTGAGAGTGTGTGTGCAACCTTATTATGAAGAAAAAAGGCACTTTTGTCCCAGTTAATCTTCTAACTAGATTGATCTTCATAATCCCCAAGAATTTTCATGATTAACTCTAATGAAAACTTGTCAATGGAAGCAAAATTGATAGTATCATCTGCACATGCATGATGATTAATCTGATCACTCCATTTAGGAAGGCCAAAACCCATTAAACCATTGTAGGAAAATAAAATGTTAAGTGCTCTACTCAGTACTTCAGCAGTCATAATCAATAAAGTAGGAGACAGAGGATCCCCTTGCTTCTTCACTCCTCTGGAGGAATCAAAGAATTCTTGCGATTGCCCATTTATCAAAATGGAATACCAGTTATTAGCCAAAATCCTCCAAATCATTTCAGTAATAGTACTAGAAAACCCCATGTTCTCCAGAACTCTAATGATAAATCTCCACTCCACCCTATCATAAGCTTTAGCCATGTCAAGCTTGATTACCACATTTGCAGTCTTGCTCCTTATCCTAATATTAGTAATTATTTCTTGAGCAAGCAACACATTTTCAGTAATGTTTCTTCCTTTAACAAAACCAGACTGATTTTGTGAAATGAGCTTAGGCAAAAATCCTTTAATTATGTCATGAATAAGTCTAGAGATAATCTTATTCAGGAAATTACTCAAACTAATAGGTCTTAAATCAGAAAATGAAGCAATTTTTCTTTCTTTGGAAGTAATAGCATGTTTGGGATTGCTTATTTCCCCAAATAAGTACTTATTTTGAAGAAAAAATACTTTTTTTTTTAAAAAAGAGGGTGTTTGGTAAACTTTCAAAAGTGCTTTTAAAAATAAGTAGAAGCAGTTTTTCTTCTTCTGGGAAGAAGCAAAAAATTTCTGCTTCTAAAAAAAGCAGAAGCAGAAAATTATTTTTTTATGACAGAATTATCTCTATCACACAAATATATATATATATATATATATATATATATATATTTTTTTTTTTTTCTTTTTCTTGTCTAGGAGATAATTCGATTCTTTTTAATTGATTTATTAGTTCGTCTATCTCAGTATTTTTATTTGGTTCTTTATCTTCTTTATTTTTTATTAAGAAATCTATCTTTCTGTGTAGTTCAGGTAATTTTGGTTCTTCAGCTGATTTTTTAATTTCTTTTCCTTTTATTATGGTATCTAATTTAGCATGTAAATCTATTAATAATGCTATTATAGTATTATTTTGTTTTACAATTGTTTTTTCTGACTGACCTATCGGTAGGTGTAAAGAAAATCTTTCTGGTTCGGTATGAAATATTTTTGAAGTTTCTAAAGCTTTTTTATAGTTTATATCTTCTATATTCATGAAAGAGAAATTTCTTCTAGCCTTTGTGTTAATATTTTTAACTTAGTTATATCAGTTTGTATAATTTGTAATTTCTCTTCTATTTTAGTTATTGATAGAAATGTTTTGTTTTCTATTTCTTTAGGTTTTTCTATTATATTCTTTATTAATTTTTCGATTTCTATTTTTGTAGGTATTTTTTCTAGATTGGAATTATTATTCAAATATTGTATCTTTTTATTTATTTCTGATTCTTGGATTTTTAGATAATCTAAATTTTGTTCTAGTTTTTCTAATATCTTCTTTTGCTTATTTTGAGTTATTTCTTGTTCTTCTAAGAATCTTATTATAATGTTATCATTTTCTTGGATCTTTTCACTAAGGTTTATTATTATATCAATCAACGTGTTATATTGTTTATCTTCTGAATGCAATATATGTTCTCCTTGACTAAAATTACACTTTAAAGTAATATTATCTTTTAATTTTCTATATTTCTTTTCAGGTTGATAACGAAGATCTAAGTACTCAAGGTGTTTTAATGAATCTATTTTGTTAGCCTAGATGATTTAGATTAAGATACTTTTTACTTAGCTTTGTTTGATATTTTAATCTGCTATTAGTATAAGTTATATCTAATTCTACTTCTTGTATATTTTCTATTAACCTAGATTGTTCGTTAATTAAAGCTTTTTTATAATATTTTGAGGTTATGGTAATTATTTCGTCTGTTTCTTTGAAGTTTAGAATATCTATTTCTAGGTTTCTTATTTCTCTATTTAACAAATCTTGTCTTTCTTTAAATTGTTTCAAAATTTTTACAAGTTGATGTTTATAAGTAAATTCTCTATAATATTGTCGTTGAATTTCTCTAATATATTCAATGTATCTTATAGGCATTTATTATCCTAATTGATAAGATTTTTTACTAATTCGTTCTTTAAGCCACTTTATTCCTGTACTATTATTTTCTAAATCTCTATCACAACCTTGTATTTTCCAATTTAACGTACTTACTAATCTATCACACACTGGTCTAGTTGTATTATATAATTTATATAATCTATTTGCTTCTAGTAACTTCTTTCTACTTTCTTCTAAGTTATGTTTTCTAGTTATAATATTATCTATTTTTCTAATTTCTCTATATAAATAGAAATAGCTACACCTTATATCTTGGAAAGATCTATGTCTTTTCATACAAAAAAATTTTAAGAAACAAAATTTTGCGAGTTAATAGGTAATGTTCCCAAAACCTTCTCGCTCTGATACCAATAAAATATACACTTAGATAAAATATAGGATGTTTCAATTTATACAGAATGACAGTTTTTTGGTTGGTTAATGCAAATATGTTGTAAAATTCTACTTAGTACTCTCTCTCTCCTATAGTTTCTTCATAAGTTCTTTTAGCCTATATTTTTCCCATTTTTACCTTTTTTTTTTAATCTTATCTTACCTTGTTCATCTCTCTCTTTTAACTTATATTCTTAATAGCTTCTTCTTTAACCACACCCCGGAATAGTCACCTGGCTATTAACATTTGTCTTGTTGTCTATTCAGCAGATCTGACGGACTTTCAAAGCTAGAATTTCTAGGAATTTACAGGTTAATACATCGTTGCTATTAAAAGGTTAAAAGATTAACCATATACTAAGGGTAATAAGGATTTACATAAATTTACATGTTATGCAAAAAGAAAAAACTTCATAAATATAAATATTTTTTGTGGAAAAAATATAGTGTAAATAAGAACTTACATGAAGTAAATGGGGGAGAGGTTTCCCTTTCGGGAACCCCCTTACGATTGAATTGAAACTTGAAAACTTTTATTCAAACTATGTCTCTTAATATTATACAACTTGGTTTATACAAAGGGTAGATAGATGGTTTTTGAGAAAGGTTTTACACATTTAGAGGGAAGAGGAATATGTTGTGTTTGGTTTTTTCCTTCCTTTTCATTCTTGCCTTCTACTACTAAGTCTTAAGCCTTTTATAGTCAAATTTTTAGAAAAAGGAGTGGATATAAAAACGACTACGTGGCCTGGACATATGTGGCCGATACTTAAAGATAAAAGATAAGACAAAATCTTATTAATGCTTAGCCGGGTGCTCATTGGGCCCCATCGTCATATGCATTATTGTTTCTTTCTTGACTCAGTCAGACACATGCTTCACAGTTTTTCTTTCTTTTTAGAAAGTAATGATAAAGGAAACACCATTCTGATACTGATACTGACTCGATTATTACAAGACACAAAGTGGGCATCCCCACCTGTCAATCTTATCTCTTACTATAAGTAGCTTGTCTTTATTCTCTTGTCTTCTTCTGGACTAAGTATCCAAATTGTGCAGGGCGATCGAATCGAAACTCATTCCTGAGTCATCGTCTTCGTAAGGGTCCTGAGCATCTTGGAAATGAGTAAATTCATTGCCTTCATTAATATCTTCACCATTTATTTCTGGGACTAATCTGTCTGTACTGGTACTAGGCTGTTCATCAATATGCTTATCTTGTGTCTGTTGGCTGAAGAATTTATCCAAAGTCTGTTTAATTATAGTCTCTATAGTTTCACTTTTCTTTATGGAGATTAGAGTTTTCTTTGAGGTCTTGTTGCCTGATTTATTATTCTACGTCTTGATGAAGAACAATTTTCATCTTCACTTTTTGGCAAAGTGACAGCCATCAACGGGTTTGACTTGTCTTTACCGGTTACCGTTTGAACCGGACTAGCTGTACCAATATCCGGTACAGTGGATTTCTGAGCATTTAGAGGGAAATGCACACCCTTCTCATCTATTTTTTGAGGAGATGGAGAACTCTGAGTCTGTTTATTTGTCCTACTTGTATTTGTCTGATGATCGAGTCTTGCTTCCAATAGTTGTATCTGTTTTATCAGTCTGGTGTTTTCCATAAGAAGAGATTCCTTTTGAGCATTGAGCTTCTTGAAATTCTCCGTCATAGAAGAACAATGGTCACATAAAATAACTTTTTCTGTGTCTCTCTGTATATTGTATTGAGGTATTTGATCTGGATTTTGTCTGAGTGAAGGTGATATATAATAATTTGGTCCTAAGTATCCTCTAGCATGATTTGTTGCTTCAGTGAAATCATTAAAACCTTTAAAAAATAGGGCTTTAAAATCTTGTATTGACTCTAATACCTCTATCCATGTTTGAAAAATGCCATTAGTTTTACCATGAATAACTACATAATATTTAAACTTTGGCTTGCTTTTTTCTGCCATATATTGACATGGAGAATTCTTTGCTGCCATAAAATGATTACGATTTTGTTTATTCTAAGATATCCAAAGGTTATCTATTAAACACTTTTGGGGTCTATCTAGAATGTAGTCTGGTCTTATTCTGAATGACATATTATTCTCAGGATAAGCAACTAAATTAAATTGTCCAAAGTGAATTCTTTCCATTGCTTCTAGGGAGTCTAATGGTCTAAAATTTAAATTACCTAATACTGTCTGTTGATATGAGTTTGAAGGAGAAGCTATGCCTTTGCCTTTATCTGCAGGAGGCTGAGGCTGTCCTATTGGTTTCATGCTGAAAATAAATAAGTTGAATTAAAACTTAACTTATTTATTTATTTATTCCTAATTGTAATCTACTTAACTGATCTGCTAAATTATTTTCTTTGCCTTTTATATGTTCAAATATAATATTTTTATAAATAGATATCATATCTAGAAAATTCAGCCATCTTCTTCTACTGCTAGTTTTATCGTTTATCTTTTGATGGAATTTAACAATAGCTTCACAATCTGTTCTAACTAAAATTTCTTCTTTATTTAGAATATATAACTTAAAACTATTTAAACCATATATAATTGCTAATACTTCTAAGTCTATAGAACTCTTGTTTCCCTTTTCTTTATATGCTCCACTCTGGTAGCCGCATATTTGTTCTTCATTTTTATTACTATATTTATTAGGTCGTGCTTTTAGAATAGCTCCCCATCCTAAATCACTTCCGTCTGTTTGAATAATTAAATAATCTGATTCTAATGGTATTTTTAAGTCTGAAATATTTTTAACTTTTTCTTTTATCTTTTGAACTAATTTTATATCTTCTATATTAAAGCTTTTTTGTCCCTTGCTTTCTGTCTTTGCATATAATGGTCCTGCTATTTTTTCTAAATCTTGGATAAAATTTCTTGTGTAGTTTACTAATCCTAAATTTTTTTGTAAATCTTTAGTTTTTTCTAATTTATCGGGCATCTCTAATACTTTTTTAGCTATGTGTGGTTGGAGGTTTACTCTTCCTTCTCCAAATGTTATGCCTAAGAAATTGATATAAGTCTTACATAATTCCATTTTCTTTTTACTTATGATTATACCATGTTTAACAAATAATCTAAATACTATTTGTAAGTGTCCCAAGTGTTCTTGCATATTTTTACTAAACACTAGAATATCATCTACATATACTAATACAAAATGTTTATATTCTCCAAATATATCATTCATTTTTCTTTGAAAAATGGGTGGAGCTGTTTTTAAACCAATCGACATGACTAATCATTCAAAATGTCCTGCTGGACATGTGAATGCAGTCCATTCTATGTTGTCTGGGTGCATTTTGACTTGCCAGTATCCTGATTTGCAGTCAAATTTGCTATATATTTTCTTATTTTGTATTCTATTGATTAACTTACTTTTATCTGGTAGTTAATATGCATCTGTTCTAGTATTGTCATTTAATCTTTTATAGTTAATTACCATGCGAGCTTTACCTCTTATTTGTTCACTATGATTTCTTACCATAAAAGCAGCCGATCTATGTCTACCAGTAGATCTTTTTATTACTTCTAATTTTAGAAGTTTTTTAATTTGTATATCAAATTCTTTAGTATCTTCATTATTAGCTTCTATAGGTGCAGTTTTTATAGTGTATTCCGAATTAACTATGTCTAATTTACACATTATCTCATTAGCATCCCAATGAGCTAATGGTCTTTCTTCGATTATTTCCATTTTATCTAATATAGATATTATGTTGTCTAAATCTTTTGGACTATTTATCATTCCTATTTTATTTATTTCTTTTTTCAAGTTATAAAACTGGGTTTCTACATTTATTAAAGTATAATCTTTTTCTATATTCTCTAAGTATTCATATTCTTCTATATTTATTAACGTATACTCTTCTATACATTCTTTTAACTCTTTTTCCTCTTCGTTAATTTTACAACTATTATCTGTACATTTATCACAGCATAGCTGAGGATCTGACTGAGAATCTTTCTGTGTTTTAAGTTTTCTATATACTGTAGGTAATCTTGAAGTTATTACTGGAGTATATGTGAGGTTTTTGAATAACATTATACCATCTCTAGTTATAAGGCAACCTCCCCTGTTGTATATACAAAATTTTAATGCTATCACAAAGTCTGTTCCAATATTTAAATCTCTTACTAATACTTGATTAATATTATAAGTAGGTTCGTAATATTTATTACATGTGTTTAAGAAACTTATTTGAACTTTCTCTATATAGTGATGATAAATATTTCTGGATCTATCCATCTGCATTGCTGTAATTGGTGTTTTATATGTTCTTAATATGTTTTCTGGTATTATTTCTTTATTTATCATACAACTAGTACATCCTGGATCTATTAGAGCTAATGTTTCTATTTCTATATTTTTAATTTTTATTTTTACTAATACTTTTACCGTAGAAAAGTCTTTTTTTTTTCGTTGCATATTAGGCCACTATTATTTTCTTTGTTCATAAGCTCTGTTTCTATTTGTTCTAAATGTTCCATTTTTTGTGTATTATTTTCATTTTCATATTGTTTAGCTTTTCCTTTTTCTAATGTATTTATTCTGTGTTCTAGCTCATTTAATCTAGCCTCCATAGTTGCTATTCTTAGATTCGTGATTTGATTAGTTGTATATCTTTGTTCATTATTTACGTTTGATTCTATTTTTATTTTTAAGGCAGTTTCTATACAATTTATACAGGCTTCCATGTAACATTTTCTACATTTAGCTCGGTATTCCTTACTAGGATACCATCTACAAATTTGACATCTATTCCTTTATTTTTTTGAAACTCATGGGTACATTCTTCTGTGACATTCATTAAGTTATTTATTACTAAACTATTTAAGTCTAACTCATCTATTTCTTGTCCTATTTCATTTATCAGGTTATCTTCTTCAGAGTCTGATGAGTCTGTTTTGTTATTTTCATTTAATTCGAAACTTACTATAGAATATATGCTTTCTGTATCTGACATATATTCGTCTACATTTAATAATGTTTCTTGAAAATCTTCTATTAACTGAGAGTTTCTAGTTCTGCTATTGTTTCTTTTAGGGCATATATTTGCTAAATGATCTGGACTTCCACATGTATAACATTCTAGTTTATTTCTATAATTTCTATATTTCCTAACATGTCTATCTCTATTTAAATAAGGTTTCTTTGCTTGTGATTTTCTTAAAAAATATCTTTTACGAGTGTATGATTTTTTGTTGTAATTATTGTAATTCGTTTTATATCTTCTCGGTTTTCTTTGGTTATTATCATAATTCTGGGTGGTATATATTATTGATTTACAAAAATTCATTTCATTTCTTTTTAACTGTTTTTGTATTTGTATATTTGTACATTTCTCTGTTAATATATCTATTACATTTTGTATTCTTTGTCCTATAGTCCATCTAGCATTTGGGTATTGAATTACTCCATCTCTTTTATACCATTTTTCTTCTATTTCTCTTCCTAATGATCCTGGTAATTTATTAAATAATTTCTTTCCTAATTCCTCATTAAAAGTATTACCACTAGTTGTACAATAATAAAAATAATCTTTTAAAAAGTTTTTTATATGCATCCAATGTGAGATGCTTAATTGTTCTAATTTTATTAATGCGTCTTTTTGTAATGTTATTAGACCACTATTTGGGTCTTTTCCTGTTGATAAATTATGTATTTTATTTGTAAAATTATAAGGGTTTGGTCCCATTGATATTAAAATTTGAAAATCTTGTGGGCAATTAGATTTGAATCCTTCCCATGTAGCTTTTGCTGACTCTCCTAAATTAGTATTCCGTGTCTCGAGCTGGGGGTCTATCTGAAACAACCTTTCTACTTCTTTAGAGGTAGAGGTATGGACTGCGTACATCTTACCCTCCCCAGACCTCACTATGTGGGAATACACTGGGTTTGTTGTTGTTGTGTTTCTACATCTGTTTCTGTATAATATCTTAAATACTTTGCTACTACTATTCCTTTCCATAGATCTATTACAGTATCCCACATTTGTGGATCATGAGCTGCTATATTTAAAATTTTTCCTTTACTACCTCCTTCTTGGAGTTTAATTTGTTCTTCTATTGACATTCTTTTTCCAGCTGGTCTTATATTTTCTCCTTTAATTTTTTGGTCTGGATTTATCCTAATTGCTGGTCTTCAAGGTATATTTCCTGTGCTATAACTTATTGGTTGAACATTAGGGTTAGTTGGCTGGAAAGGACTAGCACTTGTAGAGCTTGTTGCTTCTACTTCTGCTAATTCTTTGTAGCTTATTATAGACATTGTGTCTTCACTTCTCTTTTCTGAGTTAGTATCATTAATATTTTCTGATTGATACGTCTTATATTCTAAATTATCATTTCTCTCTAAGCATGTTTTGAAATGTTTTATACATTCTTTTATATCCATGTTATTTTTTTTATATCCTTTACATTTAAAAATCCTATTTTTATTTTCTTCATGCAACATTAGTGCTTGTTCTATCGCATAATCTACTTCATATCCTTCTTGTAATATTTCTACATTCATTAATTCTTGTTCTATTTCTATAGTACTCTCTGTTTCATTATCATCTAATGATCTTTGATTTGTGTAATTATAGTCTGTGAATCTAACAGATGATTGTTAACATATCTTACAAGTTTGATTAACGTTTTATTTTTAAAATTTTACATTTCATATTTAAATCATAATTCTTTATGATTTATATATTTTTATTTTATTTTCACTCATTTTCTTTAAATAAATTTGAAAATATCATTGATGATGATGACTAAAGAATATATAAGTTATTTTATTATTATTAATGATAACAATTGACAAATGAATCACGTTACAAGATTGTACTTTGACATCACATAATTTTTTTTTCGAATATTTAATTTTCAATAAATAATTCATGAAAAGTGACATATTTGTTAAAATATAGTATATATATATATATATATATATATATATATATATATATATGATGACTGCTTATTCGTAGTAAATTTTGACACCGTAAAAATATATTAAAAAAAGATAACAAATAATAGATAGAATTTTATTTTAAATATTTGTCATCAGGTAGTATACGTATATGAATTTGGCTACTTAATTTTAGAATTGAAATGGTAAAGACATATCCAAAAGAAAAGGTAAAAAATAACAAATATTATCTCATTTAGATATTTGTAAACATGAATTTAGTGTTTGCTAAATTTTAGTAAATTTGACAAAGTAAAATGAATCCAAAAAATAAGGTAACAAAAAGAAGATAGATTCTAATTAAATATTTATTTGACTTTTTTTTCAAACCTTCTATTCATTCAACGAGTTTAGCTTATTGCACTTCTTCTCCTTCATCTATAAATACAGATAATATTTCTCATTTATACATATATTTTACTGCTCTCCAAAATATAAAGTCATCTCTATTATTAATAAGTTATTTTTTGAATCAAAATTGCTTTCTCATTTGAAGGTATGTTTTTTTAATAATTATCATGATATAATTAAATTTTTTATGTGCATACATATAATAGCATATGTGATAATATCGTTGTTTGTGAAGTTCTTTGATTTTGTTAAGTTTTTATTTTGACAATAATATTTTTATTTCACTATTTAGTGTAATGTTATTATTATTAATCATATATCTCTAATGCATAGAAAATGAGTAATGTTGAAAATTTTTGTGATGTATGAAGGACCAATTATTTTTGTCGTTAATTTTTTCATATGTAGTTATTTAATTTATGAAATAACTTTTATATTCATTTTTGTTTGATGTTTTAAGTAATATTTAAATTATTTAAGTAATATATCACTATTTAATTTTTTTAATGTATTTATGTATATAAATATTGATTGAAAATTTTAGAGTACGTACTTTTTAATTAAATAAAAAAATTTAATTAAAAATATTATAATAGATATTTAAAATAATTTTTCTCTATAAATTGATTTTAGTAATAAAAGTCTATTGATAGATGTCCTTTTTGGTCATTTGTCTCAAAAAAGCACTTCTTGAAAAAGATTATCCAAACATAATTTGATTATCGAAAACACTTTTCGAATGAATTTACCAAACACAAATTGTTTTTTTTAAAAACACTTTTTTGAAAAGCCATTTTATAAAAATACTTCTCAAATAAGCAGTTTTGCAACAGCAATCCCAAAGGGGCGTAAGACCAAGTTGGTATGAGTAATAGACTTTGGTAATATTCTTTCGTAAAAAAAGCCCTCACTACCTTCCATACATCATCTCCAACAATGTCCCAGCAAAATTGGAAAAATAACCTATAAAACCATCTGGCCCACAAGAATTGTCCCCATTCAGCTAAATACCACCTTCTTAACTTCCTCTAAAAATGGTTGTTTCTTTAAAAACTCATTTTCTTCCTCAGTGATTAATTTAGGGATTAAATTAATCAACAAGAAATCCTCAGAATTATTATCAGAAGAGAATTGATGTTGATAAAAGTCTATTGCTTCTGCATCTACCTAAAACCCGTCGTCAGCCCAAGAACCATCTGCTCTTTGAATTCTATTAATCTCTAACCTCTTTCTTCTACCATTGACCAAACTATGAAAAAAATTGTATTCCTATTTCCTTCTGAAAACCACTGAGTACCAGCTTTCTATCTCTAATATTCTTCCTCATAATAAATATATTGCCGCGACTCTGCTGTTCCCTTTGCAAGATCATTCTATTGGTAGCAGAAGGAGTTTCTTCAAACAACTGTTTTTTAACTCTTACAATATCTTCCCCCCTAATCTTGAACTGTTTAAAGACATCTCCAAATTCAAGTCTGCTCCATTTTGATAAAGCCTTTTTGGTTTTCTTCATTTTCTGTTTCAAAATTATAAATATATCCTCACATTCTGCTGGATGCATTGGGACCCAACTCTGTCTAACTACATCTTTGAAACGTTCTTTCTCAGTCCAAAACTTCGAAACCCTGAAAGATTTATGAATATGCTGTTGATAATCTCCACACATTAGCAGTAAAGGATCATGGTCTGAACCTGTTCTAGCTAAATGTTCCATCTCAACACAACCCATACCTCCCAGAAAGTCTTGATTCACAACAATTCGATCCAATCTCTTAAAAATGCATTGATCATTAGCCCTACCATACCATTCCACCAGGTGAAAGGAATCCCTTTGAAGTTTATTTCACTAATTCAAAAGAATTAATACAAAAAGCAAAATCCTCATACTCATTAGGATACACAGAAAGTCCCCCAATCCTCTCTTCCTCATTCATGATAACATTAAAATCCCCTCCCACCGTCCAAGGATCATTAATATTATGATACAAAGGATAAATATCCTCCCATAGTACTAGCCTTTCAACCTCATCATATTTAGCATAAACATCAGTAGTTACTACCTGAGACCCATCTTGACAAGACAACAAACAAGTTAATTACTGTTTAGAATCTGATAAAACAGTCACCTGAATATCAACAACAACAACAAACCCAGTATATTCCCATATAGTGGGGTCTGGGGAGGGTAGAATGTACGCAGTCCATACCACTACATTCGAAGAAGTAGAGAGACTGTTTTTGATAGACCCCCGGCTCAAGATAAAGGATCAAGACCTTAGGGTGTGTTTGGTATGATGGAAAATGTTTTCCTATTTTCCTTTGTTTGGTTGCAACAAAATGTTTGGAAAACATTTTCCATAACAACTCATTTTCCTCAATTTGAGGGAAAATGACTTCCCTCATGGGCCAAGGGAAGTCATTTTCCAGAAAATGACAAATGTGACTTATGATCCCACCCCCATCCCAACAACACTCATAATCACATGACTCAAAAAATTCACATTTCTCAAATATTTACATTACTCGAAAATATTTTTCACTGTGCTTTGCTTCAATTTTTCAATGCTTGAAATAAAAATAGTGAAGCCCGATTTTTTTCCATTTCCAATGTTCGTTGAATGTATTGTTATTTTCATATACATAGAGGAAGACTTACTTATGTTACTTTTGCTAATTGCATATTTCATTTTGTCATCGATGTAACATGTTTCACGAGGTTGAATAAGCTTGTCGTTCCATTATATTTCTATTGATTGTAGTATCTTGAGATTGTCCTGACAAAATATTAAAAAGTGTCTCCTATATTTGCTAATTAATAGTTGCTTAAATTTAGTGATTGTAATATTTTAGTATTCGATATTGATATTATTTGTTATGCTTAAATTAGTTCTTACAAATTGTTGAATTGTTAGAGACACTGATATACTAGTTAACAGTTAGTAGTATTTTCTAAAAGAATATTTTTTCACTCACCATCAAATACTAGAAAATATTTTTCTAAAAAATAGTCTCTACTCACCAACCAAACACCATAAAATATTTTTCGAAAAATATTTTCCACTCACCAACCAAACATGAGAAAATAAGTAGAAAACCAACTTATTTTCCAGGAAAACATTTTCCAAGAAAACATTTTCCATGGAAAATATTTTCCATCGTACCAAACACACCCTTAGTCAAACATCGCAAGCATACAACATGATAAAATAAAAATCCAAATCTTAGTCACCTGAATATGATCTTAGATAAAAATCCAAATCTTACCACTTATGTTATAATTTGCATAATTCATACCCGATCTTCTTTTGTATTTCTGAATATATTTAGCCTTTTGGAAACGTTCCATCAATGCAATCACCATAAAATTATGATGTTTATGAAGTATTTGAGCTCTGAGAAAAGCATGTTAAGTTCTAACTTATCTGATGTTCCAGAATAATGCATTTAACTTTATTTCTTATATGTTTTACCCCCTCTTCTAGCACTACTTGTTATCTCTACCCTTTTTGCCTTTTGTAATTGCCTCAAGTAATAATCCTGCATCCTTCATTATTTGATTGAAATTTTCTTGATTATCTGCCTCTTCTTTATCTTCGATAAATGGTTCAATATTATGTGCCTTTTCTGATCCTATGTCTTCAGTTACTTGATGAGAAACCAGTTCATGCATAGTCTTGTTATGAGAACTCCTCTTTGCTGACATTGCCACTATGGTTCTCCTTTCAGATACTGATTCTAGCCCTTCCACTGTGGTTATGGTACCTTTGTAGCTTGATTCATCCACTTGAAGTGCCTTCTCATACGTTGCTTGATTAAGAAATAATTGCATGTTCTGATGATGTATGTCTACATGTTAGTTCCCCTCCTTATTACCTACTATTTCTACTGCATGACTTGTTGAAGCTATTTTATTACTGCTGCAAATCTGTTTTCCTTCTACTTGGAGTGATTCCCCAGAGCTTTATTGATCAACAGGAACTTTCTCTTCCTTATTCCCACCAATCTCTGCATATTCTATATTATCTTTTTGCATCCTCGGGACTTCTACCTTGCTGTTGTTGTTCTGCAAAAGTTTACAACTATCCCTTATCTCCTTACCTTTGTTCAAATCTGTTGATCCTTATTGCTGATAAATTATTTCAGCATGCTCCTTTATGAATACATTATTGTTCTGTGGAACCTGTGGATCTTCAACTGTATCCTTACTATCATATTTTGTATTATCATGTTTTTTGCTAATATTATCAATTTTCAGCACTCCTTTCTCTGAAGCATCCCCCTTCTCAGCCATGCATTCATCTCTGGAAGTGTGACTATCACTTTGTTGTCGTCCAACATTCCCCTACTTCATATGAGTAATACTACTTTCCTCCTCAACTTGTTGAAGAATATCAAAAGAATTCTTGGTATTGACATCATCATTATCCTTACTTCCTTCTGACCTTTCTTCTTTATTCACCTCTTCTGCAGAATTTAAAAACTTATTTGTTCCTTTCTAAATCTTGAATCTTCTGTTTTTAGGGTTCCATTTTGCAAGAATCACTCTTCCATTGACATATCTCTATCTCCTTTGAACTGGTGTGTCTTTATTTCCATGATCTTTTTTTCATGATTTACTCCCCCTGCATCATATTCATGTTCTTTATTCTTCAATTCAGGATGTAAGCTTCGACATTCAACCTTGTCATGTCCTTATAGCTTATAGGTAAAACAATATTTAGGAAGCATATCATACTGAATTTTGATTTTTTGGATCCTAGCCTCCTTAGTATTACGGTTAATCTCTTCAATTTCTACATTATCAGGTAATTTGGCTACCAAGTCTACTTGCACTTTCACCCTGGCGTCTTATTTATTGTAGCCATATCCAGCTGGCTAGGTTTCCCTACTGCTGCTGGTAGTGAAAACAAAGATTCCTTCACAAAGAAGGTATGGAAAAGATCCGGGAAAGAGATCCATGTAATCACCTGCGTAGTCTCCACCTTTGGATCAAAATTTTTGACATAAATAAAAGGTCTCATCTGATATGCTAAACCATTTTTTGTTGTGATGTAATATACAGTTTTTGACGTCATATTAATAAAATCTTCCTTGAGATCAAAGCACATTAATATGTGTCTCTTACACAGTAAACCAATTTTACAGCCTTCTTTTATTTTGCATTGCTTTGGAATTTGCATTCTCAATTCTTCTTTGTCACGAAAACTTTTCAATGACAGCATGTTGAAGATCTTCAATAACATTCATTTTCTTGACTTCCTCCTCCGTCCATGTAATCCTTGAAACACCATCAATATATTCTACAAGCTTAATATCAATATGATCCATATAGTGTTTCTTTCCTCGAGTTACATTAGTAGTATGTTTAAGTAAATTAACATATTGAACATTCAGAACACAAACATCACCATTGCTATTAACATTCTTCACTACGTTAGCCAAAACAATATCAACGTCTATCCCAACAATATTTTTCCTAGATTGCGGATGATAGAGTTCAGGAAAATCTTTAGGACAAGTATAAGCAGTTATCACCTTTCCCTCCTTTCCCTGGCCAGCCTCCGGTGGCTGACTAGTGGTCGGCATTATAATTCCAGCAAAAATTTTAGGGTTTAGTCGTAGGGTTTAGTCCATACCCTCGAAGCAAAACAAAGTTATATTGATTTTTGTAACCTATTTTGTAGATTATTATTATTAATTCATATTTTATTTGATTGTTTTTTCATATCTATCAATATATATATAGAGAGAGAGAGATGAAATAAATATGAATATATATATATATGGATACCAATATTTTAGACAAGATATTTCAATAAAAATAGTAAAAAGATATTTATGTTTTTAGGTGATTTATGTGCGGATAATTTAGAGTTTTTTAAATAAATATGTTGTAAATCTTACTCAGTACTCCCTCTTCCCTATTGTTTCTTCGTGTTTTTAGTTCTTTTAGCCTATTTTTCCCCAAATTTGATATATATATATTTTGTAATTAATTTACCCTGTTCATCTCTTTCTCTTAGCCTATGTTCTTAATAACTTACTTCTTTAGCCACACCCCGGAACATTCATCTGGCAACTAACACTCGTCCTTTCGTCTATTCTGCAGACATGACGGACTTTCAAGGTCAGAATTCCTAGGAATTTACAAGCTAATTCATCGTTGTTGTTAGGAAACTAAGAAACTAACCATATACTAAGGGTCAATTTTAAGTAAATAATTTACATGATTGATATTAAAGTAAATAATTTACATGATTGATATTAAATTTATAAAAACTTAATAACATATGAAAACATATTTTTTGATGGGGAAATAAGCATGGATAAGAACTTACATGAAGTAACTTGGAAAGAGGTTTCCCTTTCGAAAATCCCCTAAGAGCTTCAGAAAAAACGGAAAAATAATTGATCCCAATACTTAGTAATACAAACTTGAATTTATACAAAGAGGAGAGGTAGGTTGAAGGAAGGTTTATACATTCGAGAGAGAGATTGGTTGAGGAGAGGATTTTTATTCGAAGAATTTTCTTTCTAGGTTTCATTCTGTCTTTCTACTGAATATCTTAAGCCTTATATAGACTCAAAGAAAGAAAAAAGAGTGATCTTAACACATTCTACGTGGCCTTCAAACAAATGGTCGACACTTAAAGATAAAAAGCTTAAAAAAGAATCTAATAATGCAAGTCGGGTGCTCATTGGGCCCCATCGTCACATGCATTACTATTTTCTTTTTGACTTTTAGAGACGCGTGCTTCTACAGTTTTTCCCTTCTTTGGAGGGTAATGATAAAAGAAACACTCTATTATTTGTACAGGACACAAAGTGGGCATCCCCACCTGACAAACCTTATCTCTTAGTTGTTTTTTTCATGTTTGATTGTTTATTCTTTCACGTCTCTACTCTTTTCTTCATATGTCTGATTATCTTCTGTTGCTATCTATTTTGTGTCCAAATTTTGCAGGGCAATGGAGTCAAAGCTCATTCCTGAGTTATCGTCTTCATTCGGATCCTGTGCATCTTGGAGATAGGCTAAACTATTTTGATACTCGTCTTTTTCTTCGTCTAATCTCGGAGTATTGTTAGTTGTATTACTTATATCTGGAACTACTCTGTTTGTACTTGCATTGGCTCTATCAATATGTTTGTCTTGACCTTGGTTACTAAAAAACCTTTCTAGTGTCTGTTGTAATATGGTCTCAATTTTCTCTTTTTTCTTTTTAGAAATCAAAGTCTTCTTTAATTTATTATTAACAGTAGTAGGAGGTTTTTGTCTAGATGAAGAACCAACTTCATCTTCATTTTTGGGCAAAATGAAAGCCATTAACGGATTTGACTTGTCTTTAGCAGTTACCGTTTGACTGGAATAGCTGTATCAACATTCGGTAGAGTGGATTTTTTAGCATTCAGAAGGGAATGAACACCCTTCTCATCCATTTTTCTTGGAGATAGAGAACTCTGTGTCTGTGTACTTGCGTTTGTATTCCTTATCTGATACTTACTGAGCTTGTCTTGGAGAGTCTGTACTTGCTTCATTAATTTAGAATTTTCTGTGATAAGGGCCTCCTTTTGAAGATTCAATCTTTTGAACGCTTCGATCATTGAGGTGCAGTGATCACAAAAAATTATTTTTTCGGTATTTTTTTGGATATTATATTGAGGTGTCTGGTTAGGATTATGTCTAAGGGATGGAGATATATAAAAATTTGGTCCTAAATGTCCTCTAGCATAATCTGAGGCTTCAGAAAATCATTAAAACCCTTATAAAGAAGGGATCTCATACCATTTATAGAATCCATTACTTCTAACCGTGTTTGAAAAATTTCATTTGTTCTACCATGTATGACTACATAATATTTAAATCTAGGATTACTTTTGTCTAACATATATTGACATAATGCATTCATGGATGCTAAAAAATATTTATGGTCTGATTTATTAAAGGCTATCCATAGATTGGCTACTAAGCATTTTTGCGGTCTATCTAAAACATGTTCAGGTCTTGGTCTAAAAGATAAATTGCAAAAAGAATAAGCAATTAAATTGTATGGTCCAAAATCTATCCTTTCTAGTGTATCTACTGAGTCTTATGGTCTGAATCTAATATTACCTAGTATTGTCTGGTAGTAGATGTCTTGTGATGAGGAAGATGCTACTCCCTTGCCTTTGTCTGTATTAGGTTGATCGGTTGGTCTCATGCTGAAACAAATATAAAATTAGTTTAAAACAGGTTTAGTTTTTAGCTGTAATCTGCTTAATTGGTTTGCTAAATCATTTTCTTTACCTTTTATATACTCAAAAATAATATTTTTATAGACTGATACGGTGTCAGTGAAGTTT
Organism: Capsicum pubescens; assembly: GCA_030864215.1. Lineage (NCBI taxonomy): Eukaryota > Viridiplantae > Streptophyta > Magnoliopsida > Solanales > Solanaceae > Capsicum > Capsicum pubescens. The sequence goes on from CM061548.1 coordinate 214,504,801, forward strand.
AACCATCTTCTTTTACTACTAGACTTGTCTTTAACTTCTTGACTAAACTTGACTATAGCTTCACAGTCTGTCCTTACCAAAACTTCATCTTTATTTAATATATATAATTTAAAACTGTTTAGGCCATATATAATGGCTAGTACTTCTAAATCTATAACACTCATGTTTTCTTTTTCTTTGTATAAACCACTTTGATAGGCGCATATTTGTTCTTCATTTTTACTACTATATTTATTAGGTTTTGTTTTTAATACGGCTCCCCATCCTAATTTACTTCCGTCTGTCTGAACGATTAAATAATCGGTTTCTAGTGAAATTTTTAAGTCTAGAATATGTTTAACTCTTTCTTTAATTTATTGGACTAATTTAATGTCTTCATTATTAAAATGTTTTTGACCTTTACTTCCAATTTTAGCATATAAAGGTCCAGTTATTTTACCTAAGTCTTGAATGAAATTTCTAGCGTAATTTACTAATCCTAGAAATTTTTGTAAGTCTTTCGTATTTTTTAATTTATCTGGCATTTCTATTACTTTCTTTGCTATATGTGGTTGAAGTTTAATCTTACCTTCCCCTAAGATCACTCCTAGAAAATTAATATAGGTTTTACATAGTTTCATTTTCTTTTTACTTATTATTATTCCATGTTTTACAAATAGCCTAAAGACTGTTTGTAAATGTCCTAAATGTTCTTGCATATTTTTACTAAATACTAGAATATCATCTACATAGACTAATACAAAGTTTTTATATTTTCTAAAAATATTATCCATTTTTCTTTGAAAACTGGGCGGAGCTGTCTTTAAGCCAAAAGGCATAGCCAGCCATTCAAAATGTCCTCCTGAACAAGTGAATGTTGTCCATTCTATACTGTCTGGGTGCATTTTTACCTGCCAATATCCTAATTTACAATCAAATTTACTATATATTCTTTTACCTTGGATTCTATTAATTAATTCACTTTTGTCTGATAATTTATACGCATCTATTTTAGTATTATCATTTAGTCTTTTGTAATTTATTACCATTCTTGCTTTTCCTCTTACCTGTTATTTCTTACCATAAATGTTGCTGACCTATGTTTAGAAGTTGATCTTCTTATTACTTCTAGAGTTAATAATTCTTTAATTTGTCTATCGAATTCTTCAGTATCTTCATTATTAGCTTCTATAGATTCTGTTTTTATCGTATATTCCGGGTTAATAATTTCTAATTTACACGTTATCTCTTAGAATCCCAATGTACTAAAGACTTTTCACCTATTATTTCCATTTTATCTAAAATTGTTATTACATTGTCTAAGTCTTTTGAACTATTTATCATTCCTATTGTGTTTATTCCTTTTTTAAAGTTATAAAATTGAGTTTCAATACTTATTAGGGTATAGTCTTTTTCTATGTCTTCTAAATATTCTTGCCCTTCCACATTAAGTAAAGTATAATTTTTAAAATCTTCTAAGTTTTCTTCTAATTTTTTATCTTCTTTCAATAGGTTGCTATTCTGGCATTGGTTATTTTGGCAGTCTTCACAACATGGTTTAGATGTTAAATTTTTTTTACGTGTTTTTAATTGTCTATAGGCTGTTGGTAATTCTACTGTTTGTACTGGGGTATAGGTTAGATTTTTAAATAATATCATTCCGTCTCTTGTTAAGAGACATCTTCCTCTATCTTGTATACAAAAATGTAATCCTATTACAAAGTCTGAGCCTATGTTTAAATCTCTTACGAGTATTCTATTAACATTGTAGGTAGGTTTGTAAAATTCATTACATGTATTTAGAAAACTTAATTGGATTTTTTCTATATAGTGGTTATAAACATTATGAGACCCATCCATTTGCATTGCTGCAATAGGCTTGTTAAATATTTTTAGCAAATGGGCTGGAGCTATTCCTCTATTCATTACACAACTTGTACATCCTGGGTCTACTAATGCTAAAGTTTCTATTTCTATGTCTTGAGTCCTAATTTTTATTAATACTTTTATTGTAGAAAATTCTCTGTCTTCATTACATATTAAGCTGGTGCTGTTTTCTTCTATGTTCATCATTTCTATTTCTAATTTTTCTAGATGTATTGTTCCTTGTTTGTTTTGTGTATCTATTTCTTCTTCAATTAGTTTAGCTTTTTCTTTTTCTAAGGTAGCTACTCTTTGTTTTAAGTCATTTATTCTTGCTTCTAGAGTCGTCATTCTTAAGTTAGTAATTTGATTAGTTGTATATTTTTGGTCATTAGTTACTCCTGATTCTATTTTTATTTTTAAAGTGTTTTCTATACAATTTATACATGCTTCTATGTAACATTTCTTACATTTTGCTCTATTTTCTTTACTTGGAAACAAACTACATATTCTACATCTATTACTATCTAAACCCTTATTTCTTTGGAAATTATGTACACAATCTTGCGTTACATTCATTAAATTATTTATTATCAAGTTATTTAAATATAATTCATCTATTTCTTGTCCTAATTCGTTTATTAAATTATCTTCTTCTGAATTTGAGGAATCAGATTTAGATTTTTCTTCTATTTCAAAACTTACTATGGAGTATATACTTTCTGTGTCTGACATGTATTCATCTACATTTAATAGTGTTTCTTTAAAATTTTCTATTAGCTGAGAATTTCTATTTCTAAGGTTGTTCTTTTTAGGACATACATTAGCTAGGTGGTCTATGCTTCCACAGGTATAACATTCTAACTTGTTTTTATAGTTTCTATCACTTCTATATTTTCTAACATGTTTATTTTTATTCAACCAAGGTTTTTTAGCTTCTGATCTTCTTAGGAAATATTGCTTGCAACTGTATGGCTTTTGATTATATTTTTTCTTATATTTTCTTGGTTTTCTTTGGTTATTATCATAGTTTTGAGTTGTATATATTATGGATTTACAAAAATTTATTTTATTTCTTTTTAATTGTTTTTGTATCTGTATGTTTGTACATTTTTCTGTTAAAATATTCATAACATGTTGTTTTCTATTTCCTATAGTCCACTGTGTATTTGGACTAGCAGCTACTCCATCTCTTTTATACCATTTATCTTCTATTTCTCTTCCTAAAGTCCTCGGTAACTTATTAAATAGTTTCTTTCCTAGTTCTTCATTAAAGGTGTTTCCACTAATCGTACAATAATAAAAATAATCTTTTAGATAATTTTTTATGTACATCCAGTTTGAAATACTTAACTGTTCTAATTTTATTAATGCATCCTTTTGTAGGGCTAATAATCCACTATTTGGGTCTTTTTCTGTTAGTAAAATATGCATTTTATTTGTAAAATTATAAGGGTTTGGACCCATTGCTAATAGGGCTTGGAAATCATATGGGCAGGTTGTCTTATATCCTTCCCATGTAGCTTTGGCTGATTCTTCTAAGAAAGTTTCTAAGTATTTGTACATTGTTTCTGTGTCTGTTTCTGTATAATGTCTTAAATAATCTGCTGCTACTATTCCCTTCCATAAATCTATTACTGTATCCCATAGTTGGGGATCATGTGCAGCTATATTTAATATTTTTCCTTTACTTCCTCCTTCTTGTAATTTTATGAGTTCTTCTATTGACATTCTTTTTCCAGCTGGTCTTATATTATCTCCCCTAAGTTCAGTATCTGAATTTAACCTTACTACTGGCCTTCTGGGTACATTTCCTGTACTATAATCTATAGTTTGGGGATTTTGACTAGTTCTTTGAAATGAACTAGCACTTGATGAGCTAGATGCATCTAATTCTGCTAATTCTTTGAAACTTACTATAGATATTGTATCTTTATCTATATTTTCAGAAAATGATTCATTATCTCTATATCCTAAGTTATCATATCTTTCCAAAAAAAATTTAAAATGTGTTGTGGCTTCTTTTATACTCATGTCACATTTCTGACATCCTTTGCATTTAAAAGTCATATATTTATGTTCTTCAGCTAGTGTTTGAGTTTTTTCTATTACTATATCTACTTCATACCCTTCTTGTAAAGTTTCTACATTCACTAATTCTTTTTCTGTAGCTATAGTACTTTCTGTCTTAGTATCATCTAATTCTCTTCTAGTTGTATAATTATAATCTGTAAATCTCACTGATGTTTCACCTCTTCTTATTGTGTATAGTAAGTGAGCTTCTGATATAAATGTCTTTGGTTTATTGAATTTTTCTAAATTCCATTCCATAGTTGCATATTCTTCTGGGTCTATTTTTATAGTTTTTATTAACCTTATTCCTTTATTTCCCATCAAGTCTACTACATCATTTACTTTTAATTTGAATTCAGTTTTACTGGTTAAAGTTAATTTTCCTATGAATCCCACACACATTAATAAATTGTTTCCGTTATTCATTTCTTCATACCCCTTAGTCTGAATTCCTATTTTAATATTTTTTCCAAATTCTTTTAGGTTCATTAAGAAATCTGGGCTAATATAAAATATTCCTCCATTATTTGTCATATCTACTTCTGTTAATCCTATTATTAATTTTTTAATATCAGACCATCTATCATCATAAATTACTATTAATACTTTAGATCCTAAATTTTTTCTAGTTAATCCTTTTATTCCTATTACAATTAATCCTAAATGCATTAACAACATTCTACTATTCTTTATTTGTTTTAGAAATTTTGAGTTTACCAAATTCAAAACTGTGAAATTTTCTCCTATGGCTGATACTTGTTCTTCTCTATAATGTCTATATAGCTGATTGTTTCTTGAAAAGTATCCAACATTATATAGTGTCCTAGGATTTAATAATTTTAATTGATGTTGTTGAAAGATTTGCAAATCCCTGTTTATATCTATTATTTCATTTAGTTCTTGTGATTGATCTGTGTTTGGTTGTTTTCTTAATATCCTATTGAGTATATTATTATTTCCTATTCTATTTTCAGAAAAACTTATTCTTTGTCTTTCTTCTCCTTGTCTTTCGTTGTTTTCGATGGTTCTGCGTCTACTTGTAAGAAAGTCCATCTTTGAGGTTTTCTTATTATATTTTTTTTCTTGTCTAGAAGTTAGTTCAGTTCTTTTTAGTTGGTTAATGAGTTCGTCTATTTCAGTATTTTTGGGCTCTTGATCCTCTTTATTTTTAATTAAAATATCTATCTTTTTATGCAATTCTGGCAATTCTGGTTCTTGTTGAACTAGTTTTTGAGCTTCTTTTTCCTTAATTAAAATATCAATCTTTTTATGTAGGTCTAATAATAATTCTATTATAATATTATTTTGTTTTAATAAAATTTTATCTGTTATACTTGAAGGCATATGCTTAAATAATCCTTCTGGTTCGCTATGATAGCTTTTTGATTTTTCTAGTGCCTTACTATAATTTATATGTTCTTCACTCATAAGAGTGAAATTTCTTCTAATCTTTGTATTGTTATTTTCAACTCTCTTATTTCTTTATTTATAAGTTCTACTTGTTCTACAATTTTTGTTACTAATTGAGTGGTTTTGATTTCTAATTCTTTTGATTTTTCTGCTATAGTTTTTATTAATCTTTCCATTTCTATTTTTTTAGGTATCTTTTCTAAATTGAATTTTTGATTTAAATACTGAATTTTTCTGTCTATTTCTAACTCTTGTGATTTGACATATATGTATATGTATATATATGTATATGTATATGTATATGTATATGTATATGTATATGTATATGTATATGTATATGTATATATATATGTATATGTATATGTATATGTATGTATGTATGTATATGTATATGTATGTATGTATGTATGTATGAATGAATGAGGCTAAGAAATATGTTGATGTGGCATACTTCTGAAGCCACCATTCATAAATTTTTTTGTGTGGCCTTTTTGAGCATTTTAACCCTTTTTTGGTATTATGTGATACCAACGGGGGATTGGCTAGGACGGGGAGCTTGGGCCCTCGAGAATCCGCGTACCGCCACGGGGAGCATTCCTTGGAGAAACTCCATACCCTTCTTTCGGATCTCGAGTCAAGGGGAGTCAATTCTGAGTCCTTCTCTCAATTAAAAGGGAAGGTACCCCTGCGAAGGGGTTGGGACGAACACTCTACCACATAGTGGAGTGGATAGCTAGGACTAAAAAAATAGAGATCGTGTACAACAACAATCCTATATTTGATGTCGATTCATCGTGTAAAACTTTCAAAAGTTTGATAGTAGAATTCGAAAAGACAACTGTTAATAAAGCCAAACATTTAAAGAATATTATTTAATACTAATTCTGGAGGTCTGGAGGACGTGAATTAGGTTAGAAGGCTAATGTATGTGGGTGGGTCGTAGTCAGTAGTTAGGAGAGCTTTGGGGTAGGTGAGCTGGTAGTCTTAGGGCTATGTCCATAAGTTGGAGCTGCTAGTAGGAGGGTATAGGGGTGGGGGGTGCCTTTGGTTCGTTAGTGAAGGGTATTACTTTGTGGGTGTCGTATTTCTGTTATTCCATCTTATTTTATGCTTTATTATAGATTTGTTTACTATTCTTTGTCTTGAGTCGGGGTCTATCGGAAACAACGTCTCCACTTCTCCGGAGATAGTGGTATGGAACTGTGTACATTTTACCCTCCCAGACCCCACTATGTGGGAATACACTGAGTTTGTTGTTGTTGTATTTAATACTAATTCTATGACAACATTCATTGTATACAGTTACAATACTATACTATTAATGAAACATTTTTAGTCACGAAAGAGAATCAGCAAGGCATTGTTTTTTTTTCATGATAGTTGCATCTATATCATGAACAAGCAGTTGTGATTTTTTTGTATGAAAGTTGCATATCTCATACAGATGATTCTTTTTTTCTTCTTTGACAACTATAGATGATTCATTTTCTTTATACATAATTCATTTTCTGTTTTTGTCAAGGAAATGTTTGTTTATGTAATTAAATTATATCTCAAGACTCAAGTACATATAAAATGAACCCTTTTTCAAGGCATATTTGCAGGAATGGCTTCCCCAAAGAGGATACCAAGGAAGCAGTAATGTTCCTAAGGAACTCTTTTATTTTTTGATCACCGGAAAATACTCACATACGATCATGTTTTCTGGCTTTCAACGTATCTCACTTTGGTATACTTTTGAAGGTGTTGTCGCTCTTTGTTTATTTCCTTTTATAGAAGAATCTATGTTTACTCATGTATTAGATTTTTAGTTTTTTTCTTAGTTACTGTAGACATTGAAATTTTGTGGACTCTATAAAAAGAGTTCAATTTTGGTTAGAATTCTTTGGGGTTACTTTACCCTAAATCTAGCTTGATGGCTACTCTACCTAAACCCTAAATTCCGCCTATTTAAAGGGTAACATATTCTCTGAAACAGGTATCTGGAATATCCCATAAACTGATGGGTATTCGTAAAAAGATTGGGATCTCCAATATCCCACAAAATCATGGAATATTCATAAAGAGATCATCCTATGTTCGAGAAATACGCCACTAACGGTCCTCGAATTACGGAGAAAATCGATAAGGAACAAATTTGTACCCACATCGTTTATTAATAAAATTGTTGTTTCTTCATATTTTTATTTGTGGTTGAAGTTTATTTTCCATAAATTAAATTATGTTGAAAATAAATTGACACACCCGGTGGGACCAAATCTTTCCTTCATCTCTTCTCTCGTAAATAAAATATGCAAATCTGTAGCCGCGAAATCGTAAAGATCGAAGCAGTATGACTCGTCTTTGAGTTTCATCAAGTTCACACTCCGACAAGCCTTGAAGCAGGGGCATTTGTAGACATTGAAATTTTGTGGACTCTACAAAAAGAGTTCAATTTTGGTTAGAATTCTTTGGGGCTACTTTATCCTAAATCTAGCTTGATAACTACTCTACCTAAATCCTATATTTCGCCTATTTAAAGGATAACATATTCTCTGTTTGTATACTGATGGGTATTCGTAAAAAGATCGGGATCTCCAATATCCCACAAAATCATGTGATATTCATAAAGAGATTATCCTATGTTCGAGAAATACGCCACTAACGGCCCTCGAATTACGGAGAAAATCGAGAGAAGAATCAAGGGAGGAACAAATTTGTACCCACATCGTTTATTAATAAAATTATTGTTTCTTCATATTTTTATTTGTGGTTGAAGTTTATTTTCCATAAATTAAATTATGTTGAAAACAGTTACTTTTCTAACCAAAATTTTTTTTGCTCTGTAATTATTTGTTACATGAGATCTGATATTAAGTTAGGTGAGGTGTGTGGCCTCTCCCGAATGAGCGAACACTTCTTTTTTTCCAGATATTATTGCTTTGTTACTCTGTTTTGATTTGTTTCAATTGGTCCAAAATTCAGTCTTTTAGCGATTGAAATGGTAGTAATTACTTTATGTAAACTTTATTTTATTCAAACTTTACTTTAGGAGATTATACTAAATATATTGTTGTTATTGTTAGATATAACGTGCAGTCTACAGGTAGATGTTGAACTTTTTTGTGTTATATTTTCGAAATTAGAAGTATTTGATTGAAAAATCAATTTATTACATTATAGTGTAATTATATTGAACTTGATTGAAATATTTAAAGTGTTTGTAGGAATATATATTATATGAGATTGCATGTGAGGCAATTGTATTTGCAAGAAGGAAAGAAATGTCAAATGAGAGATATTCCAGGACGGAAATTTATTGTAATTGTATGAAAACAATAATATTACAAAAGCCAACAAATTACTTACAGTTATATTAAAGTACCCCTTGATAATATTAAATAATTAATTAATACTTAGAAACAAGCATGCACATGTAAAAAAATTCTATACTATTGATTTTTAATCTTTTCAATTTTTATTATTAGGTTCTGTAAATTCTTTTCTATTTATTTGAAGAAAAAGGACACGGAAAACTTTACTCTCCTTTGTTTTATTGTCAAGTGCTTTTTGAATTAAGTGAAAATTTATTTTTAGGATCCATTTCTCTATGAAAATCTCACTTTTTTCAGATTTTTTTTTTTCATTTTATGTGAAAATTAATATTTGATCATGAAATTCTAAATATAAATTAAAGTTGTATTTGAAATTTGAAAAATATCCAAAATCATTTTATTGCTTTATAAAATTCTATTTAGAAAAAAACTATTTTTTCATTAGATAACCCTGGTTAAATTGTTTCATTTTTAAATCATATATAATATCTTTTAAAAAAATACAATTAAATTTTAAACATTTATTAATAAAATATGACCAAATACAACTCCAACTTCATCTTTAAAAATTTCAAATAAAGTGATTTGTTCTTAATTATTATGACGAAATACTTATTTACTGTACGAAAAGGTTGATACAAGTCAAATTACCTCCGAACCTTTGGATGAGATACATATGATGCTCGAGGTGCTTGATGACTCCTTAGTTCTTTTAAAAGATGCCACATGGAGGAAGATTAGCATTAAGGAGGGTCAAAGGACTTTGGCGAGGTCTAAGGAGTGCAAAACGGGGCTCGAAAGCCCCTTGGAAGGGTCATGTGCCCAAGGCACGTTGGATCCGCTTTTGATCCGCTCTAGCATTTCAAGAGTGGGTCAAAACAGCCCCTACTGGGTCTTTTCTTACATTTGGGTCACTTTTGGGCCCAAATTATGTAATATGTAGCAAAACTATAAATGTTTGGTAGCTAGGCTTATTTCCTTAGTTTTTTTATGATAATTTTTATATGATGTATTCATGAGACTCCATGAGAATGTTTGAGTGCTTGAAAATGTATTTGTTGAACCTTGTTTAGAAACGTTGGTTGTAAGGGCAATCTAATCCCCTTTGCGGTCACTGTAAGAGTTAGGTTCATATTGATAGTTATTAAGGGAGGTTAAGGATTTGATACATCCTTCGATTGCCCTTTCAGTATCAATTTTGTGTCTATCTTTCTAGCCTCATTTTCCTATCTATCTATATTTACTTTCAGCTTCTTAGATTTGAGTCCTCCTGGGTTGATTCATATCATTTGATATCAGAGCTGAGCTTAGGATCATTTCCATGATTCTAGTCTTGGGTTTGTTATCTTGAAAATCAACAAAAAAGAAGTGTCAAAAATAAAAAAATCCCCCCCCAAAAAGTCACTATTCATGTTTTAGGTCTTAGGTCATATTTTGAATTTTTTATTTTTGTGTGTTTCTTGTGTTTCTAGTGTTATATTTGCAGTCCCTAACACTATACGAGTCTATAAACCAAATTTGAGTCAAATCAGAGCTTATTTGAGAGTTTTATCCTAGTTGAAAGTTTGGGTTGAAGACGTTTGAAGTGAATTAAAAATCTGAAGATTTTGGTGAATATTTTGAAGAAATTGATGTTTGGAATGAGTTTAGAAGGATAAAAAGTACCTACATTCAAAATTTCAACCCATTCCAAGCTCCGGAGAAAAAGTTAGAAAGATTGATGTTCTTTGTGTTCTTGAGAAGATTGTTATATTCATATTGAAATTCATCCAATAAAAGGTGTTTGATCCAAAAATAAGGAAGAAAAAGAGTTAAATGGTGTTTGTGTTTGAGCATCTAAAAATATTTCAAGAATTTTCCAAGAGAAAATTACACAAAGGGCATCAAGAAGGGCAATTTTGGCCAAACACAAAGGGAGGGGCGGGCCACTTGCTCCTCATCTGCGCCCAACCTGCTCCCAGGTTATGGACACAGCCCAAACGTACCTCAAGGTAGTAAGGGAGGGCCAAGATGGATCCAAGGTGCCTTGCACCTACGTCCCAACTACTGGAGCAGGCCCCAATGCAGACCACCAAAACCCATTGCAAATCACCTCCTTTTGGTGTGAATCAACTCCAACAACTCCAATCCAAGTTTATCAACACTTTCCAACATTAATTAGACTTCTAAAACACATCTCAACACTCTAAAAACTCCATTGCTCAAGGTTTGATTCCATAGTTTCAATTTCTTGATTCCTAATCCCTTCTTTTGATTCCTAAACTACTAGTCAACTAGTAATTCATCTACTAAGTTGATAGATTAGTTCTTGAGTCCGAATTCTTTCATCGTCCTATTTCTTTGTGTGATTTTCTAGTTTTAATTCATTGTAACTTCTTTGTTTCAAGTCCATAAGTAGATTTTTATTTCTTTGAGTCGATCAAACAAGAATTCACTCTGATCGCAAAGTAGAGATCGACACCTTATTATCCATAGGAGTATAAGCAACTTTCAACATTCATCGCTCCAATTGTGAGGATCACAAAGGTTAGTTCATACAAGTGTTGGTGAGAATATTTACTACTAATCTTGTTTGTTCATTTTGTAGGTACAAGGATGTATAAGTGAAACATGTCTTTGATAGCCTCGTATGATTTTGACTACGACATAAGAAACTATGATTGTGTTGAAGAATGTTATGGCTACAAAGAAGATGGGGATTATGGGGGCTATGAATATTTCCATGATCAAATGTGTGAAAGCAGAAATAAAGGTATGAATGGAGGGTATAGTAGGAGTCAATGTCTTATTACTATATCTATCTTCAAAGGAGAATGGGATCCTGAAGTTTACCTTGATTGGGAATGACAATGTGAAAGAATCTTCACGGATTATGCTATGAGCGAAGCCGAACAAGCTACATATGCCCTTAAGTACATTAAAGGTACGACCTTCGAATGGTGCAAGCTTATAAGGAAACCCACTCAAACTTGGGGTGCCTTGAAAGAGTTTTTAAGACAAATCTATGTGCTGAAGGGTTATACAAAACTTTACAATAGTGATCCAAGAAGACAACCATGTTCAAGATGGGTAGAGATTTGTGGAGTTTCGAGATGTGTTCTTATACTTGATGATTGGTTTCACGCAAACTACATAACTCCTCTTATGGTTGATTATCTAGGGATACCTCGAGTGTCCAAGCATTTCCCATACATCTTAGAAGGTTATAGAGTCTCCGAGAGCGTAAAGGTTTCTTTCACTCGAGATAGGTACTTTGAGGAGGTGTGGTGTGACATAATCCCCACTTTGAGGAGGTGTGGTGTGACATAATCCCCTTAGAACGTGGACACTTATTCTTGGGTGCCGATTGGTTTGCACAATATAAGATTCCAAATGTGCAAAATTGGCCTCAAATTGTATTAGACCAATGGAGAAACCATCTCTTTCCACCTACCCTTCCTAAATCTCAAGGCAATGTAGTCATTTACTCCAAGCCAAAAGAAATTTAGAGATAAAAGATTGAGAGGAGTAAGAGAGTGCAAGGTGGAAACCTAAGAGAGGAAAAAAGAGAGGTTGTGAGGAGTGAAGTGAGGGGGTTGCCACCAACCGGAGCTAACATTGTTTGTCCTTCTTTTAATAAGGACATGTGTGTAGGCACCAACATGGCAAACGGAAGAGAACAAGTGCTAAAAGAGAAGAATCCCTTTGAAGACTTGACGATGGAAATCTTAATTGAATCCAAAGCTTGTGGATGACCTTCACACCAAGTTAAAGAAAAATGTTCTCAAGAACTTCAAGGTAACATAGCTAACTCTTACACTCTTGTTCATGAAAATAATGATTGTGTGGCTAGTATCCCATTGAGTGTGATAAGTAGCTTACCTATATGCGAGTCTACTTATTTTTTACCTCTTGATGGTGATGTATTTATTGTGAGTGTGGATACAATAGTTGATCCTATTAATGATCGAATTGACTCTTTTTGTAAGATCAATTTTTGTCCACCTGGTGTTGAAGACATTGTGTTAGATGATAGTACATCATCTTGTGAAAATTGTGTTGATCAACTTGTGTACGAAATTATTCCATCACTTGAGGATGTGTGTAATGCGATTAGAGAACCCCAAGTGAATGATGAAATTGAGAATGTTGGTCAAGAAAATAAGAGTGACCCTTTGAGCTTGTCTTTTAGTGTAGATCCTAATGCTTGCTTGGCTCATAGGGATGATCATGTGCTTAAAACATCTTTGACACTTGATAATGGTGTTTTATAGAATGGTCTTGCATGTTCTACATCCCCTCCATGGATAGATCCTTCTCTCTTTAAAAATAATATCTTGTTTGAAGATGATGAGCTCACTCCTAATGAATTACCTAGTGATGTGGATATCATTGTTGATATAGCTCATCTTGAGGGCTATATTCCATATGACAACCCACTATGGTGTGACAACATTCCCTCTAAAGATGGAAATCTCATCTTGGGAGATGAGAGTACTCTTAAGGAAAAAAAATGTGAAGTCTTGGAAAGGAATAATCAATTGGGTGATGATAACTTTGATTTGCTTGAATCTTTAAGAAACCCAATAAGTGATTGTTCTTTAGAAAATGATTGTGAATGTGATCCTTTATATGACACTCCACCCTTGTTTGATATTTATAAAGATGAATTGCTTACTTCTTATGAAGGCCTAAGTAATAATCCCTTTGATATTGGTGGTGGTATGTGTCCACTTGAGGATTCCTCCATTGAAAGAAAAAACATTAATTGTTTGGAAATTGCTTCCTCTTCTACTTTGTGTGACCTTATTGTTGAGAATACTCATGGTGATGATTTTGAATCTAATAGTGAGTACGTGCATGAGGGCACCTTAGTTGAAGTTGACTTGAGTGATACCTTTCTCTACTCTCCCTTTACTTTTGATGATGTTATGCTAATGATGAGAGTTTATCTTTTAGTTTGGGTAAAGATAGTGGGGAAAAAGAGTGTTGTCTAGACCCATGTCTATGACCACTCTTTCCATTTAACCCCAGTGCCAAACTTGGTTATGGTGATTATGGCACACCCAACTTAGTGCTTGGTCCACGTGACAAACAAAGTTTGAATGAAGGTGTTGGTATCCTTCCCTATGATGACAAGTCTTTCTTGGGTATTCACAATCCACTTGAGGGACCAACATTGTGTAAGGGAAAAAACTCTAACCAAGATAAAGGATTTTTAAAGAAGGGGAGTAGTGAAAAGATCCAAGAGAGATCACCATTATGTGTTTTCATTCTTGACCAAGGTTCCACTACTTGTAGGTCAAGAAGAGAGTCTTCTCTTGAAACTACTTTTAATGAATTTCATTTATGTGATACCCTTCTTCAATACTTGAGTGGAATTGATGACCTCCTTCTCCAAGGTGGTATCATTCTTGAGAACCCGAGGGCAAATATGTCATTGTCTCCTTTGGGTGTTTCTTATAAACTTACATCTTTGCTTGACACACTTGTGCTTAAATTATGTGAATTCCAACTTGTGGATGCCAAGTTGATTGTTTGTTTGTTGAAGAGCCCATGGATGCTAAGGACTTCTTGTCACCTTCATAGGGTTGGACAATTTGAATTATCTTGTGGGGCTCTTGGGAGAATGCTTACCTTTGTTAATAGAGATAAACAACCTATTAAGGGCATGACCCCATTAATGAATTTCTTTTCTTTGGGAAGTTGTTTGAAAGGAAAGCGCCATATGTGCTTAAATGCTTTGGTTCCATCCCTGTGTGCATTGTACGCTATGTTTTTTGAGCCAAATGGCCTTCTTATAGATAATACCACCTTGGATGATGCTTTTACAATTGATTCCTTCCTATACTACTCTTTGCTTATGATGATATCCATGTTATTCTTGGATTTGTTTTATGTAGAGGTAGAAAACTTATTGGTTGGTCCGTTTGTTTGAATGATAATTCTATATGGGTGTTGTGAACTTTAAAACCAATTGAGGCACCACTCTTGATGTGGTCTCTTGAAGAGGTAAAGAAACAATTGTGTCTTATGGCTTCTAAGGTGAAGGTAGTTTTATCATTTGAACTATTTGATGCCATTATGACCTTTGTGATTTTCTTATCTTTTGATGAAACCCCTAGTCAACCCTTTTGTGCATTCTTCGATAAGTTTCTAATGTTCAAAACAAGGGATCCTTGGTTATATCTTAAGTGTGTGCAACCTTGGCATGATGCTATGATTATTTGTGCTAATCCTAACCCTTATGTCATGAGGATGTTGTATTTGTTTGTCCTTCCTTTGGTTTGCAAGGTTTGGATTCGAGGTCGAATCCTATTTAAGAAGGAGAGGATGATACAAGTCAAATTACCTCCGAACCTTTGGATGAGATATGTATGATGCTCTAGGTGTTTCATAACTTCTTAGTTCTCTTAAAAGATGCCACGTCAAAGGACTTTGGCGAGGTCTAAGGGGTGCAAAACGGGGCTCGAAATTCCCTTGGAAGGATCATGTGCCCAAGGCGCTTTGGATCCGTTTTTTATCCTCTCTAGCATTTCAAGAGCGGGTCAAAACAGCCCCTAGTGGGTCTTTTCTTACATTTGAGATCACTTTTGGGCCCTAATTATGTAATATGTAGCAAAACTATAAATGCTTGGTAGCTAGGCTTATTTTCTTAGTTTTTTATGATAATTTTTACATGATGTATTCATGAGACTCCATGGGAGTTTTGAGTGCTTGGAAAAGCATTTGTTGAACCTTGTTTAGAAATGTTGGTTGTAAGGGCGATCTAATCCCCTTTGTGGTCACCGTAAGAGTTAGGTGCCTATTGTTAGTCATTAAGGGAGGTTTTGAGATTTGATACATCCTTCGATTGCCCTTTCGGTATTAATTTCGTGTCTATCTTTCTATCCTCATTTTCCTATCTATCTATCTTTACTTTCCACGCCTTAGATTTGAGTCCTCGTGGGTCGATTCGTATCAAAGATAGAAGAAGTGATGTCTGGTAATTTTATAAATAGGATCAGTTAATATTGATAAACAAGTTATGTCTGAGAATTAGTTCTATGAGTAAAGCTGAATATGAGAAAGAAAAAGTTGAACATAAGAAAGAAGGAATAAATCGAGAATAATACTTTTCTAATTATTCATGTGAGTTTCTTCAGATATCTTCACATGGTAATACCATATCATATAAACTTATATTAAACTCAGACCAAATAATTTTGTAACCTCCATGATAAATCAGTAAAAGTTAAACTTTTAATGTATTTTAATCAATTTATTAAGCTTTACATGAATTTATGCATCTTTATTCTTAATAACTCAATACTAAGAAAATATTATTTCATAAATTTAATGAGATTTATTATTACCGCGTGAAGCGCGGGCAATTTCTCTACTTAACTAATAATCTACAAAATAGGTTTTGTTGTAAATTGCTAGTTCTCAAGGTGTCACTTGGCATAAACTCATGATAGACTATTATGCTTTATTATATATAGTGATATGAAATAAATATGAATTAAATAAGAATTAATAATAATAAGAATCTATAAAATAGGGTTTGCTGTAAATTATTAGTTCTTAAGATGCCACTTGACATAACCTCATGGTAGACTATTCTCCTTTATTATATAAATAGATATGAAATAAATATGGAATAAATATCAATTACCTAATAATCTATAATATAGGTTTTGTTGTAAATTGCTAGATCTCAAGATGACACTTGGCATAACCTCATGCTAGACTATTTTCTTTTATTATTAATACTATATATAAGGGAGGATCTCCAACTTTGGTAGTCCTCACATGATTTTTTTAGTTCATTTTATCCTTAAATGAAGATCAATGACTTTTGCAAATTCTCAAACATTTTGGTAAATTTGATTAATTATATGAGCTTTTTAAATGCTATACAAAAGTGATGAGTCATAAAAAAAAAAGTGATAGTGACACCACAAAAGATTTATTTATCCAACCAAATAAAAAAATTAAGAGCTATTCAAAATTTTGTAGTGTTCTTTTTATGTGGAAATAATAATAAGAGCGACTCCCTAATTTTTTAATCCTCACAAGAAACTCTATTTTGTCTTTTTATCCCTAATTGAGGCTTTAATAACCTAATAAGGTTTCAACAATTGAAGGAACATCTACAAAAATACTTTGTTGAATCTGATTTATAATTATTTAATTTAAATGCTATATTTGTTTACACATTAACTTTACTGACGTGATCATAAAATAATTTGTAACATCAAATATTTTTTTATATTTTTTAAATACAGTACTTTTTTAATTAAAAAATGCATTAGCCAATATAAATTTAACTGAAAAAAAATATGAAGTTAATTCAATATAAGGCAAAACTCAAGTTAGATCGTTAAAGACTTTAATTCAAAAAAATTCAGTAAAATGAAAAGGAGAATAGTTTTAATGCATGCATTTGTTTGAATTTTTTTTTTTTTAACTTACAAAAACTTTTACTCCTTCTATTTCAATTTATTTGTCAGATTTTAACTTAGCACGAAATTTTAAAAGTAACAAGTATTTTTGAATTTTGTGGTTTTAAACTAAAAATATGTAGGAATAATCAAAATATCTTTTAATCTTGTAGTCTTAAACATTTTCCAAGAAAGAAAAGAGACATTCTTTGTGAAACAAAAAGAACTAAAAAAATTAGGACAAAAAATTGAAATGAACATGTGATTTAATATTCTGAAAATATTGAGAAATTGTTGAACTATTTTTAAATAATATAATATTATGCAATAACAAAAAAAAAACTGAGTAACAAAAATAAAGAAGAAAAATCTTTATAAATATAAATGTTAATATAGTTTGGGCCCACGCTTAGCAAGGGCCAAATGAGACTAGTATTTATAGATAACTAGTAATAAAATCATAATATTTATTTTTTAGTAATATTATTATTTATATATTTAAATTAATTGTTTACATATTTTAAGAGATGACATATTTTTCAAAATATTTTTAATTTCGAAATGACTCTTTGGTCAAACTTAGTCATTTTTTACCGCAATATGAAAAAATATAGAATAAATAAGAATTAACTAATAATCTATAATTTTTTTGGGTTGTAAGAGGCTAGTTCGATGCCACTTGGCATAACCTCATGCTAGATTATTCTTCATTATTTTATATATATAGATATGAAATAAATATAAAACAAATAAGAATTAATTAAAAATCTGCAAAATTTATTTTTGTTGTAGGAGGCTAGTTCTTAAGATGCCACTTGGCATAACCTCATACTGGAATATTCTCCTTTATTATATATATAAATATGAAAAAAATATAAATTAATTAATAATTTACAAAATTTATTTTTGTTGTTAAAAGCTAATTCTTAAGATGTCACTTCGCATAACCTCATGCTAGACTATTCTCCTTTATTATTTATATATATAAATATGAGGATAAATATAGAATAATAAGAATTAATTAATAATCTACATTTTTTTGTTGTAAGAGACTAGTTCTTTAGATGCCACTTGGCATAACCTCATGCTATACTATTCTCCTTTATTATATATATAAATATGAAATAAATATGAATTAATTAATAATCTATAAAATTGGTTTTTGTTGTAAGAGGCTAGTTCTTAAGATGCCACTTGGCATAACCTCATGCTAAACTATTCTCCTTTATATATATATATATATATATATATATATATATATATATATATATATATATATATATATATGAAATAACTATTGAATAAATAAAATTAATTAATAATCTACAAAATTTATTTTTGTTGCAAGAGGCTAGTTCTTAAGATGCCATTTGGCATAACCTCATGCTAGACTATTCTCCTTTATTATATATATAAATATGAATTAATTAATAATCAACAAAATTTATTTTTGTTGTAAGAGTGATGAGTGGCCAATTAGCTACTCATCTATATCCAAATTCGTGCACACTATGATGAAATGATTGTGTATATGAGGCTAATTCTTTATTGAAATGAATTAAATCTCATTTTTGTGTGTTTGCATGTAATTGGAAGAAAAGGGGTTGAATTAAATTTAAGAAGGGAAGCAAAATGACAAAAGTACTTGCACAACCTGAAAATCAGGGCCACGGATTGACCCTCAGGTACCGCGACCGCGTCCTGAGGGTCGCGATCGTGATTTGGAGTCAAGCCAAGCCTCGGCGATCGCAAGGTGACCATCGCGATCCTGGGAATCACGAACTCCGTAAAAAAAGGTGATCGAAATGGAGCGGGAAAGCTTCAAGGGAAGAAGTGGAAATTTACAGAACTGGTTCCCAAAATCCTAAATGGCCAAAACCCTTTCAGAAGTTAATCATCTTTTATCCATCTATCCAACCATCATCTATCTTTCATTTTTGGGGAATACTATTGTACTACTCTTGAGTGAAGAATATGATAGAGTAATTCCTAAGTGAATGATTAGCAATTTACAATGAAGATTTATTGAAGTTTAAAGTTTGGATTTGCATTCTCTTTAACTTTCATGGATCGATTTGGTGAAAATTTTTGTATATCTTTACTTTCTATCTTTATGAGTAGCCAATTCTTCCTCTTGTGGTTATTCTTGAATAAGTTGTAATTAGTGCATGAGTGTTGTTTATTTATTCAATTAATTAGTTAATAGTTATGGGCTTTGCTTTTATTATATGGTTGAATTGAGAATTGTGGGTTAAAACTCCAATTTCCTTGGATCCCATATCATACTTGAAAGAGGGATATTTGGTGAGGGATATTTGCAAACAATAATTTCAGTTAGCTTGTGAAATGCCATCATCTTAGAAATGAGGATGTTATTTGAGTTAGCCCATTTGATAGCACTATCTTAGAAATAAGGGTGCTAATTGAGGTATTGGATTGGTTGATTTGCTGCATCCGTGAGATATTCGAAAGAACCCACCAATGAAATTTGACTTGTTATTGAAAAATTTACGTCAATACCCCTAATCTAGCCTACCCAAACCCCTAGCTAATTTGGATAAATTCTCAATTACCCATGTATAATTTCACACCTAGAATGACATAACCCCAAGATCTGCTCCCAATTGATTACACTCTAATTATTCTTGGCCTTGAGTTAGTCCTCTAGAAGCTCAAAATATTATTATATCTTTGAAAACATTATATTAAAACGGCTATATCTTTGAAAACGTTCAAATAAACCTCCAAATATTGGTATCCTATATTTGAATTTAACAAGTAACTTTTCTTTCAAACTTACTCGATCACTACATATATTGTTCCTCGTGGATTCGACCCCGACTCATAGTTGGGTAATTATATTGACAACGATCATCTTGCACCTAATTTGATGTGTAAGTTGAGCGTTATTAAAAATGGTGTCGTTGCCGGAGAACAATTTGGCATATTGAGTTAGTTTGGAATTTTAGCTTTCTTGCTTTGATTCAAACTTGTGAACATTTATTTGTGAATTTTCTTTTGTTTATTATATTAGGTAGTTTTTGTTTTTGCTTACTTGTCATCATCGCATAATGGAATGGAAGTGACTTTAGTGGTTGTAAATCTTATCGTGATGATCCATGTCCCTACTGTGATAGACCCCACTTTTGGAAATATTGTAAATATGCTCCTCCAAAAGAGCTTTCTGCACCATCTCAATCCTATTGGCAGTATGATTGTTCTTTATGTTGTGGTCGAGATAGACATTGGAGTGATTGTCCAAATTCCTCTTCCCCTAGTTATGCTAATAAAAATGCTAGTTTTTTTTATAAGTTTGATAGGTCTCATGATGTGATAAATAAAGAACAACGTGTTTGATACAATGGTGTTGAATCAATGCTTCTAACCATTTTGGACTAGGTGACTACAATGGAAAAGGACATGCACATCTTGCATCAATCCATGGTGGTATTTGGAGAGAAAAGTGGAGATAAAAAAACTTGACAAGGAAGAAATTGTGAGCCAAGAATAGATAATGAATCAAACTCAACAACTTGAAGTCCATAAGGGTCAACTTGATAGTGTGTTTCTAATAGTGGACGAAGCCCTCAAATTTCATGTTGAGCGATGTCAAGTCTGAATTAAATTTGAAATGGTCACTCAAAAATTAAAAACTAAATTGAATGTAAGGATTGAAGCATATGGTGCTCAAAATCAAATAAATATGCATGATTGTGTTAAAATGGTTTCCAATGAAGAAGAGCGAGCTTGATATTGAAAAATTCATGGTGATTTGTCAAACCAAACCAAAAATAATAAAGGATGCCGAGATTGAGGAAATGATACTAGAGTTGCATGAAAAAGCCAAGCAGATCCTTCATGAAAGCTATAGTTTATTTTGGGATGAGAATTTTAAGAAGAATGGAACTCCGTAGTTGGGAAGACGGCCTCATTCCAATCATTTTTTGACATTATGCTTGGTGGATGTGATGAAAGTTGAACCACCTGAGCAAATTATGAACTTTGGAGATAAGGAACAAAATTCTTACATTCTGGAGTCTGTCATTCCAAAAGGGCAAAATGACATCCCTCACTTGAATGCCAATGAGTGCAAAATCTAATTTTTAACTAGTGGTTTATTGATGTTCTCACTGATACCCAACAAACCTACTTGGAAGTTTGATGTGATGTTGGGTAAGAGGTTAAAGTCTTCAAAGTGGTGAGATAAAAATAGTATCATTGTGCCCTTACCTTTAGCCCAAGTGCCTCAAAGATGTATTGAACGAAAGTTGGGCTGTCGATTCAAATCCTCTAAGTGGAGACATAAATGATAGTCAAAATATATTGTACCGCGACATTAAATTAGGCGTTTGATGGGAGGCAACCCATCATTTTCATGTTTGCGCCATGTATTTTTGATTAATTCACATAATTTGATGCTTTGCGAGTGTTTTGGACAGGTTGGTGGCCAAAAATAAGGGAAAATTGAGTTTGGGAATATTCCAACCACACAAGAAAATAGGGAAAAAGGAGAGCATAAACACCACAGATACCACAATTGCCACAGACGGATCGCGACTGCCACAGTACACTCAAAATCAGCCCTGATGCGGTTTTAAGGAGCCTTTTTTTACCTTTTTGTGCCTTTGTGATGTGTTGTGAGGGAACTGAAATCTTTTTTAAATTGGCGGTATGTGTTTGCATGTGTGTTATCCTTGCTCATGTCCATATTCATAATTCACATTTGGTTTATAATACCTGTCAACCTTGTGAGTTGCAAAAGTTTGTGAATTTGTTGCTTTTATTTTTCATTTTCTAGATTTTTATTTCTATTAATAATAATGTTGGACGAGCCTTTACCTATGATAGATTAAGTGACGATATTCTTAAGGAAAAATCATCATGTTTGGGTTTTGAGCTATAGATGCAGGGGAAGTCTGAATATCCGTGGCATTATAGATTTGGGATTGCCTTGATTCCTATGGAAAAGTCTAATTAGCCATATGGTATTCCCTTGTGAGAGCCCAAATAGGAGATGCAATTGATCCTCCTAGAAAAGTTTGCATGCCATATACGGTGAGCTTAGTTGATTGATTCTCATGCATACTTGTGTCATCTAGAACTTGTCTCGTTGGTCTTTTGAAGCTAATCCTAATTACTCATGGTTGGAGAAATGATCTTAGGCCTTCTTTGTAATCATGGAAAACCACGTTAGCCTAAAAGAGCCTACTCGTGCTAGAATAGTATCCCTAGTCACCCATTTTGAGCCTTTGAACCTTTTCTTTGGCAATCGCATTACAAGCCTTGAACTATTTGAACTTTATTCCTCTTTTAACCCTACCCTCTTAAACTTAAAAAGGCAACTTGAGGCTAAAAGCCTAAGTTGGGGGTAGTAAATCTTAGAATAGGTGATCTTTGACCACCGTATTGTAAGTGAGTGCCTACAAGCTGAATAATGAAGACAAATGAATGAGAAAAAGAAAGGGATCGATAAAAGAAGGAAAAATCACGAGATTACACAAAGAAAAGAAATGAGAATAAAATGCTTTCATAACCCATGCTAGACTATTATCCTTTATAATATATATAAATCTGAAATAAATATGAATTAATTAATAATCTATAATTTTTTTTTTTTATAATAGGTTATTTATTAAAATGCCACTGGGCATAGCTTCAAGTTAAACTATTCTCCTTTCTTATTTATTTAGCTATAAAATAAATATGAATTAATAATAATAATTAACAAAATACGTTTTGATGTAAATTGCTAGTTTCAAGATGTCACTTGGCATAACCTCATGCTTGACTATTCTCCATTATATATATATATATATATATATATATATATATTCTTCTTCTTCTTCTTCTTCTTTTATTGTAAGAGGCTAGTTTTTAAGATGTTACTTGACATAACCTCATTCAAGCTTATTCTCCTTTATTATATATAGAAATATGAAATAAATATGAATTAATTAATAATCAACAAAATTTATTTTTGTTTTAGTAGAAAATTTCTTAAGATGTCATTTGGCATAACCTCATGCTAGACTATTTTCCTTTATAATATATTTATATATATATATATATATATATATACACACACACACATAAATATAGATCGATAGTAGTGAAATCATGAATATTTTTTTTTGTAACATTATTATTTTTATATTTAAATTAGTTGTTTAATAGATGACCCTTTTTTCATAATATTTATTATTTCGAAATGGCTTTTTGGTCAGGCTTAGTTGTTTAATTTTAGGGATCTTTCAAAAATAGCCACATTTTGCTGGAAAATTCACCTTTCATAGTCATATTTTACATAATTACCATTTATAGCCGTTGTATTCAATTTACGCCCGCTGTATTCGATTTTATCAATAGTCTGTATTCATATAAAATATAAATACAGTACTATTTAGTTGTTGTATTCGATTCACAGCCGCTGTATTCACTTTTACTCTGTGGTTTGTATTCATAAAAACATAAATACACTACATATTTAGTCTTGTCAAAAACACTATCATTTTTTTTATTTTTTCTTTTTTTCTTTTTCGTGTTTTCCTCGATTTTTCTTTTTCTTTTTTCTAATTTTTTCTATTTTTTTTGTTTTTTATTAATTTTTTGCTCTCTTCTATCTCTCTTTCTTTTTTGTACTTATTTTCTTTATCATTTTTTTGTTCTATTTTATATTTTTTTTTGTATTTTTTAAAAATATAACTACTCGAGCACAAGTCATTGATGATAACGTAAACACCATAATTGTTTATCTATTTGTAGTCACACCGTCCTTTATATTTTTGTATTCATTGATACAACTGTATTTATATTTGTATTTTAAAGTTCACACTTGTATTTGTATTTTGTAGTTCGTGTTTATATTTGTATTTTATAGTTCGCACTTGTATTTGTATTTGTTAGTTCACACCATCATTTATATTTTATATAATTCACACTTGTATTTTAAAGAAAGGTGTATAACAACAAGTACAAGAGTCCTATTTATAACACAAGAATTTTTGCCGTTGGTGGAATAAGGATCGCATCACGGGGGTCGCTTCGTGGGCTCATCACGAGGGAACACTGTTTTGGGCCCCTTATCAAGCTTCCTATGCATGGAATGCGCCCCACTACCCTTGTTAATGTCCTATATGTGCGGGTGATATCAAATGTGTCCGTTTTATGTCAAGTCATGTCTTGTGCTTCCGTTGATCCATTCCCAGCCTTGTGGTGGTGTTTCTACTTTATTTTCAGTTTGTATATCATTCATATATCATCATAATGAACTCACCAAATATCCTATAATATTAAACACCACGGATTAGAGCTCAACACAACACAACATCAAGAACGCTGAACCAGAAAAACAAGCTAAGACTAGTCTTGCCCCCTTTGATCTTTAATTATTGTTTGACTCTTGACTTGATTGAATTGCACTTTGAACACTATAAGAAAGTTTTTTCACACATAATTAAACAATAAAAACCTTAGAAACTCATTAAATACATTAGAATCCATCGAGATAGACTAGTCAAACACCTAACTCAAGCTAGTAATAGTAGTTTTCTCGTTTGAACTCTAAGTGACTCAATTAAGTACAAAATTGTTTGAAAGACACCTTAAACATTTTATTCGCATACTTAAACACTTTGATGCTCAATTATATAGCTGTTAACACCTTAAGCACATGAGAAGTCCTCAAAATAAGACTATATAAGCTAGGATAACCACACTAAGGCGCATAAATCTACCTCAGATCAAAATACATGTGGTTATTAATGAGAAAAATAACTTTCTTGGCATAGTTAATTTTGGGAGAAATTATTTCTAGCCCTTTAGAATTTTACTTTTTTTAGTTTTATGTCTTTTTGACAAGAGATCTTCAATTTTTACATATAAGAGATCTTTATTTTTACGCATAAGGGATATGAAAATATCATTTTCATCTATTCGATTTGTATTAGGACAAGAGATATCATTTCCTAATTAATTTTCTGCACAATATAATCCAACAAATTGTGCAATTCAAAGTATTACACACCTGATATTTAAGCTCCAATATAATTATAATAATATGTATAAAAAGTTAGATTGTGCTATAATTTATCTGATAAGAAATAAACAAAGAATAGGCGCCATTTTAGAGGGAAATTCAAGCTTACATCAAAATTATAGTAGATTCATAGTAAATTTATGTATTTGTGTTACTCTTTTAACCTAATAGATAAGAGGCAAAACAACAAACTTTAGCAGACAACCAATTTTCTTTGAGAAGAAAAAGTTCTTGCTCGATATCAACAATTTTATGGGCATCTCATTCTAGTATTTGAAATTCAATGAGAAGGACATATATTCTAATATTTAGGTTCAACTTTTTTAGCAGATCACCTTTTTGAGCATCGATGGCTGCAACTTCTCCCCTGCATCCTGCAACCAATTTGCAGACGATGACTTGAAATTGATCCAACTATTGTTGTTTCAAATGATCCAATATAATTTGCAAATGATGGTTTAGGCTAGAACTTCGTGAGGTAATCCTGCAGGAACAATAACTACACTTAAATTATGAAATAAAACTTTTTGATCATTACAAACTCTCCAAGATTCCAAAACAGAGGTAGAAAAATGAAACTACATCACTCAAAGCCAAGTCAAAACAAATTAATACCAAAATAAATAGAGCATTTTGGTCAAGAATACACATGTTTAATATTGTATCACCAAAAAAAAATCTTTTTAAAGAAAATTAATAAAAAGTCAGCTAACAATATAGGGTCATATCAAATGAAAAATAATTAAATCAAATTGGATGGTTAAGTAAACTAGGTACCTGTAATATATATTGCAAAGAATTAACATTGAAGAGGTGAATTTATCACATTGTTTAACTAAAATACCATTTTAGTACTACACCATGAGTAATAATAATATGTCGTCATCATCATCAACATCAACTGATGTTATTTTTGTATTCTTGTAGCGAGCCGTCAGATGGGTATCATCATCAAAGAATAAATAACAATATCATCAATTGTGAGAATTCAAGATGATTGATATTTTTAGTGGGTCATTTCATATATTGTGATAGAAAATGACAACGAAATTAAAATAGATGTTGACACTCTATGAGTAGAAAAAATTAATAATCAAAAAATTTAATACCAAAGTGAAATACCAAAGTAAGGGATATTTGTAGTACTAGATTTCACTTTGGTATCAGAGCTATGTTATTTAAAAATAGAGGAGTTGTATGTATTTATTTAAGGAATGCATATTATGACATAACTAGATTTTTATTATGACATAACTAAATTTAAAAATCTACCAAAATATTATAAATACTAATGAATAAAATAGACCAATTCCAAAAATATAAGGAACTAAAACAAATATTATCTGAGAAACGAAGAGAATTAAAAATAAGAAAAGAAAGACTACAATATAATTTAATTATTGGAGTATGTCAAAAATCAATAAAAGCACAAAAAGAAGAAATATCATATTTAGAAGCTCTAATAGATAACCTAGAATACATACATCAACATGACTTATATACAACCAAATAGATAAAATGAATACAGAAGAATTCAAATAGATGGAAAAACATATGAAAATCATGAAGGGTTAAAAATAAGAATAGTATTTTCTAATTTAGGAAGAAGATATAAGAAAATAGGTGAACATTTATATTTAATGTTAGAAAAAGAAGAATTAAAATTAGAAGATAAACTAACAACTATGGTAAGAATAACAAAAGAAAATGAAGAAGTAGATAGGAAAAAAGAAATAGAAAAAATAAAACAACAAACTACGGATGAAATACGAAAAATAGAAGAAATAAAAAATAATAGGATTACTGAGTTAGAAAAAGAATTACAAATACTAAAAGATCTATATGAAAAAAGACAGAGAAAAAGACGAAAAGGATAAAGAACAGAAACTACTAGATGAAATAAGCCAATTTAAAGAAAAATTACAAACAAAAAATGAAGAATTAAAGACCAATGAATTAGAAATAAATACAATAGATACTGAAAAAATAAATGATTATGATTCTGAAGATAGTGAAACATATACATAAATTTTAGAAAGAATAGAAGATCTAGAAATTAAGGAAAAACAAGAAGCAGTTAATAAAGAAAATATAGAAGAAATAAATACTCTTGATAAAAAAGATGACGAAAACATAATACCTAGTACATCAGAAATAAGAAAGCCAAAATATAATTACAAAAATAAGTACAACCCAAAAAATGAATACAGATGGACAAATAACAAATAGTTAATAAAAATTACAACTTCTTAGATTTAGACTTTGTAATAGACACAAATAAGATGATATAATTATGGGTAGGATATATATCAAAATAATTACTAGATAATAGCATAGACACAACAAATACACCAGAATATATAGAAAGAACACTAATAGGAACAGTAAAATTATAGCTATCAAATTTAACTGAAGAAAGTAAAAAGGTACTAAGATCTGACAAAAATACAGAAGGAACAACTAAAGAAGGAACAACTAAAGCATCACCCAAAGAAATATTAAAAAAAATATGAAACAGCTATAAGAAATGAATTTAGTAGTATAGAAACAGAAGAAGAAGAACAAAATATAGAAAAGGATACAAATAGGAATTTAATGTTGAAATTAGCAATATGTAATATGTGCTACATAGATTAATATACATGTGCATTCAAAGAATATTATTATAAGGGAAATATAATGTAGAAGAAAGTAAGGAAATAAGGAGATTATATTTTAGCAAACTACCTGAACCTTTTAGTTCAAAAATAATAAAAAATTGGGATGAAGCAAAAATAGTAGATACTCTAGGAGCAAGGATAAAATTTTTACAACAATGGTATGTGAACTCTATAACTTTTCTACTATGATAGCCACGGGATATGCCGCAGAGCTCTTTGCCATCCCCATAACTTCTGCTACAGGAGCTAACTACCTGCTATAGTGGTCCCACCATAGCAGTCTTGCAACAACAATGATATGACAGCTACAATAACCCTTATATAGAAACTCGAGAGAATTTTAGGACTTTCCTTATTTCACAATAAAAATAATGATTTTAGATGTCATAAATATATCTTATTGCAGCAGCCTCTATAGCCTAAGATCTATGAATTCATTTCTCATTCCAAAAATATCAATAGAAAACCATGTAACTCAACCATCCTATAATGAACACGCCACTAAAAAAAATTAAACCATGAGCGATAATCATCTTTAAAGAACAAAATACCAGATTTCATCACATACCTTGGGATAAATCTAACGAGCTATATACACCTTAAGGAACTCTGTAATGATGAAATGAGTTAGTATGTTAGATACTAATCAAACAAATGGTCATCTTCAAATGAGCAATAAGAAATAATAGAGAAAACAAAGAGTTACCTAACTAGGCCAAAAAGTATAGATACTCGCTAAGTATGTTTCTTTGGTCTCTTAAGTGGCTTTCTCGCTTCCTCAATAAGATAGTTCTTTACTAGACCT
Source organism: Capsicum pubescens (assembly GCA_030864215.1). Taxonomy (NCBI): domain Eukaryota; kingdom Viridiplantae; phylum Streptophyta; class Magnoliopsida; order Solanales; family Solanaceae; genus Capsicum; species Capsicum pubescens. The sequence goes on from CM061548.1 coordinate 214,533,345, forward strand.
TCACAGATGAAATCTCCTTAGTTCTCAACCTAAGAACATGTTTATATAAAATAGCCACAAGTTCTTCTTCATAAGAGTGTTTTTTATCAAATAGTACCAAATCCTAAAGAATAAGGTAATTCCTATCACCATGAAACTTCATTAGCATAGAAACATGAAACACAAGATGAATTCCCGAAAAACTTATAAGAAAAGATAGTCTACATGCCACAGACCTAATATGCTTATGAAACTCAAATGGTCTGATATATCTTAGACTAAGATTACCTTACTTTCCAAAATGCATGACACCCTTCATGGGTAAAACTTTGAGCAATATTTGCTCACCCACCATAAAATTCATGTCTCTCATTTTCTCATCTGCATACTATTTTTGTCTATTTTGAGATACTATAAGCTTCTCTTAGATTAACTTTACTTTATTGAATAATTTCTTTAAAAGTTTAGTAACCCACGATATCACCTTAAAAGGATCAAACCACCCAATGATAGATTATACCTCCCCTCTTACAAATCCTCGAATGATACCCTATTAATACTCAAATGGTAGCTATTGTTATATAAAAATTTAAAAAAAGACAGATTCTAGTCCTAATGTCATCCAAAGTCCATAACATATGTACAAAGCATAACCTCCAACACCTAAATTATTTACTTTTACTGCTCATTTACTGATAGTAAAATATTGTACTAAGGTCCTTCTAAGTCTCATAGCCTCATGAAATTTCTCCTAAAAAATGAGGTAAACTGAGCACCTATATATGAAGCAATAGAAATTGGAAACCTATGCAACTAAAAAAATTCCTTTAGATATAACTTTGCCAGATTCTTTACATTGTACATAATTTGAACTGAATAAAGTGTGCAGAATTAGTCAACCTATCAAAAATAAACCTTATGGAATCAAACTCCCCTATTTCTTAGGAAGAAATCCTCTTCCACATATATTCAATAATGGGCATACTTTGAAGAGTATCACCAGGCTTCCAATGCTCATACTTTACCTATTGGTTATTCGATATTTAGAAATAAAATCAACCATGTCTCGCTTCATTCTACCCCGTCAGTAGTGCTCCCTCAAATCACAATACATCTTGGTCACACTAAGATGTATAAAGTATTAGAAATATGAGCTTCAACAAGAATAGTAGGAGAAAGTAATCAAAAATGGACACACATACTAACCCATTAATTCTCGACACATCCTTATCATCGATCTTAGTGTGTGTAGCCTCACCCTGTAAGACTTTGCCATAGATTATTCATAATTTTGGATCCTCAAACTCTATAGCCTTAATCTGATTATGAGAAGGACCTCAGTTCTACACAGGCTAAAAACCTATCCTTGTTAGATACTTTAAGTTACATGAAATCGCTCGCAAGTGTTTGAATATCTCTTAACAAAAGATTTCTGTTCGCCTGCAAATAAGCCAAGATACCCATACTTTTAGACTTTTTTCTCAACATATTAGCCACTACATTAGCTTTTCTAGGATGGTATATAATGGTGATACGATAGTTTTTAAGAAACATCATCCATGTATAATATCTCAAATTTTGGTCTCTCTATGTAAATACATGTTGTAAGTTATGGTGGTCAATAAATTACTTTACAATGAAATCTATATAGGTAATGTCTCTATATTTAAAGAGCGGAAACCATAGCAACCGGGTCTAAATCAAAAGTAGGACTATTCTTCTTATGCACTTTTGATTGCCTTAAAACATAGAGATGACATTCGTTGTTGGATTAAAACAACCTACACCAGAATGTAAGAAATCAAAATAGACAATAAAATTCTTACCCTTCACTATCAATTAAAAAATAAGAGCAGTATTTAATAAGGTCTTGAGCTTTTGAAAGCTCTCTTCATATAGATTAGACCAATGAAATGGTATCTACTTCTGAGTTAAATGAGACAGTTGAGCAGCAATAGAGCGAACCCATTCATGAACCTATGATGATAACTAGACAAATAAGAAAACTATAAACCTTGGTCATTTGAGTAGGCTAAGATTAATTCTTAACCCCATCAATCCTTTATGGGCCAACTATAAACTCTTCTTTGTAAACCATATGTCCAAGAAGGACTCTAACAAAAATTCACACATAGAAAACTTTGCATAAAGCTTTATTTTATCAAAACTAAAACAATGCTTAGTTGATTATCATATTCTTCTTTTCTCTTAGAATAAATTAAGATGAAATTAACAAAAACAATAAAAAAAATCAAAGAAGGTCTTAAATATCACATTTATTAAACCCATTAATACAGTCGAGGCATTATTAAGATCAAAAGAAATCATAAGGACAAATATTTCCTAAATCTGGTCTAAAATGTAATCATAGGAATGTATTACACATTTAACTTTAACTAATAATATATAGACCACAAACAAAACTTAGAAAAGACTAATGCAATCTGTAGCTAGTCAAATAAATCATTAATTCAGGGAAAAGGATTTTTTTTTATTAATTGTAATCGTGTTCAACTATTAGTAGTTTATCCATATACCTAGGCTACAATCCCTTTTCATTACAAATAAGAGTGGAGCACCCCACAGGGAGACATTAAGATGGATAAATTCCTCGCCAAGAAATTATTGCAACTGATCCTTTAACTCTCTTAACTCATTGATTCTATAGGGAATATAATTAAGATGGGTATCCAGCTCTAGATCAATAAAAAAGTTCATATCATAATATGTTGAAACAATAGGCAAATACATACGAAATGCCTCTTAAAACTCACACTCCATGGGAATTGACTCAATCAGTGAGACCTTTGCACTAGTGTCCCAAATATATAAAAAAACGTCGAACACACCCTACTATAAAAATCTTGGCATGTAGAAAAGATATAAATATTGCATAAAAAGGATTGTAATCAGCATCCCGCTAAAGTATATCCATAAATTTTATATAAATAGGAATATAATCAGCCTACCACTAAAGTCTATCTATCCGTAACATAGCCACGATCACTATTTTGCATGACAGACTAAAATAACATGATAAGGAGAGAACTAACTAATACTAGAATTATGTCAAAATCTACTATTTCTAATTTCACTAAATCTGATCAAGTTCTATATCCCATAAAAATAACAGGCGAAGAAAGATAAAGGCTCTCAATAATAATTAAATCACCAACAGGGGTTAACATATGAACAAACACATAAAGTAAATCACACACCATGTCCTACCCTATAATAAAACTTGTAAATACATAAAATAAAATCAAACAATGATCAAACAATCCATCTAGTTAGATACAAGAATATTACCTATAATATTATATCTGATGACTTTCTCTTAAGCCATCTTTAGAAAGGATTCAAATGAGCCCTATCAAATGCCTCTACATCACCCTTGTCGGGCTAAGTACAACTCTGATCCATATTCTCACTACCTTAGTTAGAATAGTTACCAACCCTACCTACCTAGTAACTACCACACCCGCCTTAAAAAAGGCCACTATCATAACAACCATATCCCCTACCTACTAGAGCTAGAGCTCAAGTAGCCTATCGCTAGATTGACTAACTATACTACTAGTATGTAGGATAATTTCTCTAAATATGACCAACTACACCATATTCAAAGCAAGTAAAGTCCAATGTGGGTCACTAAGCTAGAGTAGAAAAAGTAAGATAATCATGAAAATTTGAAAAACTCTGATTGGACCCTGATTGACCTCTAGTCTGCACCTATATTATTGACTGAATTAGGCATGTAGAGTACCACTGCAAACTTTTAAACCTAGAAAATTGACCACTAAAGTTGCCCCCTTTTAAGGAATTTTTCCCAACCATCTTGGAATATCTTTTTTGTTTTACACACTCAACTCTCTTTGCAAAATCAATTACCCTTTGAAAAGACCTACAAGAGGATACCATCTAAAGAGCTGCAATCTGATGGCTTATGTTTAAACTCTTAGTAAAATGATGATTTCTCTCCACCTTAGTATGTAGTAACAATAAGAAATAATAAGATGTTGAATAAAACCAAGCCTCATAGGATGCAATTAATGAACTCTCCTGCTTGATGCTAATGAACTCATCTCTTTTCTTATCTCTAAAAATAAATGGGGCATACTTCTCTAAGATGACTAAATAGAACTGGTTCAATTTTATTAGTTGAGACCCACCATCTCCAAACTCTAAATAGGCTATCCACTATATTTTACTATCTTTTTTAATATGAAAGGCGGCAAACTCAACTCTATATCTCTCAACTACTCCCATCTTATGGAGTCACTTAAGGTAGTTGATAATAAACTCATATGGATCATCAGTTTCAACACTATAAAAGTCTATAGGCTTTATCTTGATAAATTTATATAATATATTATGATTATCTCGGATCATCACTAAATCTTCTACTCATGTCAGGAAGATACTCATCTATGAAATCTTATCTATCCAAAAATCCATAATAATAAAATGATACACTCTCAAATGTTATATTGTTAGAACTATATATGAATCCCTAGTCGTTACCAATAAAATTAGAGAGATCTATACATACCAGATTATATCTGACAATATCCAAGTTGGTGTTGCCCCATTTTTAATTGACGTTGCCTCCTACCCATGAACCGATATAACCTCTTCTATCCTCTCTAGAGTTAGTCTAATCAACTGAGCCCTTATTTTTATGGGTGCTGCTATGCTTTTTCTACCTCTGCCCTATGTCACCCACTTTTACCATGAACTATATCCCCAATAACTAATTTAGGTATCTTCGCTTTTGCTCAAAAATTATGTATTTTTATGATTTATTAGAATAACAGTGAAAAAAGTCAGATACCAATTTTGATATTTGATGCCTATTAGAATCATGTAATAGCATGAAAGGAAGAAGAAACTAAATTTTCCTAGTATCTTTTGTCCTTCTTAAGAAAAGTATAGACATCTCCCTAGAATTTTGCAAGACTGTACTAGAAGTATCCTTGTACAATTAGGTTGATGAACCTAGTGCTCTGATACAAATTTTTTCATAAAAAAAGTGGTTGTGAGGGTAATCTTACTAATCTGATGATATTACAACTTATAATAAAGTATAACGTGATCGTTGATCAAATATCGTAGCCAACTAGGGATTGGAATAATCCTACAGGGTATATGACTAGATACTAGGTCAATATAATTATTTAGACAATCCCATGGGGTATATGTCTAGATGCTAGGTTAATAAGACTATTGAAACTATTAATTAGTTATTTCAAATGAGGGCATTCCAGTAAATTGATATAGTTCTATTGAGAGATTTGTTGTGTCGTAATCAATTATTGATAATGGACTAGGATAGTGTTCTCTAGGACTTCATGACTCAGTAAGAATAGTGTATTAGTGATTTATCCCAGTATCTACTATGTGAGATCGGTAAGTTAGGTTCATCTAAATAGTTGGTCTCCCTTATTAGATTAATATCACTCAGCAACCAGATAAGTCAATGGGTGTTTATTTTTAACCTTACTCTCGATTCCAAATTAGTTATTGTTGGATAATTCTTAATTTATTATATTATGGTTGATAGTCTTAAATCTTCATTGCTAATCCCCCTTTCCACTCTTTACCCCTATGATCAAGAAAGTAAGAGTTAAGCTGAGTTTTAATTCTGGACACCATTAAAAAGTAATCAATGTAAAAGGAATAATAATACATGCATAAACACTATTCAAGAATCACTAAGTCTTTATCTACTTCCTTAATTTATCAGGGTTCCGAAAATCCTACTTACAGTATTTAATTACTTATGTCGTAAGATTACAAGAAAAATTTATAGATGAAGTCACAATTCTAAACTTATGAAACAAGTAGAAGAAATCAAGAATATTAAATTATCAAAGAAAGGTTAAACTAGGAATCGATGTATGAATAAACTGCAAGAACCCATGAACAATGTAAAACAAAATAATGTAATACATTGCTAAGTCTATAGATTGCCTAAACAGTAAAATAAAGACTAGGAAAGGTACTTATAGATAAAACAAAACCTATGCTAAAAAAACTAGGAAAGCATGCCCGTCAACACGTCATGATTCGTGTTTTCCTTCACAACGCATAGTCTAGACTATGTCATTCATGATTTCAACTTTAATTATTTGTAACTAAACGTACAATCCATGTTTCTAATACGAGGGAGACAGTTAGTTGATTGTTGGTTATTATGGTTAGTTCAAAGCAAGATGGTTATAGACTGATACATGGGATGGCCAGTACGTTATAGGTTCTTTTTTTCCCTTAATATAGGTAAAATTATATCATGATTAGGGACCATGATTATGCTAGTCTTAGCTTGCTAGTTGGCATCAACCTCGAGAGAATAGATTAATTCCCTTAGGTTTTAATATTTGAGTTTAGTCCTACATAGTTTTATATATATATTCATATATATATATATATATACATATGTCACGACGCAGACTAGGGCCAGTCCGTGATGAGTATCTCAAGTTCCATATGGATCGCAGATCACCCCTTTGCCTAACCATACCAACACAACATCATAAAATATTGAATGAATTCTGAACATATAACAAGATAGTGCATGATAAAACTAATGATAATTCATGATAGGTTTATACCAACCACCAGTAACCGGACAACCATCTGTTACTAAAATAATTAACCAAACCACCCAAGTCCATAGTAATAAAAAAAAGCCTCTATAAAACCAAAGGTTATTTAAATGCCACAAAATGCCCCCAACTGTAGCCAAAACCAATATCCAAAGATAATCAAAATAACATAAAAAAGAAACTACAATATGAACTGGGGTCTTCAAAAGGATGAAAGCTCACCGCTTAAATATGACCCGGTATATAATCTTAAATCTAAGTCACTGAGCTTGAGATGTGGATGTATGGCCAATTCCTAAATCACTTGGGGATACAACGTATGAAGATGGTTAACAGTAGAAGAGCTTTCATATAACACAGGGATAGAGGAACAAAATAATGCCATGATAACACTTCAAAACCAACACATCATTTAATGCTTAATATCATATGAAATACATACACATATATAATGCCATATTCTAAGGTAGGGAGAAAGGTTTATCATGAACTTCAAAAACCTTAACCTGGGTTGTGTAGCATAACCATCTAAAAACAAGGCACCCATAGGCTATATGGTCCCAACTCTCTCCTAGCTGAAAAGGCCCAGTACATATAGGCATGCAAACCAGAGAATATCCATATTCGTATAGGCCTTTATAGAGGACTCAAACCTCCCATCATAATCAAGGTGAATTAATCACCAATTTATTCAATATAGGGGACTCAAACCTCCCATTCATATAACCAATACAGACTCGAACCTCCTGATCATTTAGACACTCGCAACGGCCAACACAGTGTCTGGTATTAGTCCTTCAAGACCTCCACTTTCATCTCCCGGCTACATATCCCACTTTAAATCTCGATTTAAAAATTTATTTCATAATTATAATCATCAGTCCAGTTACTTACCAAAGGCTTCCCATTGGTATAATTATACCAACCCCACTTGCAATAGTACAACATGCCTAGACAATTTTTTCATCTATTTAGGACTCCACCCTAATGTTCAAAAAAAGAACATAAATCAATCTGCCAATTTAGGACTAAACCCCTAAGACAACCAAACACCTAAGGTTTTAATTCGATAAAGTTTATGGCCATCAAAACCATTACAAAGTCCTTTATCAATCATGATCATTATTATGCTGATGCCTTAGTTCAAAAACACAATTCAACTTGTGACAATATTATTCTCATTAATAATTTCACTAACAGGTAGAGGACATGTCATTATAAGAGCCAAAATTATCAATTTAGGGTTCGACCATGACCCCTGAATTAAATCACTGTTCCAATTCACTCGCCTGTGCAAAACCATAATTAAAACATGCATACTCACAATTTAATCCATAGAAAATAATATAAAATGATATACATTCAAACCCCTCAACCTTGGTTTCAAAACTACAATTAATGATTATTAAAAATGCTTTAAACATATGCTTTTAGTAAACTTACTATGAGAGAAGAGTCACATTCATGAATTACAATGATTGATAGAGAGAAATGGACTCTTGAAACCTTACATGGTCATATTGAAGAAATCCTAGATAGTTTTTCTTGAGAGGATTTTTATAGAGCAGATAGGATCATTTGATCTTGTAAAGTGTAGAATGAATTCCTTAAAGTATTTTAGTGGTGTTGGGATTTATGGATCTTAAGTGGGAAATGTCCAATGTACCCCATACTAAAAATTATAAAAAGGTCATCCTTGGTTATGAGTTGACCCATTGGCTCATGACCATATCATACTACTCATAGACATGAGTTATATCCTAAACAGTAAGTTGGACACCCATACACTGTCCATCTTATGGCTCCATTATCCCACTCATGACCTGACCATATGACCCATATAGTCTAATTGTATCCAAGATAAAACCCAAAAAGATTTGACACTAGAAAACATATGACCTAACCCTACCACTCGTAACCTAGTCTTATGACTCATAATGAGCCACTCATACTCAGAGTAGAACTTAGCAAATTACATACTGGTTTTTTTACAACTTGGGTCCCTAGACAAGTAACCACATCATAGGACTCGCATGATGAGTCGTCAACATGGCAGTGATCTCAAAGCTCGAGGAATATTCAAGGACCAAATTCTAGAGCATTTCAATATATATATATGTATATATATACATAAGATATTATCATATATCCCTCTCTTTCCTCAACTATTCTTATTAAATATATATTTTTTGGCCTTGTATTTCTATATTATATCCTTATTTTCCTCCTCATTTGTATATTGGCTAGTGATATACGATATTACACTTTATTTCTTTGACATTTCTAGAATAAAATATTTAATCCTTACTAATCTCTTAGTATTATTATGTTTAGTTTTCTTGAATAGGTTCCTTTAGTTATATTCTTGCTTCACATGTTATTTATGTTTGCATTATTTTTGGACCTTAGTCGGCTAATGCCTATTGAGTACCATATGTTTGGTAATCATATTACACTTTTGTAGTCTCTATATTATAGTATGAGTTCTCACCATTGATATATGCATCGTGCAGAGCAGCTATGAATCAGAAATTCAAGATGAGCTCCTAACATTCAAATTACTCCTACACTTCTTTGTACTAATTAGACTTATTGCTAATTTGTATTTCAATGATCATTTGCATATGTATATTTATTCGTTATTGTAACTTGATTGTAATTGAAGCACTTGTACTAACTTTACCTGGACTTGGGGTTGCATTATATATTAGTATTTTATTAAATTTAACTTTTATTATTTTCCTTCATTTCTCTTGATAGTCTGTTACAAAATGTTCTTGATTATGGGATTTGACTACCTTCTAGTGGGTTATACTACGTGCCATCATGAACTAAGAAATTAGGTCATGAAAATTTGGTATCAAAACCAAGATTTACGAGTGTGCTCGAGCAAAAGCTAAGTATCTAGTGAAGTCCTACTGATCAGTACAAAGATGTTTGTATCCCATTACTAGGAGACTATAGGGAATTCTTAGGAAATTCTATTCTTGATTCCTTATTGTGTGCCGGTATTTCTATGAAGCTCTAGTACTTTATTTGACTCTATTTTGTTCTAGGTGGATGAAGAGGTTATTAATAAATAAAGAAAAGACTTTAACATATTTTTCTAGTGCTTCATCTCAAAGTTAGACTAGGGAGTCAAAGATTAAGAACAAAGTTCTTCAATACTAGCAAGAGTATTTAGGGCCAACCCAGGGTCTGCTAGTGTCTGTGACTGCTTTATCCTTTTAAAATTTAGAGTTAGAGATTCTAAGCATTTTTATGCATGCCTCAATACCAGAGATAATTTCAAATACATTGAGCAATTATTAGACTAGAGGTATCTTTCTTGGTCTGTAGTAGTCAGTTTCAGAGTATGAGATTAGATCTCTTCAGTGGTCTAGACATACTCTTATGATATATCCTTTAGATCATGAGATAGTGCATTAATTTATTGGAGGATTAGCTTTTCTACTCCCTTTGGCATCGGAGCATTTGATAGCAGATATGTCTTTTTTTCTCAAGTTTTTGATTACAAGAGAACTACAGAGAGCATGTATTATAATAAATAGAGGTGGCAGTAAGAGTATATTTTAGGGTGCACACTTGTCTCGATAAAAAAATATTCCTTTGATATTAATATGCCTTCAGTTGAACATCAGGTATATGAGATTTTGGAAGAGTATATCAAAAAGAGAAAGGAAAAATTAGCCAACCTCCTAGAACCTCTTAGAGCAAAAAGAGGTAAAAAGGTATCCTAACATAAGGGAACTGCCTTTACCAAGGGCCATGGTCAAAAAACATAATCCAAATTAGGTTAATCAAATAAAAAGGATGAAAATAAGGGTTTGGCATGAAAATAAGGGTTTGGGAAATCCAAAAAAATTTACAAATCGATTAAAATACTAACATGGATGGATCAAAACATGATTTACCATTTCAAAGAGAGGACTTAGTCTCGTGTGCTTAAATTTATGCTCCTTCAGGGTTGATCTTGTTTACCAACCAACAATATCTCTCATAAGGAAAGAATGACTTTAGATGAACTTGTCTAGCTTTTCCTTTTACGTATATAAGAATAAGTAAAGTCCAAGGATAGGTAGTAAAATATGTGAATTCCTTGTCATTAGTACAATGTTATTGGTTTTCCATTCAGGTGTACGGATCCTCTCGGTAGGGGACAACATCACTTGAAACCTATCACTTCCACATAGATAGTATCTCAGACTATAGGTGTCTCTTAGAATAATCATGGTGGTTAAAATAGACAGAGTTCTTGTCAGGCATTATGGAGTATTCTACATGGATACTTAGGTCATGAAGTCTAATTGAATTAGTGGTTATAGTACCTCATAGTATTCCAAGAGCTTGTTTTGGTTATGGCGAGATTGGACATTATCTTATAGAGTGATCCAGATGCCAGTTAAATTTTTTAGACTGGGTCAACATATGTTCCACACCAACCTAGATCTCCTAAGGTGTGTTATTAGTGAGGAGAGACTGGTTATTTTAATAGAGAGTGTTCCAGATGTGGGATTATTAGTTATTTAGTTTATCAAGATCAGTGTCATAGAGATGTGGTACCTTTAGTTAGAGGTAGTGCTCGTAGTGCCTCTATTGATTATTCAGATGCTCTGTCAAAGTTTGGATCCACTTATATTCATTTCTTTGGGCATATCAGGTTTATGACTTCAAATTTCAACCATGCTAGGTATTCTTTAATTTTCAATATTTTACTTTCTATTTGAGTGAATTAGGGTTTTCATACCATAGATGACTATATGATTTGGTATTTTTGTATTGGTTTTGTATTACTTAGGTGTAGGAGTCATACATATGTGACTACCCCCATAGATGGTCTTTTTTAATAGTTGATTGAGTGTTTTTGAGTGGTATTTCCCTTGGGGTATAACATTTTGGTTAAAGTCCTCTTCCTTTGTCATTATGACATTGTTATGAACTTAGTGTGGCATTTGGTTATATTTTCCATTTTAGGGACTCCTAAAGCTTATGTTATTATTAATGTTATTAATTTTGTTGTTATTGATTTATTCTTGATAGACGGTTAGGCTTGCCTTATCTAGTTTGAGTCCCCTTCCTTGAAATTCTATTTGTTGGCCAAGAAAAATAAGTTAACTGGTTAATTCTTTCTTTTTACTAAGGTTAGATTGGTTTTTGAGTGTATTGTGAAAGTGAAGGTAGGTTTGGCCTTCCATGACCTTGTTATGGTTCTAGAGTTTGCAATTCAATTCTATAGGCCCAGTTTTGAGGTTGATTCTAAGGTTTGACTTTCTGTTTGTTAGGTTTATCTTCTAATAAAAGCTTTGATCTTAGTGTTGATATGGAGTTGGATATCCCATCCACTCCATGGTGAGGTTCTGGGTTCAGTTGAGTTAAGGTGGTGAAAATGGGTTATGTGTGTCTATGTGTATTAATGGTCGTATATCAAGTATTGGATTGGAAAAAATTAGGCTAAAGTTTTATTTTTCAGAGTTGCTCAGGTTTTGGCTACAGTTAGTATTTTTTGCAACCTCAATGTGTTTTTGATTATAGTCTGATGCTTTATGTACCCCAGCAGATGTGAAGTTAATTTCTTATGTATTCAACCTATAGTTTTTCCTTTTTAATGATTTTGTTCTTCAGCTACATTTTAATTTTAGCTCCGGTGAGACCTGGTGAGGATATGACAGATATTTTATAGTGTCATTTATTTAGGTGTTTGGCCTTGGTTTAGATTTATTAGCTTAATATTTGGGATTTTAACTCTTTTGAATGACCGCATAGGGTTATGATGAATTTTTCATTTGGGTGCTTAGTCGTCAATAGGATTGGTATTGGTAGTTGATATCAAGAAGTTCAACCTTAGTGTTGAAATTTCATCTATGTGTTGTAGAGCTTGGTTGCAGCCTCTATTTCTAAAATTGTCTCAGTTGAACATTTGTTTATAGGTTGTCCAAGCCTACTCTTTACTTACCTGTTGGTCTTCTTTAGTTTGAATATATTGTGGTTGATAGATGTTCGAATGATAGCAAGATGTCACTTGATGATGATGTCTTCTTCTTTTGACCTTGGTTTTTAATCCTTTCCAGAAATTTGGACTATCAACTCAGCAGAAGAAATATGCATAACTAGAACTTAGCATGGTTTAACACATAAATTGTGAGGCATCCTAGAGAAGATCACTTAGTTTCATGAGTTGGCACTTTGTACTTTTGATTATCCATTTTAAGGGTCATCAAAACTATTTGTAGTTGTTGTAGAATATTATAGGATTTGACCATCTCCATTTGTGTGTCTAGGTAGCACCTTATGGGCTTATTCTTATGCTTTCCATTGTAGATCATCAGTGGATCGGCTCCAGTCTTATGAGAATAGTATGATGTATTTATGTGTATAGAACTCAATTGACATTTTGCATGGTTAGGAGTATACAACAGTTTTAGATAGACAAAAGAAGGTTCTATTAGGATATTAGAATTGGATGCAGGTTTCATGGCTTGGATTACCTTTAGCTTGATTGAGTTTTTGCTAGTTGGCGCTTAAATCAGTGTGATATCGGTGTATTATGGTTTGGATTTGTGTAAATTAGCCATTAAAGTTTAGTTGTAGCTCAGTTTGTTCTTGAGGTTGAGTTTTGGCTATTTTAAAACTGAAGTTAAAAAGTTGGTTGAAAATTGAATACCAATAGAAAATTGCTTGGAAGTGTTGTCTCTCCTTAGAGGTTCACTGTGGAGTCATGTTGTGGTCATACAGTCCTAGTAGCTCATTTCTTTCAGCTTTCAGGCTCTTTCTATCCACTGTCTTTTGTGCATGAAAGTCCTTTTAGTAGTGGATGTTGTAATAACCCTCCAGGTTAATTACAAAACTTTTGTATTACTAGTGTTTTGAGCCTTCACATAATGGATATAGGTCATTTATGACATGTCTAAACTGTCAGTTCGGTTATCGACAATTCATTTGGGTTTAGGCTTCTTTCCCTATTTTGGAGCAATTGATGTTAAGAAATTAGTCTTGGACCAAAATCCTAGTAGACGGCCTCAGATAAGAAATCTGATGGCGCTATTAGTTATAGAACATTGATTTTAGGCTAGGGGAACCCTTGGTTCAGGTCTCCAAGCTTCTAGACTAATTTTTGGTTGTCGGGTATAATTTTGTTAAAAGGAATTATGAGTATGTGCCTACATTTGGTTGAAAAAACTTCGAATGAAGGTTTTGATAATTCCATTCAGTCCAAAATTTAAAAATTGGTATGGAATCATAGTTAATTTGTGTGGAACAAACCCTGAGCACCCTGTAAAAGTCCATTTTGACTTAACTAAAAATCTTGAGCTTGATAGCTGGTGTGACCACCAAATCCATCAAAGAGTCGCTTTAGCGCTAGTCTCTTCAACGAACCTAAGCTACTTTAGTTTCCTTGGATATTCAGTTGATGTCCACTTTAGTGGTCAAGGTTCTCTTAAGCAATCAATGGTTACTTTAGCATTAGATTCTTAAGCGGCCAAGTGAGCGCTTTCACAGTAACCTATCCCCTTTAATACCTATTTTCCCTTATTTCTTAACTATTTTCCTCAATTTTTGACAGCATGACACATGGGAAAGTGCGAGAAATCATCCATTAAAGCAAGGGTAAGCTAGATACATGCTCCTCGGTCATTTTTCAATATTTTTCACATCAAATTTCATTCTTTTTCATTGTAAATTCTTAGAATTTAGGTCTTAGATCCTCAGACTTTAGGGGTTGATTTGGTCCCCAATTTATGCTCAAATTGTGCTTAATTTTTTAGCACACATTCCTTGTCCTTTTAGGGACCTCATGACATATTCAATTTTGGGTTATATTTTTGAGTTTCACGGGCCCATTCTTAACCCAAATTTTATTCCAAATATTTGGTAGCAATATGAGTATTATTTTACTCCTATTGATAAGAATATTATTTTGACACCGTGGTGGTGTTTTGGGATAATGCAACAAAGACTAGCAATATGTGGACGATTCAAGAATTTCAGTTCGGTATTGAGGTTAGCTTTGGTCTACTTTTCTCCATGAGGTTGTGTATAGTATAGATTGTATGCTAGGTAAGGATGATAAGACATGTTTATGACTAGTATATTAAGACTTAGCCTAATTAGGGAGTTTGGGATAGAAATGGGACCCGACCCTTAGGATGAAAATACTTGTTATGGCTATAGAATCCTATAACCCTAGATTATAATCATGTTAACCATAGATTGATAATACAGATCCTTTTTGTATAAGACTCACTATTTTACTTAGTGACTTTGACCGTAGTTTCCTAAATTGTAGTGCATTAATTATGCTAGTTATCTATTATTTGTCCCAAGACCGTGGTCACGATACTAGTTGGACTCAAGGTAAGTATTCTCTTCTTAGAAAGTGCATGATTCTACTGTATGATTGTGTAATACCCCGAAGTTTCCTAACTATTTTTTTTTCCAAAGAATGTCAAGTGTTAGCTTCTAAATTGAATGATATAAAATTCACCTAAATTCGATAACTGGGTAAGAAGTTATGACTATTTCAAGTTCCCGTCATAAAACAACGCCATATTAGTCAGTGGCGCAACATGCCACAGGAGAAAATGACAATTGTCAAATTCCAGTAGGGGTCCGCGATAGTGGCGCATCGCGCCAAACTTCCAGGTCGCAAATGAAGTGGTAACGCGATGGCTCCGTGTCACGCCTTTCCTCAATTTCTCAGTTGCCAAATTTCAGTGACATGGCGTGACAGCGCCGCATCACGCCAGTGGTCAAATTTGGGAAATTTTTTACTGAAATTAAAAGACGCGTCCAGGGTTAAAAGGGTCAATTTCCTACCCCTATTTAAGCCCTTTAACACGAGATTCAGCTATTTGGAACCCAAAATATACTAATTTCTCTCAATTTTCTCTCAAGAACAAGCTAGGGTTTCAATTGGGGATTCAATTTCAAGAAAGTCTCTCCGTCAATCTTTGCTAAATCAAGAACTAAGGTATGTCATGTGTTGATTCATGGGTCTCTCTCACCCATGAAGCTCAAGAATCTCTTTTCAAAATCCAAGATTTGGGCATTTGTGAATGTTTATGATTTAAATTTACACGAAATTCATGTTCATGATGTTGTGTGGTTTTGATTCATGTTTTAAATTACATATTCTAATAATTGACCCTAGTATGTGATGATTCTCATAATAATCATGATAAACCCCCTTCAATTTACAAGTTGATTGATGTATCCTTGATTATTACTTATGTTGATGATTGTATAACCAAACCATGCTCCCCACATGTTTGATTAAATGCTTATGTGAAGGAAAAATGCCATACTAGTATGATATTATGAAATCCCCATTCATGTATAAGTTATGCATGTCAAGTGTTTGATGAAATGTCTTAGTCAATGGATTATATATTGTTGAAGTTAGTCATGTATTCAAGAATATCATGCCTTATCAGTTTCCTTCCATCGAGTCCTGGGGATACTTGTACCCAAAAAAAATAGTTGTCTGCCTAGATTTAGTGTCATGTTTTCACGATATCCTCAGTCAAGCCATGATCCATAGAATTCAGTCAGTCATGTGACTCAGGAAAACTCAGTAATACAGTAATCTCACTACTATTCCGTCAGTCAACAAAACTCAGTAATTTACTTTAATTCAGTTCAGTAATCCATGTTCAGTGTCTATTCAGATGGGAGTAGAAATTAGCACTGAGTGAACCCAAGGATGGGAACATACATTGTCAGATGAGGGTGTGATTCTTAGAAGTCATCCTTGCATTACAGAACTATGTAGCCAGCATAGGTTGAGACATCAACACTGTTAGATAAGGGTTGATGAGGTGGATAAGCACTATCAGATGAGGGCCCTACCGTTCTCTTTTGGGGACACTCTCAGATGAGGGTCACTCACAGCTTGTCCTTACCAGTGGTGCGGTATTGACACCCTTTAAATTGGGGTTACAGATTGGACCCCAAATCAGCCATAATGGTGTATTAGGGGCATGCCAATTAGATAACTACTTCCTATAATTTTAATTACAGAATCAGGACTGTCAGATACAGTTATTTAGTCTCAGTAATAGAGGTAAAATAGTTCTACAGAATTCAGGACTGTCAGATATAATCAACTTAGAAAGGTACAAAACTCATCTAGTTCCATCAGATTCAAGATTGTCAAATACAGTCACTCATGTCATCAGTTATATCAGTCATCAGAATTTAGTTATCAATCATGTTTGTTATCAGTAAATTCATATTATCACGATCTCAGATATAGTTACTACGTATTCATGCATGTATTCTCACATTCATATTAGTCAGTTAGCCATTATTGTTCATGCATATGAACCCCATGCATTCAGCCTAACTTTCATGCATACCAGTATATTCAAAGAACTAACGCATTTGTGCTATGGTGTTTTATACCATAGGTTCCGAAGCATGAACTCCAGAGCATCAGTAGATTCCAGATATCAGCAGTCAGTTAGAAGTGAGTCCTCGTCCTTCGAGGACATGATTATTTCTTTATTATCTCATTAAATAATTTATTAGTTGAAGTTAGTTGGGGACCTGTCCCATCAACTCCTTATTCAGACAATTCAGTTAGTTAGAGGCTTTTCAGACTAGTGTGTTCAGATATTTATTTCAGTGTTATGGGTATTTCATACCCCATCCATATGTTATGATTTATCAGTTATGTTACAGATTTGAACCTTATGACCTTTCAGTTCATCTTTCCGTATTTATATAGTATATCATGCAGTATATAGGTATAGATATCAGTCATGGGTTAGCTTGTGGGCTTTCAGGGTAATGAGCACCGTATAGCATTTCAGGTACCAAATTCGGGGTGTTACAGTTTGATTAAGCACTTGGTGTTTTATTGTTTAGATACTTATAGTTCCATGCATAATTTTTGGTACATTTATGTTCATTTAGTGGGATTCCAATAAAAATCATGATTTTACTATTGTGTTCTAAAAAGGGATTTATTCCCACTTTTTGCTTTTAAAACGTATTCTTTTAGAACAGAAATTATACCACCTTATTTAATTATTTATGACCTTTATAAACTAAAGATGATGTTTTAAAATTTAGATCGAGATTGATTCTAGTCCATGGTTTATCCTCTATTTTACCACTATTATTTACTATAGTCCATAAAGATTCCACCTCTTTTTATGCTATTATGTTGATTTAGCCCTGGTGTTGATCTCAGGGAATAGATTCATAAACTTACACTCTTTTATTAATAGCTCGAGTTCATGTGCTTATAATAAATAAATCTCTATGGTGTTGTGTAGAGTATATTGATTATGATTAATGGAAATCCTTGATCGAGACAAAGCAAGGTATACAAAAATTCTCGAATCTCCTGGGGTCCTCTTTGTCCGTGAGACAGTGCTGGAGAAGAATGGTCATCATACGTCCTACCTTTTCAAGTTACTAAGATGGAAGATATGTATACACCCGGTATGTTATGTAACTCAAATCGATTATGGTTTACTATGTCTTATGTTGCAATCATTCATATTTATTCACTAGTATAATTTTTTGGTTCTTACTATTAGCCTTATAGGAGGTTGTATAGGTAAACATTGTGATTATTTTTTTCTAAGTGTTTGATGGAAATTCTGGGCTTATAGGGGAAAAATTATTTATTGTTCATCCAAACTAGTTGGTTAATTTATTGTTAGTTATTATGGTTATTTCGTCGTAGGATTGTTATGGACTTGTACCTGAGATGTTGGTATATTGTTGGTTCCTTTTCATCCTCTATTATCTATAAAATTTCATAATGATTTATTTCCCTTCATTATTCTAGTCTTAACTTTCCTACCTGGTATGATCCTCGAGAGGTTAGATAGGTTCCATCAGGTAATTATCTCTAAGTTTAGTCCTACATAGGTGTGTGTATATATATATATACATACACTACTGGAAACTACCCCTATGGAAATGAAATTTTTGGCGACGGTAAACAAAGCATTACAATAAGTGGTATATTGCAACACTTTCAAGCATTGCCAAAAATAATTGTTCTATTAGCTAAAATTTAACACTATAAGCATCGCTTTTGACATTATGTAAGACCTCGCACAAAGCGTTGCAATAAGTGGTCTATTACAATTCTTTCAAGCGTTGCCAAAAGCAATTGTTCTATTAGCTAAAATATAACACTATAAGCATTGCTTTTGACATTATGTAAGACCTCGCAAAATCCTAAGCTCAACTCAGTCTTTTAAGCTTGCTAAGGGGTCCCAGACTTAGAAAATTCTAGCTAAGTATTCAGACCTAGTATTATTTTTGCCTTCATAAGTAGGAAACTCTATTTCATGACTTTTATGACCTTAAAATGTTAATCTTTAGGTAAATTCATGATCAGGAATGTGAGTAGGTGTTCCCGGATGAGTTTATTATTTTTCGAACATTGTTTGAACCACGTTTGGGAATCCAAAATAGTGCATCAATGAGATCTCGATGCCGCGCGCCGGCCATCATGTCGATCAATATTTTTGTTGGATCCCATTTGCAAATTCTAGTGAACCGATGTGGACTCGACGCAGCGCATTGCCATTGCGTCGATGCAAACGACATGGCGCGTCGTCCTGTGCATCGATAGTTTAGCTTTTTGTCATTAAAAAGAAACCTTCATAGGGGTATTTGGGTCTTTTTTTCAACCCTATTCAGCCCTAAAACACGAGATTTATCCCTCATTAAGAAACATACACTCACTTTCTCTAAAATTTCTCAAGAACAAGAACCCTAAGTGATTTAATTTCAAAGCCAAGGCTCAAGATTTTGCTAGTGTTATTCAAGAATTAAACAACGAAGGTATGCGAAGTGTTTATCCAAGGGTTCCTTGCATCCTTGGATTCCAAAAAACTCTTTTAAACTTCAAGTATCTTGATTTCATGCTTTCCATGATTTGAAATCAAAGTGTATTCCAGATTGTTGCTATAATTGGGATTATATTTCATGATTTATTACAAGATTTATGACATGTGTGATTTATCAGGTGTTCATATTGAAACCCATACAATTGTGAATTTGGAATTGAATCATGATGCACACAGGTTGTTTTAGTATCATGCGCATAAATTATGTTATCCAAGCTTTTGATAAATTGCTCATGTGAATGAAATGATAAGATTATATCATGCTAGTATGTATAATGTTTCATGCCATGCAAGTGTTTGATAAAATGCTTCTATAGATGCATTATGAACAAGTGTGCTTTTTTATGCTATTCTATGCAAGATCGTGTGAAGATTTACTTTTCATGCTATCTAGTCCTAGGGGTATTTATACCCAACAATTTAGTTGTTTTCCTAGATCAAGTGTCAGTTATTAAAAAATCTCAGTCACGTCATGATCAGTAGTACTCTCAGTCAATTACAGGATTCTAGAAAACCAAGTAGATTCATTATTAGTCCCGTCTAGTTTAGTATTCAGTACGGACCTCAGTAAACTCAGTCAGCTAACAGAATTTTGTATTATTCCGTCAGTCAGCGAAACTCTGTAAAATAAGTAATAGTTCAGTCCAACTTAGTATGAACTAGGAAATCAGTTTAGTATCGATTCGGTTGGGAGTAGAATTTAGCACCGAGTGAACCCACGAATGGGGACTCACCTGCCAGTAGAGGGTGTAATCCTTAGAAGTAGTCCTTATATTCTAGAACTACGTAGACAGCGTAGGTTGACATATCAACCTGCCAGTTGAGGGTTGTTAAGGTGATTTACCTTCCAGTTGAGGGTACCACCATTCCCATTCAAAGCACCTGCCAGATGTGGGTGACTCAGCTTGTCTTTACCATGGCATAGTACTAATACCCTTCAAACTGGTTTTATAGGTTGGACCCTAATCTATTAATAATGGGGCATGTCAGTTAGATGATTACCTCCCACAGTCTAAGTTTCATTTCCAGTCTCAGAATAGAACTAGTTTAGTTCTACATATTTAAGACTGTCAGAAACAGTCACTCAGTTCAGTACGAAACTCAGTATAGTTCCACAGGATCAAGACTGTAAGATATGGTCACTCAGTTATCAACTACATAGTATTAGTAAACTCAGATATCAGTAAATCTGTAATTCAGAACTCAGTATCAAGTGTTATCACAATCTTAATTATAGTATATGTATTCATGAAGGTACTCCCATTTAGTTATATTCATGTCATTCAGTCAGTACTGTTCTTGCATATGAACCCATGCATTTCAGCATACCTCTCTTAGCATACAAATACATTCAAAGTACTAACACATACTTTTCTCTTGCATTATGATATTTTATATCATAGGTTCAGATGTATGGCTCCCAAACACCCTTAGCAGTTTGGATCTTCAGTAGTTAGAGTTAGTGATGAGTCCTCATAGTTTGAGGACATGATTATTTTCTTTAGCATTTCGGGTTATCAGTATAGTTTTCAGTAGTTGGAGTTAGTTGGTGGCTTGTCCTATCAACTCCATGATTCAGACAGTAGAGACTTTTTCAAACTAGAGTATTTTCAGATAGATGTATCAAATTTGGTATTTGTTATGCTGTATTCAGTTTTAATATAGTATTGAACCTTATGGAATGTTTTCCAACTAATTTCGACATGCTACAGTATTATTATTCAATTATTGCAGTAGGTATAAGTCATGGGTTAACTTGTGGTCCTTCGGGATTATGAGCACCGTGTACCGTCCGGGGTACAGACTCGAGGAGTTACAAAGTTGGTATCAGAGCCTAAGGTTCAACAGAGTCCTAGGAAGTTTGAAAGCTGTATATAGTAGAGTCTTGTGTATGGGTGTGTAGCGTGCCACACTTATGGGCAAGAGGCTAAGAGATTCTTAAGGAAAAGTTTCTCTTATTTCAGTATTCATATCGTGTGGGTGAGCATGAGTTTGAGTTAAAATCTCAGTCTAATTTATATCTTCCTTATGCTTCCGTTACATGCTTTCTAGATAAGGTAACAAGAGAAGTAATGAAAATTAGCCAGCCCCTTCGCTCGTTCAGGCAGATTCCCTGAATGAGCATATCTCCTAATGTGAATTTAGAGCTTCTTTCACCGTCTTGGCTTATTCAGTAGCTACTCAAAATTATCATTTGGCTATTATACTATCAAGGCTTATGGCTCATGCTCCGCAGAGTGAGGAGAAAAGGTGTAGGAAAGAGGGGAGGAAGAATAAGAGGGCCAGAATATCTAGGCCAAAAAGTGGCCAAACAAATCCTCTTTGCCACAAGTGCAGCAGAAACCACCAGAGTATATGCAGAGCTAACAGTGATGTGTGTTTCAGATGTGGCAAACCAGGCCACAGAGTCAAAGATTGTCCTCATATGGGTTTGCAGAGTCAGCATAATCGTCCCCCAGCTCAGTTCGTTCGCCCGAATTAGCAGGGTGCCTCTTTCAGTGCCACCAGTGAGCAATGCCCAAACAGGCTATATGCACTTTAGTCTCGACAGGATTAAGAAAGTTCTCCTGATGTGGTCATGGCTACATTACAAGTTTACCATTTACATGTTTATACTTTACTAGATCCAGGAGTTTCGATGTCCTTTGTTACTCTATATATAGCCGTTGATTTTGGAGTCAGTCCCAAAATTCTAGTAGAGCCTTTCTCAGTCTCTAACCCAGTGGGTAAATCTATCATAAACCAGCGGGTATACAAGAACTGTCCGGTTATGATATCTCAGAAAGTAACTTCAGAAGACTTAGTCAAATTAGAGATGACTGATTTTGATGTCATTCTCGGCATGGATTGGCTTCATTCCTGCTATGCCTCAGTCGAATGTAGAAATAGAATTTTCCAATTTTAATTTTTGAATGAGCCCATCCTAAAGTGGAGGGGTAGTACTTCGGTACTTAGGGGTTATCTTATTTCTTAACTTCGGGCGAGAAAAATGATATCTAAGGGATGTGTCTACCATCTCGTCCAAGTCTAGAAATCTAGTTCAAAAACCCCTACTTTTGAATCAGTGTCAGTAGCATGTGAGTTCCCATATGTGTTTCCTAAAGATATTTCCGGAGTTTTTCCCAAAAGTGAAATCAACTTTGGAATAGACCTTCTTCCAGATACTCAACCCATATCTATTCTACTATACAGAATGGCTCCAGCAGAACTCAAAGAATTAAAAGAATAGTTGAAAGATCTCCTACATAGAGGATTCATCAGGCCCAATATATCCCCATGGGGTGCACCATTTCTATTCATGCATAAGAAAGATAGTTCTCTTAGAATTGGTATTGACTACCATCAGTTAAATAAAGTCACGGTCAAGAACAAGTATCCACTTCCCAGAATCAATGACTTGTTTGACCAACTTCAGGGTGCCAGTTATTTTTCTAAGATTGACATCAGATTAGGCTATCATCAACTCAGAGTCAGAGGATGTGACATCCTAAAAATAGCTTTCAGAACACAGTATAGTCACTTCGAATTCTTAGTCATGTCATTTGGTCTTACCAATGCCCCAGCGGCTTTCACGGACTTATTAAACCGCATGTTCAAGAAGTACTTGGACATGTTCGTCATAACCTTCAGTAATGACACTCTTGTCTATTCCCATAGCGAGAATAATCATGCAGATCATCTCAAAATAGTATTCCAGACTATCGAAACCCATCAGTTATCATGATATCTATTCATGTGTTACAGTCAGCTCTATGATCATAGCCCATACTCATACACGTTAGCAATCTTGTACGCTTACAGTTCCTAGTATAAAGAGTTCAAGTTCACTTAATGTTACGAATCATGTTCTGTGAATACAGAAACTCCAGACTCAGGTCATGTAGCTCATGACTCATGTACTCATGTACTTATGTACTCATGTCATGCTTTACAGTATGTTCAATTCCAATGACTCATCTTATACCCCTAATGATCAGCTAAATTAAAATTATGTCACGCATATCCTCAGCTTAGGTCTCTTGGTGCATCTATGATATTTACATTCTATTCCTTAGGCCTCAGTAAGTATCGAGTTTGGTGTAATATTCATTCATACTTCAGGTCCTCATATTTTAACCCTTCAGTGAACTCTCCATATGAAATAATGTAGTGATGAATGATTGCATACCTTTTTTACACGAGGGTGTAGTTATAAAGATAGGCCTGAATGTTAGGTAAGTGTGCAAGAAAATAGCTAACAGGAAGTCGTATTTAGTGCATGAAGGTAGGAAAATCAGAATTTTTCATTAGATGAGAAGTTGACAAAATTCAAAGTGTGAGTGTCTATTCAGATCCTCGATTTATGTTAGTCCCCATCACGTAGCTATTAGAACCCAGTATTCAGTTCCAGTACAGTCTCATTTACCGTCTTTGTTACAGTCTCAGTCCCAGTCCCAGTCCCAGTTTAGTAATCAGATCAGTAACTCAATTTAGTTTCAAATTTTCTTGACCATAGCAAAGAGTTATCAGTTATTCAGTTATCAGTATATTAGTACCTCAGTTTATAGACTATTTCAGAATCATCTTATATGCTTGGTCTTGCATTCTCAAATAATATAGTCTTCACGTATTCATGCTCAGTACCTCATGTTTCTAAGTAAACCCTTACCTCATACGTAAAATACTCTACAATTTTAGTCTAGACTAAGTACAGTTCAATCTTACATAACCAGTATTTTCTATCACCCATTAAGTTAATCAGGCAAGTTAGTATGTTTATGCATTCATGCTTTACACCCATGTGAATACTTACAGTAGTCTCAGGTGAAGTGTTGTAATGGGGTGGAGAGTATAGTTGAGAGATTATTAAGGATATGTCTAAGATTGCAAATTTGTAGTTGTAGTGCATAAGGCTTAGTCACTCAATCTTAGATGATGATTCGTAGGCCTCGCCTCATATTACAGAATTTTAGCTAGGATGTGATTTTCTTATTCAG
This sequence comes from Capsicum pubescens, assembly GCA_030864215.1. Classification (NCBI taxonomy): domain Eukaryota; kingdom Viridiplantae; phylum Streptophyta; class Magnoliopsida; order Solanales; family Solanaceae; genus Capsicum; species Capsicum pubescens. The sequence goes on from CM061548.1 coordinate 214,557,783, forward strand.
CTATTTTATTCATCCATGCCAAGACTTCTTACTCCCTAAAGACACTAGAACTCTATAGAAAGAGTGTCAAAGAAGGTTTCAAGTCGAATATAAGATTTTAACATAAGTTAGTCTGCAAAACCAGCAATTCAGTTTAGCAGTTAGGCGGATAATGTTCATATGGTTGGGTTTCCCATCCTTCCATCTAGTCGCACTATCCAAAGTTTTATGAAAGTAAATATTCCAAAATCGAGCAACCAGGTAGTTGCGTATTTAGCTTAGTTCATGTATCATGTCCCAGTTTCAAATCCCAGATATTTAGTCATGACTCAGTTCAGTGGTTCCCTATGCAGCGTCCCAGCTTTTCTTCAGTATCTCAGCCAAGTCAGCAGTTTTCAAGGGACATAATGTCCCAAGGAGGAGATACACCATAATTCCCGAGCTTTTATGTCCTAAACCTCCCAGTTTCTCTTCATGTAACGAATCCAGTTTGGAATAATGGGTACTCATAAGTGGACCCTCAAGTTCCAATTTCAGCCGTAAGCTATGAATTTAAGAGGCTCAGTTCAGTTCACCATATTTAATTCATGTATCATGTTTCAGGCTTAGTTATGTTCTCATGTTCCCAATCATGAAAGTCCAGTAACTGATATCGAGTTAAGATCGATGATTTTGTGTTTATGAAAATCTCTCCTGTGAAAGGAGTGAAGAGGTTTGGCAAGAAGGGGAAGCTCAGTCCCTGCTATGTTAGTCCTTACCTGATTCTCAGCCTTTTTGAAAAGGTAGCTTATGAGTTTGAGTTGCCTTCAGACTTAGATTTTGTTGATCCAGTGTTCCATGTCTCCTTGCTAAAGAAATACATAGGTCACCTAGCAGTTATAGTCCCTATAGGGAATATAGACATTCAGAACAGCCTCTCTTATGAGGAGATTCCAATCAAAATCCTTGATTATCAAATTCATAGACTGAGGAACAAATAGGACCCTCTAGGCAAAGTTCTTTGGCAGAATCAGTCCGTTGGGAAAGCTACTTGGGATGCAGAAGTAGATATGTTAACCAAGTATCCTCACCTCTTTTACACAAGCTCAGACTGAGCCCAAGGTAATAGTTTTTCCTTGAACTTACTCTGTTCTATGCTCAGATTTTCCTTTATAGACCTGGTACCAGTTACCATTGCATATTCAGTTGTGACTTCATGTATCAGATATGAAGTTTAGCATGAGAAACTCAACTTATTTAGCAATCCCAGTCATGCATTCATGAATAATGTTAAGCTATGTACTCATGCATCAGATATGTATGTTCATTATGAAATCTCAGTATATCAGTAATGTCAGTTATGAAATCATGTTCTAGTTATGCATATCTAGTATCTACACTCAGTCTATCATTATTTAATCTTAGTCAGTCTCATTCGAGGATGAATGTTCCCAAGGGGGTGATATTGTAAGACCCCACAAAATTCTAAGCTCAACTTAGTCTTTTAAGCTTGCTAAGGGGTCCCAGACTTAGAAAATTCTAGCTAAGTATTCATACCTAGTATTATTTTGTCCTTCTAAAGTTGAAAACTCTATTTCACGACTCTTATAACCTTAAAATGTCAATTTTTTGGTTAATTCATGATCAGGAATATTAGTAGGTGTTCCAAGATAAGTTTTGTATTTTTTGGACATCGTTTGAACCACATTTGGGAATCCAAAATAGTGCATCAATATGATCTCAGTGCGGTGCATCTTCCATTGCATCGATCAATATTTTTGTTGGCTCCCAGTGAAAAATTCTAGTGAACCAACTCAGACTCATTGCGGTGCATTTGCCATCACATTGATGCCAATGACGCAGTGCATCGACCTGTACGTCGACAGTTGAATTTTAATTCATTAAAAATCCACAGCTATAGGGGTATTTGGGTCTTTTTCCCCACCCCTATTCAGCCCTAAAACATGAGATTTAGCCCTCATTAAGCAACATACACTCACTTTCTCTTAAATTTCTCAAGAACAAGAACCCTAGGTGATTTAATTTCAAAGACAAGGCTCAAGATTTTGCTATTGTTATTCAAGAATTAAATAGCCAAGGTATGTAAAGTGTTCATCCAAGGGTTCCTTTCACCTTTGGAGTCGAAGAAACTCTTTTAAACTTCAAGTAGCTTGATTTCACACTTTCCATGATTTGAAATCATAGTATATTCCTAATTATTTCTATAATTGGTTTCTATTTCATAATTTATTGCAAAATTGATGACCTGTGTGATTTATCATGTGTTCATGTTGAAAACCATGGAATTGTGAATTTGGAATTGAATCATGATACTCATATGTTGTTTTAGTGTCATGTGCATAAATTATGTTATCCAAGTTTTTGATGAATTTCTCATGTTAATGAAATGATAAGATTATATCATGCTAGTATGTATACTGTTTCATTCCATGCAAGTGTTTGATAAAATTCCATTATAGATGAATTATCAATAAGTGTGCATTTTTATGCTATATTATGCAAGATTATGTAAAGCTTTACTTTTCATGATATCGAGTCCTAGGGGTATTTATAACTGATAATTTAGCTGTTTGCCTAGAGCCAGTATTAGTTACAGAATAATCTTGGTCACATCATGATCAGTAGTACTCTCAGCCTGTTACAGGACTCTAGAAAACTCAGTAGATTCAGTATTCGTCCCGTCTAGTTCAGTATTTAGTACAGACCTCAGTAAACTCAGTCAGCTAACAGAATTTAGTAGTATTCCATAAGTCAGCAAAACTCAATAAAATTAGTAATAGTTTAGTCCAGCCTAGTATGAACTAGGAAATCAGTTCAGTGTCTATTTAGTTGGGAGTAGGATTCAGCACCGATTGAACCCACGGATGGGGACTCACCTTCCAGTAGAGGGTGTGATCCTTAGAAAAAGTCCTTGTGTTCCATAACTACATAGCCAGGGTAGGTTGACACATCAACATTTTAGTTGAGGGTTGATGAGGTGATCTACCAGCCTGCTCAGGGTACCACCATTCTTGTTTAGTGCTCCTACCAGATAGGGTGACTAAGTTTTTTTTTACTCATGGCATGGTACTGATACCCTTAAAATTGGGGTTATAGCTTGGACCCTTAACTATTCAGAAAGGGGCATATCGGTTAGATGATTACCTCCTAAAGTCTCAATTTTAGTTCCAGTTTTTGAATAAAACTCAGTTTAGTTCTACAGGTTCAGGACTATCAAACACAGTCACTCAGTTCAGTACTGAACTCAGTATAGTTCCATAGGATCAAGACTATCAGATGTAGTCACTCAGTTATCAACTGCATAGTATCAACAAACTAAGATATCTGTAAATCTATAATTTAGAACTCAGTATCTAGTGTTATCACGATATCAATTACAGTATATGTATCCATACATGTACTCCTATTTAGTTATATTTATGGTATTCAGGCAGTATTATTTATGCATATGAACACATAAATTTCAGCCTACCTCAGTTAGCATACCAGTACATTCAAAAGTACTAACGTATATTTTTTGTTTGCGCTATGATGTTTTATATCATAAATTCAGACATACGGGCTCCCAAACACCCTTAGCAGTTTAGATTTTCAGCATTCAGAGTTAGGGTGAGTCCTCATAGTTTGAGGACATGATTATTTTCTTCAGTATTTTGGGTTATCAATACAGTTTTCAATAGTTGGAGTTAGTTGGGGGCTTGTCCCATCAACTCCATGATTCAGACTGTAGAGGCTTTTTCATACTAGAGTATTTTCAGAAAGATGTATCAGTTTTGGTATTTATTATACCGTATTAAGTTTTATTATAGTATTGAACCTTATGGCATATTTTCCGTCTAATTTTCACATACTACAATATTATTATTCAGTTATTGCAGTAGGTACCAGTCATGGGTTAGCTTGTGGTCCTTCGGGATTATGAGCATCGTGTAACATTCGGGGTACGGACTTAAGGCGTTACACATTAAGCATTGCAATAGATAAATAAAATAAGCTATAGCAACACTAATTTTATTCCCTCTATTTTCACGGAAAAATTTATGAAGTCTGCCAAAAATAAAACTTTTTAATAAAACTCTTTATCTAAATCTTTAAGCTTAAACGACTCCTAAATCACTGAATCCTAAATCGCTAAAGGTTCTGTGGACTTTCTATCAATGACCATCGAGAATTGCCCTAATCGCTAAAGGTTTTGTGGAAGAAGATCTGTGTAACCTTGTGGGAGATTGGTCGACGATGAATTTTGGGGTTTTTGATTGTTGAATTTATGTATGTATTTCTTTGAAAATTTAGGCATCTAGTTACAATTTTTCATCTACGATTGATGTCTATTTCAAAACAATGGTTGGATCTTATATTCTTCTTCTAAGGTCCAATCCTCATCTTTTTTATATCTTTCTTTTAGTGAACTTTTCCGCGGGAGGTTTATACTTTATATGCTAATTTTGTTGTAACTCTGTGGGATTTTTGGGGATTTTGCTGTAGATGTAACTAAAGTATTCTTCCAAGGAATTTTTGCATTCTTATCAGAAAGTTCTCACACAATTTTGACCTAGTTTTAGGGATTCTTTTTTGTTGACTATTTGATTTTAGTGATAAAGTTGAGTTTGGGTTTAATTTATGGGTCTGCTAATTTGCTATTGTTTTGTTTCTCTGTCATCGATATGAGATTTTAGTGATAAAGTTGCTCCTAGGGGTAGTGCTATAACTTTTGTAATGCATTCTTCCAGGTCTTGATCTTATTTCCCCTGATGTGTATGTGTTGATCCACTTCCTTGCATAGTCTGTCTGGGGATTAGTTGCATTCAGCGAAGACGGAAAAGTGATAGAGGTAGCATATGATTGTTTTTCTGTAATTCTATTATTGGGTGTAGTCATCCTCTCTGATGGGTTAAGATTTCCCTCTTTACGTGCCAGAGACGGGACTCCCAGCGACTCCATCAGGTGGAGAGTTAAAGGGAAGTGCTCTATTAGCTGTTAAAATGGAGACATTGTTTAGAGAAAAGATTTAAGAGAGAGAAACTTTAAATATATATATAGTTCTTGCCCAAACTAAGCCTGAGATCCATTTCTTTTAGGTGGTGCATTTATTTGCACATTACTTATTCATCATGAAATCAGCCCAAAGAGAGTAAGTAGTTCTCATTCTCCACCACCTTTTAATAGCTAAGGTGTTAGAGATATCAACCAAAACTTCTAGTACCTATACCACCTTCACTTTTAGGGAAACACAAGTTGGTCTATGAGATCCATTGGTACTTTTAGGGCAACACAAGTTTATCTTAGATCTTCATTCCCACTACTTTCAGGTTCTGAACGTGTGAGTTTTTGACTGGACAACACTCTACCCCATGCAACATAGTGTATTCCCAACCTTTTTAATTTCCAGTAAAGACAATCAACGTCCAACAGTATATGAAAAGTTAATTGAGTCAGGTTTTCTAAACTAAAACAAATAATACAAGTTGAGGGGAGGTACTATCTTTATTATAATATTAAGGTTGAATCTGTATATGTCATAGTGGTAGGATTTTATTCTAATTTTTACTGGTATATGAGTGCTTGGAATATATGGTATATAAATGGTGAACATGATTATTTGATTCAGTCTTTGTATTGCTAGATGACCTTCAATTTGGTTGTTATTTGAGAAAGATGATTCTCTTTATTCCTTTCGTTAGCTTAAAACTTCCCTTGTTAGTGGGATGTAGTTAAATATACTAAAGGTCCCATTATAGTTCTCTATCTTTCACTATCTATCTGTCACAGTACAAGTGTCATCTTATTTTTATGTTTATGTTTATTTTATCTCGTAAATGTACCAAACTATTGATTTTAAGTTTCATATTATTCCGAGGACAGTTATTAAGATAGTTGCTAAAGTCTTATTGTGTTTGAAATAAATGGGTCCTATATAAAGTTGATATTTTCAATAATTTTTTCTCAAGTGACCACGCCTTCTGAAGTTCTTTCTTTTCTCTGGGAAAGATTTTGAAGAGTGTTGTGAAAAAGAATCCTTTCCAAGAAAAATCAACCCAATTTTTAGACAATTAAAAATATAGTCACTCTTATTCAGCTTTAATATTTAAAACCAAGAGATCCAAATCATCCAATCACTGCATATACCTGGTTGTTTGTGGGGAAATTTTCTGCGTCTTAATGGTTAGCATGCTTAAAAATGTAATTTCATAGTTTTGAAATGTAAAATCACATCCTGTTAAATGGAGGTTGCTGGTTCAAGCCTTGGAAACAACCTCTGGAAGAAATACAAGGTAAGGCTACGTACAATACAGCCTTGTGGTGGGGCCCTTCCCTGGATCATGCGCATAGAGGAAGCTTTAGTGCATCGGGCTGCCCTTTTAAAATTGCATCCTGTTACCACTATATCATATTCTTTATCTTTTTTGTGGCACGTACTATTTTTTTTGTAGTATTTGAGCGGTTTCAACTTCAACTTTGTAGGTGCATGACCTCTTGAAAACCTATACCGAAATTGAAGTGCCTCTAGAGCGGCTGCTATTCAAAATTCCTGTAACTTGGTAAGTTAGTTCCATAAGACAATTATAATTATTTATGTCCCCTGTTGAATCTAACTCTGAGTCTGAAAGTTACTGAATTCTAATTCTTCTAAAGGGTTATCCTTCTCATTAGTCAGTGTTTCATCTTTCTTCTATGGAATTGAGGCATCAAGAATATTGGAAGCAAAGGGTATTGGAAGCTAAGGGTATACAGACACATTTGACTTTTGCTTATAGGTATAAAATTTCACAAACAGATTGACAAAAGCTCATGCTCATTATCTGTGTATGCCTCTAATTTTTTTCAGCACTTACTTCCCCTGCCACCTCTTCCTTTCATACTATGTCTATGAAATTAGACCAAACATTATTCTTTATGGACATTGAAATCAAGACAAACTAGCTATTTTTTGCTTCTTTCCAGGTTGTATTTCCCCGTTCTCAAGAACTTTACCTTTATCTTTGTCCAACTTCTTTCTGGTGAGTATTTTATTTATCGTATGCAACTTAGTGTTAAGTTTCAGGTATTTGTTTTGTTTCCTCATCTTCCTTCCATCCTGCATCTTTACTCCAAATTGGAATGCAGCTTTGGGCATTGCTTCCTTATGCTCATTGTATATCACCCATTCCTCTTCTATCTCAAAGTCCCATCAATGAAGCTGACCTTTTGCCTGTTGAAAAATATTCTTTTATCAAATATTATCCATCACAACAATGATTTTGACTGATAACACCATGTCAAGAAAACTTGCAATTGATTTATCCTATAAGTATCATTGTTTAAGTATATAATTAAAATACATACAAGAAACTTTTTTAATCATATTGTGGTCTCATGTTCTTATACAATTTCTTCTGCTGTACAAATTGTGCTGAACTTGTTTATACTAATTGATGCTGCAATTTGTGACTATCATTTGTCAACTGTAGAATGTCTTCAAGTCGAAAAAGAGATCTCACGTGGCATCTTGAATGAATTTGAAATATAGAGGCTCAGGTAAAATATTGTAAAATCTAGTCTGTAGCTCAAATTTTCTCCATAAATTGGTTCTGGAAAATGAAAACATGAACAATGCTAGGTGTCTCCAACATTATCCATGTATCTACGTCCAACTAAAATGTTGGAATTTCATGCCATTAAAGTATCTTAGCTTATTAGAGACATATGCTCCGTTGACTCCTTAACTTTGATAGAAAGATAACTCATTCAATAATTCATACCAGAAGGGAGGCAACACATATAGTGTAAGTCTTTGAGAGATTATTTGACTTATGACCTCTTTTGCATTAACCGAAATTGACTTAACAACTTAGACTGGATTTTATACCATCAACAATATTACTAGTATAGTTGAAAAGTCGTACTTATGTTGTTTTTTTCATTAATGCTAGAGAGTGTGCTTTCAATGAAATACTTTTATGTCTTCAGGTGGATAATTTTGATGCTTTTAAAGAGAGAATGATAGGTTCTGTAGATAGAAAGCCTCAACCACATAAAAGAGCACTGCTTTTTGTTGACAACTCGGGTGCAGATATTGTTTTAGGGATGCTTCCCCTTGCAAGGGAACTTCTCTGGCATGGAACTGAAATATGGTTTGCCTTAAATGAATCTAAAATTTTCAATATTTTACTTCAGTTGTTTCATGGTTAATTACTTTGCATTTTCGTCATTGAAGCTTTGTTAATTTAGTGATACTTTTCTTATCTGATAACGTACAAGATAATGTTTACTTAACATGTAATAACCACTTTCCATGGCTACCTTGTTTTCTTTGTTTGATCCTATCCTATCTCCTGGCATATATGTTAAATATATTAGGTTCCAAAGATCTAATATACAAAATTTTATGCAGGTTGTGCGGGTAGAAAACTCACTTTCGACACTAAATGATGTTACTGCATTGGAGTAGCCTGATATTGTTGCTGAGGCTGCAAAGGTATGTTGATTTTCTAGGGAATTCCATTAGTTGTAATAATATGTATAACTCCTCATGCCAAACTCTTTTTCCTTTTAAATAGAGATCTAACATAAACGAATCTGTGTATTATTAAGGTATATTTGGCATGGGAAATTTGTATATTTTAAAGCTTTCTCTCTCCCCTCCCCTCTACATATCTCATTATCTTGGTAATAGTGCTTTGCCCTATAGCAAAACTATATTCTTCTAGGAGCAGCTAAAGAAGGAGGCTTGCTTATTGATATTATGAGTAATTTCTAAGATAGTTACAAGGAAGATACACCTTCCATTCCTCTAATGGTTGCGGGGAATGGATGTGGAAGTCTATGCATAACTTGAGGCAAGTGAGCTCAGAGTTAGCTGCTACAGCCAAAGATGTGAATCTGGTATGGTGCTCCTTTCTTTTATACACCAAAATATGCAGCATCTCATTGGGAAAATAAGTGCAAACAACTTAATATGGATGTTTATTACCTGGCATAGGTAATTTTGGAAGGGATGGGTTGGTCATTGTATACCAATTATAATGCAAAGTTCAAATGTAATGCTCTAAAGGTACGAATTATAGCAGTCACTTAAAACATTTTAGGCCATAGAAGTATTCTCATTACATATTACTAGTTCTTTTTTTCCAGAAAAACCCTGACAAAGGTTTTCTATAAAGTAGTATTTCCAGTTTCGTATGGGAATCCCTTGTAGAGTTTAAGATCTATGATCTTTGATTTGACCAACATATTTTTGGAAATTTCTTATAGTCTGTGTGCTGAATCTGAATATAGATGTTTGACTTATTGAACTTTGAGGTTAGGGGGAGCATGTCACCTTTTTTGTTTCTTCATGTTGAAAGATTTCTTGGAAGAAAGGGTGAGCATTGTGCTTAGAATAATTGGATCTTTGGTTGAGTGATAAATAGAAAATCAACGCCTGTTTGGTCATAGATTTTTAAAGTTGAAACTGGAAACATGAAAAGTTGAGTTTTTGCAGTGTGTTTGGACATGCATTTTACTTGAAAAAGATTTGAAGTTTTGTTAGTAGAAGTCTAAAAAACCCAAACACTTGTCTGAAGCCGGATTATGAGAACTTAAAAATATTTAAAATTTTAAAATCTGATCAAATTTCATGGCCAAATATATATTTGAAGATAAATTTTGAAACTTCACTCCCAAAATATATAGCTAAAACTAACAAAATTGACTAGCTCAACAAAAATATCTTAGATTGGATTTGAAATGTTTAATACTTGCACTCATAATTCACAATCATATATATGTAAGAGAATTGTGGTAGAGCCAAATTATAATATAGGAATGAATACAAAGGATACATTGCTAGCTGTCTCCAATTAGTTTGGAACTGAGGTGTTTACTCAAAGATATTTCTCTCCCATCCTTACTGATACATCACCTTGACTGGTTGTGTTTCAAGTTCAAGTTTTCAGTCACTTATCTGTATTTATTTTTTTCATTAGATATGTTTCCAAAGAGGAAGAGAGTTGGATAAGTCAAGTGTGTCTATGTTTAATACATTCAGCATGCTGAAAAAAAAGCTCAAACATCTATATTTCAATCTATGGTTCTACTTTATCCTCAAAGCTTCTCTGATCTCTAATTTATTGTCTGTCCAAAGGACAAAAACTATATGCATCAATATTGTCATCCAAATCCTTTCCAACTTCCTTCCAAAGGACCATAAAGTCCAGGCTGGTGTAGTCACCCAAACTTTTTTATCTTCCCTTCACCCAAACCGAATAGGAATTAGCTCAATTTTAATTTTTCTTTAAGTTTTATTATCTCACATTTGGATGTTTGTATTTCTTTCTAAGCATGATTGGTTGATTTACCTCTTCAGTAGCTAACTTGTATGTGGTTTATACACTTATTTTCTTGTGTACTCCTATACAATTATTGTTGTATTATTGTTTGTTGTAACCAACAAGAAATTAAATGAAATCAACTTGCATAAAACTGACTAGTTTTTGAGCCTAAAGCTCTTTCCAAAACCAATATCAACCATATATTTGTCCAGATGGATGAGTTATAGTTTATTCAGCATTATACTAAACCATTGGCAGTCTTGAGTTGCTCCTAGCTGTGAACTAGGAATTGCATTATTTTATTGTGGAATAGACCTTTTATGTTGCCATTTAAGTGCTAATTTATATTATTTTTTCTCTTCTTATAGGTGTCAGAAAGCGATGAAGACATTGACCTTACTTGAGAAGATTTTTGGGTCGTGGATAAATTCTCTAATATCAATAGTTTTGTGTCGAATTTTTTAAAACTTATCACGACTTAAACTTGCTAGTATATAAAAACTTAACCAATCATTTGGAATTGATTACATTTTACTTTTGGGTTTAAATTATTAGCTTGTTGCATATTTTGAATTAAGAGATTATTAATGAATGATTTTATTTTGTGATGTGTATATATTGTGTTATAATTTATTATGTATGTAAATAAAAATTTACATTCATACGACTATTTATATAAATTGTTTTAATTTAATAACATGTGGTAATCATTGTTGCAATATATCAATAAACCTTTGCAATACATAGTCAAAAAGTGTTGCAACAGAATACCAAAGTGTCGCAATAGATGCTATTGCAACGGTTTAATGTTGTTGCAATAGAATCTACTGCAATGGTTAGTAACCATTAGAAAAGATGAAAATAGGAGTTCCAATAAGTCATTAAATAGTTGTAATAGGTACTCAAAACGCATTACAACAGAATAACAAAGGCGTCGCATTAGATGCTATTCCAATGGTTACTACCCGTTACAATAACGTCTATTGCAATGGTCAGTAACCATTGTAATAGATGAAAATAGGCATATCAATAAGTCAAAAAATAATTATCACAATAGGTCAATCTATGGCGATGGTTTTCAGAAATCATCGCCATAGCTCGACCTATTGCGACGGTGTAGACAACCGTTGCATAAACCGTTGCCATAGAATCATTGCGGTAGAGCTATGGCAACGATTTTATTGTCTATTGCAATGGTTTTACAACCTTCACCATAGGGGTAATTTATAGTAGTGATACATACACATATATACATATATATATATATATATATATGTATATGTATGTATGTATATGATAATACCATATATCCCTATCTCTACTAATTTATTCATATTGTATACATAATCTTTGGCCTTGTATTACTAGGGTATATCTTTCTTTCAATCCTCCTTTGTATAATGTCTAGTGATATATGGTATTGCAATCTATTTCCCCGACACTTCTATAATAAGATATTTTATCCTTACTAATCCATTAGTATTATTATGTTTACTTGATCTTAGGCTTATTTATACTCCTAATTGTCATTATCTATGCACGTTAAACTTAGTTTTGATGACTTTTTTGTGAGCTTAATGAGTTTTTAATGGTGTAATTGTGTATTTCTGGGTGGAATAAAATATTTATGGTGTTTAAAGTTAAATTGAAACAAGTTAAGAATCACAAATATCAAATAGAGTTTAGACGAGGAAACTAGTTTTACTAGCTTGAGCTAAGCATGATTCTAATGTGCTTTGTTGAAATCTATTGTGTTGTATGAAATAATTACTTGTTGTCTGATATTGTAGGATAATATTTGAGGTGTCTTTTAATCTAAATGAATCCTACAAAAAAGTCATAAGAAGTGGTAAAACAAGGAGCCAATGCACGAAAAAATCGGAGTCAAAATGAGCAAAATTGGGAACCTTGGACTACCCCATGCACTGCACACCTCAAGGCTGGAAATTGGGTTTTTGAATGAACCCTCAATGGTTTTTACTCACTCTACGTGTGCTCCATGACCCCAAAATTTTTGTTTGGCCTGGCAGCACGGGGCATCATCTGTGACGCCCGCAACTTATTTTTAAGCCTCCTAAGTGAGGGGTCAATGACGTCAATTAATAAAATTCATGTTTGGGCACTCAAGGAATACCTAAAACTCTTTAAAAGCATCAATTATTCACAATTTCAACAAACCTTTGGAGAATTACACGAATTGGAGAAGGCAGGCAAGCAAACAAGGGGCTAAAACTAGTGTTTTTGTTCTCAAACTTTACATTCGTGTAGTTTTCCATTATGAACTCATTTATAGTGATTATTCGTTGAGTATGAGTGGATAAAAACCCTTATAATATACAAAAATGATTTTTTAATTATGGTTTAAAGTTGTTTTATATGTTTATCAAGTATGTGATTTTTCATACATTCTTGCTATACTATTCTAAAGCGTCATGAAATTTAGGATACATCTAAGTCCCAAAATGAATTGACCATAGGTATGGAATGAGGAATTTATGGAGTATGGATCATATATTTAATCATTATGTGGTAATTTTTGAAGGATAATTAGCATCTAGGATAATGATTTACATAATCTCCTTAGGTTAACACTATAGGAAGAAAGTTTAAAGCATCTAAGTTAAAGACTCACATCCCCGCTCAATGATATAGCTGTAAGATTAATTTAGGAAGATGAATTAGAGGATCACCATTCCCAAGTTGTAATATCAACCATATATATACACAATCATGATAAATACCAAAACTATCCAGAAACCATAGTTATACATGAATGTGTAATATTTCTCAAACCTGGAAGCTCTACTTATATTGCTGACAATCCAAAGTTTGTAGCATTGTTATTTCTTGTTACTTAGTTATAATTAAAAAGCATAAACTCTCTATTGGTTACTATTAAACTTATTTAATCTCATTAGTAATGCTTGAATTAGATAGTTGGCAATCACCAAGTCCCTATGGGATTGATTACTTTGCTTTCAAAGGCCTCTTTACTATTTGGGTGACCACTTACACTTGTGCGAGTACTTGGATGTAACAACTTATTAGCGCCATTACTGGAGACTTGAAAATTGACAATTGTCATTTTTTTGGGTTTTTCTATTTGGTTTCTTATGTGCTAACAATGTGCTCTTAGTTTTTGAATATTTAGGTACATGTTTGAAACTTGAATAAGATGGCAAGGGGAAGGGATTTTGTTGACCCACATTCTAAACTTGGGAAGTGCCTACATTAGTTGAGGACAGAAGCGATACTTCTCTATTGGATACTTCAAATTCATCTTGAAGAAGATATGTAAACACCAATGGCTTAAGATCAACCAACCCACGGGATAGTTTGCAAAGTGGAAATCCCACTCGCAACTAATCTTTCCTCCATCAGACGCATACCAAAACCTTGAGGTAGATTAGAGCTCAAACAAAATATGGTGTAGTTACTACACAGCTGTGGGCAATTTACAAGCTTTCATATGTGGATCCACAAGTTCATCTATAGAACCTTTTGGAGATCAATGGCATTTTTATTCACACTGGAGTCTCTACTAACTACGTGAAGCTCACATTATTCCCCTTCTGACTTGTGGGGTAATCTAATAATAGTTCAAGATAGAACCTTCAAAATCTATCACAAAATGGGTTTATCTGGCAAAGAAGTTCCTCATTCATTTCTTTACATCTAGCAAAACTGTAAGGTTATGTAGGCCAGACTATAAGGTTATGTAGTGAGATTCTATGTTTTATGCAAAATCCAGATGAGAACATATATCATGCTTAGGAGAGGTTAAAATCTATTCTCAGAGATTCTCCACATCACCAAAAGACCAATGAAGTAATAGCTCATACTTTTGTTAAATCTCTTAACCATAACACAAAAATTTTGTTAGATTCAATTATAGGTTTTCAAGCAATGGAGAAAACTTATTTTGAAATTTATACTTCCCTAAATCAAATTGCACAAGGTAATCCTAATTGACATGGTGAGATTTCTAAAATTGTGGTATAAAGTCTTGTAGGAATGATTTAGGTGGATAGCGTCACAACTTTGGCTGCTCAATTATCAGTTTTGAAAAATCAAATGCTGAAATAGTTCAGTAAGTTTGGTGTGACCCAACCTTAGGCCCAAGTAAATGTAATCCAACAAACCCTCTTCTTGGTGTGATATTTGTGGTATTAGTTGCCACTATGTAGAATCTTGTGGAGCAGACATGAATTCGGTTAATTTTGTGTACAATGTACAAAAGGTTAACCTAAAATATGGTAATCCTTACAATCACAAGTGGGAGAGTCAACCCAACTATCCATGGGGAAATAATAAGGATTAATTTTAGTAGCAGCACAACATACAGGCCAATAATATTGAAGAAAACTTTAAGAAGATCATGACCAATCAACAAAAATGGTAACAAAAATAAACAATTAGCAACTTGCCCGAAAACTTTGTTGATGTAGATTGGGCACTTAGTTCATGAATAAAATACGAGACCTCAAGGTGGTTTGCCTAGTGATAGAGAGAATCTGAAGCAGGTAATGAAATTTGCCTTGAGGAATGATAGAGATTTCATAGATATACCTCCCAAGAAAAATCTGGAGTTACAGGAAGAGTTAGTCCCAAAAACAGGCAGAATAGAAGTAAGTTGTATCTAATAAGGCTGAAATTTGAAGGATGTCTGAGTACCCAAAATCTACGACAGTTGAGTGTGTTCAAGGGAGAACACCACAACCATTCACTCATAAGCTGGAAAATTCTATGAAGGATGCTTGTTTCAATTTTTTTTAACACATTTAGATAACATATTAACTACCCATTGTTAGATGTTTTGCATGGCATGCCTACGTATCCAAGTACTAATAGATGTGGTGACCAACAAGACCATGTGTGGGTGATATCGAGATAGTATCAATTACTTGAGAGTGTAGTTCAATAGTAGCAAAAATAGTAGAAGGAGATGGATCAACTCTGGATTATAAGATCTCACTCTATCTTTGAATCAACAGGAAACTAGACGATAACGACAATGACGGTGACTCATACTCGGATTTTGATAAGGAAAAGATGCATAAGTACAGTATGAGCACCAAAAATAATAGGTACTCAATAGACATGATATACTAAATCACAGTAAAAGAATAGATAAAGTGCAAGAATGTAAACTAAAGTTAAAATAAATGGCCAAAAATAGAAATAGTAAATCATGCCGAGCAAAAATGATATAAATGTAAGATAAGTACTAGAATGTGAAAATAATATCTACAATAACCTAACTGACCCCTATAAACCCATAAGGCACACACAAGAAAAATAAATCCAATCAAGCCCCATGGCGAGTACAAACAAAGGATAATAGTAAATTAATAATAAAATTAAAAATATCAAGTGTAAAATAATCTAGAATATAGGACATGCATACTGAATGCTTCTTTCCTATCATAACCACCTTACTATAAATTTTTACTAGTTTTCTAACCAAGATCAGTAATAAGAATAATAATAAATTCTAGAATTAAATTGGAACTAGTAAATAAAAAATGATATATGGATGTCATACTCCGACCAGAACTCATAAATGATGAAAATATAGAATATGATGGACTCAATCAGCTTTGATAGGTAATAACATTGTAGAAATCATTGAACTCAAATGAAAATTTATAAACATGGAATCAGTGGAACTATTTCATGTTTTAACACATACCAAATCAACTTAGAAAATAATATCAATTTTTAAATGATGAACCCACTTAGGCAGGGCAAAATTTAATTATCAAGACTGAAGGCGTGGTCTAAGGTAAAATACGACTCTACCCAAGGTAACTAAGATAAATAATTTTTAAAAAAAGCCTAAGTCAACCCAAAACCATGGTAATAACCTAAGATAGTAGCTAAAGTGATCATCAAAATCACAAAAGGAATTATTCTAAGCATTCTACCTAAAAAAATAGTACAACCCACTACCAAAACCCAGATACCCTATATAAGGAAAGCATTTTCCAAACATAGGCTACAAATTCTCTATTTTCCCATAAGGCATGATACAAACTAACCTGACCAAAAATGGGACTAAATAATACCGAATAGGGCCTATAACCGACTAAATAAGGCACAAAATTGTTAAATAACAACCTAGGTTTAAATGACCACCCACAACTAGAAAAATATACAATTATACCATAATTAATCATAGTTTAGAAGAATGAAAAGTCTAGCCTACCTCACATTGTTGAAAGCTCATGAAATCCTCTACTCCCGACCTTCACCCTTTTAAGAAGCCTTTGGTTTCAACTATACTATCATGATAACAATCTATCTATCGGGATAAGAATATCGATACCCATATTACATATTTATACTTTCGGTGAGAAATTGGACTAAATCTCATGTGGGGCCCATTTGTAGAGTCACAAAATTTAAACTTTAAAAGTGTCCTCTTAGGTTAAAGATGATGTAATACCCCATACTTTTTTCTAGATTTGAATTATCTTAAGAATGTTAGAAACTTGCTTTGAAGTAGGAATCCATTTTTGTACACGTGAAATTTTTAATATTTTCACTTGTTATCATATGGAAAATTGAATTATCTTTCCAACGATACCAATTTTTTCTAAATCTGGTATCGGAGTGAAAGTTTAAGGACATTTTACTGAGAGCTGTCAGAATCATCCAGGTGCGACGACCAGGTTGATGGACCGTCGATCTTGCGACGGACCGTCACCGTGACCGTCGCAGCTAAGGCAGTATGGCAACCTTCTGGAAAAGGTGTGATGAATAGGTTGACGTACCGTCAAACTTGCGATGGACTATTGCCCAAGACGTCACTACTGAGGCAGTGAGTCCCTATCCTGGTCCACGTATGATGGTTGAAACGACGGACCGTCGATCTAACGATGGGCCATCACATGAGCCACCATATATCCCATTTAGTTATTTTTAAGTCATTTTAAAGGGGCTTTTTTGGTATTTTACCACCCATTTATATACCTAGTAATATCTGACCAAGGCTCACAATTTCATTATTCTTCCACAACAGTAAAAATTAGGGTTTTCTCCCTAAGAGAAATCCTTAAGCAACAAAATCCAAATCTTCTTCAAGAACTAAGAGATTCAAATTCTTCAAGTTTAAGAACTTCAAGAAACTCACTACCAGGTATGCACAGTGTTCATTCATGGACTCCTTTCGTCCACGAAGCCCAAGAATCTCTTTTCAATGTTCAAGTGTATGGATTTCTTTATGAATTTCATGTTGGGTTTGATTTTGTTCATGTTGATAATGAACAATTGAATTCTAATCCATGTTGGGTGATCAAATTTATGTGGAATTTATTAGTATAGGTGTAGATTCATGTGAACCTATGATTAAACCCTTGGATGATGAAATTGGAGTTGAATCACGATGTTTATTTGTTGTATAATGTTGTCTACATATACTATGCTTACCATGTATTTGATTAAATGCCTATGCAAAGGAAAAGTGTCCAAAATAGTATGATATTATGCAATCCTCATGTATGTACAAGTTTATGCATATCACATATTTGATGAAATACCTTAATAAATGAATTATGGATTGTGATGTTGGTTATGTATTCAAGAAAGTCATGCTTTGTCAGTTTTTTTTCCATCAAGTCCTAAGGGGAATCATACCCGACAATTAGCTGTGTGCCTAGAGCCTATGTCTTGTTCTCAAGATACTCTCAGTCAAGCTATGTTCAGTAGAATTTAGTAAGTTTCATGACTTAGAAAACTCAGTAACTTGAGTAAATCTCAGCCAGTTATCAGATCTCAATAATATTTTATCAGTCAACGAAACTCAGTTAACTCAGTCCAGTCAGTTCAGTTAATTATGTTCAGTTTTATTTAGATGGGAGTAGAAACTAGCACCGAGTGAACCCAAGGATGGGAACTCACCTGTTATATGAGGGTGTGATTCTTAGAAGCAATCCTTGCATTCTAGAACTATGTATCCATCATAGGTTGAGACATCATAGCCTGATATGTGAGGGTAGATGAGGTCGCTTAACCTGTTATATGAGGGTTCCCACCGTTCTTACTAGTGTTACTTGCTATATGAGGGTTACTCATAGATTGTCCTTACCAGTGGTGCGATATTGACACCTTTTCAATTGGGGTTACATATTGGATCCCAACTCAGCCATAATGGCATATTATAAGCATGTCGGTTAGATAACTACTTCCCATAGCTTCAGTGTAAGTATCAATAAAAGAACTCAGATAGTTCTACAGAATTTAGGACTGTCAGATACAGTCAACTCAGATACAGTACGAAGCTCAACTAGTTCCATCAGATTTAGAACTGTCAGATACAGTCACTCATGTTATCAGTTATATTAGTCATAAAAACTCTATTACCAGTCATGTTAGTAGTCAGTAAATTAATGTTATCAAGATCTTAGTTATAGTTACTATATATTCAACCATGCATTCTCGCGTTCATATTAGTCAGTTAGTCAGTATTGTTCATGCATATGAACCCCATGCATTCAGCCTACCTCACATGTATACCGGTATATTCAAAGTACTGACACATTTGCGCTATGGTGTCTTATACCATAGGTTCAGATACATGAGTTTCAGAGCATCAATAGCATTCTAGTCTCAGCAATCAGAGTTAGCAGTAAGTCCTCATCTTTTAAGGACATGACCATTTCTTTATTATCTCATTAATTAATTTATTAGTTAGAGTTAGTTGGGGATATGTCCCATCAACTCCTTATTCAGAAACTCATATTTTAGAGGCTTTTTAGACTACAACATGTGCAAATAGTTTATTTTAGTTAGTTTTGGGTATTTCATACCCTACCTAGATGTTATATTTTATCAGATATTATGTCTCAGTTTTGAACCTTATGGTCTTTCAGTTCATATTTTTGTATTATATAGTATATTGTGCAGTATACAGGTACAAATATCAGTCATGGGTTAGCTTGTGGTCCTTCAGGGTCATGAGCACCGTATAGAATTTCCGGTACCAGATTCGGAGCGTTACAGATGATTTGCTCCAAAAAGGTTAAAGCCAAGTTTAGATACAACCTCTAATTAATCCTTACAAAATTCTAAGAGTAAAAACAAGATCAAAGAAGTAATCGATGAAATTAATTGAAACTCACAGGATATAGATGATATAATGCTTATAGTCAAGTCCCCAAGCTATTCCAAGAACCAAATATAAATTCCCATCCTAAGTATAAGTTCTCAAGACTTTAATGGTGTCAAAAACATAGGAAAATATGTTGGAAAAGCAAAGTAGATGACTTATATACTACCAAGTGTTTCCTCATCGCAATCGCAAGGTCCCCTGGTCACGATTTCTTCATCCTACTAATGGGACCATTACAATAGCGGTGGCCAAGACACATGATTGAGATGATCAAGATGGTACAATCCTAATGCCTCCTTCATTATGGTTCCGAGTCCCTAACCTCGTAATTGTGCTAGACACAATCATGGACCCCTCATTATTGTAGGGGTCAATATTGTGATAGTGATAAAGGAGATGAGCCTACTCCTAGTGATTATGAACCAAAATTTTTAACAAATTTCAAATATTCAGACTGCACCCTCGAGATTCATTCAAAATCCTATGAATAAAAACAAATTTGCTACCCCACAAAATTCGGCGTTCCAAACTTAATAGCTCTGTAAAAATTTCCATCAAAGGTTGTTTCAATAAAAATTGGGGCCAGTACCTAAGGGACTATTTTAGCCTAAACCACCTAATAAACTAATTGAGTTCAGGTGCCTCGAGATAGGACTAAGGATCCCCTATCTTAAAATCAACCTTCTAGAACTGATAAAGATATCAAAATCGGTAGCTGGGCTATTTACCTAGAATTTAGGCCTAGGTCCCTATTCTTAACAAGAAAAGACTAAAATAGCAAAGTGACTAAAAACCAAATTAAGTACCCAACAACTGATCTACCAGTCCTAGTAAGTAATAAATTACTTGGAGCAGCTATAGAAAAGTTTAAACATAGAAATAACTCAAAAAAAAAAAGTTGGAGGGTCAGTACAATAGACCAATAATTTTCCCAATTACAATTCTCCTATAGATGTAACCCAACATACTCTATTAAGCAATTTTTTTCCTATTTTTCCAAGCTACCAAAATGACTCTTTGACTTATCTTCTTTAATAACAATATGACGACACAAAACCAACTCCTCTATAAATTACATTTTGTGATTTTCCTTGGACTCCATACAATCTTCATATGCTTGTAACTGGATTGAAATATTGCAGAAGCTTCAAAATAGATTCCCCAATGATTAGCCTTTTAAAATCCTATTTTTTCTCAGATCTTTTAATTTTTGTACAAAGATTAGGCAAATTACAACTCAATAAGACCCTTTTTAAAATTTTTATTTCTAAAATCCCACATCAAAAAAACCTCCAATTTAATGCCCAATATAAAATGCTTTAAATCATTACAATAGGTTAAGTGTGGTTAATAAACAAGACGCTTAAAAGAAAAGTTTTGCTAAAATGTTTCAATGGGTTTTCATATCCTAAAAGGTTTAGTTTTCATGAGCAAAACCCTATTGTAATGGATTTATCTATCAATAAAAACTTTTTATAGCAAGCATAAAACTCCCCGAGCTCAAATTTCTAGTTAGGAAACTTAAAACCTCTCGATGGTGGCAAGGGTAATTTTGAAAAAATTTGAAGTCCTTATTTGCTTCCCAAGAATGGTTAAATACTTTAATATTTTATCTCTTTTCATTTCTTATTAGTTTATAGTTGTTTTGAATGAATGATGCATGAATTCATCGGTTGCTAGTATCCGATTAAAGAAGTAGAATTTTTTAGTGTTTCTGCATTTTGAATCTATGGGGAATGTTTCTGTGCCCAATATAATTAAAATCATGTTTAGTTTGTGATAAATACTTTTTAACAAAAATAGCAAGCCTACCATTATAGCAATATGTTTTTTTGAGTTCCTAGGTTGGTCGAGTTTGTAGCCTCCTTACACCAAAGGTCTACTTTTGATATTGAAGGTTTAGTATCCCTTGTGGCTTTGTCACTACATTAAATGGATATTCATGATATAATTTACCTTTCGCAAGACTTCCACTTTTGATTTGGTGAAAATTGCATTTTTGTTGTTGATTTGTTCTGGACCATTTTTTGTGTATTCTGGTGAATTTGCTTAGGAAGTAGGAGCTTTCATTTACATTTCTACCTCTTTGTTTGAAATAAATTGTCTGGGGTTGGCTATATCAATAAATTTTGGATTTGAATTGTCTTTTTTTTTATTTATAGACTAGTTTTGATGGTAAAAGGTTGATAGTTTTGTTCTTATTTAAATCATGGTCAAATAAATTCATGAAGTCATTATAAGAATGCTTATGATAAAATCTTACATCTTCTTTATTTCTTGTTGTATAAAAAACTTGTTTCAGTTTAGATATGTTGTAAAATTATACTTATTTCATGACCTCCCTTTTGTTGCTTCTTTTACTGGGATACTCATATGTGCTATGGGTAGTTTGGTTTGTGTAAGGATGAGTTGTGACAGAACATGCTTGATCTCTAGGATAAATCTTGAATGAGTTTAATTCAATTCCTCTAAAGTGCTCTTGTGCTCTCAATATTATGCTTACCTACTTTGAAATGTTAGCTTGATCGTATCCATGTATTGATCGACAATCTACTTTCTTTCTCAAGAATGTGCTGTTAAGGAAATAGTTCTTTGTTGTGTTTATTTCTTTTCACATCATTGATAAATGTCGCATGGATTGGTTGTGACAAGATACAATGAACCTCTAGGTTATCTCCTTAGTTATCTTGCATAGCTGATATTTCAAGCCTTCTCATAATAGCCATAGGTCATTTATGACTTGCTAGAACTGTTGGTTCAGTTACCGAGAAGGTCATTTGGGATTTAGGCTCATCTCCTTATTTTTGTGTTTTTACTGTTAAGGATTTTTCCTTAGACCAAAACTTCTAGTAATTGACCTCGGATGAGAATTTTGACAGTGCCATCAACTTTAAAACATTACTCGTGGTAAAACAAAATAAACTTTCCAATAACTAAACTATCAGTCCCAACAAGTCATAAATTATTTTGGGCAGCTACTGGAAACTTGTAAATATAGAAACAACATAAAAATGCAATAAATAACTTGGATGGTTATCATAATAGCCCAACAAGTTTCCCAATCCCAACTCTCTTAAAGACACAACCCAACACACACTGTTGCACTTTTTTGTCATATTTTTCCCAACTACCAAAATCACCCTTTAACCCATCTTCTTTAACAACAATATGATAACACAAATAAAACTTTTCTCTACATTTCCTTTTGTTTTTTCGACCTTTTTCCTAGGCCTCCATACATGCCCATGTGTTTGGATTTGGATTAGAATATCGTAGAAGCTTTCAAATGGATTCCCCTATGATTAGCCTCACAAAATCCTAGTTTTTCTTGGAGTTTTTGAATTTTTTTACAAAGATTTTACAAAAAACAATTCAATAATACCCTATCTATAATTTTGTTTTGCTACACTGCCACATAAAAGATCCATTCCAAGAACCTCAAAATTTGGCTCTTATATAAAACCACTTCAATCCTCACGATAGGTTAATCGTTGTTAAGAAATAAGAACCTCAAAATAAAGGTTTTACTAAAATGTTTCAATAGGGTCTCACATACAAAAAATATTAGTTTTAAATAGAAAAACCCCATTGCGAGGGAGTCAACTATCAATAAAAACTTTTCATAGGTACAAAGGACCCATACGACTCCCCAAGCTCAAATTTAATAATGACCCTTCAGGACATTTTCCATTTTTAAAATTACATTTTACATTAGAGATTTTTCATAGTTGTTCCAAGTTATTTATGACTTGCTGGAACTGACAGTTTGGTTATTAGGCAATTCGTTTGGTTTTTACAGTCATTTCCCTTTTTTGAAGTTCCCACTAGTTCCAAATAGCCACCGATCAGAAATAATAATAATAAGATCTCGTATGCAAATTATGGATATACTGATAGCCCCAGAATGTCAATTTTAAGCTAGATAGACCTTTAATTTGGGTCTCGAGGCACCCGACCACATTTTTGACCTATTGATAAAAAAGTTGTGAAATTTAAAATCTGGGTGTGGGATCCATATTTGGTCAAAATAACCTCGAATAGAAATTAAAAGTGCACCATTACATCTGGAAAATCAATTTTTTTGTAGTTAAATAGTTTGTTTTCAAATATTAGATTTTAGATGAATCATGAGGGCCTAACAAAAACTTTGAAGAATTTTAAAGTTTTAGTTGTTATCTGGTCCATCTGCAATTGAATGACAATAGGAGAGATTGTGGTTCACATGGATGAAGAAGGTAGTCCTACCAAAATATGGAGTATTACAATCACAACATCTCCTTTTGAAGCAATGAGTGGTGATCACAGGTCTCGGGCTGCAATAGCAGAACCCGAGGACTTGCTAAGGGTATAAATAGACCCCAATGTTGTGATTTCGAGTATTTTCATCCATTACTTAAGAGAAAGAACCCTTAAGAGTGAGATATCCAAAATTTAAGACTTGTGGGTGTCTTAGGAGCTTAACTATCATTTAATTTTGCGATTATCTTTTGATTTGAGGTTAAAATTCTCCCTTTTCTTTTTGATATTTCTTAATTATTTACTCAAAAACCCAAACTATGTAGGGATAGATTTTATCCCCAATTTAGTTTTGTTTTCTGCCATTTTAAGGGTAGTTTTTCCTTGAGCATGTGTCAATATTGTGTTGATTTTGTAAATTCGATTTCCATAATGGGACCCATATAGGGTTTTGGTACGATTTTCGGACCCAAATCATAATGGTGCAATATGGATATCGATATTCTCATATTAATGAGTAGAATGTGTTTTTGATAGCTTGGCATCTTGAGGAGGCTTCTCGAATAGGAAAAAAGATGATTTAGCAGTTCGTTGAACTTTATTCATCTTTGAGGTAGGCTAGGTTTATCCCTTTTTAGATTGAACTATGTTACAATATGTTTATGATATCTAGTTAGATTTGGGATGGTTTTTAGGCGTTGGATTAATGAAATTCATGAATTGGCTTAGTTGGATCATTTAGGCTAAATTGAAACTGTAGAGTTGATCTACTTATCTTGTTTCCTTATTCCTAAGGAGAATTGGACTTCATTACTCATGTTTGGCATGAGAATTTCCTAGATTGCCCAAGATTAAGTAAAATTCTTCAGACACCCATTCTTAGGGTAAGATTGGCCTTAGTTATGTTGTTAGGGAAGGTTGCCTTAGTTACTATATTGTATTAGTTATTGTGTTAGAGATGATCTTAAACCCTAGGAATAATTATGTCTAGCTATAATCTAAGAGATGATTTAGATACCTTAGCCTATTTTGGGGTAGTATTTGACTTTGAATGTATTTTGGGATTTAAAAGTAGGATCTTTGACCCACCTTAAGTTAATATTGATGATTAGTTCTCTTAAAGCCCTTATACATTTATTATTATGTTTTCAGAAGGTAAAGAATGAGAATCAATATTCAAGTGGTTTGACTCAGAGATTACCCTTTACTAAGTGGAAATGGGAGCGGATTACCATGGATTTTGTAAGTGGTTTTCCTCGCACATCCCGTGGTTTTTTTTGGTATTTGGGACACTATAGATTGTTTGACCAAGTCATCATATTTCATTCCTATTTAGATAACCTTTAATACTGAGAGGTTGGCCCATATTTTTGTTCTAGATATAATCTATTTGCATGGTGTACCCATTTCTATTATTTTAGAATGTGGTTCTGTGTTTACGTCGAGATTTTTGAGATTTTTT
Organism: Capsicum pubescens; assembly: GCA_030864215.1. Taxonomy (NCBI): domain Eukaryota; kingdom Viridiplantae; phylum Streptophyta; class Magnoliopsida; order Solanales; family Solanaceae; genus Capsicum; species Capsicum pubescens. Next base: position 214,582,861 of record CM061548.1, read on the forward strand.
CAGGAGGAGTTGGGCACTTAGAGGGATCTTAGTACAACTTTTAAACTACAGATCGATAGTAGTCTGAGTAGACTATTTAGGTTCTCAAGTATATGCTTTGAGCCGGTGTAATGGATTTTGGGGGCCACTGGGAAGAGCACTTGGCCTTGGCATAGTTTGCATAAAATAACAACTATCATTATAGTATTGAGATGGCACCTTTTGAGGCTTTGTATGGTAGATATGTCGTTCTCCAATTAGATGGTTTGAGACTTTTAAGGTTAGCCCTATTGTACTTATTTACTTCAGGGGTCATTGGATAAAGTCAATGTGATTCAAGACCAGCTGAGAATAGCTCATAGTAAGTAGAAGGCCTATCCAGACCGTATTCTTCATGGCTTGATATTCAATATTGATGATTATTTATTCCCCCATGTATCTCCCATAAAGTATGTGATGATGTTCGAAAGGAAGGGTAAGCTTAACACTAGATATATTAAAACTTTTGAGATTTTTCGCGCAGTTGGTGAGGAGGCTTTTGAGTTATCTCTACCTCCAGATTTTGCTGTTGTTTAGCTAATTTTCCATGTTTCTATGTTGTAGTGATTTATTCATGATCCTTCTCATGTTCTTATATGGGACTCAGTTCAGTTGGATGAGCGTTTGACCTTTATAAAGGAGCTTGTGCTCATTTTGGCTAGTGATGTCAGGCAGTTGTGCCCTAGGGATATTTCTATAGTTAAGGTTCAATGGAGGCACCACCTAGGGTAGTATTCCACTTGGGAGATTGAGAGGGAGATGCAAACCCAATATCCTCACTTGTTTCAGACTTTAACTACATCCTAATCCTTAACTTTTTGGGTTGAAAGTTCCTTTAGTAGTGAATATTGTAATGACCCTTTAGGTTATTTTCCATATTTCCACTTCATTTTGCCTTTAGAGATTTTCCCTAACTGCCCCAAGTTATTTATGACTTGCTGGATATGATAGTTTAGTTACCGAGCAGTTCGTTTAATTTCTAGAGCCATTTCCCTATTTTGGAGTCTTCGCTAGTTCAAAATGCCACCAGCAAAAACATCAGCAAAATGATCTTGTTTGAAAATTCTGACAGCACCAACAACTCTGGAATGTTAATTTTGGGCTAGGTAGACCTTTGGCTCGGTTCTTGAGGCACCTTAGCTCATTTTGAACTATTGGTCAAAATGTTAAGAATTTGGAAATAAGGGTATAGGACCCATATTTTGTTGAAATGACCTCGGATAGAATTTTAAGTACGCCATTGTATCTGAAATACTGAATTTGGTGTGGTTACATAGTTTGTTTTGTATATGTGATTTCTGATGAATCCCGAGGGCTTGACAGAAACTTGGAATAATTTTTAAGTTTTAGCTGCTATCTGATGTAGCTGTAATCACAAGAAAAGGGTTGCGATCATGGTACCCTTCGTAGGAGAAGGTAGTCCCACTACACTAGGGAATGTTTTGATCATAACATCTCCTTCTAATGTAATTAGTTGCTATCGCAGGTCTCATGCCATGATAACGGGACTCCAAGACTTTGTATGGGTAAAAATAGACCCCAATGTTGCAATTTCAGCCATTTTTCATCCTTTACATGAGAGCAAACACCCTAAAGAGTGAGATATCTCAAAATTGAAAATTGTGGGTGACTTGGGAGCTTGATTAATATTTATTTTTGCAATTATCTTCTGATTTGAGGAATGAATTCACCCTTTTATTGGTGAGATTTCTTGATTTTTGCTCAAATCCCTATAAAATATAGGGCTTGATTTTAGGCCCAATTTAGCTTGTTTTCACCCATTTTGAGGGTATTAATTCCTTGATCTTGAATGAATGTTGGGCTGGTTTGGGAAATGTGATTTTCATATGTGGGACCACATACTTTTTTTGTATAATTTTTTATCCCAAAGCACAATGGTGCAATATAGGTTTCGATATTCCCATATTGATGAGTAGAAAGAGTTTTTGATAGTGTGGAATCTTGAGGAGGCTTCTCAAAAAGGAAAAAAGCAATGGTTTAGCAGTTTATTGTGCTTTCTTCGGCATTGAGGTAGGCTATGTTTATCCCTTGTTAGATTGAGCTTTGTCATAGTTTGTATACTATATCTTATTATATTTGGGATGGGTTTTAGGTGTTAGATTTATGAAAAGCAAGACTTGGATTAGTTTGACCATTTAGGTAAAATTAAACTTCTATAGTTGAAATACTTATATTATTTCCTTAGCCCTTAGGAGAATTGGACTTCATTACTCATGCTTAGTATGAGAATGCCCTAGATTTCTCAAGATTAAGTAAAATGCTTTAGAAACACATGGTTAGGGTAAGATTGGCCTTAGATACTTTAATAGGGAAGTTTTCCTTAGTTACTATATTGGCTCATTGTTGTGTCTGAGAAGAATGGTTACCTTAGGACTAATTGTGGCTTACTATACATCTAATAGAGGATTTAGATAGCCTAATCCAGAGAAGTATGTGACTTAAAATGCATTTTGGGGATTTAGAAGTAGGCTCTTTGACCCACCTTAAGTAATGATTGATGATTAGTTCTCTTAAAGTCATTATACGCTTATTAGATGCCTAGAGAATGCCCTTTTGAGGAAATATTGATAAACCTTGGTTCTTGTTGGTTATGATAAATGTTGTCGGAAGTATTGCCAAATGATTATGCCATATGTATAATTTGTTACTTAAGCTTATGCAGAACTATTGATTATTTTATTGTCTAGTCTATTGATTGGACTACCGAATGTACTATTAAATGAGCTCTTGACTATGATATTGTCTAAGCCCTAAATTATGCTATTGACTATGCTAGGAATAAGCTATAGATCATGCCATGAATTAGGTATTACTCAAGATAGTGATAAACTCTCTTTTATGCCTATGATAAACCATTGAATATACAATTAATAAGTCATTGCTCATGATATTTATTGTGATTATGATCATTCTAAACATTTTTTACAATTAATTATGCTAGAAATCTTGATGCTTGACTATATTTTCACATATGGCATTGATTTTTTACCTTTTTAAATTCCAAAATATCATGATGATATATTGATACTCGGCAAGGCCGGAAGATGATTATGATAATGATATCCTACAAGGCTGGAGGATGATTATGATGACATATTGATACCGATAAGTTTGGAAGATGGTTATGATGATGTATTGAGACCCGACAAGGTTGGAGGATGACTATAATGATATATTTATATCCAATAATACTGGACGATAATTATAATGATATATTGATGGACGACAAGGTCAGAGGATATTTATATTGATGTGTCTATGTTATATCTACTGGTTCAAGTTCGGTTATTCCCTATGTAAGGCTTTTATTTACATGTATATGCTTATATGTTATTTAGGTATGCCGATGATTTTAGGGAAGTGGTTTATAGCCCAGAAGTGATAAATATTTATAAAGTGGTATAATTGATGATTAGTGTTAAATTAGGATTAGTAGTTTATATTATTTAATTGGCTACTAATGACTAGTTGAACAATGAGGATTACCTAATAAATGATATTCATTAATAAATGGTTATTAGTTTATATATGGTGAATTATGGTTTATTGATTACTAGAGCATAAATGATGACTAGTAATCAAGTGAATTAGTTAATAAGATATGGTTAGCTATTAAATGGTGTCTAGTAAGTAGTTATGTGAAGCATCCTAGGTTTTGAACCTCAGAAAATTTCCTGGAATCCCATTCTTCGGATCCAATACGACTCATGGTACGTTCTGTATGTTATGGTACAAGGGGTGAAGTCCTTTCATAAGCTGACTAGTATTAGTTGGTGGGGTGGTTTTGGTCACTGGAGTGGATACAACCTAGGGGTGAGTGTTGTATGGTTGGATACGAGTCGTATAGATGACTCATAAGGTGGAGAGTGTTTTATCCTCCTGGTGTTACATCCTATCAGAGATACGGATCATAGGTATGGATCGTATGTTGAGGTTACGACTTGGGTAGATGAGTCGTATACTGGAAAGTGTCTGATCCATGGTTGAGGCTTATTTATGATCAGGTGGGTAGAGGTTGCGACTCATAAGGAGGATAGTAGTGACCCTGTGTCGGGTTCTTATGAGATTTAAGTGGGGGTATTCTGGACATTTCCCTACTAACCCTATTAAGAACCCGTGACTTCTAATACACATAGGAGGTTATTTACCTGATTATCTTACTCTTAAAAACTTAGAAACTCTTCCTAAACATATAATAATTATCTCAAGAGATTTTTGGGCAAATAGCTAGGGTTTCAACTAAGGGATTACTTCGGGGCTTGTCTTGGTTAATTCTTTCCATTAATATTCTTAGCTTAAGGCATGATTCTCTTCCCTAATTGTAATTTTAATTAAAGGCATGGTTACATAGTTGATTTCATGGTTTTACTCTTGCATGATTATGGCTTTCAACTATTAATTTAGGGGTTTTGATTTTAAATAATTGGTTATTATTTCCTATGGTTTTAATTATGTTTTCTATGCATTAAAGGTGGTTTTAGACTATTGAATTACATGGTAATGGCTTAATGGTGATAGGATTATGTTTTGGTTATATTATGCCACCAAGGTGTTTGCTTAAATGCTTACAAAGATATGTTCATTGCATTGACACATGTTAACGGACCTCTTGCTTGTTTTCGGCTTATATATGAAACCCTAAATGTTTTTCAACTATTTAAAAAGGTTAATGGATAATTGATAATTCTTGTGGAGAATATAGTAGTCTCACAAGTTGTTTAATATGGTAAATGATAGGGCACTTGAATATCCCCTGAATCTAAATGGTTTGGCTATGGATAATGCTTTCAAGTATGGTGGAATGAAGATACCACTGGTTTATTAAATAAACTTGGTTAATAAAATCCTAATTAGATTGTTTGGACTTGGTTTTAATTGGACATTAATGGTAAAAAGTGTAATCTAAGCCGTGGAAGGTGGCGGTCCCGAGGTGATCAAAATTGGAAACTCATATTTGCTGATAGGAGGGGTTTCGATGGCCACATGTACGTTTAATATTAATATTAGAGAAATGTACTAGTCATTCTAGGGATATTTCCTGGTTGTGTGGCTACATGTACTTGGATCCTTTTAGAAGGGGGAGCTGAACCCATATGGCCTGTGGGTGGTAGGATGGCTAAACTATACAACACAAGTAAAGATTTTAATAGCATGCTAAACTAGATCCATTCTCCCAACACTTATATATATTTATGTATGGTTGTTTGCATTGGATGGTTTTCACTTGGTTTTGATAACTTGCATTACTTTATCCTTATCCCGAGTTTTATGCTAGTGTTCAACCACTAACCCGTCTACTGGCTGCTGTATATTTATGCTATGCAGGAGCCAGTCATATAACTCCTCCTTCATAGTACTTGATTCGGGGAAAGATTATTTGACTAAAGTGGTAAGCTTCCATCCTTTCGGAAGGAATCATTTCATGTTGGACATTCTTAGACTTTTCACTTTCTTTTTGAATATTGGTTTTAGACATGGTTGGGGGCATGTCCCAAATGGATATTTATATTCTTTTTTATAGAGACTTTGTGGTACTTTTGGGGGTTGGTATGGGCGGGATTGGTATTGGTGTCGGCCTTAGCATTGGCATTCGTGTTGGAGCTGACATCATTGGATGATATTGTTGGTTGTTCCTTCATCTTACATTTTGGGTTTGATTATCATATTATGTTTTGATATTTTCTAAATGGTTTGGTAAGGAGTGGATGGTTAATTTGGTATGGTTAGATTCGATTAGGTCAGTCATGATTTTTACCCTATCATAGAGTCTTCATGAGAGCATTATTCTATCATGTTATGTTATTGAAATTTAGCTCATCTAAGGCTGTATAAGGTGCTTGGGTTGGGTATGGGGGCGGTCCCTAATTCTAGTTGGACTTGGGATGCTTATTACGGCAAGGCCCTGGTTCGAACTGCATCAAGTTGGTATCAAAGCCTAGGTTCATGGTCAATTAGGAGTTCACAAAGTCATGTCGAGTAGAGTCTCTTTTAGATGCGTGTAGCGCACCACACTCATAAGGGAGAGGTTGTAAGACATTTAGAAATATTTAACTTTCTTGGTATGGTTTCTTCAAGCTTGACTTTTTAGTCCTGGAATCTTCTATAATCCTTGTTTGTTCATCTTTCAAATCATGCCTCCTAGATCCGGAACATAAGGAAATTCTTCAGCCCCATCTGAAGTGATGCGGAGGGAGCATGTTCTACTCTCGAGGTTTATCTTTGATCTCATGGTCATATTCCTGATTGTACTGGAGTTACTCCTATTCCTCCTACTACTTCTCAGGTCCCTTTGGGCAACGTGAAAAATACAGAGTTTTATCAGTGTATGTATTTCATTTCCCAACTGGTTATTGTTCAGGCCGAGCGAGGTACGGCTAGTGTTGTGTCTACTGAGGCCTCTAGGCTTGGACCATTTATGATGATGGGTCCTCCAAATTTTACAGGAGTAAAGGTGGAGGAATAACTATAAGGCTTTCTTGATGAGATATAGAAGATCTTTTAGGTAATAAGGGCTACTAATATGGAAAGAGTAGACTTTGCAGCTTATCAACTCAAAGAGGTTGCTTATCTGTGGTATGAGGAGTGGGACAAAGATAAGGGTGATGTAGAAGAGGATCTTTTATGAGAAGCCTTTTCTAATGTCTTCATGATTTGGTTCATTCCTCAAGAGTTGAAGAAAGCTAAGATGGAGAAGTTTGTGAACCTTAGGCTAGGGAGAATGTCCGTGAAGGAGTATTCTTTAAAGTTCTATCAGGTGTTGAGGTATGCTCGTTATTTGATGGTTGATATTAGGTCGAGAAAGATGAAGTTTGCTTCTGAATGAACAAGGATCTAATTCTTGAAAGCAAGACTATTTTGTTCAAAAAGAATAAGGACATGTCGAGGTTGACTCTTCATATTCGACAGGTTGTGGATGAGAAGAGATGGCCAGTAGAATATGGAGACAGGCAGGGTAAGCGGGGAAGATTTTCTAATCTAGAATGTCCCAAGTCTCAAGGTAGTCGAGATGGTGGGAAATGGCAGAAAAAAAGTAGGGGAGTTCTGGTTCCTTCTCTACTGCCATTGCTCCTTACCCAAGTAGTTGGGCAACAAGCGTTATTATTGTGGTAACAATTCTTGGGTGTAGAGAGCCCAATCTCAGGCAAGCAGAGGTCAGTCTGTTTCTTCGTGTCCTCCTTGTCAGTTTTGCAGTCATCCTTATCAGGGATTTTATGAGGAGGGTAGGGATTGGTGCTTCAAGTGTGGCCAAGTAGTCCACCAACTTAGGGATTGTCCATATAAAAAGGTCATTATGGGGGCGAATAAGATTCTGGTGACCTCATCTTCTGTTACTATACCCAGTGGTATGACATTTGCTTTTGTTACTGTTCTTTGTTCATGATGTTGTTACTTGTACGTTATAGCTTTTCTCTCATGGCATATATTGTTTGCTTGATCCAAGTTCTACCCATTTCTGTGTGACTTTATATGTAGCTGTGTTTTTTGGTTTTGATCTGGAGAATATTTTGAATCCATTTTCTGTTTTTACCCCAGTAAGAGATCCGGTCATGGATGAACAGGTCTATAGGGGTTGTGTGGTATCTGTGAGTTGTAGACAAACTTCAGTGAATCTGTTTGAGTTATGTATGGTATTGATGTAATCTTGGGCATATATTGGTTGCATTCTTACTATGCAAATTTTAATTGTTGAACCCGTAGGGTCATATTTAGTTTCCCTGGTGAACCGGAAATAGAATAGGAAGGTTGTTCCTTAGCATTAAGGGGAAAACTTAATTCTTATCTTAGAGCTCGGAGGTGAATCTCTAAGGGTTATCTTTATCACTTGGTCTGGGTTAAAGATTCAAACTCGGAAGGTCCTTTATTGTAGTCAGTTTCGGTAGTTAATGAGTTTCTAAGGGTCTTTCCAGATAATCTTCCAGGTGTTCCTCCAGATAGGGAAATAGAGTTTTGTATTGATTTTCTTCTGGACACTCGTCCAATTTCTATTCCTCCATATAGAATAGCTCCGGCTGAGTTAAGGGAACTCAAGGAGCAAATTAAGGATCTTCTGGATAAAGGGTTTATTCATCCTAGCATTTCTCCATGGGGTGCACTGGTGTTTTTCGTACACAAGAAGGATGGTTCCCTTCGTATGTGCATTGACTACAAAAAGTTGAATAAGGTAATAGTCAAGAATAAATGTCCTCTTCCTTGGATAAATGATCTGTTTGACCAGTTGGAAAGTATCAAGATCTTTTCAAAGATAGATCTTTGGTCTGGGTACTATCAGTTAAAGATTAGGGAAGTGGATATCCCTAAGATGGGTTTTCTTACTCCGTATGAGCATATGAGTTTTTGGTGATGACATTTGGCATGATGAATGCCCCGACAGTGTTTCTGGATTTGATGAATAGGGTGTTTTGGTTGTATTTAGACCTTTTTGTCATTGTGTTTATTTATGATTCTAGTGTATTCGAAGAGTGAGGTAGATCATCCTAATCACCTACGTGTAGTGTTGCAGACCGTAAGGAAATAATAGTTGTTTGCTAAGTTCTCTAAGTACGTATTTTGGTTGAATATTGTGACTTTTTTGGGTCATATCATTTCTAGTAAAGGGATCAAGGTGGATCCATAGAAGGTAGTTATGGTGAAGAAGTGGCCTAGACCTATGACTCCATCTAATATTTGAAGCTTCTTATGTTTAGCCGGGTATTATAAACAGTTTGTGGGGAAATTTTCATCGATAGCTGCTCCTTTGACTAAGTTAACTCAGAAGAATGTTAGGTTTTCTTGGTGGGATGCGTGTGAGGGGAGTTTTGAGATGTTGAAGGATAAGTTGACTTTGGCTCCAGTTCTAACTTTCTAGGAGGGTAATGTAGGTTCATGGTTTATTATGATGCATCTCGGGTTGGTCTTTGTTATTTGTTGATGCAACATGGGAAGGTGATAACCTATGTTTCTGGGTAGTTGAAGTTGCATGCGAGGAACTATCCTACTCAAGATTTGGAGCTATTGGCCATTGTGTTTGCTTTAAAGATATGGCAGCATTATTTGTATGGTGTTCACGTGGATATCTTTTCTGATCATAAGAGTTTACAGTATGTGTTCTCGCAGAAAGAGCTTAATCTCAGGTAGAGGAGATGTCTTGAGCTTCTTAAGGATTATGATATGAGTCTTCACTACCACCCAGGTAAAGCTAACATTTTTGTTGATGCTATTAACAGGTTGTCCATGGGTAGTTTGGCTCATGTGGAAGAATGAAAGCTAGAACTAGTGAAGGATATTCACAATTTGACAAATCTTGGGGTTCTTTTCTTGGACTTCAAGAATGGCGGTGTAATGGTGTAAGGAGTGGTTAGATCATCTCTCGATGCAGAGATTAAGGAGAAGTAAGTGTTGGACTCTGCATTGATGAAAATCAATGGTAGCTTTGATGGGCAAAAGGTGGTAGATTTGGAGATTAGCGGGGATGGTACTTTGTGGTACAAAATGAGGTTATGTGTTCCTGATGTAGATGTTTTACGGTAAAGGATCTTGACCAAGGCGCATGAGTTGTGCTATCTTGTTTATCCTGGTTCTACTTAGATGTACCATGATCTGAAGGAAATCTATTGGTGGAGTGGCATGAAATAGGACAAGGTTGATTTTGTGTCTAAGTGCATGGTGTTAGTACAAGTTAAGGTTGAGCACATGAGGCCTGGTGGGTTGCATCAAGAAATTGAGCCTAAATGGAAGTGGAGGGAGATCAATATGGATTTCATTATAAGTCTTCCTCGATCTCGAAACCAATTTGATTCGATTTGGGTCATCATGGATAGGATGACAAAGTTTATGCATTCTTGCCTTTGTGGACTAACTTTTTGGTGGAGGATTATGTGAAGTTTTATCTTTAAGAGATTGTGAAACTGAATGGGTGCCTGTTTAGATTATTTCCGATCATGTTACGCAATTTACGTCCTACTTTTGGCATTCTTTCCATAAAGGGTTGGGGAATAAGGTAAGTCTTAGTACTGCTTACCATCCACAGTCGGATGGTCAAGCGGAGTGACCGATTCAGCCATTAGAAGATATGCTTCGAGCATATGTGATTGATTATGGTGGCAATAGGGTGGACAATCTACCTTTGGTAGAGTTTGCTTACAACAGTAGTTATCATAAAAGTATTGGTATGGTTTCTTTTGAGGCGTTGTATGGTAGGATGTGTAGACCTTCTATTGGTTGGTTTGAGCTCGGCTAAGCTGATTTGTTTGGTCTGGATTTGGTTCATAAAGTTATAGAAAAGGTGAAGGTAATTTAGGATAGGCTCAAGGCTGCCTAGAGTCATCAAAAGTCCTACATGGATGTTAGGCATAGAGACTTGGAGTTTGAAGTTGGGGATAATGTTTTCCTTAAGGTGTCTCCTATGAAAGGAGAAGTTAGGTTTTGCAAAAAAAAGAAAGCTCAATCCTTGGTACATTAGTCCTTATGAGATTTTGCGGAGAGCGAACAATGTTGCATATGAGTTTGAGTTGCCATCTATCTTGAGTTTGGTTCATCCAATATTCTATGTTTTTAGGTTGAGGAAGTGCGTTGGTGATCCATCTTAGATTATTCCTTTAGAAGGATTGGATATCTCAGATTCTCTATCTTATGGAGAGGTCCCGGTTGACATATTTGATACTTAAGTTTGTCAGTTGCAGACCAAGGATGTGTTCATGGTTAAGGTTATACGACGGAACCATAAGGACGAAGAGGCCAAGTGGGAAGCAGAGGAGAACATGAAGTCCAAGTATCCATATTTTTTTCTGCTCCTGATATTCGTATAGATGGTATATGTTCTTGAACACATCTTTATTTTATAATTTTGTTAAAGTAAAGATTAACATCTTTGCCTCGTTGTTTTCAAACTTTGTTAAAGGGATGTTTGATAATGCAAATGACTCTATGTGTTATTACCCCTACCTTATCCGTCATTCAGAGAGTAATGTTCCTAGTGGGGGAGACTGAAGCATCCCAAGTTTGGACTGATGGTTTGAGCCGTATGCTAGGTATGAGGGGTGAAGTCCTATTGTAAGCTTACCAGTGTTAGTTGGTGAGATGGTTTTCGCCACTAGAATGGATACAACTTAGGGGTGAGTGTCACATGGTTGGGTATGATTCGTATAGGTGACTCGTAAAATGGACAGTGTTTGATCCTCCTGGTGTTACATTCTTCCAGGGATATGTATCATAGGTACAAATCGTATGTTGAGGTTACGACTTTGGTGGATGAGCCGTATACTGGGCAGTGGCTGATCCATGGTTGAGGTTTGGTTACGATAGGGTGGATAGAGGTTACGACTCATAAGGAGGACAGTCGTGACCTGTGTCGTGTTTTTATGGGATTTAAGTAGTGGAATTCTGGACATTTCCCTACTTACCCTATTAAGGACCCACGACTTCTATACACTTAGGAGGTTATTTATCCTTTTATTTTACACTTAAACACTTAGAAACTATTCCTAAACATATCATAATTCTCTTAAGAGCTTTTGGGGAAAAGAGCTAGGGTTTCAACTAAAGGATTAGTTTGGGTCTTGCCTTGGTGAATTCTTTCCATCAATCTTCTTTGTTTAAGGCATGATTCTCTTCCATAATTGTAATTTCAATTAAAGGCATGGTTCATGGTTGATTTCATTATTTTACTCTTGCATGATTATGACTTTCAACTATTGATTTGGGTTTTTTGTTGTTATATGCTTGGTTATGATTTTCTGTGGTTTTAATTATGTTTTCTATGCATTAACAATGGTTTTGGACTATTGAATTGCATGGTAATGGTTTAATGGTGATGAAATTTTGTTTTGGGTATATTATGCACCTAAGGTGTTTGATATAATGCTTATATAGATATGTTCATTGCATTGACTTATGTTAATGGAACTCTTGCTTGTTTTCGGCTTATATATTAAGCCTTAAATGTTTTTCAATGATTTACAAGGGTTAATGGCTATTTTGTAATACTTGTGGAGAACATGGAGGTCTCCCAAGAGGTTTAATATGGCTAATGATAGGGCACTTTAATGTCCCCTTAATCTAAATAGTTTGGCTATGGATAAAGTTTACAAGTATGGAGGTATGGCGATACCACTGGTTTATTAAACAACCTTGGTTAATAAAAGGATAATTGTATTGTTTGGACTTGGTTTTAATTGGGCATTAATGGCGGAAAGTATAAGCTAAGCTGTGGAAGGTGGCGATCCCGAGGGGATCAAAATCAAAAACTCATTTTTTCTGATATGAGGGGTCTTCTATGTCCATGTGCGTGTTTAACATTTATATTGGAGGGATATGCTAGTCAGTTTATGGATATTTCCTAGTCGTGCGACTATACTCACTAGGACCTTTTCAGTAGTGGGAGCTGAACCCGTACGACCCATGGGTGTTGGACGGCTAAGCTACACAACCCAGGTAAAGGTTTTAATGGCATGCTAATCCAGGTCCCTTCTCCCAACACTTACATATTTATGTATGGTTTTTTGCATTCGATGGTTTTCACTTGGTTTTGATAACTGGCATTACTTTATCCTTATCCTGAGTTTCATGCTAGTATTCACTGTATACCCACGCTATACAGGAACCAGTCGTTCGAATCCTTTTTCATAGTATTTGATTTGGGGATAACTTATTGGACTGAACTAGTGAGCATCCATCCTTTCGGAAGGTAAAATTTCATGTTGGACAATCTTAGACTTTTCACTTTCTTTATGGATATTGTTTTTTTCCATGGTTGGGGGCATGTCCCAATCGGAATTTGTATTCTTTTGGATAGAGGCTTTGTGGTACTTCTGGGGGTTGGTATGGGTGGGACCAATATTCATTATATTGGTCCTTTTGACATTCTCTGAGTAGTTGGCGAGGTGGCCTATGGGTTGTCTTTACCTCCAGACTTCACCACTGTTCATCTAATTTTCATGTCTCCATGTTATTGAAAAATATTCCCGATCCTTCTCATGTGCTTAGGAGGGACTCGGTCCAGTTGGACGATCAATTGACCATTATGGAGGAGCCCGTACTTATTTTGGCTAGTGATGTGAGACAACTACGTACTAGCGAGATTTCGGTGGTTAAGGTTCTATGGAGGCATTGCCTAGTAGAGTAGTCTACTTGGGAGGTTGATACTGATATGTGGGCCCAGTATCCTCACTTGTTCGAGACTTTAGGTACTTGCTTGTCTTTAACTTTTGGGGGTGAAAGTTCCTTATTAGTGGATGTTGTAATGACCATTCAGGTCATTTTCCATGATCTTTCTTAATTTTGCTGATAGAGCTTCTCCATAGATTCCCCAAGTCATTAGTGACTTACTAGAACTGATAGATCAGTTACCTGGCAGTTAGTTTGGCTCCTTGAAATACTTTCTCAATTTGAATTCTTCATTAGTCCTAATTGATCACTAAGTGAAAACATTGGTAAAACAGCCTTGTATGCAAAATTTGAGTTCACTAACGCATCCAAAATGTCAAAAACTATGGGGTTACCTATCTTATTTGTTCAAAATGGACCCCGGATGCATCTCGAGGTATTGGACGAAGCTCAAAACCAAGTTCCAGGCTTTAGCCATGCCTTGTGTTGACTGAGATGATGCGACTATTATGGTTGAGTCGCAACTGCGGTGTCGCGATTGTAGCTAGGTAGATGGCGCGACCGTGAGACTTGAGGGTTGGGCAAGCCTATTTGAAGGCTGTTTTCTCCAAAATTTTTGCCATTTTATGCCTCCCTCTTAACCTACAAACCCTAATGGATTGTGAAATCTTCTAAGTAACTCTTGTGGGTTGAATTGGAGCTTAACCAACTTGTGAAATTGAATATTTCTACAATAAAAGGTAAAATCTATCCTAGTTTTGTATTGATTTCACGATTTCATGACTCAAAACCCCTGAATTATTTAGGATCAAGTGTAGCCCCAAATTTGATTGATTGACTCAAATTCTTTGAGGGTTATAACTCCCTAGAGGTAGTTGAAAAATAGGCTGGTATTGGAAACTTATTTCCAAAGGTGAACCCTCTTTGGGGTTGGTGTCTTTTTGAACACATGACACAATGGTACCATAATGGGTAATGTCATTCATGTTGTAATGGTTATATTGTATTGTTAGTAGCTTTGCTCATGGAAAATAAGGCTTCAACAAAAGGAAAGAAAAAGGTTGTTGGCTTGTTAGTTACTTAGACTCAATATAGGTTAGGATTACTTGTAGTTTGATTGAGTCTGATTGTATTATAATTGTTGATATCTTGTGAGATTGGGTGGGGTTTAGATGACAAATGGTCAAACGATGATAATTGGGATTAGTTGGTTCTTATAGGTTATTGAACTTGCAAGGTGTGATGCTTGACCCTTCACTTAGAACCTTTGAAAGTGTCATGAATAGTATGATAATACTCTAGTTTCTCTAATAGATGAGAATGAAGTTTCTCCCTAACCTTAGGAGTATGTTGACCTTGCTAGTGCTTAGTTAGGAAATGACCTTGGTGTTGGGTTGACTTAGGAGGAATACTTGAAAAAGATTTCCCCAGTAGGCTTAGTAAGGATTGATAAGCCCTTATGATATAATTTAAATAACTTAGCCTAATCCGGGTAGATATTAGACTTGTGATGGTGGACTTTGGCCTTCTTGCAATTTAAGAGTGGGACTTGACCCACCTTAAGCTTAAACTATGAAATCCCTTAGAGACCTATATAATAGATGGATGTCTAAATTATGTTGTTTAGATTATTAATGGTTAAAACCTCGGTTGTTGGGTTATACATGTGGATAATGTTTGGTTAATATGTATACTTGGTGGATTATCTAGTGGTCATGATATGGGTATCCTTGGAGAGTGATAATTGTATATATCATATAGATACTCATGCTCATGTTTATACTCATGTTATATGGTAATGCTTAGTAGCAAAGTTGGATAATACATGTTCTCTTACATCCTTATTACTCAATTATTGTGAGCTTGTATTTTCTTATTGAATTGGCTATGTATGTTTATGAATGTTGTTACCTTGAGAAATGTGAAATGGCATGATGATGCTTGATGAATTCAGAAGATGTGCGTGTTATGATAATACCTGGTGAATTCAGAAGAGGTAATGATGTATGATGTTGCCTGGTGGATCCAGATGATATGTTGATGTTATGATATTCCCCAGTGAATTCGGAGGATATGTTGAAGTCATGTTGATACCCAGTAAATTTGGAAAATGTGATGATGTTATAATGATACCTAGTGAATCTGGAGGATATGTTGATGGTATGTTGATACCCGATGAATCCAGAGGTTATGTTGATGTTATGATTGATACCCGGTGAATTTGGAGGATATGTTGATGTTATGTTAATACCTGGTGAATTCAGCAGAGGTAAAGATGTTATGATGTTGTGTGGGGAAAATTTACATAAATGCATTAATACTAGTGAGGTTGGGCTGTGTGGGGCCAAACAACTTAGGTACATGGTACAAGATGTCTCCTTTAGTGAATGATTATTCATTCCTTGTCTTTATTCACTAAATGAGAGGTGTGACCCTTGTTGACCCTAACTAGTAACTAAAAGTAACTTATGCCTATTAATAGGTTAAGGCTAACTGGTATATGAAACCTTGTGTAGAACCAAAGGCTTACCTATCAAATCTATTCGACTTGGAAAAATGGTAATGTTATGGAATTTTCCATAGTTAAGTGGCTCATGCGATTACTAGTTATTTCTAATAAATGACTACGACTTGAATACTAGTAGTCTAGTGAACTAGTTGGTGGACCTTACTTTCTTAAAATATGGGAACTAGTCCTTAATGTTATAACATGCCTAATGATAATAGGCTTAGTATTGCATGATGAATAACTAGGTTGACTTCTAATATGTAATGCCGCGGTGGCTTAGTTAATGACTTCTATAATGGGAGTGCTAATTAGAAAATATCCTTGTGATAGGCGAATAATTTATAGTAGTGGTAACTTGTAGCTTTTCTCTATTTGATAGTTAGTAACTATAAGACTGTGAACCTAGTGGCTTGTGGAAAAAGAGGTTAACTAGTTTAGAGATCACATGGAGTTTAGTGGAAATTGGAGGATAAATAATTTTATGATTATGCTATAACAATATTGGTTTTATTGCTATTAAATTGTGGTATGGATAAAGATTGTGGACCTTGGTATAAGCCATGGCTAGGTTGTGCTACCCGCGGCTCCGGTTAGTCGTTGTGTATTTATAATTTAATGTATTATTGGTTGAACTTTTGGTGTACTCTCCGGTGGTATGGGAAGCCGTGATAATTTCTTGTATTGTATTCCTTGGTGTACTCTTTGGTGGTATGTGATGTCGTAAATAGTTCTTTGTTGTGTTCTTTTTGGTGTACTTCCCGACGGTATGGGACGTCGTGGTTAGTTCTTGTGCTTTGTATTCTAAATATGGTTGGTGATGATTATGGTAGACAAATGCTGGTTATTGTACATGTGACTTTACGCTTCAAAAATGATACTCAGTTGGTATGGCGATTATGGAGTATATTGATATAGTATGTCGTTCTATTGACTTAGTTGTATAGACATTATTACAGTGATATTGGAGGAGATTCAGTTTCGATCCTATACCTTGACTTTAAGTTATTGTCTTACTTTATATCGTCTTTATATTACAATTTAGGCCAGTCGGTCAATGATGCCTACTGAGTACCCATGTTTTGGTACTCTTACTATATTTATGTATCTTATTGGTGCAGACCCAGGTTCTAGTTGCCATCGTTGAGCTTGTTCATGCCACGTTGACTATTTGGAGACAGGGTGAGCTTTTGGAGTTCGAGTCACCCTGTTACCACTCTATCTTTATTTGTCTTTTGATTTCTAGAAAAATGTATGAGACTATCTAAAACAGTTTAGACTTTTGAGATTGTAAATTCCAATTGTCAAGTTCAGAAGCTCTTATATTAATACTATCAGGTCATAGGATTTTTGTTTGAATATCAGTTGTCTTTAGTTGTGAAACTTTGTTGTTTATATATTGTATCCTTATATAGGGACCTTGTTGGACGTTCTTACCAAGGTAACCCATTGCATTAACTCTGGGTTACTGCATCGGCTTACCTAATGATGGGATGTGGTAGGTGCGATCATGACTCAGAAATTGAGTCGTGACATAAAAATACAAGAAAATACAGGCTCTGTCGCCCCAAGGCTATCACGGATGCTAGCCTCTGTGGCATAAAGGTTATCTCGGAGACTAACCTCCGTGGCATAGAGGCTGTTGCATAGATCAAGCCTTCATGACATGTCTAGAACGCGAAGGCATTCTGCCTTCGAGATCTATAAACACCATGAACCTATGCTGAAAATTCTGAAACTATCCTAGATGATCCTTTTAACATCCCTAAACATATTTCAACTAAAAAATCAATGTTTGAACTCGCGAAGGGAAAAAATAAAATGTTCGTATTCTTAGTGTCTTAAAATGGCTAAGACTTTTGTATTTTGTGTAAAATTAATGCCTTGGATCTCTTTAAACATGTGTCTAGGAGATGGAAACATGTCTAGAATCTTGCAGGTATTACAAAACAACACCATAAGGCTTGGAAAGAATGGACAAACACTTAGGACAAAGCTTTGCGAAGTTGGACATTTTGAATTCCATGGTGTGCCACGCTGCCTAGGTGTTGCGATAAGGCCGTGTCATGGCCTTGCCAAATTGTTTTTGACAAATTTCATTATCTATCCTAATTTTTGGCTTGACACACTTCCTAGATGGCACTATATTAGCGTGGCATGCCCGTAAGTTACTATCGGCAGCTTGTGTCCAAGTATAAATAGAACACTTAGTTGTTATGTTTCACACCTTGGACAACCTTCGGTCTTGAAAGGAGACTGGAGAAAAGTTCAACTAGGGTTTTTCTTCTATTACTTTCATCTATTTATGGATTTTAACATGTATTCATTCATTGTGATAACGGTTATGTCTATAATTGGTGTAACACCCTTTTCCGAAGTTAAGGCCAAAACATGAGTATTATTGTTATCAATTGATTTCATTGTTATAGTTTATCATTATGGGTTGTTTTTTATCTGTAATATCACTATTTAAAGGATTCTTGACCCTTAGAATACATGCTTAACTCAATTATGAACCAGGAAGGATGAATGATATGATAGAACGTGGGATGAATAGAATATGATTCTAAACTTACTTGAATGAAGTTATGATTTGCACTTGGGATAGGAATATACTTGAGTTCCCTATTTTATTCAATTTTGTGTTGGATTATGAGTGAATTTAACTTTGTTCTCGCATCCTCACTCAATGTTTTAGTTGTGTGGTCAAAGTTAGATACGTGATTATAGGTTTTGAAAGCCATAGTCATATCATAGATTCCGTGAATCAACAACCACGATACTAAATCTAACCAATGAAGTTCTATAACATCGTATGATTGTTTGCAGAGCCTTAACACTGGACATCTCCCCATTGATTGTACAAACCTTTACTTTACTGCATTTTTAAGTTTACATTTACTTATAACTTACAAACTCTAGTAGTTTCCTTTGCACTGATTAAATCTTAATAGTTGAACTAAAATTAGATAGTTCCTTAGCACTAGTCGCTGTTGGATCGATACTTCGATTTCTTAAGGACACGTTATTACATGGGTGGACCATGTACACTTGTATGTGTTCTTGAGCGCAACATCTAGTGCTCTAAATACTCATGCTTACCCACTTTGAAATGTTAGCTTGATCATATCAATGTGTTGATCGACAATCTGCTTCATTTCTAAAGAATATGTTGTCTAGGGTATAATTCCTTATTGTGTTAAGTTCTTTAAATATTATTGATAAATGTCATAAGAATTGGTTAAGACAAGAAGTTATGACCCTCAGTTTATATCATTAGTTTTCATGCATATCCGACATTTCGAGATTTCCCACAAAAGTTATAGGTCATTTTATGACTTGTTGGAACTGTCATTTTGATTATCTGGTAGTTCGTCTGGAATTTACGCTCATCTCTCTTTTTTGGTGCTTTCTTTTTTAAGGAATAGGTCTCGGACCATAACTCCTAGTAAATGACCTTTATTGAGAATTTCGACAATGCCAGCAGCTTTGAAACACTGGTTTTATGCTAGGGGCACCCTAGGTTCAGGTCCCAAAGCTTTCAGACGCATTTTAGGCTAATGGGTGGATTCTATAAAAAATGAAACTATCGATGTGGCCCCTATATTTAGTCAAAAAAATCTTAGATGAATGTTTTGATGGTTTTATTGAGTTAAGAATTTTTAATTTTTTATGGTAGTATTATTTGTTTGCCGGCAAAGGGTTCTGAATTAACTTCGAGCACCGATCGGAGTCTACTTAGACATAGAAATAATTTGGGGCCTTGTATCGAGTTTACCATTTAAGCAGTCAAAAAGTCGCTCTAGTGTCCTTGGCGATTTCGCTGAGGTTCTCTATAGCAGTTAAGGTCCGCTTAAGAATATATTTCTTGAGAATCCTGGAGTCCTCTTTAGCGATCCCTTATCCCTGTTCTTAACCTCTTTAATGAAATTTTGCCGCTTCAGTTGAAAAGTGACCACTTTAGCAGCACCAACGGATTGTTAAATCCCTTTCTTCAGCTGAATTTCTCATTCGATTCCCAACCATTTTCCTCTATTTTAAGAGTATGGAGAGAGGAAAATTATGGGGAATCATCCATTGAAGATAAGGTAAGTTTGCCTAACACTCCTTAGTCAATTAAAAAAATTTTCCCCAACAAATTACATCCAATAACATTGCAAATTATTTGAAATATCTATAGAATCCTATCACCTTAGGTTATAAGCATGTTAATCATAAATTGATGTTAAGGATCCCTTAGTATAAGGCATACTATTGACTTGTTATCACAACCCGATTTCATGAGTCATGATGACACCTACTTTACCCCACTGGTAGGTATGGAATATCGTAGGCTAGAATGATAAGTAAAAGGAAAGTTAGTGTAAAATGGCATAAATGTCGGAATGACCAAGTAATTAGATTACAAGTTATAAAGTATAAGAAATGCAACATATCTGAAGATAATTAGTGAAAGTAGTAACATAACCCATGACCTAGTAAGGTTAGTACAAGAGCCACTACAAAATAATAAGAGTACTACCTGTGTCAAATATCAATAGTCTCGAAATAGAAAGACCATCCAAAAAAGAAGAAGAAGAAAAAGTCAACTTAGGCTCTTAAAGCTCACCCTTCTCTAAACTGAGACCGTCTCTAACACAACATTAGCGGTGGCAGCTAGCACTTAGATCTGTACCAAAAAGGGTATAGAAGTGTAGTATAAATACCAAAGTCACGGGTACTCAGTAGGCATCATTGGCGAACTAAGAAAAATCAAAATAAAAATATAATAAAATGATAGATAATAAGCTAAGTGGGGGGGGGGGAGGTAAAACATGGAATAATGCACTAAATACTTAAAGTAAACAATTGAGTAAACATTATCAAACATAACATAACTATATATAGTATCATTGGGCCCCTTAAGTCCACGAAGCACAAACAAAAGTAAATAATAAAACATGTTCCCCCATATGCCCAGTGGATACAATTAAGAAGAAGTAATAACAGTAAATATTCAAACTAGCCAAATCTCAAAATTGTAAACATAGATCATTCCATACCGTAAAAGCTAGACTCGAACAGATTCCGTAGCCATCATATTTAACCTCGCAAATTTGAACTAAAATAAGATATAGTATCTCATATATCATACTAGAATTGAAAATAGTATCTCATGAATATTGAATTTGAACCGAAAATAATAACTTCATAGATGCCAAACTTGAATCGATCTTATGCAATAATTTTTCTAACATGAACAGGTCTTTATATCTCCCAAGTACAAGCCTAGAATAAGTCAACATATGTCTAAACACTCCTCGGGATAAAGAATATAAAAGAATGATGTATTGAAGTCTATTGAGTCTACAAGAATTTAATAATAATCTTGGCCTCAAGTTGGCCAGAGGGCCCACTTCTAACCCCAAAAGTCCATTCTAATGCAATTTCTACCATAAACTAGAATAAGGTTCTAAAATACCACTACAAGTTGCTATATAAGCCTTATTAAGCACTATAATAACAATTCTACCTAAGGAATGAATAGTAGGTCAATTCCGCCTAAATACGGCTAACTAACCGGCTAAATAGTCTAAGTCCACTAAATATCCAACCAAGTCTTAAATTATAACCCAAAATTGTAATAATATCATATTGATACTATAATTAAGCTCAATCTAGAAAGAAGTGAGCCTATCCTAGCTATACGCCAAAGAAAGCCTGATAAAGTCTGCTAATTTGAGATTTCCCCTTTCTAGAAGTCTCCGCGCGATGCCATGCTATTAAAATAGTGATCCTCACATTAATATGAGCATAATGAAACCCATATTGAATTTTTATGCTTCGGGTTTTAAATCGAGTCAAAACCTCACCCGAAGCCCGTTTGTAGAATTAAAAATTTTGAAATTGTCAAAACGTCCTTCTATGCTCAATGATCATTTACTCTCACAAATAAGTAAATTCTGAGCAAAAATGAGTAAAAAATCAACCCATCAAGGAACTAGGTATTTATGACTAAATTGGAGAATTAACTCATGTATTAGGTGGAAACTTACAAAGATTACAATGAGAAAGTGATTATGTTGATCTCACCAACATTCCATGATCACCCAATGATCAATCTCTCTTTTTTCTACACTATTTAGGAATTTATGGATCTTAAGACCTAGAGAAAAATGGGGAAAATGGGTGAAGGTCTTAAATAAATGCCCTTCTAGGTGCTGCTTATGTGGTCACCGCTAAAGAGGTATAGGACCGCTAAAGGGATCACTGGCATGGGCCGACCACAGCTAAAGCAGATAAGATGTTGCATAATTGACATCCACTTTAGCGGTCAAGCCTCCACTAAAGCAACCTAGGTAGGACCATATTTTGTAAATTAAAAACCAATTGTCCGCTAAAGTGACCAAATGTTTGCTTAAGCGGTTGCACCTGCTGAACTTGGATTTTGGCAAGATTCCACCGAACCCTCAGAATTCATTTACAATATCATGAACATAAAATAACTATGCTACCCTATAAAAATTTGATATTCTAGGCTCAATGACATCATCAAAATTTTTATATGAATTCATTTTGATTAATTATGGAGCTACACCCAAGGGCCACTTTACCAAAATATGCCCAATAGCATGAAATGAGTCTAAAAACCTTGGGACCCAAATAAAGGTTCCCCTAGCCTAGAATCAAGGTTCTAGAGATAATGTAACTATACAAATTTTCATACAAGGTCGTTTATATGATTTTCATGCTCGATAACTAATCCTAACCAATAGACTCTAAAATGGGGAATTTGCAGTAAGAACCAAACAAAATTACCTGTAACTGAACTCTTAGCTCCAACATATCACAAATGCTTTGGGGAAGCAATAGGAAGCTCCAAACAACAAAAAAGTATGGAAAAGTAGGAAATTACCTCAAGGGTCTTTACAATATCCACTACGAAAAGGACTTTTATTCACAAAAATAAAGGGTTAAGATGTATCTGAAGGCTCAAATAAAGGAGGATAGTGGGCACAATGAGAGATTTCCCAAGTAGCCTTTTCTATTTAGGAGTTTATTTACTAAACCCTGACTACTACAATCTTTCTAGAGTACAACCGCTTGACATCCCTAGCTAATATGAGTGTAGACTCCTCCACAAAGGTTAATCACTCACCAAACTAAATTGAGTCCAAACGCAACAACAGAGACTCATTGGGGTTGTATGCCTCATCATAGAGACAAAAAACTAAATGAATAGTGACAAAATTTGTGGACATGACCAACTCATAGGCCACCTCTTTCACTTTGCGAAGTATCTCAGAAGGTCTAATATATCAAAGGCTGATATTTCCTTTCCTTCAAAACATCATAATGCCCCTCATGGAAAATGCTCATAGAAATACCTGATTTTCAACTCCAGAACTTGTAGGAATGAAACCTAAAATCTTCAAATGCCTTTTTCCTACTCAGAGCTGCCTTCAGCATATCCTAAATCACTCTGATTCTCTCAAATGACTTTCGAATTAAGTCAGTACAATGGGGCCAAACCCTGGAGGTCTTGAACCATCCTTTTAGATTTCAACAACATATACCATATAAAGCCTCAAATGGTGCCATGCCAATAGTCAAATGATAGCTATTATAATAAGAAACTCTTCCAATTCAAAGTTCTACTCCTACTGATCTTCAAAGTCCATAGCATAAGCTCAGAGTATATTCCAAAGAGTCTAAATAGTCCGCTGACTTCCCATTGGTTTGAGGGTGAAAAGTGGTTCTAAGACCAACTTGGGTACCCAAATCCTCATATAAAGTCCTCCAAAATCTTAAAGTGAATACCAAGACCCTGCCTGAAATAATAGATATGGGCATTCTATATAGTCAAACTATATCATAATTATGCAACCATCCAGGTTATTTTCATGATTTACATGCATTTTTGGCATTTTGAGCCTTCTTACAGCTACTACAGGTAATTTATGACATTTTAAATATGTTGGTTTGATTATCAGATAGTTCATTTGGATTTGGGAAACAAGTTAGATTTATGGAACATGTTGTCATTTAAGTGACATTGACTATTTGGTTAATGTCTACTTAAGCAAATACTAATCTCACATAAGCGTCTTAGAGATTTCTTAAATGATACTTCGAACCACATTCTAGATTGCATGAGCGATTGTTGAGTCGCTTAAGTGACTATTGCCTAAGAGATAGAGTGATCGCATAAACAACACCTAAAACTATTTAAACCTCTTTTCCCACCCAATCTATCACTTCGTCCATCATTCTTACACCAATTTGAGAGATCAAAGAGTTAAAAGGTGGGAAATTATCCATATTGGTTAAGGTAAACTAACCCAAATTTTCTTGATCATTTACCATTAATTTTCCTTTCAATTTCCATCCAAATTTCTCGTAAAATTCATATAAATTAAGGATTGAATTCCTAAAATTTGAGGGTTGATTTGAGACTCGATTTGTCCTCCATTTGTGCTTAAAGTTCTAGCATAACTTCTCTGTCCCTTGAGGAGCCATGTGACAAGTTTAATTTTGGATTCTATTAAAATTCTTGACCCTAAATTCATCCCGACCCTTAATATAGAAATATGGGTCTCATTTTACTCCTAAAAATGTGTAGATTACTATTTTTATAGCATGAAAACATTTTAATATCTTGGAGTAATATGGATGATTTATGGATAACTCAAGGATTATGGTTTGAATTAAAGGTAAGATTCTGTCTACTTTTCACATGAGATGGTGTTTTATATCTATTGCATCTTAAATATGGTTTGTAGAATTTAATTATGGGTAGAATACCATGACTTGGCTTAAATTATGTGTTCTGGGGCTAGAAGGGTAATGGAACCTTAAGGTGGAATACTTATTTTACTTCTATGATCCTTCTATCTTTTTACTAGATTAAGCTAATTCACATAATGGTTATGATATTATGCTAGATATAGGATGGAATTTAGGTATCATAAGCATGATTAGAATGATAATTTTTATTCGGACTATCTCGGCTCTATTGAAATCATAATTCAGGCGGAACTAAATTAGTTGCTCATGTTTGGGAAAAATTTCTACCTTAACTAATTATTTCTTATTTAGAATATATATATTAATTTAGTTACCTTAGCCTAGTCTTAGATGGAAATTGTCTAAATATGGGTTTTGGAGATTAGAAGAGGACCTTTCTAGCTCAACTTAGGCAAAAACTTGTGATAGTTTTGTAGAATTATATATGCATGTTAGTGTGTTAGGAATAGTTGAGACTAATCAACCTTTAGTATAAGGTTTTCTATGTGACTTAGCTGATTATATGTTTTTCCCCAAACTATGATGATGTGGTTCTGTTGGATATATATATTATTAGCCCTAAAGCCGTAATTATGATGCTATGGTTATTCTAAAAATATTATTATGCCTAAGGTTATGTTTATGATATTAGTTGTCTTCTGGAAAGTTATTTCTCTTTGTAAAGGATCTGACAGTAGCTTATTGATGTTTTGATACTTTTGATAGCATTGTTTGGATACTTATGATGGCATGAATAGATTTTGTACATTCATGATAACTAAAGCACTAAATGGTATGATTCTGACTAATATATAATTTTATTAATCTTTTTCCTAAAAAGGGATTTATTCTCACTTTTCACCTTAAAAGTTAATTTTAACTTAGTAGGAATCACTTGATCTTAATAAGTAACTTATTAGCCTTAGAGACTAAAAGTGATGATTTATAAATTTGATTGAGATAGTTATTGATCCATGATTTTTCTACTACTATTTACACCATTCATAAGAGATTTTGATACTTTCTATATTC
Source organism: Capsicum pubescens (assembly GCA_030864215.1). Classification (NCBI taxonomy): domain Eukaryota; kingdom Viridiplantae; phylum Streptophyta; class Magnoliopsida; order Solanales; family Solanaceae; genus Capsicum; species Capsicum pubescens. The sequence continues at coordinate 214,608,284 of CM061548.1, forward strand.
TTATGATCATTTAGTCCAAGAGTTTACCTCGAGCATTGGATATTTGGACTTAAACTTATTTATTACAGTCCTAGCAATGTATTTTATGTATATATGTGTGTGTGTATGTATGGGTTTTTTTTCAAATTCGATGATTGATGATGATATAGTGGTCATGGTGTTATGGATTTCTTTTTGTATTCGATTAAGAATCTTCATTGCCAATCACCAGTATGCACTTATATTAATTATCCTTATAAGGGGTTGCATAGGTATAGATGAAAAATATGTCTTATAGTGTGTTTTGTATTGATTAAACCTTCCAGTCCTATGGATGTGGGGGCTTATGAAAGTCCCGATTAGGTATTATGTATGTGGACTAGTTGTTCCATTATTGAGGTTAATATCATTGGTTTGTGGCCGTTTTATTATGTACTGGTATTGAGATTTGAGGTATTATTCTAATTTTTATACCTTATAGTTATGTTATTATAGATGATTATTCCATCGATAGGCATTATGGCTTTAGATTCGGATATTCTAATTTCTTTTTTTTTGGTTGCCTTATTTTGGTTATTATCTTATGTTTAGAATCATGGATTATAGACCATGATTATATTATCGCTAGTTCCTACTATAATTTGGAGGCTTGGAGATGCAAGTGTGATTACTTAGCTTGTATCCTTGAGTTAGCCTTGATAAATATGTGTACATATCTATAGTAGTTAGTAATGCCATATATCCATTCCTTCTTTCTTTTGCGCACGTTCTATATACTTTCTTTTCTTATTATACTACTATACATTCCTTATTCTACTCTTTATTCATATACTAACCAGTAATATATGGTTTAGCGCTAGGGTCTTGGAGTATGATTGGAATAGGGTAACATATCCTTATTGTTCAGTGAGCTTATTATGTTAGTTGCTTGGATATGAATATCCTTATCTTTTTGGTCTCCTTATCTTTATGGTCTCCTTATCATTGTTATGCACTTTGATGGATATCTTGGTGTAGTTTACATTCATGCTTTCATGTTATTTGTCATTACATTACCTTTGGAGTTTAGTTGGTAGTTGCCTCCTACCATGTGTTGGTACTCGTACTACACTTTTGCAACCTACAGATCATAGTACGAGTTCTCAATATTTTTTAGTGTATTGTACAGAGAATCCATGGGTTGAAGACATAGGGTGAGCTCCTAGCAATCAAAGTATTGCTATTGTCCCTTTTATGTACTAGACTAGTCTCTATGTTGTATTTAGAGATAGGTTATATTAGTATATTCAAGTAGAATTTCATTTTGTTACTGTATTACATTATAATCTCTTGTACTAATTCCATTAGATTATTATACTATTTTTATATTTCATTCTTTTACTATATTTATTCTATATTCTTCTTTCTTTTCTTTAGGTAGTCCTTTAATAGCAGTTTCAGACTACAGGTTAGCTTACCTACAAGTGGGTTATAGTAGGTGCCATTATGGCTTAAGAATTTTGGGTGTAAAAATTTGGTAATATAGCCTAGGTTAATTAGTGTAATATTACAAGAGCTAAGTGCCTAGTTGAGTCTTATAGATCGATGCAAAGATGTTTGTAACCTATCTTTGGATGGCTATAGGGCATTCTTAGGATTTTTTTTCTTGACATTGTTGTGTGTGTGTATTTCTAAGAACCTCAATTATATTTCTTGACTCTATTCTGTCCTAGATGGATGATGATAGGCTGTTGATAAATGTGGACAACACTTTGGCATACATTTATAAATCTTTAATGCAACATCTAACTAGGGATTGAGGGATGGATATCGAAGATCTTCGACGTCCTTTAGTGGATTTGGGTCCAGCCTAGGCTCTAGTGAATCTTGTTACTGCTTTAGCTTTTTAAGATTTAGCATTTAGGATCTTAAGTATTTTTGTGGATACCACACAAACAAGGATGGACTTTTGTTCACCGAGTAGTTCTTATGCCATAGTTGGGTTTGTTGATTTCCATCAGGGTTCCTTGTAATTTTCAAAGTATGAGATAGGATTTTTTAAGTGGGCCAGGCATTTTCCTATGTTATATCCTTCAAACCAAGGCATGGAGTAATTATTTATTAGAGGATTAGCATTTCCACTCCATTTGGCATCAGAGCATTTTATAGCACCTAGGTCTTCTTTCTATCTGGTTGTTAACATTGTGAGGGCAAAAAAAGGGCATGTATAGAGAATTATGGATGTGGTGATAAGAGGCCATATCATTAGTACAATGCTATTAGTGTTCCATATGGGAGTGTGGATCCTCCTAGAGGAGGTAAGATTCACTTGCTTCTAATGAATTCTAAAAATATAACATTTCAGTCTATGGGTAGCTCTCAAGTAACTAGTGGTTGTCGCAGCGGGAAGAGTTCTCATTGAACCATAGAGGTCTTCAGGACATGGCAGCTATTTTGAGTTAGGAGGGGCAGTATCTTACAGTATTTTATGATCTTAGTTTTGTTATGGCGATATGGGACACTGATCTAGAAAGTGTAACAGATGTAAATTTGTTGTTCCGACAGAGTTAGCATAAATTACTTCCTAGTCTAGAGTTCATGAGATATGTTACGACTACAAAGAGGATGGTTATTTTAGTATAGAGTGCCCTCGGTTTTAGTTGGTTAGCTAATTAGGGTCAGCTTGTATTTCTCACTAGGTTAGAGCTTTAGGGGTTTGTTATGACTATAGAGAGATCAGTCACTAGTCTATAGAGCATCCTCGATGTGGGATTATTAGTCATTCATCTAATTTAGATCAGTCTTATGGTATTGTGGCACAGTTTGTTGGAGGTAGTGCTATTAGTGCCTCAATTGATGATTTAGTCGGTCAGTTTGAGTTATGACCCATTTATATATTTTTCTCCCCCGGACCCGTCAGGCATGTGACTTTGTATTTCACTTTGATTAGTGTATTTTTATTTCCTCCATTTATTTTAACATTTGTGTGTATTAGAATTATCGTACCCATTGATGACTCATATGCTTTGGTAGGTATATATTAATTATTGTGGGACTTGATATAGAGTTGATGATTATATGACTTTCTCCATAGACGTAGTGGATGGAGTGGATCAATATTGATATTATCCCCTATGGGTATAACACTTGGGTTCATATCCTATTTACCTTTGCATATTCATATCCTTGTGTTCCTAGACTGGTTCTTGCTATTGATTTCTAATTTTGGTAACATCTATCCTTTATGCTGATTATTTATAATTATTTTTATTGTCATTGTTGGATGTTGATCGATCCTAGTAGATTGATAGACTGTTAGTATCTAGTTAAAATTCCATTCTTCGTGATTCTTATTTATTTTCTTGGGAAGCTATCTTGGTTAGATGATTTCTCTCCTATAGAAAAGTAAGGTTGGTCATTCTTGCTCATTTGTCGGTTGTGCTTGGTTAGTTATGGAATGGAGTATGCTATTAATGGTATCTTTGTTATCCATGGTTTTTTTGTGGTTTTATATTTGGTGAATGGGTTGTGTAGCCCATTTCTGAGGTTGACTAGTTTGGGGTCCGTCCTTCTGCCTTGACTAGTTGATCACTCAATAGTGGTTTTAATATTGATATTACGAGGTTTTAGATTTATATTTTAGGTTTTTTGGGATGTTTTATGGTGATAGTTTTGATCTTAGTATTAGTGTGGACTTGGACACTTTGATCTTATCGTGATGTGTTTCTTGTTCTAGTAGCGTTAGAGAGTTGGAGATAGTATATCTTTATATATCTTTCTTTATACCATTTTCTAAGTTGATGTTTTGAGTTTTCATTCTCTAGCTGGAGAATTAGATCAACCAATTTTTTGCTAAGGTTGCAATTCTCTGAGTTGCTAGAGTTATTGTGATTATGATAGTGGTTTGCAACCTTGGTGAGTTCTAGAGTATGTTTTAGAGGTTCATTCCCTACAACTGATATGTATATTATTGGTTATGCATTTTCCATTGTTGATTTCATTCTTTAGCTATATTTTGATTTTATGTCTAGCATAATTTAGTAAAGATATGTCTGATTAGGATCGTAAGGTTGATTTGAGTATTTTACCTTAGTTTAGACTTGCTAGATCGATTTTGGACTTGACACCTTGGGATGGTGATTTGGAGGTTATGACGGATTTGGAGTGTTGTTGCTTGTCCATCTTTAGGTTTGGTTTGGTTAGTTGAGATCAAGTGGTTCAACCTTGGTGTTGAGACTTCAACGGGAAGTTGTAGAACTTTGGCACAACCTGTATTTTAAGATTTGTCTCAGTTGGGACTTCACCTATAGGCTGGATAAGCCTACCCTTTACTAAATTTTTGGTCTTCTTCATTATTAATGAATAATAATAGATATGAGTGTTGATGATATTCCATTGGCACATTATTGGTTCCTTCATCTTTGACTTTGAGTTTCAGCTTTTGCTATAATTTCGGATGATCTACTTAGCAGGAGTAGTACGCTTGAGTTAGATTTAGCATGGCTTCATCCTTGGATGATGGGACCTCCTAGAATAGATTTTTTAGTGGTGAGTAGTTGTGTTTTTTACTACAGATTTCAAAAGTCATTGGTCATCCAGACCAATTGTAGAATTGTCATAGATTTCAAAACTTGGTTATCTCCATTTGTGAGCCTAGGTTGCATCTTATGAGGTTATTCTTATTCTTGCGAGTATGGATTTCTGATGGACCAACTTTAGTTTCTTGAGGATAGTGTGATGATATTTTGCTGACAGTACTTGGGTGACATTCTTCTTGGTTTGTATTTGTAGCAGGTGTGGAAAGAAAAAAGAAAATTATATATGGATTTGGCGTAAGTTGTATGACTCATTCTTTGGCTTGCCTTTCGCTTGGACAATTTTTATTTTGATTGTTCTTATATCATTGTTGTATTAGTGTGTTGTGGTTTGAATTTGAGTGCATCAGCGTGCTTCAATTCAATTGACAGCCAGTCTTTTTTTGTGGTTGAGTTTTTGTTGTTTAGTAAGTGAGGAAAGAAAGTTGGTGGGAGAAATGATATCTGTGGAAAAATTCCTTGAAAGTGTCATGTCTTCTTGGAGGCCATTTGGAAAGTCATGCACGGAGTATGCAAGCCCAGTATTCATCACTTCAAGGTTTCATGATCTATCTATACATTGAATTTCGCAAACAAAAGACCTTTATATTGTAATCACCCACCAGGTCATTTCCTTAATTTTCATATATTTCAAGAATTTCAATCCTTCCCACACTAACCATAGGTTATTTACGACATGTCGAAACAATAGGTTTGGTTATTGGACAATTCATTTATATTTTGGGATCATTTCTCTATTTTGGAGCTTTTTCTATTTACGATTTTGTATTAGACTAAAACTCATAGTACATGACCTCAAATGAGCATTTTGATAGTGTCATCAACTCCGAAATGTTGAATTTAGGATACGTAGACCCTTGTTTCAGATCCTGAGACTTTTGGACTCATTTTGATCTATTGAGCGGATTATGTGGAAAATGGAATTATAGGCATGGGCCCTACACTTAGTCTAAATGAAATTAGATGAAAGTTTTGATTGTTCCATTGAATTCAGAAGCTCAGATTTGCTATGGTAAAATATTTTTTTTTAGTGTACGAGGTTTCAAGAGAATCCCGAGCACCCGGTCAAAGTCCATTTTGGACCTAGCAAAATTGGGTGCATACATTACTGATGCAATCTCTTAAGCGAACATAGTTTCTCTTAAGAGGACGACACATACACGACATGTTGTCACTTAAGAGACATTGACTATTTAGTCGATGTCCACTTAAGCAATCACTGAGCTTGGTTAAGTGTGTATCGCTTAAGTGGCTTGGAGATCATTTAAGCGATACCCGAACCCTCATGTTAGATCGCGTAAGTTATAACTGAGTTGCTTGAGCGACTATCACCTAAGCGATAGGGTGATCGCTTAAGCAACACCTGACTCTATTTAACCCATTTTTTCCCCCCTGTCTTTTTTCGCTTCTTCAATAATTTTTACACTAAATTAAGAGCTCAAATAGAGGAAAAAGTGGCAAATAATCCACATATGTTAAGGTAATATAACCTTACTCTTCTTGGTGATTTTTCATTGATTTTTTCTTCAACTTAAATCCTAATTCTTGGTAAAATTCTTAGAAATTAGGCTTAAATTTTGAGGTTTTATTTGATACTAAATTTTTGTTGTGTTTTTTCTCAATCTTGAGGACAACTTCCTTGTCCTTTAAGGGACCTTGTGATGGGTTAAATTTCGAACTCATAGATACAATGGGCTCGTTCTTGACCTGAAATTCCACCCGACCCTTAATATGGCAATATGGGTCTCATTTTACTACTTATGACGTGTAGAAAACTAATTTGATAACATGACAGGATTTTGGGATCCTGGAGTGAAAATGAACAATTTGTGGATGATTCAAGTATTGTAGTTACTGCTTCGAGGTAGGCTTGTATGTACTTTTCTCTTGAGATGTTTTATATTTATTGAATGTTAGTTAGGGATGTTAGGATATGATTGTAGGTAGAACACCGTGACTTAGCCTAACTTATGAGTTTGGGGGCTAGAAGGGTAATCAACCCTTAAGGTGAAATATTTATTATACTTTTATGATCCTATTACCTAATTAATAGATTGAGCTAATTCATAGAATAGTTATGATATTATGCTAAATATGGGATGGGATTTAGGTATCAGAAGCATGATTAGTATTATTAGTCTTATTTGGACTTTTTAGGCTATCTGGAAATCATAATTTAGGTAAAATTAACTTAGTTTCTCATGTTTTGGAAGAATTGTTACCTTAACTAATTATGGCTTATTTAGAATCTAGAAGTGAATTTAGATACCTTCTCCTAGTCCGGGCTAAAAATTATCTAAATTTGGATTTTGGGGATTAGAAGTGTGCCCTTCCGGCTCAACTTAGGAAAAGACTTGTGGTAGTTTTTGTTGACTTATATGCATGTTAGCATGTTAGGCATAGTTGAGACTAATGAACCTGTAGTATAAGGTTTTATACGTGACTCGGTGGATTGTATGGTTATTTTTGGGACTATGATATTATGGTTATTTCAGATATATATATATATATATATATATTATTGGGCCTAAGAATGTGATTATGATTATATGTTTATTTTAGACATAAGATTGGGCCCAAGGACATATTTATGATATGGGTTGGCTTTCGCAAAATGGTTTATCCTTGTAAAGGACGTGACCATATTTTATGGATGTTTTGATGCTTTTGATTGAATTGTTTGGATACTACCATGGCATGCATAGATTCGGTACACTCATGAACACTAAAGTGCTAAATGGTACGATTTTGATGAAAATATGATTTTATAACACTTTTTCCTAAAAAGTGATTCATTCCCATTTTTTTACTTTAAAAATGGATTTCTTCCTGAGAGAAATCGTGTAATCTTAATGAGTAACTTATGAGCCTTTGAGACTAAAAATGATTATTTAGAGATTTGACCAAGATAGATTTTTATCCATGATGTTGCTACTATTATTTACCCCGATGGTGAAAGATTTCAACCCTTTCTACACTTTCATAATGATTTAGTCCTAGTGTTCACCCCGAGCAATGGATTTCCAAAGTTATACTCAATTTAGCATCGGTGATTTATGATATTGATGATAAGAGTTTCGGTTCAAGTCCTCTAATTGATGATATGGGTTTCGGTTCAAGTCGGATGATTAATGATGATATTATGGTTACAGTGTTATGTCTTTTTCTTGAATTCATTCATGCATGTGCATTGCTTATCACCATTATGCACCTATAACTAACAGGATTATGGGGATTTACATATGAATAGGTGAAAGAGTATGCCTTTTTGTGTGTCTTTTGTTGATTGAACCTTCCAGGACTAGTGCAGCGGGGATTTATAAAAGTCCCAGTTAGGTATTATTTATCGAGACTAGCCAGTTACATTATTGTGGTTATTATGATTGGTTCCTGTAAGGTTTATTATTTGACTGGTACTGAGATTTGAGGTATGATTCAGATTCTTTACCTTACTTTTATGTTATTACGCATGATTATTCCATGGATATGCATTACGGATTTAGACCTGATATTTTGATTCCTTTATTTATGGTTGCCTTGTTTTGGTAATCATCTTATGTCTAGACGTAAGGATTAGATACCCTGATTATATTATCACCAGTTACTACTATTATTAGGAGACATGGAGATGCTAGTGTGATTACTTATCTTGTACCCTTGAGTCAGCCTTTGTAAGACCCCGTAATGCTTGTCAAGGAGTCCCAGACTTAGAATATTATGGCTAAGTATCAAGACTTAGTTTATTTTTAGACGTCGAAGGTTGGCAATCTTATTTCGTGAACATCACATTCATTAAAGGTCGATATTTAAGTTAACTCATGATCAGGAATGTCTATAGTGGTTCCCGGACGAGTTTTTGATTTTTTGGACCTCGTTTTGACCTTGTTTTAAATCCCAAAATAGTCAGCACGATGTTGGCATGTCGCGTTTCCAATCACGTTGACAGATAAAATGTTTCTCATCTTAAGGCAATTTCCAATCAACCGATGCGATGTCGGCGTATCGCGTCGGTTATCGCATTGGTACCCTCGACTCACCGCGTCGGATGCAGCGTCGCTGGGCATAAACCCGCATCTTTAAAGGTAATTAGGTCTTTTCCATTGACCTTCAGCCCTCATAACATGAAATTTAGCCCTCTTTTGGCTAAATATACTCATTATTTCACAAATGCTCAAGAAACAAGAAAACTCTAGGTGTTTAATTTCAAATCAAGAACTCAGGATTTCTCCATTAACTTTCCATAATTCTTCAACAAAGGTATGTAAAGTGTTCATCCAAGGGTCCCTTCCACCCTGGAGCTCAAGAAACCCTTTTCAAATTTGAGTTTTTAATTCCATGTTGTGTGTTTGAGAGTACACATGTAAATGTTGTGTTATGATTTCCAAGATTGAATCTTTTTTAAATTTTCATGACTTTATGATAGTATGTGGATCGAAATCCTTAAATTTGAAGTGCTTGTTATAGCCATACTGTATTAGTTGTTGATTCATGCCCTAGAAAAGGTTATGCCTTCCATGTGTTTGTTAAAATGCCTAAGGGGCATTTGGTAGAGTGTATAAGAATAATGTTGAATAAGGTGTATTAGTAATGCTTGTATTATTAATAAAAGTATTAATAATGCTAGTATTAGTTATACAAACATCATTTTTACAGAGTGTTTGGTTTAATGTATTAAAAATAATATGTATTTATATATTTTTTATAAAAAGATGTTTGTTTACCAAAATACCCTTCTTTCTACCTTCTCTTTCAAGAATAATAGTAGAAAATCTGAGGACCACCCATGGCTTTTGACATTATAATCAACTGGATCTCTTTAACATCATCTTACTCATTTCTTTTGCATGGAATATCGTGGATTCTTACGTCAATTCTATAAACATGGTCGGGGCTTGCACAAGAGCCAAAGATCTTCATGGAATTAGTAGCATCACAGCTATAAATCTGCAGCAACTGTAAAACAGAGAGGAAAATGAAGGTAGCCGATAATCGGTAACAAGACAATAATGTATTTTCACGAACATGATACAAAATCGATCAACAGCTTAAGCCACTTTTGTGGGATTTCTTAACAATTAACTATCTTTTCAAAATTGTACTGGTGTAGGATTTAAAGGTCACTTGATTTGAATTTTGAAGTTCAAAACAAATATTCAGATCTCGAGAGTAGTTTCCAAAGATGGAAAGCAGAACAAAGAGAAAAAATGGAAGTAGCAGATAATCAGAGAAAAAAAACTGAAAAAAGAGGGTTAAATTTGTCATTTAACAATTTAATACATGTGTTAGAGTCTTTGCATTACTAATACTCAGAAAATGGTGTGTATTATTAATACACACCTCAATACACAATATAGTGTATAACTAATGCTTCCATTAGTTATACATATACTAAAAATTATACCAAACAAGGTACTTCGAATACTCATTAACTAATACATTAACTATTTTACTCAATACACTCTACTAAATGTTCCCTAAGTGAATAAGAATTGTGTATTATGACCCATTTGTGATCCAAATGATGAACTCATGATGTACCCACATGTTCAAAAGGACTTCCATGCTAAAGATGTATCTTGTAATGATTTGAGAAAATGTTTATGAGATTGAAATTGTGAATTTAGGATATATTACATGCTTTCCTATCCATGTACAAGTTTATGACCTTCAAGTTCTTGTGAAATCCCTCAATGATTGTATTGTGAATTGATAACTATGGTCATATGTTCAAGAATGGTCAAGTCTTATTATTTTCATGCTATCGAGTCCTGGGAGTATTTAATACCAAATAATTTAGCCGTGTGCCTAGAGCTAGTGTCAGTTCTCAAGATACTCTCAGTAAAGCCATGATCATTATAGTTTAATCAATTACAGAACTCAGGAAAACTCAGTAATCTCAGTGTCAGTCCAGTCTCAATCAGTATTCTGTTAAGTCCTCAGTAAAAATCAGTCAGTTATCAGAATTCAGTAGTATTCCATCAGTCAACAGAAATCAATGAACTCAGTCCAGTTTAGTTCAGTATAATTAGCTTATCGTCTATTCAGATGGGAGTAGGATTCAGCAACGAGTGAACCCAAGGATATGAACTCACCTATTAGAAGAGGGTGTGATTCTTAGAAGCAATCTTTGCATTCTAAAACTACATAACTAGCGTAGGTTGAGATATATAACCTGCTCGGTGAGGGTTAATAAGGTGGTTTAACCTGTTAGGTGAGGGTCTAATTATTCTTGGTAGGGTATGTGATAGATGAGCGCCACTCACAACTTGTCCTTAACAGAGGCACGATATTGACACCCATCAAATTGAGGTTACGAATTGGACCCCAACTCAGCTATATTATCTTATTTGGGGTATGTCAGTTAGATGACTACCTCCTACAGTCTCAGTCTCAGTCTTCAGAATAGAACTCAAATAATTCTTTAGATTTTAGGACTGTCAGATACAGTCACTCAGCTCAGTATGAAACTTAGGTAGTTACATCCAAATAAGGACTGTTAGACACTGTCACTCAGTTAATAGTATATCAGTTATCAGTTATATCAGTTATCAGTAATCCATGTTATAAGTATTCATATTCAGTACTCAGTGCTATCAAGAATCTCAGCTATAGTTCATGTATTTATGTATGCATTCTCACGTAGTCATGTTCATGTTATTCAGTCAATTATAGTTCATTCATATGAACCCTTGCACTCAGTCTACCTCACTTTTCATACCAGTACATTCTCACATACCGGCGCATACTTTTCTCTTACTCTACTCTATGGTGTCTTATACCATAGGCTTAGAAACACGAGCTCCAGAGCACCCTTAGCAATTTAGATTCAGTCAGAAGCAGTAGACATAGCAGTGAGTCCTCATCCTTCAAGGATATTCTTTTATTTTATTATTTCAGTACTTCAGTACTTAGTTTCTTTCAGCAGTTGGAGTTAGTCGGGGACAGGTCCCATCAACTACTTATTCAGACATTTTAAAGGCTTTTTTTCAGACTATAGCATGTTCAAACAGTTATTTCAGTTTTGGTATTGATATACCTTATTTCATATTTATTATAGTATTGAACCTTATGGTAGTTCGGCCTATTATTCTGCATATTTCAGTATTGTTTTACAGTTATTGTAGGATGTACCAATCATGGGTTAGCTTGTGGTACTTCGATATTATGAGCACCGTGTAGCGTCCGGGGTACCAGACTCGAGATGTTACAAACTTGGTATCAGAGCCTAAGGTTCAACAGTAACATAAGAAGTCTAAAAATCTGCATCTAGTAGAGTCTTGTGCATGGGTGTGTTGCGCGCCACACTTATGTATAGGAGGCTACGAGATATTTTAGGAATAATTTCACTTCTTTCAGTATTCATGTCGTGTGAGCATGAGCTTAAAATTAACTCTTAGTCTAATACATTTCTTCCTTTCATTTATAGAGCATGCCTCTCAAAAGGACTAACAAAAAAAAAACTAGAATCAATCAGCACTTTCAGCCGGTCCAGACAGATCCCCTAGACGAGCATGTTTCTCATACAAAATTTAGAGCTGCATTTACTACTCTTACTAATTCAATTGCTACTCAGAATGAACGTCCAGAAGCTATTTCGGCCAATCCAGTGGCCAACTCTGCTGCAGCCAGGATTCAGGACTTCACCGAATAAATCCTCCATCTTTTATGGGGTCTAAGATAGATTAGAACCCTCAAGAATTCCTTGATTAGGTGTATAAGGTAAGTAGTATAAAGCAGAGAGGGCCACAGATGTAGGGTCAGTTTAGTGGAAGGAGTTTGCCACTTTCTTCTTAGATAGATTCTTTCCCCTAGAGCTGAGAGAAGCTAAGGTATTGGACTTTATCAACCTCAGGTAGGGCAACATGATAGTGAAAGAGTATTACCTCAAGTTTACTAAACTATCTAGATACGCTCCTCATATAGTAGCAGATAGTAGAGCTAAATGAGTAAGTTTGTTTCTGGAGTGAATAAAAGTATGGTCAAGAAGTGCAGGACCGTAATTTTTATTAGTGAGATAGACATAGCCAGGATTATGATCCATGCTCAATAGATAGAAGATCAGAAGATTAAGGAGAGAGAAAAGTAGAATAAGATAGCTAGAATAGGTAGCAATAATTTTAATCAGCCTAAGTCAGAGAATGGCAATCATTCTCAGTTTCTCCCAAGGTCTTCAGTTCTAGCTCCTTCCTCAGCCAGTGCTCCAGTTTCTAAGTTCAGGATTGATAACAGAGATAGGGCGTCAGGCTCTAAGTCTCAAGGTAGTGTCAGCAGTTCCCAAACCCATCCTCTTTGCTAGACTTGTTTTAGCACCATCAGGGTATTAACAGAGCTGGCAGTGTTGTTTGTTTTGAATGTGGCAATCCATTCCACCGAGTCAGAGATGGTCCTCAGTCAAGTTTTTAGGGTCAGCATAACCGTTCCTCAGCTTAGTTTGGTTACCCAAATCAGCAGGGTGCCACTTCCAGTGCTACTAGTGGGAAACAACCAAATAGACTTTATGCTCTTCAGTCCCGATAGGATCAGGAAAATTTTCCAGATGTGGTCATTGGTACGTTATCGATCTTTCATTTGCATGTTTATACTTTGTTGGATCCAGGAGCTTCTTTGTCTTTTGTACTCCTTATATAGCAGTTGATTTCGAAGTCAGTCCCGAAATTCAAGTAGATCCCTTTTCAGTCTCTACCCCAGTGGGTAAAACTATCATAGCCCGACAGGTATACTAGAACTTTCCGGTTATGGTTTCTCAGAAAGTCACTTGAGCAGACTTAGTCGAATTAGAGATGGCTGATTTTGATGTCTTCTCGGCATGGATTTGCTTCATTCCTTCTATGCCATAGTCGACTGCAGAAATAGAATTGTCCAATTTCGGTTTTCGAATAAACCTATCCAAGAGTGGAAGGGTAGTACTTCAACATTCAGGGGTCATCTTGTTTTCTATCTACAGGCTAAGAAAATAATATCTAAGGGATGTGACTATCATCTTGCATGAGTTAGAGACTCTAGTTCCGAAACTCCCAGTCTTGAATCAGTTCTAGTTGTGAGTGAATTCTTAGATGTCTTTCCCAATGATCTTCCTGGAATTTCTCCCGAAAGAGAAATAAACTTCAGCATTGACCTTCCTCCAGATAGTCAACCCATATCTACTCTGCCATAGAGAATGGCAGCAGTAAAACTGAGAGAATTGAAGAAACAGTTAAAGGATCTCTTAGATAAGGGATTCATCAGACCTAGTGTTTCCCCGTGGGGTGCACCAGTTCTATTCGTGTGTAAGAAAGATGATTCTCTCAAAATGTGTCTAGACTACCATCAACTCAATAATGTCACAGTCAATAACAAGTATCCAATTCCCAGAATCGATGACTTATTTGAACAACTTTAGGGTACCAGTTTGTTCTCTAAGATAGACCTCAGATTAGGCTACCATCAGCTTAGAGTTGGAGAATGTGACATCTCAAATACAACCTTCAGAACTCGATATGGTCACTTCAAATTCTTAGTTATGTCCTTTGGTCTTACCAATTCTCCAACAGCTTTCATAGACTTGATGAATCATTTCTTCAAGCAGTACCTAAATATGTTCGTCATAGTCTTCATAGATGACATTTTTGTCTACTTTTGTAGCGAGCATGATCATGCAGACCATCTGTGGATAGTATTGCAAACTCTTAGAAATCATCAGTTGTTCTCCAAATTCAGTAAGTGCGAATTTTGTCTAAGGTTAGTAGCATTCCATGGTCATATTATTTCTGGTGATGGAATTAGAGTTAATCCCCAAAAGATCGAAGCGGCGAGAAACTAGCCCAGACCCATCTCTCTAATAGATATTAGGAGTTTCTTGGGTTTGTCTAGCTATTACAGATGGTTTGTTGAGGGGTTTTCTTCTATTTCATCCCCTATGTCCAGATTGACTCAGAAGAAAGTCAAGTTTCAGTGGTCAGATTCATACGAGAAGAGTTTTCAGGAATTAAATTCTTGACTTACCTCAGCCCCAGTTTTGACTCTTCCAGATGGATCAGATGGGTTTGTCATGTACTTGTGATGCATCCAGAGTAGGTTTGGGTTGAGTCCTCATACATCATGGTAAGGTCATAGCCTATGTCTTCAGACAGCTTAAGCCCCATGAGAAGAACTCTCTGACTCATAATCTTGAGTTAGCAAGTATAGTTTTTGACTTAAAATATTGGAGGCATTACTTGTATGGGGTGCATGTAGATGTGTTCACAGATCATAAAAGACTTCAGTACGTATTCTCTCAGAAAGACCTTAACCTTTTCCAGTGAAGGTGGTTATAACTCTTGAAAGATTACGACATGAGTGTCCTTTATTATCCGAGCAAGGCCAATATAGTGGCTGATGCTCTAAGTAGACTGTCTATGGGTAGTGTTTCTTATGTCGAGGACAACAAGAAGAAGTTAGCTTAGGAATTTCACTAACTCGCCCGACTAGGTTTCTGCTTAGTCGATTCAGCAGAAGGTAGTGTATGGTTCAAAATAGTTCAAAATCATCTCGTGTTTCTGAGGTGAAAGAAAAATAGAGTAGAGATCCTAGTTTAGTTAAGTTGAAAGAGTCAGTCAAAGATGAGAAGGTAGAGGTTTTCTCCTAAGGGGTAGATGGTGTGTTACGTTGTTAGGGTCATCTTTGTGTTCCAAGTATAGATGACTTAAGGCAATGAATTCTTGCAGAAGTGCATGGTGCGTGTTACTCTATTCATCAAGGGGGACACTAAGATGTACCACAACTTGCGGGAGATTTATTGGTAGAGTGGGATGAAAAGATACATTGCAGAGTTTGTGGCTAAGTGCTCAACATGTCAACAGGTTAAGATCGAGCATCAGAAGCCTAGTGGGTCCATGCAGGAGTTCAGTATTCCTATTTGGAAGTAGTAAGAAGTGAACATGGACTTTGTGACAATTTTACCTCGCACTCGTCGTCAACATGATTCAGTTTGGGTCATTATAGATAGGCTGACCAAATCAGCTCATTTTCTTCCAGTCCATACCTCTTATTCAGCCGAGGATTATGCCAAACTTTATATCAGGGAGTTGGTCCAATTATACGGCGTTCTGTTGTCCATTATGTCAGATAGAGGTACCCAATTCACCTCTCATTTCTGGAAAGCATTCAAAAGGGGTCTTGGTACCCGAGTTCATCTCAGTACAACCTTTCATCATCAAATAGATGGTCAAGAAAAAAGGACCATTCAGACCTTGGAAGATATACTAAGGGCATGTGCAATTGATTTCAAGGGTAGTTGGGATGACCACTTGCCTTTGATTGAGTTTGCATACAACAACAACTATAATTCCAATATTCACATAGATCCATTTGAAGCTCTCTACGGTAGGAGATGTAGATCTTTAATCGGTAGGTTCAAAGTAGGTGAGGCCGTAGTTGTAGGGCCTGACTTGGTATTCGATACCTTAGAGAAAGTTCAATTGATTAGAAAAAGGCTCAAGACAGCTCAGAGCCGACAGAAATCGTACGCAGATATGCACAGAAAAGATCTTGAGTTTGAGATTGGTGACTATGTGTACTTAAAAATCTCTCCCATAAAGGGAGTGTAGAGGTTCGGCAAGAAGGGAAAGCTCAGTCCCCGATATGTCGGTCCCTTCAAAATTCTTAGTCGCTTCGGTAAGGTAGCTTATGAGATCGAATTGCCTTCAGATCTAGCTTCAGTCTATCCAGTATTCCATGTCTCCTTCCTAAAGAAGTGCATAGCTGACCCAACAGTTTTAGTCCCTATAGAGGGCATAGATGTTCAGAGCGGACTCTTATATGAGGAAATTCCAGTTGAAATCCTTAACTATCAGATTCGCAGACTGAGGAACAAAGAAGTCCCTCTAGTCAAAGTTCTTTAGCGGAATTAGTTCGTTGAGGGAGCTACTTGGGAAGCAGAAGCAGACATGCGGGACAAGTATCCTGACCTCTTCTCCGCAAACTCAGATTCAGCCTAAGGTAATAGCTTTCCTTAAGCTTATTCAGTTTCATATAAAGATTTCTGTTATAAACTTGATATCATATACCATTTCATGTTCAGTCATATGCTCATAGGTCAGATCAGTCATGTATTTATGCATAAAATATGAATTCACATCATGAGTAAAACTCAGCTTATCAGTAGTCCCAGTCAAGCATTCATGAGTCAGTTATTCATGCATCAGATATGCATGTTTAGTATGAAAATTTGGTATATCTGCAGCTTCAGCCATGAAACCATGAATTATATATGTATGTCGAGTATTTACTCTCAGTCTTCAGTTCTTACCTTTTAGTAGTCTTATTCGAGGCCGAACGTTCTCAAGGAGAAGATATTGTAAGACCCCGTAAAACTCTAAGCTTAATTCAGTCCATTAATTTTTGTCAAGGGGTCCCAGTCTTAGAATATTTTGGCTAAGTATCAAGACATAGTTTATATTTAACCTTCGAAGGTTGGAAATCTTATTTTACAACCTTCACATCCGTTAAAGGTCGATATTTAAGTTAACTCATGATCAGAAATATCTATAGGGGCTCCCGGACGAGTTTTAAATTTTTTGGACCTCGTTTAGACCTTGTTTGAAATCCCAAAGTAGTGAGTCGGCGTGATGTTGGCCGTCGCATTGCCAATCTCGTCGAAAGATAAAATGTTTCTCAGCTTAAGGCAATTTGTAGTGAACCGATGCGATGTCAGCGTGTTGCATCGATTATCGTATTAGTACCCTCGATGTGTCGCGTCTGATGCAGTGTAACTGGGTACATTTTTCTATCTTTTAAACCCACGTCATTAAGGGTAATTGGGTCTTTTCCCCCCACCTACAACCCTCATAAAACAAAATTTATCCCTTTTTTGGCTAAATATACTCATTATTTTACAATTGCTCAAAAAACAAGAAAACCCTAGGTGATTAATTTCAAATTAAGAACTCAAGATTTCTCCATTAACTTTGCAGAATTCTTCAACAAAGGTATGTAAAGTGTTTATCCATGGGTCCCTTCTACCCTTGGAGATCAAGAAACCCTTTTTAAAATATGAGTTTTGAATTCCATGTTGTGGGTTTGATTGTACACATGTAAATGTTGTGTTATGATTTCCAAGATTGAATCTTTATTGAATTTTCATGACTTTATGATAGTATGTGGATCGAAATCCTTAAATTTAAAGTGCTTGTTATAGCCATGATGTATTAGTTGTTGATTCATTCCCTAGAAAAGGTTATGCCTTCCATGTGTTTGTTAAAATGCCTAAGTGAATAAGAATTGTGTATTATGACCCATTTGTGATACAAATGATGAACTCATAATGTACCCACATGTTCAAAAGGACTTTAATGCTAAAAATATGTCTTGTAAAAATTTGAGGAAATGTTCATGAGATTGAAATTGTGAATTTATGATATATTGCGTGCTTTTCTATGCATGTACAAGTTTATGACCTTCAATTTCTTGTGAAATCCCTCAATGATTGTATTGTGAATTGATGACTATGGTCACGTGTTCAATAATGGTCATGTCTTATTATTTTCAAGCTATCGAGTCCTGGGGGTATTTAATACCCGATGATTTAGTTGTGTACCTAGATCTAGTGTCAGTTTTCAAGATACTCTCAGTCAAGCCACGATCATTATAATTTAATCAGTTACAAAACTCAGTAATCGTAGTGTCAGTCCAGTCCTCTTCAGTATTCTTTTAAGTCCTCAGTAAAACTCAGTAAGTTATTAGAATTTAGTAGAATTCCGCCAGTCAACAAAACTCAGCGAACTTAGTCTAGTTCATCTCAGTATAATCAGTTCAACGTCTATTCAGATAAGAGTAGGATTCAGCACCGAGTAAACCCAAGGATGAGAACTCACCTGCTAGCAGAGGGTGTGATTCTTAGAAACAATCCTTGTATTCCTGAACTACATAGCCAGCGTAGGTTGAGACACTAACCTGATAGATGAGGGTTAATGAGGTGGCTTAACCTGTTAGGTAAGGGTCCCACCATTCTCGTTAGGGTACCTAATAGATGAGATTCACTCACATCTTGTCCTTACCAGTGGTATGGTATTGACACCTCTCTAATTGGGGTTACAGATTAGACCCCAACATAGCTATATTATCTTATTTGGGTCATGTTGGTTAGATGGCTGCCTCCCACTGTCTCAGTCTCAGTCTTCAGAATATAACTCATATAGTTCTACTAATTTTAGGACTGTCAAATACAGTTGCTCAACTCAGTATGGAACTCATCTAGTTACATCAGAATTAGGACTGTTAGACACAGTCACTCAGTTAACAGTATATTAGTTATCAGTTATATCAGTTATTAGTAATCCATGTTATTAGTATTTAGATTCAGTACTCAATGTTATCACGAATATCAGCTACAATTCATGTATTCATGCATGCATTCTCATGCAGTCATGTTCATGTTATTCAGTCAGTTATAGTTCATACATATGAACCCTTACACACAGCCTACCTCACTTTGCATACCAGTACATTCTCAGGTACTAACGCATACTTTTCTCTTGTGCTACGGTGTCTTATACCATAGGTTCAGAAGCATGAGCTCTGGAGCACCCTTAGTAGTTTATATTCAGTCAGCAGCAGTAGACGTAGCAGTAAGTCCTCATCTTTCATGGGTATTCTTTCATTTCAATATTTTAGTACTTCAGTACTTAGTTTCTTTTAGCAGTTGGAGTTAGTTGTGGACATGTCCCATCAACTCCTTATTCAGATAGTTTAGAGGCTTTTTCAGACTTTAGGATGTTCAGATAGTTATTTCAATTTTGGTATTGATATACCTTATTTCAGATTTATTACAGTATTAAACCTTATGGAAGTTCAACCCATTAATCTATATATTTTAATATTATTTTATAATTGTTGCACTAGGTACCAGTCATGGTTTAGCTTGTGGTCCTTCAGGATTATGAGCACCGTGTAGCATCCGGGGTACCAGACTCGGGGCGTTACAACATTGTTACGTATGTGTACCTATCTGTAGTAGTTATGATATTACCATATCTCTCTCTCTTATTTCATTTGCTCATGTTTTATATCCCTTTCTTAGCCTTGTGTACTACTATACGTATTATTCTTTTTGTGTTTTTTCCTGTACTCTCCAGTGATATATGGTATAGTGCTAGTGTCTCGAAGTATGGTTGGAATAGGATAACTTATCCATATTATTCTGTGATTTAATTATGTTAGTTTCTTGGTGATGAGTAGTAAGTTTACCACTCATTTGCACTCATTGTGGGTGCACATTACCTTGTTTTGAAAGAATAAATGAGACAACATTTATGGATAGATGCACTAATATCCACTCTTTGCAGACATAAAGTTGAGGAGACCAAAAGATGCGAATTAGAGCTGAAAATGATAAAAGAGAGCAAGAAAGAGTGCAGCTGAAGACCTAGACTACATTATCCTTGGTTACTGCAATGACAGTCCTCTATCCAAGTTTTTGGTCAGTCAAGACTGTCAGAGCAATGCGATCGCAGCACACAACTGCGGTCGCATAGTCGCAGTCCTGGAATGCCGCATACAATCGCGGTTAAGTGAGAATATGCCCAGAAGTAGATTTGTAAAAGAACTTGGATGCATCCTTAGCCATATTTAAGATAAAATACTTTCTTCTTTAGGATAGCTAACCTCATAAGATATTTTTGGAATTCTTGACTTGAAACCCTAACTTGGGTAAGTGTGTAATTAACTTTGGAGGCTAAATTTCTTAGGATTTTGGTGAAGAATGAATGCTTTGGATAATCCCTATAGTATATCTTTGTTTACTTTATTCATGAGTAGCTAAGTAATTTAGTCTTGCGATTATGGTTAACTAGAGTGTAATTGTGTGTGGGTATTGTTGTGTTCACATGGATTTTAGTTGTTGAGAATGTATTCCACCATTGCTTGAGCTTATGGGTTGGAATTTGATAGGTGAAAACCCCAAATCCCCAAATGGATTTGATGGGCAAAATCCCCAAGCTCTAGAAACCCTTTATCATTCTCGAAAGAGGGATAAAGGTGAACATTAGGTAACCCATAATATCTTTGAAAGAGGGTTATAGGGGGACACGACAATGATGGACAATTGAGCATATGGTTTACTACCTTTTGCAATCTTAGAAATAAGTGTTTTAGGTGTGTAAATCATATCAAGAGCATCACCATAGAAATAGGGATGCTTGTTTGAGGTTTTGGGTGATTATGAAAATGTGTACACTTGTTAGGTGATCGAAAGAGCCAACGGGTGAAATCATTGTGGTTTTGTTGAAACATTGACCCCAGTGAACTTCAAACTATCCTATCCATTAGTGAACAACTAAAATTTCATAAGGTGCTAACATTAATCCATATGCATTACCTCTAGGTAGACATAAACCCAAGATTTCCTCTAAATCTTGAATCCTTATTAAAAGTTTTATTCACCAAGTACTTGTTAAAGTTTGTTGTGAATAATTCCAAAACAAATCCCCCCATTATAATTTACATGTCCTTTTTGTTAGTATTTCGGGCAATTTCATAGTAATTTGAGCACCCATAGTGTTTGAAGTCTATAATTTGGTCCTTGAAATTCGACCCCAATTCAAATTGGGTTACTTGACAATGATTGCCTCACCCCTTAAACATTGGAGTGAGTTGAGCATTATCAAAATGGAACCTTTGCCAGGGAGTGAAATGTAGATTTCACTTGTGTGGTGTAATTCTTACTCGGGAATGCCAGAGAGGTGTAATTTACTTTATTTGTTGTTTTTGAATATTTTGTAGGTTATCAAAGTATAAACGGAGCAATGAGTGATAACTCAAGAAATATGGGCCCCATCGAAGCCACTCTTGATGATGAAGGCTAATTAAATAACACGGGACAAACAAGTGTAATTCGCATTCCATCAACCAACGGGAATGGAGTATTTCATGTGACTAGCGTTATGTTTTACATAATGCAAATGAAAGGGTTGTATGGAGGCCAAGCATATGAGGACCTGAATGTCCATTTGAAGAATTTTGTGGAAGTTTGTGTGCCATTTAAAATAGCATATATTACACAAGAATCCATCCGGCTTTGACTTTTCCCATTTTCACTAATAGGTGAGGTGGTTTTATGGCTTCGCTCAATTCCACCTGGCTCAATTACATCATGGGAAGAGATTACTACAGTGTTTCCTGATAGATACTTCCTACCATAAAAAATGCTTCAAAAGTAGGATGAGATTGTGAACTTTTGACAAATGAATGGAGAACCGTTATTTGAAGCTTGGGAGAGGTTTAATGGAAAGTTAGCCCAATGCCTAGATCATGAGGTTAGGGAAACGAAGCTCCTCAAAATTTTCTATAGGGATCTTAATCCATTAAACAAAATGGTGGTGGACAATGCGGCGGGAGGTTCTATAGTAAGATTGTATCATCTTCCAGCCTTTCTATTGATAAGAGAAGTATCAAAATAAAATTAGGGTTGGCATACCCGAGACACTGAAGCTTCCAAAGCCCCTTCTACCACATCCGTGGCGACTAATGAACAAAGAAAACGAGAAGAAGAAAAGGAGGAGAACATGGACAAAATAATGACCCAACTTGAGCTCTTGATGAAGCATGTTATGGGTGCACCAAGGAAATCAGTAAATGTCATAGGATCAAAATCTTATGAAGATGACGAAGAGGCAAAGATGTTGGATAAAGAAATCCGGTACTTGGCAAACTACTCGGGGGGTTCCCATCCCGCCTATCAAAGTCAAGGTGGGAACCAAGTTTAGATGGATCATAGGAGGAATCGAGATTGGAGAGATCATGAACGTGACTATGACCGTTATATCTCTCATTATGATCCACCTAAATCCAATGAATCTAGTTCCATTTACCCCAAAAAGTTCAAGATCGAGGATATGTTAGAAAAGATCTAGAATAGAGTAGAAGACATGGACAAGATTGTCTGTGAGTTAAAGGGTGATTTCTCCCACCTCACTCAAATAGTGGTGTCGCACTCCACCTATATTAAGTAATTGGAGACTCAAGTAGGGAAAATATACACGTAATTAAATTCTAGACCTAGAGGTGGACTTCTAAGTGACACTATTGCTAACCCAAAGAACAACGATAAAGTCCTAAAAATTTTCACACAGAGTAGAAAAGCTCTTGAGGAACCTTTTAGAAGAGGCGTGAGTGAGAATATGCACAAGGCCAATGCAAATGAGATGATGCCTCAAAGAAGAGAGGCAAATAATAAGAAAGAGGCCAATAAAAGCGATAAAGAGGTGGTTGAAGTTGAAAAACCACAAGTTTAAGAAAGATCAACCATCCAAGTTCCTCCCCCATTTCCTTAATGTTTGCATAAAAAGGAGGAAAATGAAAAATTGAAGAAGTTCATGGTCAAACTTAGCAACCTATCGATAAATATCCCATTGCTTGAAGCTATCCATGAGATCCCGGGATATGCTAAGTTGATAAAAAAATTGATGTCTATGAAGAAACTTGTTGAAGGTGATACTATTGAGGTCACTTAGGAATGTAGAGCTATCATGGATAGCAAGGTTGCGGGAAAAACGATGACCCTGGAGCATTCACTATTCATTGCACAATTGGGACGCATAAATTTGCAAAAGATGTATGTGACCTTGGTTTGAGAATCAAATTAATTCCTTTTGTGATATACAAGAAACTTGGCCTGGATACTCCGACGCCAACCTCTATCCATATCTTAATGGCGGACCGGTCTATAAAAGGCCAGTGGGTATATTGTTTGATGTCCTTGTGAAAGTGGACAAGTTTATTATCCCAGTGAATTTTGTGCTATTAGATTGTTAAATGGACCAAGAGGTTCCTATAATTCTTGGTCATACTTTCTTAGACACTAGGAGAGCCATTATCGATCTAGAGCTAGGGGAGATGAAATTTAAAGTGCAAGAGGATGAGGTCTCTTTCAAAACTTGAATGTAAAAGAAGCAAACCATGAAGTTTCAAGTAGTATCCATGATAGATGTTTAAAATGAGAAAATTAATGAAGAGGAGTTTGATGACCCATATTGAAAATAAAGGAACAAATACATCATGCCCCGGCGATAACTAAAGCGCTAGGTGAGAGGTAATCCACAAATTCCATGAGAGTGGATCGTATCTATTTTTGTTATGTTCTTATATAGTAGATGTTATTTTTTGCATATGAATAACCCATGTATTTTTGGCACTATGGAGTGTATCGAAAAAGTTGAACAGGGGAGAACTATGGCAAAATTGAATAAAATACTGAACAAAGGAAAATAAGGGAGCAGAATTACTCTCAATTATCGCAATCACGGTGTCCAAACACAATCTCGGTCACATGGGCGTCCTCAATCATAGTCCCTTGACCATGGTCACAGCCATTTATGCCATTTAACCCCAAATTGCCCTCATTTCTCTCACACACCCTTTTAAGATTGTGCTCTCTATTATAGGCTAATTTATGGTAAGGTTCGTGAGCTCAAACAACATCCTTGAATTCTATTGCATCAAAAATCCGGTAGGTGACATGAATAAAAGCTTTTACGTGTGAAAATAGGCCATAGAATGCATGGTTAAGAATGGCCTAAAATTTTTATTGTTATGCTTTCCATGATTGACATATTTGGTATAGGTGTTATGTTGGTTGTTTGATTAAGGTGTGCACACAAGTGGGGAAATCATAAGTACACAGTTATGTGTGAAATAGGTATACTAATGAGATATGCACATCAAGTGTTTGATAAAACTCTCTAATGAACTTTCAATACTTATATTTGCTTTCTAAAGGGCATTCACTCACTTGTTAGTATTTTTCCAATACTCTTCATATGCTTCCACATTGTAGAACATATTGGTCGCCTAAGTTTAGAAGAAATCTATACATATAGAGATGACACAGAACAAGCCTCAAGTGGCGGACCACGGTCAAAGATTGCTATAATTGAGGGCAGCGTCCTGCCATGCCAAAAATTTTGCATTTCCAATTTTTAGTCATGCAACACCAAGTACCTAGTACAATGAAATCTAGTGATCAATCTATCATATTTTGCATAATTAAAATGTCATTGAAAGATATAATGTGTGCTTCGTGCTTTTAGGACAACCTCATGGATAAGTATGATCACATCCAATTCATGGCACTCGAGTGCCACAATCTATACTACAGGGATCTTCCAAGGACAAAGTTTCTCCCACATAGAGGAGTTTACTTGGATAATATGCCAGATAAACTACCGGTACTTTATCATAAACTCGAAGCCATAGGGTGGTGGTGCTTCACCCCTAATCCATACATTGCAAATGAGCAATGGGTCCGTGAATTCTATTTAAACATCAGTAAGGTCTCTTTTTTGGACCCACTCAATATGACTGTCAAGATTTGGGGAAATCCGATGAAAGTTAGGGCTAAACAAATCAATGGTATTTATGGGCTCAAGCAGGTGGATATGGGTAAATTCAAAGAGAAGGGGTGTAAATCGGGGAATTAGTTGGCACCACGGCTACGTCTCGGAAGGGAAGTCTGGTTGACCAAAATTAAAAGAAATATTTCCTTGAACGACTTCACCTCTGAGACTTGCATATAGTTCTACATCATTTGTAGCCGAGTTTCTCCTTGCACCCATATGACAACAGTCCCAAAATTGCATACTAGGATGGTAGCATGCATTCTAAATGGTATCCCTCTAGATATTGGTCACTCATGGTTAATGAAATAGATAATTTCAAGAACTAAGGTGGTACACACCTTTTCTTCTCCTATTTAATTACCAAACTTTATAGGAAAGTAGGGGTAGACGAGTATGCTAGTGATACGTAGGTGCACCCCAATGCCCCCATTTACCCCTTAAGGATTAGAGGTGAGGGCGCACCCGACAAAATAAAAAAAGGAAAACTTGACTCGAAAAATCTAGCATGTGGTGAACCTCAGTCTTATAGGCCAACCACCACGGGACCCCTTAAGGAGATTGGTGTAAATACTGCAACCATCAGAGATCTTATGTCTAGTTTTCCCTATGGATGAGAGCCTTCCACCGCTCACCATTCTTATGTGTCACCAATTATGAGAAGTAAAATGAAGACAAAAAAATGCTAGAAGCTACTATTGATAAGATTGAAAAGGCCTGCTCTTCCTTGGCTGAGTCACATTAAGACCTCTGGATCGCGCATGAGAAAATAGTTACAAGGGAGAATAAGAGGGGAAAATTATTTATCTGGATATGGAAGGGCGTAAAGGGCCTATGGAAGGTTCTAAGGCCCCGAGATAGACTTCCTTCTTCTTGGGTAGATAATGACAATGAGGCCCCAGCTGAGTAGTTTGATCTTGAGGAAAAGGGTGGTGATGTAGAGTCTAATAGTGATAGCATCCCTTGATGTGGTTTCAGAGACCACCCTTATCTTTTTACCCATGATTATTTAAGCAGTGGGGAGAATACTATCTTTTCAGTTGGGGGTGTCTCATTTTTCTTATTTATTTAATTTGGTTTGTATTGTTGATATTTCTGTATACTTTTCTACTCGTTTTGATAATTCTCATCTTTACTTTATTTGGGTTGTAATAGTCTTGAACCTTAATGATGCCCACGTTTGCATGGATTAGTTATTTTATTCTTAGTTTTCTATTTTAGTCTAAATTTCATTATACGAGCTTTGCCTTCGTTATTGGGTTTCTAACCATAGGTGCAGGGGAAGTTTGAGTACCCATAGTATTAAGGCCATAAAATTCAAGGGAAGTCTGAGTACCTGTAGCATTGATAATTTGGGGTTGCATTAAGATCCATTGGTGAAGTCTGAGTAACCATATGGTGGGTAGCCCAGATTATGAACTTCAATGTGAGATGATTGTTTGGATGTTTTCCATGATTAGAAAATTATATGTGGTATGGATACAAAAGCAAACAACCCCCTCTATCCAAAAATTTTGCACAATTCGAAGGTAAGGATGTGAGCAACTTTGTGACAAAATATTTTGCTCTTACTATGACTCTGAAAGTTGACTTTGGAAAAATAATGAATACTTTATCTTTTTGTCGAGTGGGTAGAACAATTGAATCCCTTTGATGACATCCGCATGCCATGTATATGAGTTTAATTGTCTTTACCTCATGTGTACTTGTACTATCTAGAACTTGCCACTTTAGTCTTTCAAAGATAATTTTTGACTATGCTTTGTTGGGAAAATAATCATATGCCATTTTGGGATTTTGGAAGTCCACTTTAGCCATAAGAGCCTACCAATACATAAGATTTACCCCTAGTCACCCTCTTCGAGCATTTGGACTTTTCTTTGTCAAATGCGTTACAAGCCGTGACCCCCCTATTCATATACTCTTGAACCCTATCCTTGTTAATCTTGAGAATACAAATTGAGCCTAAAATCCTAAGTTGGGGGTGGTGGAAAGAGAAAAAAGTATAGTTGACCTATAAAGTCTTAAGAAGGTTCTGCAATCTTAAGCAAGTGAAGCTTTTTGAATTTAAATAAAAAAAAAGATCCCATAAAGGAAAGAAAGGTTTTATCTATGTCCAAAAAAAGAGAGATGAAAGTGGAAAAATCAAGGAAAAGCAAAGGTAGGTAAAATAGTAAAGTGAAAAGAGGTGGCCCAAATAAGTTTTGCATAGAAAGAGTATGATGTAGAAGTTCAATGAGGGTGTAGCCTTATTTTCCTGAGTTGATGTCCTACCCTGCCCTAAACCTACATTACAAGATCAACAAGCCTTTTGAGATTCCCAACCAAGTGTAGTCATTTTAGTGGTGATTGAAAATATGGGCAAGCCTACAACATGGTACTTATTAAC
The DNA here is from genome assembly GCA_030864215.1 of Capsicum pubescens. Lineage (NCBI taxonomy): Eukaryota > Viridiplantae > Streptophyta > Magnoliopsida > Solanales > Solanaceae > Capsicum > Capsicum pubescens. The sequence continues at coordinate 214,635,571 of CM061548.1, forward strand.
ATGGAGAATTTCTTGAGAGAGTGAGTCGTTGCACTTAAAATTCCTTGTTGCGTGATTGGTAACTAGATCTGTTAATTTCTCTTTTCTTGTGAGGAGGCATGTGAACTAGTTGAGGTGGGTGATTTTTTCATCTTCTGGACAATGAGACAAGTAGATGTATAGAATGATTGTAGTCAATATGTGAGTCATTTTTATAGTGTTAGTAATTGTGACATAGTTGCTCCCGAAGTCTATTGAACCTCTCACTATTCCATTTTATGATGAGGAGAGTTGTTAAAGTCCTATTTGCCTATGTGTAAAAATCTTTTTATGGGAGCAATCTAATTTGAGTTATCAAGATCATTGGGTTATAGAATGAGGGCACACATATGAAATTTTCTCATAGTAAGAGGTGGAGTTGCTTGAGGACAAGCAATGTCTTATGTTGTGGGTGTTGATGAGTAGTGAGTTTACCACTCAATTGCACTCATTATGCATGCACATTACCTTGTTTTGAATGAATAAATGAGACAACATCTATGGATAGATGCACTGATATCCACTTTTTGTAGGCATAAACTTGAGGAGATAAAAGATAAGGATTGGAGCTAAAAATGATAAGACAATGAGCAAGAAATGGTGCAGCTGAAGACCTGGACTACATTAGCCTCGGATATCGCGACGCGATCCTCTATCCGCGATTGTGGCCAGTTAATATGGTCAGACCAATGCAGTCACAGAACACAACCACGGTCGCGGACAGCTGCGCGCGATTGCGGTTACGCGGGAATATACCCAGGGGAAGATCTGTAAAATCACTTGGACTCATCCCATGCAATATTTAAGCTAAAACCCTTTCTTCTTTAGGATAGCTGACCTCATAATATATTTTTGGAATTCTATACTTGAAACCCTAACTTGGGTAAGTGTGTAATTAACTTTGGAGGCTAAATTTCTTATGATTTTTGTGAAGATTGAAAGCTTTGGATAATCCTTATTTTATATCTCTCTTTACTTTCTTCATGAGTATCTAAGTAATTTTGTCTTGGGATTATGTTTAACTAGAGTGTAATTGTGTGTGGGTATTGTTGTGTTTTCATAGATTTTAGTTGTTGAGGATGGATTCCACCATTGCTTGAGCATATGGGTTTGAATTTGATGGGTGAAAAACCTAAATCTCCAAATCTATTTAATGGGCAAAAGCCCTAAGATCTAGAAACCCTTTATCATCCTCGAAAGAGGGATGCAGTTGAACATTAGGTAACCCATAACATCCTCGAAAGAGGGCTAAGGGGGACAAGGCAATGGTGGACAATTGATCCTAATGTTTACTCTCTTTTGCAATCTTAGAAATAAGTATTTTGGGAGTGTCAATCATGTCAAGAGAATCATCCTATAAATAGGATGCCTGATTGAGGTTTTGGGTTATTAAGAAAATGTGCACACTTGTTAGGTTCTGCCAACGGGTGAAATCATTCTGGTTTTGTTGAAAGATTAACCCCAATGAACTTCGACCTAGCCTATCCTTTTGTTAACAACTAAAATTTCAAGATGAACCGACATTAATCCACACGCATTACCTCTAGGTAGACATAATCCCAAGATTTCCTCTAAATCATGAATCCTAACTAAAAGTTTTATTCACCAAGTGCTTGTTAAGGTTTGTTGTGAAGAATTCCCAAACAAAACCCCCATTTTATTTTACATGTTGTTTTTGTTAGCATTCTGGGTAATCTCATAGTAATGTTAGCACCCATAGTGTCTGTAGTCTATAATTCACTTCTTAAGATTCGACCCCAATTTAAATTGGGTTACTTGACAACGACCACCTCGCCCATTAAACATGGGAGTGAGTTTACCATTATCACTTGGATAAAATTACAATAGTTATCACTATGGTCTCCTATGCTTTGTTATGTAGTTTGCTGGATATTTAGGTGTAGTTTAGATTCCTGCTTGCATGTTATGTATATTTCCATTATCTTTGTAGCTCAGTTGGTAGTTTCCTACTAAGAACCATTTGTTCCTCATAGTACACATCTACAACCTACAGATCATAGTACAGGTTCTCTCCGTTGTTTTGTGGATCATGTAGAGAAGCTATGGTTCAGAGCCCTCTTATATCTTAGACTAGTCTCAATGTTTTATTCGGAGATGGTTGTATTAGTATATTCTATTAGCACTTCATTTTGTAACCTTATTACATTAGAAACTCTTGTACTAATCCCATTAGGTTTTAGGACTATTTTATGTATTTTAGTCCTGTACTATATTTATTCTGCATTCTTCCTTCTTTTATCTTGGTAGTCTATTACAAGTAGTTTTGGGCTATGGGTTAGCTTACCTACTAGTGGATTATAGTAGTTGCCATCATAACCTGGGAACTTTGGTCGTATCTATGTTACTCTCTAGGAACTTAAGGGCATCTGAATGGGAAGAAAATGTGCCGATTTGGTCAACTGATCTATGACGACCCAATTACTGTCAGACCCACGAGAGGTGCGTGGAAAACTACTAAAAAAACCATAATGATACACTCCCAATTCTACTCAATTATCGGAATTCTCTAAATAAGGCCACCATGCCTCTGATGCTTGGCCTTCACCTGCTAATAAGACAGACAACACGATATAAAGTCCTCTATATCTCTCTTCATGCCACTCCACCAGTAGTGTTGCCTCAAATCCCTTTTCATGTTAACCGTTCCATAGTGAATAGAGTATCTGGAGTTGAGATCCTCACACAATATCCATTGAATCAATTCATCAACTATCCGAACACAAATGCCACAATCATATCTTAGAATACCGTCAAAATCTATGGTAGCCCTCCTAGACTCATCTCTCAGAACCTAATCATAGATTACACAAAGTACCCAATCCTCAAATTGATGTCTCTGAATTTACTCAAATAAGGTAGTCATGGCATCAACACTAGAAGGATCCTCTTGTTGTCCAAAATATAAAGTTACATGATTAAGTTTGCTAAGGATTTGATGTCCATTGACAACAACCTCTTAGACATCAAAATAGAAGGAAAGCTACCCATACTCACCGTCTTTTGTCTCAAGGCGTCCTCTACCACCTTTGTCTTACCCGAATTATATAGAATAAAGATGTCATAATCCTTCATCAACTCCATCCACCTAAGCTACCTTGAATTATGATCTCTCTAAGTCATAAGGTGCTAAATAATATGATGATCAGTTTATATCGCACAGTGAACTCCATATAAATAATACCTCCAAACCTTAAGCGTAAAAACTACCACTGCCAACTCCAAACCTTAAGCGCAAAAACTACCACTGCCAACTCCAAACCTTAAGCGCAAAAACTACCACTGCCAACTCCAAACCATGAGTGAGGTAGTTGTGCTTGTGCACCTTCAGTAGTCTTAATACATAAGCAATAACATGACCTTGATGCATTAACAAGAATCCCAAGTAATCATTGAAAACATTACAATACACGGTAAATCCCTCACCTTGAACTCGAAGAGCCAATATAAGAGTTGAAGTGTGAAAACCCTTGAGCTTCCAAAACCTTGACTCACACTCCTCAGACCATTAGAATGGAATCTCCTTCTCAGATAACATGGTCATCAGTACAGTAACAATTCAAAACCCTTTATAAACTGTCTGTAGTAACCTTCCTAGCTAATAAAGGTACAAACTTCTGATGGAGATGTAGGCCTAGCCCAATATCGAATAGCCTCAATATTTGCTTGATACACCATAATCCCATCTTTAGAAACCACATGTCGTAGGTATATAATTGACTCTATCCAGAACTCAAACGTGTAGAATTTGGTAAAAAGCCTATGATCCCTCAAAGTTTGGAGTACAATCTTCGAATATTGCATATCCTCTTCCCTACTGCTCAAATATATGACAATGTCATAGATGACCATAATAAAAACAGTATTCCAAATAGGGCCTAAACATGCGGTTCATCAAATCAATAAATGCATATGGAGTATTAGTAAACCCAAATACATCACCAAGAACTCATAATGTCCACAATGAGTCATAAAGGAAGTATTTGGGATGTGATCAACCTAAATCCTCAACTGATGGTATTCAGATCTCAAGTCAATCTTAGAGAATGTCGCTACTCTTTAAAGATGGTCAAACAAGTCATCAAAATGAGGCATAAGATATCTATTCCTCACTATCACCTTATTTAGCCACCTATAATCAATACACATACGCAGAGAACTGTCTTTTTTCTTCAAGAATAGGAAAAAATCACCCCGAGGTGACATACTCAACCTAATGAGAACCTTACATAAAAGATCCTAAAGTTGAGAATTTAACTCCTTAAGTTTGGCAGGATCCATATGGTAAGGTTCCATAAAAATAGGTCAGGTGCCTCGCTCAAGATCAATAGTAAAATCTATATCATATTAAGGTGGAAGACCAGTTAGATCGATAACAAAAATTAGGAAAATCTTAGACTATAGGAAGAAGTCAAGTGAAGGACTTGATGCACAAACATCATGAATATAAGTCAGATAAGACTCACAATTCCTCGATATAAAGCTCATAGCTAAAACATAAGAAATAATCTCTGTTGGCATGCGGATAATAGATCCCTGCAACATAATCGGGAATATTTTGGTCATGGCTAAGGTAATGGTCTTGGTAAACCAATCCAAGACCGCATAATAGAGGGATAACTAGTCCAAGCCAAGAATCACATCAAAGCCCACCATACCTAATACAATAAGATAAACCTAAGTATCAAACTCTCGAACAGTCAAAACATATGATCTATAAACCCAATCCATGACTAGAGAATCACCCACGTGAATAGATATGCATAATGTATAAATTAAGAATCCTAAGATAACTCTAACTGCAGTGCATAATAAGTAGACACATATTAATAAGTGCATCAAAGATAAAATAAATTAAAAGTCAACTGATAGTACATTGAGATCTTACTATAATAACAACATCAAAAGACTTTGCCTCAGTCTACTATGCATAGGATACAAATGACCTTGCCTTCCACCTGGATAGGGATTTGATTTATCACCTATTCTACCTTCTTGAGAATCTCTACAAGAGCCTCGAGGACTAGATAAACAATATGAATACCACCTCTAGAAGGGGTCAATACTGTTCTAATTAGAGAAACATTCTGTGCTGCAGGCGAAATTGCCGCACGTTGGGGACATTTTTCTGAGAAATCACCAAAGGCCCTATAGTCTTAACAAGCCCCGGGTATTGCACTGTATTTATAAAATTCGGTGACACATAATAGATACCTCGATTAGAAAACCAATAATATGTCTCTCTTAAAGGCTGGCATTTATTCTGGCCAGGATAATCACTGTAGTTAGGCTAACCCCCATCGCAAGATAAAGTGTGACATGAGCATGCCTACTAGACTGACCCTGAAGCTCATAAGACTTTCATGGAAGGTGATTAACCTTAGAACCTCTACCTCTGAATCATGAGCCACTCGGGATCCCACTTAAACTACCCTAATAATGCGGTCTTCATCGTTGACCCCTTGGGCCTCACAATTTATCACCTCCAATGTTTGAGCATAATTAGAGATATTAATAAATGATCTATCAAAGGAAATAAAACTATGTATATCAATGTAAAGAGGGAGTCTCAAACCGCGAATAAAATATTGAATGTGCTCATACTCAGTCAATAAAATAGATGTAGTATACTTGTCCAACTCATGGAATCAAGCCTTATTCTCCAAGATAGTCATAGAACCCTGCTCCATTCTTGAGAATTGATCTCTTAGATGCTTTCTAAGGCTACAGGGCATATACTTCTCCAAGAAAACCTCATATAACTTAGTACATGTCAATAGGGGAGATTCAAATGGCTTAGAATCAAGTTAACCTCTCCACCAATCTCCAGCTACCAAGACCAACTGAAAGGTAGTTTAGTCAAGTCACGAGTCTCCATTAGGCCAAATGATGGAGCCTATCCTTACAAGAAGTCAATAACTCAAATGCATCCTCACCTTATGCACCAGAAACCTATGAGGATTCAATCTCAAATATCTATCCATCATATTTTTCTCCTTAATAGACATATCATGTTAGGCGACTACCGGTTGAGCAACTATCAGTACTAGAGGGAACTCAACTCTGAGGCCTATAGCTATAAGTTGCATCTCTTTCTTTGTACCACTTTAATACACAAATGAAGCACCATTATATGTTGCACACAAAACAACCCCGATAGGTGAACTAAAGCATCTCTGTGTAGCAATAAAAAATAAATCCCGACAGAGCCTAGGCTGACCCTAGCCTACCAATGGTTAGGGTGGAGGAATTTCTAGTGCTGGAGCTAGAATATGTTCTGGTGAAGGCTTCCTATCCTAATCTCTAGTTAGGGATGCATCTCTCATCATCCCCCAATATCAAGCTCATCCACATTCTTCGATAGGATTTCTAGTAGCGAACTTAGGGTCCTCATTTGTAGAAGCAGTAGCTTGTGTCCAATCCATCTGCAAAAGAGTGAAACCAAGTGAATAGTAAAAACCAATGTAGACTTAGCATAAAATGAGTGAAAGAAGTGAAGATCTCCTAAGAATTTTCTATAGCCTCTCAAAAATAAGAAATAGATGTCATAATATTGATCTATGAGAGTCTACAAGACACTTGCTTTTGTAAAAAAAATACTAGTGAACCTAGGCTCTGATACCAATTTTCCATAACCCAATTTCACAAGCCATGATGGTACCTACATTACTTCTCTAGTAAGTAAGTGAAATCATAATCCAAAGTGGTACGTAATGGGTTTGTTGGTGGAAAATTACATTAATGATGAAATCACACAAGTAACTTGATTACAAGACATAAAGTATAAGTAATGCAACATAAATAAAGATAAATAATGTAAGGAGTTAGATCAGTGCAAGAGTCTCTAGCAAAAGAATAAGAATACTATTTAATACCAAATGTACAATAGTATTAAAATAGAAAAACCATCAAAAATAGAAGAAAGAAAAAGAGTCAACTCCAACCCTGAAATCTCGCCATATCTCCAAACTTTGACTGAAACTAACACGATGTCAATGGCGGCCGCTTGTACTTAGATCTGCAACAAAAAGGGCATAGAAGTGTAGAATTAGTACCTATGCAATAGGTACTCAATTGACATCATCAGCCAATTGAGGTAAATCATAATATAAATATAATAAGATGTTAGATAATAACCTATGTTAGGGGAACATGGAATACCTAAATAATGCTCCAAATATTAAAAGTAAATAACCGAGTAAACAATATCAAAGATAACGTAACTATTAATAGTATAACTGGGCCCACATAAGCACAGGAAACACAAATAAATGTGAATCAATAATAAGTAATAATAATAAATATTCCAACCATCCAAATCTCAAAGACATAATCGTGGATCATTCCATATAATAAACACCGAACACGAATCAATTCAATAACCATCATAAGTAATCTCTCAATGTCGGACTCGAATAAAATATAGCATCTCATATGCTAGTGTTGAAGAAAATATAATATCTCATGAATACCTACGTTGACTCAGAAGTTATACTATTATATATACCAAACATGAAGCATTGTTAATGCCATTATTTACCGTACTTTAACCAATCTTAATGTCTCCCAAGTATAAGCCTAGAAAAAGTCAACATAATTCTTAATCCTTCTTGGGATCAAGATTATAAATAGAATAACATATAAACCTCTATTGAGTCTACAAGGAATTAATAGTAATTTCTGCCTAAGGTGGTTGTAGGACCCAATTCTAACTCCAAAAGTACATTTTAAGGAAATTTCTACCCCAAACTAGACAAAGATTCCCAAATCCTTCTATAAGGTTCTAAATAAGCCTCATTAAGTACTAGGATAGCAATTCCACCTAGGGACGGTAGTTAGTCAATTCTGCCTAAATATGGTTGACTAACCAGCTAGGAAGTCTAAATCCACAAATATTTAACCAAGTAAAAATTCCTAACCTAAAACATGAAAAATATCATATTGATACTATAATTTATCTCAATCTAGAAGGAACACAAGCCTATCCTATCTGGTAGACAAAGGAAGCCTGATAAAATCTGCTAAATTAGTGGTTTCCATTTTTGAGAAGCCTCTGTAAGATACCACACCATCTAAATATTGATCTATTTATTAATACGAGAATATTGATACCTATATTACATTTTTATGCTTTATGCCCAAAATTGAGTCAAAAATCTAATGTGGGGATTGCTTGAGGAATCACACTTTCAAAATCATCATTATCCTATATGATTAGTGATTATTTAACCTTAAGAATGTGTAAATTCTGAGATCAAATGATACCAAAATCACCCATCATGGAACTAGGGATTTATGGCTAAATTTGAGATTTAACTCGAGATTAAGAACAAAACGTACAAGAATTACAAAAAGAAAGTTATTATTCTGAGCTCACCAACACCCCACAATCACCCAAGGATTAATATCCCAATTTTCTACACTCTGTAGGACTTTATAGATCATGATACATGGATAAAAATGGGGGCAAATTTGGTAAGGGCTGAAACAAATGCCTTTCCAGGTGTTTCTTAAGCAATCACCGCTAAAGAAGCATAGGTATACTAAAGCAATCCCACGCATGGAGCAACCTCTACTAAAGTAGACAAGATGTCGCTTAAGTTTAGGATATTCTGGACATTTCCCCTCTTGACCTATTATGACCCCACAACCTAAAACCCTATTGGGACTTTATTTACCCTATTATTCTAATCTTAAACACTCAAAAACCTTCTCAAACCTCTCTCAAACTCTTGGGTTAAGCAAAGGCTAGGGTTTTCTTCAAGGTGGTTAATTAAGGCTCAAAAGAGTGATTTTTCTCCATCTTCTTCGTAATGTAAGGCATGTTACTCAACCATTATTGTTAGTTCAATTAAAGGCATGTTTTATGAATGGTTTTCATGGAATAATTGTGTATGATTTTGGGTTTTGAATTATATGTTGGGGGGTTTTAGGGTTGATTTATGTTTTCCCAGGTTCTTACTTATTGTATTCATATTATAATAGTGGTTTGAACATGTGGTTGTATGGGAATGCTCAATAGGTACATGTTTATGGTTTTGGAAACTAAATACCTCAACATGTTTGATAAAATTCCTATAAGAATCCTTTTATTACATAGTTGGACTTTCATTGAAAATTTTGCATGATATAATATGATAATGGAACCTAAATTGGTTAAATGGTTTTAATGGCTAAATTGTAAGGACATGGTGTCCACGACTTTGTTTACAAAAACCTTGGGGGTAAACGGGAATCCCCCAAGTGAATATACTAATATAACCTATGGGGTACATGGGAATCCCCTAGGTGATTGGATAAGGATATTACTCGCAAGCTATAATTGCTATGATGATAACACTTCTTAAAGCCTTGGTTAATAATATAAGGAATTGGTGGTTTGGTTGTGTGCTAATGGTTTTAATTTGTAAATAATGTCGGGTTGGGATAGCAAATCGTGAAAGTGTGAGTCCAATAGACATACACTGGAAAATCATATTTGCCGACATGAGGATCTGTCATGGCGACCATATACTTGTGGGGTACATGAGAATCCCCTAAGTTATACTTGTATATACGTATCATGGAGGGTGGAGGGTACATGGGAATCCCCTGCCTTTGTGATATCTCCGATTCATACATCTATATGCACTGGTCCCATTAAGGGGGTAACACTTGACCTATATAGCCTGTGGGTGGTTCATGGGTAGTTAAGATACACAAACCTACGTTAATGATTTTAAATGCATGCTAAACCCGGTTCCCTTCCAGGCATGGAATATATATATATATATATATATATATATATATATATATATATATATGGATGTGAATGCATATGGTTAAATCTCAATCTAACACAAGTAAGGCTAACCTACCTTGAATCCAACTAGCTCACAAACCAACAATTTTCGCTTCCTTTTTTTCTCGAAGCTTCTTCAACAAGCTACACTATAAAAAAACATAATCTATAAATTATTATGAGAATAACAACATCCATATTGCACCATTGTGATTCGTGTGCAAAACGACAACAAAAACCAACAAATGGGTCCTACATACGGAAAATGGGTTTCCGAGGCCAATCCATTGTTCAAATACCATTAGGGAGTTATATCCCTTTAGAAAATTATGTAAATCAACTATATTTGGGGATAAAATCAAGCCTCAAGCCATTTGGGGATTTGGGTCTAACCATCAAGAATTTAATAGTAAAATTAAAGGAATCTTACCTTAGATTCGATGCTAATCACTAATATGCAAGTTGTTCGAGCTGCCAATCAACACCCAACATACACAATCAAGACTATTCTCTATATTAAGGTTTTAGAGTCTCAAGACAATAAGGAAATGGAAAATTTTCCGACAAGGAAAGCTTTTAAATGGCTCATCCCAGACCCTTAAGAATGGCAGTCGATCACCCAAGCTAGCCGCAATTACGGCCATCAAGATCTCACTGAGTCCCACACGATTGTTGTACCTCTAGACAAATCAGAAGACAATTGATACTTGGAAAAATTCCAAGTTTCATTCAATGCCTCATGATGCATTCAGAATACAATATCAGAATTCAAACTATGAAACCATACTAATTTCGACGTTCTAGATGAGTTGGTGAAGTGAGATTTTCCATCTGAGGCCATTTCATCAAAATATGGGGCCCACACCCAAACTTCCAATTTCTCAACTTTCCAAACAAAAAGTATGATTGGTGCATTGGGACATGAACCAAAGGTCTTCCCAATCTAAAATCTATATTCTAAAGTTGCTGGCACAGTCGGTATTTGTATTCGAAGTCGTTTTACAGAACTTTTTGCTCAATGGCCATTTGGAACCAATAGAGACTTCTAAATAGGGAAATGATTCTAAGAACTACACAGACTGCCCGGTAACAAAACTATCAGTTCCAGTAAGTCATAAATGACTAGGGGAAGCTATGGAAAATCTCTAACAACGAAAAGCAAAACAACAAGAAATAACCTAAAGAGTCATTACAAGTGTCTTATGGTCGTGGGTCTTAAGTGAGGAAAGAGGGAATAGACCAAAGTACTGTTATTTAAAAAGATAAAAATTATCGTGAGTGACTACAGTTCACCCTATGACTCGTGAGGACACACTACGAGTCATCACCATGACTCAAAGTCTGGACAGTAGCTCAGGACACCCATACTAGTCTAACTATGATTCGTACCCCACGACTTTTCTTAGACCTTATGACTCGTTAGGTACAATCGTGGTCACAACAGAAATAAGGGACCAGTACATTGCAGAGACTACGAGTCATATATTACGACTCGTAATGAGTATTTATAATATGTTAAGTATGAGCCATAATCAAGACAGTAACCTAAGCCATCCTAAATGGTCACCCTACGACTCAAGCCCTACGACTCGTAAAGAAACCTTACGACCCGTTAACTGAGTTGTAGTCTGGGTAGTGAGTTAAAAAGCATAGAAATATCATAGGCAAATATCTGGGGTATTACATTCTCCCCCTCCCCTCAAGATCATTTATCCCCAAATGATGAAATAAGGCATCTGTTAGTACAATAACAAGACAGAATGCCACCACAATTTCTTTTTACAAAGTCAGAAAATAAAGATGATTAGGAATACACATACCTTAAGCACGATTGTCTAATCTGGGGAACAAGAATGGATACTTGGACTTCATGCTCTCTTCAGCTTCCCAAGTAGTTTCTTCCACCTTTTGGTTCTTCCATAAAACTTTTACAAAAGCCACATACTTAGTACTCAAATGATGTATCAAAATTCTTAACCGCGACTTCCTCATAATACAAGGAATCTGAAATACCAATACTCTCAATACACACAATCAAAGAAGGATCACCCACGCACTTCTTTAACATTGACATATTGAAATTCAGATGAATGTAACCCAAACTCGAAGGCAACTCCGAATTATAAGTAACATTGCCAACTCTCCTAAAAATAGAGTAGGGACCCATATAACGGGGACTGAGCTTCCCCTTCTTCAAAATCTCATCACTCTCTTCATGGGAGACAACTTCAAAAACACCAAATCACCAAACTCAAACTTTAACTCTCATCGCCTCACATTTGTATTGGAATTTTGGCGACTCTGAGCAGTCTTAAGTCCATCGTGAATCACCTTCACCTTCTCTATGTCTTGGTAAACTAAGTCCAAAACAAACAACCTGGTCTCACCAATCATAAACCTATCCAATATGAGATTTACACATCCTACTGTAAAGATCCTCAAAAAGAGCCATCCTAATAATTGAGTGATTAGTATTATTATAAGAGAACTAATGATAGAAAAATGATCCACCCAACTACCACAAAAATCAATCATACAAGCCCTTAGCATATTTTCCAAAGTCTGAATAGTCCTCTTTACTAGTCAATCAATTTGAGGGTGGAAAGAAATGTTATGGTTCACCCGGATGCCCAAGTCTTGCTAATATGAATGCAAAAAAATGAGATAAAAAATACATACCTCGATATAAATTAATGAAAACTAGAGCACCATGCAGTTTAGCTATTTCTTGAATAAAGGACTTTTCATAATCCCCTCAAGTGTAAGTAGTCTTCATAGGCAAGAAGTGAGTAGACTTAGTCATCCTATCCATGATAACCCAAATTGAATAAAACCGATGGCGATACTACGAAAGACCCATAACAAAATCCATATTGATCATCTCTCATTTCCACATGGGAAACTTAATCTCATGAGATAATCCACTAGGCCTCAGGTGTTAAACCTTCAATTCCTGACAAACCATACACATAGCCACAAAATTGGTCACATCTCTCTTCATTTTGTTCCACCAATAAATCTCTTTCAAATCATAATACATCTTTATCAAACCAATATAAAATGTATACCTCAACTCATGAGCCCCAACCAAGATCCTTTCACAGTACATCATCATCTGGAACACCAAAATTCCATTGATATCTCAAGATACCATTACTGCCAATCTTTAGAGCCATGACCTTCTGCTGGCCCATGTCATCCTTGATTTGCATCAATATAGAATCCAAAACATACTTCTCCTTCGCCTCAGTACAAAGAGATGACTTTACAACCTCGGGCATAATCATACCTTCATTATCAAAATCCAAGAGACAAAGACAAAGATTAGCGAAATAGTGAATATCCTTCACCAATCCTCATTTATCCTCATCCATATAAGATAAGATACCCATGGGCAACTTTCTAGGAGTATCAACAACCACATTAGTTTTACCTGGATGATAATGGAGACTCATGTTGTAGTCCTTGAGCAACTCAAGTCAACTCCATTGCCTGAGATTCAACTCTTTCTGGGTTAACACATATTGCAAGTTCTTTTGATATGAAAAAATATCAACATGAACCCTATACAAATAATGATGCCAAACCTACAAAGAAAACACCACGGTCGCCAACTTTAAGTCATGAGTTATATAGTTCATTTCTTGCACCTTAAGCTACCTAGAAGCATAGTCTACTACCTTTAAATATTGCATCAACATAACCTAGTTGAACAGGAGATACATCATAGCATAAATAGAAACCATCGCTACAACAATCCAAAGAAACACCCTCTCATTCTATTATCGGCTCACCAGGGAACCTAAAGATAACCTTATAGGTCCGATAATCTAAGGATGAGTAATACGAGTGTAACCATTCCATACCCAGAATGACATCAAAATCTACCATATCTAACTCAAATAGGTCCACCAAGGTCTATTTTCCACCAACAGATACCACACACCCTCTATAGACTCTCTTAGAAATAACTGACTCACTTTTTAGGGTAGACACAAAAAAAGATTCAAACATAACTTCCGGATAAAAACCATAAGATACAACAATATAAAGAGTCACACAGGAGAATGTAGACCGCAAATTAAGCAAACAATATACGTCATGAGAGAAAAGTTGTAACGTACCTATAACGACATCAGGTGATGCCTCAGATTTCTATCAAGACGCCAAAGTATACAACCTGTTCTGACCAACACTACAACCAAGAGTAGTAAACGAAGAAGATACAACACCACCAGGCGTAGGAGTAGAAGATGAGGCTACCGGAATCTTATTCTCCCCATAGCAACCTTATTAACCGGAAAATCCCAAAGTTGATGGCCTGCCTGGATATACTAGAAGCATTTGTACTTTCCTTTATGCAATAACCCCGATGAGGATGACCATCGAACCGATAAGGAGGGAATGAAGAAACCGACTGATCTCTGCTTGCCTGAGATTTAACAACCTGCGCTCGAAAATTGTCGCCACTATGATGACACCTATCGACTGACTGGTAAGGAGCACTAGAAGTAGTGTAGGAACTAGAAATCCCTTATTTCTTTTTCGGCCGTTTGCCACCATCTTGACCACCTTGAGACTAAAAAACTCCCTGGTTAAAAAATTTGCTGCTCTCACACTACCTATCTCCAAACTTTACCTACTTTATTTTTCATCCTCTAAATAATAAATATGAATAGTCAACGTAAAGATGTCCATATCCTTAATCAGCAAGGCAATCTTTCTCTCCAAAATCAAATCCTGATTTAATTCTTAAGCAAACTTCCTCATTCTTTCTCGAATATCAGCCCAAAAATCAGGACCATACCTTAATAATTTATGAAACAGCAAGGCATATTCCTTGATAGACATTATCCCCTACTTGAGGTTCACAAACTTCTCCATCTTTGCTTTCCTCAACTCTAGGGGAAAGAAACGATCCAGAAAGGCACCAAAGAAGGCATCCCATAAAGATGACTCCTCCATAACTCCTCTATCCCTATCCTACTCTTCATACCACTGATATGTAACCTCTTTGAGCCGATAATCTATAAAGTTTACCCCTTCTACATTGGTAGCATGTATCACCTAAAATATCTTCTCTATTTTATCCAAGAAGCCCTGTGGATCCTCCTCCACCTCCAGTCTAGAAAAAGTGGGAGGACTCATCTTCGTAATTTGGCTAACTATTTTATCATCAGCAGACAAAGCACCAGACACATCTCGCTCAGCCTGAGCAGCAACCAATTTGGTAATAACATGAATATACTGATGAAATTTTGCATTAGTCACCTCATCCTGAGGAGGACTAGTAGCAATTGATGAGACTCTAAAACTATCAGGGATAGGACTGTGAGATAGAAGATGAACCCCAGAAGTGAGATGCACCCCTTCAGCATTACCCCCATATGAGATAGAAGAATTTCTTTATGTTCTAGATCTATGAGGCATGATCTAAAAGACGAACAAATAAGGATTTGATAAGATTCTTAGACTAAGACTCTAATCTTGAAGATAGAATACCAAGAAAGTGAAACATTCCTAACAACCTTGTTGTCTCTTCCTTATGAGTGTGACACGCTACACACCCCTAAAAGAGACTTTACGCGACACGACTTTGTAGACTCCTAATTGACCATGTACCAAGGCTATGATACCAACTTAAAATGACCCGCCCTGGGGCCTTATCATTATGGGCATCCCAAGTCCATCAAGGACTGGAGACCACCCCTGTTAACCAACCTAACCTTCAGTTGCCTGCCCTGAATTGGATGAATTCTGAGAATGTACCAAAATAGTGCAATAGCTCACACAAAGACTCAAAGATTAGATCACAACCGTGACTAATCCAACCGAGTGCAACTATCCCATACCAATAATCCAACCATAACAAACCATACCAAAATGAGGGCCATAAACCAGACCATAACCAAGGATGTTCCAAACATAATATAATTATTCCCAAAATGAAATATGATAGAATAATAAGAAATTATGTCTGATTAGGTTAGCCTCCTAGCTTATTCCAATGCCAGGACTGACACCTATACCGACCACGCTTATTCCAACCCATAGAAGTAACATAAAGCCTCTAACCAAGAGAGTGATGAAAGTCAATTGGGGCATGCCCCTAGCCATAGCCAAAACCAATATCCAAAATAAAACTAAAATGTCTAGAAATATCCATACCATGAAATAGAGCTTTTTGAAAGGATGGAAACTTACCACATTAGTCCAAATGCTAATACCGAGTCAATCACTATGTAAATAGAGTAGAATGGTTGGTTTCTGTATAGCGTGGGTATACAACAACCAGTAGACGGGGTTAGCGAGTGATGCTAACATGATATTTGGGTAAGGATAAAATAATACCATTCATAAAACAAAGTAAAACCATTCATATGAACATAATCATATATGCATATATATATATATATATGTATAACAATGCTGGGAAAAGGAATCGGGTTTAGAATGCCTTCACAATCCTTTTCTGGGTTGTGTAGCTTTATCATCCAAAACTACCCAAGGGCTATATGGGTTCAGACCCCCTGTTAAAGGGACCTAGTGCTTGTAGCCACACGACCAGGGAAGAAACCCCTAGGATGACTAGTATATCCCTAAATATAGTATGACATCAAGTACACGGTCACCAAGACCAACCTTATATCTGCAAATATAAGTTTCTAGTTTTGGTCCCTCAGGACCTCTGCGCTCCATGACTTTTCTACACATCCCGCCATTATTGCCTAATTTAAACCAATTTTCAAATAACCAAACCATTATCCATTTATTAACTAAGGCCATTAAAATTGGAATCGTCATACCAATCCTTACTTGCAATACCATCCATAGCCAACCATATATAGGTTTAAAGGGACTTTCAAGTCATAACCATTAGCCATTTACCATTCCAATCCATTTAAACTGTGCATAACTCTTTTACCAAGTTTTAAAACAAGCAAGAGTTCCATTAAAAGTAGTCAATGCAATGAACATATCTTTATAAGAATTTTATCAAACACATTGGGGCATAGTATGACCAAAACCAATTCCAATTACCATTAAACCATTACCATGGAATCCAATTATCAATAACCAACATTAATGCACGTAAAAGCATAATTAAAATCATGGGAAACCATAACCAACCATTTATCATCAAAACCCCTAATTCATATTTGAAAACCGAAATCATACAATCAACAAATCATGGAAACATTCATGAAAACCATTGCTTTAGTTATAATTAATAATGATGAAAGAGAACATGCCTTAAATCAAGATGATGAAGGAAATAAATCACCAAGACAAACCCCAAATCGATCCTTTAGTTGAAACGCTAGTTTCTCTTGCCCACACGAGTGATACCCTATGATATGATTAGTATCCTCCACTCGTACCGTAGCCTCAACCCTTGGATTAAACAATTTCAAACATACAAATCATCTAACCAAGTCGTATTGACAGCATATAATCCGTACCCTTCATCCATACCCTTGATAGATTTAAACCCAAGGAAGATTTAGACACTGTCTACCATACAAGTCCTGGGTATGACTCATACTTTGGCTTATGCATCATGGTCAGCCACTCGTACTCAGATCCAACCTAAGTAACAATGTCTAAGATTATGTTAAGCAACCAAACAATATGTAGCCACCAATATGACTCGTACCCCTATGTCGTACCCATTCCAGTAACCAAAATCCATCCCACCAACAAATACTGGTCATATGAGACCGAACCTTACCATTCGTGCCCCAACTATGATTCATACCTACAAATTATATGGGGTTAGAGACCAGAATTTCGAAGAAATTTTCTAATGTCCAGAAACCAAGGTGTTTTATTTAGTCTTTCAAGAGCTTGGGGTTCTTACCCACAAACTCATTTTAGGTATTTAGGTCTTTCACCCATTAATCCCAATCAATTTACTCAAGAAATAGTAGAACCTAACACCAATACATTAGCATATACACAAATGAATCACAACCTACACATAAATGAACCCTATTCTAATATAATCCCAGGAGGAAGATTACCAACTCATAAAGATAATAAACAAAAATATACCAAAATTTCCATCAATTTGATTCTTTAAAAATAAAGATAATGCAAACCATACTTTAAATTCCAATGAAACCTCAATGAGGTTTACCAATTCTTCACTTTGGAGTTTCTCTAATTAATTCTTGCCTCAAATTAGTATAAATTCAAGCTCCAAGCTCCAAATGATAAACCCTATACTAAGGATAGGATAATATGTATAATAAAAGATGATATGAAAAATGTACTAAAAACCCCTATTTAAGACCCAATTTCACATTTGCAATATTATAACAAAAATGCCCTTGAAACTTTTTTGCTCTAATGCAATAGGTATCTTTGGACCGCGATCACGGTAGTCATATATCGATCGCACTGCACTTGACTTATTGACTGATCGTGATCGCGACCCTCAAGCCGTGATCGCGGTAACTGAGGGATGACTCCTGGGCTTGCAATTTCAGCTTTTATTCTTTTTTGTCACATTTCTTCTCTTTCACTTTCTCCTTAGCACAGTTTTAACAAGTTTTCTTGATCATCTTCTCATTTCACTTTTATCTATACAAATGAGCATTAAGTAAGTAAGTAACAACAAATAAATGAAAAATCATGATAATTTAGGCTTACCAAAATGCTAGTAAGTTGTTAAATTGACGACTTATTTACCAGTGATAATGTTTGGAAATGACTTAGATTTTTAATGAGTAGAAAGTGCATAGAGTTGATTCTAGCCATTATTGGTGCCTGAAGTGGTACCCTTTGGTGAAGGAGCCGTAAAAGTTGTGATGGGAACCTTATTAGCTCCCGTGGCAACTTTTTCTATAGGATAATTTTTCTACATATGGAAAGGCTGACCATAATTAAAACACAAATTCTTAACCTCCTCACAATATCCATGGTGAAGCTGGGCACAAAATTGACTAGAAGGATAAAGTGGAGTTAAGTGAGCTCCACCAACATGAGACTAAGCACCCTGGGCCTTAGGACCGCTGCTAGACTAAAAATGATAATCACCTGCAGGCTTGGGATATGAAGCACTATATGTCAAATAAGAATTCCCTAATTCTTCTTCTTGTCTTCCCTCCTAGTGTTCTTCTAATTTGCATCCTACTTTGAATACCTAAACTTTTTGTTCTATCTCTCTCCTATTTCTACCTACTTTTTTCTCATTCTCCATTAATTGTATGTAAACCACCTGCCTGGATATGTCCATATCATTATACAACATGGCAGCCTTATACTCTAACTCCAAATTGGAGGACAGACCAAAAGCAAACCTCCTCATTTTGGACCTCATATTGGATACAAACTCCAAAGCATAACAAGATAGTTGCTGGATCATCAGGGCATACTTCTTAACACTTATCTTAACTTGCTTCATGTTCACAAAATCTTCAACCTTAGCTTCCATCAAACCTGAGGAAAGAAGTGATCAAGAAAAGCACCTGAAAATTCATCGTACACCGTTGGTTCAACATCATCACCCCTCATTGCTTACCACTTATCATACCATTGGTAAGCTATATCTTTAAAATAATAGGGGTAAACTCTACACCTTTAGAATCAGTAGAATTTATAACCCTTCAAATCTTCTCTATCGCATTAATAATCTTCGGAGGATTCTTTTCAACCTTAGAGCCTTTAAAGGTTGGGGGATTCAACCTCATAAAATGTAAAACCCGAGTGACCTCAGATGACTCAATAGAAGAACCAACATAATTAGACCAACGAGACTGTGATGGCACCAGTTGAGCAAGCATATGAATACATTAAAAGAATTTTGCATTAGAGATATATCCCTGAGGTGACTGAGCATGAGTGTTGTAATGCCTCGGGACTATACCATGGATGCCACACGGTGCTAGGAACCATAAGTTATCCCAAGATAACCTATGAACTGGAATACTATAATACAACTGATTTAGGATATATTAAATAACTAGTTCTGCTGTGTAGAAACATAATCATGTCATAATCTAGATATATACAATACTTATAAAGGTTACAATTTGATAATACTGAATAGAGAAAACTAAAATTATATGACTGACTCTGACTGACATCCATGAAGCCTCTACTATACTAACTACAGAAAGATGGGATATGCCTCCAACTACCACTAATCAATACATATGAAAAATAAATAAACTGTACATGAACTAAAACTGTCTGGAGTTCTTGAAACAAGAGAACTCATCCACTGCTGGCTGAAAACTGCAACTACATGATCATGATATGTGGGCTACAAATGGTACCTACATTATGAAATAATCTATCCACACAGACATATATATGGGTTAGTACTTTTGGAATGTACTGAGTAAGAGGGGTTGAATGCAATAAGTAAAACTCATTATATATATGAAATCTTAAAGTATGCATACTAAGTGTGAGTAGACTCACCAATAGGCTGGAGTAAACTGAAAGCTAAAAACATCTTGAAACATGAGTAACAAACATAATCTGATAAAAAGGTAAATAACTCTACTTAGTTTCTTAAAACTTTTATTTTATAATACAAGTAGAACCGATGCTGGGATACAGTAAAACATGAATACGTGAATGTTTGAAAACAAACCTATATGTACTGAACTAATCTAATTAAATGAATAATTTATGCCTGGGTGACGAGATGAGTGAAATCAAAGAAAAAGGATAACTAGCCCTATACACTATGTTGGTGATATTAGAATATGGACTATTGATATCCAAACACTGAATAGTTGATAACTGACTGTTGATCATGTAACACTGAACTAAGCTTAATATGACTAACTGAACTGAAATGGTGGAGTACTGTACCTATGAAATAAGGACTAACTGAACAACATGATATGACTAAGCATGAATGCATGAAAACTGTAACATCTGAGAATGCATGACCAAGAATAAAAACACTCTTCAAATATATGTTGTAAACTGAGTTACTGAAATATTGATAACTGAATAACTGACCACATAATCTATGGTCAAGAAAACCTGAAACAGAACTCTAAATTGATTACTGAAATGAGACTGTGTGAGCTATCATCTAACCAACATGCCCTAATACGAGCTAATTGAGGTCCAACCTGTGATCTTAGTTAGAAGGATATTTGTACCGTGTTGCGGGTACTAACAATAACTATGTGGATCCACTACAGTGAAGTCCCAAAGAAATATAGAGTCACCCTCTACTGGCAGGTGCTATGGTTAGATATGCGTTAGCCCTTAACTAGCAGGTCAATATCTCAAACCTACGCTGGCTACATAGTTCTGGAATGCAGTGATTGCTACTAAGAGTCACACCCTCTACTGGAAGGTGATCCCCCATCCATGATTTCGCTTGGTGATAAATCCTACTCCTAACTAAACTTGCTCGGATTACTGAACTGGATTGGGTTTTACTGATTATGAATTCTGATAGTGCTCCTTATGGTAATAACAACAGAGGAATCAACTAATGCTCATGGTTTGACTGAAATCATTCTGAGGATACTGAAAACTAGGTAAACATCTAAATTTATGATATTCATAACCCCCAGGATTTGATAAGAATAACAATAGGACCACATGAAAACTTTGAAATCATAGAGGGGAGTCATTGTTCAACATTCAATACTTAGGCATTTCATAAAACACATGGGGACCATAAACTTGTGCATGGGAATGCGCAAGCATGCAAAAATATCATGGATACATGAATCAATTCATAACTTAGGGATTTGATATGAAGATCACAATATTCAAAATATGTATTGGCTCATTCCACTTGAAAATACATATACTCTTAACATGAAATCAAACACATGGGGATCATGAGTTAAAACATGAGAGTAGTTAAACCATTAAAATTACATAAATTTCAATATTAGAAACTGGATTAAGAATTTTAACATGTGAAAAACACCATTCAAACATATAAAGGCCATTTCAACAAAAACCAATTGTAAACATAATACATAAACGAAATTCATGAAGTTTCATGGATATACTTCATATTTACATGTATAGATCATAACTTTGAACTTGAAAATTGATTTTGGGTCTCCATTGGTGAAAGGGGACCCATGTATGAACACCCACATACCTTATTTGATTAATTGGATGTAAAATGTTGAACTTTGATTCTCTAACAGTGTTCTTGAAGCTTCTTCTTGAAGTTCTTGAATTAGGAAGCTTGGGTTCTTTCTTTTCTTAAAATTTTTTTGATGAAGTTCTTGGTGTTCTTGAGGGGGATAGGATTTTATTGGATAGAAAAGGATGAATAATAATGTATCTAATTCTTTTGGGGGCTGAAATTATGTGTTTTGGACGATTTTGGGTGAGGGGAATTGGCCAAAGTGACCCTAGACCCTTTAGGAACTAAAGTAGTTTGTGAAATAGCTCTGTATCGCGTTGGCTATTGCATTGGGGACAGTAATGTGTCACATCTCTCACCGCATCGGGGAGACCAGTGTGACGCCCCCCATTCGCTTCGACTTACTACCCCACACAAAAAATACCATAACTTTTCACTTGGGATCGGATTAAGGCCAAATTTGTATCATTAGAAAGCTGACTCAATTACTACAATTTGGTGGGTCTTGAGTTGAAAAATTCTATGTATATAAAAAGTTATAAACATTCAAATTAGACTCTTGTTGAATCAAATACCAAACTTTGGACGGATCATAGACTCTAAGATCAACTTTGTTCTAAGTGATTTTTATGAACATTTTTCACCTAGAAAGCAAATCAAACACGAGGATAATGATCATGAAATTTATATTCACATGGGAATCATTTGTATTATCACTTATACACATAGGTATGATGGTTCAAAGACTAGCCCGAAAATACAGGGTCTTACATTATCTCCCCCTTGGGAATATTTGTCCTCGAATGAGATTGGTTAGACTGAGAGTACCGTATAAAGGTAACTAAGATCATATTCTGAATATGCATGACTTGAAATAAGACTTGGAACATGACTATATAACTGAGTTTGATCATGATACATGAACTGGTCTGATTTCTTGAATACATGCAATGACATGAGAATGGTCATAAGGATGAGATAGAAACGAGAGAGTCAACTTATAAGTAGCCATTACTTTAAGTTATATCTTATTTCGTGAAGAAGACATGAAAGGTTTAGGACATGAATACTCGGGGTATTACAATACATATCTCCCTTGGCTTACTTCATCCCCCAAATGATACTGACTTGGTTGAAATACTAAGGAATGACTGACTAATGCACAGGACTTTTTCAGGCTGAATCATGACTGAATATCTGAAATCTTATAGTGATGCCTGATGCATGAACTGAACAGAATTTATGACTCGTGTGGTTGTGAATAAATTACCTCATGAGTAGGAAAGATGGAAAACTAAAGGAATTTGTCTGTCCGACTACTAAACTTAATTGCTGGCTAAACTAACTGAATTCTTACTGAAAGCTTATACTCAACTATACATTCCACTTCAACAACTACATTCAACCTCTTACTAGGAAATCACTAACACGCAATGCAATTATCCATATATATATACCAACCTGACATTTAAGCCTATCATTATAACAACACATGAACTTCTAGGCAAACAACTCATCAAAGCATCTTTCCCATACCCTCTACTACTTCTATCATTAACAACTTCCATGCACTATTCTTAAGAAAATCACACAAAAAATTTCAACTAACCGTGACATATATCAAAAAACTTATCCTCAATCTTTCTTTAACCTTATAGTCTTATATAAAACAAGCATATTACAATATTTCCTTAACATAAAACATTTACACTCCCATCTAAACAATTACTCATCACCACTATCTTTTTAAATGAAAAGGTCACTGAAAGGCTAGAAGATGAAAGGATAACTTTGACACTTAACTAAGGCCTGAGAAATTAAGTATCAATATTATGGATTCATCAAAGAGATTTAAACTGAGGGTATAAATGATATAATCAGAATTTTGATGATCATTAAGAGTGTAGCATGAGTACTTGGAACTAAACATATTGTAAAGCTTGAGTACATGAGTCATGAGCTACATGACCTATGTTTGGAGATCATAATTTCATGGAATATGATTCTTACTGCTGAGTGAACTGGAACTCGCCATACTAGAAACTAGAAATGTACATGAATTTTATGAAAAGTGCATGAATATGAGCTATCATCATGGAGCCGATATGTAAGGCATGAGTAGATATTGTGATGACTGAATTACAATACTAATATAAGAATGGGTTAGGAATAATCCTCCCTTACTGATGTTCTATAACACACTGGCATCACTACGAGAATCTAAAAGCCTAACTTGGTTACTTGTTCGATCATCTCCCCCTTAGCTTTATTCCATCATTCTAAGGTTGTGGACCCTTTTTATAACTCTAAACAAAAATACAACCACTTTACTCTAGAGCTCAAGATATATCAATACACTTAAGTACTAAAATCATCCTGATAGCCTGCACCTGAAAGTGTAGGACCCGCTGCTAGTACTTCCTCCTGATATATAATTCTTAACTTTCTATAGCCTATAACATAACTGATAAGAACGTTACAGACTACATTAATAGATTCATAAACACTTAGTAACTTAAGGATACTATCTAAGAATCCACACTTTAAAAACTTAGAAATACTACAATCCCATAACTATCTGCGGGGACTATTTGAGAAAGCTCTATCTGTAGGGATTTGAGCTTGACTATTTCAATTACCTCAAAAATAATGCAGAGCTGGTATGAATAAAGAAAGATGAAAATTAGTATAAGTTTATTATAGAACTTTTCTATAGCATGATCTGATACATAAAATAAGGGAAACATTTCCTAAATGCCCTATATCTCTAGAAGAAAAGTACAAACGTCTTTGTACCTTTCTGCAAAACTCTACTAGATACGACCTTATAGACACCCTAGTATACTTGAACTATGGTCTCTAATACCAAGTTTATATCACCAAAGGAGTACACCCTGGATGCCACACGGTGCTAGAAACCACAAGTGATCCCAAGCTAATCGATGAACTAGCATACTGTTAAGCAACTGATTTATGATATATTAAATAACTGGTTCTTCTGTGCGGAAACATAATCATGGCATAATTTGGATAAATACAATACTTATAAAGGTTATAATTTGATAATACTAAAGAGAGAAAATTGAAATTACATGACTTACTCTAACTGACATCTATGAAGCCTCTACTATACTGACTATAGATAGCTGGGACATACCTCTAACTACCACTAATCAATAAAAATAAAAAATAAATGAACTCTACATGAACTAAAACAGTATGGAGTTCCCAAAATAAGAGAACTCATCTCCTGTTGACTGGAAACCGCAAATATTTGATCTTGATGTATAGTCTACAAATGGTACCTATATTATGAAACAATGTAGCCATACAGACATATATGTGGATGAGTACTTTTAGAATGTACTGAATAAGTGAGGGTGAATCCAATAACTAAAACTGATTATATATATGAAATCTTAAAATATACATTCTATGTGTGAGTAGACTCACCAAAAGGCTGGAGTAAACTGATAGCTGAAAACATCTTAAAACATGAGTAACAAACATAATCTAATAAGATGGCGAATCGCTAAACTTAGTTTCTTAAAACTTTCCTTTTATAATATAAGTAGAACTGAAGCTAGGATGCGATAAAATATGAATACGTGAACATTTAAAAACTAACCTGTATGTACTGAACTAATTTTATTAACTAAATAACTAATGTCTGGGTGATGAGATAAGTGATATCAAAGAAAAAGGATAAATAACACCTATACACTGAGTAACTTGTATAAGAATACGGACTATTGATACCCTAACACTGAATAGATGATAACTGAATGTTGATCGTGTAACACTGAACTAAACTTAATATGAATAACTGAACTGAAATAGTGGAGTACTGTGCCTATGAAATAAGGACTAACTAAACAACATAAGATGACTGAGTATAAATGTGTGAAAACTATAACATCTGAGAATGCATGACTAAGTATAAAAATGGGATTCTGATATAGTCTTTAAATTGAGATACTTATATACTGATAACTGAATAACTAATGACCGTATGCTATGGTTAAGCAAACCTTAAACTGAACTCTGAATCGAATACTAAACTTAGACTGTAGGAGATATCATCTAACTGACATGCCCTAATATGAGAAATTTGGGGTCCAACCAGTTACCTCAATTAGAAGGGTGTCAGTACCGTGCCACGGGTACTAACAATAGATATGTGGATCCACTAAAGTGAAGTCCCGAAGGACTAAAGAGTCACCCTCTACTGGCAGGTTCTCTGGTGAGATATTTATCAACTCTTTATTAGTAGGTAAATATCTCAAATCTATGCTGGCTATATAGTTCTGTAACGCTACTGGAAGGTGAGCCGTCATCCCTGGGTTCTCTCAGTGCTAAATCCTACTCCCAACTGAACTGAGTCAAACTACTGAACTGAATTAGGTTTAACTGATTATGAATTCTGATAGTGCTCATTATGGTAATAGCAATTGAGGAATCAACTAATGCTTATTGTTTAACCTAAATCATTTTGAGGATATTAAAAACTAGGAAAACCGCTAAATTTTGGGTATCATAACCTCCAGGACCCGATAACAATAAAAATAGGAACACATGAAAACTTTGAAACCATAGAAGGGAATCATTGTTCAACATTCTATACTTAGTCATTTCATCAAACACATGGGGACCATAAACTTATGCATGGGAATGAGCAAGCATGCAAAAATACCATGGTTACACAAATCAATTCACAATTGAGGAATTTGATATGAAGATCATATCATTCAAAATATGTATTGGCTCATTCCACTTGAAAACACATATACTCTTAACTTGAAATCAAATACATGGGGATCATGAGTTAGAACATGGGAGTAGTTAAACCATGAAAATCACATAAATTTAGATATTAGAAACATGGATTATGGATTTAACATATGAAAAACACCATTCGAACATATCAAGGCAATTTCAATGAAAACTATTTGTAAATATGATACATAATCGAAATTCATGAAGTTTCATGATTATAATTCATATTAACATGTAAAGATCAAAACTTTGGACTTGAAAATTAGTGTTTGGTCTCCATGGTTGAAAGGGTACCCATGGATGAACTCTCACATACATTATTTAATTAATTAGATGTAAGATCTTGAACTTTGAATCTCTAATTGTGTTCTTGAAGCTTCTTCTTGAAGTTCTTGAATTAGGAATCTTGGGTTCTTTCTTTTCTTGAAGAAAATGTGATGAAGTTATTAGTGTTCTTGAGGGGGATAGAGTTTTCTTGGAGAGAAAAAGATGAATAATAATGTATCTAATGCTTTTAGGGGTTGAAATTATGTGTTATGGATGATTTTGGGTGAGAGGAATTGACCAAAGTGACCCTAGACCCTTTAGAAACAGAAGCAG
Organism: Capsicum pubescens; assembly: GCA_030864215.1. Taxonomy (NCBI): domain Eukaryota; kingdom Viridiplantae; phylum Streptophyta; class Magnoliopsida; order Solanales; family Solanaceae; genus Capsicum; species Capsicum pubescens. Next base: position 214,662,852 of record CM061548.1, read on the forward strand.
CATGTGAAATGGCTCTGTATTGCATTGGATATTGCATTGGGGACAGCAACACATCGCGTCACTCATCACGTCTGGGAGACCGGCGCGGTGAGTCCCAATTATGTTGGCATACTGCCTCACACAGAAAATGCCATAACTTTTAACTCAGAAATTGAATTAAGGTACAATTGGTATTTTGGAAAGCTGAATCAATTATCTATAATTTGGTGGGTCTTAAGCTGCAAAATTCTATATATATAAAAAGTTATACACGTTCAAAGTAGACCTTTGTAGAATCAAATACCAAACTTTCGACGGATCAAAGAGTCGAAGTTCAACTTTGTTCTAAGTGATTCTTATGAACATTTTTCACCTCAAAAACATATCAAACATGAGGATAAAGATCATGAAACTTATATTCACATGGGAATCATTTGGATTATAACTTATATACGTAGGAACGATGGGATTGGTGGAACCCCGCATGGAGTAGTATAGTCCTGGGTTAGAACCCTAGACCATATCTGCACTCCATAAATAGGACTAGTTCCATCAATACTTTCCCCAGATGGGACAGAGATTTTAGCAGAGTCTACGATCATCAGATCTCCGGGAGGCATGATATGAAACATTAGAATGCCAGGAGTTAGAGAACTTTCATGAAAACTAGACTCTATAGCCTAAAATAGAACACAAGAAAGGGAAACATTCCTAAATACTTCGTAGCCTCCCTCTTTTATGTGTGGCATTCTACACATCCATAAAAAGGACTCTACTTGAGATGGCTTTATGGACACCCAATGCCCCTAAACCATACACTGATACCAATCTTGTCATAACTCAAACCAAGGCTTAGTCGTGACGGGAATATCAAGACCATTGTGGGACAAAGACCACCCCTTAGCCTAACCTCCAAAGAATAATAAATGAATACAATAAAAGCCAATAAATGTAGTAATAAAGATATATGGAACAATTGAAAGCTAGGAGTCCAAAAGCAACAACAAATCATCCCAATAATGTCTAAAAAAATCCTCTAGACTATAAATACCAACTAAGTCAGGACATGCCCTCGACTATGAAAAAATAATCCTGAAAGAAATACTTAGGCAATAAAAAAGCCAGTGAAATAACTGGGCCTTCTATAAGATGGAGGCTCACCAATTCATAGTATATCAACAAACGTACAACACCATTTAATACTGCACAGAGGTAACGAAAAAGCCCTCTAACCCTACATCATGAAATGATATAGCATCCAAGGGCGGTCAGTGGGGCGAGCATTGACATGTAACTCAGGACAAAGTGATAAAATAATGTCATTGCAAAAAAATAGTCAAAACCACATGCGCAATATTTATATATACATATATAGGATACTGGGATAGGGACAAGGGTCATAGATATGATAGTTAAAACTTTTAGACTAAACTATGTAGCTCGCTCCATCCTAAAGGCACCCATAGGATAATGGGTCCAGCTCTCCCTAGTAGAAGGCCCCTAGTACGTGTTAGTCACATGTATCAAGGAAAGGCTAAAGACACCAAGATGATAGCCATAAAAAATATAATGTGTATCCATACTCATGGTCGTATAGACCCCTACACTTGCAAACATGGTTTCCAGTATTGGTCGCTCTAGGACTATACCTTCACGGTGAGCTACACAAATTTCTTTAACCCAAATTAAAATAGTTTGCACATAAACCCAACCATTAATTAAGGAGTTTTTATTAAGGAATTTTTCAACATGGTATAAACATGTCAATATGCTTTCAAGCTAATTAAATTATGCCAAACGAGTCTGTATAAGAATTAGACTCCAAATTTCTATTTAAATTTCAGAACGATGGCCACAAAGGGCATTCTAAAAAAAATCCATCCATTTATCCTTTAATATAATGCAATGTTTTCAAAGGAAAAGTAAAACCATGTGATTACTCATATTTAAAAACCAAGATATTAAGGTGGTTTGAGGTTAATGCCATTATTAAGCAAAAATTACATATAATTGGGGAAACCCATGTTTTCTATTCCAATCCTTATAACAATACACTCATTCAGTCCAAAAACCATCAATAAAGCATGAAATACACATTTAAAACATTGGGAAAATAATTCAAATAAAAATAAATTAAAAGCCTGATGATAGGCGAATTTACGCGCCTATATCAATATATTTTGCCCATATTTTAGACTAGTTTTGAGAACAAATTATATATTTCATGCACTTTTAGTCCTTTTTCCTGTAAATGAGCTAACGAACATGATTAGTAAAGTTTCAGGTATAAATGATGCATAATTCAGCATTTTATGGCTTACTTGACGCTAAAGAAAGCTCACGAAGGAAGGAAAGGGAGTTTGGACGCCTAAAGGACCAAAAGTGATGCATGGAGAATCTGTCCCGGGCTAAAACAGCATTTCTGAAGACTTTGGGGACTTGCAGTAACTTAGTTGGATTTGGACAATGATACATTAACCTAGTACAATTGGGTTATGTATTTCATTAGTTTATTTGGATTATGATAATGTTACATTAACCTAGTACAATTGGGTTAAGTATTTCATTAGCTTAGTAGGATTTGGTTAAGCATTTCATTAGCTTAGTAGGAATAGGATATGGGTATTATAAATACCCTATCTTGCTAAAGATTTTAATTAATTCTGAATTCTTCCATTACTCTACAACTCTTCTTCTAATTCTCCCATTAATTCTATTTTTCTTCTTCTACTCATCTATTCAACAAGAGAAACGTTACCTTGCTAAAGAATTCATGCCTAAACGGCTACCAAACCATTATAAACGTGAAATCTTAATTGTGGTATAACAACAATGTCAATTGTGATTTCCTTCGCACTCATGGGTAACTAAACCTCTCTGTTTGGGTTATGGAAGCCGAATGAGATACTATCTATTGCTGTGAGTTTGTGAGTTCGTGACACATATACTACTTATATCATTATTCTCTTCATCTTAATGCAAATTCTTGTGGCTGCAGACGCATAGAATAATGCCAGTATAACACTTAACTTGTTCGAAAGAAAGGTTATTTGTCTGGAAAAGAGATAATGTCAAGGTAGTAGGGTCACCCCCTAAAATTCCCTACTAAAAAGCTAGTGCCGTAACTTGACTAACCTCTTGGAGAATTCGTACCGTTAGACACGCTTTAAGCTCGAAAGAGTTAAAGTGAAATAATCCTCGAATAGGTCGAAAGACGCCTGGATTTACCATCGAATACAATTCTCTATAAGCAGTTGCATGTCGAAACTCTACACACTCATAGCCAATAAAGACGTATACCTCAGAAGATGGACATAACCCCAACGCCTCACTTATCATTGTTTACAACTTACGTAACAATCTTTCTTTTTTACTTTGCTATTTTCAGCTTTTATTTAATTATTTTGGTGACACATTACAAATCCCCCCTTTTTACGAGACTTGCACCAAAAGTTTAGTAGTTTTGCTTACTTGTTGGCCAAGCTATTCCCTGTGGGATCGACACCCAACCCAGGTTGGGTTCTATATTTGCTAACGACCGCTTTACACTCCTACGAGAGCTGTAGATTGAGCGTTACCAAAAATTGGCACCGCTGCCGGGGAATACAAGTGTCAATTAAGTTCGTAATAATTACTAGACCCTTTGGTCAAAGATTCTCGTACTTTTACTTTTAGTTGTTGTTTTTGTTTTATTCAGGTTTGTTCAGTGCATCAATGGATGCACAACGTGAAATTGAAAGGATGGATGCTCAAGCGCATCAGCAGAACATTGATAACCCTGCACGAGCAACAAATCCTGACGATGAGGATTTAGGTGATGACGAGTTACTAAACCCAAGGCATGATGCTGAATTCACAACACCTGCCAACAGAAGAGGTCGACAAGCTCGGTATAGACATGATCGCCAACCCATGCAGCCAGCTTTCGACGATGATGATGATGATCTTGATGGTGTCGGAGCCACTGGAGCTATAATTCCACCACCATTAGCCCCCGGAGCCAAGTTCAACATCACGAGCACCATGATTCAGTTATTGCAACTCAAGGGATTATTTGGTGGATTAGCAGGCGATGATCCGAATATGCATCTCATCAACTTTATTTCTACATGTAAGTCGTTTGACAATCCTGGCGTTGGTCAGAATGAAATTCGGTTACGCTTATTTCCATTGTCTCTGTCTGGGGAGGCAACTCTATGGTTGAATGGGCTGACTCCTGATTCTATTACAAATTGGAGGCAATTGAGAGACGCTTTCCTAGAAAGATTCTTTCCGCCATCCAAAAGAGCATAATTGAGAGATGAAATCAACAAATTTCATCAGCTTCCCACTGAAGCTCTTCATGAAACATGGGAGAGGTTCAAGACAAAGCTAGCGAGATGCCCAAACCATCACATGACTAATGTTCACCTCATGGAGATATTGTATAGAGCCTTGAATTCAATAACTAAGCCAGTGGTGGATAACACAGCTGGAGGATCTTTTATGGACCTCACCTTTGGTCAAGCAAGCAATATGCTAGATCGCATGACGAAACAAAGTAGAGCTTGGCATACCAGGGATTCCGAGGTAGCAAGCCCCACTTTATCTATAGGCATGACTGCAGACCAAAGAAGAAGACAAGAAGAACGTGATCAAGATATGGCGCACATGAAAACACAAATGGATCTTCTTACAAAGCATTTATTATCAGGGAAGACCGAAAAAGTGAAAGTTGTGGCGCTAAAAGGAAGAGACGAATCTGATTCGGAAGAGGAGGCCAACTACTTGACCAATCAGGGGGGTTTCCGTGGGAATACCCAAGGAAACCAAGGTCGGAACTATTATGATAAATATGGAAGCAAAGACCAAGGTAGTTGGAAGAAAAACAATGAAAAGAGTGGTTTGTACGTTCCCCCTGGTAGACGTGATACCACCACATCTAATTCTGGAAGTATGGAAGACATGATGGCTAAATTATTGAAAGGAGTGGAAGCAACGAGCGCGGGAGTTACTGAGGTAATTAATGATTTGTCCTCCATGAAACAACTAGTTGATTCTCATTCCACTTCAATCAAGCAAATAGAGCAACAATTAAGCCAACTTTCAGCAGCACTCAATCCAAGAAAGGCTGGCACTTTACCTAGCGATACTGTGCAAAACCCAAGGAATGATGGGTCATGCATGGCCATCACTACCAGAAGTGGTAAGGTGCTGGAACCGTCAGCAAAAGGCAAGAAAGTGGTTGACGAAGTAGTGGACATGGATGATAACGCAAAAGGAGAAGATGCCGCAACAACCAGTCCTGACGTTAAAGACGTCACGCCCAGTGACGTACAGCCTGAAAAAATGGAAAAAAGGAAGCAAGAGGAGAAGAAAACCATGGAGATAACACTTCCATACCCACCACCACCTTTTCCCCAAAGACTGAAGAAGGTGGCGGATGACACTAAGTTCAGCAAATTCATGAATATGTTAAAGCAGCTGACCATTAATGTTCCATTAGTGGAGGCACTTAAAAAAATGCCTGGGTATGCGAAATTTATGAAGGACCTGTTGACAAAGAAGCGGGCAGCAAGTTATGAGTTAGCGGATAATGTTCATCATTGTAGTGCAATCGCTACAAGGTCGCTAGTTCAAAAGAAGGCAGATCCTGGAGCTTTCACTATTCCCTGCACAATTGGATCGTTGAATTTTGCCAAGGCATTGTGCGATCTAGGAGCTAGCATCAATGTGATGCCACTATCCATCTACAAGAAGTTGGGGCTAGGAGATCCAACACCAACCAATATGAGGCTCGTGATGGCTGATAGGTCGGTAAAACGACCTGTGGGTATCTTGAATGATGTGTTGGTGAAGGTATCTTCATTTATCTTTCCTGTAGACTTCGTTATTCTGGATTGTGAGGTGGATTCTGACGTTCCCATAATCTTGGGATGCCCCTTCCTCGCAACTGGAAGTGTGCTTATTGACATGAAAGATAATGAGCGTTTGTTTCGAATTAATGACAAAGTGGTCCGCTTTGATATATGCAAAGCCATGAAGCAGCCCAGCGATATGAATGAGTTATCTGTAGATGATGTTCATCATGAGGATATGAAAGCATTATCTATAGAGAAACAGCCTACTATTGAGCCATTGTCTGCTGCGCCACTGAAAGTTGAGCATGAGGATAATGAAGATTATGAAGAACTTATGGGTGCTCTAACAGAAATAGAGTCTTATACTCCTAAGCAACCGGATTGTGATCTCAAGAATCAACCAATAGCGAAGACTCCCATTGACGAGACACCAACACTAGAATCGCAAGAGCTCCCCAATTATCTAAGGTATGTGTTCTTGGAAAGTAGAAATATACTTTCGGAGAGTGCAAATGATTTAAGTGAACAGCACGTAGAAGCTCTCATCTCTGCTCTGAAGAGATACAAGAGAGCTATGGGTTGGACTATTGATGATATAATTGGTGACTCTCCGGGGAAATGTATGAGCCATCTCCAAAAAGATCGCATGCCCACAGGTAAGCCTCATTGTCGTCTAAATCCTTTTAGAAAACGATCCACCATTTACCTCGACGAAGTCTGAGTACTCGAGGTAACCATGTCGTGCCACGACAATAAATAAGGCGCTAGATGGGAGGCAACCCATCGTTTATCATTTTTCATTTATCGTTTATCGTTTTCTTTCATTCTAGTACTTGATTTGTTTTTAATTAATGAAAATCCAAAAATAAGAGTCGTGCCACGACCAAAACTAAGGCGCTTGGTGGGAGGCAACCCATCGTACTAATCGTTTTTATTGTTTTGAGAAAATATAGGTGCAAGAGGTATTCAATGAGGAGATTGGTTTCAAATGACGATTTGGATGTATTGAATGGTAAAGGTGGTAAGTTAGGCATAAGGATGCATAAGGCTACGGATTGAGCATTACTCATGCAAAAATAGGCATCAAGGAAGGCTAGGCCTAGGTAAAACTAGTCCACGAACATTGCAAAACCTATCCTATAGCCTAAGGCCTCGGAATCTAGTATGCTATACACTATGCGCCGCCCATTCTTAAGTGTGCTATACACTATGCGCCGCCTATGCTATAGCATTAGGTCTCAGTATCTCAAATGCTATACACTATGTGCCGCATATGTCCCTAAATGCCATAGACAATGCGCCGCATAGTGTATGGCATTCTTAAATAAATGCATGGCATATGCTATGGCATTCTGCTAAACTAGGCAAAGCATTAGGCACCACCTATGGTCACTTTTGGTCTCCAAATCCGATTTTAATGGGCCAAAACTCGACCCAACCTTTTCTTATAAATATGAGACTTAGTCTTGAACCAAAAACACATTGGAAACCTAGCTTATGCACCACCTATAGTCTCCAAAACCTATCAAAAAGTTTCCTTTTGCTCTTTTTCATCACAAGAACATCATCCAAAGGCTTCAACCAAGTAAGTACTACTTTGTTCTTCATTTATATTTTGTAAGTACTACTTTACTACACCTATTATGAATTTCTAAATCTTGAAAAAGTATTGGTGATGTGAACGTGTTTGAATTGTTGATACAAAACCAAGTGAGTGAACATGTACATTAGGATGCTCTTAACTTATGTCCGACTTGAATTTGATTTTGATGCATTGTTATACTACTTGCAGAATTGCTATAGTAATGAACATTGCATAATCTTGTCACTTTAATACTTACATGTTAGAATATCCCATTCATCGGAATAAGACTTATAACTGCCTACCGACATAGGAGGTTGAGTTTATTGATAGAAACGATACCATGATGTAATCCCTATGTAGTAGTCTTGTTATACCTAACATGAAAGTATTGCAAAGGTTGCAAGAAGTGATATATCTCTGATTTTCTCATTGGAATATAGCTCCTAAAACGCATGTCGATGAAGTCTAAGTAATCGACCACTTTCACTTCACTAATTTGTAGCAACAAACTAAGTGTGGGGTGGTACCCCTACTGCTTATGTATAGATTGTATCCATTGGGATTGTGCTACCATTAACACTATTTCAAGTCTCAGGTACAATGGCACCCAAAGCAAGACAAGGCAAAGAAAGGGCTACCACTTCCCAAAAGAGCAAGAAAAGAGGCCGCAAGGAGCAAGGAGAACCCTCCTCGCTGCAAATACCTCGGATCACGCTTGGAATTAAGTGGGATACTTATGAGGAACTTCTAAGGATGATGACTCTGATGATGATTCCAATGCAAGGGGTATGACCCCAGACATAGAGGATGAGTCCGACTAACCAGGTTCTTCTTATTTATTTTCCACTGAGGACAGTGTACCGACTAAGTGTGGGGTGGTGGTATTGCATGTTATACTTCTCTACTCGCATCTATGTTTGTTTGCTTTTGTTTTATTTTTGTTTTATAATCTCATAGTTAAGATTTTTTTTAGTAGTTAATATTTTTTTTTAACTTAGCTTCGCATGAGATTATTCTAATAGGCAGCATAAGATTATAACAAGAGAATGTGCTACAATTATGACTATTGAGACATTTAGGCTCCAGTGGTGACTCATTATGTGATATTGTGTGGTTCAATTCCTTCACTTATTGGGTCAAGAGTCTATATTACCTCCAATAAAGTCGACCATGTGCCTTGTGTGTGTGAGATAATAGTATATTTTATGTTTGTGGCTGATGCTAGAACTTGCCTGGTATGTATGCAAAGCAAAAATAAGGAGTGTAAGTTTAGGAGGTGATTTAGGCATTTCTTTGACAACCTATATTTGTTTACCTTCAGTTTTACCTACCCATGGACATCATCCTAGTTAACCCCTTTTGAGCCTTTAGCCTATTTCTTTGACAACCTTGTATATAAGCCTAATCCATTTTGTTCAAGACCATAATTTGATCCAAATTCCTAAGTGCTTTAAAGTGAAAAAGTCATGTGACAACATAAGAGGAAAATGGGTAAGTATGATGCTTTAAATTGTAAGGGTGCTTGAATGTGTTATGAAAAAGAAAGTGCTATCATAAGAGGTATGTTATGAAAAGAAAAAGGAAAAGAAAGATGAAAAGTGAGTCATCCTTAAAAGTGAAAAACAAAAGAGGAGAAAAAGGGTGGTAGAAGAAAAGAAAGAAGAAAGGTTGTGTGAAAGAAAAAGTGTTAATGATACAATGTGATGTATTAAGCGCTTAGGAACATAGTCACTATTTTGGCCAGAAATAGCTGATCCTACCCGTCCCTTAGCCTACATTACAACCATCAAAAGACCTACTTGATCCTAAGCTTAGCATTCTGACATTTAGTAGAGTATTACATTAAGGGAAAGCCTATGGTCATCAGTTGCTACATATGAACTCTTTGTGAGAGTGAGAGCAAGGACATTTTGATACCGATGTTTGAAAAATATGCTATATTTGTGAGTGATTATGGGTACTATATTGTGAGACACACATGGTTGATGAGTTTTGTATAGTCGTATATGATTCTATGCACCTTAACGTTTGCATGGGAGTTGATCACCATCATGAGTCTATGCTAGAGGTTAAACTGTTTCTACTTATAATCGAAAAGATACTCTTTGTTGATAATTGTTGTGCTTGTCTTGACGAATATTTTGTGTTGTTGCTGTAAAACCCTAAGTTGATGTTTAGAAGGACATGATAGTTTGTTCGAGGATGAACAAAGCTCTAAGTGTGGGGTGTTGATGATAGGCGAATTTACGCGCCTATATCAATATATTTTGCCCATATTTTAGCCTAGTTTTGAGAACAAATTATATATTTCATGCACTTTTAGTCCTTTTTCCTGTAAATGAGCTAACAAACATGATTAGTAAAGTTTCAGATATAAATGATGCATAATTCAGCATTTTATGGCTTACTTGACGCTAAAGAAAGCTCACGAAGGAAGGAAAGGGAGTTTGGACGCCTAAAGGACCAAAAGTGATGCATGGAGAATCTGTCCCGGGCTAAAACAACATTTCTGAAGACTTGCAGTAACTTAATTGGATTTGGACAATGATACATTAACCTAGTACAATTGGGTTATGTATTTCATTAGTTTATTTGGATTATGATAATGTTACATTAACCTAGTACAATTGGGTTAAGTATTTCATTAGCTTAGTAGGATTTGGTTAAGCATTTCATTAGCTCAGTAGGAATAGGATATGGGTATTATAAATACCCTATCTTGCTAGAGATTTTAATTAATTCTGAATTCTTCCATTACTCTACAACTCTTCTTCTAATTCTCCCATTAATTTTATTTTTCTTCTTCTACTCATCTATTCAACAAGAGAAACGTTACCTTGCTAAAGAATTCACGCCTAAACGGCTACCACACCATTATAAACGTGAAATCTTAATTGTGGTATAACAACAATGTCAATTATGATTTCCTTCGCACTCATGGGTAACTAAACCTCTCTGTTGGGGTTATGGAAGACGAATGAGATACTATCTATTGCTGTGAGTTTGTGAGTTCGTGACACGTATACTGCTTATATCATTATTCTCTTCATCTTAATGCAAATTCTTGTGGCTGCAGACGCATAGAATAATGCCAGTATAACACTTAACTTGTTCGAAAGAAAGGTTATTTGTCTGGAAAAGAGATAAGGTCAAGGTAGTAGGGTCACCCCCTAAAATTCCCTACTAAAAAGCTAGTGACGTAACTGGACTAACCTCTTGGAGAATTCGTACCGTTAGACACGCTTTAAGCTCGAAAGAGTTAAAGTGAAATAATCCTCGAATAGGTCGAAAGACGCCTGGATTTACCATCGAATACAATTCTTTATAAGCAGTTGCATGTCGAAACTCTACACACTCATAGCCAATAGAGACATATACCTCAGAAGGTGGACATAACCCCAACGCCTCGCTTATCATTGTTTACAACTTACGTAACAATCTTTCTCTTTTACTTTGCTATTTTCAGCTTTTATTTAATTATTTTGGTGACACATTACAAATCCCCCCTTTTTACGAGACTTGCACCAAAAGTTTAGTAATTTTGCTTACTTGTTGGCCAAGCTATTCCCTGTGGGATCGACACCCAACCCAGGTTGGGTTCTATATTTGTTAATGACCGCTTTACACTCCTACGAGAGCTGTAGATTGAGCGTTATCAAAGCCCTCAACCTAATTTCAAACCCATCAATTCAAATCACATGAATAATGATTAAAAAATGCCACAATTCGAAATTCAAGTTAGAGAATGAAAAATATTCCTAAAATATACAAGAAATAGAAGAGAATCCAAAGTTTGGAGCTTGAATGGTGAATTTCTTGTAAAACCCTTGAGCTTTTTGTTTGAGAGTTAATAAAGAGAATAGTAGTGTTTTGATCTTTTAATACAAAATGAAAAAGGTCAATTGGATGTTTAAAAGTTGTTTAATGGGAAAAAGGACCAAAATTCCCTCACCTCAAATAAAAAAAATGAATGAAAAATACATAGCATCATGTGCTACACTGCTATCACAGAGCTTAGCCTTCATGCCACACCCTCATCATATTGGACAAGTGGCAGGGCACGCTACTATCAGGGAGGCTCACTTCCTGGGGGTCCAAAAATGGTCCCGTACCCCTCTTGAAAAATCTGAAATTTCCAGATTACCCTTTTAACATCTCTAATTGTAATTCAAGTCAAAAATTAACATTACGCATATGGGAGGGTTAAAAATAAATTTGTTGAAATATTACAGGGTGCTACAATAGTTAAAAGATAATACAACAAGAAAAGATGGACCCCACAAACATCTACAAATTACCATGCAACTACAAGATAAAAGCAACAAAACTATGCAAATAAATGGCACAAAAGGCCCAGAACTTCGCAAAATCAGCACATCATAAACAGACAATGACACATGCTCAAGAAAACATTTTCAAGATAATGATGAAAAATATCTGTAAATCAACTAATTAGTGATATGGGAGGAACAAATATGTAGTCAACAATTACTCCTACGTAGGTGCAAAATAAATAACATAAATTAGAACAAAGATAAATGTAATAACATGTATTATTATTCAGATAGATGTAAAATAGTTGGTCTATATTAGATATAAGTTAGAAATTTAAAGGCTTATTTATGTCATTCAACTTATGATGTAGAGGGCATTCAGAAATAACCATACTTCCTTCTCTACAAACCAACCGTTCATGTTCTCTTTATTTTTTTTACCAATAAAAAGTTTTTGGTAATTAAATTTCTCTACTTTTTCCCACTTGTTTCTTTGATTTTACTTTGCAAGTTTTAATTTATTCTTCAACTTAAGATTTTAGTATTTTTCTTTTTTAATGTAGTTTTTCTATTACTTCGAATTATTTTTATTTTGTTTACCCATTTACCTGATTCGGGGATCAGAAAAATATAAATAAAAGAATTTAAAGCAACAACAAAATAAAATTAAAATTTAATAGAAAGACAGCATTTAAACAACAACGTACTAAAAATTATGTTAAAATCAATTTAAAAATAACAAAGAGGTGCAGAGAATAAATGTAAAGAGAGGTAGAGAAATATATACTTACAAAACCTTTTTATTTTATTGATGAGAAAAACATAGAGGACATAGAAATTAAAAGGTAGTAGAAAAAGTAGTAGGGGTATTTTTGAATTCCCTCTACCGATACAAGTTGAAAGGCTTATATAGACCTCAAAAGTGTTAACTAATGTCTAGTACATGCTAACTATTTTCATATGTCTATGTACAAATCCATGTTATTACATCTCTCCATGTACGAATACATGTTATTTATTTTACACATATCTACGAGTAGATTATGACTATATATTTGTTTGGCACATGTAACTGAGTCGCTGATTTACAAAAAAATTTCATCATTATCTTGAACATATTTTGTGTCATTTATTTGCATAGTTTTTGTTGCTTTTGTATTGTAATTGAATGGTATTTGTAGATGTTTGTGGGGTTCACCTTTTGTTATTGCAGTAGATTTTAATTCTATAAGAAGTGTTGGCTCCTTTCCTTTTATTTTAGTAGGTATGCATGTTCTATGCCTTACAGATCGATCATATCTCCATTTCTTGGTTCATTGACATGTAAAGATGCAGTGTCTCATAATTTCATTATCTACTTTTATTTTGTGTTTTTACCGAGCTTTGATAAAGCTCCTTCCAACCATTTTTTAATTTTATTTTAGAAAGAAAGGGTTCATTCCGTAGCAAAAAAATCATATATGAAATTCTTTTAACAATAAAGAATTTGCACTATTTAACATTTTCCGGTTGAGATATTCTATTTTACTTGAAACTTTTTAAATTGTCTAAAATTGTGTTGATAATACTTGATTATTTTCTTCCAACTAGCTTCATAATTTTTAAAATCACTAGAAAATTAATGCATTTTTCATCTGCTCATTTATGCTCAATTTGTAAAGAATTGGTATTTGTTTAAACTGAACTCATAATATTTTTGGGTATTTAGAGAAAATTTGTCTTCACATAGTTTGAAATTGTATAATAAGGTATTTAACAATTTTGATACTAAAAAATCTTCATATTTTTCTCAAGTGACATAATTGGAAAAACCTACAAAACTATCATCTCAAACTGGTTTTTATGATTTTTGTCATCCTACATGGAAATATGTTCTACTGGTTTTATCTCTTAACTATCTTTTATTTGGGTAGAAATATTTTTAATGGATAATGAAGAAAAGACTTCTATAAAAACTTATTTCAGTGGTTGTAATTTGTCTAAACTGATTATGAATTCTTTTAATGATAAGGGAATGACAGGTTTTGACAGATAAAAAAGTTTTGTCAATACTGAATATCTATTTTCTAACTACTATCTTCTTCTTTGGAGAGTTCTTTTATTTTTTATTTTGATCGGAAAGAATGAAATGGAAGCCTTAAAGTTTCTTTGCTTTCCCCAATTCTCATATGTCTTATTCCTATTATTTTTGGTCTCAATTATTTTTCTATAGATTTTTTCTTGTTAAAAAATTATTTTCTACATTTATAAATTCAATTTAAAAATCGAAGCTAGAAATAAAACTTGCCATTTGAAAAATATCTATTTAGAAACTAAATTCTTAACACCTTTTAATAAAATATATACAAAAATTTCATTAAATCATCTTGAAATTTCGTGATACATAATACTATAGCCAATTTTTTTTCTTACCAGTACTATAATTTTTTTATTATAATTCTATATTCATGAAGTGAATCTCACTAATGTTTAGTAGTCCCTATGAAAATCTCTGTTTATGGATGCCTCCATATCCTATGTTTGAGACATCAGTTTCTACAATCATCAGAGCCTCTGGATGTAGTATACCTAGAAATGAATATTTTTTTATTATTGATTTAATTTTTTGGATTGTATTAGTGTGCTCTACTCACCAAGGCGTTAGATTTTTCTTAAGACATTGATAAAGATCTTGCAACCCTGTTGAATGTTAGGAATAAAAATTTTCAACATAGTTGAGGCTTCCTAAAAATTTTTGGAGCTGAGTTTTATTTGTTAATTCATTTGCAAACATTGATGAGAACTATATAGTTCTAGAAATGGTTTATAGGTTTCTTGATATAAATCATGATCAAGAAATAATAGAGATCTGGAATAATTTAATCTTTTTAGCACTAAATACTAATTCATTTTGTTTAACAACCTTTACAAAGCTTTGTAGATGTTAAAAGTGATGGTCAATATCTTCTCAAAAAATTAAAAAATCATCTATATAGACTATAGAAATATGGCTATATTGACTTAATATATTATTCAAAATATTTTGAAATTTAGACTGAGTATTTTTTAGTTCAAATTGAATTACATTTCATTCATATTTTTCAAAAGGGACATTGAAGGCTATTTTATATTTATCTTTTTTTGGCAATTTGTATCTGCCAAAATTTGGATTTCATTTTAAACTTGCTATAAATATTATCTTTATAATTTCTTTTAAGAAGGTCACGTTTATTAGGTAATGGGTGCATAATGGCGATTTTAATAATTTGTTAAGAGGTATGTAATTGATAACTTATCTTGAGGCACCTCTTTCCATTTTGCCACTATTCTTGACATAAAACGTTGAGCAACTCCAAGGAGATTTGAAAGGTCTAGTGATGTTTTAGGCAAAGTCGTTAATTTCCTTTTTAGAGTATTCCATTATCTTTTGAAAAGGTCTTGATTTGGTGGGTATAACCCTTTTGTCAAATCCTTCAAGATAGGGTAATTCAATAATATGTCTTTTTCTTTCCCAAAAAGAATTAGAAAAATTTGAGCAAATTTAATGTTCTATGACTTCTTGTAGACCTATAGCTTAGATTCTACTTTAAATATTTTTAAAAAGGATTAAATTCTGTTAGTTTTTATTTAATCCTATAAATAGTTTATTTGTTATGAATGTAAATTGACCTTAAAGACAATTTTATCTTTTAAAAATCTACTTTCCTCTTTTGATATACCTATAAAAAGTTTATTTGTTTGCTTATTGAGGGTTCTTCTAGAGACTTTATATTTTAATTATCTTTTTCTACTTTTGATATTTCACCAAGCTCTAATTGACATGATTTCAGTTCTTGGTTAGAGGTTAAATCATTTAGTATTATATTAGCAGGTTGTTCTACTTTTAAATTGTTAAGTCTTTGCTTAACTTAACTTTTTTTTTTAGTTCTAACATATTTATCTTGTCTTTTTTTTATTAGGATCTCAACAATCTCTAGCCTTATGTCTTATTTTTTTGTTGTTTCAACATGTATCATTATTATTTTTATATGCACCTTTATTACTGGATCGTCTTTTATAATAATGAGGTTCTGCAGATTTATCCTTACAATTTTTATGTGGTATTTTAATTTTCTTGGAAGCTTCTTTTGAAATGGATGATAATTTAATATATCAAAAGTTTTGACAAAAGCTTTCTAACTCATTTCGTGATATTTCATTACATATTTTATCTTTAGCTAGTCCGTCAATATTTCATTTGGTGATTTCTATTCTAGAATGTGAACTATGAGATAAAAAAATATTTTCTTCATACTGCATATTCGAAAATGTGAGCTTTTTATAAGAATTCTATTTTATTTAATACTTAGAGCGTATTTGTTAGTTTCATTATCATTTTTTATGATAGAGTTCTTATAACCTTATCATCTATGGATTTTAATTTGGATTTTAAATTTTCATTAATCTTTCCTGGAATATAATTGGTAACTTCAAACTTTTCTTCAAATTTAGAAATCTATCTATGAGATAAAAATATATTTTCTTCATACTACATATCCCAGAAAGTGGGCTTTTTATAAGAATTCCTTTTTATTGAATAATTAGAGATCAATTTTTTAATTTCTTCATATTTTTTAAGATAGAGTTTTTATAACCTAATCACCTGCGAATTTTAATTTAGATTTTAAACTTTCATTAATCTTTCCTCGAATACCATCTGTGATTCAATTTTTTCTTCAAATTTATGAAATCTATTTGTTGAAATTTTTGATAATTTAAATACTGGATGAATTTCTAATTTTTTATCATGATAAGAAGGACTTAGGTTATTTTAAAAGATTGATTTTCTATCGGCTTCAGCTTGCTAACATTCGTACAATTTGCTCCCTCAAACAAGTCACAAGAATTATTTTCAAAAGTCATTCAAATTTTAAATTTTGGATCATCACTTACATCAAGCACATATGAGTCAAGAATGATAAAATCATTCAATTGGAATTCACCAAATAGAGAATTGTAAAAAAAATTAAAATATTGACATTCTTTAAGCTCTAAAAAACTATCATCACACTTTTCATGCTGCATTTCAAGAGTATTACCACCAATCATATTCATATCCTTAAAATATAAAAACTAATCACAAAATACAATTTCAAAGATATATTCATCATCAATCACATTTTTAGTGTTCTTATTAGCTAAAGAAGAAACATATTCATCATCATCAAAAGAATTAATGAAAACACCATATTTTTTTTTCATATTTGACATAACACTAGCTTTAAATATTTTAATCTCACAATCAATAACTATTTTAGCTCCACAATCATATTCGACTAGTGCATAACTGTCATCAACTTATATATTGACACAAAGTAAATAATTATCAACCCACCAAAAGATGGTCTAACATTCACATTGAAGTCACTATCCAGCTTATTTAAAATAAATGAAAAGTTAGGATTAACCTTTTTACCTTGATGAACACTTATAAAACCTCTTTAACTTGATTTTCTAAAATTAACTCACTTGCTCAATTGAAGAAGTCCTCCCAACTTGACTTGTTTCTTTCAATTCTTGAATTTCTTTCCATCTAGAGTCATCCTTTTGTTGCTCCTCTTCAAAAATACTTACAAAAGAAATGAAAACACTAGAATAACAAAAGCTCAAAATGGTAGAGCTAGAATAAGTAGACTTCTCACTTACACACTCTAGTTTTTCTCTTATCTCATTTTATTGTTTCTCATATGCTTCACCTATCTTCTTTTCTTGTCATAGCAATTCACTCTTATTTTTCAACTCTTTTTCTATTTTTCTTGTATCCACTCAATTACTTCATTTAAAATATCTTTTTCTTTTCCCTCTTTCGAGTTGTTACTATTCACTTCCTTACTTCTCTTTTTCTTTTCTCTCTCATTCATTTCTTTAGGAGTGCAAGTGGCACCATATATTCCTTTTTAATCACTGGGATGACTCTTCACATTTAGATTGAACTTGACACCTTTAGAAATTTTAAAGACTCCACTTGATTTGCTTAAATGGCTATGTATCAAATTTCATGTAAGCAGTCTCCACTTCAACTTTCTTGACTTCCTCACTTGTTGTTTAAGATTCCTTTATGGTAATAGGTATTAATATATGCTTTCATTCCATCAAATCTATAGGTAGATAAATAATAGACATCACACAAATTCCTCCATAATAGCTTTCATGATGAACAAATATTTTCACCTTTTTTCAACCAATTTTCCATTAAATTTATATGTTTAAATTTTCGTATGACAAGGTGTCTCCGACTACCTAATTAAACAAGAATCAATGAAGTTGGTATATCATAATTTATCTACACATATAGTCCAATTAATTATGAAATCACTCTCATATCCCTCCACAATAACTTAAAATTTAGTCAAGTGTCTATTAGGCTCATGATCTTTTTACTTATAGAAGCCTACTATATTTATCATGGAATACTTCACAGTTACTTTTACTATAATTTTAGGAACTTTCTCTTTCTCTATAATCACCCAAACCTCCCTTGTAGCTCCATCAACCTGTGTAAGATATAATTAAGGCAAGAAAAATAGTTAATAAAATAATGAACCTCACAATTCACTCCTTCATGTGTATCACTCAAATAATTACACTCAATTTTCTTTCCCCCTGTGTATAAAATCAATGAGTCATAGATGTCATGCCTTAAATCACATTAGAATAAACAGACACCCATAGTCGTAAAGTCTAGATCGCACCACCCAATAACCTTATATTTCTCATGCATGTAAATATGATAATCAAAGGTTCTGTCAAATATGGATAAAATGCATCGAAGAGAATAAACCACATATGCAAGCCCAAAACTGTATATACCAGATTTGGTCATTGGGCCACTATATCTAATAGACAAGACACTGCCACGCTTAACTTTACATTGGTCTACAAAGACTTTTGGGCAGATTCTA
Source organism: Capsicum pubescens (assembly GCA_030864215.1). Classification (NCBI taxonomy): domain Eukaryota; kingdom Viridiplantae; phylum Streptophyta; class Magnoliopsida; order Solanales; family Solanaceae; genus Capsicum; species Capsicum pubescens. Next base: position 214,681,450 of record CM061548.1, read on the forward strand.
GTATCCGACTGGAATCTGCCCAAAAGTCCTGACTTTTTCGAGGCAGGGCTTCGACCCGTATCTGGCCAACTCCTCAAACTGCTGGGTGCGGCATATTCCGTCATCTTGGTAGGAATTGCTTTAAAATTGGGAACCTATGGGTTTTAAGATTTTCAATACCCATGTTTCCCGAAGCGATACTTTGTTCCACTCCTTTCATTTATACTTTAAGCGCGATTGCTATAATATATACTTCCTCGAGCTTGATTCTTTACTCATTCCATACTGGGAAGAATTGCAGGAAATCGTTCGATAACACTTCTTCACAACCGAAGTGAGCCGAGGAGCTGAGTGACGTGCCAGCGCTACTAATTGAGTGCCAGCACCTAGTTGTGCTGTCAGTAAGAAGGTAGCCGGTGCCTTTCGAAGCACTTCCTATTTCTAGTTAGCGCTCTTTTTTGATTGAAGCTAGCGCATTCCTTGCTTTTCTATGAGATTTCGGCTGAGGCCCAGAGGTTTAGAGCCGGGAGGTAATAGGCAGTGATTGGGGAGTCGTAGGTCTGCCGCAGGATACTTTCAGGAGAGCTCAATCTCAGGTCGTACGACCTCTGGCAAGCTAAAGCAGACACAAGAGCTTGGTTTGAAAGGTGACAACATCATGTATAAGAGCTGAAATAGGAGTAGAAGAAGCGCGTCATGCTATAATCAGACACTTCCATCGTGCTATGAGCGGACAATTCCGAAGAAATGGTAAGATATGGGTAAGAGTTCTCGCAGATATCCCAGGCCAATGCACCAGCCAGCCAATGTGGTGGCAAACACGCTGTGCTCTAAGCTAAGATGTTTACCTTGTAGACAGAGGATATATAGAAAGTGTGCCGTGCTTGATTCATAAGAAAATCGGTAAGAAATTACTTGACTTCATTTATCAGGTCGGTAACATATGGATGGAGGACTTCTACAGGGTCTTATCGTGCGCTCGACTAGCAAGGGATGTAGAGATGGAGACTCCCTTGATAGGGCATCTCAATCTGGATCTCAATCTATCGTGTAAGGAAAGAAGAACATAGGCCAATCGTAGCTTATTCTTCGAGAAGCCACTCGCGGCACACTGACTAGAAATCAGTCCAGGAATGAAAAATGAGATGTTTGCTTAAAACTGAGGAGGGATTTTTTGGCAAAGCAAGACTGATTAGCTCGCCTAAGGGTCGTAGTGGAAGAATTCCTCATCTGCGAGCTATTGGGGATCTATTCTCAGAAAGGACGCTTTATTTCATTTCGTTCCCGTTCTTCATTTCCTTCTTCTCGAATCCAAGGGGGACTATTTTCGGACAGTATAACCGATTATATGAGGTTCTTTTTGCTCTTGGAGTAAGAAAAATATTCATATTGAGAAACAGAAGAATTCCATACGGGTACAACTATTATTTGAACGAAGTGAAAAAAATCAATAATGCCACATCTCTCGGTGAGAAGGAATCAAGGAAAGAAGAGAAACTTCTTCCTTCTTTGATCTTCTGCCCCAGAAATTGGAAATGTAAAAGTAGGCTGTGGGACTGATTCTTCCTTTCTCGCTCTGATTCTTGGTTGGAACCCAGGCGCCCCTCCCCCCTTCCCCTGAAGCCGACACGCTTCGCGCTTGGTAAGCGCTTCGCTGTAGCCAAGCTTACTGCTAGCCTATCGGCTAGAGCCAAGCTTCGACCGATGTCCATTCCTTTCTGACTTCCCTGGGCAATCCGCCAGAGACAGGTACTTACCAGTTGGACTCTCATGTTGATACGAATGAATCATTCTTTCCACGGAGGTAAATCTTTGCCTGCTAGGCAAGAGGATAGCAAGTTCCAAATTCTATCTCGATAGGACTAGGAGCCTTATCAAGAATGGTTGGAACCGGTCTGACCTCCATACTAGAAATAATCACAGAAAATCCTTTGATAACCCGGATTCCTATTTCTCAATGATATTCCACGATCAAGACAATTGGCTGAATCCCGTGAAACCGTCAAGCTTTCGAGCAGCTCTTTCAACTGCCTCCTAATCCCCCAACATGCTCGACAAATCGAGAGCCGTCCATGGACTGCCGGAGGGAGCTTGCTTATAGAAAGAAGATAGGCCAAAAAGCCAGTAGAGCTAAATAGAGATAAACTGTACTTCTATGCGTACTGAGCTGAGGTCCTCCCCGCAGGGATAAACTATCTTTGCCATACTTCCTTGATAGGTGAGACTTCCATGAAAGAAAGCACAGATAAGAATAATCGCCGGCCTCACGTAATCTTTCTTCCCAACGAGCCCTTTTTTTTATTTGGAAGACGGGCATTGCGTTCGGTTCGAAAGGCACGGTTTTCAGTATCTTCCCCTCCACACCAATCACGAGTTTTTCTCTATTCCTCTCGTATATCATCGTAACGCCCTTAATGCTAGGTTTTGAAAATGACTTTTCATGTCATTCCCATTTAGGTCCGATTCGGATCCCTCCGTTGTTTCCTTTTCCTTCTGCACCATCTGACTCCAGCGGATTCTCGAGAAGCCAATTCTCTCTCTCGATCTAGATCTACTTTACCGACAAGAGCTCTTAATGAATGGGCAATGAGTTTGATTCACACTATGAAAAGAAGAGGAAATAACTAGGGGCTCATGTAGCCCATGCTGGATTAATCGTATTCTAGGCCGGAGCAATGAACCTATTTGCTTTAGATACGGAGGGCTTATGAGTCACAGAATTTGAAGCCCCAAAAACAAGGTAAGAAAGGTGGAGCGGCCTCACACAACAAGGTCAGGTGTCAAACTCTTTTATCTTCGCCAAGATGCTTTCTCAACGATCTTTTCTCATCCTGAAGAAGTTATTAAGTATTCCCAAAGACGAGGCGATTTCTTTTTATGTTGAAACTTTATGTCAGCCAGGGGACCCTGATCATAAATGGATATCTTCCATATCGCTTATTTTTTCTCAGGCCAATGCTTCATTCTCTGCTTTTTGTACTCGCCTTCCTCTAGCAGTCTCTCATCAGGATGGAAACCTGCACATGTTCAAAGCCCAGGTTTGCAGGACTGTCCTCGCACGTGTAAGATTAGATCGGGGTTTCACTCCCTTAATACTCCTTTACAATAATTCTCCTAATATAAGAAGTATACGGACAAACTTTTTGGGTGCTAAGATCCAAAGTCGAGAGGGAAACAACCCAGATCGTACGCTAAGGTCCGGAAAGCGATAGTGAATCCCGAACTTGCCCACGCTCATCCAAACCGACCTAAAAAAGCGAAGACCTTCCTTCCAATCCAATATTCTAAAGATAGTAAGTGTGACCTGCGTGGTTTCTGAGAAACAACTTTCAATTGTTCCCAACGCTTAGATTGAGTAGAATGTAAGTGCGACCGAACTCTGAATCCTTCCCCTCCCAGCCACAAATTACCTATAGGTGGAAGGGGGATGGTGTTGATGTGAGGTGGATCCAGAAAAGGGGTGGTTCTAGTTAGAATCCTTTTACTTAAGCGTCAAGGGACTTTACTTCTTCTTAACGACCAGATGACTATAGATATTCGGAAGACTGGATTGATCTTTCTTATCCGAGAGTCTTATCAAACTCTCTGCCACTATAGGTGCGACACAGGCATTCACAAGTGCAAGGTGCGACATCCTCCTGAACAGGGAGAGGATTTCCCTAAAACAAAGATAGGCGTGTCAGGAAACAATGTGAAGTCACCCCTATTTCGCTGTCCAGGGAGTTGTTGACTAATGACCTAAAAAATGCGTGACGTTTGGGAAACATGAGGCTCTACGTATCTTATTCTTTCAAGCCCTCAACATTCTGTCCGAATTGCTTGCTTCCTTTAGAAAGCGGTCACTCCTGTCAATGAATACCATTCATAGTTGTCTATGTTAGTAACATAGCCATAACGACTTTGTTTTATTGCTTGAGGTGGTGACTTGGGCCCTCGAGAATCCGCGTACCACCACGGGGGAGCATTCCTTGGAGAAACTCCATACCCTTCTTTCCCTATGTACCGTACTCTTTTTGTACCTCGAGTCAGTTCACTGGGAGGATCGCCCTCCCAATTCGAAGTTTTTACCTAGAAGTTTCAACCTTGTTGACTATGAAAACAGTCGCAACTATAAACAGACTCGTGACTATGGCAGGGTGGTACGCTCTGCAGATTGGTCAATCTTTCTCATTGCTTGACTAAAGAATGCATTTTATGGCTCTAGCACTCCCGTCCTGGTCTCTAACTAGAAAAGTAAATTCTTGAGGGGTGGGGCCTGTAGCTCAGAGGATTAGAGCACGTGGATACGAACCACGGTGTCGAGCTTCTTGCCATACCACGCTCTTGGTGCTTTCTTTAACCCATAAAGAGCTTTTCTTAACTTACAGACGTAGTCAGGGTGAGCTTTACTCTCAAACCCTCGTGGCTGCTCCACATGCTTCAAGTGGGAACTATCTCATCCATCTGAACAGGACAACTGAATGAATGCCGCTGACCAGTGAGGAACCTACCTTTCTCGTTTGTGACCCATGCTATGGGTCACTTAACTCTACTTAAGTACCAAAGGCTGCTTTTGGTTGGTTTCATAATGGGGTTGTTCACTACAAGCTATCAGCGCTCAGCAGGATTTCTCAGGACTATCCAGAAGTCTGAAGTTCCATCTATAGAAGGTCTAATTCTGAGCAGAAGCACACTAGTGGCGGGCGGGCGAAGGGTCCAAAGGAGTCCTTTCTTATAGGCTATTTAAGGTCTATTGGCTTTCTTGCTTATGCGGTACTTCGAAGGCCCCCTTCTTCTTTACGGTCGATCTTTTCGTTTGCTTAGGTCCACTGTTCCAGTTAAGGAATTCACCTTCAAGTTGCTCCCAACTATCGATTGACTCAGGCTCTAAATCGATTGAAAATACTGGACAGGAAAGGAAAACAAACTGTCCAGCCTTTCAAGCCCCTTCCTAAATCCCATTTTAGAGGGCAGGTATCACGCTCTATACGATTGTCAGCAGAGAGGAATTAGAAAAGAAAGAAAGAAATGGATTTCTAATTAGAGTAAGGGCACGCTAAGACATTCCTTTTCGTGCTTTCGATCTGCACCGGCAAAGCTCTCTTGATTCCTCGCAGCCGGGTTGGCTTGGAAGCAAGCTACCTCTTGCCTATCTCACCCCCTTCCTTCATTGGGGATCTATTCTCAGAAAGGAATAAAAGGACTGACAGACTCTGTTCTTCAAGGAGACCCATGTGCATTTCCTCTGTTCTGTGCTCGCTATGCCCGTGTGCCTTTAGTTTATAGGGAGAATCAAATAAATTCTTCGAGCGAACATGAGCTACGGAGGAGGATGAATTTGATGTAGGAGAAGAGTGGAATATGGAGAACCTATACGTCTTTCTAGCCTACGCGTGGTTCCTTTCGATTGTAGCCTGTCGGTCGTTATAATAGTGACAGAGATTCAACCTACCCGCTTACTCCGGTAGGGCCCTTCATTGCTTCCACTCCAACTCGAACTAAAAACTGAAAGACTGTTGGCAGCAGGTAGAGAGATTTTTTTTTCCTCTTCAAAACACAAGGAGCCCATGCGAAGGGTTTGGTTAAGATATGCCAGATTCCACCAAGTATACAAATGGAACCTAACCATACATGTCCCTTTTCCACAGAAAAAGGGAATCTTGTGTTCCAATAGAAACAGAAGTTTTGGGGATTATTCAAGAATCGAAGTCCGGGGAAAGCCGATAAGGACCCAGGAAATGGTGAAGTACGTGAATCGACTCCCTCTTTGAGTCCAGGATTTTTAACATAAAAGAAAGAATAAGGGACTTACTTCTTTCTTGACAAGGATACTGAATAAATCGCACTGTATAATATCAAACTATATAGAGCAAACTATGAAATCCCTGAATCAACCTGGACCTCACCAATATCTGATGGATATCTCGTACTCCTACTAGGGAGGTGTCTTAACTAAAACACCTCTTCCTACAACATAAAAAGAAGGTCCCCTATAAGGAATATTTGTATAAAAATAAGTACTGAATATGTAAGGTTAAAAGTAATTATATGAAATACAAGAACTCAAAGAAAATAAGGTACAAGTGTATAGATAGTGCTTATAGACCACCGTTACATATACTCGTGAGATCATATACATTACATTCTTTTCTTTAGTTAGACTTTCTTAATTTATAATATTTGTAAACCATGTGATACAAATGACCAGCTAATAAGTTGTAAATAAAAAAATTGAGATCGGCCCATGCTAGGCTTACACATCTGAGCTGCCACCCATATATGAATAGATTGAGATCGTCCCACGCTAGGATTCTGGCCCTGAGTTGCCACCCATATATAACCAGATTTGCATTACTTAGTTTATTTATCTTTTTAGATTTTTTATTTAGTAACCATGAATTATTGGATTTGATACAATAATCCACTAGTAAGATACATGAAAAATAACTTATTGCAAAAAAATGAGGTAGGGAGCAGTTTGTGCACGAATGAAATGCTTAGAAGTTGAAATAACACTTGGATCTTATTTGAATAAAAAGAGAAATTCTTCAACTTGCTAGTGAAAGTTGACATCCAAACTTGATAATAAACACATATTGTAGTGTTTTAACACATTATATAGTTGGAACAAGGTCATTAGCAACATGGGAAATCATACGTTGCCAATATGCATCATTTTTATAAGAGAACTTTCGAAGCTTACTTTTTGACACAAGTGTTCGATTTCATGCCAAAGAGTACTAGATAGAGTAACCATTCATACCTTGCTATACAACTCCAATATCAACCCAAGATAACCTCCTACTTCTTTAATTACTTATCTACAATAAAGTACATATAAAAACTAGTATTAGTCCAACACATTTGGGTAATGTAACCTCCCAAAATGTTAGTTGAACAGTAAGCCCGTATTTAGAAAATCAAGGGTGTTCTTTTAACCTTTTTTCTCTAATTAAATTTTTACCAAACACATATTTCATATAAGATCCCTAGAAACTCCTTTCCTTCATATTATCTAGAAAACCATACATAATGTGGGGCTGGACAATGGGCTCATACAACATTTAATTAAGTGGCATGACATTACACCCTTTTTTTTATAAATCAATGTGCCATGACCAAAATTAGGGCCTGACCGTGATGAGTATCTCATGTCCATCAGGGACCTGAGACCACCTCTTTTGCCTAGTCGAATAGAAAATAATATAATTAGCAGTTGAGGAATTTCAAACATATAACAATATAGGCTGAGTTCTGAACATATTACAAGATAGGCAATTTAACTAACACAGAAAGAAATTTAAGAATGTCAAAAACTATCCCAATACATAATAATCAACAAAGCCTATACTATTCAAAAGACGTCCAAAGTCGGGAAATGCCCCCGATGATAGCTAAAATGAGACCACAAAGGAATAATATGAAATGTAATGAAACTAGAACATGAAATGAGGGCATTTCGAGGTATGTAAGCTCACCAATTCAAGTTGACTCATATTCGATCTAAAATTGCCTAATCACTGCGTAGGAAAAGCAGAAGAGTCTCTGTTCCCTACATCATATGGGGATATATCATTCGGAGACGATTACCGGGGTGAGTGATAGCATGTAACTCAGGGAAGGGATAAAATAATGTCAAGTCAAAACTAAAATAAAATCCATGTTGTCACAATGTACATAAATATACACACATATATATATACACTTACGAGCTATTATCATCATGTCTTTTCAATTATCATATCTAGGGGAATCCACGACCCCATAAGCTCCAATCATTCATCAACACGGGGGAATTCACGACCCTCTAGGCTCAATTATTCATTAGCTTGGGAGAATCCATGACCCTCAAGGTTCAATTTAAAACTGTTATGTCTTAATAGTCTTTTTTATCATACAATGGTTCCAAAAGTAGTTCAATATGCATATTCTCATGTTCAAACCAAGTTTCACAAGATTGGGTTGATGTTATACAAATTCCAATAGTTCAAATCATCAAAGTTCGAGAAATCAATGAACCCCATCTTGATTACCCATGGCCATGCATCCAAAAGCTCCAAATTATCAATTCATAATCAATAAAAACCATAGGAAAAGCTATTCATTCATTAATTCTTAAAAGACCTCAACTCGCATTCAAAATCATCTATTTAATCAGATGGATAACAATTATAAATATATGCTTTTAACAAAATAAGCTTTGGAGTAGAGTAACATGCCTTAGATAATCAAGAATTATGGAGAGAAATCAACAATGAAGCTTGAACGGCCAATCCCTAGAATCCCTAGCTTGTTCCAACTTGAAAAGCTTGAGAGACTTTAAGAGTGTATTTGATTTTATAAAGGATGGAATTAAGGTCCCCAAGGTGTTGTCATGAACCGATTCACGAGTCCTAATGGCAACTAATAAAACCCATCAGCAACCAACATTATAACCTGGAGATAAGGAAATAGGTTATTTTTCTTGGAATGCCCAACAAGGGCCACAATAAATGAACACAATCATAAACAACAATGTTCCACAATAAGAAATCAACTACGAATACCAATCCCATGAACTGGTAATATCATTACAAGAGTATCTAAGTCGCACAATAGGAAATACAACTCGAAGTCTAAATATTATTCACATTTATCTCAAATACAAAAGACTAAGTAAAGATATGAGAGAAACGGGCGACTTGAAATTCCAAGAGCTCACCATGCCTCCGTAAGATCAACACTGCATGATCTCAACTATGCAGCGACAACTAGTACTCAAGTATACACTAAAAAATTATAGAAGTATAGTATGAGTACAAAAACAAACGGTACTTAGTAGGCATCATCGATTGAATAGGCTAAATTTTGATATAAAGATAATATAAAGCAAGATAATATTTCTAAGTCAAGGTACAGAAATGAACCTAAATCGTCTTCATCATCACTGTACAATATAACTAACCAACTAGAATAATAATAATACATGCCATATCATTGAATACCAAAACTATCATATAAAATAAGTAATCGATACAGAATCATAAAGAAATATACTTATAAAATCACAACCACATAAATACCAAGTTCCACGTGCATACAACCATTAGAGAATAAAGTAAAATAACTCACCATGGCATCCCATACAATCGGGAACAACACCAAAAAGAACATAAAATGAAGATCTCATTACGGCATCCCATACCATCTGAGAGTGCATTAATAGATCAAATTATTAACATATTAAGATATTTATATATATATACATATATATATATATAACCAACTAACATTTTTCCACGGTTATCATATTTTCCATCAACGGACATTGCCAAGATCCATAATCATCATCAATTACCACAATTAAAATAATATATACAAAGGTAATCATAACCATAGTCATATAGCCATTTAGATATGTATGATATTGATACACTCTTTTTAGTCATTATTAACTAACCGACCCTTATTATTATTATAAGTCTACTAATTCACCAATCCTTAAAGGCTCTCCATTATGGCGTAACCAATTTTTCACATAAAACTCAATCACGAGATAACACTAAATATTATTCAATAAATAGCCAATATCCAGGTGTAGTTAAGGCGCACTACTAATCCATAGATTACTTTTAGCCAAAGCTTACTTCTAGTTATAGTAGGCGCATAAGTCATCACATAGGAGAAAGGTTACTTATCATCAAACACACATCTATCTATCAACCAATGCCTCTTACTATCTAGCATCATAATCTACAAATCCTTATTTAAAAACCCAACAATATTATACTTTAGTAATCAATACCATTACTCATTGCCAATGTTAAGCTATTATCACTATTTGACCACATAACAACCACAGTTGCTAGTTATAACATTTCAACTATCAAGGTCCATTATTTAGTATTCTAGACTTCTTGTCATCAAGTAAGATAGTCACTTAGTAGTGAACTAGTTACCACACAACTCATTTAACTAGGCAATATTCCTTAGTTAATCCCTTTATTCAAGCCAAACATACCCACTAGGTGAATGCTTATTTCTACATAAGATTCCACTACTAATTAGCCTTAACTCTTGATTTAACATATTCTATTTCTACTCGCTCATTGACACTAATGAGAACCACACTACTAAACAATTGATTATGATTAGAGAATTATAACCATCATCCCATGATTAACATCATATCTTTAAGGCACACACGAATGTAATCATATAAAGGCATAATCATACCTAAACATATATACACAAGATTACCATACATAACATCAATATATCCTTCGGGTTTAGCCATTATATTACCAAGAATATTCTAGGTGTGATAATTAAAAAAAAGCTATAACCGAAATTTAAGACTAAAGAAGCAAAAATCACCAACTAAAAGAAAGGGGGATGAAGTACAAGAACACAAATAGAAGATTGAAAAGAAAAGGGATAGGTAATGAGACATATACCAACACTAATAAGAAGCACCAAAGTGTATATTAAACACTTAAAAACAAATCACCAACATTGATTACACCTCATTCTTAGGTAGACACAAAGGGAATCACCTTCCCCAAGCACCAACCCTTCTTGCCAATTTGTCAACACAAGTGAAATCCATAACTTAGCATTAACTCTAATTTTGGATTCTCTCTCACTAAGAGTAGAAAAATAACTACAATATAAAGTCACTCATTCAAATATCTAAAGCTAATGAAAATAAGATTTAAGGTGTCTATTTATACTATTTCAAGATAATGACTCAAATGACCTTAATGAGGCACCTATGAGATGTTGGAACACCTCCTTATTTCCCCACTTGGTCAAGGATTTGAAAAGGATCCAAAAGGTCTTAAATACGAGACTTAAACCTTTGATAGTACGTTGTACTCTTTATGATCTTCATGATTGTATCATCCTCTCCATATTGAAAGAAATTTGTCCTCAAATTTACATCTTCCTAAACTAAAGAGAGAAGAACACAAGCACACAATCCTCTTGGTAGGAGGGTTAGCATTAGTACCATAATTACATCATCACTCCAAGGTGGTTCACACTTAACATACATCCATGTATCCTTAGTATTTGACATGATAAGCTTGGCATAAAGGATACAAAGGAAGTGAATGACATCAACATCAAAAGGTAATGAGCATGAACCGACTCTAAGCAGTCTTAAGTCTATCGTGAATCACCTTCACCTTCTATATGGCTTCGTGAACCAAGTCCAGACCGACCAACCTGGTCTCACCAACCTTAAACCATCTAATAGGATATCTACACCTCCTACTATAAAGAGCCTCAAAAGGAGCCATTCTAATACTTAAGTGATAACTATTATTATAAGCGAACTAATGAGAGAAAAATGATTCACCCAACTACCACCAAAATTAATCACACAAGCCCTTATCATATTTTCTAAAGTCTAAAAATCCCTCTTCACTTTCCCATCACTCTAAGGGTGGAAAGCGGTGCTAAGGTTCATCCGGGTGCCCAATACTTGCTAAAATAAATGCCAAAAGAGAGATGAAAACTGTGTACCTTGATCCAAAATGATTGAAACTAGAGCACCATGCAATTTAACTATTTTTTGAATAGACAACTTTGCATAATCCTTTCAAGTGTAAGTAGTCCTCATTGGGAAGAAGTAAGCATACTTATTCATCCTATCCATGATGACCCAAATTGTACAAAACTAATGGTAATACTGGGAAAGATCTGCAACAAAATCCATATTGATCACCTCTCATTTCCACATGGGCAACTTAATCTCATGAGACAATCCACCAAGCCTGAAGTGTTCAACCTTCACTTGATGATAAACCTTGTACATTGCCACAAAATTTGTTACATGTCTCTTCATTTTTTTCCATCAATAAATCTTTTCAAATCATGATACATCTTTGTCAAACAAGGATGAATGTATGCCTCGACTCATGAGCCATAACCAAGATCCTTTCTCATAGCACATCAATATCTAAAACACATAAACTACCTTAATATCTCAAGATACCATCATCGCCAATCTCTAAAGCTATGACCTTCTGCTAGCCCATGTCATCCTTGATTTAAATCATGATAGGATCCAAAATCTTCTTCTCTTTCACCTTAGTACCAAGAGATAACTTCACCACCTCTTAAACAATCACACTTCCATCCTCAGAATCTAAGAGATGAACTCCAGGATTAGTCAACCAGTGAATATCCTTCACTAATCCTCGCTTTTCCTAATCTACATAAGACAAACTACCTATGAACAACTTGCTAATAGCATCAACAACCACATTAGCTTTACCTGGATGATAATGGAGACTCATGTCGTAGTACATAAGCAACTCAATCTATCTCCTTTGCCTGAGATTCAACTCCTTCTGGTGAACACAGATTGCAAGCTCTTATGATCTGAGAAGATATCAACATGAACCCTATATAAATAATGATGTCGAATCTTCAAAGTAAACACCACAGCCACAAAATCCAAGTCATACATTATATAGCTCCTTTCTTGAACCTTAAGATGCCTAGAAGTATAGTATACTACCTTTAAATATTGTATCAACACAACCCAGTCCCGCACGGTATGTATAATAGTACAAACCAAAAACATCGGTACGCTCGGGTAGGGTCAAAAGTATAGCAGAAGTCAACTTGTCTTTCCACTTCTCAATACTATCCTCACAAGAATTGGACCACAAAAACTTAATCCTTTTCTAAGTCAACTTAGTCAACAGAGAAGCAATAAAAGAGAAACTATCCACAAACCTACTATAGTACCTAGCTTAACCCAATAAGTTCTGAATGTCAGTTGGAGCCGTGGGTCTAGGATATTTTTTGACTGCTTAAACTTTCTCTGGATCCACCATGTTCCCCCTAATTGACAAAATATGACCAAAAAAGGTCACAACATTCAATCCAAATTAAATCTTTAGGAACTTTGCATACAATCGTTGATCCTGAAGAGTCTAGAATATGCTCAGAGGTGATTGGCATGATCCTTCACACTCTTAGAATATACAAAGATGTTATCAATAAATAAAATGATGAACAAATCCAAAAAATTCCTAAACACTTGGTACATAAGATCCATGAATTCTGTTGGAGCATTAGTCAACCCAAAAGACATGACTAAGAACTTATAGTGACCATACCAGGTACTGAAAGTAGTCTTAGGGATATCCACCTCCCTGATATTCAACTGGTCATAACCCAACCAAAGATCAATCTTAGAAAAGTACTTAGCACCCTGAAGCTGGTAAAAAAGATTATTTATTCTAGGACGAGGATACTTATTCTTCACTATGAACTTATTCAACTGCTGATAATCTAAACACATACCAAGGGAACCATCTTTCTTACGCATAAAAAACCCAGGGGAACCCCATGAAGAAATACTAGGACAGATGAAACCCTTATCACGAGGATCCTTTAATTGCTGCTTAAGTTCTTTCAACTCAGTCGGATCCATTCTGTAAAGAGAAAAAAATAAAGGATGGGTATTTGGTAGAAGATCAATCTCAAAGACTATTTCCCTATCGGGAGGAACACCAGGAAGATTATCGAGAAATACTTAGGAAATTCATTAACAGTAGGGATGGATTGTAAAGAGGGAATCTCAGAATGAGAATGTTTAACCCTAACAAAATAGTATAGACACCCCTTAGAAATCATCCTTCAGGCTCGAAGATAAGAAATAATACTTTCTATTTGTACTAGGAAACTCCCTTCCCACTCAATTATTATTCCATTAGAGAATCAAAAACTGACTTTATAGGTCCTACAATCGAGAAAAGCATAGCACGAATGGAGAAAATCCATCTCTAAGATCACATTAATATCTGTCATATTAAATTCTATCAGATCCACTGATGTCTCTCGATAACAGATAGATATCACACAATCTTTTTAGACCATTCTAGCCATAACAAAATCACCCATCATAGTAGACATAAGAAATGCATCGAAAATACACTCAGGGCCTAAATCAAAGTTAATAGCCATATATAGGGTCACATAAGAAAGAGTAGACCCCAGATCAGAAAGATGATACACATTATAAGAGAAAAGTTGTATTGTATTAGTGACAACATCACGAGAGGCCTTGGATTCTTTATGGTTTGTAAGAGCATACAGATGATTATGACCAACGCCGGTACAAGAAGTAGCACCCTTTGTTATAGAAGCTGAAGAAGTAGTAACAGGGACCCTATTAGCCCAAAAGCGACCTATGTTGGAAAGAGTTGCTGTAAATACCCAGACTGACCACAATTAAAGTACTTATTTCCCCACTAATCACTAACTCCACAATACATCTACCCACATAAATGACAAAAGATATAAGATGGGGTTGACTGGGCTCTACCAACCTGGGAATGGGAACCTTATCCGTTAAACCCACAGTCAGTCTAGAAATGAAAATCACCGGATGACTTAGGATATAGAGCACTAGTCGTAGAGTAAGAACCAGAACTTCACCAAACATTTTTTCCTACACTACTATTTACCATCTCTACCACTGTTCTACTGGCCTCTACCCTGCTCTGAAAATTTGAATTTCCTACTTTTCCTCTCTCTTATTTTTTCTTACTTCTTTTTTTCATCTTTAACCTACTGCATCAACACCACATCCCTAGTGATATCCATGTCATTATAGAGAAAGGCACCTTTGAACTCTAACACCAAGTCTTGAGACAAACTTGAAGTAAATTTCCTCATCTTAGCACTCATAGAAGACACCAACTCCTACGCTTAACTAGACAACATATGGAATTTCAAAGCGTAATCCTTCAAAGTAAATCTTTCATGCTTCAAACTGATGAACTTCCAAAAAATTTCTACACTACGCATGTTATACACACAATCAAAAGTTTAAGAACACTACTCTAAAACATCCTAGCCTCAAACGTAAACTCACCTAGTTAGAAAACTCATGCATATTGTTCAATCAAAGACATCATACAATTCACCCAGCCATCACCAAACATGTGCCCTCACAACAAGAGAGTTACAAATGAATACTCACATAAATGCAAATTTTAATAGAATGGGTACTAGAATCAAATTTCCCTCACTCTCACAAATAATTCACAAGTTACATATTATAAAACATATTCTTTCCCTTAGTATAGTACTCCACTAATATTAGAATGTTAAGCTTAGGATCAAATAGGTCTTTACAGGTTGTAATACAGGCTAACGGATGAGTAGGAGCTATTCTAGCCAGTAATAGTGACTATCTTCCCAAAGCACTTTAATACATCACATTACACCATTAAGATCAATCTCGAACAACCAACTTTCACCTCTACTACCTGTACATATCTTTTATTAAACCCTATCTCATTAAGCTCATTCACATATACTATAGTGGGAGTATGCTATGAACAAATCATTGGATTTTACCTATCTTCACACCCATTATATGTTACGCACCCCTATGATAGCCACCATTAATTTAAGCAATTGCCTTAGTTGTGGTGCACAATATCCAAGGAAGACTATGGCCAAAATAGGTTCATTATAACAAGACTAGGCAAAAAATGGGAATTTCTTTAGCACAAATTTCTCTAACTCCCAACCACAACACAACAATTGCACACACTAATAACTACTACTTTGGGGATTTAATTTCACCTTTCTCCTTCTTGAATTTTCAATTTCTTAACTTAATTTTACACTAAAGTGCTTAGGAGCTTTAGATCAAAATAGGGTTAATCAAAGAAGGGGAATAGGCTACATATAAGGCTACCAAAGAAAATAGGCTAAATGATCAATAAGGTTGACCAAGATTATGCACAAGGGTAGGTAAAAAAGGGTATGAAACAAGTCTATCAAAGAAATGCCTATATCATTACACACACCAGGCGAGTTCTAGACATCACATGCAATAAGGAATATACAATCACCTCACAAAGACATGGAACAAGCTCAACTTAAGTAGAATCATCATAGACTCTTAACCAAACAACCACATGAATTTAAATTAAGCCAACAAGTACAAGAGTAATAACCATGTTCCTAGGAGTCTCAAAAGTAGTAGTTCACACAATCAACATATTTTTAGAACCAAAAAACTTGCATTATATAGTCAAATATAGCACTAACAAGAATATCCAACACTTAGTCCTAACATAAAAAATTTTAACTTTACCCTAAAAATGGGAATTTCCATACCCCACACATAAAATCTACTTTGTCCCCAAAGTAAACTTTAGAAGTACAGATAGAAATACTTCTTGAGACCTCTAGGCCAAGCTAGTAGTATCTTTATATATCAGGAAGGTTCGAGCACCCCACACTCAGTTTTTACAATGCTCATTTGCTTAGGTTTTTTGGTACTCAGAATTCCCATCAAAGTGCGACTCAATAAAAAAAAACTAGTAAAGTAAAAACTGAAAGTACTTAAAATTAAACATACCTTAACTTAACTTGGGTTGCCTCCTAAACAGTGCTTGATTTAGTGTTGCGGCATGACCCAATCTCTGACTCAACCATATTTCATCATACTCGTTCTCATACTAGGACACCATCTACTTATTTATTTCTGACCTCTTGAGTGTGAAATCTTAAAGTCATCATCTTTTTCAAATTTAGCCTTTTAAAGCTTATCAATCTACATCATGTTGGGCTTAGGTATTGGTTGTTTGGGTTTCTCAATGAGAATGTCCAAAGAGTTTTTTTGTGTAATAGACTCAAACATCCCACACTTATCCACTTCAATCATAGCAAACATTCACAAATCATTATAGTGGGATAGTGTGTTAAGCAGTTTGTTCACTTTGAAAACCACCTCATCATCATATAGCCTCATTGTGAGTGTGCCTTCTATCACATCAATTAAAACTCCTACCGTCACTAAAAATAAACGTCCCAAGATGACTGGTACTTTTTCATCTACCTAAAAATCTAAATCAATAATGTCATCAGGAGTAATAAACTTACCAACCTTGATGAGAATATCTTTATGACTCCTTCAGGATGGACTATGGTCCTATTTGCCATTTACAGTAACACAAATCACGATCTCGTCTTTACCAAGCCCAAAGTGTTGAACAAAAAAGGGGAATCAAATTGATGCTTGCCCCTAAGTCACTAAGTGTGTGTACCTTCTCACTATTCCTAATTTGAATAGGGATAGTAAATTTCCCAATGCTTTTAAGAATTTTGGTCATCTTCTGCATTACCACAGACCTACACTTCTTAGTGAGTGTTGCTGCCTCCACATCCTGTATCTTAATTTTTTTAAAGACCACATCCTTTAAGTACTTAGCGTACTTAGGCATTCCCTTTAAAATATCGAAAAAAGGTAAGTTAATGTGCAAATCTCTGAATGTGTCAAAGAACTTCTTAAAGCATTCATCCTTCTTTTCTTTTATAAGCCTCTGTGGGAGAAGTGGTGGTTGTCCCACCTTCACTTGTTCAACAACTTTTTCTTTTGAGTACTTAGACTTCCTCAATTTTTTAGCAACTATTTCAGATACCCGTAGGGAAATCAACTCTGTATCTACCTCTTTTGTTTTCTTTGGAGGTGCTTCATTCAGCTCATTACCACTTCTCAAAGTTATTGCCATTACTTGTTTAGAATTTTCTGTATCACTTGTCGGACCACCTTAAGGTATGGAATATTGTACCTTTGCAATCTGACTTATTTGCAACTCCAAACTTCTTCTAGCTGTTTGTTGGCTCTTTATATCTTCTTCTAAATATGCTTTAGTAGCCATAATTTGCTTCGGCATATCTTCCACATAGCCAGTTTGAATTGTGGCTTAATTATTCTAAACTTTTTAATATGGAAACTGTTGTTGTTGGGTATTCCTTTAATGATATGGTGGCTGAGTCAGCCACTTCTGATTGTAGGCATTCCTATAATTCGACCTCTAATCATTTCCTACAAGCATCATGAACTCAAAATTTATAGCACACATAGCCGTTGAATGCCCATTATTACAACAAACCTCGCACCAACCTGAAATCTGTTAAATTGCATTAATTGTGGCTGAAGACTATGTAACCCCCAACTTCATATTGCTTATCTGATTTTGCAGTGCAGAAATCTAGGTGGAGATAGCAGTGAACTGATCCACCTACAACACACCTGCAATCTTCTTTGTAGCATTTCTTGAATCTGAATGACACTCAGGATTTTCTTATGCAATCCGATTCCATAAAGTATATAGCTCATCATATGTCAACTCAAAAGCTTGATCTCCTGCAACTGCATCTAGCAAACTTTTTGTGCTATGATCTAGTGCCTTAAAAAAAGTGTGAGCTAATACCTCATTAGGTTGCTGAGGATGCGTACAATAAGTTATTTGAACCTCTCCTAAGCATGCTTTAAATTCTCATCTTTTTTTTGTTTGAAGCACACAATCTTACTGCATAGTCTCGCAGTCTTGTCAGATCAAAAGAATCAGATGAGGAATTTTCGGGCTAAGTCATCCCAGGTTGTGATTAAATTTTTTGACTCAGCATTCAACCATATTTTTGTTTCCCCCAACAGTGGAAAGGGGAATAGTGTCAGCTTTATATAATCAATTTACACACTCGTATAGATAAATGTGTCACCTATCTCCAGAGAGTTTCGCAGATGAAATTGTTGATCTTTATGTGAAAGCCCCATACACTATCAAATACTCATCAAAATCTCCACCATATTATGTTTTAGCTCAAAATTACCTCTAGTATCCGGTTTTTCAAATGGGAGGTCAAATTTGTCAGAAGTGGGATAGCCACTTCTCTAACTATCCTGTAGGATGGTTGATCTTCAGTCATTATAGTAGGATTATCTTATTCCTTTTGAAATTGAGGGATATGGGGGAGAAGGATTACTTTTCTCCCTCATTGATGGAAGAATTGATCGGGTTCAGGACTTGGTTCAACCAATTCTCTATCCCTTGCCAGCTTACTACTCTACAAACCTATTTTCTGCAAAATCAATCCCAAGACCAAGAGTAAAGCACCAAAGAAATATAAAGAGTAAAACTAAAAAAATAGTTTCCAATTTACATGTTCCCAGCAACGACACCTAAAACTTATTGCGCCCAAGCGCATACACAAGTGTGTGGTCTCACCAAGTAATACAATGGCCTTAATTAATGTTGAATATCTATCCCTCAGAGACTTTTTTTAACAACTATCCTATTATTTCTCTACTATTAATATTAAATTAGTACGCACATAGCCAATAGAGTTTTGAAAGTTATAAACTAAATGTAAATTAAATAGTGCGTAAAAGTAAAGACTTGAGACAATCAATGTTTTAAGACCCGGGGCTAAAACACTACCAACAATAATACTATGCTATTGAACTTCATTGGTGAAGTTACTTATCTTTGTTGTTGATTCATGGTGTTGAATTTATGATCATGGTCTCCCGACCTCTAACCATCTATCTAAC
The DNA here is from genome assembly GCA_030864215.1 of Capsicum pubescens. Lineage (NCBI taxonomy): Eukaryota > Viridiplantae > Streptophyta > Magnoliopsida > Solanales > Solanaceae > Capsicum > Capsicum pubescens. Next base: position 214,700,768 of record CM061548.1, read on the forward strand.
TTAGACCCATAACTACATCGTTGAGTGGGGATATGATAATTAAGATAATGTATTTATATATCGTCCAATAGTGAACCAAGTAATGTTTATAGGTATATCCCTATCCTAGATGCTAATTCAAATCCTCTATTTTATAAAGGAATAAGAATCCTACTCTATTTACCCCCGAGTTCTATCTTCCTATTCCCCCTTTCGAGATTACAAGGTCGACAATATATGTATTCTAAGGGTATTAAATCCATACAATAATGATAACAAGGGTAAATAAACAAAAAAATATGATAAATAAACAAAACAAAATCAATTCGTAGAAATCGTAGTTATGTTCTTGGCTTTAACCCCAGAAAGGGGCATTTAGCCACTAATAGACATAATCGTAATCAATATAATTGAATACATGTAATCCTCCATTAAAAATATAAATTTAAAGAATATAAAACCTAAAAATACGTGTGAAACATCCCTTTCTTCAATTCCAAGACGTCCAAAAAGTAATGTTACATAACATGCATGGATTCTATTTATAGGTGTGAACTTATGCCTTATGCAGAATAGACATTGCATCACAGTGCCTGGAAAGGTGGACTGGAGCTTGCGTTGCAGTGGCTGGAGAGGTTGAGTGATCTCGCATCACTCTTCCATTATGATTGCACACTAGAATTTGCCAATTGACATTCAACTTTGTTTCATGCCTTGTTCCTTTAATTTCATGTCTTGTGGGGTTCTTTCCCTTCAATTTCCAGCTCGTGTATCATTAATATATCATCAAAATCATTCACCAAGATTCATATAACATCAAACACCATGGATTAGACCTCAAAATAACACACCATGAATAACAGTAAACTGGAAACATCAAGCTAAGACTAGTATTGTCGATTAAATCTTTAACTATTTGTTTTTACTCATAGATTATTTCAAATGCACTTTGAGAACTATAAACAACTTGTTCTACACATAAATACACAATAATACCATTGATATCATTTAACACATTAGAATTCTTTGAAACCAACTAGACAAACACCTAGCTCAAGCTAGTAATGCTAGTTTTCTCATTTGAACTCTAATTGACCAATTCAAGTACCAACTTGTTTGAAATACACCATGAACATTGTAACCACACACTTAAAAACTCAAATGCTCTTTTTATATCATAATTAACACATTAAGCACACGTATTTCCCTCAACACAAGGCTAAATAAGCTGGGATAACAACACTAAAGTTCATAAATACACTCAATATCAATATTCAAGTGAGATTCAATGTAGAGACAAAAGGGTTAAATCCATAAACCTCACCAAGTGAGTGTTTCCTAAAAATATTTTCAACCCTAATAATGTTCTTCATGTTAAATTTATACTATTAGGGCTAACTTTAATTAAGAAAATACACAATTGCCCTTGATTAAATACGACATATTATGAATAAAATGAACCAAAAATATAATGTTAAGATAATCTTTGATTTAATGGGTCTTGGATTTCATACTCCAAGCTTTTTCTGTCAAGTTGAAATCCTTCCATGCAATAAGTACTTTCTGAATATGCATTATTTTCTGGTCTGCTGATTTTTGATATTTGGTGCACGAATATTCCTTCTTATTATTTGCAGGTCACCCATCGTATTGCAGAGATGAAATTTCATGATCTAAAAATGATGAGTCATGATGGCACTTGTTGCGGTAAGAAATAACAAGTAAGCCTATCACCCAAACTGATAGAAAATGATAAGACAACACTAAATCCCAATGTAAGGCTTATAGAATGAAGTCAAACCATTCATATACCATAATAGCAAAAAATACAAACACGGATGCCATAAATCTCCTAAATCCAATGTCAAAGTGCAAGAACTAACTAAGTACATCACAAAATCAAAATATACAAAATAATAGTCTAGAAGGAACATAATATATCTATGAATAAAAAACAAGACATGAACTAGATAAGGAAAGGTAGTAGATCAACTCTGAAATCATAGACCGTCCGCTACCTCAAAAATACTTCAAGCACCATCTGAATCAGCTACCATGTGTAATACCCAAGTTTTGAACTCTAAACTTTTCTCATTAATTATGCTAACTAAGTAGGGAACAACTCAAGTGATGATTTGCAAAGACTCATAACGGGTTATATAGAGCTAATCGTCGTCAAACCAGTAAGGATTCCCAAAAATTTTGTCATGGTCACGACTGGGACCATATGATTCATCAGGTAATTTAATGAGTCGTGGTTAGGGACTCGTGACCTTAATAATGAGGTGGCCCAAAGTTGATGTCCTGGTACTCACTATACTCCATGAGTCATAGGATGAGGTCGCGAGTTATAGGGAAGGACTAGTGAACAAACCAGTAAGAAGGCCCTAAGTTTTCTCCTAGGCTACGAGTTTCGGTGATGACTCATAACCAGTGATCAAGAGTCATTACGTGACCCGTACAGACTGGGAGGTACAATTCCTACATGAATTCATTAAGGGCATGATGGTTTTCTTCTCTTACCCCACTACTATTCCACGACATACAAAATTCCCTTCGGCCAATTTCCACCCATTTAACATAACATAAATAGTCTCTTTTCTCTCAAATTCCCAAGTCAAGAACAAAGCTAGGGTTTCTAAGGGTTGGTCATCTAGGGACCATGGTGTGGTTTTTTTTCCAAATATTTTTTGTTTTCAGGCATGTATCTCTTAACTAAATTTGTATTTTTATCTTGGACTGCAATGGTTTGGAATTCATATGGTTTTAATAGTTGGTTTTCAAATTTGAGTTGGGGGTTTTGGATGATTATTATTTGAATGGATTCCCAGGTTTACATGCATTTATTTATTCTTTACTAATATATTTTGGAACTCATTAGGTGTATGGGTATGGATAATGAAATGTGGGTTATGAATTCCCCTAAATTTTTGAATAATGGAATGAAGTTCTTGGATTCCGACAAATTGTATGGATTTTTGGAATTGAAATTTGTAATAACCTCAACCCACCTAATGAAATTGGTTTAGAAACATGGTTGTATGCATAATTTAACCATTTTTAAAACTATTTCATTGCATAAAAAGTTAATGGAATATAAATGGTTTTGAATGGCCTTAGTGGCCATCATTTGGTTTAGAATTGGAGCTTGGTATCGTGGATTCCCCATGTTAGTGTATGATTGGAATGGCTTGATTCAGTAAGATTGTAAGCTCATTGGTATGGCGATACCAATAGTGAAGGACTTAATAAATGGTTCCTTGATAAATGCATGGGTTATGTGTAAATATTTTAATTTGGGCTTAAAGGGTGTTATGTAGCTCGACGTGGAAGGTGGGGGTCTTGGGGGGACCAACACTGAAAACCACATTTGCTGATATGGGGGTTTTACGTCCGTGTGCATAGTTTATACTATATATACTTTGGAATGGCTAGGGTCGTGGATTCCCTTGACCTTTCATTTATTTCTTTGGGTCATGTGACTAACACACACTGGATCATATCCTCTTAGGGGAGACTATTAATGCCAGTGATACACCTTTAATTTGAAGATACTACGATCACATTCAAGTAAAGTAACCCAACAAAGGTTGGGGTCAATTCAACAGGCAATAGGCTAACTTTGTATCACAAACTTGCTGAAATATCAAGAAGTACAGAAAAGTAATGAAGGGAATTTGTATCAAACAACAAAAAGAGACCATTTTGGATGCTTCTGGTTGTAATCAATCTGAGAGAGAAACAAGGGTTGCGTTCCCCTATCTTCGTAACTCAATAGGAATATCTTTCTTAATTAAACTAAATCAACTACTACGGGTGTTGAATCCGACAAATAGGTATCACCAACTGTCTTGTGGATGAATTAGAAAATCTCACTCTTCACCTTGTGAGTCTCAGAGTGTTGCCTTCCCAATTCTTGTATCCAATCCAAGTTTAACTATCACCTTATGGGTATCAAGTTACTGGAAGAGGGTTGGTAGACTCGAATAATCTTCGTAATCTTCCTTTTCCTAATCTTGAATTCCATTGTCAAGATAATCTTGATTATAGGCAGATTCTTAATATTTGCAACCTTTAAGAAAGAATTCAAATAGAAAAAGATCACAATACACCGCAATAACTAGCTCACCGAATCATGCACTTCTCCAACTTCATTACTACACCAGGGTTCCCGCAACCCTAACTAAGGAATTTATCTACTCATGGTCATGCTACAATCCATTAAAGTAAATAAAGTACGCATAGAAGTAATTGCATAAGAATGAAAGAAGAAAAAACCAAAGTCTCAAGTTAATTATCAAACCAAAAACCTACAATTGAATATGTCAAAGTGGATGCAAATATCTCAAAAGTGAATAACATAATAAAGGAATAACTATAGGGTATTTATAGTATCTCAAAATAATAAAGAAATCCTAATTAAAACAAAATAGGAAAATTAACTCGGCAGTGGTCAAGCCTTTGACAATGAGTCGTTAGGTCTAGTTACGATTAGTTGCCTTCTTTCATAATTCTCTTTAGGCTTCAATGGTTACGACACATTGGGTCGCTCTATGAGTCATATGTTTCTAGTCGTCATCATTCCAGTATCTTGTTATCTTTAGGGCTATTCAATCTGTTAATGTTAAAAATCCTCGCCATGAGTTGTAGTCAGTCCTTACGACTCGTGGTCTTTACTCGTCACCACTGGAGCATAAATTCTTAGGGCTTTATACACTGTTCACCATACGATTCCACACTACGAGTCATACTCTGACCTTATGACTCATAGTTTTCTATTACTTTACTTGTAATCTCAGCTTTGGCACTTGTCACCTTACGGTTGCATACCATGACTCAAAGTCACTTTTTATGAGTCCTGACCAGTCTTTACTTAGCTCCTGTAGCACACTATTTGTTGTTGTTATCCTTATGAGTTTGGATATGAGTCGTATGGTGATTTATCGACCTATAGTCTCATCAGTACTTTAATTTTTCAGAGTAGTTATTTACATTTTTCATTCCAGGCCACTTCCAACATAATTTACCTACATTACATACAAAACACACATCATCTCTGATGAAACACACTAAGTCAATGAATAATTTCACTGTTGTAAGCATCAAATTTCCAATGTTCCCATGATATATCAATACCATCAACTTAGAACATTTTTTGTACTCAGGCAAAAAAAACAAAACAAACACACAAATGATACTTAACCAGGAAGATCATAAGATACCTTTGGCAGTCGACTATAAATTTTATCTCAAAACACATTACCCTCTCATATTTTTACACTTTCAAAACCTAAATGTGCATATAGATGAAGTACAACAGAATGACACAAGGGAATCAAGTGATGACATTACATTAGCAACGAACAACCATGCATTTATACAAGTTACACTACGCAAAAAGATAAGTAATCGAACCACGCGACCCATGTACCCTCACAATCAAAGAAGTACCATTAGCTCAGCTAGATAAAATATAATAATATAGGTACATTTAAAAAGACGCTCTCACTCACATAGAAGTTCCACAGTGAGCACATAATTCCATAGGCTTGCCCTTATTTTCTTTGCCTTAGTTTTCAGACAGCTATGTTATGATGAGTATATGAAATTATTTGGCTTGTAATTTAGGCTTGAAACTGGCATGATATATTTGGTAACATTCAGTGACTAAGCCTCCTTAGAACTACATTTATTTTGGGGTGCAATTATTTTCCAATGTTTCTTTCAACCCATTCTTATTTCTCTTCCTTTTTATCCTTTTTCTACTCAATCAGATTGGGTGAGGTCTTTTATTCTATTTTTTTCTCCTTTTTTTGCAATTTTCTTTTCTTTTCTCTTTTTCACCACTATTTTCTATATGCTTTGTCTACCACACCCAAGCTTTCTTGCTTTTCTATTCATACCCCTTTATCATACCTATTTTTCTTTGTGCACCTCTATGATAGCCAACCTCAACTTAGGATATTTACCTGATTTGAGGTGCATAATTTCCAAGGAATACTAGGGATAAAACAAGTTCATTACAATCAAAATGGGAAGGTGAATTGATGTAAACAAAAATTAGGTCAATAAAGGCTGAAAAAATGGATCAAGGGATTCATATATCATTTGGTTGGTCAATCTAGGCTAAAGTGGTCTCATCATAAAAATAGCCTATTATCATCTCCTAATTTAGTACCCTGAAACCTAGGAATGGTCTAACTAGGAAGTTCTAGACTCCACACACATAGGGGACAAGGTAACACCCCAAACACAAGATATTGGGTCACATTGCTAGTTACTACCTATTATGTTCATACAATTGTTTGCCAGAATTATTACACCCCTAATTCTAATTACATTATCAAATTCACAGCGGTCACATAAATATATAAATCACATAGTTGTTAAATTTTAGGTGGGGTATCATTTTCTCAAACAAATTCAGCATAATCAGTCAAACATGTCCACTGCCTTAGCTACAATTTTTTCTTCCTAATTAAAAATCACTTAACACAAAACACAAATTAAATACAATGCATCACATATTTAAACTAGGCATGTAGTTTTTGAATTCAAATTATAGCCGATTGGAAAAGAAACTCGACAATAACAACCCATGATGGCTATGTAGTACACCCCACCCCCACCCCAAATTAAGAGACTATGCACTATCCCTAGTACATTTACAATGGAAAACAAAAGGGATAAGATATACTTGGGCACTCTAGGCACCAATACAAATTTCATCAGTATGGGGGGCCTCAAAATGGGCACCACTCTTAACACTAGTAGTACCAGCACGGGTTGGGATGCTCGTATCAATTATGGCACCGATTATGGATGATGTGCTCAATGGTGTCTCTGGCGGTAGATCTAAACTACTTCTCAAATCATCAGCATCAATAGGTCAAAAACTACTAGATCTCACTGCCATCTCTTTTACCCTCATCTAGCAGTCCCACTCACTCTGAATACTGGTAATTTTTGCATCCTTAACATCCTCTTCCTCATTTCATTTTCTCTTTTTCTTATTATTCTTTCTTCCTCTAGTACCAACATCAATATCGACCATGGGGTCAAATATCCAACACCCCAGATATTTTGTATATCCTACTTATCTTGAATCTTCATAATAATAGACAATGAGAGGAATGGTCTATCCTTTAACTCCTTAACTGCCTTTGCAGCTCAGCTAACTCAGACTGTACACCTGCTAAGTTTGGGGATTAGATACCTTAAAGTTTTTGGTTAATACATAGATTAAACCCATCAAATTGGGTCTACGTCAATCATATCTCATCTTTGATTTGCTTATCAACCCATAACTTAATTTCTTCTTCCATAAGACTCACCGTTTCCTTAATTGTACCCAAACTTTTCTTTGTCTTAGATAAGAACAACTATGGAACCATAACATAGATGGCGGGGGCTGATCTAGAATTAGATGAATATGGTGCTGTAATGGATAGTAGGGTCAGAGCTTGAGAAGTCCCTATTGCATATGAAGTCTCTGTTGCATCTAAAATCTCAACAAATACTGTTGCTTATATTTTTGTAGCCTTGGATATGGGTTTAGCATCATCTTTGATCATACCCAAATGTATAGTAGTACATGACCTAATAATCTGATCGTTATCTTGGTGTTCTAGTACTCCCATATCAAAGTAAATTTGAGACAACAAGCAGGGGAAAGTCATGACTATGTGAGTACTAATAACCCGATCTCTAATCTCCCTAGCTATCAATTTAGCTACAACTATCTCATAGCCTACCATAACACCCACGACCAGTATGGATTTATTGGGATTGACTACATTGTCCCCTAAGGTGGGATTCAATCTGTGCCATACTAGTTTCCACCTTTCCTACACCTTAAAGTTTAGGGTGTATTTTGCAATCGATGTCAAGGCATCAATAGCTACAACTACCTAGGGAGCCTCTTATTGCTCTAGTGAAATAATCTCGTCCATCCACTGGTGATGAATAATCTTATCATCCATCCCAATCTTATTCCACATTACTTTCTCCATCTTATCTGTGTGAAAGTTTATCCCAGTCGTGTTGGCCGGAGATAAGAAATCTGGCCCATTTATAATTCTACAAATAGTTTGAGCTGAGATATTTTCCAAAACACCTCAAAATACCAAGTCTGACAATTGGTCTGCACCCTTACACAGTCACCCCTAAGGATTTATGATATTTAGATTTATCTGGTACGCATCACAAAACTTACGTACCAAAGTTGCACTATACTATGTCGGTGCTCTAGTCATCTACTCGAACATGTATTTCCTAACTAGGCATCAAATACAGGCACTTTAGATATGCTTTTTGTGGTTAGCTTAATATAAAAATAAATTCCTCTCTAGGTTTTCCATTTGTAGTCTTGATGGTGATATCTTTGTTATATTGGGCCTGCATTCTTGGGTACCCCCACCATTCAATGATGGGAACTTGAGCAGGATCAATGGAAAGTAGGGTGGGAGGTACTTGTAGTGGTTGAATCTCAACTGGTGTATCGCTCTCCTCACTCCCACTTTCATCTCCAGATTTAGGCTTATCATCATCAGTATCCCCATTCTCATCATTTTATTCCTCAAGTTGGATTCAACATCACTTGCATCCTCACTATTTTTTTATTTATCGCCATCATCATCACTTTTCTCATCAGACTTGGGCGAAAAATGTGGTTGTGAGGTTCCAGGGTTATTCATTCTTGGCGTAGTCTTGGGAGGTATGTACTCTTCTAAGGTCGCATTCACATCCCTAGGTTGCTTCTCCCTGTGTCTTATCGGTATCCTTATTTATGAGATGATGATTAGCTTTTTGGGTAGGATTTTTGGGGTTTTCTTCTATGTTTATTTATTCTTTGTCAAATGAGATTTTGAGGCCATTAGTACCTATTGAAAAAGACCTATTAGTAGGTCCTAGGAAAATTAAAGAAAAATAATAAAATTTGGTGTTAGTGTAGTAGGTACTAGACACCTTACGACTCAAGATATGAGTCGTATCCTTAGGTTATGAGTCATTAAGAGTCTAGTAAGATAGAAGTATGCCTAATATGTATTTATTGGTCATTCAAGGTGTCCTCCTAGTTAGTAGTAAATTTACACTATGACTAATTACCAAAACTCATTAGCTAACCATAAATAGTTTCCTGATGCAATACCCTTTCTAGTCATTATGAATCTTGACTAAGAGTCATATACTATGACTATAACTCTTTGAGATAAGTCGTAATGTTAACAAAACACACAATCTTCTAATCAACCATATTACCGGTGGTTGTGAGTCATGAAATGATTCATTAGGTAACCCTACAAGTCATTAAGAGTCTCATAACCACTGTAACATGGGTGTTTAGAGTAGTTGGTTTTGATTCTCCATCCCAAAACAACAATACACATTAGAACTATTATCAACGCATCATGCACTCATCCCTAATCAATAATTTATAGAACAACAATTTGTGTTTACTCCCATTTTTACATTATGTTACTACTTACTCAAGAATGGAGATTGTCTACTTTTATGCACACATATGTCGTTCATGAAGTCCAAGCAACTATTGCATATTGAAGTATTTAAAACATATGAATTTAGGCACAAAACACTTACATGTTTATCTAACTTGGATTCCTTTTGAACTTGGTTTAAATAAATTTTTTGAGTCCTAACACTTTAGATTGTTCGGTTTTTGGATCTTGTACATAGCTGATGTTGAATTTACGGGATGAATTGAGGGAGTGGTCGAATTGGTCAATCAAATCAGAATTGGTTGACCCGCTAATACCACAGTATCGGGCCTAGTTGTGATTCTTGACTATGACTCATAACCACACACTATGAGTCGTGGACTCCCCTCATATGACTAGAACCTTATCTGGGTTTCCATTCATCATAACTTAAGGTGACAAGTCGTAGTCACTGACTATGACTCATTTTAAGAGTTTTGATGACACCAAAAACCAAATACATGACTATGGATTGGGTCCCAGGTCCCTACGTCCTGGCACTAGAAAACTTTTCTGGTTTATTCCTGAAATCTTCAGCCCTGCAAATTGAACACATAAGTTACCCTATAATTAAATAAGTACAAAACATGTATTTTCTCCCTTGCAACGCCTAATTTAATATTGCATAGACGTGGCTAGGTTGGATACTCATATTTCACCAACCCACTCAATGGGTTTCCTCCTATGTAGCGCTTGATTAAACATCGCAGCATGACTAAATTTCCTTGGTTAATCAGACTTCACTAAGGTCTATATCATCAATAATTTTTACCTCCTCAGTAATTCCTATGTAATGCTTCACCTTTTTCCCATTCACCTTGAGTGGGGCTTCACCATCATACTTTATCTCTATATCACCATATAGTAACACCCTTACCACGTTGAATGGTACATGCTAGCTATAATTCATCTTACTATAAAACAAGAAAAGTTGCAAATTATACAACAATACCTGATCACTAGACTCAAACACTTTTTTTTTAATTTTCAACCATGATATAACTTCATTTTTTCCATGTATATAGCAGAACTCTAATAAGCCTGGAGTTGGAATTCTTCCAACTCATTCACTTTTCTCGTTCTTAACTTAGCTGTATCATTCCACTCAAAATTGAGATTTTTCAACTCCATAGTGCTTTGTTCTCAAGTTCTACAAACAAGTGGCATGCCTTGAAATGCACAAGCTAATATGGTAAAGCATCTATAGGTGTCTTAAAACCTATTCGGTAGGCCCACAATGCATCATCCAACTTCCTTGACCTTTCAGTCCTATTGGCATTTATAGTCTTTGCCAATATGGACTTAATTTTAATATTAAACACCTCAATCTGCCCACTAGTCAGAGGATAATAAGGTGTTGCTACCTTATGCTTCACACTATCCATCTCGAGCAAACTATTGAAAAGTCGATTGCAGAAATGTGACCCACCATCACTAATGATTACACATAGAGTGCTAAAGTAAGAATAGATATATTTCTCCATAAAGGTAGCGGCACTTCTACCTTCACTATTAGGGAGCACAACCACTTCAACCTATTTAGATACATAGTCCACCGCTATCAAAATATATTTCATACCAAAAGAGATCACAAATGGACCCATGAAGTGAATACACCAAATATAAAACTACTTTAACTCTAGGATGGGTGTCATGGTGAGTTCATGGAATAGAGAGATATTTCCTTGAAGATGACATTGGTCATAGGGGAGTGGAAAATAATGAGAATCCATGTAGATTCTAGTCTAGTAAGACCCACATTGCAAGATCTTGTGGGATGTGTGGGTTTCTCCATAGTGATCCCCAATAGGTGAAGCATTACAATCAACAAGAATATCCTCATCATCTCCACCTCTGAGACACATCTACGAATCATACCATCTGCATAAGTCTTGAATAAATAAGTCTCATCCCATAAAAACTTCCTCATCTCATGCATAAACCTCTTTCGCTGCAGGAAGGACATGTCTTCTAGGACAAGATCACTTGATAAGTAATTGGCAAAATTAACAAACCAGGGGATTAGGTCCTGTGATGCTATCAAAATTTGCTCATTTGGAAAATATTCATCGATGTCATGCCCATATGTCATTTTCTTCGTTGATTCTTTGTTTATGTCTGGACAAGTGATATGCAACTTGATTTTCTATGCCTATCCAATTCTTCACCTCAAATCAAACTCTTAAAGCAAGAGAACCCAACGAATCAATCTCATCTTTGGATATTTTTTTGCCATTAGGTATCTCAAGGCTGCATGATCTATATGAACAATGACCTTAGTCTCAATGATATATGACCATAATTTTTTGAAGGAAAAAAACACTACAATAAACTCTTGCTCAGTAATAGTATGGTTCTTTTGAGTAGGGTTTAATTCCTTACAGGCATAATAGATTAGGTGAAGGATCTTTTCTCGCCATTGGCCTAAGACGATATATAAAGCCACACCGCTTGCATTATATATGATCATAAATGGTAAGGACCATTAAGGGGACACAATGATAGGGGCTGACACTAACCGCTCCTTTAGGTATTAAAAAACCTTCAGACATGAATCCTCAAAATCAAACTTCACCTCTTTCTCAAGAACATGTATACAAGGTTCACAATCTTTAAGAAATCCTTGATTAAATGTCTATATGTAATGACCCAAGACTACCCCCTAGTCATCACACGGTGCTTACAATACCAAAGGACCACAAGCTAACCCATGACTGATATCTGTTGTTAGCACTGAATAATAACGCTTAATAAATGCGGAAAAACAAGCTGAAATGCCATAAGGATCAAATACCCCCAGGACTCGATAGCATGAAAAGTAAAGCATCACATGATCTAGCAAAGCATAACAATGAATACATGTTCATATATCATCTATAGAGATATTTTATCAAACACTTGTAGGGCGTAGGCTTGTTCATATACTAATATGTCATGATTTTATCACTTTATTCACATGGACATTCTATTAAACACTTTGGGAGCACATAATCATGGATAACTTATAAACATGGAAACTACAATGCCCAACTTACAATTCTATGGGTTTAGCATTCAATTCATATAATTCCACATAAAATACTAATATAATTTCATGAATCATATAATAATCGTGGATTAAAGCACAATTAACATTATAGACACATTAATCACTTTGTAAATTCAAGGGTTTATCAAGATAATAAGATATTCATCACACATGTTATTCAATTTCATGAAACTTGCACTTAAATCATGGATGGAAGCCCAACTACTATCATGAATATGAATTCAATCTAATTCAAATATGAATTCAATCTAATTCAAACACGAAAATCATAAATCTGAGATCCTGTATATTTAAAAAGGGATTCTTGGACTCTATGGGTGAAAGGAACCCGTAGATGAACACGTAACATACCTGAGAAGAAGATTTATTAAAGGTTCTTGGAGAGATTCTTGAGGATTGACCTTGATTCTTAAACTAGGGTTTTTGCCTCTTGAGAGAGAATGATTTAATTTGGGGAAAACTGAATGAATAATGGTGTAACTAGGTTTATTAAGGTTGAATTTCATGTTAAAGGCAGACTAGGTCCATGGAAAAAGACTTAAATACCCGTAGAATAATTTAAAAACTTAGAATTTAAAAATGGAAATTAACTAAAAAATTGCGATCTAGGCTCTTGGCGCGACGCGACGCTATCGCGCCGTGTCACTGGAAAGTGGACAACTGGGAATTGGACCATCAATGCGATGCAGCCGAATTGCGTTATCCCTTGGATGCGACCTGAAAGTTTACCGCAACACGGTGGGATCGCATTGGTGTACTGGGAATTGACAAATATTAAAATAAACTGTGGCGTGATGCGCCGGTATCGCGGTACCTCACTGGAAACTGACAATTGCTATTTTGAAAATTACTCATTGATAAAAGTGTATTCATCTTTAAAGCAAGTCTTTGACATTTTTGGGATGAATTTAAGCTAGGTGAAAGTATGGGGTGTTACACTGTAGAACCCAAAATGACCTATAAAACTTCGAATCCCCTTCTCTAAACACGGAGAAGGTAATTTTTCAATCATTTTAATTTCTTCCTTATCCACCTCTATACTTGTTTTTGAGATTTCACGACCAAGCACATTTCCTTCTTTAACCATGAAATGACACTTTTCCCAACTTAACACCAAGTTGCATTTCTATCATCTATAGAGAGCATTGACCAAGTTGAATAAATAGTCATCAAAAGAATCACCAACTACTGAAAAATGATCCAAAAATACCTCAATGGTGTCTTCTACCATATCAAATAATATCAACATCATACATCTCAGAAATGTGTCTAGAGTATTGGAAAACAAGAATGGCAATTGTCTGAATGCAAAGGTCCAATAAGGATGGGTAAATATTGTATCCTCTTGATCTTCAGGAGAAATCGTGATCTGATTGTAACGTGAATACCCATCAAGGAAACAATACCACCCCTGCCCGCCAGCCTATCAAGTATCTGATCCATGAAGGGCATAGAGAAATGGTCCTTTTGAGTCTATGTGTTCAGTTTTTTGTAATCCATGCACAATCTCCAACCTGTGACTAGTCTCATTAGCACGAGCTTATTTTTCACATTCGATACTATCATAATTTTGACTTTCTTTTGGATGCATTGAGAAAAACTAACCTAATATCTATCCTCAATAGGGTAAACTACACCAGTATCCAACCATTTGATAATTTCTTTCTTTACCGCCTCCTGCATAAGAGGATTTAGTCAATATTAAGGCTCAATACTAGGAATGCGGTATGGCTAAAGTTTTATCTTGTAAGTACAAATACCTGGTGGAATACCCAAAATATCTATAATGGTCCACCTTATAGCTCTTTTAAACCTCTGCCACATTGATAATAACTCATCTACCTCAGTCTTAATCAAGTCAGCCACAATAATAACAGAAAAAGTATTGTCGGCCTCTAAAAATAGATAGTACAAGTGATAGGGGAGGGCCTTCAACTCAAAGATAGGTGGGTCCTCAATAGATTGTCAAGCTGGAGGAGTTGTTTTATTCTTCAAGTCAAGATCAAGCTTTTTATGGGCATAGATATAAGAATCATTCTGATATAATAAACAAACCATCTCATCGTACTCCTTAATACCATCACTCTCAAAGTTCACAATCACCACTAGTAATTCTTATACACCCAACCTCTCCTTAATTGGAACAGTCACTGAATCAACCTCATCATTAATGGTGTTTATCATACACACTACTCTCATATCATTCTACTGCATTATCGAATGACATACCATGAAGGTTACATGCTCATTATTGAGTTTGAACTTTATCGATCCCAACTCTATAACTACAAATGCCCTACCCTTAGATAGGATGGGTCTTCCTAAGATGATAGGGACTAGGAAGACCACCTTACAATTAAGAATCACGAAATAGGCTAGAAATATAAAGGATGCAACCTTCACCAATACATAACAAAGAATACCAATAATTTTTTTCACGGTCCGATTTGCCATCAGCAACATCATAGATATTATTTTGGTTGCCCCCAACCCTAACTATTTAAACACAACTAGCGTCATAAAATTAATACTGGATACCAGATCACGTCAATACTGAGCGAAGTTGAATGACCCAATAGTACATGGAATGGTGAAAGTTACAGGATCCTTCTTCTCCTCTAAAAATGGCCTAGAAGCCACAACACTACTGTGGTGCACATTCTCAGCAGGCTCATAACTTATCGTCCACTTATATGTGACAAAATCTTTCATGAATTTTGCATAAACAAGAATTTTTCTAACACTTCTACGAGAGGAATATTCAAAGACAGTTCCTTCAACATCGACAGAAACTTTTGGTATTTACCTTCCTCTTATTTCTTTGTAAACCTCTACAGAAAAGGTGGTGGAGGTCTTGGAAGGCTTATTATCCTTTCCCTTCCCTTTATCCATATCACCAATATGCTAAAAAATTATTGATTTTTCAAATTCTACTATAGGTGTCTCATCAACTTCAATCTTATCACTATCATTCCTTGGCTCTACTGTAGTAGGCATAAGGGGATCCATTATGGTTTTACCTCTCCGAGTAGTAATGGAATGAAAATGACTATTATTTTTTGGGTTCTATACTATATTGCTGGGAAGAGTCTTAGGCTTCCTCTTATTCAATATGGCTGACATTTGGCAAAACTGCTGCTCTAGTTATTTACTTTCAGTAGCATGCGAGTCAACTTTTTCATTCAATAATGACATATCATACTTAATCTCTTTATGGAAACTATCCTAACTCTCTTGTACCTTCACCAGTTTGGTCTGCAATTCCTCTACTCTTGACTATGTATCACGACTACCCGGTGGAATATATTTGTCACTCTTCTCTTTATAGTCATCTTTGCACCTCCAATCACCATCTCACTCTCTATTTTTTGTCTATATATATCACCGTAGTAATTCCAACCTTGGTTTCCTTACCCCTGGTCTTAGAAACCCACTAATTAATGATCTTGATACTTAACTTCCTCTTCCTATTCTGACTTATAAGCTCTAGAATTTGTCCCCTGTGCCCCTTCTATGTTCACTTTTTCAGAAGTCTCTATTGCAAATTGACAGCTCCCACGCACACACGTAAGTGTACATGGTCTTATCAAGTAGTAAAGTGTCTTCAAGGAAGCCCAAGTATCGAACTCTCAGGTACTTGTATTCGCCGCCTATCTAATTCTAGTTTAACCTATTAAGGAGAGTAGAAAATAGAGTTTTAAAGTTGTAAATTAAAACTAAACTAAACTAATGCAAAAAAGTAATGACTTAGGAAAATCTATGGATAGTATCCCATGGTTAAGGATTATGAACAATCATACTATGTTGTTGAATTTCATTCGTTAACTTGCTTATCTTGGTTGTTGATTCGTAGGGTTAATTGCATGATCATGGTTTCCCAACCTCTAATCTTTTACCTAAGTTGAACTTTAAACCTACATTGTTGAGTGGGAATGTAATAATTCACTTAAGTTATTAACAAATATGATCCTACATATGAATCAAGTATGGTATCTAAGTACATACCTATCCTAGATACTAATTCAAGTTTCTTATTTTATAAAGAATCAAGAACTATACTTTGCTTATTCCCATGTTCTATCTCCCTATTCCTTCTCCAGAGTTCACAAGGTTAACAATTGATGTATTCTAAGGGTAGCTAATCCTTGAAATAGTTTAAACAAGAATAAACAAACAACAAATGATGATAAGTAAATCAACAAACTTAATTCAAAATGAAAGTAGTCATGGTCTTGGCCTTAACCCTGGATAGGAGTTTTAGACTTTAATAGAAATATTCATCATCCAATACCTTGGATTGATGATACAAACCATGAAAGAAACTAAATTTAAGATAATAAAACCCTAAAAGAAGTTGTGGTAGCCTCCTTAATCCTCCAAGACGTCCAAAAGTGATTAAAAAATATTCACAAAGTGCATTTATATCTTTGGGGTAAGCCCACGTTATTTAGGAAAAGGATTCAGCATTTTTTACAGGTGTGGAGTGGGGCATGCGTCGCACGCTTATCAAACGGTGCTGCTGAAATTGTTGTTCAGAATTTTTTTCTAAGTCAAGGGAGCTCCGAAATGAGCATGCGTTGCATGTTAATTGCTGTTAGGAGCTATACGCTCCTATTGGTTGCTATTTTGGGCCTTTTCTGAATCTATTGATGTTTTACACACATCCATTGGAAACTCCTACACTTCACACATGCTCAATATATTCCAGGGGTTCAAAAGTGCATCAATCTGCGTATTGTGCCTTCGTTGAGATATTCCGAGCCTTTTTGAGTTGCTCCCACTTAATTTGACGCTTGTATATCCTTCATATATCATTATAATCCATTACCCAAGCATCCTATAGCATTATACAGAAAAATTTAGAGCTCAAAACAACAAAATATCTAACACGACGAAATAGAAATAAGAGCTAAGCATAGGCAAATTTCACATTTATCTTTAACTCATTGTTTTGACCCTTGGCTTGATCCAATTGACCCTTCAGCAATATGACTAAGGAAGCCCAATTTCCTTATCCGCTCATTTCCATTTCTCTGCTATAATATGATTTGTCTATTAATTAGCAATATTATATGGATCACTTAGATCAAGGGAATGTACTGCAAGCGGATCATGCCAAACCTCTTCTAAATTGCCTGCTCTCACTAGTTCTATCACTTAATGATTTGGCAGTAACAATCTCTCTAGGTCACGATGTAGTGGAAGTAAGGGATTGGCTTTACTCCTGGTGCTAGGCATACACTGACATATGACCTACTAAAAACTGCAAAAAACAACCCAAAACTTTAGCAAATCGAGTCAACAACTCAACACTGTATTCCCCAGCAACGACGCCATAATTTAAAAATGCCAAAGCTACACCTTCAATCTAAAGATAATAAATTTGATGCCAAGTAAAGTAACCTAACAAAGGTGGGGTCGATCCCATAGGTAATAGGCTGAGTTTATACCTCAAACTTGTTAAAATGTTAGGAGGTACGGGAATGTAAAAGGGGGAATTTGTATCAAACAACAAAAGGAGACAATTTTGGATGCTTATTGTTGTAATCAATTTAAGAGAGAAACTAGGCTTGTGCTGGTGCTTTGTAACTCATTAGGAATTTCATTCTTAATTCGACTACTGGTGTATAATTTGACAAATAGGTATCACCAACTGTCTTGTGGATGAATTTCCAAATCTCACTCATCACCTTGTGTGTCTCAGGATGTTGCCTTCTCAATTCTTGTCATCAATCCTAGTTTAACTATCACCTTATGGGTATCAAGTTATTAGATGAGGATTGGTTGCCTCGAGTCACTATCGTAATATCCTTTTCCTAATATTTACCTCCCCTGTGAGGATAATATCAAATATCAGTGGATTCTTAATCTTACAAATCATTAAGAAAGAATTCAAATCAATAAAGATCACAATACACCACAATAACTATTTCACCGAGTCTTGCACTTCTCCTAATCGTTATTAAACTAGGGATGCCATAACCTTTTCTAAGTAATTTATCTACTCGTTGTCATGAAATAATCCATGTAAGTCAATGAACAAAATATAGAATTAATTGCATAAGAATGAAAGAAGAAAAATCCAAAGTCTTGAATTAATTATCAAACCAAAAACCCACGAACAATCACTATATAGAAGTGGGTGCAAATATCTCAAAAGTGTGTATCATAATAGAGAAATAACCCTAGGATATTTATAGTATCTCAAAAAAAATCCTAATTAAAATAGAATAGGAAAATTAAGTCAGCAGTGGTCAATCCTCTAAAAATGAGTCATTATGTCTGGTTATGACTAGTTTCCTGTTATTGTAGATCTCTTTAGGCTTCAGAGGTTATGACTCATTGGGTTGCCCTACGAGTCATATGTTGCTATTCGTCATTATTTATGTAGCTTGTCATCAACAGGGTATCTTGAGTCTATTATTGTTACAATTCCTTACCATAAGTTATAGTTTGTCCTTACGACTCACGTTCTTCACTAGTCACCATTGGAGCATAAATCATCAAATCCTTATACATTGTTCACTATATTATTTAACACTAAGAGTCGTATTCTGACCTTACAAATTGTAGTATTCTATTAATTCACTTGTAATCTCATCTTTAGCCACTTCTCACTTTATAATTGTAGGCCATGACTCGTAGTCACTCCTTACAAGTAATGGTATGTCTTTTCATATATCATGAATCACACTTTTTGTCGCTCTTATCCTCAACGAGTTTGGATACGAGTCTTAAGGTGACATAACAACGTATCTTGACTAGTACTTTAATTTTTCGGAACATTTACTTAAAGTTTTCATTTTAGGCCACTTCAAATGTAATTTGACTTCAATACATATAAAAAACACATCATAACCTATTAATCATCCTAATTCAAAGGATAATTCATCATTTTAAGAATAAAATGTTCCATGTTCGCACGACATATCAGAGACGGACCTATATATCTCGTGGTTCCCTTAGGATGTTAGAGCTAAAAAATCCAATTTAATGATGTTAAATATCATGCTAAACCTTGTTCCCTATACCATCATTATCTATATGTATATATGCATGTATGTGTACATCTACGTTGAGTTTGGATTGTATTATTAAATTGCATTATTTTATGCCTTCCCTGAGTTACATGCTAGCGTTCACCCCGCTAACCATCCCCGAACGTTACTTCCTTTCTTGATATAGTGTCCTAGTGCTTTCTTCCATTGATTTGTGCAGTGTTAGGTGGTACGGTCGTCTATCGGGTGCGAAGAAGTGGTGAGCTTCTCTTTTTCAAATATCTTGGTCATTACCTTTGTTTCATTCCAACTTTTAGAATCTAAGAGTTCACATTAACATTATCATTTTCATTTTTATTGTCATGGTTGGGGGTATGTCCTAACCTTACTTGACATTCAAATTGGTTTAGAGGCTTTTGTGGAGAAAATGTGGGTTGGATGGTGTTGTTGAATCTTAGAGATTATTCTTGAGTTACAATAACAATTTTATCTGTATTCTATATTGTCGGCGCCATAGCCTTACGACTTAATGCATCTGCTACCATATTTTCTTTCCCTGAATGATACAAGATATCAACATCATAGTCTTTTAATAGTTCAAGCGACCTTCGCTGCCTCAAGTTTAGATCCTTTTAGCTAAAGATATAATACATAATCTTGTGGTCAGTATATATGTCAACATGAATCCCATACAGATAGTGGCACCATATCCTTAAGGTAAATATAACCGCTGCTAGCTCAAGATCATGTGTTGGATAATTTTTCTCATATGGACCCAATTGTCTTGGGGAATATTCTATCACTTTACCATTCTACATCAACACACATCCTAAGACAATTCTTGAAGCATCAAAATACACTGCATACCCTTTTGTGCCTTCTAGAAGTACCAATACAGGTGTAGAAGTCAACTTATTCTTTAGATCTTGGAAACTCCTTTCACATGCATCATTCCATTAAAACTTGGAAGCTTTGTGTGTTAGCTTTGTTAAAGGTGAAGAAATTGAAGAAAACCTTTCAACAAACCTTTTATAATAACCTGCTAACCCAAGGAAACTGCAAATCTCCATAGGCGTTATAGGTCTTGTCCAATTCTTCACAACTTCTATCTTTTGAGTATCAACCTTTATTCGTTCATCAGATACAATATGACCCAAGAATGCCACAGATTTTAACCAAAGCTCACATTTAGAGAACTTTGCATATAGCTTACGATCATAAAGAATCAGTAACACCTGTCGTAAGTGACTGGCATGGTCCTCATTTGATCTCAAATAAACCAGAATATCATCTATAAAAACTATCACAAACACATCTAAGAATGGATTATTCATTTCCCCAACGGACTGAAATAATGCATGAGGCACTTATGAACTGAATTATGACTGAATGTCTGAATTTGAATCATGATGCATGAACTGAACTGAGTTCACAATTTACATGGATGCGAACAACTATCTCTTGGAATAGAAATATTCATGAAACTTCTGATAGTAAGACCAGATCGGAAGATGGAAAAACCATAGGAACTTGTCTGTCTAACTACTAAATAGAATTGTTAGCTATACAGATTGAATTATACTAAAAGCTTATACTCAGCTGGAGTATTTCTTCAACACTCTTTCTATGAAGTTATAACAACAGTAGGAAGCAAAGAACTTCGGCATGATATGAATAAGATATATGAGTAAGGACTCTTAATAAGGCTATAACTCTGTAACATGGAACATAGGCCTATGAAACATAAACCAGAATTTCTATGCCTTAGACAATGCAACTACTAATCTCAAGCTTAGACATACTCCTCAAATACTCCCTCCACTATACATTCCGCTTTATTACTGCACTTTACTTGAGGTTACTGAAAATGTTCACATTGGCAATAATAACTCTATCTACTGAAGTTGATCTGAACTGAATTCTCTCTCAATGTTCGAACCTACTCGATTCTACAAAGTACACCCATAATACTGTAATACTAGTCGAAATCATGAATTTAATACACCCTGTGTTTTCACAACTTCTCATCTCAAGCATAATTCTTCTTACCACTTCAATAACTAAATTCAACCTCTTACTAGGAATGCACTAACGCACAATGCACCCATCCACTTATATACACCAACATGATATTTAATCCTATTAGTATAACCATATACAAACTTCTAGGAAGATACCCATAAAAGAATCTTTCTCATATCCTCTAAACCTCTGTCAATAACAACTTCCATAAACTATCCCCAAGAAGACACACCTAGAATTCTCAAATAATCATGACATATACAAAAAGTTTAACCTCAATCTTCCTTCACCCTTATAGCCTTATATAAAATAAGCATGCAATAATCTTTCCTCAACAAGAAGTATTTACTCTCTCCGATTAAACAATAGATCATTAATTTTTTATCACCACTATCTTAACATTAAAGAGATGTCACTGAAAGGTTAAAGCATAAGGACCTGAAGCATTAAAGAATTCTATGCATAACTTGGATGCTTAATTGAGGCCTGAGAAATAAAGTATCCATGACCTGGATTCATTACAGAGATAAAAACTGAGGATATACATGACATAATCTAAATTTTTCTGATCATTAAGAGAGTTGCATGAGTACTAGAACTGAACATACTGTAAAGCATGAGTACATGAGTCATGATCTTCATGACCTAAGATTGGAGTTCATAAATTTCATGTAATATAATTCGTGCAGCTGAGTAAATTGGAACTCCTTATACTAAGAACTGGAAGCATACACGATTCTATGGAAGGTGTATCAATATGAGTTATGATCATGGAGCTGACATGTAAGTCATGAGTAGATATCGTGATGACTAAAAAACAAAACTTTGCACTAAGATAAGGATGGGCTGGGAATTATCCTCCCTTACCGCTGCTCCGCAACACATTGGCCCACTACTAGAATCTGAGAGCCTGACTTGGTTCCTTGTTGTATCATCTCGTCCTTATCTCTAAGACATCATTTTAAGTGTGCGGGACCCTTTTGATAAATTCTAAATTGAACTGCAACCACTTTGTTCTAAAGTTTGGAATATGACAATACTCATCATTAACAAATTCACTTTGAAAGACTACACTTAAAAGTGCAAAACCCGCAGGTAATACTCCCTTATAAGATACAATTCTTAACATTTTTATAGTCCCAATAGTCATCACATAATAACTTAAAAACTAACTAACTTAGAATCTTCATGAGTATCACCATACCATGAGTTCACACTATCAAGAATTTCAACACTATTTTCTATTAGCTCAATCTTCAAAGATTCAAACTTAGATTCTAACACTTAATTTGGATATCCCCAAACCTTAATGAACCATAATAACTTCCTTCATAGACTACTTATATCATATCTCTAAATCACACCTACATTATCATATTTAATTTCAAACCAATATACATAAATTCTTGTATACACTATTTCAAGCCTTGGGGTTGACCTATCATACAACTAACCCCATGGATACAAAATACACTTAATGCAAGTAGCACTATCCCCACTTTACTACTGCTAAACTTTTGGGTTTATACTTCTAAATCTAGATCATATGTTGTCATAGGATTCTGAGAAGGGATTTGAAAGCATATCCTTTAGATATCATCTTTATTGCTCTACGATATAAAATGATCTGACCCCTAAGCACTGAGATACTACCCCTTCAATAAATAATAGGTTCATTGGGAAACTAAAAATGAACGACTCTATTTCTATAGTCAACTGAGGCATAACATGAATAGAGTCAATTCATGTAGAGAATGACATCAAAACAGTCATCTCTAGTTCTACAAAATCTACTAAAGTGATTTTTTGAGATACTATAATTGGGAAGCTTCTATATACCCATCTTGCTATGATAGACTTAACCACTAGGGTGGACACTAAGAAAGGCTCTACTAATGTTTCTAGATTAACTTCAACATTGAAAGCTCTATAAGGAGTCACAAAAGAAGGTAAAGCTTCGGGATTTAATAAATTATAAACATAAATATAAAAGACCTATAATGCACTCATAACCATATCAAGAGAACTTTCCTGATCATGTCGAGACTGGAGTGCATACAATCTATTCTGGTGTTGACCACTGGTGGCACTGGAAGTGGTGCCCTGTTGAGTCAGACGACCTGCTAGTGCTGCTGAAGAGTTAGTCTGAGCCTACTGGAGAACATTTATACCCTTCCATATACTTACAGGGAACTCCCTCATCCCATGGCCTAGCTTTCCACATCCAAAACACACACCACTACTAGCCTTATGCACACCCTAATGATTTCTACCATATTTTTGGCAAAGTGTATTAGTACAACCACTGTTCATTCTTCCCTGAGGCCTAGAGCCTAGCATTTTATCCCAATTGTTATTCCTAAACTTTGGCAATGGCGCACTAGCTGAAAAAAAAGTTGGGGATGAGAATATTTGGAGGAACTGGAAAGGGTTACCACTCTCTAACCTTGATTTAAAACTATTTGTTCTCCCTACCCTTCTCCCCTTACTCTGTTGAGCATGAACCATAAGCATAGATAAGAAAACAGCCTATTGATTATTCTGAACAAATACTAAATTAGCTAAGGTAGTAAAAGTAGCTCTGAATTTGGCATGAGAGACATGCTCATTTAGGGGATCTTCCTGAACAGGTGAATGTGCGGGATGCTTCCCATTCCTTCTTTCATTGTTTCTTTTGAGAGGCATTATCTATTAAAAAAATAAAGGATGAAATAGATCTTATCCTCCTTTGCACGACATGAACACTGAAAAAAGGAAAACTTTTCCTAAAATGTCTTGTAGCCTCTTGTCCATAAGTGTGGCGCGCTTTATACCCATGCACAAGATTCTACTCAACGTTACTTTCAGACTCCCTAGGACACTATAAAATCTTAGGCTCTGATACCAAGTTTTTTCATTACTCGAGGCTACCCCCTAGTTGCAAAAATAGTGCTTACGGTCACAAGTGACCATAAGCTAATCCATGAGTTGGTACCTACTGTGAGCACTAAAGAATATAATGATAATAGACATGCATGGAAACTAACTGATAAGGCCATGAGGTTTTAAATACTAAAAATACAACTGATTTCACAAGTTTGTAACATCTACAAAACATACTGAAATAGGACTAATAAGACTAATAAACTAACTGACTGTCTGAATATCTTAAAGCCTCTACACTGACTGAGGAGTTAATGGGATAGGCCCCAATTAACTCCAACTAAGTAAAAAGTAATACAAAAATACTGAATAAACATAACAGGTCCTTGATAGATAAGGACTCACCACTGTTGCTGCTGCTGAAGAGCCAAACTGTCTAAGTAAGGTCAAAAAACTAAGCGTCTGAACCTATGATATAAGCTATCATAGCATAAAGAAGTTAATATGGTCAGTACTTTCAATATATTGGAATATGAGATAAGGTTAGGCTGAAATGCATGGGTTAACTGTGCATAAAGTAATAACAAACTGAATAGTATAAGATAACTGAGTATTTATGCATCGAAACTGAAATACTGAGGATTTAGGACCAACCATATAATATTTTTGAAATAATTTGTAAACTGAATTACTTAAATCAGCTAATTGAATAACTAGAAGTTTGTATGCTATGGTCAACAAAACCTGAACAAAATCCTGTATAGAATACTGAACTAAGATTATGGGAGATATCATCTAACCGACATGCCCCAATCTAGGCTAAGTGGGTTTCAACCTATAACCCCAGTTGAAAGGTTATTTGTATTGTGCCACGGGTACTAGCAATGGCTTTGTGGATCCACTAAAATTGGTGTCCCAAAGGACTAAAGAGTAACCTTATACTATCATAAAACTCATGAGATATGTATCAACCCTAAACTGGAAGGAAGACATCTCAAACCTATGTTGACTACATAATTCTGTAACTTAGGGATTGCTACTAAGGTTCAAACCCTAAACTGGTAGGAATGCTTCAATCCCTAGGTTTTCTCGGTACTGAAATCCTACTCTTAACTGAATGACATTGTTTGATGGATTGAACTAAGCTTAACTGAACATACAACTGATCATAATAACTGACTGAATGATAATGCTCATGGTATATCTGAAATCATTCTGAAGATACTAAAATTATGTAAACAGATAAGTATCGGGTGTTCATAACCCTCCATCACTGAATGGAGAAAACAATACGGACACATAAAGCTTTAAAACCATAGTATGGAATCAATGTTCAAAATCCAACACTTAGGCATTTCATCAAACACATGAGAGTCATGAACTTAAGCATGGGAATGAGTAAATTATGTGGTGATAATATAGTTATAATTCTAAAACAATGAATTAAGTTTTTAAATGACAAGAGTTCAATATTCAAAACATGCAAGGGCTCATTCCATCGAAAACACATTTAATCAAAACTTAAAATCAAATTATCACGAGGTTAATGGGTATAATTTAACTTAATCGTGTAAAATTCATATTTAAAACATAAAAATAGATTCATAGACTCCATAGGTGAAAAAGTCTCATGAATAAACATCACACATACCTTAAACCCTTAAGCTTGAAAAAGAAACACCAAGCTTGATGATTTCTTCAATGCTCTTAAATTGGGGAACTTGAATTCTTGGTTTCCTTGATGTTCTCAGGAGTTGAATAGGGTTTCTTTGAAAGGAGGATTGGTAAAGATGGGAAAATAATGCCCTAACTGATGTTATAATTCGTAATTTGATGACTCGAACTGAGGGGAAAAATACATTTTCTCCTCAAACATTTAAATTCATATCACAAATGTGTTTTAAAAGGGAACCGCGCTATGATGAAGGCTCCATCGCTATTACAACCATGATGCAGCCCCATCGTGATGAGATACTGGAATCGTGATCCAAACATAACCCAATCCTCATTTGAAAAATCTAAAAATTCCCCGAGACATGCTTCTTATACCCTTGAATATGAATAAACTCAAAAACCAACATCTCGGGGTCTGGAAGACCAATTTAAAAATCCTCAAAGTTAAGAGGCCAAAAATGACTTAGTACCTTACACTTAGTGAAATTTTCAGGTTTTAATCCTCATATACATGCAAATAGGAGTTGAACTGAGCTAACAATAATATGGGATATTACAGCCTATTTGTTCACTTTTTCAGGTCATTCATCCCAAATTATTTGATGCTCATGGAAACTCTTCTGTCCCACTTGAGGACAATGTGGATGGGACTCGTCCTACTTATGGAGTTTAGACTTAGTTTAGGGTCGGTGCTTCTGATTATCCTAGTGGAGTTCCTCCGATCTCCATTGATCTTTTTTCTATGGGTGACACTCATGCTTAGTCACCTCCAAGAGATATTCCTAATGTTGAGTCCCATCGTTCTATTCATCAGTTCACCCAATTAGTGATATCTCAATTACGTCAATCAGGTCCTGCTGGTGCTGCTATTAGATCTTCTAAGGACACTAGGTTTGGCCAATTTATGAGGCTGAATGCTCTGACCTTTACTGGTTCTAAGATTGAGAAGGATCCTCAAGGGTTCATAGGTGAGATGGAGAAGATTTTTTTTGTGATTCATGCTTCTGATTTTGAGGGTGTGGAGTTCACTACATACCGGCTGAAGGATGTAGCGTATCAGTGGTATGAGGAGTGAGACCAGTCTAAGGGTAATGATACAGAGTTGGCAAAATAGGAGGGTTTTTCTTGTGTTTTTCTTGATCGTTTATTTCTCAAGAGTTAAGAGAGTTGAAGGCTGAGGAGTTCGTAAATTTAAAGCAAGGAAAAATGACTATGAAGTAGTATGCCATAAATTTTTATCAGTTGTCCTGTTATTATCCTGAGTTTGTTCTAGGATGAGGGATAGAATAAGGAAATTTTATAGAATAAGGAAATTTTCTTCTCGATTGTCCCGCAATCTGACTTTAGAAAGAAAGGCTACCTTGTTGAACTAGGACTAGATATATCTAGGCTTGTGGTATATATACAAGAGGTTGAGGATGAAAAGAAGAAACAAGTTATAGTAGGGGAGAGGAAAAGTAAGATATCCAGGTACTCTAAGTAGGGTGGAGGTCAGCAGAATAGTAGTAGAGATAGCAGGCAGTGGTCTAAGAAGAAGTGAGAAAAATTTGGTTCTTATTCTACGACTAGTGATCCATACCCTAAGTTGTTTGGTGATTGTCAGTTCTAGGGAGATAGTGGGTTTAGGGAATAGGGTGCCTAGTTTCAGGCTAGTAGAGCTCAATTGGACCCATCTTATCCTCCTTGTCACTTTTATGGCTAGGTGCATTATGAAGTATGTGATGAGTGGAGGAATAAGTTCTTTAAGTGTGGTCAGCTTGGTCACACGTAGTGAGATTTTCCTTCTAGGGTTGCTTCAGGGGATAATAAGTCCCAGTTGTTACATCTTCAGCTCCTGCAACAAAGAGTGTTATTTCTGGCTCAAGCACTAGTCGAAATGTTTATGCTCTTGCCACCCGTCAAGATTCTAAGGCATCTCCTAATGTTTTTATTGGTGCGGTAAAATTTTTCTCTCATAATGTATATTTTATGCTTGATACCGGGTCTACCCTTTCTTATGTGAACCCTTATGTGGCTATTGATTTGGTTTTGGTCTCGACTGTATTCCCAATCTTTTTTCTGTGTACACCCTAGTGGGTGACTCTATTGTGTCTAGAATATTCTATAGGTAGTTGTGTGGTATCTATCTATGGTAGGGAAACATTAGTGGATTTGATAAAGGTGGACATATTAGATTTTGATGTGATTTTGGGGATGGATTGGCTCCATTCGTGTTATGCCTCTCTAGATTATCGGATCCGAAGGGTCAGTTTCCATTTCACAAATGAGTCGGTGGTTGAGTAGGAAGGTAGCTTCTTAGTGACTAAGGAAGGTTCATTTATTATCTTAGAGCCCTAAGGTTGATCTCCAAGGGATGTTTCTACCATTTAGTGCATGTTGGGGATTCTAGTTTCGAAGGTCCTTCACTGCAATCTGTCCCTGTTGTATGTGAGTTTTCCAAGGTGTTTCTTGATGATCTTCTTGGTATTACTCCCAATAGGGGAACTGATTGGGATTCATCTTCTCCCAGAAAATCATATTATATCTACCCCTCTTTATAAAATGGATCCAGCTGAGTTAAAAGAACTTAGGGAGAAGTTGAAAGATCTTCTAGATAAGGGTTTTATTTTTCCCTAGTATTTCTCTGTGGGGAGCTCTAGTACTCTTCTTGCATAAAAAGGATGGGACCCTTCGGATGTGTATAGATGTTTCCCCCAAGTGCACATGTAAGTGTACGTGATATTACGAAGTAATATAGTAGCCTTAAACAAAGCCGAATATCGATCCCTCAGAGATTTGTGTTAAGAAACTATCCAATTCTAGTTTAACAATTGAGATTAACTAGTGCAATAGTAAACAAAAGAATTTGAAAGTTATAATTAAAAGTAAACTAAAGTAATGCGGACAAGTAAATACTTTGGACAATCAATGGATGGAAACCCGACATTAAATCACTACAAGCAATCATACTACGCTATTGAATTTCATTCATTAGATTAATTATCTTTGTTGTTTATTTGTAGGTTTTATCGCAGGATCATGGTCTCCCGACGTCTAATCATCTGCCTAACTTGGACATTACAACTGCATCATTGAGCGGCGATATAATAATCTAATTATATTCATGAAGCTATCATCCCACATGTTATTCAAGCAAGGCCTCTAGATATATCCCTACCCTAGATGCTAATTAAAATTCCTTATTTTATAAAAGAATAAGAACCTTACTCTATTTATCCCCACGTTCTATCTTCCTATTCCCCCTCCCGAGATCACAAGGTTGACAATATATGTATTCTAAGGTTATATACTCTTTAAAATAGTTAAAACAAGGATAAAAAAACAACCAAATATGATAATAAATCCAAACAAACTCAGTTCAAAGCAAAAGTAAACATGTTCTTGTCCTTAACCCTGGAAAAGGGGCGTTTAGCCACTAATAAATATAATCGTAATCATGATTATTTAATACATGATATAATCCATTAAAAATCTAAAGTAAATATATATAAACCCTAAAATAACTTTTTATCATACACTCTCCAAATCTCCAAGACGTCCAAGGTGAATAACAACAAGTTCAAGTGTCCTATTTATAGGACAAGGCTTTTTGCCGTCGGTGGAACAAGAGGTGCGTCGCGGGGGTCATTCTGCTAGGATGGGGGTATATACATGGGATAATCATGAGGGAACAATTTTTTGGGTCCCTTTGGAATATTACTATGTATATCACGCACCCACATCCCTTTCTAAGGTCCTACATGCGCTGGTGACATCCAAAGTGTCCATTTTACGTCAAGTTTTGTCATGTGCTTCTGTTGATCCATTCCCAGCCTTGTGGTGTTGTTTACACTTTATTTACAGATTTTTTATCATTAATATATCATAATAATCAACTCACCAAGAATTCCATATCATCAAAAACCACGTATTAGAGCTCAAAACAACACAATATCAAGAACGGTGAACTAGAAACTCAAGCTAAGACTAGGCTTGCTCACGTTGATCTTTAACTTATTGTTTTGACTTGGATTGATTAAATTGACCCTTTAAAATTATATACAAGTTGTTACACACATAAATACACAATAATACCATTAGTAACTCATTAAAAACAATATAATCCATCGATCTCAACTAGACAAACACCTAGCTCAAGCTAGTAACATTAGTTTTCACATTTGAACTCTAAGTGACCAATTTAAGTACAAACTTATTTGAAAGACACCATGAACATTGTAATCAAATACTTAGACACTTATATTCTTAATTATATAATAATTAACTCATTAATCACACAAGAAGTCCTCAAAACAAGGCTAAATGAGTTAGGATAACAACACTAAGGCGTATAAACCACCTCAGATCACCACCCCATACTTAACACCTTATTCGTCTTCGAACAACTCTCTACTCTAAGAATCATACGTTGGGGTTACCCTACACTTCTACTAAATGCAATACACTCAATCTAGTACTACAATTACAACACAAAATGCAAGTTTCTACACTAAGCATGTTACATACACAATTGACAGTTCAAGAATACTACTTCAAAACATCCCATCCTTAAGAATTGAATCACCTGGTTAGAAAACTCATGCGTATTGTTCAATCAAATACATCATATAATTCACCCAACATTCATCAAACATGTGTACTCAAAACAAGAGATTTACCCATAATCACTAACAATTATGCAATCTATAACAAAATGGGTACAAAAATCAAATTGTGCTCACTCTCACAAAGAATTAACAAGTTACAATGATGAACCATAGGCTTTCCCTTAGTGTAGTACTCAACTAAAATCAAAATATTAATATTAGGATCAAATTGGTCTTTAATGGTTGTAATGTAAGCTAAGGGATGGGAAGGAACTATTCTGGCCAGTAATAGTGACTATCGTCCCTAAGTTCTTTAATACAACACCATATACAATTAAAACCAATCTCTAACAACTAACTTTCACCTCTACTACCTTCACACATCTTTTGTTTTACCCCATCTCATTAAGCTCATTCACATACAATATGGTGGGAGTATTTTTTATTCACAACTTATACAATTTGAACAAATTTATTTTCTTTACATTACTCAACTCCCAAACACAACACATAACATTTTTACACACCAATAACTATCACTTTGGGGATTCGATTTCACCTTTCTCCTACTTGAATTTCCAACTCCTCACTCAATTAATTTTATCCTAAAGCACTTAGGAGATTTTGGATCAAACTGAAGTAGGGGATTAGGATACATATGAAGCTGCTAAAGAATAAGCTAAAGGATCAATGAGGTTAACTAGGATAATGCATAGGGGTAGCTAAAATGAAGGTATAAACTTGTCTATCAAAGAAATGCCTATATTATCTCCTAAACCCACACCCTTTACTTTGCATTGCACAGACACCAGGAAAGTTCTAGACATCACATAAAACAAGGAATATACTACAACCTTACATCAGACATGGAACATGCTCAACTCAAGTAGGATCATCATAGACTCTTAACCAAACAATAGCATGAATTCCAATTAAGCGAACAAGTACAAGAGTCATAAACAAGAGCCTGAGAGTATCAACAATAGCAATTCACATAATCAACATGTTTTTACCATTAAAACACTTGCATCATACAATCAAATATAGAACCAACAAGAATATCTCACTTATTCCAAATACAAAATTTTTAAAATTTACCCTAAAAATGGGAATTTCCCTACCCCATACTAAAAAATCTACTTTGTCCCCAAAGTATACTTTAAAAGGTAGAGATAGAAATACTCCTAGAGGCCTTTGGGCCTAGATAGTAGCATCTCTATCCATCAAGAGGGTCTGAGGACCCCACACTTAGTCTTCTCAATGCTCCTTAGCTTAGGTTTTCCAATACTCAGACTTCCCATCAACTTGTGACTCAACAAAACAAAAACTAGATAAGTAAAAACTATAATCCTAAAAATAAAACATACCTTAAATTGGGTTGCCTCCCAATTAGTGCTTGATTTGGTGTCACGGCATGACCAAATCAACTTTTTCCTCTACCTTAAGGATATGAATTTCACCCCCAACTTCACATCCATCTTTTTGTTTTGCTCTTAGGGTGGTGGTACAAGGATTAAGGAACCGAGTAATGGATGGTGCATGGTAAACGACTCGGTTTTGAAGTGAGGTGTATTTTTATGTTGTTTATCTGGTGCAAAATCAAGAATATAGGATTCTTGTTCCTCCTCTTCACAGTCTCCCACTATTTTAGATGATTCCATAGACAAGACATCATCTAAACATAATGTATAAAAGTGATTTGAATGAGTCCCAACCAATCCCACTTCAAAATTTACACAATCCACAACACCTTCACTTTTATTCACCTTCTTAATTTCAGTCTCAAGAGAAAGATGACAACTGAATGGCTGTGATTCTTGTGTCTATTCCATACATTGGCTAGTATCCTTCTTTACTTTACTGGGCCTCTGTGGAGATGGTAGTGGTGGTATCTCCTTAACCTGTTTAGAAATTTTAGTTTTTGAGTACTCAGACTTTCTCGAATTATCAACAACTTGTCTGCATCTGGTTGAAGAGTCAACTCTGCATCTACCTTCTTAGTTGTCTTTGAAGGTTCTTCATTCAGCTTTTTCTCATTCCACAAAGTGATTGCCACTGCTTGATTAGAAGGTTCAGTGTTACTTGGCAAGCCACCTTGAGCCCTAGTATTTTCTGCCTACTGCACTTTCCCTAGATGATTCTCCAACTACTGGTTCTTCATGTCTTCCACCAACTGTGCATAAGACACTAAAATTTGTTTCAGCATCTCTTCTATATTGCTAGTTTGAGTCGTGGCCTAATTTTCTTGAACCTGCTATTGCTGAAACTGTTGTTGCTTCTTGTTCCATGATTGAATTGGTGGTTGAGTCTGCCATGTTTGATTATAGATGTTCACATAATATGGACTTTTATCATAGCCCACAAATATTTTTGAATCAGGATTGACACCATACAAGCTGTAGAATGACCACTATTACCACAAACCATACACCAACTTGTGGTCTGCTACACAGATAGGGCAGTATCCACCTCATATTGTGAGGGTCCCTCCCATGTGCTTCCATTAAAATCTGGAAAAAAAGTCTCTTGATGAGGTCTCCTACAAAAACAAAAGGAATTGTCATCACTCGAAAACAATCTATCCCAGGCTAACATATCAAGAAGTGTGAGAAAAAGTGAAAGAAACTAAAAAGAAAAATTACTGAACTATGTATAACTCAATATAGCTAAACCAAAAATAATATAGTTCCATATTTAAAAGTCCTCGGAAATGGCGCCAAGAACTTTTTGCGCACATGCAAGTGCGCGTGGTCTCACCAAGTAATACAATAGCCTCAAATAAAGCCGAAATAGATCCATCAGAGACTTGTGTTAAGAAACTATCCAATTCTAGTTTAACAATTGAGATTAACTAGAGCAATAGTAACCAAAAGAGTTTTGAAAATTATAATTAAAAGTAAACTAAAGTAATGCGGACAAGTAAAGACTTTGGACAATCAATGGATGAAAACCCAGTGTTAAAGCACTACGAACAATCATACTACACTATTGAACTTCATTGGTTAGATTACTTATCTTGGTTTTTGATTCGTAGGGTTTATCACATGATCATGGTCTCCTGACCTCTAATCGTCTACCTAACGTGGACATTACAACTGCATTATTGAGCGGGGATGTAATAATCCAATTAGATGCATAAATATATCATCCTACATGTGAACCAAGAAAGGCTTCTAGGTATATCCCTATACTAGATTCTAATACAAATTCCTTATTTTTTAGAAGAATAAGAACATTACTCTATTTATCCTCACGTTCTATCTTCGTATTCCCCCTCCCAAGATCACAAGGTCAACAATATAAGTATTCTAAGGTTAGATACTCCTTAAAATAGTTAAAACAAGGGTAAAAAACAACCAAATATAATAAGCAATCCAAAAAAACTCAATTCAAAGCGAAAGTAAAAATGTTCTTGGCCTTAACCCAGAAAGGGGGCGTTTAACCACTAATAAACAAAACTGCAATCAAGATTCTTGAATACATGATATAATCCATTAAAAAGCTAAAGTAAAGAGATATCAACCCTAAAATAAGTTTTAAGAATCCCCTCTCCAAATCTACAAGACGTCCAAGGTGAATAACAACAAGTTCAAGTGTCCTATTTATAGGACAAGGTTTTTTATCATCGGTGAAACAAGGGGCGCTTCGCGGGGGTAATTTCACTAGGATGGGGGTCGCGCCGTCGGCTCATCATTAGGGTATAATTTTTTTGGTCACTTAAGAATCTTACTATGCATAGAACGTGACCCACATCCCTTGGTAAGTTCCTACACGCGCTGGTGACATCCAAAGTGTCCATTTTACGTCAAGTTTTGTCTTATTCTTCCATTGATCCATTCCCAGCCTTGTGGTGTTGTTACTACTTGATTTCCAGCTTTTATATCATTCATATATAATAATAATCAACTAACCAAGTATCCTATATCATTAAACACCATGTAATAGAGCTCAAAATAACACAATATCAAGAATGGTGAACTAGAAACTTGAGCTAAGACTAGGCTTGCCCACGTTGATCTTTAACTTATTGTTTTGACTCTTGGCCTGATTCAATTGTCCCTTGAACATTATGAACAATTTTTTCCACAAATAATTATACAATAATACCATTAGGAACTCATTAAACACAGTAGAATCCTTCGAGATCAACAAGACAAACACCTAGCTCAAGCTAGTAACACTAGTTTTCACATTTGAACTCTAAGTGACCAATTTAAGTACAAACTTGATTGAAAGACACCATGAACAGTGTAATCAAATATTAGACACTTAGATGCTCAATTATATCATCATTCACTCACTAAGCACACAAAAATTCCTCAAACAAGGTTAAATAATCTAGGATAACAACACTAAGGCACATAAATCCACCTCAGATCAATAGATTACCATCAACTGAATAGGGTAACAGTGTGTTAATGTCACGACCCAATTTACTCAGGTCATGATGGAGCCTACCATATAACCCACCAGTAGACAAGTCAACCCATAGTCTGGAACAGCTAGTAACGAACTACTCAATAATATAAGGAAAAAAATGAGGAATATATGAAATAAAGATCAATACATAGAAGAATCCCAAAACTTGGTGGTATCAGTAAAAGAACTTCTAATATAAAAAGATTACAAAAGTGAAATATCAAGAGAAATACAATGATACAACTTATCTTCGAATACAACTTAGAGACTATTCTAATATATAAGAGAGAGTTAAGTAATGCTCCGAACGTCAGGAGCTCACTCTAAGTTTCTGAAATCGAGCTGCTCCGCTCGATGCACATATTAATGACGATAACTCGTACTATGATCTGTAGGAAGTACAAGTGTAGTATGAGTACCAAATGAATGGTATTCAGTAAGCTGCTGTCAACTGAGATCGAAAGATAAAGCATATATATACAACATATAAACATAAAGAAAACTACACCCAAGAGTCAAGAAATCATATGACAAGTCATTGAGATAATAAGGAACAACTATCCTATTTATGTCTAAGAGTCTAACATAATAAAACTAAGGAAGTATCACGATAAACTATCCTATTCAAGCTACATTCAATATACGTCAATGCTATACCATATATCCCGGGTCAATATACGAATAATGAGCAAAAGAAAAATATAGATAGTAATATACAAGGCAAAAATAACTATACAGCATTAACAATGAAATAAAAGATATACGATAGTTCATAGCTTCTTATAGTTTGATATATATAGGTATATATATACATATAAACACGAGGTCATCTCAAAGAATAACCTATGTCATCATATTCTCATTTTGAGACCACATTATAATAGAATCAGGATTTAAATATTATCATACTCGGGGTTTCTAATCCATATGGCTAGACATGAAATAATCGTGCATAATAATGCAATTATAAGATAGGAGAGGTCGAAGACATACCTCAAATCCCGATACCGGATCAATGACTAATTTGTCATGAGTTATCCATAATAATGATTATAACAATGATAACAACATATCAATAACAACATAAATAACCGGCTACTCTGGACAACCAAATAGCTAGTCGAGCCTATACGTACCCCCAACTCCCCAGGCTCGGAAGGTTCAATCAACATACAACAACACAAGGCATATTCTTCACCCATTCAATGCAACCGTCCCATACCGACTAATAGACATAGGTGCATACTGGTGATAGGCAATGCGCATGCAAGAATGAATGCAAAGTACACAATCAATGTTACAAATCATCATAACAGTCCTTATCAGGACCATCATCATCGTAATTAGCCTCCAGCCTTACTGGATCTCAACATATCATAAATATATTCTTCGTCCTTATCGGGTATCAACATCATGACAATAGTAACCTCCGCCTTTGTTGGGTATCAATATCATCACAATAGTATTCTCCGGCCTTGCCAGGTATCAATAGCATCACAATATTATCCTCCAGTGTTGTCGGGTATCAATATCATCACAACTACCATAATCGAATAAGATACACTAAAATACCCATACACATATAAATATCACCATAGAATATCTATCTATCCAATACTTCCCAACTACTCATTATTAGTTAACAAACACTTATTATAATAGAATCACTAGTTCACTAGTCATCACACAACCTTTAATTATTATCCTAAACACTATCCTTACTCACGGGATAACAACTAAACATTATTTATTAAATATCCAACATCTAACATCTAGCCAAGGTTCATCACTAGACCAAAATCTCCATTTATCCACCATTTATTATTATCAACTATTAATACTATAGCTATTAATCATTAATAGTCAATAATTTACCATTTATCATCTAACCATTATTTATTAACTAACATCCTTCATTAACTAACCATCATTTACCAACTAATTAACATCATCATTAGCCACGTATCAATCATTGCTAGTTCCCATATCTAAACTAAGCAAGGTTCATTAACTAGTACATTAGATTTCTAGACATCAAGTACTATTGACTCCTAAAAGATATCTAACTACCACTTAGCTTAACCCTTAATTAGGAAGAACAATCATAAGATAGTATTTCAACAGAATTACATTAATTACAGATATAATAATCATAAATGTACCAAATCTATGCATGCCATCACCATTATTCAATTAGTAGAATAGTAAGCATCATACCGCATCTTTCACCGTCCTATACCGAACAGATATGTATACAAATGTATACATATTAATATTCATAAACTATAATCACATCATTTACAATGATAAACACTTCTCAGATATTGAATTAATATCATAACACGGCACTCGTCCCATTAATTTATCCAGAATAATCACTATATCATAATCACATCCTTAGACCCATACACATATTCAGGACTCATATCAATAATCATATTTATAAGCCGTAGCATACCTGTAATCATCTCACATATAGGAGGCATCTCACATAGAAGAGGTATAATATCAATAAGCATGTAATCATCTCTCACACAAGAGGCATCTCATATCTAGAAGGTATAATATAGATAGATAATACTCTTCTCTTATTCTCAGTACTTGAAGGCTAAAGAAAGCTTTAAACAATACTTTCAAACTCATGCTTTTATCTTATGGAGAGTAAAACTTCTTTAAAACTTAAGGACTTAGAACTTTTAGGAACTTTTAACACTTGAGAACTCTGGAACTCTTTTAGACTCGGGACACTTGGAACTTGGGAGTTTCTTCTAACCGACATAAACCATATGAGCTACATGGAGTTCAACGTCTTGCCCACGTTGGGGAGAGTTGTTCTATCCTTGGCATCAGAGTAGAACCTCATCTTTAGTGATCACTATCTCGGCCTTGGGCCTATAAATTTTGAACCTATGGTAGCACATAGTTCTGGGGTATGAGACCTTAGAATTATACCCAACTCGGTGCTAAATACTACTCCCATACTCAGCTCAGAACTCTTAGGAAATCCACCTTTAAAAAACTCGAGGGTCTATAACGAAGACCAAAACATATTTCTCATTGCTTTAAATCATAAGTAGTGTGGATTCCTATCATAGCTTTTGAAAGTACTTATCAAAACTTGTCAACAAGACTTTTAGATCATAATATTCTTATAAACTCATTATTTGTACTTAGGACTCAAAATATAAAGCTTTAATGTATCAAATCATATTTAAACTTCGTGCTCAACCATTACCTTAAAAATCTTACAATCATCTCAATCAAGATATTGGAAAAATAACTCATAATATAAATCTCATGATTTCAACATCTCAGAATTCATACTTGCTAAAAAAACACTCATAATAATCTTAAAATATGGAAAATTCAAAAATAGGCATGGAAATATAAACAAGATCATGTAATTCAACCTTTAATCCATAGGAAATCTCAATATCTTGCAAACAATAATAATGGGTATAAACCCTAACTTCAATTTCATGGAAAATGTCATAATTTGTAGAAATTTATATTTAAAATAAGTGTTTGTGCACAAGAGTGAAAAAGTTAGCCTTTTTCAAACCCCCCATACCTTAGATTATGACTTGTAGGTGAACAACTTGCTTGAGACTCTTTTGGAAACTCTTGAGTGTGGATTATTGAAGACTTTGACTTGGGAACCTTGAATCTTAACTCAATTTGTAAAATCTATGGTGATTTCTTGAATTTCTTGGAGAAGGAATTTGGGTTTGTTCTTGGGGAAGAAAACCCTAGATCTTGGTGTTTTTGGAGGAACTGAAATTATATCCTTTGTTTTGGGCTATATCTGAGTGTTAAAAGGGTGGGAAAAGACCATAAAACCCTTTCAAAAATGACTTAAAATTACTGATCGGGATGTGCGACGGTAGGGTACGATGGTCCGTCGAGGGCCCGACGGTCGTCGGTCCTGCCCGTCGCGCCTAGGCCAGAACTTGGTTCACTACCTCGCCTGCGATGATGGGTGTGATGGTCCATCAAGGGACCGACGTTCCGTCGACCATTATCGTCACACTCAACTAGAATGGGGTGCCACTACCTTCTCTGCGACGGTTTGGGCGATGGTCCATCGCAAGCTCGACGGTCCGTCGGCCCTCTCCATCGCACCTGGGCAATTTTACTGCTTTCTATAAAATGGCCATATCTTTCTCTTCCGATGTCAAATTTCGATGAAATGGGTATCGTTGGAAACATAATTCAAATTCCCACACGATAAAAAGTCATTTTTAGGAAAATTTAGCAAGGTTTAAACACTAATCACTTTGGAAGTCACTCCTTAATATTTTAGGGCCGGAATTACACTTCACTTGATACGCTCTAAAGGCTCAGACTACGAGGGAACTTTGTGGGGTGTTACAGTAACCCACCAAAATTGAACCTGGGCACCGCATGGAACCATGCCCTCTTCATAGTAGAAAAAATAACAGCACCTAAATTTACATCTATATCATCACGCACTAAAGCATAGATCAGAGACACCCTATCTGAGTCACCTTAGTGAAATGTCTCCCATGGATGGACAAAGTATATATAATTTTTTCCCACATACGGGCCTCCCTGTTCATCTGACTAAAGAGTAATGTAAAGTGAATCACTATCTTTATGATGGAACCAACTAACCGTGGATTGAGTTCCACATAAAAGATGGAGGATATGTGCCTATGGAGGCTCAATATTCAGCTGCTTCAAGGGCTCAGCATCTGGCTCTAGTGTACCTAGAAGAGCGTTCAATGTATGAGGAGTAAAAGTAAGCACCTGACCTCTTATTTTGACTCTAAATCATGATTTTGTGGGTCCAAATTCACATTGAACTCTCTAACAAGACTCAGGTTGCGATAATGTGTTTGATCGAATAAAACTTACATATGCAATGCCTCAATCCATCGCATCATTCTTGGAAACTCTCTGAATAGGCTAGCTCAATCAATGAATTGGTCAGCTAAATATTTAGACTCTGTGTGTAACACATACCACTTTTTCCTTGCTTCAACAACCCATCCCGACCCATATCTTCTAACTTGCCCGGTTGGGAGAGCAGGAGCTTGAGGCACATGATCAGCTTGGCTATTGCGCTTTTGTGTTGGCTCAGAAGTTCCAATCGCTGCCTTGCCTTTGTGCTGACGATTAGACATTTCCTAGTAAACACAATATGCAGCAAAACTCATCAAAAAAACACCCATTGGGCATTAGCAAACACTAAATGGGAGACTGTGTTAGACACCCCACACTTTGTTTCTAGTATAGGTATGTTAATAAGAAATTAGGGTACTCAGAATTCCCCTATTTTGTTATTTCATACAAGCATATTTTACCCCATAATTGCAAGAAAATAGAACAATGCATATTTTGTTCAATTAGTAATAGATATAAGAACTTGCACTTCATCCAACAAACTTTGGCTAAACAGACTTAACCTTTCAATATGGGTGCATCATTTTTTCACAAGAACAGATAATTGGTACACCTATCATAACATTTTAACTAGCATGACATGAGTAAAGGTTAGTTCTATAATCAATAGTGAATGCCCACAAGTGTTCTCACATCAACCAACACTGAATACAGTTTATAGATGAGACAACTATAGTATGTCAATGTATTATCCAACAAATTTCTCCCTAGCAATACAAGTGCACACAGACAAGCATAATAGTACATACGTAGTTTACAGACCATTCATGGTCAAACTAGTCCATCATTTATTATTGAACAATTTTACCTTCATACACACTCCTCAACATGAAATCAACCGCAAAAATTTATGATCTAGAAGGTACGCATATTAATGAATGTGCAAAAACTAAAGGTTTTCTAAATCAAAAAGTACAACATCAAATTTTCAAAGCACAAATCTCACAAAATCTTTAACAACTGAAACTAATCGTAGCATTTCTTGAACCTTAACAAGTAGATAAAAGAGTACTTACCTTAATGTTGTTGAAGAAAATGAAGGCTTTTGTCTTTGTCACCAAAGAAAAGAACACTTCAAAAGGGAGAATTTTTCTATGGGGAATTTAGGGTGGCTGCAGCTTCAAACATAAAGGGGAAAAATGAAAAGAATGAAGTATATAAAGGGAAGAGAGAGTGGGTGGGCTGGGTTACATATTTTAAATCGAAATGGGTTAGGCCTCGCGTCGCGACCCTAGCTTGACCCAAATAGCTATCGTGGCGCGACCCTTGCTTGACCCAACTAGACATCGCATCGCAGGGCTATCGTGAGGGTTCTCTAGAATTTGTATCAAAAAATTTGGCTAAGTTATTTTTTTTCCACTGATTCATGCATCTTAGGGGGATATTTCATTCCCTTTTTTTTTCACCTTGAATTTTTGCTAAAGTGATTATTTACTTACCTGAAAGCATTCCCGCACACTATTACACTTACCTCTCATTTTATTTTTATGCCACTCAGTTCTCATTCTTGTACGTTAACAAAATATAACAAACTACGTAAGAAAAAATGGGTTGCCTCCCACTCAGTGCCTTAGTTTTGGTCGTGGAACGACTCATTTTTTGTATTTTTTCTTTTCTAACAACTAAAACAGAAGGAAACTGATCTTATTACATTGCATTCATGGGTTGCCTCCAACACAGTGCCTTATTTTATGTCTTGGCACGACTCAGGTCATCTTCACTCATCCACCAAGGTAATGGACACATTATGCTTATCTTCATGATTCGCCCAATAATGCTTTACATGTTGTCCATTCACTAGAAATGTTTTTGTCTTCTCTTTATCCCATAGTTCAAAAGCTCCATGAGGCGTCATTCGCAATACCTCAAATGTCTCAGACCACTTTAATCGCAGCTTACCCGAAAACAACTTTAACCTGGTATTGAATAGTAAAACCAGTTGTGCGGGTTCAAACACTCTTTCTTGAATTTGCTTGTCATGCAATTTTTTAGTCTTCTCTTTGTACAGTTTGGCATTCTCATAAGCGTGGAGATAAAACTCATTAAGTTCAGCAAGCTGCAACAACCTCTTCTCTCTTGCTGCCTTCGTGTCAAAATATAGATTTTTTACTGCCCAATAAGCTTGATGTTCCAACACCAAAGGCAAATTACAGGATTTGCCATAAACCAAACAATAAGGGGATTTCCCTATGGGCGTCTTATATGTTATCCTATAAGCCCATAATGCATCATCATGCTTTTCAGCCCAATCCTTCTATTGTCCATTGATTGTCTTCAGCAGAATTTGCTTTATCTCCTGATTCGATACCTCAACCTGACCACTTATTTATGGATGGTATGCAGTGGCCACCTTTTGCCTAACACCATATTTAGCTAAAAGATTCTTAAACCAAGTGTTAATGAAATGTGTACCTCCATCACTTATTATAGCTCTGGGAGTGCCAAATTGGGAGGATATGTTCTTTTTCACGAACTTCAGCACTACTCTTGCATCATTCATTGAAAAGGCAGCTGCCTCAACCCACTTAGATACATAGTCAACCGCCACTAAGATGTACAAATTTCCACAAGATAGTGGGAATGGTCCAATAAAATTAATCCCTCAAACATTAAATACTTAAACTTCAAGAATATTATTTAGGGGTGTATCATGATGCCTTGAAAAGGTACCTAACCTTTTGCACTGATCACAACTCTTCGCGAAAACCATTGCATCTCTAAACAAGGTAGGCTAAAAGAAACCGGATTGCAGCACTTTTCTGGATATTCTTTCACCCCCATGATGGCCACCATAAGGAGATGAATGACACTTTTGTAGCACTTGTTTAAATTCAACTTCTAGAACACATCTGCGTACAATACCATCAGGACCCAATTTGAAAAGATACAGCTCATCCTATATATAAGCTCAAGAATTATAAAGCAATTTCTTTCTTTGTTGGGTGGTATCTTTGGGAGGATAAACCCCACACACAAATAGGTTCACAATATCAGCATACCACAGAACCTCAAAGTGCCAAAAACTAAAAAAATTTCATCCAAAAACTCTTCTTGAATGCAGAGAGAGTAATCAATGATATGGTCATGAGTCTCCAGCCGTGATAAATGGTCTGTAACCTAATTCTCCGCTCCTTTCCGATCACAAACCTCCTAGTCAAATTCTTGAAGTAATAAAATCTATCTGATCAATCGAGGCTTTGCATCCTTTTTATTGAAGAGATACTTGATGGTCGCATGGTCTGTGTGAACAATAACTTTGGTGCCTACCAAATACGCTCTAAATTTATCGAAATCATAAATCACCGTTAACATCTCCTTTTTAGTGACTGTATAATTCATTTGGGCATTATTCAAGACTCTACTAGCATAATAAATAGAACAAAATACATTGTCTTTTCTTTGCACCAATACTGCTCCCACAGCTATGTCACTAGCATCGCATATTAATTCAAATGGCAACTCCCAATCTGGAGAAATAAAAATAGGAGTTTTTGTCAACTTCTTTTTCATCTTATCAAAAGATTCTTGACAATCCACCCCAAAATTAAACTTGGCATCTTTTTCTAACAATTTTCACATCGGGATTGCAATCTCCTAAAAGTCCTGAATAAAATGCCTGTAGAAACCTACATTCCCTAAGAAACTTTTCACTCCCTCGACCGTTACTGGATGTGGAAGTTTTTCGATCACTTCAATTTTTTTCTATCTATTTCCAGTCCTTTACATGACACTTTATGGATAAGGACTATTCCTTCCTTGACCAAAAATTGGCATATTTCCCAATTCAGCACCAAATTTTTCCCTTCACATTGATCTAGGACTCAATCTAGATTCTGCAAGCATTTATCCAAAGAATCACCATAAACAGAGAAATCATCCATGCATATCTTGACAAATTCTTTAACCATGTCATAGAATATTGAATTCATGAATCTTTGAAACATTGCAGGTGCATTGCAGAGACCAAAAGTCATGCATCTGAATGCATATGTGTCATCCAAACAAGTAAAAGTAGCCTTCTCTTGAACCTCGGGTGCAATGGTGATTTGATTATAACCCGAGTAAACATCCAAAAATAGTAGTACTCCTTCCCTGCCAACCTATCTAATATCTGATCAATGAACGTGATAGGATAGTGGTTCTTTCTTATGGCTTCATTCAACATGTGATAGTCAATACAAATCCTCCATCCATTCACCATGCGAGTAGAAATCATCTTATTATCATCATTCGTAACCATTGTTATCCCACCTTTCTTTGGGACATAGTGTATTGGGCTTACCCACTTGCTGTCTGATATTGGATAAACAATCCCATTATCGAGCCACTTGATTACCTTTTTCCATACCAAGTCCTTCATCACTAGATTCAATCAATATTTTTACTGCACTTTTGGTTTGAAACCCAATTTCATATTTGTATTGTTCATGCATAAAGTTGGATTTATCCCTATAATGTCAGACATTTGCCAACCAATCGCCTTCTTTCTTCTTTTTAAGACTGTCATAGCTTTCCTTACCTGTACATCAGATAAACCTGCAGACAAAATAATAGGCAAAGTATTATTGTCACCAAGGTAAACATATTTCAAGTGACGAGGAAGAACCTTAAGCTCTAATTTTGGAGTTTCATCAATTAAAGCTTTGGGAGATGGCCCGATTGGCCTGTTCAATGGCTCAAGAGGCAATTTTCTTATTTCAATAACCACCGAATTCATGACTTGAAGTAATGCCAACGCCTTCATATCTACATAAAGATCACAACCCACCAAAGCTTTCTCTAATGGTTCATCTGACAACAACAGCCTATGGTCAGACTTAA
Organism: Capsicum pubescens; assembly: GCA_030864215.1. Taxonomy (NCBI): domain Eukaryota; kingdom Viridiplantae; phylum Streptophyta; class Magnoliopsida; order Solanales; family Solanaceae; genus Capsicum; species Capsicum pubescens. Next base: position 214,745,601 of record CM061548.1, read on the forward strand.
GATCTATAACAGATATAGTAGACAACTCCTCATATATAGTTGGCAATTTTAGCACCTTGTACACATAAGAAACCTCCACTTTGTCATGCGCTCTCATTGTCATCTTCCTTGCTTACACATCAATTAATGACTGCCCTATTCTAGGAAGGGGCATCACAGAATCAATGAAATAATCGAATCAGCTTCAAAGTCAAGAATCACAAAGTCCACCGAAAAGCTTAGTGATCTCACTTGCACCATGACATCTTCAATAATTCCATCCGGCCTAGCAAGGAACCTGTCAGCCAACTGTAAAACAATAGTCGTAGGTTTGGGACTCCCAAGACCCATCTTTCTTTGCCAAGATGTGGGCGTAAGATTTATGCTATCCCCAAAGTCACACAATCCACGAGTATTGATAGTCTGCCCAATAGTGATCTGCAAAGTAAAACTACCTGGATCCTTCAGATTCGTAGGCAATTTGTTTTGTGTCTTAGAGGTTCACTCCTAAGTAAGTGCAACTATAGCATACTCTATTAAGCCTCGATCAATAGTCTCATAACGACCACAATACATAGTGAGTACAGTATTTCCGGTGGGATTCGACACCAAACCCAATTGGGTTCTATATTGGATAGTGACCGCTTACACTTTCTAACGAGAGTTGTAATTTAAGTATATCAAATTTTGGCACCGTTGCCAGGGAATACGGTCGTCAATTCAGTCTGTGATTGTTAATTGACCCTTGGTCAAAATTTCCCGAATTTAAATTTTTGTCTGTTGTTTTTGTTTTTGGAAGGTTGATTATTTTGTATTCCAAGTACACGAAGATCAGGTGAACCTTTATTACCTATTCATTTGTAACCTAAACTTATTGGCAGATTGGATGGTCAATAGGACCGCGATCAAGGGAATTGGAAGAATAAAAATGAAAGATGATAATGAAGGTATTGTGGACCTAATGGGAAGATCAGTGAAAGACAAAGAAAAGCAGCACATGGATGAGCAAGCTGCAATAAAAGCTAAAAATGGGAGAAAAAGAGCAGCAATAACACTTGAGCAACAGGAATAGCATGATCTAAAGAAAGCTCAAACAAAATCAAAGAAAGATGAATAAAAGGGAAATAAAAAAGAATAATATGAAGTAACAAGAGTATCTACTAGTGTTTCCCCAGCAAAGGGGCAAAGTTCAGGCTCAGTCCAAGAGATGATTTCTCCGATTCTTGGGGGTTGAGGTTTTGAGTACCCCTACAACCATAGGGGGCAATATTTCACCAGGTGAGGATGCAGGAGTCTCAACACACTTCACAGATGACTCAAATAAATAAGAGGCAATACAAGTATACCCACTCCTTTGTACTTTAATTTAATGCTTTGAGGACAATGCATATGTTTTTTTGTAGGGGGTGGTGTACTTATACCATGGGGGGTTATGTTGCTAATATTCTTGACCCTACCATGTGCATATGTTAAGTTCACAGTTGCAGTTTTCTTTTCTAGGTTTAACTTTAGGTTTGCATTTTTCTTCTTTTTAAGTATGTTGTTAATATTGGTCCATGAAATAAAAGTGTTGTTTGTGTTAGTATCTTGTTGTGAATACAGATGATGAATAATGTTGGCATCAAGATATGAATATTTCTATATGACTTTTTACTTTTATCTCCTAGGATATGTGATCAACTATTAGTGAATCTGTAGTTGGCATTAACCTATAAATACACATAACATGTGTTGCAAATCTTAAGAACAGTAGAATGAGTTTGACTCAGTTACCGCTGTGTGTGCGAGTATTTGTATTAGTTCTTACATAGTACAGTACCTAGAACTTGCCTGGTTCAATTGATGTTGTCCTTTAGTTGATGAGATAAGAAGGGATGGCAGGCCACCTTGAGCTTTTAGTCCACTTAGCCAAAGTAATTAACCCTACCAAAAATAATTTTCCATTTTTGAACCCTTTTTTGAGCCTTGGTTAATTTTTCTTCATCACAAAGCATTCTAGTTAACTCTCTTTAAGTTGTGGACACCTAGCTCTGGCCCTGGCCCAATAGTGGACAATGTGCACCTACACTTAGGCAAAACACCTAAGTTGAGGGTGTCTATCGTAGTACCACTAACCATCTAATGAAAAGTTGGTCTAGAATTCGAATTAAAGCATTTGGACCCGGTCTATTCAAGATAATATGCACCTTAACTTATTGCATCAGCCTAAGTTGAGGGTGGATGATGCTTGTATGTATACATATATATATATATAAAAGAGAAAAAAGGGTTATTATAGTGAATCATGAATGAGCGAGAAAAGGGTAAGTGAGCTAGCAAAGCAATGACCTTGGTAGGAAGAACTCAAAGGAAAAGAGAGTTAAAGCCTGGTATTTAGTCATGTTTTTCCCAAAATTCCTTCCTGACCTAGCCTGATACCTCATTACTAGCCTAGAAAAGACCTGTTTGATCTTAGAACTCAGCTATAAGGAGGTATTGGATGATAAAGGAAATCTTATGGGTGTATGCACTATGTTTGCAACTTCTTTGATGAGCGCGAGAGTTTTGATCTGTATCCACAAAATATAATGAGGGTGGATTTCCTTGATTGTAAGGGAAACCTAAGTCACTTAATTTCACTGATTTCTATAGATTCTTTTATACATGTTGTGTGGATGAAATGAATTTGAAACAATGCCCGTTATGGACTCTAACATGTTAAACCATATGATTTGGATGACAAGAGAATGGTTGAGTGAAAACTGGTTAAGTAGTAAATGCCCGTCATTGTATTATTCATATTTGCAATTTAGTATTGAGTTGCTTGAGGACAATCAATTATCTTAAGTTGAGGGTGTTGATGTTCTGGATTTTGACAGAATATTTTGCATCTTTTTCTTGGGAAAATTGCATGTTTTCAAGCAACCAAGGTTGCATTTAATGCTAGGTTTTAGTGTTTCAGGGTAAGGAGCTAGCTGAAGTAAAAGACTCAAAAAATTAGCAAAAAAACACTTCCGACGATTAAAATGGTGAACCACCAGTCTCGTGACAGACTACCAACTTAACTGTCAGGCCAAAATAGAACCCATAATTTTAGAAGACTCAGTGATGGCCCATGTGGTGGACCACCAGTCTTGTGACAGAGCACCACTTTGGCCGTAAGCGCTAAGCAGAACATGGCATCCTGAAACATCTAACGATGGCTCATATGGTGGACCATCAATCTTGCGATAGACCACCACTTTGTCCTTCAGTGCTAAGAATAACCTACCTCTCCAGGATCATAAGCGATGGCCCATATGGTGGAACATCAGTCTTGCGATGGACCACCACTTTGGCCGTCAGTGCTAAGCAGAACCTTTCTCTCCGGGATCAAAAATGATGGACCATATGGTGAACCGTCAGTCTTGCGACAAACCACCACTTTGGACATCATTACTAAGTATAACTTGACTTTCAAGGATCATCAGTGATGGCTGATATGGTGGACCATCAGAATTCCAATGGACCACCACTTTGGCCATCACTTTGGACGTTGTTTTTATAATTTTGAATTTTAAATCCTTTTTGGATGGGAACATATAAATACCTAATTTTAGGTTTTATATTTTATCTTTTATTAAAGTTTCCATACTTAAACCATATTGCACGTAGTTTTTCTCTGAGATTCATTCTAGAATTGTGGATCTAGATTGCATTATTATTTGCTTCATTGAAGATTGAAGAACAACAATTGTGACTTTTGTAAGTAAATTTTGAATTAATTTATGAATAACACAATGACTTCTTCTTTTTCTATGATGGAGATGTGTGTCTAAGCTCCCATAACTAGGGTTATGGGATCCTTGATGTGAATATATGATTGAGGATTATGAATCTAGTAGATTCCCATGATTAATTAATATTACATAAACCCTTCTTCACTTTAATGACTTTTCTTGGTTATAAACTTAAAAAGTGAGCCTAAGAAATCACTTGTTTGAATAGAAAAGTGCTTTTTGGGAAAATAAAGGGTTTGCATAAATCTAAAGGCTTTAACCATTGGATAGAGGGTAGATGCCTTAACCGGATCAACCCATGTGAGAATATAGTTGAATAAATAATATGTTCCTTAAGTTTTAAAAAATTAAGGGATAAGCTACTCATTTAGGTTGAGAAACTAATGGGTAAACCATCAAATTCAATTACTCTTGCAATTAGAATTGTTCATTGGGAAATCAAAATAGTTCACAACCCTAGCTGCTTAAGCATCTTGATAACCATAACTCTAGTTTTACTACTCATACTGAATTTCTATTTGCAATACAATCGATATTTGGATCACTTTCTGTGACAAACATTTGAATACAATTGATAAATCAAAAACACCACTTTATTCTAGAACCCTTGATCAATAGTTTAATATTAACCACAATACTTAGTTAGCATAGTATTCCCTATGGGATTCGACACCCATCCCAGTTGGGTTCTATATTTGACAGCAGCCGCTTACACTTTCTAATGAGAGTTGTAATTTGGGCGTATCACGGGTGAAAGGCAAAACACAGACTAACCTTAGTACCCAACCCCTTCTAAAATGACTGTCAAAAGTGAGATGAAAATTATGTACCACAATCAGAGACAATCAAAACAGGTACCTCATGTAGCTTCACAAGTTCATGAAGATACAACCTCGTATAATCCTCATCCAAAAAGTTAGTCCTCACTAGTAAGAAGTGAGCCAACTTTGTCATCCTATCCACGATGACCCAAACCAAATCAAATTGATTCTGAGATCAAGGAATACTGGTAACAAAATCCATATTGATCATTTCTGATTTCCATTCAAGCAATTTAATTTCCTAATACAAGCCTACTGGCCTCATGTGATCATCTTTCATTTGTTGACATGCTAAATATTTGGCCACAAAATCAGCCACATCCTTCTTTATACCATTCCACCAATACATATCCTTGAGATCATGATACATTTTCATCAAACCAGGATGAACAATGTAGCATGATTAATGCACCTTCGCTAATACCCTTTCTCGTAAACTATCAATGTCAGGAACACACAACCTCCCTTGGTACCACAAGGTGACATCACCACTAATCTCAAATATCATTACCTTTTGCCTACCTATATCACCCTTGATTTTTATCAAGACAGTATCTAAAATTTCCTTCTCCATTATCTCTGTACCAAAATATGATGGAACCACTTTCTGTACCAACACACCACCATTCTCGAAGTCCAAAAGGCGAACTCTAAGATTATCCAAGCGGTGAATATCCTTCACTAAATCTTGCCTCTCCTTAACCGCATGAGCTAAACTCCCCATGGATAACTTTCTAAGATCATCACCAACAACATTAGCCTTACCTGGATGGTAGTGAAGACTCATATCTTAGTCCTTGAGAAGATCAATCTATCTCCTCTGTATGAGGTTAAACTCTTTATGAGTGAATGCATATTTCATACTCTTATGATCTGAGAAGATGTCCATGTGCACTCCATACAAATAGTGACACTAAATTTTAAATGAAAACACCACAGTTAACAATTATAGATCATGAGTTGGATAATTCCTCTCATACAACTTCAACTACCTAGAAGTATAGGCAATCATCTTACCATATTGTATTAAAACACAACCAAGTCCAACCCAAGATGCATCACAGTAAACCACCACTACAACATTTTAGTCCTACTGCCACCCTAGAAAAGTGTGGCCTAAAGTAGCAAAAAGTGTGGCCTTTGATCAAAGGCAACACTTTTGGACTTTAGGCAACACTTTTTGGGGGTGGCCTAAAGAGGCGTAACCTTTGATCAAAGGCCACACTTTTCAAGTGTTTCCATAGTAGTTACACTTAAAAAGTGTGGCCCATAGTATACCAAGGCAACGCTTTTAATACATTGTATGGCAATATTTTTTCTATTCGAAAACTACGCTATTTAAGTGTGGCCATTACTTTCTTGAAGCCACACTTTTTGAGTGTATCCATTGATACCTTATCTAAAGCAACATTTATAAAGTGTTGCTTTTGCTAATTTGCACATACTCATCTAAATACACTACACAATATATCCCTGCTCCGAATGACCACATGTTTAAAACATAACATTCTTGTCTAGGTTATAAAATAATTATTTACTACAAATTTTGATTGAAAAATACAATTGTATTTTTAGACATCCACTTGTCATATTATACATCATTATTCTATTTTAATTGTCTCAAGCACTATGTTAGATAAAAAATAGCTCAAAAATAATAATACATCCAAATTTTCCTCATGTTCCCTTTGACAAATAGAATGACTCCGTGATTAATCTAGGCTATGCGACTTGCTCGGTCACAATAGACACTATTATTCATTTACTCACTAATTTGTGAGGTTAAACTATGATCTGTTCAAGTTGAATAGCATATTGGGATATTGTATATAACTGTAATGCCCCGCAAAATATTTTTCCAGTCTGAGCCTTAGAGAGTATTTGGTAAAGCAAAAATTTGAGTCAAAATATTTCAAAAATATCCTCTCAAGTATGAAATACTTTGAATTGTGTGGGAATATATTTGATGATGAATTAATATCATAGAGGTCCCCTAACTCATGAACGATTTGAAAACTTTTCTATGGTTCAAGTTTTAGTGACCGTCAAAATTTGTGTCAACTTAAATCAATCATAACTCGTTGTATATGAAGAAATGGGTGTATTTCTATATATAAAATGAAATATATTTGAATTATCTTTCCAACGATACCAATTTTTCCTAAATCCGATATCGTATCAAAGAGTTATGCCTATTTTACTCCAGCATGTCAAGCTGGAAAACGGTGACGACGTTTCTGACGGGCTATCACATTTCTGACGACCTTTTTGATGACGTCGTCACATTCTGATGATATTTCTGACAACATCGTCATCCCTGGTTAGAAAATCAAGAATTTGGACCCATTTTGTGATGACCATTCGTGACGGCCTATCACGGACCTGACGGCCTATCACGGATGGCGTCAAGTATATTTTTCCAGCAATTCAAGGGCATTTTTCCAAAGGTATTTTGGTCATTTTCCACTTTTTTTTAGCCTCTATAAAAATGAGGAACCCTCATTCAAACCCTAATTCCATCATTTTATTTTTCAATTCTCTCAAGAATATCTAGGGTTTCATTCAAGAACCCTAATCTTCCAAAATTCATCCATAAATTCTTCAAGATTTCTTCAAGAATCAAGTTCCGCATAGTGTGGGCTTCAAGAATTTATTTATTTCAAGTGTGGATAAAGTTTCAAGCACTAAAGCTCATCCAATTTCAAAGGTTAAGGTATGTAGATGTTGATTCTTGGGTCCCTTTCATCCAAGAAGCTAAAGAACCCTTTTTAAAACTAAAAGATTTTTATGTTTATGAGTTGTAAGTGATTTGTATGAGTTGAAATGGATGTTTAATGTGTTGTTGAGTTTTGATTTATGTTTTCCTACAAAATTTATGAGCTTTAACCCTAGTGTGTGTAATTCATGTGACGTTTGTGATAGACCCTCTTGAAGTTGTTTTTCTATGTGATGTGTTCATGACTTTTGGGTATAAAAATGGTTGAATAAGTGAATAACGTTCCCCATAGGTTTGATAAAGAGATTAGGTGAAGCATAAGGGCCTCTATAGTATGTTGAATAGGAAACCCCAAATTGTGAGCTAGTCCATGCATGCCTAGTGTTTGATAAAATGCCTTAGTGAGTGAAATGTGCCAAGATAGCATGAAATCCCCAAGTAGGTGTAAAATCGGCCGTGTCTAGTGGTTGTTGAAAGACCCTAGTGAACAAGTCGAGATATGATGGTTGTAAATTCCCTAATTTTGTGCTCTTTGATATATGCTAAGCTTTTAATACATGTCAAGTGGTTAGCAAGTAAATAATGACGTGTTAGTATGAAGTTTCCCCCAAATCAAGTGATATCCAAATACATGACAAGACCGATATAGGTATGAAGTACTTGATGTAAGATCTCATTGAATGGGGTATAATATAATAACATGTCTTCCCTAGGCTAGTATATGATGGTGAACCGATGTTGATAATCCTTAAAGGTTTGGAGTGATCCTTTTGGTGTTATGGTGATGAATAGAGGTCTATGTTTCCTAAATGCTTAATGTGATGTCCTAAGGATCTTGAGAGGGAAAGTATGTTATGATGACCAACTACTTGAAGTGATGCTTTAACGATTGTGATGATACATGAATGATTGTAATGATGGATGAATGCTTATAATGATGAATGAATGATAGTAGTGATGAATGGATGACCGTGATGATGCATTATTGATTTGTCATGAAGAATGATTATGTATTACTTTTATGTTATCGAGTCCTGGGGGTATTTATACCCGAAAATAAAGCTGTTGTCTAGAGCCCGTGTCAATTTCTTGATAATTCCAATCGAGCCATGATTCTTAGAACTCAGTGAACTATAGAACTCTGTATCCTCAGACAAGTGCGAAGCTTAATAAAGCTCAGTAATCTCAGTTATCTATGTAATCTCTATATCGCTAGTAATCTAGCCTCAGACCTGTAATCAGCTCATTTCTAATAGTATTCAAGTGATTCAATCCTAATCTCAGAAGCGTTTCGAGTAATCTATTCAAGCTCTGTATCATCAGTCAAATACCATGATTCGATATCTTTTCCGTCAGATACGGAACCAAGTGATCTCAACGTAACTCAATCAAAAATTTTGAGTAACATGATCAGTGTCAGATTCAGTTCAGCCAGTGTTCAGTTGAGAATTCAGTGTTGAGTCTTTCAGTTGGGAGTAGAAACTAGCACCGAGCGAGCTCAAGGATGGGAACTCACCTACTAGTAGAGGGTGTGATTCTTAGAAGCAATCCTTGTGCTCCAGAACTACGTATCCAACGTAGGTTGAGACGTCACACCTATTAGTTAAGGGTGGATGAAAGACATCATACCTTCTAGATAAGGGTAGATAAGGTGGCTTGACCTGCTAGATAAGGGCTCTACCGTTCTCGTTTGAGGACCTGCTAGATGAGGGTCACATAGAGTTGTCTTTACCAGTGGCGCGGTAATGACACCTTCTAAATGGGGCACAGGTTGGACCCCACATGTGGTAGATCAGGGCATGTCGGTAAAGTGACTACTTTGCATAGTTTTAGTTTCAGATTTAGTCTCAATTTTAGAATTAATTTTCAGAAATCAGGACTATCAGATACAGTCATCTATCATTGTGAGGAACTCAGATAGTTACATTGATTTATGGGCCATCCCATCAGATAGACTTGGTCTCACATACAGTTATTTGATATTATATTCATAGATATACTATCAGACAGGCTTGATCACAGTATCAGATTTCTATTGAGTATTCTTGTTGTCTGATTCAGATATAATCATGTTTCTTATCATTGATAAAGCTTCCAAAATCATCTGTTAGAAAGGTTAATCTATAATCCTGTCAGTCGAAAGAAGTAAGTCCAAGAATTCAGTCATTGATGTAAACACATCCAGATCCTCAATTATCAGTATCAGATGAGTCAGTGATTCAGTATCTCAGTGTCAATAGCGAGTTCAGTCTACAGTAAAGTGGTATCTGAGTTTCAGTATCTAGAGTTACGATAATTGTGTTCATATTCTGTGCATTCATGTATGTGTTCTCATGCGGCATTTTCATGATTATTCAGTTTAGATATTGTACATGCTTGAACCCTTGCATTAGCCTACCCCGTCTACATACTCGGTACATTTTTGTACTGGCGCATTTGCGCTATGGTGTTTTATTTGACACCATAGGTTCAGAGGCACAGGATCCAGTTTATCCTCAGTAGTTTGGTCCCAGTCAGCAGTAGTAGCAGTGAGTCCTCTTCTTTTGAGGACGAGTCTCAGTTTACTACTATTGTTTCAGACTTTGTTTATTTTTTGTTGATGGAGTTAATTAGGGACATGTCCCATCAACTCCACAGTTCAGATAGTTAGAGGCTTTTCAGATGGATGTATTAGTATTCAGTTTTCAGTTTTGAGTATGTATAGATGTGTTGAACCTTATGAAAAGTTTCCGTATTTTTCAGATATTATGCAGTGTACAGGTACAGATATCAGAAAAGGGTTAGCTTATGGTCCTTCAGGTCCATAAGCACCGTGTGATGTCTCGGGATGGGATCTCGGGGCGTTACAATAACACACAGATCCAACTAATATTTCCTTTAAAAACCACCTTACCTACATTTCAGAAGAAAATAAATATGATTAAGTAATAAGAATGGGGAAATGAACCAGAAAGGGAAAATTACTATATTTGAACAGAAAATGTGACTGCAAAAAAATACCAAGTGTATTACCATAAACAAGGGTCTAGCGAGGGAAGAGTGTACGTAGACCTTACCCCAACCCTCAAAGTTATAGAGGTTGTTTCTGATAGACCCTCGGTTTAAGGAACTACCATAAACTTAATGTATTGTTTTTAGTTTCATGGTCTTTTAAAAAGAGATCTTTAATTTTTACATATAAGAGATTTGAAAATGTCATTTTTTTCTATTCATTTTTAGGAGAGCAAGAGATGTCATTTTCTTATAGGCCATGTTACTCTTTCAAGTTACAGTTACTACTTTATCGGGAGTTTCTCATAGGCCATGTTACTCTGTCCATGAAATCTATATGTTACTGCTTTTATAGCCTATTAAAGTGCTCCAAAAAATAATAGTTCACACTTCATAATGACGTTTATAAATGCAATAGTTTCAACTTTGTTGTTGTAAGCTTTTGCAAGTGTTGTTTAGCCATTTTTTGGAAAGAAATAATAGAAACATGCTACATATAAGATAAAAACTAACTAGATTTGTAGTTTCATCAAGCAGGTAATCAGCAGCTATGTGTACTAAGATTAAAGAGTGGAGACCAGATATTATCTTGTATAAAACCTTTTTCTCCTGGCAAATCTCACCAGATGCATCTGCACACAAAATTGTAACTTCTGTGTTTAGTTCACAATTATAATGGATTCAAAAACATGATATATCTCACAAAGACAATACATCACAACAAAAAATAATTTGTATGAGTACCAGCAGACTTCAAGAATTTAATAGCCTAGCTTAAGAAGGTCCATTTCAAATTTTAATGGTCTCTTTTGGAATGTAATTCTACAAATACAAATTGAAAGGATCATTGAATCACATTTTGGACAATTCTCTGAATATACAACATCCCATATTTTCCTGGCTGAGGGACCAGTGTAACTTGTATAACGCTCTGGGATCATTAAAAGATTAACATATGTCATCTTACCTGCAATGACGAAGTTCAACAAATTAGGAGTAATCCAAAGAGAAACCTTCAAGAAGTAGAAATAAAGGAATTATATAAGTGTTAAACTCCCAGTAACACTCTTCATCATTTCATTATATCATTAGATATACCAGTAGGGGATTTCATCAAAAGAGTACACAAACAGAACAAAGAACATGTAATACCTTAAATTTTTCCTAAAGCTTAATTTGTTCTTGAGAAGATTAAGAAGTGACTTACTAAGTGAGTATCATTTTAAACATATAGAATTTCCCTAATTTCAACTTTTTATCACATGGAAAATTTGATAAGTTTTTCGTCGATATAATATTTGCCCAAATCTGATACCCGGGTAAGAAGTTATGGATAATTTAAGTCCTAGTCATAAAATAGCATTATTTTAGTGATTGGCGCGTCGCGGAGAGGGTTTATTTGACAATTGTGAAATTTCAGTGGAACTCTGCGATAGTGGCACATCGCAGAGGACCCTAATTTCTCAATAGTTGATTTCCAGTGGCCTGACGCGATTGTGACGCATCACGCTGAAGTTCTAGATCCTAACTAGTGGGATAACATGATGGCTCAGCATCACGGTGACTACCAGATTCCCATTTGTCAATTTCCAGTGATCCACCGCGATAGTGGAACGTCGCAGTGGTCCATAAAATTGGGTTCCCAGTTTAATTTTTCCAACTTCGTACAGAAGTTAAAAAGGGCATTTTGGACTTTTTCCAAGCCTCTTAAACCATGTAAACACCGAATTAAAGTCATTTACAAGTATTCAATGAAGTCTCTCTCAAGTTTTCTCTCAATAAAAACCCTAAGCATCCAAAACATCTTCCAAGAATCTCAAGAATCCACCATAGATTTTCTAAATTGAGTCAAGATTCAAGGTTCCCAAGTCAAGGGCTTCAAGAACCCTCATTCAAGAGTACGAATAGAGTTCCAAAAGCGAGATTTCATCCAAAGCTTCTAATTCAAGGTATGTGGGGGTTTTGAACAAGGGTAATTCTTTCACCCTTGTGCCCAAAGGCTTATTAAACTACAATTCTCTGAGATTTATGAGATTTTACATGAAATTGAATTAGGGGTTTTCACCCATTATTATTGGTTGCAAGCTTTTGATATTTCCCTTGAATTTAGAGTCTAATGGCATGATTTTTACATATTTTCTTGAGAAATTGCAGCTGGATCTATACCCCATGATTTTAATCCTTGGAAAGTTAATAGTTGAAATGTTTGAAACATTGAAGTATATGAGTATGTTGAGATTTTGAGATAAATTGCTGAAATTTTCAGATTTCTACATGAGTTATGAATCTATATGCTATCTATTATGCTTTTGATGAGTTCTTACTTAAGATTGAATTATGGGTTATTAATCCCTACTTGAGACTTGAGATTTTATGAACTATTGTGCTATAAGCACCCATGATTTGAGTATTCTGATATTATTTAGAAATTTTTTGACCTAATGGTCATTGAGTTTTGAAATCCACTCTACTACATGAGATTACAGATTTGATTATTGGGTTCTAATTGAAGCATGAGATTTTTCTAAAGTGGATTTTCATAAGATGGGCGAGATAAACTAAAGGGATTAGTATTTAGCACTGAGTTGGGTAAGTTACCATGGTTTATTACCCCAAAACTATATGCCACCGTAGGTTGGGCCTAAGGTCAAGATGATTATTGGGCCAAAGGCTGAGATATTGGGCTCAAGGCCGAGATAAGTGATCACTGAATAAAGATTATACTCCTTGGCAAGAGTATGACGCCTCTCCCTAATGTGAGGTATCTTCCTTAGGAAGACAAAATGTTAGATTTCATGTAGCTCACATGGTTTATGTCGGTTAAGAGAATCTCCCTTAAAACTAAAGCTTTGAGATAAGATATTTTCCTTTAAAACTAAAATACTTTCCCTTGATATGAGTATTTTTCCCTAAAACTTGTAATGAGATATTTTCATAAAGTCAATGAAATACCTTCAAGTATGTTCCAAGGTTATATGATTCCGAATTGCAAGTATTTGAGTTCAAATGAGTTATGAGTTCTTGAGCATTAAAGAAGTTTTACTCTCCATGAGACATATGCATGAGTTGAAAGTATTGCTTAAAGTTTCCTTTAGCCTTGAGTAATGATAATAAGATAAGAGTAAAAATTTCAAAGCTAAAAGTATAATGAATCACGAGATTGTGTTACATGTTCCATTTTACATGATTCAAAAGCTTTGTATTTTATACTTATTCAAGCCATGTGAGACATTACTTATTACATGCATGATTTGATTAAAGAGTATTGATATTGTTTTATATAAATGCATGCACCCCCATATACTCAGTACATTCTCAAGTGCTGATCCGCATATACGTCTATGTGCTACATTGTCTTATAATGTAGGTTCAGGTGCTCAGTCCCAACCTCGTCAGTGATTTTTGAGTACCTTTATCTACATTCCTATAGTGGTGAGTCCTCATGGTTTGAGGACCTATATTAAAACATCTTTATATTTTGAGAGACTATGTTATTATTTCCAGTACATTTCGAGTCAGTTAGGAACCTATCTCAATGGCTCTCTAGTTCATGGATTAGTAGAGGCTTTGTCAAACTAGTTATCAGATTGTGGTTGTATTGAGGTTTCCAGTATTTTGGTCATTTGCACCGAGCATTTTCTCCATATTTCCTTTCATATGATATGACTATGCTAGTGTTAGAATTATTTCATCTTAAAATGAGAGTTATTAGTAGAAATAGGATCAAAGGGTTAGCTTGGGGCTACATGTAGCCTTAAGCACTGTGTGACATCCCGGGAGGCAATTTTGGGTCGTTACAGAACTTATTATCAAAGCCTAATATTTTAAAGGAGTCCTAGGGAGTCTGACAAGCTGCGTTGAGTAGAGTCTTGATTATCGGTGTGAAGCGCGCCACATCTATGAGCAAGAGTCTATAAGACGTTTTAGGAAAAAGTTGTTTCTTTCTTTTAAATTCCATCATGCCTACAGTTGTCCCTCTTATTTAATAATTTGTGCTCTTGTATCTAAGAAAATGCCACTCCAGAGAGCGGATGCCCATAGAAACATTAATGAGCAACCCCAGCATGTTGATCCTTTGAATGAGATGGTGTCTCATACTGATTTTTGGGAGGCCTTTCAAGAATTAGCCCTAGCAATCACCGCTAAAGTTTGGGACAATAACCAAGACGTAGTTTCTAATCAGTAGGGAGGTGATATAGTCGGAGCTAAAATCCATAATTTTATGCAGATGAATCTGCCAGAGTTTTATGGGTCCAAGGAAGGTGAGGACCCACAATTGTACCTTAAGGAGGTGAGAAATATCACGCAGGTGATGCATGTTTCTGAGGAAGAAAGTTTTGAGTTGGCGTCTTATAGGTTGAAGGACATACCTTATGACTGGGTTGTATCGTGGAGGAAGGGTAGTGATGAGGATGTTGCTCCTATGACTTGGCAGGTGTTCCAAGATGCATGTTTGGAAAAGTTCTTTATGCTTGAGATGAGGGAAGCAAATATTAAGGTGTTTATGAACTTGAGGCAGGGATCTATGACTGTTAAGGAACACTACTTGAAGTTCAATCAATTGGCCAAGTATGCTCCTGATTTGATTTTTGACACCCGGGATAGTATGAGCAAGTTTGTGACCAGTGTTTCTGGGTTAGTACTGAAGGAGTATAGGATTGCGATGTTGTATAGAGATATAGATCTGGCTAGATTGATGATGCATGCCCAGCAGATAGAGATGGATAAGATTAGGGAGAAAGATCGAGTGAGGGGTAACAAGAGGGCTAGATCTGAGCAGCATGAGTATAGCCAACCTAGGTTCAATGGAAAGAACCACCCTCAGTTTTAGAGGCGTCCATCTATGCCAGCGCCTTCATCAGCTAGTGTTCCTACGCCTAGAAGTAGTTAGGAGCAAAGGGCAGATACTTTATGTCTAGGTCGCAGAACAGTGCTGGTAATAGGCCCAATTATTCTTCTTGTGCTAAGTGTGGTAGGGATAATCCCGGTGAGTGTTTCGTAGATTTGAGGGGCTATTTTGATTGTAGCAAGCAGGGACACAAACTTAGAGATTGTCCTCATGCTAGACAGGGGAACAAAGATGCCCGACCTCAGGCACAGGCTACTAGTGCACCAACTCCTGCACCCCGTCCCGCCCCTACTCAGAGCGCTTCATCTAGCACTGCTGGCGGTCAGTGCCAGAATAGATTCTATTCCTTACCATCCCATCAGGCGTAGGAGGACTCTTCCGATATTTTTACTGGTATGTTTTGTGTCTTTTTTTTAATGTTTATGTGTTGTTGAACCCCGGGTCAAGTCTTTTCTATATAACCCCACCTATGGTTGTGAATTTCAAAATGAGTCCCAAAAGGATTCCTGAGCCTTTCCTAGTCTCCACACCAGTAGGGGGTCAGTTATCACTAAATAAGTGTATAGAGATTGTCCTGTTACTGTTCTTCATAAAGGGGTGAAAAGGTTTGGTAAAAAAGAAAAGCTTAGTCCCCGTTATGTTGGCCCGTATAGAGTCTTTAGCCGTGTTGGTAAGGTGGCCTATGAGGTTGAGTTGCCCGCAGAGTTGTCAGCTGTTCATCCTATTTTTCATGTCTACATTCTTGAGAAGAATATTGGTGATTTTGTTGTAGTAGATCCTTCAGAGAATGTCAATATTCCGAAGTCTTTCCTTCGATGAGATTCCTATTGAGATCCTAGATTTTCAGATCTGTAGACTAAGGAACAAAGATGTTCCCTTGGTCAAAGTTTTGTGGAGGAAAAAGTCTGTTGAGAATGCTACTTGGGAGGCAGAAGAAGACATGCGATTCAAGTACCCGTACCTCTTTTTTGCAAGTTCAGATCAATCTGAAGGTATTATTCTTCCTTAATTCATCCCTTCTAATCTAAAGTTCATCTATTATAATTCATCCCTTATAATGACTCATGAGATTATGTTACATGTTCCATTTTACATGAGCTTTACATTTTATACTTATTCAAGCCATGTGAGTCATTACTTATTACATGCATGATTTGATTAAAGAGTATTGATGTTGTTTTATATAAATGCATGCACCCCCATATACTCAGTACATTCTCAAGTACTGATCTACATATACGTCTATGTGCTACATTGTCTTATAATGTAGGTTCAGGTGCTCAGTCCCAACCCCATCAGTGATTTCCGAGTACCTTTATCTACATTCCTACAGTGGTGAGTCCTCTTGGTTCGAGGACCTATATTCAAACATGACCATATTTTGACTGACTATGTGGTTATTTCCAGTTCATTTAGAGTCAGTTGGGGAACTGTCCCAATGGCTCTCTAGTTCATGGATTAGTAGAGGCTTTGTCAGACTAGTTATCAGATTATGGTTGTGTTTTTGTTTCTAGTATTGTTGTATTTTGGACCGAGCATTTCCTCCGTATTTCCTTTCATATGATATGACTATGCTAGTGTTTGAATTATTTCCTCTTAAAATAAGAGTTATTAGTAGAAACAGGATCAAAGGGTTAGCTTGGGGCTACATGTAGCCTTAAGCACCGTGTTACATCCCGAGAGGCAATTTCGGGTTGTTATAGAACTTGGTATAATAGCCTATGGTTTTAAAGGAGTCCTAGGGAGTCTGACAAGCCGCTTTGAGTAGAGTCTTGATCATCGGTGTGTAGCCCGCCACATCTATGAGCAAGAGGCTACAAGATGTTTTAGGAAAAAGTTGTTTCTTTCTTTCATATTCTATCATGCCTTTTTTGTCCCTCTCATCTAATAATTTGTTCTCTTCTATCTAAGAAAATGCCTCTTCGAAGAGAGGATGCCCACAGAAACGATACTGAGCAACCCCAGCCTTATGATTCTTTGAATGAGATGGTGTCTCATGCTGAGTTTCGGGTGGCCTTTCAGGCGTTAGCCCAAGCAGTCACTGCTAATGTTTGACCTAATAACCAGGCCGTAGTTGTGAATTAGCAGGGAAGTGATGTGGCCGTGGCTAGAATCCATAATTTCATATGGATGAATCCGCCAGAGTTTTATGGGTCTAAGGCAGGTGAGGACCCACAGTTGTACCTTGAGGAGTTGAGAAAGATCATGCAGGTGATGCATATTTCTGAGGAAGAAAGTGTTGAGTTGGCATCTTACAGGTTGAAGGACATAGCATTTGACAGGGTTGTATCGTGGAGGAAGGGTAGTGGAGAGGATGCTGCTCCTATGACTTGGAAGGTGTTCCAAGATGCATTCTTGGACAAGTTCTTTCCACTTGAGATGAGGGAAACAAAGATACAGAAGCTTATGAACTTGAGGTAAGACTCCATAACTGTTATGGAGTACCGCTTGAAGTTCAATCAGTTGGCCAAGTATGCTCCTGATTTGATTTTTGACACCTGGGCTAGTATGAGCAAGTTTGTGACCGGTGTTTCTAGGTTAGTACTGAAGGAGAGTAGGACTATGATGTTGCATAGGGATATGGATATGGGTAGGTTGATGATGCATGCCCAGCAGATAGAGGCGGATAAGATTAGGATGAGAGATTCAGTGAGGGGTAACAAGAGGGCTAGATCTGAGCAGCATGATTATATCCAGACTAGGTTCCATGGAGGGAACCACCCTCATTTTCGGAGGTGTCCGTCTATGCCAGCGCCTTCATCAGCTAGTGTTCCCACGCCTAGAAGTAGGCAGGAGCAAAGGGGCAAATACTTTATGTATAGGTCACAGAAAAGTGTTGGTAACTGATAGCCTAAAGGACTATCTCACACGAAAATGGCTAATAAAATGACAAATTCCAGCAACCAAACAAAGAGAAAACAACACAATAGAAGGAGATGAAGAAGAAGAATTGCATGAAATTAAAGATAGATAGAAAGACTATTACTTCCACCAATGAATAGAACTAGAAGGTGTTTCAAACCATCAAACACACATCACCAATGTAGTCTTAAACCTTCCTCTTATGTGACCCAAAGTACTCACACTTCCTCAAGCACACCTTTCTTTCCAAATAATCCAATAAAAGTGAAAAGCCAATTCCAAATGCATTAGGATTCAAGTTTTGGATTTCCTCTCTTAAGGAGAAGAGAAAGTCTAGAAACTAACACTAAGATTACAATATAAAAGTCAGTCAATTCATTATCTCAAAACTTAGGAAAATAAGAGCTAAGGTGCCTATTTATACTTATTACAACCATATGACAAAAATGCCCTTAATGAGGGGCTTAGAAATGGGCTCCTATGAAGTGTTATTTTGTAGTGTAAAACGTCCATCATTCCCTTAGTAAAAGAACCTCTTGAGTGTAAGGACCCTCCTCCTTTCTTTACTTGGACAAGGTTTTGTAATGGTTCAAAAAGGTCTTCAAGTACTTGCAAATCCGAGACTTGAACCTTTTATAATCCGAAGCTTGAACCTTCTACAAGACCTTGTAATCCTTGTGGTTTTTATTCTTGTATCATCCTATACATATTGAAAGGAATTTGACCTCAAATTCACACCTTGCAAAACCAAAGAGAGGGACAACAAGCACACAATCCTCATGATAGGAGGGTTAGCATTACTGCCAAAATTATACAAACACGCCAAGGGGGTACACTCTTGGAATATAGCCAATAATACTTTGTTATAATCATTAAAAACTTATTACAAGCATTACAAAAGACATGACTAAGACTGACATCAAAGAAATAAAAGTGCAACTCGAAATCATCACATATATCAACAAGCCAAGGTTGTTCAAATTTGAAATAAATCCACGGGTCCTTTGTGTGTGACATAAAAAGCTTAGAATGAATGGTACAAAGGAGGTTGTTTTGGTAAATATCAAGAGATAAGGAAACTACGATGGTCTTAATGGTTTTACTATACCCAAAAGGTAAGACTATCTTTGGTTTAGGAATCATAAGATATATTTGTTTCATTACCTCTACAAAGGACCTCATATAATATGGTGCCTCTATTGATATCAAGGTCCACCTCACCCACATATCACTATAATTCAAACAGTGAAACCAGCCACCAAACTTCCTACCTCTACACAATACAAATTCAAAATTAGCATGGTTATCATCATAGGTAAAGAGGTAGCATAGGAAGTAATCAAGTGTGAAGACATCAATACAACCATCAATCCCTTATTTTTTCCATGACACATTTAGTTTATGCATCACAAAGGATAGGGCTAAGGTAAACATCAAGGGACAATAAGCTCAATCAGAAACAATCCTTTATCCACCCCACTATTACACCGGGATCAAATGGGTGAAGTGGCCAAGGGAATAAACCAAGGCTAATCATTCCATTTACAAGGGTATCACACTTCCCAAAGCATTATCAAACAAGGAAGCTTGTACTTCTACACTAGATGTACCCGGAATCACATCACAACTTTTTAAACTCAAGGGGGTGTAGAATGTACCCAAGTTACCTTGGTTTGTACTAGGGTATCCCACTAGTGTGTGAATACACTTTTCCCTTGATGATGGAACCTTATTCAAGTTATAAGTGCTAGCACTAGATGGACACAAATCATTCTTACGAAGAGAATTAAATTTGTCATCTAAAGGATCAACTAGTGCTTGCATACTCACAACAAGAGTTTGGTCCTTATGCAACCTAAAAACACCAAGAGTATCACAAAAGGAATATTCACACACTTCTTTATTAAGAAAATCCAAAACTATATCACTTTGGCCACTACTAGCCACATCACAACATTTTAATTTCAAGAAAGTGTAGAAGATAGATTTGTTACCTTGTAGATCATGGGAAGTATGTTCTTCACTTGATTTTATGTTAGGTCAGCCTTCATTCTCCACATTACAAGGTAATAGTTCAAGTTTTCCCTTTGGACTCACTCTTTCATCACTTGTCCCAAAATTAGGACTTCCAGCTAAGGGATTGAAGGGAATTTCCTTGGGATTCTCCTTGGGTATTCAAGGGCATTTAACCTGCACATGAGAAGAGAAAATACTAGGCAAAATTCTAGTATTTGGGTTAGTTAATATCAAGGGTCCTTTGTGGACAAGATCCACGATCAAGTGTTCTTTTTCCCTTCCAATTTCACTACTCGTGGCTTCCATCTCCCTTACCCTTTTTTCTTCACACTCTTCTTGTACCCCACCATCCATTTTCTCTCCATATTGAGGCTTGACCTAATTCTCCTTAGATTCTAACTTATGGAGAGGAGGCATTGGATTTGGTTGATGATGGGTTTGGATTTGGTGGTTTGAATTTTGTGGAGAATTTGGAGGAAATAGTCTATCAACCCCACTTTAATTCTAATTATGTCATGCCTCATGAATCCTACATCACCTTTTTTAATGTCAAACCCACCCTTCAATTCTCTCCTCAAAGCATCATTATTATCCTCTATTTTTCGGGAAAAGGCCTCAAAGTGAGCCTTCAAGGCTCCCATTATATCATTTCCCAAGGATTGGGACGAAGAATCCTCAGCTTCCATGGTAAATTGTACCTAAAAAAAAGCAAAAAATATCAAGAAACACAACCTACAAAACTATCAAACAAGTTAGTTCAAAAGCCTCACTTCATTCACACTCAACCTCACCTCACACTTGGCTTCACAAGTGTTAGAGAATCGGCAATACTTGGCATGTTACTTGAGAGGTGAGAAGCTTTGGATCGGAATTGATATTTGATTGAAACGACTCAAATAAAGTTATGCACGCACTTGAACCAATAAAATACTACGATTTAAAAAAGAGAAAAGCGCACACAAAAAAATCAAAGACATAAAATAAATGAACTCTAGACTAATTACCAACCTAGTAGGTACTTACTAGTTTGCTAATTAGTTATAGAATTAGTTTAAAAGAAACTACAATCAAAGATTAGAAACTATCAAACCTAATTTTAGAGTCAAATTTTGGTTGAGCACAAGTGATGATGTGGCACTGCGTGGTTGGTTGTCACTTTTTGAATTTTTAATTTTTTTCAAAACCTAGTTTCGGCCCGAACACTATCCCTTAGAAGTGAGAATTTTGGATTTGGGGGGAGGGGGTGGTGAAAGGATGCAATTTAGGGTTCTTTTAAGTCTCAAATGAAAATGGAATGAAATGGTCCCCCCCTAGTAATTGCACTTGTACTTTATTTGTTCCCTTGTCCCCTCCTCCTCTTGGAAGAATGGAATATTCTTTGAATATGCTTTTAGACAATAAACTTTTCCACTCTCTTTCTTCTCTCTTTAGGATCAAACAACATCTTTGAATATTCTTCTTCACTAAGATATGAAGATCATGGATGAACAATATGAATATTCAAGTGTTGACCAAGTTTGACCACCTAGAAAATGAACTCCAAATTTGAATTTTTTTTGAAGATCTAGATTCCTTAGGCCAAAACAAACCCAACCCACTAAATATCATCCATAAAACTCGGGTAAATAGGAAGGTCAATTTCCAATTTTAGCTCAAAATTTTTAAAAACACCATGTTCATGGAGGTTCTTAGCTCGAACTCAACCAAACTTCAATCTAAAAGTAGATATAGACTCCCTATGTGCTAGAGAGAAAGGATCTAGCACTATAAACCTTCAAAACACAATAACAACTTGTAGATCTAACTTGGAAAATTCGGATATACAACAAACACACAAGACAACAGTTTTTTTTTTTTTGTATTTTCTGATTTTTTGACTCTTTTTTTGAGATTTTCTAAATAAGAACACTAAAACCAAGATTTAGGGATGTTGGAACAACCCTAAGCAAGGATTTGATACCAAATGATTCCTAAAGAACTATCTCACACGAAAATGGCTACTAAAACGACAAATTCCAGCAACCAAACAAAGAGAATACAACACAATAGAAGGAGATGAAGAAGAAGAATTGCATGAAATTAAAGATAGATAGAAAGACCCTTACTTTCACCAATGAATATCACTATAAGGTGTTTCAAACCTTCAAACACATATCACCAATGTAGGCTCAAACCTTCCTCTTAAGTGACCCAAAGGACTCACACTTCCTCAAGCACACCTTTCTTTCCAAATAATCTAATACAAGTGAAAAGCCAATTCCAAATGTATTAGGATTCAAGTTTCAGATTCCCTATCTTAAGGAGAAGATAAAGACTACAAACTAACACTAAGATTACAATCTAAAAGTCAGTCAATTCATTATCTCAAAACTTAGGAAAATAAGAGCTAAGGTGCCTATTTATACTTGTTACAACCAAATGACAAAAATGCCCTTAATGAGGGGCTTATAAAAGGGCTCCTATTGAGTCTTATTTTTGAGTATACAAAGTCCATCATGCCATTTGTAAAAGGTGCCTCTTGAGTGTAAGGACCCATCCCCTTTCGTTAATTGGACAAGGCTTTGTAATGGGTCCAAAAGGTCTTCAAGTACTTGCAAATTCTAGACTTTATCCTTTGACAATCCGAAGCTTGGACATTCTACAAGACCTTGTAATACTTGTGTTCTTTATGCTTGTATCAGTAACAGGACCCATTATCCTCCTTGAGCTAAGTGTAGTAGGGATCATCCAGGTGAGTGTTTCGTAGATTTGAGGGGATGTTTTGGTTGTGGCAAGCAGGGACACGGGCTTAGAGATTGTCCTCATTCTATACAGGGGAATAGATATGCCCGACCTCAGGAATAGGCTACTAGTGCACCAGCTCCTGCACCCCGTCCCACCCCTGCTCAGGGCATTTCATCTAGCACTATTGGCGGTCAGTGCCAGAATATATTCTATGCCTTACCATCAGGTCAGGAGCAGGAGGACTCTCTCGGTATTGTTACTGGTATGCTTTGCATCTTTTTCTTTGATGTTTATGTGTTGTTGGACCCCGGGTCAAGTTTCTCCTATATGACCCCACTTATGGCTTTGAATTTCAAAATGAGTCCCAAAAGGATTCCTGATCCTTTCCTAGTCTCCACACCAGTAGAGAATTTAGTTATCTCTAAACAAGTGTATAAAGATTATCATGTTACTTTTCTTCATAGAGTCATACTTGCGGATTTGATAGAATTGCACATGGTGTATTTTGACCTTATTCTGGGCTTGGATTGGATTCATTCTTGTTATGTATGTATAGACTATCGTACCCATGTGGTCAAGTTTCAGTTCCCTCATATATTATTTCGGATAGGGGAACTCAATTTACTTCTCAGATTTGGAGGGTGTTCCAGCAAGGTCTTGGTACCCAAGTCTTTTTGAGTTCCACTTTTAATCCGCAGACAGATGGCCAGGCTGAGAGGACCATTCAGACCCTGGAAGATATGTTGAGGGCATGTGCTCTTGATTTCAAAGGTAGTTGGGATGAGCATTTTCCATTGATAGAGTTTGCGTATAACATTAGTTACCATGCTAGCATCGATATGGCACCATTTGAGGCCTTGTGTGGTAGAAGATATAGATCACCCATAGGTTAGTTTAAAATGGGTGAAGCTACCATAATTAGGCCTGATGCAGTGTTTAAATTTATGGAGAAAGTTAAGTTGATTAGAGAGAGGTTGAAGACCGCCCAGAGTCGTCAAAAGTCTTATGTCGATGTGAGGAGAAGAGATCTTGACTTTGAAGTGGGTGATTTAGTATACTTGAAGATCTCAACCATGAAAGAGGTGAAAAGGTTTGGTAAAAAGGGAAAGCTTAGTCCCCGTTATACTGGACCGTATAGAGTCTTGATCCGTGTTTGTAAGGTGGCTTATGAGTTAGAGATGCCCGCAGAGTTGTTAGCTATTCATCCTATTTTTCATGTCTCCATGCTTGAGAAGCATATTGGTGATTCTGTTGTAGTAGATCCTTCAGAGAATGCCGATATTCAGAACAATCTTTTCTTCGATGAGATTCCTATTGAGATCCTAGATTTTTAGAATCGTAGACTAAGGAACAAAGAAGTTCCCTTGGTCAATGTGTTGTGCAAGAACCAATATGTTGAGGGGGATACTTGGGAGGCAGAAGCGGACATACGAGTCAAGTACCCGCACCTCTTTTTCGTAAGTTCAGATCAATCTGAATGTATTATTCTTCCTTAATTCAGCCCTTCTAATCTAAAGTTCAGCTATGTATCTATTGTTGCATGAGTTCTTGCAATTTCTGAGGCATTTAAGAGTTTAGAAAGACATAGAGTTAGTTGAGAAAGTTCTTCCAGCTTTACGTACTCAATTTTCTCCGTTCTCTTAGCTTAACTAGCAACATTCGTGGATGAATATTTCCAAGGGGGAGATATTGTAATTCCCTAAATTTTTCCTAAAGCATAATTTGTCCTAAATAAGATTAAGGAGTGACTTCCTAATTGAGAATCATTTTAACCATATAGAATTTCCCTAATTTCAACTTTTTATCACATGAGAAATTTGATAAGCTTTCTATCGATATAAGATTCGGCCAAACCTGATACCCGGGTAAGAAGTTATGGCTAATTTAAGTCTTAGTTGTAAAACAGCGTCATTTTAGTACTTGGCGCGTCACGGAGAGGGTCTACTTGACAATTGTTAAATTCCTGTGGAACTCCGAGATAGTGGCACGTCGCGGAGAACCCCAATTTCTCAATAGTCAATTTCCAGTGGTCTGATACGACTGTGATGCGTCGCGCTGAAGTTTTAGGTCTTAACTAGTGGGACAATGTGATAGCTCTGTATCGCGGTGACTACTAGATTCCCATTTGTCAATTTCCAGTGAGCCACCATGATAGTGGCGCGTCGTGGTGGCCCATGAAATTGGGTTCCCAGTTCAATTTTTCCAACTTCGTATAGAAGTAGAAAAGGGCTTTTTGGACTTTTTCCAAGCCTCTAAAACTGTGCAAACACCAAATTAAAGTCATTTACAAGTATTCTATGAAGTCTCTCTCATGTTTTCTCTAAACAAAAACCCTAAGCATCCAAAACCTCTTCCAAGAATCTCAAGAATCCACCATAGATTTTCTAAATTGAGTGAAGATTCAAGGTTCCCAAGTCAAGGGTTTCAAGCTTTTCACCCATTGTTATTGGTTGAAAGCTTTTGATATTTTCCTTGAATTGAGAGTCTAATGGCATGATTTTTACATTTTTTCTTGAGAAATTGAAGTTGGGTCTATAACCCATGATTTTAATCCTTGAGAAATTAATAGTTGAAATGTTCGAAACATTGAAGTATATGAGTATGTTGAGATTATGAGATAAATTGCTGAAATTTCCAGATTTCTACATGAGTTATGAATCTATATGCTATCTATTATGCTTTTGATGAGTTCTAACTTGAGATTGAATTATGGGTTATTAAGCCCTACTTGAGACTTGAGATTTTATGAACTATTGTGCTATAAGCACCTATGATTTGAGTATTCTGAGATTATTGAGAAATGTTTTGACCTAATGGTCATTGAGTTTTGAAATCCACTCTACTACATGAGATTACAGATTTGATTATTGGGTTCTTATTAAACCATGAGATTATTCTAAAGAGGATTTTCATAAGATGAGCGACATAAACTAAAGGGAGTAGTATTTAACACCGAGTTGGGTAAGTTATCATGGTTTCTTACCCAGACCTACGTGCCACCGTAGCTTGGGGATAAGGCCGATATAATTGTTGGGCCTAAGGCCAAGATATTAGGCCCAAGGCCGAGATAAGTGATCACTAAATTGAGGTTATACTCCTTGGAAAGAGTATGACGCCTCTCCCTAACGTGAGGTCTCTTTCTTTGGAGGACAAAATGTTGGACTCCATGTAGCTCGCATGGTTTATGTCGGTTAAGAGAATCTCCCTTAAAACTAAAGCTTTGAGATAAGATATTTTCTTTTAAAACTAAAATACTTGCCCTTGATATGAGTATTTTTTCCTAAAGATTGAAATGAGATATTTTCCTAAACTGGATGAAATGTCTTCAAGTATGTTCTAAGGTTATATGATTCTGAATTCCAAGTATTTGAGTTCAAAAGAGTTATTAGTTCTTAAGCATTAAATAAGTTTTACTCTCCATGAGACACATGCATGATTTGAAAGTATTTCTTAAAGTTTCCTTTATCCTTGAGTAATGAGAATAAGATAAGAGTACAAACTTCAAAGCTAAAAGTATAATGACTCACGAGATTGTTCTACATGTTCCATTTTACATGATTCATAAGCTTTGTATTTTATACTTATTCAAGCCATGTTAGTCATTACTTATTACATGCATAATTTGATTAAAGAGTATTGATGTTGTTTTATATAAATGCATGCACCCCCATATACTTAGTACATTCTCAAGTGTTGATCCACATATACGTCTATGTGCTACATTGTCTTATAATGTAGGTTCAAGTGCTCAGTACCAACCTCGTCAGTGATTTTCGAGTACCTTTATTTACATTCCTACAATGGTGATTCCTCATGGTTCGAAGACCTATATTCGGACATCTCCATATTTTGAGAGACTATGTTGTTATTTCTAGTTCATTTCGAGTCAGTTGGGAACCTGTCCCAACGGCTCTCTAGTTCATGGATTTGTAGAGGCTTTGTCAGCCTAATTATCAGAATATGGTTGTGTTGACGTTTTCTGTATTGTGGTTGTTTGGACCGTGCATTTTCTCCGTATTTCCTTTCATATGATATTACTATGCTGGTGTTTGAATTATTTCATCTTGAAATAAGAGTTATTAGAAGAAACAGGCTCAAAGGGTTAGCTTGGGGATACTTTTAGCCTTAAGCACCGTGTGACATGCCGGGAGGCGATTTTGGGTCATTACAAAACTTGGTATAAAAGCCTAAGGTTTTAAAGGAGTCCCAGGAAGTCTGACAAGCCGCGTTGAGTATAGTCTTGATCATCGATGGGTAGCGCTCCACATCTATGAGCAAGAGGCTACAAGACATTTTAGGAAAAAGTTGTTTCTTTCTTTCAGATTCCATCGTGCCTGCATTTGTCCCTCTCATCTAATAATTCGTGCTCTTCTATCTCAGAAAATGCCTCTCCGAAGAGAGGATGTCCACAAAAATGATAATGAGCAACCCTAGCCTGTTGATTCTTTGAATGAGATGGTTTCTTCTGATGAGTTTCCGGCGGCCTTTCAGGCGTTAGCCCAAGAAGTCATTGCTAATGTTCGGGCCAATAACCAGGCCGTAGTTGCTAATCAGTCGGGAGGTAATGTAGCCGTGGCTAGAATCCGTGATTTCATATGGATGAATCCGCCATAGTTTAATGAGTCTAAGGCAGGTGAGGACCCACAGTTGTACCTTGAGAAGGTGAGAAAGATCACACAGGTGATGCATATTTCTATGGAAAAAAGTGTTGAGTTGGCATCTTCAGGTTGAAGGACATATCTTATGAATGGGTTGTACCGTGAAGGAAGGGTAGTGGTGTGTATGTTGCTCCTATGACTTGGCAAGTATTCCAAGATGCATTCTTGGACAAGTTCTTTCCGCTTGAGATGAGGGAACCAAAGATTGAGGAGTTTATGAACTTGAGGCAGGGCTCTATGACTGTTAAGGAGTACTACTTGAAGTTCAATCTATTGGCCAAGTATGCTCCTAATTTGATTTTTGACACCCAGGCTAGTATGAGCAAGTTCGTGACCATTGTTTCTGGGGTTAGTACTAAAGGAGTGCAGGATTGTGATGCTGCATAGGGATATAGATCTGGCTAGGTTGATGATGCATGCCCAACAGATAGAGTCGGATAGGATTAGGGAGAGAGATCGAGTGAGGGGTAACAAGAGGGTTAGCTCTGAGCAGCATGAGTGTATCCATCCTAGGTTCCATAGAGGGAACCGCCCTCAGTTTCGGAGGCGTCCGTCTATACCAGCGCCTTCATCAGCTAGTGCTCTCGCGCCTAGAAGCAGGCAGGAGCAAGGGGACATATCCTTTATGTCTAGGTCGCAAAGAAGCTTAGGTAACTGATAGACTAAAGGACTATCTCACCCAAAAATTACTACTAAAATGACAAATTCCAGCAAACAAACAAAGAGAAAACAACACAATAGAAGGAGATGAAGAAGAAGAATTGCATGAAATTAAAGATAAATAGAAAGACCCTTACTTCCACCGATGAATAGCACTAGAAGGTGTATCAAATATTCAAACACACATCACCAATGTAGGTTCAAACCTTCCTCTTAGGTCACCCAAAGGACTTACACTTCCACAAGTACACATTTCTTGCCAAATAATCCAATACAAGTGAAAAGCCAATTCCAAATGTATTAGAATTCAAGTTTCAGATTCTCTGTCTTAAGGATAAGATAAAGACTACAAACTAACACTAAGATTACAATATAAAAGTCACTCAATTCATTATATCAAAACTTAGGAAAATAAGAGCTAAGGTGCCTTTTTATACTTATTACAACCAAATGACAAAAATGCCCTTAATGAGGGGCTTAGAAAAGGGATCCTATGGAGTGATATTTTGGAGTGTAAAAAATCCATCATGCCCTTAGTAAAAGGCGTCTCCTGAGTGTAAGTACCCTCCTACTTTCTTCACTTGGACAAGGCTTTGTAAAATCCGAGACTTGATCCTTTGAAAATCCGAAGCTTGAACCTTCTACAAGACGTTGTAATCCTTGTGCCCTTTATGCTTGTATCATCATCTCCATCTTGAAAGGAATTTGACCTCCAA
Source organism: Capsicum pubescens (assembly GCA_030864215.1). Taxonomy (NCBI): domain Eukaryota; kingdom Viridiplantae; phylum Streptophyta; class Magnoliopsida; order Solanales; family Solanaceae; genus Capsicum; species Capsicum pubescens. Next base: position 214,774,351 of record CM061548.1, read on the forward strand.
TTCACACCTTGCAAAACCAAAGAGAGGGACAACAAGAACACAATCCTCATGATAGAAGGGTTACCATTAGTGCTAAAATTATACAAACACGCAAAGGGGGTACACTCTTGGAATATAGCCAATAATCCTTTACTATAATCATGAAACATTTATTACAAGCATTACAAAAGACATGACTAAGACTGACATCAAATAAAGAAGAGTTCAACCCAAAATAATCACATATATCAACAAGCCAAGGTTGTTCACATTTGAAATACATCCACGGGTCCTTTCTGTGTGACATGAAAAGCTTTGCATGAATGGAACAAAGGAGGTGGTTTCAGAAAATATCAATATATAAGGAAACTACAATGGTCTTAATGCTTTTACTATACCCAAAAGGTAAGACTACCTTTGGTTTAGGAACCGTAAGATACATTTGTTTCATTACCTCTACAAAGGACATCATTAAATATGGTGCCTCAATTGATCTCAAGGTCCACCTCACCCACATATCACTATAATTAAAACAAGGAAACCATCCACCAAACTTCCTACCTCTACACAATACAAATACAAAATTAGCATGGTTATCATCATAGGTAAAGAGGTAGTATAGGAGGGAATAAAGTATGAAGACATAATGCCGAGGGGGTACTCTTTTACAATACAACCATCAATCCTTTATTTGGTCCATGAAACATTTATTATATGCATCACAAAGTATAGGGATAAGGTAAACATCAAGGGGCAATAAGCTCAAGCCGAAACAATCCCTTCCCCACCCCACTAGTACACTGGGATCAAATGGGTGAAGTGGCCAAAGTAATAAACCAAGGCTAATAATTCCATTTACTAGGGTATCACACTTACCCAAAGCATTATCAAATAAGGAAGCATGTAATTCTACACTAGATGTACCCAGAATCGCATCACAACTTTTTAAACTCAAGGGAGCGTAGAATGTACCCAAGTTACCTTGGGTTGTACTAGGGCAGCCCACTAGTGTGTAAATACTCTTTTCCCTTGGTAATAGAATGTTATTCAAGTTATATGTGCTCGCACTTGATGGACACAAATCATTCTTACGAAAAGAATTGATTTTGTCATCTAAAGGATCAACTAGTTCTTGCATACTCAAAACAAGAGTTTGGTCCTTATGCAGCCTAATAACACCAAGAGTATCACCAAAGGAATATTCAAACACTTCTTTACTAAAAAATCCAAAACTACACCACTTTGGCCACTACTAGCCAGATGACAACATTTTAAGTTCAAGGAAATGTAGAAGATAGCTTTGTTACCTTGTAGATCATGGGAAGTGTGTTCTTCACTTGATTTTGTGTTAGGGAAGCCTTCATTATCCACATTAAAAGGTAATAATTCAAGTTTTCCCTTTGGACACACTCCTTCATCACTTGTCCCAAGATTGGGACTTTCGGCCAAGGGCTTGAAGGGAATTTTCTTGGGCTTCTCCTTGAGGATTCTAGGGTCTTTAACCTGCACTTGAGAAGACAATATACTAGGAAAACTGCTAGTATTTGGGTTAGTGAATATCAAGGGTCCTTTGTGGACAAGATCCACAATCAAGTGTTCTTTTTTCCTTCCGATTTCACTCCCCATGGCTTCCCTTTCCCTTACCCTCTTTTCTTTACACTCTTCTTGTAACCCACAATCAGTTTTCTCTCTATCTTAAGGTTGACCTCATTCTCCTTGGATTCTTACTTGTGGAGAGGAGGCATTGGATTTGGTTGATGATGGGTTTGGATTAGGTGGCTTGAATTTTGTGGAAATTTTGGTGGAAATAGTCTATCAACCCCAGCTTTAATTCAAATTATGTCACGCCTCATGAATTCTAAATCACCTTTTATAATGTCAAACCCACCCATAAAGTCTCTTCTCAAAGCATCATTATTATCCTCTATTTTTCGGGAAAAGGCCTCAAAGTGAGCCTTCAAGGCTCCCATTATATCATTTCCCAAGGATTAGGATGAAGAATCCTCGGCTTCAATGGTAAATTGTACCTCAAAAAAAAAAGCAAAAAACAGCAAGAAACACAACCTACAAAATGAGCAAACAAGTTAGTTCAAAAGCCTCACTTCATTCACACTCAACCTCACCTCACACGTGGCTTCACAAGTGTTGGAGAATCGACAATACTTGGCATATTACTTGAGAGGTGAGAAGCTTTGGATCGGAATTGATATTTGATTGAAACGACACAAATAAAGTGATCCACGCACTTGAACCAATAAAATACTACGATTTAAAAATGAGAAAAGAGCACAAAAAAAATGAAGACATAAAATAAATTAACTCTAGACTAATTACCAACCTAGTAGGTACTTACTAGTTTGCTAATTAGTTATAGAATTAGCTTAAAAGAAATTAGAATCAACGATTAGAAACTAGGAAACCTAATTTTAGAGTCAAATTTTGGTTGAGCACAAGTGATGATGTGGCACTGCGTGGTTGGTTGTCACTTTTTGAATTTTTAATTTTTTTCAAAACCTAGTTTCGGCCCAAACACTATCCCTTAGAAGTGAGATTTTTGGATTTGGGGGGGGGGGGTGAAAGGATGCAATTTAGGGTTCTTTTAAGTCTTAAATGAAAATGGAATGAAATGGTCCCCTCCTAGTAATTGCACTTGTACTTTGTTTGTCCCCTTGTCCCCTCCTCCTCTTGGAAGAATGGAATATTCTTTTAATATGCTTTTAGACAAAAAACTTTTCCACTATCTTACGTCCCTCTTTAGGATCAAAGAAAACCTTTGAATATTCTTCTTCACTGAGATATGAAAATCATGGATGAACAATATGAATATTCAAGTGTTGACCAAGTTTGACCACCTAGCAAATGAACTCCAAATTGAATATTTTTGAAGATCTAGGTTCCTTAGGCAAAAACAAACCCAACCCACTAAAAATCAGCCACAAAACTCGTGTAAATAGAAAGGTCAATTAAGTATTTTAGCTCAAAAGCTTCAAAAACACCATGTTCATGGAGGTTCTTAGCTCAAACTAAACCAAACTTCAATCTAAAAGTAGATCTAGACTCCCTATGCGCTAGAGAGAAAGGATCTAGCACTCGAAACCTTCAAAACACAATAAAAACTTATAGATCTAACTTGGAAAATTTGGATCTACAGCAAACTCACAAGACAACACTTCTTTTTTTTTGTATTTTCTGATTTTTTGACACTTTTTTGTTGAGATTTTCTAAATAAGAACACTAAAAGCAAGATTTAGGGATGTTGGAGCAACCCTAACCAAGGTTTGATACCAAATGATAGCCTAAAGAACTATCTCACATGAAAATGGCTGCTAAAATGACAAATTCCAGCAACCAAACAAAGAAAAAACATCACAATAGAAGGAGAAGAAAAAGAAGAATTGCATGAAATTAAAGATAGATAGAAAGACCCTTAATTCCACCAATGAATAGCAATAGAAGGTGTATCAAACCTTCAAACACACATCACCAATGTAGTATCAATCCTTCCTCTTAGGTGACCCAAAGGACTCACACATCCTCAAGCACACCTTTCTTGCCAAATACTCCAATACAAATGAAATGCCAATTCCAAATATATTAGGATTCAAGTTTCGGATTCCCTCTCTTTAGGAGAAGAGAAAGACTACAAACTGGCATACCTCTTTTTTAAAAAAAAGATTTTTTTAAGTTTCGAAAGGGTTTTTATTATTAAGGTGACAAAATGAAGAAGTTTGTTTATAAAAAGGATTATTAACATTTTTTATTCAGAGTAGCCACTTGACATTATCCGGTGTGCCAAGTCACCTTTGAAAGATCCTTTTCAAAATGTTTGACTCTTTTAAACTAGTTTGCGAATAGAGATTCCGGCTATAGAATTCTATTGACCGAGGGGAAGGTGTTAGGCATCCCTCGATCCCATTTTTCGACCACGGTCGTTTGGTAGAGTGTATCGGCTAATTTTGACATTACAAAAGTATAAACCACAGAAAACACATAAAAGCAATCAATCAAACACACAAATCAAAACAAACCCAAAATATTGTGTTCAGTCCAATTATACAGTCCAAAATAAAAAGGTACTGAAAAGTAAAACTACACTAATCCTAAACTATTCTCCAATGCTTTACCCGATGCCTCGGGCCTTGATCACGAGCCTTCTTTGCAAACATGATACTTTGGGGAATTCTCCGAATAAATCAATACAAATCTCTCGGGGCATTCCCCGGCCAAATGAGTACAATTTTAATTTTTGTACGATAAAGTAGAACGAACCATCCACGCACATATTCAAACACTCAATAAATCATTATTTCTAAATTTGCCTACCCGACCTAGTGTTTGCCTAGTAATTCACCCTAAAACATGATATTATCAATTTTAATGATGCCAATGTTCATTCTGAATTAAACCAACAAACAATGAATCAAATTAAACACTATTCACTTATGATCGATTTCAATTCTCAATCCCACCCCAATCTAATTTTAAATCAAGATTCAAACATACTAGTATTTTTGACAATCCACAATCACTATAAACTTAATATTCATCATTCACATCACACACAATTCATAACCAACGGAATCAACAACCAATCAACACCAACAATTATTCATCACCGACTAAGATCAAGCCACATACGAATATTTAATCTAACATATTGAATATCACCAACAAAGAAATGAAAAGATGAAAGGAGTAGAAATGGACCTCAATTTGAAGCTTTCAAGATTTAGTATTAACCGGATAAAGAGATGAAATTTGTGATCGGACCTCGAATTGAACCTCAGTTGACTAACCCGCCTTAACTCGAACCTCGAACGATGAACCAAATCCACGGGAACATCTCAAAACTCAATTCGAACAAGACTCCACGAAGAACAAATGAATTGGTGGTCAGAATTAACGTTTTTCCATCAATATTTAAGCTAAAAATTAGAAAAGGGTGGTTGTTCGATGTGGGTTTGGTCGGAATAGAGCCGGAAATGCCGTTCTCTGGTGGGTTTTACCATAGCAGTGACCTAACGGTGGTCGTCAGAGTACCTAGCGGCGATTCAGGTAAAGAACTCACCAAAAATAGTCCGACCATTCTATTTTCTCCCTCTCTTTCTCAATTTTAGTTCTCTCTCTCTCCTGATTTTCTCTCGCTGGTGCTCGATTTTACTCCATATTCTCCCTTTCGATCTCTCCCTCTCATGATTTTAACTCTCTCTCAATTCTCTCTCTTGTATGTATCTATCAGTTTTTTATATGTGTTCTCCCATATGTGATGTGAAGATGGGAATTCCAAAGGTGTGTGTATTTGTTGTTTAAGAAAATAGAAGCTGATGGTGTATTTGTGTAGAAGATGAATTCCAGTGGGGCCCCTCCTTTTTTTGTTGTTAATGTGTTTGTTCAAAAGGAATAAAAAATATGAGGAGGTGGTGACGTAAGTGGGGGGTGGGATGAAGTTTTTTAGGATAAGGTTAGGGATTTATGTTAAGGGTTCTATTCTTTTTTTTGTATTTTTGTGGGGTATAATTACATGGATGAGGGTGTACAATAAAGTGATGTAAAACTGAATAAAATTAGACTTGGGAGGGATAAAATTAGCTGTCTACAGCATGCCCCCTTTGAATGTAAACATAGAGTGTTTTCATACAAAGAAGTAGACAACGAGACAAAATTTTGTCCTGACCATTATTCAAAAAGAATGAAACAAAAAGGAAGGAGGGAAACCAAGTCCTTACTTTGGACATCATACGCATCCCTAGTTATGAGAGAATCAAGTCACAGATATCCCCAAGGACTGAAAGAAGAGGGACTATACCGAGTTAGAGAGTTGAGCGAGGTTCTGTCGAGGTTCCGGTCTGCGGCTCTATCATTATATCAAAAACAAAAATTATAAGTTAAAACATAAATGAAATTACAAGTAATAAATGTTTCATGATTATAATCCTTTATTATAATCATTAAACATTTATTACAAGCATTACAAAAGACATGACTAAGACAGACATCAAAGAAAGAAAAGTGCAACCCAAAATCATCAAAACTATCAACAAGCCAAGGTTGTTCACATTTGAAATACATCCACGGATCCTTTGTGTGTGACATGAAAAGCTAAGCATGAATGGCACAAAGGAGGTGGTTTTGGCAAATATCAAGAAATAAGGAAACTATAATGGTCTTAATGCTTTTACTATACCCAAAAAGTAAGACTACCTTTGGTTTAGGAACCATAAGATACATTTGTTTCATTACCTCTACAAAGGACATCATCAAATATAGTGCCTTTATTAATCTCAAGGTCCAGCTCACCCACATATCAATATAATTCATACAAGGAAACCAGCCACCAAACTTCCTACCTCTACCCAATACAAATTAAAAATTAGCATGGTTATCATCTTAGGTAAAGAGGTAGTATAGGAAGAAATCAAGTGTGAAGACATCATGCCAAGGGGTACACTTTTAAAATACAACTAGAAATCCTTTATTTGGTCCATGAAACATTTAGTATAAGTATCACAAAGGATAGGGCTAAGGTAAACATCAAGGAACAATAAGCTCAAGCCGAAACAATCCCTTCCCCACCCCACTAGTACACCGGGATCAAATGGATGAAGTGGCCAAGGGAATAAACTAAGGCTAATATTTCCATTTACTAGGGTATCACACTTACCCAGAGCATTATCAAAGAAGGAAGCATATACTTCTACACTAGATGTACCCAGAATCACATCACAACTTTTTAAACTCAAGGGAGTGTAGAATGTACCCAAGTTACCTTGTTTTGTAATAGGGAAGCCCACTAGTGTGTGAATAATATTTTCCCTTGGTAATGTAACATTATTCAAGTTATAAGTGCTAGCACTAGATGGACACAAATCATTCTTACGAAAAGAATTGATTTTGTCATCTAAAGGATCAACTAGTGCTTGCATGCTCACAACAAGAGTTTGGTCCTTATGCAACCTAAAAACAGAAAGAGTATCACCAAAGGACTATTCACACACTTATTTACTAAGAAAATCCAAAACTACACCACTTTCTCCACTACTAGCCTCATCATAACATTTTAAGTTCAAGGAAGTATAGAAGATAGCTTTGTTACCTTGTAGATCATAGGAAGTGTGTTCTTCACTTGATTTTGTGTTAGGTCAGCCTTCATGCTTCACATTACAAGGGAAGAGTTCAAGTTTTCCCTTTGGACTCACTCCTTCGTCACTTGTATCAAAATTGGGACTTTCGGCCAAGGGCTTGAAGGGAATTTTCTTGGGCTTCTCCTTGGGGATTCTAGGGTATTTAACTTGCACATGATAATATAAAATACTAGGCAAAATTCTAGTGTTTAGGTTAGTGAATATCAAGGGTCCTTTGTGGACAAGATCCACGATCAAGTGTTCTTTTTCCCTTCCAATTTCACTACCCGTGGCTTCCCTTCCCCTTACCATCTTTTCTTCACACTCTTCTTGTATACCACCATCTATTTTCTCTCCATCTTAAGGATTGACCTCATTCTCCTTGGATTACAACTTATGGAGAGAAGGCATTGGATTTGGTTGATGATGGGTTTGGATTTTGTGGTTTGAATTTTGTAGAGGTTTTGGTGGAAATAGTCTATCAACCCCCGCTTTAATTCTAATTATGTCATGCCTCATGAATACTAAATCACCTTTTATAATGTCAAACCCACCCTTCAAGTCTCTCCTCAAAGCATCATTATTATCCTCCATTTTTTGGGCAAAGGCCACAAAGTGAGCCTTCAAGGCTCCCATTATATAATTTCCCAAGGATTGGGATAAACAATCCTCGGCTTCCATGGTCAATTATACCTTAAAAAAAAAGTAAAAAACATCAAGCAACACAACCTACAAAATGAGTAAACAAGTTAGTTTAAAAGGCTCACTTCACTCACAGTCAACCTTACCTCACACTTGGCTTCACAAGTGTTGGAGAATTGGCAATACTTGGCAAGTTACTTGCGAGGTGAGAAGCTTTGGATTGGAATTGATATTTGATTGAAATGACTCAAATAAAGTGATGCACGCACTTGAACCAACAAAATACTACGACTTAAAAATGAGAAAAGTACACAAAAAAATGAAGATACGAAATAAACGAACTCTAGACTAATTACCAACCTAATAGGTACTTATTAGTTTGCTAATTAGTGATAGAATTAGCTTAAAAGAAACTAGAATCAAAGATTAGAAACTAGGAAACCTAATTTTAGAGTCTAATTTTGGTTGAGCACAAGTGATGACATGGCACTATGTGGTTGGTTGTCACTTTTTGAATTTTCAATATTTTTCAAAACCTAGTTTTGGCCCAAACACTATCCCTTAGAAGTGAGAGTTTCAGATTTGGGGGGGTGAAAGGATGAAATTTAGGGTTATTTTAAGTCTCAAATGAAAATGGAATGAAATAGCCCCCCTTAGTAATTGTACTTGTACGTTGTTTGTCACCTTATCCACTCCTCCTCTTTGAAGAGTGGAATATTCTTTGAATATGCTTTTAGATAATTAACTTTTCCACTCTCTTTCTTCCCTCTTTAGGATCAAATAAAACATTTGAATATTCTTCTTCACTGAGATATGAAGATCATGGATGAACAATATGAATATTCAAGTGTTGACCAAGTTTGACCACCTAGCAAATGAACTCCAAATTGAATATTTTTGAAGATCTAGGTTCCTTAGGCCAAAACAAACCCAACCCACTAAAAATCAGCCACAAAACTCATGTAAATAGAAAGGTCAATTTCATATTTTAGCTCAAAAGCTTCAAAAACACCATGTTCATGGAGGTTCTTAGCTCAAACTAAACCAAACTTCAATCTAAAAGTAGATCAAGACTCCCTATGCGCTAGAGAGAAAGGATATAGCACTAGAAACCTTCAAAACACAATAACAACTTGTAGATCTAACTTGGAAAATTAGGATCTACAGGAAACACACAAGACAACACTTCTTTTTTTTTGTATTTCTGATTTTTTTGACTCATTTTTGTTGAGATTTTCTAAATAAGAACCCTAAAACCAAGATCTAGGGATGTTGGAACAACCCTAACCAAGACTTTGATACCAAATCATAGACTAAAGAACTATCTCACTCGAAAATGGCTGCTAAAATGACAAATTCCAGCAACCAAACAAAGAGAAAACAACTCAATAGAAGGAGATGAAGAAGAAGAATTGCATGAAATTAAAGATAGATAGAAAGAACCTTAATTCCAGCAATGAATAGCACTAGAAGGTGTATCAAACGATCAAACACACATCACCAATGTAGTCTCAATCCTTCCCCTTAGGTGACCCAAAGGACTCACACTTCCTCAAGCACACCTTTCTCGCCAAATAATCCAATACAAGTGAAAAGACAATTCCAAATGTATTAGGATTCAAGTTTCAGATTCCCTCTCTTAAGGAGAAGAGAAAGACTACAAACTATCACACCTCTTTTTTTTCAAAAAGATTTTTTTAAGTTTTGAAAGGGTTTTTATTATTAAGGTAACAAAATGAAGAAGTTTGTTTATAAAAAGGATTATTTACATTTTTTATTCAGAGTTTCCACTTGACATAATCTGGTGTGCCAAGTCACCTTTGAAAGATCGTTTTCAAAATGGTTGACTCTTTTAAACTGGTTTGCGAATAGAGATTCTGACTATGGAATTCTATTGACTGAGGAGAAGGTGTTAGCCACCCCTCGATCCCGTGGTTCGACCACGGTCACTTGGTAGAGTGTATCGGCTAATTTTGACATTACAAATGTATAAATCACAGAAAACACATAAAAATAATCAACCAAACTCACAAATCAAAACAAACCCAAAATATAGTGTTCAGTCCAATTATACTGTCCAAAATAAAAAGGTACTGAAAAGTAAATCTACACTAATCCTAAACTACTCTCCAATGCTTAACCCAATGCCTTAGTCCTTGATCACGAGCCTCCTTTGCATACATGATACTTTGGGGCATTCCACAAATAAATCAATACAAATCGCTCAGGGCATTCCCCGGCCAAATGAGTACAATTTTAATTTTTGTACGATAAAGTAGAACGAACCATCCACGCACATATTCAAAAACTCAATAAATTATTATTTCTAAATTTGCCTACCCAACCTAGTGTTTGCCTACTAATTTACCCTAAAACATGATATTATCAATTTTTATGATATCAATGTTCATTCTAAATTAAACCAACAAACAATGAATCAAATTAAACACTATTCACTTATGATTGATTTCAATTCTCAATCCCACCCCAATCTAATTTTAAATCAAGATTCAAACATACTACTATTTCCAAAAATCCGCAATCACTATAAACTCAATATTCATCATTCCATCACACACAATTCATAACCAACGGAATCAACAATCAATCAACACCAATAATTATTCATCACCAACTAAGATCAAACCACATACGAATATTTAATCCAACACACCGACTATCACCAACAAAGAAATAAAAATATGAAAGGAGTAGAATTGGACCTCAATTTGAAGCTTTTAAAATTTAGTATTAACTGGGTGAAGAGACAAAATCTGTGATGGGACCTCAAATTGAACCTCAATCGACCAACCCGCCTCAACTCAAACCGCAAACGACGAACCAATACATGAGAACATCTCAAAACTCAATTTGAACAAGACTCCACGAAGAACAAACTAATTGGTGGCCGGAATTAACATTTCTCCAGTGAGATTTAAACTAAAAATGAGAAAGAGGTGGTTGTTCGATATGGGTTTGGTCGGAATAGAGCCAGAAATGCCATTCTCCGGTGGGTTTCGCCGTAGCAGTGATCTAACGGTGGTCATCAGAGTACCTGGTGGTGATTTCGGTGAAGAACTCACCAAAAATAGTCCGACCAATCTATTTTCTCCCTCTGTTTCTCAATTTTATCTCTCTCTCTCTTGATTTTCTCTCTGTGGTTCTCAATTTTACTCCATCTTCTCCCTTTCGATCTCTCCCTCTTATAATTTTAACTCTCTCTCGATTCCCTCTCTTGTGTGTATTTATTAGTTTTTTGTATGTGTTCTCCTATGTGTGATGTGAAGATGGGAATTTCAGAGGTGTGTGTATCTGTTGTTGGAGAAAATACAAGTTGATGGTGTATTTGTGTAGAAGATGAATTTCAGTAGGGCCCCTCCTTTTTTTATTGTTAATGTGTTTGTTAAAATGGACTAAAAATATGAGGAGGTGGTGACATAAATGGGGGGTGGGGTAGGTGGTTGCGATAAAGTTTGTTAGGATAAGGTTAGGGATTTATGTTAAGGGTTCTATTTTTCTTGAATTTTTGTGGGGTATAATTACATGGATGAGGGTGTACAATAAAGTGAGATAAAAAGGAATAAAATTGGACTTGGGAGGGACAAAATTAGGTGTCTACACAAACTAACACTAAGATTACAATCTAAAAGTCACTCAATTCATTATCTCAAATCTTAGTAAAGTAAGATCTAAGTTGTCTGTTTATACTTATTACAACCAAATGACAAAAATGTTCTTAATGAGGGGCTTAGAAAACGGCTCTTATGGAGTGTTATTTTGCAGTGTAAAAATTCCATCATCCCCTTAGTAAAAGGATCCTCTTAAGTATAAGGACCCTCCTCCTTTCTTCACTTAGACAAGGCTTTATAATGGTTCCAAAAGGTCTTCAAGTACTTACAAATCTGAGACTTGATCCTTTAACGATCTGAAGCTTGAACCTTCTACAAGACCTTGTAATCCTTGTGCTCTTTATTCTTGTATCAGTAACAGGACCCATTATCCTCCTTGTGCTAAGTGTGGTAAGGAACATCCTGGTGATTTTTTCATACATTTGAGGGGTTGTTTTAGTTATGGCCAGCAGGTCCACAGACTTAGAGATAGTCCTCATGCTAGACAAAGGAACAGAAATGCCCGACCTCAGGCACAAGATACTAGTGCACCATCTCCTGCACCCCATCCCTCCGCAGCTCAGGGCGCTTCATCCAGCACTGCTGACTATCAGTGCCAGAATAGATTCTATGCCTTACCATCCCATCAGGAGTAGGAGGACTCTCCCGATATTGTTACTAGTATGCTCCACGTCTTTTGTTTTGATGTTTTGTATTGTTGGACCCCAGGTCAAGTCTGTCCTATGTGTCCTCATTTGTGGCTGTGAATTTCAAAATTAGTCCCAAAAGGATTCCTGAGCCTTTCCTAGTCTCCACACCAGTAGGGGAGTTAGTTGTCATTAAACAAGTGTATAGAGATTGTCATGTTACTGTTCTTCATAGAGTCATACTTGCGGATTTAATAAAGTTAGACATAGTAGATTTTGACCTTATTCTGGGTATGGATTGGCTTCATTCTTGTTATGCATCTGTAGACTGTCGTACCCGCGTGGTTAAGTTTTATTTTCCTTATGAACCAGCTTTTGAGTGGTCTAGGAGTTTGGTATCTCCCAAGAGTCATTTTATCTCCTATCTCAAAGACAGAAAGTTAATATCCAAGGGTTGCATCTATCACTTAGTTAGAGTCAAAGACACTAAGTTCGAGGCTCCAACTGTTCAGTCAGTCAATATTGTTAATGAATTTCCTGATATTTTTTCGAAAGATCTCCCAGGGATACCTCCCGATAGGGAGATAGAATTCACGATTGACCTTCTTCTTGACACTCATCCCATTACTATTCCGCCATGCCGTAAGGCTCCTATGGATCTTAAAGAGTTGAAAGAGAAACTCAAAGATATTTTAGAAAAAGGTCTCATAAGTCCCAGTATTTCTCCTTGGGGCGCACCTATTTTATTCGTGCAAAAGAAAGACAATTCTTTGCGTATATGCATTAACTATCGTCAACTTAACAAGGTCACAGTCAAAAATAAATATCCTCTTTCGAGAATTGATGACTTGTTTGACAGTTGCATGGTGCAAGTTATTTCTCCAATATAGACCTTAGATCCGGCTATCATCAACTTAAAGTGAGGGAGTGTGATATTCCAAGGACAGCCTTCTGAACCCTCTATGGTCACTTTGATTATCTAGTCATGTCCTTCGGGCTAACTAATGCCCCAGCCACCTTCATAGACCTCATGAATCGAGTGTTCAAGTAATATCTCGATATGTTTGTCATTGTTTTCATAAATGATATCCTTGTGTACTCCTGTAATGACAATGACTGTGCGAATTATCTTAGAATTGTCTTGCAAACCCTCAGAGAGAACCAGTTGTTCGCCAAATTCAGTAAGTATGAATTTTGGCAAAGGTCTGTAGCCTTTCTGGGTCATGTTGTTTTAGCCGAAGGTATTAGAGTTGATCCCCAAAAGACAGAAGTTGTAAGAAATTGGCCTAGACATATCTCTCTGTCTGATATTAGAAGTTTCTTGGGTCTAGCTGTCTACTACCACCATTTTGTTGAGGGTTTCTCTTCTATTGCATCTCCCATGACCTGGTTGATCCAAGAGAAATTTAAGTTCAGCGGTCAGATTCCTGTGAGAAAAGTTTTCAAGAGTTGAAGACTCGACTTACTTCAGAGGACCAGGATGGCCGAAGATCAAAACCTAAATGTGCCAGGGGTTGATCATCGAAGCCTGGGAACAGAGAGTGGCCGAGCAGTATAGTAGTCTGCTGGACAAACTTGGGGTAACAATCTCGGTAGCAAAATCGATAACCCCTTTGTTGATTTTGCCTGATGGTACAGATGGTTTTGTGGTGTATTGTGATGCCTCTAGAATTGGTTTAGGTTGTGTGTTGATACAATGAGGTAAGGTTATATCCAATGCCTCTAGATAGTTAAAACTATATAAGAAGAATTACCAAACCCGTGATCTTGAGATAGCAGCTGTGGTCTTTGCTTTGAAAATTTTGAGACACTATCTTTATGGTGTTCATGTTGATGTGTTTATTGATCATAAGATCCTTCAGTATGTGTTTACTCAAAGGGAGTTGAATCTTAAGCAGATAAGGTGGTTGGAGTTGTTATAAGACTATGATATGAGTATGTTGCAACACCTGGGCAAGGCCAACGTAGTGGCGGATGCCCTTAGCAGATTATTTATGGGTAGTATTGCTCATGTAAAGGAAGGTAAGAAAGAGTTAGTTCGTGATGTGCATTGTTTGGCTATATTGGGTGTTAGGTTGCTTGATTCAGCCGAGGGGAGTACATTGATGCAGAGTAGTTTCTAATCCTCTTTAATTTCGAAAGTGAAAGAGAAGCAAGATAGGGATCTTAGTTTAGTCAGACCGAAGGAGTTAGTTAAGGGACGAAAGGTAGAGGTTTTCTCCCAAAGGAGACATAGAGTATTGAGATTACAGGGTAGATTGTACGTTCAGTGTGTTGATGATCTGAGGAAGAGGATTATGGATGAAGCGCATGGTGCACGGTATTCTATTCATCCAGGCACTACCAAGATGTATCGTAACTTGCGGGAAATCTATTGGTGGAATGGTATGAAGAAGGATATAGCTGATTTTGTAGCAAAGTGTGCAACGTGCCAACAGGTTAAGTTAGAGCACCAAAGACTTGGTGGTGTGATGCAAGAGTTTGGTATACCCACTTGGAAATGGGAGGTGGTGAATATGGACTTTGTGAACGGGTTGCCTCTTTCACGTCGTCATAATGATTCTATTTGGGTTGTTATAGAAAGGATGACTAAGTCCGCGTATTTATTGCCCATGCATACGTCTTATACAGCTGAGGATTATGCTAGATTGTATATCCAGGAGTTAGTCAGGCTACACGGAGTTCCCTCGTCTATTATTTCGGATAGGGGAACTCGATTTACTTCTTAGATTTAGAGGGCGTTCCAGCAGGGTCTTGGTACCCAAGTCCTTTTGAGTTTTTCTTTTCATCCGCAGATAGATGGTCAGGCTGAGAGGACATTCAGTCCCTGGAAGATAGGTTGAGGGCATGTGGTCTTGATTTCAAAGGTAGTTGGGATGAGCATTTGCCATTGATAGAGTTTGCCTATAACAATTGTTACCATACTAGCATCGAGATGGCACCATTTGAGACCTTGTGTGGTAGGAGATGTAGATCACCCATAGGTTGGTTTCAAGTGGGTAAAGCTGCCATGATTGGGCCTGATCTAGTGTTTGAAGCTTTGGAGAAAGTTAAGTTGATTAGAGAGAGGTTGAAGACCACCCAGAGTCGTCAAAAGTCTTATACCGATGTGAGGAGAATAGATCTTGAGTTTGAAGTGTGTTATTTGGTATACTTGAAGATTTCACCCATGAAATGGGTGAAAAGGTTTGGTAAAAAGGGAAAGATTAGTCCCCGTTATGTTGTCCCGTATAGAATCTTGAGTTGTGTTGGTAAGATGGCCTATGAGGTTCAGTTGCCCGCAGAGTTGTCAGTAGTTCATCGTATTTTTCATGTCTCCATGCTTAAGAAGCATATTGGTGATTCTGTTGTAGTAGATTCTTCAGAGAATGCCGATATTCAGAATAGTCTTTCCTTCGATGAGATTTCTGTTGAGATCCTAGATTTTCAGAACCGTAGACTAAGGAACAAAGAAGTTCCCTTGGTCAAACTTTTATGGCGGAACTAGTTTGTTGAGGGCGCTACTTGGGAGGCAGAAGCAGACATACGAGTGAAGTACCCGCACCTCTTTTCTGTGAGTTCAGATCTATCTGAATGTATTATTCTTTCTTAATTCAGCACTTCTAATCTAAAATTCCACTATGTCTCTAGTTTTGTATGAGTTCTTTCAATTTCTGACGAATTTAAGAGTTTAGAAAGACAGAGTTAGTTTAGCGAGTTCTTCCAGCTTTACGTACTCAATTTCCTTCGTGCTCTTAGCTTAACTAGTGATATTCGTGGACGAATGTTTCCAAGGGGGAGATATTGTAATACCCTAAATTTTTCCTAAAGCTTAATTTGTCCAAGAGAAGATTTAGGAGTGACTTCCTAAGTGAGTATGATTTTAATCATATAGAGGGTCTATTTGACAATTGTCAAATTCCTGTGAAACTCCGCGATAGTGGCGCGTTCCGGAGGACCCAAACTTGGCAATAGTCAATTTTTAGTGGCTTGACGCGATTGTGATGCATCCCTCTGAAGTTCCAGATCCTAACTAGTAGGACCATGCGATGGCTCCACATCGCGGTGATTACCAGAGTCCCATTTG
The DNA here is from genome assembly GCA_030864215.1 of Capsicum pubescens. Lineage (NCBI taxonomy): Eukaryota > Viridiplantae > Streptophyta > Magnoliopsida > Solanales > Solanaceae > Capsicum > Capsicum pubescens. The sequence goes on from CM061548.1 coordinate 214,790,414, forward strand.
TCAATTTCCAGTGAGCCACCGCGATAGTGGCGCGTCGCGGTGGCCCATAAAATTGGGTTCCCAGTTTAATTTTTCCAGCTTCGTACAAAAGTTAAAAAGGGCATTGTAGACTTTTTCCAAGCCTCTTAAGCCATGCAAAAACCAAATTAAAGTCATTTACAAGCATTCTATGAAGTCTCTCTCAAGTTTTCTCTCAACAAAAACCCTAAGCATCCAAAACCTCTTGCAAGAATCTCAAGAATCCACCATAGATTTTCTAAATTGAGTCAAGATTCAAGGTTCCCAAGTCAAGGTATTCAAGAACCCTCATTCAAGAGTACGAATAGAGTTCCAAAAGCAAGAGTTCATCCAAAGATTCTAATTCAAGGTATGTGGGGTTTTGAACAAGGGTAATCGTTTCACCCTTGTGCCCAAAGTCTTATTTAAACTACAATTCTCTGCAATTTATTAGATTTTACATGACATTGAATTGGGGGTTTTCACCCATTGTTATCGGTTGCAAGCTTTTGATGTTTTCCTTGAATTAAGAGTCTAATGGCATGATTTTTACGTGTTTTCTTGTGAAATTGCAGCTGGGTCTTTACCCCATGATTTTAATCCTTGAAAAGTTAATAGTTGAAATGTTTGAAAAATTGAAGTATATGAGTATGTTGAGATTTTGAGATAAATTGCTGAAATTTCCAGATTTCTACATGAGTTATGAATCTATATGCTATCTATTATGCATTTGATGAGTTCTAACTTGAGATTGAATTATGGGTTATTAAGCCTTACTTGAGACTTGAGATTTTATTAACTATTGTGCTATAAGCACCCATGATTTGAGTATTCTAAGATTATTGAGAAATGTTTTGACCTAATGGTCATTGAGTTTTGAAATCCATACTACTACATGAGATTATAGATTTGTTTCCCTGTAACTTGGCACACTCATTATAACATACTCATATTACAAAGACAGAATATATAAGAAAATGAAACATATCTTTGCAAAAAGAGTGTAGTCAAGATAGTAATCCACCAAGGGAAGAGATCATACTGATAGAACTAACAAAAGCAACCAAAGATCTGATGAACTTCCATAACACAAAAGAAATAAAAATATTCGAAAACCTGAACCTTCTCTTTCCAGTATTCACATAAAGCAAAAAAGTTAACCTATTTAACTACCGTAATGAAAGAATTTAATTTTTTCCTCAGACTTCTCTTTTTTGTCTCCAACAAGTTTCCTTCCCCTTCCCAACAGACCCTAAAAGTAAAATACAAGAGGTCGCATGGGTACAATGTATAATATACAAACTCATATGTTATAGTGGTCTAAGCCAACCATGAAGCATTACATCAAAAATTCATTTTCTAGTTTCCTCGATCTTACCACCAACTCTTTAACAACATGCATATGGATCTCATATTATTTCTCACAATTCAATAATATTTTCTCCATTATTTATCACAATATCTATATGAAATACTGTAGTAACAGCTACTTTTTAAGCTAGCAGATAATAGTTGCATATTTGAAATCAAACATACAGTCACTCAACCATTTATCCTAGTTTAATCATTCCGCATACAATTGCTGCTCTTTTAAGGTTTGGAACACCACATAGAGGTGATTGGCATGATCCACCTCACTCTTAGAGTACACCAAAATATCATTAATGAACATAATGACAAAAAGATCTAGAAACTGATGGAATAACCTAATCATCAAATCCATGAATTCCGTCAGGGCATCGGTCCAACCAAATGACATATCCAAGAACTCAAAGTGCCCACACTGGGTACGGAATTTCATCTTAGGGATATCCAAATCTCTAATCTTAAGCTGATGATACCCAGACAGAAGATCTATCTTTGAAATGAATTTGTCACCTTGCAACTGATAAAACAAGTCATCTATTCTAGAAAGAGGATACTTATTCTTAATCACCACCTTATTTAACAATCGATAGTCAATACACATCCGAAAGGAACCATCTTTTTTATGCATGAATAAAACCGGTGCACCCCACGGGGACACACTAGGATGGATGAATCCCTTATCCAAAAGATCCTTAAGTTGCTCCTTGAGCTCCTTCAACTCAGCCGGAGCCATTCTATAATGAGGAATAGATATTGGACAAGAGTACGGAACCAAATCAATCCCAAATTCAATCCCTCTATCTAGAGGAACACCAGGAAGATCATCTAAAAAGATCTCAAGAAACACATTCACCACCAACCGAATGCAAAGAAGGACCTTTTGAGTTATTGTCCTTAACCCAGACCAAATAATAGAGACACCCATCAGAGATTAACCTCAAAGCTCTAAGTTATGATAGAAACTTCCCCTTAGGAGCTAGGGAACCACCATCCCATTAAATGACTAGTTCACTAGGGAACTTAAATACAACCTTATGGGCCCGACAATCTAAAGACGCATAGTATAAGTATAATCACTCCATCCCTAAAATGACATCAAAATCCGCCATATCTAATTTAAAAAAATCCACCAAAGTCTCCTTACAACTAACAGATACGACATACAGCCTATAGACTCCTTTAGAAATCATAGTCACGTACTGGGGAAGAAATAGAAAAAAGAACTGAAATAACCTTGGGATTAAACCAAAATACATAGCCACAAATGGGGTCACATAAGAGGGAGTTGACCCCAAATCAAGTAGATAATACACATTATGATAAAAATGTTGTAGCGTACCAGTCACGACATCAAGTGATGCCTTAGACTCTTGTCAGGATGTAAAAGCATATAACCTATTTTTGTTTGTGCTAGTACCAGAAGCCGAAACATATGCAGAATTAGTACCCTTATGTGCATGAGCAGATGTAGAGGCAACTTGAACCTTGTTCTCTCCCAAAGCAACCTTACCAACCGGATAATTTCGAAGCATATGGCCTGGCTAACCACATTTGAAGCATATGTCTCTCTCCTCATCAAAGAAGCACCGATGCAACCAACCACAGAACCTAAATGGAGGATATGATGGAGCTGACTGATCCCCACTAGCCTGAGATTTGGCACCCTATGCCCTAAAGTTATTGCTACCCTACTAACGCTTGTCTCTCGACTGCTTTGGGTAAGGAGCACTAGCTGTGGAGAAAGAACCAGAAATCTCCCACTTTATTTTTTACAACTACCACCATCCCAACCACTTTGTTGTTGACCACCATGCTCAGAGAACCTGAACTTCTTATCCTGCCTTTCCCTGATCTCAGCCTACTTTCTATTTTCCTCCTCCACCCGTTTCATTTGAACAACCAAACTAGACATATCCATGTCCTTTATTAGTAATGCAGTCTTTCTTTTAAGGATCAACTCATGAGATAGTCCTAAAGAGAACTTTCTTATCCTAGCTCTCATATTTGACATAATACCAGAGCATACCTAGACAGCTGGTGAAATTTCAAGGCATACTCCTTGACCAATATCTTCCCTAGTTTTAGATTAACAAATTCCTCCATCTTCGCTTCCCTCAACTCTTCAGGAAAGAAGTAATCCATAAAATCATTATAGAAAGTATCCTACATAGATGACTCATCAACCTCACTCTTTTCCTGAACCTTTTTCTCATACCACTGGTATGCCGCAGCTTTTAGTTGATAGGCTGAAAAATTCACCCTTTCCACATTCATGGCCTGCATTACCCTGAAGATTTTTTCCATTTTATCTAGAAAACCTTGAGGATCCTCCTTTACCTTAGCACTAGTAAAAGTTAGAGGATTAAACCTTATAAACTTTCCAACCCTTTTGTCCTCAAATGATGCAATACTAGATGTACCACGCTCAGCCTGAGAAGTTACCAACTGAGAAATCACATGGATCGACTGGCAAAACTCTATATTCATCACGTTTGACTGGGGAGCCTGAGGAGGACTATAAGGAACTGGTGGATCTCTAAAACAATCAGGGACGAAACTCCTAGACTGAGTATGGATCTCATGAGTAGAGTGTGTCCCATCAATATTATCCCATTTGGGATAGAGAAGTTTTCATGCATATCAAATCATCAAGGCATAATCTGAAAGGCAAACAAACAGGAATTAGAGAAGATTCCAGGACTTAGACTCCAAGCTTGAAAATAGAACACAAAGAAAGAGAAATGTTCCTAAATGCCTTATAGACTCTCTCTTATGCATGTGGTATGCTACACATCCTTAAAAGAGGCTCTACTTGACACGGATTTGTGGACTCCCAATTGAACATGAACCTAAAGCTATGGTACCAACTTGATACGACCTAAACTAGGGATTTATCGTAATGGGCATCCCTAATCTAACCGAGATCGGGAACCACAACCATTAACCAACCCAACCTCCAAACTCATACCCTAATTTGAATGAATTCTGAACATATAACAACATTTAACATATGACTAGTTTTTTTCTTAGACATTTCACAAACATGATTAGGCAATACCATTATCAAGACCAAACTAAGGTAAAAACCATCAAGTTTAGGGTTAACCATAACTCAATTGTTAACCACAATTACCAAGCACCCATATGTGGAAAACCATCATTAAAACATGTATAAACATAATTAAAACCAAGAGTAAAAAATACTCAACAATATGCAACAAAACCCTCAATATTGGTTTCAAAACCACCATTAATGATTTATAAAAAAAGTGTAAACATATGATATTCATGAACTAAATAATGAGGGAAGATTCATATGCCCTATTCACAAAGATTCACAAAAAGAACTTGACTCTTGAGCCTCTAGATGAACACCTTAAAGAAACCCTAGCCTAATCTTCAAGAGAGAGTTTTAAGAGGATTTTGAGAGTGTTTTGATCCTCCAAAGTGTGTTATAAGAGGTCAAAAAGTTCTATAATATGTGGGGTCTTAAGGGTTTTGGGGTGGTAAATGTTTAAAGTACCCTCAGCTTAAAAGATGTAAAATGAACGCAGGTGGCTATGACTTAGGCACCTCACTCGTACCTAATCATACGAGTGGTATCCTTAATTTTTTCCCTAGACAGTACCTCAAGGTATTGACACTATTAATAATACGATTGTCCTACTCTTCTCATACCGTATCCATATGACTCGGATAGACTCTAGTCGTACCTTGGGCGGTAAGTGCATACGACACACTTTTTACTACACTACTTGGGTTCCTAAGTCGTACCCACATCATACAACTAGTAATATTAAGTTGTATAATAGCCAGAGAGTTCAAAACCTAAGAAATTTCCATGGGTCAAATTCAGGGTGTGTTTCAAAAGGAGTAGTTAAAAGATCTTCTTGATAAGGGTTTCATCCATCCTAGTATTTCCCCATGGGATGCTCCTATACTTTTAAAACATAAGAAATATGAGTCTTTTCAGATGTGTATAGATCATTATCAGTTGAATAAGGTATCAGTGAAAAATAAGTACCCTCTTTCGAGGATTGGTGATCTTTTCGATCAGCTTTAGGGTGCCAGATGCTTCTCTAAGATTCATTTTCTTTCGGGTTATAATCGATTGAAAATTAGGGAAGTTAATATTCCCAAGACTATTTTCTGAACTTGGTATGGTTAATATGAGTTTTTGGATATGTTGTTTGAGTTGACTAATGCTCTGATAGCATTCATAGATCTTATAAATCGAGTTTACAAATAGTTTTTAGACTCATTTGAGATAGTTTTTACTGATGATATATAGGTACTTTTAAGAATTAGGAGGATCATTCCAGTAACCTCTAAATTGTTTTGCAGGCCCTTAAGGATCTGAAGTTATATGCTAAGTTTTCTAAGTGGGAGTTTTGGTTGAATGTTGTGACTTGTTTTGGTCATATATTTTCTAGTGAGGGTATAATCGTGGGTCATAGAGGGTTGAGAAAGTTAAGAAATTGCCTAGACCCATGACTTCGACTGACATTAGGAGCTTCTTGGGCTTGGCCGGGTATTATAGGAGGTTTATGGAGAGGTTATATTTTATTGCGACTCCGTTGACAAGATTGACTAAGAAAAAGGTAAAGTTTTTTATGGTCCGATGATTGTGAGGGTAGCTTTGAGAAGTTGAAGGATAAATTGACTTTTGCAACAGTTTTAACCCTGCCTGAGTGTATCCGTGGTTTTTTCGTGTTTTGTAATGTGTCCTATGTGGGACTGGGTTGTGTGTTGATGCAGCGTGGTAAGGTGGTGGCCTATGCTTCTAGGTAGCTTAAGGTTCATGAAAGGAACTATTAGACTCATGATTTAGAGTTAGCGACTGTTGTTATTTCATTGAAGATTTGGTGACATTATCTTTATGGGGTGTATGTGGATATCTATTTTGATCATAAGAGCTTACAATATGTGTTCACTCATAAGGAGTTGAATCTCAGGCAAAGGAGATGGCTCAAATTGCTCAAGGATTATAATATAAGTCTTTTCTATCACCCAGGTAAAGCTAATATTGTTGTTGATTCTCTTAGTAGATTATCTATAGGGAACTTATCCCATGTTAATGAGGAGAAAGGAGAATTGGTGAAGGAAATTCACAGATTGGATAACTTGGGAGTTCATCTTTTGTACTTTGAAGATGGAGGAGTTATGATTCAAAAAGTGGTCAAATCATCTCTTAGTGCTAAAGTGAAGGAGAAATAGGTTTAGGACCGACCCCATTCTTATGCAGATTAAGGAAGATGTGGGTCAACAAAAGGTTATGGCATTCAAGATTGGGGGAGATACTGTCTTGAGGTACTAAGGTAGGTTGTGTGATCCAGATACTGATGGGTTACAGGAAAGGATTCTGACTGAGGCTCATGAGTCACGATATACAGTTCATCCAGGTTCTACTACGATTTTCCATAACTTGAAGGAGATCTATTAGTGGAACAATATGAATAGGGATGTAGCAAATTTTTTTTCTAAGTGTATGGTTTGTCAGCAAGTTAAGGTTGAGCACTTGAGGTCTGGTGGCATGTCTCATGAGATAGATTTGCCTATTTGGAAGTGGGAGATGATCAATATAGATTTTATTATGGGTCTTCTGTGGTCTCATAATTAGTATGATCTGATTTGGGTCATTATGGATAGAATGACTAAGTGACATAACCCAAACCGGGGCCTTGTCACAATGGGCATCCCAAGTCCAACCAGGACTTGGGACCACCCTCATTACCCAATCCAACCTCCAAACATGTATCCTGAGTCAGATGAATTTTGAACATATAACAAGATAGCATTTTTTACAATTCCAGACTATGGGATAGGTCCATAATTATGACCAACCCAAGCAAGTCCAACCATCCAATACCCAACCAATAACGACACCAAAACTAAAAAAATAACCAAGTACGAGTCCATAACATAATAGGATGGAACAATCATAAATACAGTCAAACGGTATCATCCCCAATACCAATGCCAATACTAAAACTAACACCACTGCCGACACCGCCCATACAAACCCATAGAAGTCCCACAAGGCCTCTAACTGAAAGTAAAATAATATCCTGTTGGGACATGCCCCCAAACATAGACAAAACTAATGTCTATGAAATAACCAAAGTATGTATAAATATCCATGACATAAAATGGAGCATTCAAAAATATGAAAGCTCACCACTTCAATCCAACCGAGCTGATCCCAAATTCGATCACTAAGAAGGAGGAGTAGAATGGTTTATCCTATATCAAGTGGGGATACAGCTACCTAAAGATGGGTTAGAGTGTGAACTCTATCATGCACTCAAGATAAGGTAAAAATAATGCCAACCATTAAAATTGAGTAAACTAACCATATGCATTCACAACCATACATATATATATAACTATATTGGGAAAAGGAACTAGGTTTAGCATGACTTTAAAACCATTAAATTGGGTATGTGTAGTTTAACCATCCTAGAACCACCCACAGGATATATGGGTCCAGTCTAACCCTCTAAACGGGCCTCGATGCATGTAGTCGCATGAACTGGAGATACCATAGGAGTAGGGGATTCTCGAGTACCCTTCGCTCTCCATGATACATATGTACAAGTGTACTTCGGGGATTCCCGTGTACCCCGTAAGTATCATATATGGTCTCCCTGACCAATACATATGTCGGCAAACATGATTTTCCAGTATTCATCCATTGGACTCACACCTTCACAGTTAGCTATGACACCCCGACATTATTGCCCAATTAAAACCATTACCATACAACCAAACCACCGTTCCACTTATTATTAACCAAGAATATAAGTAGTGGTATCTTCAAACTGACTATATCTTACAAGAAATGTCATTATCCATCCATTTTAAGTAAAAGCATTACCATGTACCCTTATATTAGATTGTTAAGTTGACTAGGAGGAATCCTGTGTACCCCATAAGTGATCATTATTAAGTTTGCTTGAGGTATTCCCTTGTACCCCGCAAGGCTATTTAATTAGACCAACCATAACCACCAAACTTATCATTTAACCATTTCAAACCATTTATACCATTTAGGGTTTCATTACCAAGTTATACCATCCATAGTTAAATGAAAGTCCAATAATTTAACCAAAAACATTCTCATAGGCATTTTATCAAACATGTTGGTTGCATAGTATTTCTCAAGACAAAATCAAGTACCAATTAACCATTCCCATGAAATCAAATGTTTAAACCCCCATAATAATATGAAAATCATAAGTAAAAAATATGGGAAAACCATAACCAACCATTGTAACATAAACCCCCCAACATATATTTGAAAATCCAAAACTATACAACATTTAATTTATGAAAACAATTCATAAAACATGACTTTAGTTGGAACTAACAATGAGGGTGGATCACATGTCTTAGATTATGAAAATGACGAAGACAAATCACCTTTGTAAGACCCAAATTGATCCTATTAATGAATTTCTAGCCTTTTTTACCCTAGAACCTTGAGAGAATATCAGAGTGTTTTGAGGGAGTTTGAGTGATTGAAAGTAGTTTAAATAATATCCCAAGGGTGTTATAAATTGTGGGGCCTTAAGAGGTTAAGGGGGAAATGTCCAGATTGCCCCCAACTTAAACTGCTTAAAATTCCTGCTAGATGGTATGACCACCCCATACCATTCATACCCTAGGGTATGAGATAAGTGTACCACTCGTACCCTAGGCCTCTCCTTGGACCCAAACATTGTCCAACATATGGCCACCAAAGCCAAACCGTGCCCTATAATACAATGAGTGCCATAAAATTGCATCCTAGGCAGAATAGAATCACCTAGACTAAACTTAGGGAAACATAGATTGACATCTTACCATTAGTACCCTAACATACGACATGTATGTTCCAAGCATACCTTAGACAAAAACCATCTAACCCAATCTAGTCACCATATTACCAAGGCATGTATCTCTTCCCAAAAATTTTATTTTACATTGTGGCATTTATTTGATGGATTTCCATATGATTTAAATTATGGTCTCAGAAATTAGGTTGACGGGTTTTGTAATACCTCGAGAATTTCAACTAATAGTAGAACCCTATTTCAAGCTTGTTAGAAATAAAATTAGTTATTTAGTAGCTACATGATCTATCTTGATGAGTATTAGGGCCTCAAAAGTGTCCTAGCTATTAGATGAATCAAAACATTCCTTGCCGATTGAATTCTTGAGATGGATATTGGTATGGTCTACTTAAAATGAGTATATTTCTCATTATACTATGTATTTCTGAGCTTATGACCCACCAAAAGATAGATAATTGAATTATATTTTGAACGATATAAATTTCACCTAAATCCAGTATCGGAGCCAAAAGTTATGCCCATTTTACTCCAACATGTCAGGCTGGAAAACTGAGTGATGACATTTGGTGATAAGCCGTCACAAGTGTGATGACTTGTCACTAATGTCATCAGCCTTAGGAAGATTTCCACCCCCAGTGATGACATTTGTGACAAGTCATCACAAGTGTGACGACTTATCATCAATGTTGTCAACCTTAAGCCGAAAATCATAAAATCCACCCTTTTGTGATTACATTTCGTGATGACTTGTCACAAGTCTGACGACTTGTCACGAATGTCGTCAGCTATTTTTTTTCATCAATTTGATGACATTTTTGCAAAGGTATTTTGGTCTTTTTCCTGCACTTTCCACGACTTATAACCTCAAATAACGTATTTTCTTTTATTTCTTTTTAGTTAAACATCTCAAAATTCTCTGCACACCTTCAGTCACAAGGTTAGGGTTTCAATATAAAAACTCAATTATCTAGAGATTCAACCATGAGAATTCAATAATTCTTACATATTTGAATTCCTTATTAATAGGGCTACGAGGGACACCCAATAGTTCGTGCATAACCTTCCAAAATTTTTGAAGTTATCTAAAAGCTCAAAGTTTAAGGTATGTGATTTTGAACAAGAACACCCTTTTGTTCTTGTGCCCAAAAGTTACATATTTTCGTAAAGTATTTCATAAATTCATGGATAATTCCTATCATGTTATTATATTGTGAGTTTTATGAAACTATGTCTTACCCAAGCATTGAGTTGTAATATTATTATGCATATTAATGTTTTAAATTGTCAATTTATGGTTTAAGTTGCATAATTCAATGTCTATATCATGTTTTGAGAATTTCAAGTCCTATTGTTGTGAATTGAACCTTATGGTTAAAGCATGAGTTTGAGAATGAGATGTTAGTGATTTTTAAAGAATATCAAGAAGTAAGTTTTGATTGTAAGTTAAGATAAAAATCCACATTCTTGAGTTTGAAGTAAAGGGGATGCATTTTGGCTCCCATTATATATATATATATATATACTGTTGAATTTTTTTAAGGTGGATTTTATAAAATTCTGAGCTAAGTAAGGAAGTAGTATTTAGCACCGAGTTGGGCTTGATTCCAAGGTCTCATTCCCCAGAACTACGTACCCCCATAGATTCTTTATATACCCCAAATGGGTTAAGATAGTGATCACTAAAGTTAAGGTTTTATCCGAGGGCAAGGATAGAACAGCTCTCCCCAACGTGGGTAAGACGTTGGACTCCATGTAGGTCACATGGTTTATGTCAGTTAAGAGAAGCTCCCTAAGTTCCTAAAGTTTTCTAAGTCCTAAAGTCTTCCAAGTTTCAAAGAGTTTTAGTCTTAAAGTTACAAAGATTTGAAAGTATAAGTGTTTTTGAAAGCGATGGTCCTAATAATTTCTGGTGTCATAATAATTTGAGGTTTTAAGTAAAAGCATGTTGATTTATAAGTCTTGTGGCATATATTTATTTCAAGCTATGTGAGTATGTTTTACACCATGCAGGTTTTCTATAAAAGCTTATGATATTGAGTATTTTAATTGCACACTCCCCATATGCTCAGTACATTCCCAAATTACTGACCCACATATTTTGTTTGTGTGTCATATATTCTCGTAATGTAGGTTCAGGTGCTCAGTCTCAGCCTCACCAGTGATCCTTTCGAGCACTCCGATCGACACATCAGCCGTGGTGAGTCCTCATGTTTTGGGGACCGATTATTCTCAGACTTCTAGTTTTATTTAGTAGCTATTTAATTCTTCGCAGTTGAGTATGAGTCAGTTGAGGACCTGTCCCAATGGCTCTCTAGTTTGGAGTAGTAGAGGTTTGTCAGACTAGTCATCTGATTATCAATACTTCGAGATTTTCTTTGAGTTGTAGTTTGTTTAGACCAAGTATTTCATTCATATTTCTCATTTTATGATGTCACAGTGTTGAGTTCATGCTTTTTATCTTTAAGTAAGCTAATATATGAAGTAGAAGGCTCAATGTGTTGGCTTGGGGATACTTGTAGCCTTAAACACCGTGTGACGTTCCGAGACCCGGTTGTGGGGCGTTACAAACTTGGTATCAGAGCCTAAGGTTTAGAGAGTCCTAGGGAGTCTAACAAGCCGTGTTAAGTAGAGTCTTGATCATCGGTGTGTAGCGCGCTATATCTATGACCAAGAGGATACAAAATATTTTAGGAGCAAGTCGTTTCTTCCTCTCAAGTCCATCGTGCTCAAGTTGTCTCTCTCAGCTATTAATTTATGCTCTTTTATTTCAAAATATGCCTCCCCACCGAGCTCAAAAAATAACAACTATCAGTAACTTCAGCCCGCTGATCTTCTAAATGAAAATGTATACCACGCCAAATTCAGGGTAGCCTTCCAGGCACTAGCCCAAGCTATCATTGTCCAGGACAATCAGGTCGTAGCTCCTCAGCAGCAGGGAGGTGACTTAGCGGCTGCCAGAATTTGTGACTTTATGTGGATGAGTCCTCCAGAGTTTTATGGGTCAAAGGCAGGGGAAGACCCATAGCTATATCTTGAGGAGATAAAAAAGATCACACAGGTAATGCGTGTGTCTGAAGAAGAGTATGTGGATTAAACATCTTACAGGTTGAAGGACATTACGTATAACTGGGTGGTTTCTTGGAGAAAGGGTAGAGGGGAGGATGATTCTCTCATTACCTGGCAGATTTTCCAATATGCATTCTTGGATAGGTTCTTTTCTTTGGAGTTAAGAGAGGCGAAGATTGAAGATTTTTTGAACTTGAGATAGGGCTCTATAACTGTTAAGAAGTACTGCTTAAATTTCAATCAGCTAGAAAGATATGCGCCTGACTTGATCTCCGACGCCCGAACTGGTATGAGAAAATTTGTTATGGGTATGTCGGGCTTAGTACTGAAAGAATGTCGCACTGCTATGTTGAACAAGGATATAGATTTGTCTAGGCTGATGATCTATACACAGAAAATAGAGGAGGATAAAATAAGGAAAAGAGATAGAGCGAGAGGTAACAAGAGAGCCAGGTCTAAACAGCACGAGTACGGTCAGGCTAGATCCTAGGGAGGGAACCACCCTCAGTTCTAGAGTTATTCTTCTATGCCATCACCCTCATTCGCTAGTGCCCCAGTGCCTAGAGGTAGGCTAGAGTAGGGAAACAGGTCTTCTATGTCCAGGCCTCAGCAGAGTGTAAGCAGCAAACCCAACTTCCCTCCTTGTGCCAAGTATGGTAGGACCCATCCGAGTGAGTGTTTGACTGAACAGTGTGGTTGTTTTGGGTGTAGCAATATAGGCCACAGGCTTAGAGAGTGCCCATATGCCAGGAAGGGAAGCAGAGATACCCAGCCCCAGACCAGGCCACTAGGGCATCAGCTTCCACAGCTCGTCTAGCTCTTTCTCAGGGCATTTCTTCTAGTATTACTGGCGATCAGTGCCAAAATAGGTTCTATGCCCTACTTTACTATCATGAGCAAGAGGACTCTCTCGATGTTGTTACTGGTATACTCTGTGTATTTTAGTTTGATGTATATATGTTATTGGATCCCGGGTCAAGTTTTTCTTATGTGACCCCACTTGTTGCTGTGAAGTTTGAGCAGAGTCCCGAAAGTATTTCTGAGCCTATTCTAGTTTCTACCCCAGTAGGGGAGTCTGTTGTTGCTAATCAAGTATACAAGAATTGTCCCATTACAGTACTTCATAGAGTCACACTTGTTAATTTGATAAAGTTAGAGATGATAGATTTTGATGTTATCCAGGGTATAGACTAGCTTCACTCCTACTATGCATCTCTAGATTGTCGTACTCGTGTAGTCAAATTTTAGTTTCCTAATGAATCAGTTTTTGAGTGGTTAGGGAGTTCAGTACCTCCCAAGAGTCATTTTATTTCTTATCTCAAAGCCAGGAAGCTTATATCTAAGGGTTGATTTTATCACATGGTTAGAGTTAAGGACACTAAGTATGAAACCTCAAGTATCCATTTAGTCAACATTGTCAATGAGTTTCCTGATGTCTTTTCGGAAGATCTCCCAGGAGTACCTCCCGATAGAGAGATAGAATTCGGGATCGATCCTCTTCCCGACACTCAGCCTATTTCCATTCCTCCCTACCGTATGGCACCTTCATAGCTTAAAGAGTTGAAAGAACAACTCAAAGATCTCTTAAACAAAGGTTTTATAAGGCCCAGTGTATCTTCTTGGGGCGCACCTGTCCTTTTCATGCAAAATAAAGATGGTTCTTTGTGTATGTGCATTGACTATCGTCAGCTTAATAAGGTTACAGTCAAGAACAAGTACCTTCTTCTGAGAATAGATGATTTGTTTGACCAGTTTCAAGGTGGGAGTTATTTCTCCAAGATAGACCTTAGATCCGGCTATCACCAACTTAAAGTAAGGGGAGTAATATCCCGAAGACAGCTTTTCGAACCCGCTATGGTCATTTTGAGTTTCTTGTCATGTTTTTTGGGATAACTAACGCCCCAGTAGCTTTTATGGACCTCATGAATCGAGTGTTTAAGCCATATCTTGATATGTTCGTCATTATGTTTATCGATGACATCCTTGTGTATTCCCGAAGTGAGGGTGATCACATAGAACTTCTTAGAATTATCTTGTAAACTCTTAGAGATCATATGTTGTTCGCCAAATTCAGTAAGTGTGAGTTTTGGCTAAGGTACGTAGCATTTTTAGGTCATATTATTTCAGCTAAAGGTATTAGAGTTGATCTCCCAAAAGACAGAAGATGTAAGAAATTAGCCTAGGCCTATCTCTCCGTCTGATATTAGAAGTTTCTTGGGTCTAGCTGGCTATTACCGTCGTTTTGTTAAAGGGTTCTCTTCCATTGCGTCTCCCATGACTCGGTTGACCCAAAAAAAAGTTAAGTTCCTCTGGTCGGATTCCTGTGAGAAGAGTTTTCAGGAGTTCAAGACTCGACTCACTTTTGCCCCTATGTTGACTTTGTCTGATAGTGTAGATGGTTTTGTGGTATACTGTGATGCTTCGAGAGTTGGGTTGGGTTGTGTGTTGATGCAGAGGGGTAAAGCTATAGCTTATGCTTCTAGACAGTTAAAACCTCAAGAGAAGAATTACCCAACCCATGACTTAGAGTTGGCTGTTGTAGTGTTTGCTCTGAAAATCTGGAGACATTATTTGTATGGTGTGCATGTTGATGTTTTTACTGATCATAAAAGCCTGCAGTATGAGTTGACTCAGAAGGAGTTGAATCTTAGGCAACGGAGAAAGGTAAGAAAGAGTTGGCTCGTGATGTGCATCGTCTGGCTAGACTGGGTGTTAAGTTCCTTGATTCCACTGAGGGAAATATTTTGGTGTAGAGTAGTTCTGAATCCTCTTTGGTTTTAGAGGTGAAGGATAAGCAAGACTTAGATGCTAGCTTCGTCAGATTAAAAGAGTCAATCAAGGACCAAAAGGTAGAGGTTTTCTCTCAAGGGGGAGATAAGGTGTTGAGGTTGCAAGGTAGATTATATGTTCCTGATATTAGTGATCTGAGGCAGAGAATTATGGCTGATGCGTATGGTGCACGGTATTTTATTCATCCCGGCACTAACAAGATGTACCATGACTTGTGGGAAATCTATTGGTGGTGTGGTACAAAGAAGGATATAACTAATTTTGTGGCAAAGTGTGCAATATGTCAACAGGTTAAGGTTGAGCACCAAATACCTGGTGGTGTGATGCAAGAGTTTAGTATCCTAACTTGGAAGTGGGAGAGATAAATATGGATTTTATGGCTGGCTTAACTCTTTCCCGACACCATCATAATTCCATCTGGATTGTTGTCGACAGGCTGACTAAGTCAGCATATTTCTTGCCTATGCACACATCTTATACAGCTGAGGTCTATGCTAGTTTGTATATTCGTGATTTGGTCAGGTTGTATAGAGTTCCCTTGTCTATCATTTTGGATAGGGTTACTCAGTTTACTTCTCAGTTCTGGAAAGCGTTTAAGAAGGGTCTTAGTACCCAAGTTCATATGAGTTCCATTTTTCATCCGCAGACAGATGGCCAGGCTCAGAGGACTATCCAAACTTTGGAGGACATGTTGAGGGTGTGTGCCCTTGATTTTAAAGGTAGTTAGGATGAGCATTTTCCATTGATAGATTTTTCTTACAATAATAGTTACCATGCTAGTATCAAGATGGCACTATTTGAGGCATTATATAGTAGGAGATGTAGATCACCCATAGGTTGGTTCGAAGTGGGTGAAGCTACTTTGGTTGGACCTGATGCAGTATTTAAGGCGATGGAAAAGGTGATGTTGATTAGAGAAAGGTTAAAGACAGCTCAGATTCGTCAAAAGTGATATGCAGTTGTGAGACAAAAAGACCTTGAGTTCGAAGTTAATGATTTGGTGTATCTAAAAATTTCGCCCATGAAAGGGGTGAAAAGATTTGGGAAGAAAGGGAAACTTAGTCCCCGTTACATTGGCCCTTACAGAATTCTCAGCTGTGTTGGGAACGTAGCCTATGAAGTTGAGCTGCCTGCGGAGTTGTCAGTTGTTCATCCTATTTTCCATATTTACATGCTTAGGAAGCATATTGGTGATTTGTTGATTCTTCAGATAGCTTAGATGTTGAGAAAAACCTTTTGTTTGATGAGGTTCCAGTTGAGATCCTAGATTACCAAGTCCGTAGACTAAGGAACAAAGAAGTTCCATTGGTCAAGTTTTTATGGTGGAACCAATCATTTGAGGATTCTACTTGGGAAGCTGAAGCAGATATGTGATCCAAGTACCCACACCTCTTCTTCACAAGTTCAGAGCAAGCCGGAGGTATTACTTTTTCTTAATTCAGCCCCTATCTAACCAAAGACTCAGCTATATAGCTATTTTGTTACAAATTTGTGCACTCTCTGAAATACTTGAAAGTTTAGAATGACATAGATTCAATTCAGAGAACTATTCCAACTGTGCATCCTCAGTTTCTTTGCATTCCCAGCTTAACTGACATTCGAGGACGAATGTTTCCAAAGAGGAGATATGGTAATACCCCGAGAATTTTCACTAATAGTAGAACCCTATTTAAATCTCGTTAGAAATAAAGTTAGTGATTTGGTAGCTACATGATCTAGCTTGATGAGTATTAGGGCCTCAAAGGTGTCCTAGCTATTAGACGAATCAAAACATTCCTTGTCGATGGAATTCTTGAGATGGATATTGGTATGGTCAACTTCAAATGAGCATATCTCTTGTTATACTATGAATTTCTGAGCTCATGACCCACCAATATATATATAATTGAATTATATTTCCAACGATACTAATTTCACCCAAATCCGGTATCGGAGCCAAGAGTTATGCCCATTTTACTCCAGCATGTCAGGCTGGAAAACTGAGTGGCGATATTTGGTGATAAGCCATCACAAGTGTGATGACTTGTCACCAATGTCGTCAGCCTTAGGCAGATTTCCACCCCCAGTGACGACATTTGTGACAAGTTATCACAAGTGTGATGACTTATCACCAATATCGTCAACCTTAAGCCGAAAATCATAAAATCAACCCTTTTATGACGACATTTCGTGACGACATGTCACAAGTATGATGACTTGTCATGAATGTCGTCAGCTATTTTTTCAGCTATTTAATGACGTTTTTCCAAGGGTATTTTGGTCTTTTTCGTGCACTTCCTATATCTTATAACCCTCAGAGAATGTATTTTCTTCTATTTCTCTTTAGTTAAACATCTCAAATTCCCTGCAGACCTTCAACCACAAGGTTAGGGTTTCAACATAAAAACTCAACTATCTATAGATTCAACCGTGAGAATTCACTAATTCTTGCATAATTGAATTCCCCATTAAGAGGGCTACGAGGGACACCCAACAGTTTGTGAATAACCTTCCGAAATCTTTAAAGTTATCCAAAAGCTCCAAGTTTAACGTATGTGTTTTTGAATAAGAACGCCCTTTTGTTCTTGTGCCCAAAAGTTACATATTTTCATAAAGTATTTCGTAAATTCATGGAGAATTCCTATCATGTTATTATATTATGAGTTTTATGAAACTATGTCTTACCCAAGCTTTGGGTTGTAATATTATTATGCATATTAATGTTTTAAATTGTCAATTTATGGTTTAAGTTGCATAATTCAACGTCTATATCTTGTTTTGAGAATTTTAAGTCTTATTGTTGTGAATTGAACCTTATGGTTAAAGCATGAGTTTGAGAATGAGATGTTAGCAACTTTTAAAGAATATCAAGAAGTGAGTTTTGATTGTAAGTTAAGATAGAAATCCACATTCTTGAGTTTGAAGTAAAGGGGATGCATTTTGGCTCCCATTATATATATATATATATATATATATATATATATATATATATTGTTGAATTGTTTTAAGGTGGATTTTCTAAAATTCTGAGCTAAGTAAAGGAGTAGTATTTAGCACCGAGTTGGGTTTAATTCCGAGGTCTCATGCCCCAGAACTACGTGCCCCCGTAGGTTCTTGATATACCCCAATTGGGTTAAGATAGTGATCACTAAAGTTAAGGTTTTATCCGATGGCAAGGATACAAAAGCTCTTCCCAATGTGGGTAGGACGTTGGACTCCATGTATCTCACATGGTTTATGTCGGTTAAGAGAAGATCCCTAAGTTCCTAAAGTTCTCTAAGTCCTAAAGTCTTCCAAGTTTTTAAGAGTTTTAGTCTTAAAGTTAAAAAGATTTGAAAGTATAAGTGTTTTTGAAAGCTATGGTCCTAATAATTTCTGGTGTCATGATAATTTGAGATTTTAAGTAAAAGCATGTTGATTTATGAGTCTTGTGGCATATATTTATTTCAAGCTATGTGAGTATGTTTTACACCATGCAGGTTTTCTACAAAAGCTTATGATATTAAGTATTTTAATTATACACTCCCCTATATGCTCAGTATATTCCCAAAGTACTGACCCACATATTTTATCTGTGTGCCATATATTCTCGTAATTTAGATTCAGGTGCTCAGTCTCAGCCTCACCAGTGATCCTTTCGAGCACTCCTATCTACATATCAGCCGTGGTGAGTTCTCATGTTTTGGGGAAAGATTATTCTCAGACTTCCAGTTTTATTTAGTAGCTGTTTAATTCTTGTCAGTTAAGTATGAGTCAGTTGGGGTCCTTTTCCAATGGCCCTCTAGTTTGGAGTAGTAGAGGTTTGTCTGACTAGTCATCAGATTATCAGCACTTTGAGATTTTCTTTGAGTTGTAGTTTGTTCAAATCAAGTATTTCATTCATATTTCTCATTTTATGATGTCACAGTTTTGAGTTCATGTTTTTTATCTTTAAGTAAGCTAATTTATGAAGTAGAAGGCTCAAAGGGTTAGCTTGGGGATACTTATAGCCTTAAGCACCGTGTGACGTTCTGGGACCCGATTGTGGGGCGTTACAGGTTTGGATTGTTATTGATTTAATTACTTTTCCCATGACTTGAATTAATTATACATGCTTTAAATTAGTGCTTTTGGGATTGAATTGATTCTTTAATTAAATAGTTGTAATGGTGAACATGGGTTTCCCCAAATTGGATTAATTTTTTCTTGGAATTGCATGAACCTCAACCCACTTTATTTATTTGATTTAAATTATTGAAGATATCATGGTTTAACTTGTTTTGAACTTAATGTATTTCATTAATGGATAAGTGGTTGTTTAAAATGGTTTTGTAAGGCCTTGGGGGTCATGGATTGGATTTTAATGAAACTTGGGGAATCAATGTGGTTATGCGAATTCATTTGGCATGTCTGATTTAGCTTGCAATCATATTGGTATGACGATACCAAATGGTTAATGCCTTAATGAATGACTCTTGGGATAATGATTGGAATAATATGTGTAAATGGTTTAATGTTGTCTTTGAGAGGGTTGTGTAGCTTACCGTGGAAGGTGTATGTCCCAAGGGGACCGATATTGGAACCACGTTTGCCAACATGGGGGTCTTTATGACCATGTGAATTATTCACACATTATACATATATTTTGGAATGGTTGGATCCTTGGTTGCTTTGTCCCTTCCTCGGATTTCTCTAGTTAGTGCGGTTAACACGCATTGGGGCCCTTCCAGTGGGGAAGCCAAACCCATATAGCCAATGGGTATTTTTTGGATGGTTAAAGCTACACAATCAAGGATAGTGATTTTAAAATCTCATGATTAAACCATGTTCCTACCCCTACATCTTATATATATTTATATATGTATATATATATATATAAATGTGTGCATTATGGTTTTGACTGATTTTTGGACATGGCATTGTGTTATCTTATCCCTGAGTTATATGCTAGCTCTCACCCTACTAACTGTCCAAGGACTCTGCATTGTCTCATAATATAGGGTCTAAAGACACTTATTTTACCTTTGTGGAACATTAGGTGGATTAGCACGTTCGTCGAGTAGCTGTGAAGTGGTGAGCTTCCATCCTCCGGAATACCTTATCATTTCCATCTTCTTTTATTTTGAGTCAGTACTTTTGGATTCCTTTGGTCATGGTTTAGGGAATGTCCCGACCCATTTGGTATTCTGGTTTTATCGCTATTATGGACAAAATGGGATGATTGGTTATTATTTTGACACTTGAGTCATTTTTTCATCTTCTTATTACTTTTTACTTGTCTTCCGCATTGTTATTATGATTATGATTGTGCACTTGAGGATGGGTTAAGTGGGTGGTCTCCGTTCCCTTGTAGACTTGAGGTACCCATCATGGCCAGACCCTGGTTCGAGCATGACAAGTAGATATATTTCAAAAATAAGGCAAAGGATTAGGTTTTCTTAACTATTGATTATGGGTCACTTCTTGAGAATTGGCTGTTGTTACTTGATCATTCTTGAAATTCCATTATTATCTTGAAAATGTGCTTGAATTTGACAGATTTTCTTAATTATAAACTCACATGCTTATTGACTAATTGTTAATACCAACCAAAGTTAGAGTCATTGTGCTCGTGTGAAGTAAAAGTGATGACTTAGGGGTTGATCTTAAAATGGCAGCCTCATTGAGGTTTGATGTTGTCTTGCTTAAGGACAAACAAAGTTTTTATGTTGGGGATGTTGATGAGTGGAATTTTTCCATTCACTTATATATCGTCTCTTATGATTTATTATTTGTTAATTGATAATATGAGATAAATTGGTAGTATGAGCTAATTATCCTTAAAATTGTCTTAATTTAAGGTATTTTTGTATTTACAAGAGGTTCTCATGAAAAGGAGTGAAATCAAGATAAAAAGGAAGAGCCAAAAAATCCCAAGACATGCCTTAGGTGCCTCTAAAGCAACCTAAGGTTCGCTTAGAGATAATAAAAGTCCAAGTCAAAGGGTGTTTTAGCGCCAGTTTAACTGCTTTAGCGGTCAGGCCAAGTTGGTCAATAGGCACTTTAGCACCCAAACAACCGCTTTAGCAATCAGTCAGTCAAAGTCAAGGACCATTTTAGCGGCCAACTTGACCATTTTAGCAATCAGTCAAGTCAATATTTCTACTTTAGCGGCCTATTGGTTTGCTTTAGAGATCATTAAGAAGATTTCATGGGAAATAATGAAATTCCATATTTTTGGATCACAATTCATAAAATACTCGATTCCAAGACATATTTGGCATAGCTTATAACTTTGGAGACTAGGGTTCTTGACCCAACAGCCTTGGAATTAAAGATTTGAGCTTTGTAGTGTTAGATTCTTAAACCTTTCTTCTTTTCTTGTTTGTTTAGACGATTTGGGTGTAATTTAACCTTGATATTTGAGTATTTGTAATTAGAGATAATGTAATACTTGGATATTGAGTTTGGGTTTTAATTATATCTTATTCTTCCATATTAATTGATTACTCTTGATTTGAGAATGGGTTTTGTTATCTACTCTAGTTGAGCTAGAAAGAGGAGATAAGAGTGATTTTTGCTTATTTACCTTAATTAATGCTTGAAAGAGCTAATTTCTGCTGGAAAAGATTAATTTAGCGTGATTTGGGTTGTATCCCCTATCTTATGGAATTTGTTGCTAGACATAGATAAATCCCAGCATAGCCTAAAGCTGGTTTTGTGATTCATGCTTCTAAGCTTTGTTTGAAAGAACAAGAGAGGACTAAACCCTCAATAGTAGAAATACATTAATGGGTGAGTTTGAATCCAGGGCTAATTTACTGGATCTGTGATTAAATTGAGAGTAGCTAATTGAATATGATGTCTTATTGATAGATTTTCTTCCCCACATCATATGCCTTATTTTCCATCATTGTGATAGCCATTGATCTCTTGTTCACATTTTATATTGATTTTATTTGTTTTTACTTTTATTACAGAAAATCCATAAAATACTTGTATCTTATGTTTAAATTTTACAAGTTACTTTTATTTAGAACTCACTCGATTACCACTCACATTGTTCCCTGTGATTCAACCCTGGCTCATTGTTGGGTAAAATATATTGACAGCGTCTTCTACACCTATTCCTGAGTGCAATCTCAGCATTATCAATTGGTCTTTTAATGATGATTTTCACACTTAGCTCCTTTAGCTTTATTATTAGGTCCTCCTTCCCATGACCAAAAGGTATAATCATATGATCAATATACGGTTATAGGATCTCCTTGTTTGATCCTCCTGGGATGCCCTAATTTGATTTAAGCTACGATAGCCTTTGGGATGCCCTAATTTGATTTAAGTTATGATAACCTTTGTACAACTATGGTTTGTTACCAGTGGCATGACTTCATTCGCTTGATCCTCTTTTAGTCCTATTTTCAGCACTTTACTTCTTCAGACCTATGTATCCTATAATCATGAAAAAACCATCATATCCACAGAAACACATCCTTATACTTGCAAATATTCATTATTTTAAGCATGTCACATTCCATAGATTTATGTCACCTCACTGTGAAATCTTAACTTAAGAATTTTCATGACTTTGGTGTGTAACTGGGGCCTAAGGAGTATAATATGATATGAACAAACTTGTTCAAGAGATCTAATCTGAGAGCATACATCACATAGTGTGAATTTCACTAGTGATTAAGGACATATCATGAGTACTTGATATTGAACATACTAAAAACATGAAGGCATGAATCCTCGATTGTATGGCATGGGACTAGAATCCATAGATTCATGG
This sequence comes from Capsicum pubescens, assembly GCA_030864215.1. NCBI lineage: Eukaryota > Viridiplantae > Streptophyta > Magnoliopsida > Solanales > Solanaceae > Capsicum > Capsicum pubescens. Next base: position 214,813,199 of record CM061548.1, read on the forward strand.
AGTAGGATTCGAGCTAATGGGTGAACCACTACTCTTCATACTAGAAATTGAGAATGGACATAATTTTGTATGAACTGCATAAACATGAGTTATGATCATGGATCTGACATGTAGGGTATGTGTATTGTGTCGTGATAATTGAAGTACAAAGACTATACTGAGATAGGAATAGGTTAGGTATTATCCTCCCCTAGATTAATTCTAGAACTCACTAGCATTACTACTAGAATCTTAAAACCTGACTTGGATGATCACTCTATTATCTCCCCCTTAGATTTAAGCCACCATTCTAAGTTTGTAGACCTCATTGAAATTATAAGTTGAACCACTAACATCTTACTCTATCGTATGAGGTATCACCACACATGTGGATATTATATTCTTCCATAAAAACTTTCACCAAAAATACAAATACATAACTAACTACTCAATATAGAAACCACACACCCCTAAAATCCACACTACCACACTAACTAGCAAGGAGATAAACATAAATTCATACATAGGTTGAGTCAACCTAATAGTTAAGTTCCATGTACTAGCACTACAATACTAATAATATTTCTTTGCATTTTTCAATCACAGTTCAAGTATAAGGTCTAACACTTATCATGGACAACCATAAGACTTTATACACTATGTTGCATTACAATTGTTCGATAGAAATTGAATAAATAACTTCCCACTAATAACCATAAACCCTAACACACCTTTTGTCTAACTTTAATCTACAAGCACTGATCATAGGAATTTATACAGCTAAGTGTCATTATCTACGTGTGTTTAGCATTGTTTTGACGATATCTTGATGTGCTTAATTAAGCATACAATGTGTATTTGTATATTTGTATGCTAAGTAACATGTTTATATTGTTTAAGGTGCATTTGAAATAATTCAAGAATCAAAAGAATCAAACAGAGTTTAGACGAGAAAACTAGTTAGGCTAGCCTACGCTATGCTTATTCTAGTGTACTTTAATAAGCTTTATTGTGTTTTATGTACTAATATTAGTTATGATTTATTATAGGATACCATTGGATAAGATATGTAACCTAAATTAATCCTACAAAAAAGCTACAAGAAGTGGGAGATAAGAACAAATAGACAAGGAGCGTGTAACAAGAATTGGGTGAAACCTTACCTAGAGGGCTTGGCCTTAAACCGCACCCCCATAGCATGGGATGAGGCCTTCCACCATACCCCCTTTGGAAAGAGCAAATTTTTTTGTTCATTCTATGAGTCTTCATTGCACCCCTTTATCCCTGCGATGTCCATGCAATGCAACCCTTCCCCCTCCCCTACATACACCTCACACCCTCTAAAATCATCTAAAAGTGGGGGGTTTCATGGTTTAGGTTGAGGTCAAAATGGTAAATACATATGATATGTATGGGCAGATTATGGATGACCTAAATGACTATATAAGGAGATCTTATCAATAAGACATCATTGGAATAACAAATATTTGGAGAGAGGAGAAGGAAACAAAGGCTCAACGTTAGGGTTTTTCTTCCTCTTACTTTTAGTTTTCTTAAGTTTTACTTATAAATTCATTAATGGTGATTTTTTGTATGATTATGAGTGGCTAAAAATCTTCTTTATAGAGTTGAGGCTACAGATATTATTGTTAAACATAACGTTCAAGTTGGTTAATATTAATTATCATGATTGGTTGTTCTTATGTTCTTTGTATTTACTATTATATTAATTTGTGATCTTTAAAATACATTTATATTTCTCTTGTGAGCCCAAAAGAAGTAACATTAGATTAGAATGTGGAACAAAAAGAATGGGATCTTTTCTTTCAAATGAGTAAATTCTCGATTCACGGTTAAAATTGGAATATACCTAATTTGTCTCATTTTGCTCAAATACAGGATGAAATATAAAAGTGTTTGAATTAGTTCCCACATCTCCGCTCAATGATGTAGTTGTGAGGCTAATATAAATAGATTATTGGAGGCTCAAAAGACCATAATTATGATATTAACCACATGAATCAACAACCAAGTAGGTAGCTTAACCAACACGATTGTACAGCTTTTCATGATTATTCAAGATGCCTTAACCCTAGAACTCTCCAAATTATTGTTTACACACTTTTAAAGTTTGTTATTTTTTATTGTTACTTTTGCATTATAAAACTCAAACTCTTGTTGATTACAAATGCACTCGTTTAACTTTAATAGTAATACTTGAGTTGGATTATTTGTCAAATGCTAAGTCCCTGTAGGGTGATATTCGGCTCGAAAGAGCCACTTTATTACTTCCATGACCATGTACACTTACGTGTGTGGTTGGACGCACTATAAGTTTTTGGCGCCATTGCTAGGTACTTGAAAAATTAGCAACATTCTAATTTTTGGTTTTACTATTTTGTTTGATAACTGCTAACAACTTTGTCTTAGCTACTATTTTTTCAGGCACAAATTTAAATCTTAAGTAAGCTAGCAAGGGAAAGGGATTTGGTTGAACCATATACAGAACTAGAGTGATGCTTGCACTAGTTGAGGAGAGATTTAGCACTTCTCTAACCAATACCATAAGTTCAACAAGGTTATACCATTCCTTCAGCAATAATTGATGAATAACCAGCCCATTGGACTGTGCGTGAAGTGGCAATCTCACTTGAAACCAATGTGACCTCCAATATCCAAAAGCCGGATGTAGGAGGCAGATTTGAGCTTAAAAAGAATATACTGCAACTATTGCACACATTGGACAACTCACAAGCCTTCCATATGAGGATCTACAGGTTTATCTTTAGAATTTTTTAGAGACCAGTGACACCTTCATTCCTACTAGAGTCTCCACAGATTATGTAAGGCTCAACTTTTCCCTTTCTCACTATTAGGAGAGGTAAATAAATAGTTAAAGGCAAAACCTTCAAATTCAATCATAACAAAGGAAGACTTGGAAAAAAAATTCCTCATTTAATTCTTTCCATCTAGGAAAAATGTAAGGGTGGGGAGGGAGATCTTAAGTTTCAAGCTAAAGCCAGATGAAAATCTGTATCATGCATGGGAGAGATTCAAGTCTCTTCTCAAAGATTTCCTGTATAACCAACAGACCAATGAGGTATTTGCTCATACTTTTGTTGAAGGTCTTGACCATGACAAAAAAAATTGCTAGATTCAACAATAGGTGGTCAAGCTTTAGAGAAAACCTGTGAAGAGTTGTATACTCTTCTCAACTGTGTTTCACAAGGTACAAGAGTCCTAAGGTAATGTACTCAGAAGTATCATGAAGAAGCCAGAAAGTATGATTGAGGCAGATAGTATCATAGCAATGGTTGCACAGTTGGCCTCTTTCTAAAACCAGATAATGAGTCGGTTCAACAAATTGAGTGTGGCTCAACCTCAGGCCCAAATTAATGCAGTTCAACAGGTTTAAACTTGGTGTTAAATTTGTGGTAATAGTGGTCACTCTTCAGAATTATGTGGAGAAAATCCAGAATTGGTGAATTTTATGGGTAAAGCACAAAAAGGGAACCAAAAATATGGTAATTCCTACAATCATAACTAGTCGGGTAATCCCAACTACTTTTGGGGTAATATTCAAGTCCAACCTCAGTAGTTTTAGCAGAAAAAAAGGTATTTAGAATAGCACTTAGGCCAATAATATAGAAGAGACTTTGAAAAAGATTTTGTCCAATCAAGAACAAATAGATGCAGAGATGAAAAATCAACAACTATCTCAAAAGAATTTAAAGATGTAGATGGGTCAGTTAGCTCAGTAAGAGAACACAAAACTTCAAGGGGTTTACCTAGTGATATAGAAAATCCAAATCAAGTTATAGAAATCACCATGAGGAGTGGTAAAGATTTAATTGACATACCTCTAAAGAAGAATCATGAGGTTTAAGTAGAGTTGGTCACACCGAAGTAGATGGAAAAGTAAGTTGAATCCAAAGAAGCTGACAAAAAGGGGAAGTTTGGGTACCCAAATGAAAAGCCAGTTGAGTCATCTCAAAATAGACCACCACCACCATTTCCTCAAAGTCTTAAGATAGAAAATAAGGATTCTTGGTTTAAGAAGTTCTTCGACATATTCAGAAAAATTTACATTAACTTTCCTCTATTAGATCTTTTGTAGGGAATGACCAAGTATGCTAAGTACTTAAAGAAAGTGGTGAAGAACAAAAAGAGGATTGGTGGTATTAAGACTATAGAACTTATGGAAGAGTGTAGTTTTGTGGTTATGAGAAAGATGTCCAAAAAGCTTAAGGACCCTAGAAGTTTCATCCTCCTCATAGAACTTTAAAAAGTGATGTTGTTCCAGATTTGAGTGATTTAGAGGAAAGCATCAATTTGATACCTCTTTATGTGTGTAAAACACTAGATTTAGGAAAGCCAAGGCCTTGTTCAATTGTGCTCTAGATGGCGGACAGAACTAGTGTGGTCCTCAAAGAAATCATAAGGATGTTTTCATTAAGGTTGGTAAGTTCATTATTCCCTTCTAAATTTATTGTTCTTGACTTTGATGTTGATAAATAGGTACCAATCCTACTAGACACCCATTTTTTTCCACCGAGAGAGAATTGATACATGTTAGAAAGGTCACACTCAAGATATGATTGAATGATAAAGAGGTAGTCCTTAGAGTGTACAAAGAACTCAACACACCCTCACTCTATAGAGATATATGCATGATCATAGAGATAGAAGTGGATGAGTATGGGGTGGAGCAGAACAAACCTCTCATTGCCTCTTCAGATTGCCTAAATTAACAAATAAGCTGAAGTTTGAAAATCTTGAAAGAAATCCTGAAAGGGTGAGTGTAACAAAAGATGTAAACATTAATTGTGAGCACTCAAGAGGTCAAAAAAGAAGGAGAATATGGGCCCTAAAAGGAAGAAAAATGATGAGCAAAAGAGGATGATAGTTGTGATGTGAGACGTGTCATAACAAATAAATCAAGTAATGATTGGGAGCCAACCAAAGTTAAGGCAGTTATTTTTATTTAAGTTTTTATTTATTATCAACTTCGGTTTTGTTTTTTCATTTTTGTTGACAGGTTGAAAGAAAGTCTGAGTATTTGAGATAATAGCTAAGAAGCATGGCAAAAACTAAGTGTGGGGTCCTCAAGCCTCCTTGATGGATATGATGCTACTAGCTAGGACTAGATGCCTCAAGGATTATTTATATTCTTTATTCTTGATTTATACTTTATGGTCAAAGTATGATCATAAGTGTGGGGTGATAATGCTTAACTTACACATTAATTTAAGTGCAAGGCAATTATCGTCACTATAGTTACCCAACTTTGGAGTCGGGGTCGAATCCACAAGGAATAATGTGAATAGTGATCAAGTTAATTCAAAATGATAGATACAAATTAAATTCAAACAAATGGTAAAAAGGATAAAATGGGGGAGATAGATTCCTACACTAGTATGTCTTTTTGGATTATCTAGTACAAATTTGGGGCTACAAATAATTAGAGTTTAAAAATTAAGCATGGATCTTGGGAATATGCATTACTAAGGCAGTGACATGTGGGAGTTAGTGATCAACATTAATTTAGTAAGTCAAATATAGGTAGGCTTGGTTATAGATTTTGATGCTAGTACTTCAACAAAACACCAAACTTTCACCCATTGATTCTTTCAAATACCTAATAGGTGTGTTCAACAATTTGTAACCACAACATAAATCTAGGCATCCTTATTTCTAGGATGATACCCATGGTATAGTCAACCTCACATTCACCCTTATGTCTAAGATAGTGAAAATTTAGCAAACTATACATATAATTGTCTATCATTGCTTTGGTTTCCACATCCCTCTTTCAAGGATGTATGGATTCCTACGCTACACCTAAAACCCTTCTTTCAAAGATGGCCTTGAGATTTATAGAGCTTGGAGCTTTCACTCATCAAACCCATGTGGGTATTTAGGGCTTTCATCCATCAAATTCCAACCAAATTAGCATAGCAATAATAAAACCCATAAATATGAACTACCAAATAGATGCTAACAATAACAACCCACACATACTTTAAACCCTATTAACACATAACCCCAGGAGGGAGATTTATCTACACACTATTAAAATAAATTGTTGAAGATTTAAGCAAATGTTACTTCAAACTTAGATCTCCCACAATATAAACAGTGGTAGTGAGAAAATCTTCCACTTAGAAAGTCTCCAATGTATTCTTCACCCAAAATTTACACAATATTTTCTTCTCCAAAAATGGAGTCTTATCAACTACTAAAGATAAACCTAAAAATTGGGGAAGATGGAATTATTATTCATCAGTTTAGGGTTTGATTCTTTTATCAAAATTAGTATCAGCCACATACATTTTTAATTTTTCCCCTGGGCTTCTTTGTTCCTCTAGGTTGTGGTCATGTTAGTCTAGTCGCGACCGCGGCTACATAACCACGATTAACTTCTGCGATCACAGTTTATTGGCTTCTGCTTGACTGCTGCGACTGTAGTCAGTGGACCACGATTGCGGTACCTGAGGCTAGTTTCTGCTCCAAGTCTTCAGTTGTACTTTCCAGCTCTTTTTTTTCTCATTTTAAGATCCTATCCATATCTTTCTAGGTTTTCAACTCAATTCCTGCAAAGAGTGGATATTAGTGTGTTTACTGACAAATATGTCTCATTAATTCATTCAAACCAAGGTAATACATATGATTGTTGAGTTAGAATGAGAGGTAAGATTACTGCTCATCATGGGGTGGGGAATCTTCTTATGTATTTGGGGTGAAGGAGGATGTTTATTTTATTTGTTTTAGAGTTTATGACTAAATTCAAACAATTACGAAAAGGTTTTATCTTTGGTTACTTTTATTTTTTGTTGGTTTGTCTGTTTGGTAGAAGCACACTTCACCCACCCCTTGGTTTTTCTTTTTAGTTCTTTTTCGAGGGGGAGCCTTTTGAACCCAGTATCCTTTTTTATTTTTAGGAGTAACTTTAAATTATTGTCATTAAGAATAAATAGTGATGCTCTAGCTAGGTGATACACATGGTTACGTGTTGCATGTGGTGTTGAATTCTAAGACGTGATGTGAAAGTTGAATGACTTTTGTGAGACACCTAGGCTCTTTAATTTGATTCTTATATAATTTTTGCTTAAATTTAAATTCTTGCAATTGCTTGATTGAGAGTCTATGATAATTCATCTTGAGTATAACATGTGCATTGCGTGTTGAGGTTTTTGTTATATTCCATATTTTCATATTGATTTCTAGAACTTTCTTGGTGTGTTTGAACAGAAAAATAAAGAATGTTGAGATTGGGAAATGAGATAGGATTTTTTTTTATAGCCATGTTTTATACCTTTTTTATCTACCCTTTCTGCATGACCTTAGTTAACCTCGTCCAGCCTATAACCTATTCTTTGGTATCCCCATATATACCTTATTGCTTTTATTTCAATTGACCATTACTTGATCCAAATCCTATGAGCTTTAGTTGAAAAATTAAGATGTTAAGGAGTGTAAAGTTGAAAAAGGAAAAATGTGAAAGTGAGACCCCAAAGTAATAACTATTAGTGTGTTTGAATGTTTATGTGTTATGGTAGAGAGTAGTGTAATGGAAATAAAAATTAATCAAAAAAGTGAATTATGTGTTGATAGTCACTATTACTGGCCAGAATAGTTCCTACTCGTCTCTTAGCCTACTTTACAACCCCTAAAGTCCTACTTGATCTTGATATTTGATATTCTAATATTAGTCGCATACTACACTAAGGGAAAGTTTATGGTTCATCATATGTAACATAAAAATTCTTTGTAAGAGTTATCAAAATTTCATTCTTCCTCTTATTCGAGTGTTAAATTACATATCTGTGAGTGGATATGGGTGACTCTTTTGTAGTGAGGGTGCATGTTTAATGATTTATAGGTTACTTAGATGATATCTTTGTTGGGTAATATGCATGGGTTTGCCAAGTTTCTAGAGTTAATTCTTGAGTTTAGGAAGTCTTGAAGTAGTACTCATGAGTTTTTAAAGTGTAATATGACATGCCTAATGTCGAACACGCTATTCATTAAGTCATTGTAGTTCCAACTTAAGAGTCTTAGTTCAAGTAGTGATGTGGAGTACTCCTTGACTGTTCTTAGTGTATAGAGTTGTTCGAGGATGAATAAAGCTTTAAGTATAGGGTGGTAATCTTAGGCACATTTATACACTTAAGTGTCACTATCTACGCGTGTTCAGCTTAATTTTGAGGATAGATTGATGGATTAATTAAGTATAAAGTGTGAATTTGTTTATTTGTCTTCTAATTTACATTTTTGGATTGTTTAAGGTGCATTTGAAACAACACAAGAGCCAAAACAATCAATTAGAGCTTAGACTAGATAACTAGTTGGACTAGCCTATGCTATGCTTGTTCTAGTATACTTTAATCAGCTTTATTTTGTTGTATGGACTAATGTTTGGTATTATTTTTTATAGGATACCACTAAAGAAGATACATAAGCTAAAAATAATCCACAAAAAGTAAGGAAAAAGGGAACAAGGAAACGAAGAGCATGGAACAAGAATTGGGCGAAATCTCACCTAGAGATCTTGGCCTTGTGCCGCACCACCCATAGCATGAGAGGGGTACTTGCACCAAACTCCCTATGTTTAAGGAACATAGTTTTTGACATTCTATGGTCATACATATGATTTATTTGGGTCAGTGTATGGAATACCTAAGGGAAAATATAAGTATTAGTTATCCACATTTATAAGAAATAATTGTTACAACACAGGATTGGAGAGAGGAGAAGGCAACAAGGGCTCTATGTTAGGTTTTTCTTCCTTTTAATTTTAGTTTTCTTGTAGTTTAACTTATGAATTCATTAATGGTGATTATTTGTATGACTATTAATTTCTGAACATTCTCTTTCTGGTTTTGAGGCTATGAACATGATTTCTTACTGTAAAATTCAAGTTGGTTAATGCTAATTATCATGATTGGTTGTTCTTATGTTCTTGTATTTACTATTCTATTGATTCACGGCCTTTAGAATACATTTATATTTATTTTGTAAGACTGGAAGGAGTAACAATAGATTAGAATGTGGAAAATAAGGAATGGGTTCTTGTCTTTCAGATGAGTTAAAGACTTTAGTCATAGTTAGGATAGAAATATACCTATTTTGTCCCATTTTCATCAAATACAAGGTAAAATATAAATGCATTTGAACGAGTTCCCACATCCCCTCTCTAGGATGTATTTGTGATGATAATTTAAATAGATTATTAGAGGCTCGAAAGAAAATAACCCTGATATTAAACCCATGAATCAACAACCAAAATAGATAACTTAACCAACGCGATTGTATATCTTTACCTGATTGGTCAAGATTCCTTACCTGTGGAACTCTCTGAATTATTGCTTATAACACTTTTAAATTTCATTATTGTTCATTGTTACTTTTAGCATTATAAAACTCAAACTCTTGTTGGTTAAAAATCATACTTCATTTAACATTAATAGTAATACTTGAAGTGGATTGTTTTCCAAATACCAAGTCCCTCTAGGATCAATATTCGGCTAGCAAAAGCCACTTATTTACTTGCACAGCAACATACACTTGCATGTGTGGTTGGATGCAGTACAAGCACCTTCATCTGTCTTGATCTTACTACTATTTCTTACCATTATACCATGATTTCTCTCCATCTCATTGAGTACTATCTAATTCTGGCATCCATTTAACCACACTGTGGTTACTATACCTCGGGATTCATACTTACCAACTTTGGGACAACACTACCCAAGAAATAATCTTGGATATATTCTTTCTCTCTCATATGGGTCATCTGGAAATAAGGTTTATGAGAAAGTATTTGAGAGCATGTCATACCTTGGCTTATATGTAGGACTTACATGAACAAGAGTGGATGATTTTGAATAACTGGGCCTAAAAGAATTGAATGACTCCTCTCAAGACTATGTGAAATCACATAACTATAGATAGGTTCTTCTAAAAACACTTGATTATGAATTTAAGATTGACTATTTCTATTTTCTAAAAAATAAGGCAAAGTTAGCAAAGAAGGAGCAAATGCTCAGATATGTGTAGATTTATTAAAGAACAACTCTACTGCATAAGCTGGGATGTGAAAGAAAAGAAACATTTTCTAAATGTCATGTTGTCTCTCAAAGAAAAGCACATAAATATCTGTACCATTCAGCAAGACTCTATGAGACACGACTTTATAGACACCCTAGGACACTTGAACTTTGTGCTCTAATACCAAGTTTGTCACAACCTGAGACTACCCCCAAGTTGTAACATGATGCTTAGAACCACAAGTGATCCTAATCTAACCAATGGTATGGGTATAATACATGAGCAGCTGAATATAAGTATGTATAAGGAAAAATGAAGCGGAAGCATAATCATGAGACAAGTTGTTTCAATATACTACTATTAAAAGTTTACAATACTATAATTTGAGAGAAAGAGGAATTGAAACTATATATAATATATCTGGCTGACTACCTGAAGCTTCTATTAATACTGACTTTAGGTAGTCGGGACATGATCCCCAGATATCCTTAATAAATACATACGAATAGAAATGAACTACTAGAACTACAAACTGACTTCAGCCCCTGAATCAAAAGAACTCATCACTTGCTAGATATAAGTTGTGATTTTCCTGACTATGATCCTAATAGTAAGAACCTAAATATACTTCACATGAAAAATATAGCTAGAAGAGGTATACAATTAGTACTTTTGAATGTACTGAGTATGTAAGATATGCACTATGAACAACTAAACATAAAACTTATATGAACGATAGTATGTAATGATTTACTGAATTATGAGCATGAGTGTAAAAACACCATGATATTCTTAAACTATAAATTGATATACATAGACATGTTGTATACTAAGATTCAAGGACCCATTAGAATAAGCATGAATACTGACGTATGATATTATGATATAATTGAAATACTGTAAACTATATTAAACTGAGGTTCAAAATAATACTAAAGTTTGAAACTATGGGACTGTGAGAGATACTATTAACCAACATATTACTATGTGAGCTAAACATTGAGTTTGATGTATAATGCCTATAAAAAAGGGCCCAATAAACCTTTCAAGGATATAAAGTCTAAGCTAATATAATATAGTATAAATAGACCTATGGTGGCACATAGTTTGGGGACTTAGGGACCACTACTAAATGTCTCATACTAATGGGCGGGAGAGCCTTCATCCCCTCATCCACTCAATGCAGTGTTGAATACTACTTCCAACTAAATATAATTGATAGCTCGACAAGATGAAATATCTGGATGTCAATCTTAGATGACATATCTGTATGTCAACCTTTCCATAATCATGGATTTCATACTGATGATAGGCGAATTTACACACCTAAAGTGCTATATTTTACCCATATTTTAGCGATGTTTTGAGGACAAAATATATAATTCATGCACTTTTAGTCCTTTTTCCTGTAAGTGAGCTAACGAATATGATTAGCAAGTTTTCAGATGCAGAATTCAGCATTTTATGGATAACTTGACGCCAAAGAAAGCATCACGAAGGGAGGAAAGCAAAGATTGGATGCCAAGGACCAAAAGTGGCGCATGGAAAATCTATCCCGGACAAAAACAGCAATTCTGAAGACTTTGGGGACTAGCAGTAACTTATTAGGATAATGATACCTTAACCTAGTAGGATTGGGTTAAGTAATTCATTAGCTTAGTAGGAATAGGATATGGGTATTATAAATACCCTATTTTGCTAGAGATTTTAATAATTCTCATTCTACTTTTAATTCATTCTTCTATTATTGATTCCTCTACTCTTCCAACCATTCTAATAATTCTACTTTTTATTCTTCTTCTATTCATCTATTCAATTCTTAATTACCGCAACAAGAGAAACGTTACTTTGCAAAGAAGTCACGCCTAACGCCTACCACACCTTACTACACGAGATCTTTATTGTGGTATAATAATAATGTTTATTGTGATTTCCTTCGCACTCATGGGTAACTAAACTTCTCTGTTGCGGTTATGGAAGCCTTATGAGATACTATCTATTGCTATGAGTTTGTGAATTCATGACACGTGTGTTGCTTATATCATTATTCTCTTCATCTTAATGCAAATTCTTGTGGCTGCAGATGAATAGAATACGCCAGTATAGCATTAACTTGTTCGAAAGAAAGGTTATATGTCTGGAAAAGAGATAATGTCAAGGTAATAGAGTCCCATCCCCTATTAAAAAGTTAGTGTCGTAACTGGATTAACCTCTTGGAGAATTTGTACCGCTAGATACGCTTTAAGCTCGAAAGAGTTAAAGTGAAATAGTCCTTGTTTAGGTCGAAAGACACTTGGATTTTCCATCGAATACAATTCTCTATAAGCACACGCATGTCTGAATTCCGCACAACTCATAGCCAATAGAGACGTACAACTCATAAGGTGGACATAACCCCAACTTCTCAATTCTCATTGTTTTACATCCTACTAAACATTCTTTTTTTTTGCTTTTCTATTTTCCATTTTTACTTTAATAGTTCGGTTACATTACTTGCACAACAAAACTCCCCCCTTTTTACGAGACTTGCACTAAAAGTCTAGTAATCTTTGCTTACTTGTTGACCAAGCTATTCCCTGTGGGATCGATACCCAACCCAGTTGGGTTCTATATTTGACAAACGACCTCTTTACACTCCGACGAGAGCTGTAGATTGAGCGTTATCAAAAATTGGCGCCGCTGCCGGGTAATACAAGTGTCAATTAAGTTCGTAATAATTACTAGACCCTTTGGTCAAAGATTCTCGTACTTTTACTTTTAGTTTTTGTTTTTGTTTACTGTAGGTTTTTTTATTCAGTGCATGCCCCATACCCGAAGTTCTGGTCAACCGTTATTACCTATCAATCCTGAACCACAACGTATTGGCAGAATGGAGGCACAACACGCAATTGAAAGGATGGCTGCTCAACAGGAACAGGCGAGACTAGCTGCGCTAGCCGCCGCTCAAGTGCATCAACAGAATACTGATAACCCTGGGCGAGCAACAAATCCTGACGATGAGGATCTAGGTGATGACGAGCTACTAAACCCTAGGCATGCCGCTGAGATCGCAACACCTGCCAACAGAAGAGATCGTCAAGCTAGGTTTAGGCCTGAACGCCAAGCTATGCAACCAGCTTTTGACGATGATGATGATGATCTTGATGGAGCCGGAGCCACAGGAGCCATTATTCCTCCACCATTGGCACCTGGAGCCAAGTTCAACATCACAAGCACCATGATTCAGTTATTGCAACTCAAGGGATTATTTGGTGGACTAGCAGGCGATGATCCGAATATGCATCTCATCAACTTTATTTCTACATGCAAGTCATTTGACAATCCTGGCGTTGGTCAGAATGCAATTCGATTACGTCTATTACCATTTTCTCTGTCTGGGGAGGCAACTCTATGGTTGAATGGGCTGACTCCTGATTCTATTACAAATTGGAGGCAATTGAGAGACATTTTCCTAGAAAGATTCTTTCCGCCATCCAAAAGAGCACAAATGAGAGATGAAATCAGCAACTTTCGTCAGCTTCCAACTGAAGCCCTTCATGAAACATGGGAGAGGTTCAAGACGAAGCTAATGAGGTGCCCAAACCATCACATGACTAATGTTCACCTAATGGAGATACTTTACAGAGCCTTGAATTCAATAACTAAACCAGTTGTGGATAATGCGGCTGGAGGATCATTCATGGATCTCACCTTTGATCAGGCAAGCAATATGCTAGACCGGATGACGAAGCAAAGTAGAGCTTGGCATACCAGGGATTCTGAGGTAGCAAGCCCCACTTTATCTATAGGCATGACTGCAGACCAAAGGAGAAGAGAAGAAGAACGTGATCAAGATATGGCGCACATGAAGACACAAGTGGATCTTCTTATAAAGCATCTATTATCAGGGAAGACCGAAAAATTCAAAGCCATTGCGTCAAAAGGAAGAGACGAATCTGATTCGGAAGAAGAAGCCAACTACTTAAACAATCAGAGGGGTTTCCGAGGTAATACCCAAGGAAACCAAGGTCGGAACTATTATGATAAATATGGAAACAAGGACCAAGGTAGTTGGAAGAACAAGAATGACAAAAGTGGTTTGTATGTTCCCCCTAGAAGACGTGTCGCCACCACATCTAGTTCTGGAAGTATGGAAGACATGATGGCTAAACTACTGAAAGGAGTGGAAGCAACTAGCGCGGGAGTAATGGAGGTAATAAATGATTTGTCCTCTATGAAGCAATTAGTTGATTCACATTCCACTTCAATCAAGCAAATAGAGCAGCAATTGAGCCAACTTTCAGCAGCACTCAATTAAAGAAAGGCTGGCACTTTACCTAGCGACACTGTGAAAAATCCAAGGAATGAGGGATCATGCATGGCTATTACTACTCGAAGTGGTAAGGCGCTGGAAACTTCATCTAAGGGCAAACAAGTGGTCGATGATGTAGCAGACATTTATGACAAGGCAAAAGAAGAAGCTGCCGTAGAATCCACCCACGACGTCCATGACGGTACACCGAGTATGTTGCAGCCTAAAAAGGCTGAAAAACAAAGGCAAGAGGAGAAGAAAGCTGTGGAGAGAAAACTTCCCTATCCACCACCACCTTTTCCTCAAAGATTGAAAAAGCAGGCGGATGATACAAGGTTCAGTAAATTCATGGCAATGTTAAAACAGCTGACTATTAATGTTCCGTTGGTGGAGGCACTAGAACGAATGCCCGGATACGCTAAATTCATGAAGGACCTTTTAACAAAGAAGCGGGCAGTAAGCTATGAGCTGGCAGATAATATTCATCATTGCAGTGCAATTGCCACAAGGTCCTTAGTACAGAAGAAGGCGGACCCTGGTGCTTTCACTATTCCTTGCACGGTTGGATCTATGAATTTTGCTAAGGCATTGTGCGATTTGGGAGCTAGCATCAATTTGATGCCACTATCCGTCTACAAAAAGTTGGGGTTGGGCGACCCTACACCAACCAATATGCGGCTCGTGATGGCAGATAGGTCGGTAAAATGACCTGTGGGTATCTTGAATGATGTGTTGGTGAAGGTGTCTGCCTTCATTTTTCTTGCAGACTTTGTGATTTTGGATTGCGAGGTGGATTCTGAAGTTCCCATAGTTTTGGGACGTCCTTTCCTTGCAACAAGAAGTGGGCTTATTGACATGAGAGCTAATGAGCTTTTATTTCGGTTGAATGACGAAGTGGTTCGCTTTGATATATGCAAAGCAATGAAGCAGCCCAGCGATATGAATGTGTTCTCTGTAGCTGATGTTCATTATGAGGATAAGAAAGCATTGTTTGTAGAGAAACAGCTTACTGTTGAGCCACTATCTGATGTGATGTTGAATGTTGAGCATAAGGATGATGAAGATTATGAAGAAACTATATGTTCTCTAACAGAAATAGAGTCCTATTCCCATACTCCTAAGAAACCGGACTGTGATCTTAAGAATCAACCATCACCAACAGCGAAGACTTCCCTTGAAGAGGCACCAATGCTAGAATCGAAAAAGCTCCCCGATTATCTAAGGTATGTGTTCTTGGAAAGTATAAATATACTTCTGGTGAGTGCGGATGATTTAAGTAAACAGAACGTAGAGGCTCTCATCTCTGCTCTAAAGAGATACATGAGAGCTATGGGTTGGACTATTGATGATATAATTGGTATCCCTCCTGGGATAGGCATGCACAAGGGTCATCTCGAAGAAGATTACATGCCTACAAGTAAGCCTCATTATCGTCTGAATCCATTCAGAAAACGATCCACCATCTATCTCGATGAAGTCTAAGTACTCGAGGTAACTATGTCGTGCCGCGATAATAAATCAAGCGCTAGATGGGAGGCAACCCATCGTTTATCATTTTTTATTTTTTTTTCATTCAATTACGTATTTGCTTTTGATAAATAAAAATCCAAAAATAAGAGTCGTACCATGACCAAAACTAAGGATCTTGATGGGAGGCAACCCATCGTTCTAATCGTTTTTATTGTTTTTGAGCAAATGTAGGTGCAAGAGGTGTAAAACGAGGAGATTGGTTTCAAATTTCGATTTGGACGTATTGCATGTTAAAGGTGGTAAGTTAGGAATGAAGAAGCAAAAGGCTATGGATTGAGCATTGCTCATGAAAATATAGGCATAGAACAAGGCTAGGCCTAGGTAAAACTAGGCCACGAACAAGTCAAGGCCTATACTATGGCCTAAGGTCTCGGAATCTAGTGTGCCATAGCATAGGCGCCGCCCATGCCCAAGTATGCCATAGCATAGGCGCCGCCTATGCTAATGCCTTTTGTCTCTGAATCTCATATGCTAAGTGAAAGGTGCCGCCTATTCCTAGGAATTCCATGGCATAGGCGCCGTCTATGCTAAACAATGCTTTGCAAAAGGCGCCGCCTATGCCAAGCATAGGCAAAGCAAAAGGCGCCGCCTATGGTCACTTATTGTCTCCAAATCCGATTTTAAATGGGTCAAAACCCGACCCAAACTTCTCCTATAAATATGAGACTTAGTCTTGAACCAAAAACACATTGGAAACCTAGCTTAAGCGCCGCCTATAGTCCCCAAATCCTCTCAAAAAAATTCCTTTTGCTCTCTTACTTCACAAAAACAGCATCCAAAGTCATCAATCAAGTAAGTGCTTCTTTGTTCTTCATTTATATTCCGTAAGTACTACATTACTACGCCTATTATGAATTGCTAAATCTTGAAGTAGTATTGATGATTTGAAAGTGATTGAATTGTTATGATACAACCAAGTGAGTGAATGAATACGTAAGGATGATCGTAACTTATTTCCAACTTGAATTTGATGCACTGTCTTACTTTTGCGGAATTGATATGGTCACAAAAATTGCATAATATTGTCACTTGAATACTTACATGTTGGAATGACTTGTTCATCGGGATAAGAATTATAGATGCCTACCGACATAGGAGGTTGTGATTATTTCTAGATGTTATACCTTGATTCAATCTCTATGTAGTAGTCTTGATATCTCACACATGCAAGTATTGCCAAGGTTACAAGAAGTATGACTGCACTGATTTTATTGTTGGAATAGAGCACCTAAAACGTATGTCGATGAAGTCTGAGTAATCGACCACTTTCACTTCACTAGTCTGTACCAACAAACTAAGTGTGGGGTGGTGACACTACTGCTTGTATATAGATTGTATCCATCGAGATGATGCTAACATGAACATTTTTTTAAGTTTCAGGTACAATGGCACCCAAAGCAAGACAAGGCAAAGATAAGGCTACCACTTCACAAAAAGGCAAGAAAAGAGGCCGAAAAGAGCAAGGAGAACCCTCCTCGCTGCAAATACCTCGACTCACTCTTGGAATTAAGTGGGATACTTATGAGGAACTTCTGAGGATGACGACTCTGATGATGATTCCGACGAAAGGGGTATGACCCCAGACATAGAGGATGAGTCCGACTAACTGGTTCTTCTTATTTATTTTCCACTGAGGACAGTGTGTCCCGTCTAAGTGTGGGGTGCTGGTATTTGCATGCTATACTTCTCTATCCATATTTGCATTTATTTATGTTTGTTTGTTTTGTTAGTAGTTAATTGTTTTTTTCAGTAGTTAAATTTTTTTTTAACTTAGCTTTGCATGAAATTATTCTAATAGGCAGCATGAGATTATGACAAGAGTTTGTGCTAAAATCATGACTATTGAGACGTTTAGGCTCTAATTATGACTCACTATGTGATATTGTTTGGTTTAATTCCTTCATCTGTTGGGTCAAGAGTCTATACTACTCCCAATAAAGTCGACCATGTGCCTTGTGTGTGTGAGATAATAGTATATTCTGTGCTTGTGGCTGATGCTAGAACTTGCCTGGTATGTATGTAAAGCGAAAATAAAGAGTGCAAGTCTAAGAGATGATTTAGGCATTTCTTTGGCAACCTATGATTATTTACCTTCTTTTTACCTGCCCATGGACATTATCCTAGTCAACCCCTTTTGAGCCTTTAGCCTATTTTCTTTGACAACCTCATATGAAAGCCTAATCCATTTTTTTCAAGACCATAATTTGATCCAAATTCCTAAGTACTTTAAAGTGTAAAGTCATGTGACAAAATAAGAGGAGATTGGGTGAATATGATGCTTTAGAATGTATGGGTGCTTGAATTCATTATGAAAAAAACGTGTTATCATAAGAGGTATGTTATGAAAAGAAAAAAGAAAGGAAAACTAAAAAGTTGGTTATGTTTAAAATTGAAAAACAAAAGAGGAGAAAAAGGGTGGTAGATTAAAAGAAAGTAGAGAGGTTGTTTGGAAGAAAAGTGTTAATGATATAATGTGATGTATTAAAGCACTTAGGAACATAGTCACTATTTCTGGAAAAAATAGTCCTACCCGTCCCTTAGCCTACATTACAACCAGCAAAAGACCTATTTGATCCTAAGCTTAGCATTCTGATATTTAGTGGAGCACTACACTAAGGGCAAGCCTATGGTCATCAGTTGCAGCATATGAATTCTTTGTGAGAGTGAGAGCAAGGAAAATTTTATACCCATGTTTCGATAAATATACTATACTTGTGAGAGATTATGGGTAATATACTGTGAGACACACATGGTTGATGAGTTTTGGGTAGTCGTATATGATTTTTTGTACCTCAACTTGTGAACACGAATTAACCACCATCACGAGTCTATGTTGGAGGCTGAATTGTTTCTACTAATGATCAGAAAACTACTCTTTGTTGATAATTGTTGTGCTTGTCTTGACGAATATTTTGTGTTGTTGCTGTGAAACCCTAAGTAAATGTTGAGAGGGACATGATATTTTGTTCGAGGACAAACAAAGCTTCAAGTGTGGGGTGTTGATGATAGGCGAATTTACACGCCTAAAGTGCTATATTTTACCCATATTTTAGCGATGTTTTGAGGACAAAATATATAATTCATGCACTTTTAGTCCTTTTTCCTGTAAGTGAGCTAACGAATATGATTAGCAAGTTTTCAGATGCAGAATTCAGCATTTTATGGATAACTTGACGCCAAAGAAAGCTTCACGAAAGGAGGAAAGCAAAGCTTGGATGCCAAGGACCAAAAGTGGCGCATGGAAAATTTGTCCCGGACAAAAACAGCAATTCTGAAGACTTTGGGGACTAGCAGTAACTTATTAGGATAATGATACCTTAACCTAGTAGGATTGGGTTAAGTAATTCATTAGCTTAGTAGAAATAGGATATGGGTATTATAAATACCCTATTTTGCTAGAGATTTTAATAATTCGCATTCTACTTTTAATCCATTCTTCTATTATTGATTCCTCTACTCTTCCAACCATTCTAATAATTCTACTTTTTATTCTTCTTCTATTCATCTATTCAATTCTTAATTTCCGCAACAAGAGAAACGTTACTTTGCAAAGAAGTCACGCCTAACGCCTACCACACCTTACTACACGAGATCTTTATTGTGGTATAATAATAATGTTTATTGTGATTTCCTTCGCACTCATGGGTAACTAAACTTCTCTATTGGGGTTATGGAAGCCTTATGAGATACTATCTATTGCTATGAGTTTGTGAATTCGTGACACGTGTGTTGCTTATATCATTATTCTCTTCATCTTAATGCAAATTCTTGTGGCTGCAGACGCATAGAATACGCCAGTATAGCATTAACTTGTTCGAAAGAAAGGTTATATGTCTGGAAAAGAGATAATGTTAAGGTAATAGGGTCCCATACCCTATTAAAAAGTGAGTGTCGTAACTGGATTAACCTCTTGGAGAATTTGTACCGCTAGATACGCTTTAAGCTCGAAAGAGTTAAAGTGAAATAGTCCTTGTTTAGGTCGAAAGACGCTTGGATTTACCATCGAATACAATTCTCTATAAGCACACGCATGTCTGAATTCCGTACAACTCATAGCCAATAGAGACGTACAACTCATAAGGTGGACATAACCCCAACTTCTCAATTCTCATTGTTTTACATCCTACTAAACATTCTTTCTTTTTGCTTTGCTATTTTCCATTTTTACTTTAATAGTTTGGTTACATTACTTGCACAACAAAACTCCCCCCTTTTTACGAGACTTGCACTAAAAGTCTAGTAATCTTTGCTTACTTGTTGACCAAGCTATTCCCTGTGGGATCGATACCCAACCCAGTTGGGTTCTATATTTGACAAACGACCGTTTTACACTCCGACGAGAGCTGTAGATTGAGCATTATCACATACCTAACTATCATACTACTAGTGAAGCTTGCTTTTATAAGAAAATTGATCCATGATCATTGATGGCATTTTGTATACTATACTAATTGGGAAACTGGAAAAATATTAAAGAGCATTGATGACAGATCTGGATGTCACACATGTCATGTATTTTACTATTATGATTCAAAGCATCTGATCATTATATGAGAAAGAACATATACATATATAAATCATGTAATTATATATTATGAGACTCGTACATTTATAAGGGACATGAGATGGCTGGAGTAAATGTATAAAAGGAACATATAAAGATTAAGCTTCAAAATGATTGTGTAAGGCTGGACGTAAAGACTAATTCTTGACTCATGAGTATTATATATTATAATATTATGTATTATCCAAATATATTGTTTAAAATACACATTATGGAAAAATCATTCTAAAGGTCTGCACAACTGATAATAATAAAGTTTACTAGTTGTGATGTCAGAGATTGAGAGTGAGACACTTTATCTGAAAGCATCCCAAATCATATAAAATTGAAGTACTGGGTATTTAATGATCAATTTATGGAGTCCTAATTCATCAGATATTCATAACCCACCATATTTGAAGAATGCAACTAATCATGACTATAAGTTGAATGAAATATGATATTTCATAATGCAAACGGAAAATCAAAAATTTATCAATGTAATGAAAGTTCATAGTCATAAGTATGTAATGATTCTAATATTTATGGGGAAAATATATTCATGGTTTATTCATATCAAGGGATTGAAAGATAAGGGATTTCGCCAATGGATTTCACCAGTAAAAACCTAAACTTGAGAATGAACTAAACTTAAAGGATTGGGTTAACCTTGAGAATCAATGGGTGAAAGGAACCAATTGATGAAACCCCACTTACTTAAGAGTCAAAACCCTGGTGAAACATTTGAATTTGGAGCCTAAAGTTGAAGAAATCTACTTCTTGCTTTGGAGGAGGAAAACCGATATTTCTTTGTTTTCTCTTTATGTGTTGGCTAAATTTTGAGATAATGAGGAATTTGTGGTAGTTTAGCCTTATTAATCAACTTTAGAATAGCTTAAATGACATAGTTTAAGTGTTAAAATAGTGTGAAAAGACCAAACAACCCCTTAGAAAATATTTTAACGTGGCAGAAAATTTGCATCTAACGACTTGGTTGATGGATCGTCAACCATGTTGTCACTATTGGGATATTTTTTTATCCTAATAGTTAAGGTTAAATACCTCATTTGATTGTTCATCATCCAGTTGACAGCTCGTCACTTAAGTCGTCAACCAGTTAATGTCTCGTCACTCAAGTCATCAAGCTCTGGCAGACACAGACACCCTCAGGTATAACAAGCATAACATTTTAATCAGGAATTCAATTGACGAATGATTTGTAGCTTTAGAAAGAAAACACAAAGAACATTCATTTGGTGTATCTTGTGACACAAAACTTATTATATTATAGGAGACATACTAGTTTGAAGTTGACTATAGAGTTATCTTATAGAAGAATTCAATCGGTGTGGAATCTTTCAACTTGGCTATGAGATGGGAGTTACTTATGGTTTTAATTTATATCTAAATAACTTCTCATACTAAAAAATCATAGATTTTGGTTTTACATATTCTTGAAGATTATTTCTAATCTTAGCTTACATTTATGGAGTGTTACAACCCCTAAGTTGATTGTAGTATCACTTGAGGTAAGCAATGGGATCACCATGCCCGTCGTATATACAATACTTAAGAGGTTTTGAAAATAGGCGGTATGTGGACATTTGGGAACATAAAAAAGTCTTTGAATGCGACACTCTTGTACCTTCAAAACCCATGAATGATTTTCATACATTGTTCTATGCTTTTTATTTTTCTAATCATTTCTTGTTGTTCTAGGCTTGGGTGGGCCTTTCAACATCGCTAAGATAACCGAAATGGATAGATTTAGGGCCCTCAAATGTCATCCCAGGGTAACAATACTACTCTGGCAGAGTGGTGAACAGTCCTTCTTAAGTTGCTCTTTCCAGCACAGCAGGTTGTACGAGAGTATAGACCATTGTAGTAGCAATAGAGATAGTAGGATTAATCCTAGATGGAATGCCTTAAGGTTGGGTTACTGATGGTCTTGACCCATAGTTATTGAAGGGGCCATATCTGGTTTGGGGAGAGGGGATGGATCAAATACCAAGACTTGAGTGGATAAAGGTTGGATACTTGTGATCTAAAGATAGCCTGGAATTGATATTCGTAGCTCTTTGTCATTATCCCAGGCCTTCCACAATTGTGACATAACATTTCTCACTATTTAATTACGCCAAAGTTTCAACCATCTCACCATAGTTTTGGTGTTAGTTGTCATTGATTCTCTTCTTCTTGACCTGGCAAAGTATGGGTGTTCTTCCAGTCTACCACAAACCAACCACGTAAAGCTCACTAGAGTGAAGAAAGCAAATATGTTAGGGGTTAGCCATTTTGCATATATTAATCACATAATACATATCAAGCACCTAACATTATAAGTTTAGAAGGTCATTTATCTTATCCTGAATTTTCTTTTTTTATTGTCTTTCTTTTAATTATTTTTATCTCCTATAAAAGTGTTCCGATCTAACCCCAAAGGGGGTTGCCTACGTATCACGTCACCACAAAAATTAGATCACTGCATAGTTTAGGAAATTACAAAATTTGAGTCCCTTATGGACTAATTTTAGTAAAAGCAAAAGCAAGCCCTTTCATTCATTTCAATTTCTAAAACAGACTCTAAATAGGGAAAATACATAAACAACACAACAAGCAAGATAAATGACTTAAATAAGACTAGGATAACAAGGTATCTTAGACAAAACAACAGAATAAATCTAGCAATATTGACTTCTTAAACAACAAGACAAAATAAAGCAAAAAGAATGTTACATTGGACTTCAAATCTACTTTCTTGATAGATCTTCTTGAGGATTTCGTTTTCCTCCAAAGGTCTCATAAAATCTCACAAATGCCTTTGGAAAAAGAGGGTCGATGGCATGATCCTGCTTAGCGACTCTCATATCATCTAAACGATGATGATCGTAGATGATATATGATGTAGTTTTTGCAAATTGATACACATGGAGTCTAGCCCATCCATATTTTATGACGATTGTTCAACCAGGCCTAATTGTTGTGAAGGCTGTTCATTAAGATGTCCTAGAGCTCCTCCAGTTCCTCAAGACGATTATGAAGTGTTTCTCTTTCAATGGTCCTCTATCTCTTCTCTGCCTCAATACTTGCATACTGACTTCTTTTCTTCCAATGCTCCTCTACATGTTCTTGAAGTTGTCCCTGTGAGTGAACACCCAATAGGCCCTCTCATTCTCAAATTGTTCATTCTGCTACTTGAAATCAACTAGTTGGCAGTGAATAATATTGTTGGAGGCGAGCAAGTCCTTCATTAATCAAAGTATATCAGCACTTTGCTCCCTTTTAATCTGTCAAGCTAAATTGATCCTTCCTCTAGTTCCTCCTCCAATCAAATTAACTTTTCCTCGGCGTACCTCAACTCTCTTTCCAACTCTTACAAAGTCGAATGATAATCCTTTCCCAAATGAACCTAGATTGTTGTTGCGATATAGTTTCTCTGGCCTACTCTAACTTTTCTTTTCGTTGTCTTATGGTATGTTGGTCCTTCCTTTTCTTACTAGATCCTTCATAGAAGTCACTGAATATAACTGGGTTAAAAAAACCATGATAGGTACGTGGGGACCACCTTTCCTCTATCCTGCTCAACCACTATTTCTCATTTCTTAGAAATTATACTTCCATACTAGATATTAATAATATCACCGGTGTCAAAGAAAAAACATGGGGGAGTGTCAAACATAAATCTTCTCATGCCTTTATTTGGAGGGACTTTTTGGAGTTGAGCCAACTGGCACTTCACCCGAAGTGAGGCATACTATTAGACACCACTAACTCGAATCAAAATAAGAAATAAAATATCGTAGGACATGCAAGTGACTTTCTTTGCTAGGAACCTATGATAGTTTCAAAAGATTTCATCAAAAGTCAACACGAAGAGCTTTTCTTTACATGCCAGGATCTGTGGAAAATATATTTTTGCGACCTATCCTTGTAAGTGGATACATAATTGGACTAGTCAGGAGAGAATCTTGGTGCACGATCATGGTGATAGAGATGTTCCAAGAACCATATTTGCAACAAGATATTGAATCGTTAAAAGAAAGTAGCCCCTTCTTTGCACTTGGTCAATGTACGGAACATATCTGCAATAATCATAGGTACAATGGTAGGATTTTCCATTTTAACCAACCCTTTCACTACTCCAGCTAGATGAATGTCAATGTGTTTGTCCAGTTCTGAAAATATAATGAGCCCCAAAAATGCAACCATAAAGAAAAAGCACCCAGTTTATTTCCATGCTTCTGCGTCCCTTGATTGCTGAGTTGCCTTAGGTACTTTTTAAACCCATCCATCTTACCATACCTCTTATAAAAAAAATTCAGAGAAATCCACCTATTATTCAAACACTCTTTTTCCTTTTGATTGACTTTAACTAGATCCACGAACTTGTTGCCAGCAACCTTATTATGGATTATAGGCTTTTTGTTATGAAGCTCAGCATTGCAAAGACTCGATCCCTTTCCCCTGAAGCCAACAATTTCCTCCAAAGTTGGACACTATGCCAAATCCCAAAGCTCAAAGGTCCAAAAATAGAGGAAAAAGTGAAAATGGACCTTATTTATTGTATAGTGAACAATGCCTTGCAATCGCAGACCCCACCTCGTGATCGAAAGGGTCAAAGTTTGTCTATACAAATTGTTGGCCTTCACATTCGTTGTGAAGGCTTCATATTTGTGAAGGTCTATAAATTTGGATCTTTTCTCCCGCGACAGCCTTGTTGTGTTTGCGAAGCAAACTTGATCCAACTCGAACCGTTAACCTTTTGCGATCACGGTGCCCACCTCGTGATCGTGATGAGGAAAAAAATTCTCATTCTCATTAGTAGCTAGAGTCCCGCATTCGCTAAGGAGTATATGGTTTGCTCTAGATATCAGCATTTTGTTGTTTTTGTAAGTTTTTGAATACTCCAAATGGACCCTTGAGATTCATTCGTGACCTGATAGAAATAAATCATATATGCTACTAGGCTATTTTTATGTTACGGACTCAATGACGACGTTGGATTTTCAAAAATATGTTATTTTTATAAAATTAACCCCCGAAATCTCTTTTTCACTATTTTCAAACCAAGGGTCAAAACGATATACAAAAGCCCCGAATCTGAACCAACTCTGCAACTTACCCAAATTCGACATTTTGGATCTAATGGAGCAGTCCGTTTTCCGTCCGACACTTAGAAAAATAAATGTTGATCGAAGTCAATTATATGGCTTCTCAAGCCTCTAAAAGCCACAAGCTCACACTAATCATTCTCGATCACATCGAGAACCAAGCCAACCATCCTTAAAACTCAAAATCAACATGTAGCAACTACGGGGAAGGGAAAAATAGCCAAAACACATGGAGATGGAAAACTCACAAATACAGTTCATTATAGCATCCACCATTAAAACTTTAGTTCATCCTCAAACTGAAGGCAAAGAAATACCTGAATCCGTAAAACGATGAGGGTAACTACTATGTATGTCAGGCTCGACCTCCCAAGTAGCCTCTTTAATAAGATGGTGTTTTTACTAAACCTTAACTTTAGGAATATCTCTAGAACACAGCGTTCTAACATCTCTGGATAAAATGGATAGCTCCTCAATAAAGGTCAACCTCTCATCCAACTAAATTGAGTCCCAACAAATTACATAAAAATCATCTAGAATATAGCGTCGAAGTATATATACATGAAAAATTGGATAAATGAATGAAAATTCTAGGGCATAAGGCCAACTTATAAGAAACCTCGCTAATTGTTTGAAGAATCTCAAAGGGTCAAATATACCTCAGGATGAGCTTGACCCTCTTCCCAAATCTCATCACGCCCTTCATGGGTGACATGTGAAGGAATACACGATCACCAATCCCAAACTTCACGGAATGAAGCCTATGTTATTTGTAACTTTTTTGCTTACTTTGAGATTCCCCAATCCTATATTTAATCACCCAAACCCTATTTAAAGATTTAGAAAGAAAGTTGATACCACCGATCTAACCTCTAAGGTCTCAAACCAACCAATATCAGATCGTCAATGCCTACCATACAATACCTTGAAAGGGGTCATCTCAATACTCGAATGGTAGCTATCATTATAAGCAAACTCTATCAAGGCTAGATGATGATCGCACTAAGCACCAAAGTCCATAGTATAAGCATGGAGCATATCCTGAAAAACCTAAATAGTCTTCACAGATTAACCATCAGTCTGGGGAGTGAAAGTTGTGCTAAGGCCAACCTGAGTACCTAAATTCATTTGAAATGCCTGCCCGAAGCTAGAAGTGAATACTGAGTCTCTATTTGATATAATAAACATGGGTACCCCATAAAGATGAACTATTTCACAAACATAGGTACAGGCTAAATTTTGAGCGTTGAAGGAAAATTGAATAGGGGTGAAATAGGTTGATTTGGTCAACTGGTTAACTTTTGAGCACTGAAGGAAAACTAAATATGGATAAAATAGGTTAATTTGGTCAACTTGTTCACGATAAACCAAATACTTTCAGAACCACAAGAAGTATAAGGATACCCAATCATAAAGTCCATAGTGATCCGCTCCTACTTCTACTCAGGAATCAGTAAGCTCTAAAGTAAAGCACCTAGTCTCTGAAGCTCGATATTCACCTGCTGACAACACATGAAATGAGCTACAAAATTTAACACATCCTTCTTAATACCACCCCACTAGTAATAATGCTTCAAATCATGATACATCTTGGTCACACCTGGATGGATGGAATACCTAGAACAATGTGCCTACTCCAAAATCAATCGCACCTAATCTCTAACTCTAAGCAAACAAACTCGACCACCAATCCTCAATACACTATCAGAATCAAGAGAGGTTTTCTTAGACTTGCCACTCAAAACCTTATCCCGAATCACCCTCAAACTATCATCATCACACTAGTAAGCTCGAATTTGTTTCATCAAGGAATATCTACCATCAATAAAGGCTAAAATACCTCGGGTGTAAAAATATTAAACCTAACCATCTACTTAGCTAAAATCTGAACCTCTAAGGATAAAGGTTACTCCCAGGTCAAGAGATGAGTTGAACTTCCTATGCTAGTTGACTTCTTACTCAAGGCATCTGCAACCATATTAATCTTACCCGGATGATAAAAAATAGTGAGGTCATAATCCTTAAGCAACTCAAGACAACAACTTTGCATCATATTAAGATCTTGCTATTTGAAAAAATTATTGAAGTCTACTATGGTTTGAGAAAATCTCATAGGAACTCCAAACAAGTAATAATGCCACCACTTCAACACAAAAACTGCGGCTACCAACTCCAAATCATGGGTAAGGTAATTTCAATCATGAGGCTTCAACCGACGAGAGACATAAGCAATTGCATTACCCTTTTGCATCAACACTACACCCAAACCAACACTACAAGTATTACAAAACACAGTAAATCCCACATCTTCTATAGGCAAAGTCTAGATAGGAGCCAAAGTCACCAACTCTTTGAGTTATTGAAGTTTTTTATCACACGTGTATGACAACTAAAAAACCATATTTTTCTGAGTCAACTTGGTCAAATGAGCTACCATAAATGAGAAACCCTCAAGGAAATGCCAAAAATAACTCACCAAACTAATAAAACTCCAAATCTTGGTTGGAGAAGTAGGTCTATCCCAATGATAATTTTCCGCAATCTTGGTCAGGTCAACCATACTACCAACCTTAGTCACCACATGGCCTAAGAAAGAGATAGAATTCAACCAAAACTCACACTTAGAAAACTTAGCATATAACTTTTTCTCATGCAACCTTTGAAGTAAGATCCTCTAATGCTTCATATAGTTGGGGACACTCTTAGAATAAACCAATATGTCATCTGTAATTACAATCACAAAGGATTTGAGATACGGTCGACATATACGATTCATTAACTCTATAAATGTTGTTGGGGAATCAGTCAATCCAAAAGACATGACTAAGAACTCATAATGAATATATCGAATCCAAAAAGTCATCTTTGGAACATCAGAAGCTCTAATCTTAGACTGGTGATACCTGGATCTCAAATCAATATAGGAAAATACTGAAGCTCCCTAAAGCTGGTCAAAAAGAACATCAATGCGAGGAAGATGATACTTATTGTTAACTATCACCTTGTTCAGCTACCTATAATCAATACACATACATAGAGAACCATCCTTCTTTTTCACAAAAAGAAAGGTGCAACCCAAGAAAATACATTTGGTCTAATAGATCCCTTACCTAACAAATCCTACAACTTCTCCTTAAAATCCTTCAACTCTATCGGGATCATCCTAGAGGGAGGAATAGAAATGGGATTGTGTAACGAGCCAAAATCGCCTCCCGGGATGTCACACAGTACTTAAGGCTACAAGTAGCCCCAAGCTAACCCTTTGAGCCTGTTTCTACTAATAATACTTATTTTAAGATGAAATAATTCAAATAATAGAATAGTTATATCATACGAAGGGAGATACGGAGAAAATACTCGGTCCAAACGACCACAATAATGGAATTTTCAACACAATCACAATCTGGTAACTAGTCTGACAAAGCCTCTACTAATCCATGAACTAGAGAGCCATTGGGACAGGTCCCCAACTGACTCAAAGTGAACTGAAAGTAATAACAATCTCTCAAATGCGGAAATATCTGAAGAAAGGTTCTCGAACCATGAGGACTCACCACTGTAGGAATGTAGACAGAGGTACTCGAAAGACACTAACGAGGCTAGGACTGAGTACCTGAACCTACATTATAAGATAATGTAGCACATAGACATATATGTGGATCAGCACTTGGGAATGTACTTAGTATGTGGGGGTGCATGCATTTATATAAAACAACATCAATACTCTTTAATCAAATTATGCATGCAATAAGTAATGACTCACATGGCTTGAATAAGTATTAAATGTAAAGCTCATAAATCATGTAGAATGGAGTATGTAGCACAAATCTCGTGAGTCATCATAGTTTAACTTTGACACATACTTGAAGGCATTTCATTCACTTTAAGAAAATATCCCATTTCAAGCTTGAGGGAAATCATTCTATCTCACTGGAAAGATACTCTAGTTTAGGAAACTAAATTATCTCATAGCTTTAGAGAAAATACTTATATCAAGGGAAAAATACTTTAGTCTTAGGGAGCAAATCTGCAACTTTACTATTAGGAAAATAACTTATATCAAGGGAAGTTCTCTCAACCGACATAAACCATGCGAGCTACATGGAGTCCAACATTTTGTCCTCCTAAGAAAGAGACCCCATGTTGGGGAGGAGCGTCATACTCTTTCCAGGGAGTATAACCTCAATTTAGTGATCACTTATCTCAGCCTCGAGCCCAATATCTCGGCCTTAGGCCCAAAATCTCAAACCTACAGTGGCACGTAGTTCTGGGATAAGAAACCGTAGTAACTTACCCAACTCGGTGCTAAATACTACTCCATTTAGTTTATCTCGCTCATCTCATGAAAATCCACTTTAAAATTGTCTCATGGTTCATCAAGAACCCAACAATCAAATCTGTAATCTCATGTAGTGAAGTGGATTTCAAAACTCCATGACCATTAGGTCAAAACATTTCTCAATAATCTCAGAATACTCAAATCATGGGTGCTTATAGCACAAGAGTTCATAAAAAATACAAATCTCAAGTAGCTCTCAATAACCCATAATTCAATGTCAAGTTAAAACTCATTGAAAGCATAATAGATAGCATCTAGATTCATAACTCATGTAGAAATCTGGAAATTTCAGCAATTTGTCTCAAAATATCAACATACTCATATACTTCAATATCTTAGACATTTCAAATATTAATTTCTCAAGGATTAAAATCATGGGGTATAGACCCAGCTATAATTTCTCAAGAAAAAATGTCAAAATCATGCCATTAAACTCTCAATTCATGGGAAACATCAAAATATTGCAATCAATAAAAATGGGTGAAAACCCCTAATTCAAATTCATGTAAAATCTCATAGATTGCAGAAAATCATAGTTTAAATAAGCCTTTGAGCACAAGGCTAAAAGGATAACCTTTGTTCAAAATCCCACACACCTTAGATTATGAAATTGGACGAACAAACTTGCTTCAACTCATCTTCTTACTCTTGAGAGAGGGTTCTTGCAACCCTTGAACATGGGAAACTTAAATCTCAACTCAATTTATAGAATCCATGGTGAGTTCTTGGATTTCTTGGAGAAGGGTTTTAGATTTGCTCTTGAGGGAGAAACCCTAGCCTTTGGATGTTTGGGGAGATAATGAGGCTATCAAGTTCGTTTTGAATATAGTTGGTTGATAAAAGAGTGAAAAGACCAAAATGCCCCTTGTTAAAATAAGTTAAAAACACTGAACGGGGGTTGGGATGGTCCATCACAAGTTCGAGGATCCGTCGGGTCGTCTGTCGCACGATGACCAGAAAGGGACACACTGCCTCGATGCGACGGTCGGATCGACGGTCCGTCGTTTCGATGGTCCGTCAGATCGTTCATCACACGATGTCCAGGATGAGACCACACTGCCTTAGTGGCGACGGTCTCAGCAACGGTCCATCACAGCCTTAACGGTCCGTCATCCTAGCCGTCGCACTTGGGCTAGGAAAGGGAGTTTCTGCCTTGGTCGCGACGATCCAAGTGATGGTTCATTGCAGACTCGACGGTCCATCGGATCGTCCGTCGCACCTGGGCAGTTCCGACAACCTCAGTAAAATGGCCATAACTTCTCACCCCGATGCCAAATTTGGATGAAATTGGTATCGTTGGAAATCTAATTCAATTCTCTACATGAAAAAAAGTCAAATTTTAGAAAATTCTATATAGTTTAAATACCAATCACTTGGGAAGTCTCTTCTCAATCTTTTAGGACCGGAATTATGCTTCACTTGACACGCTCTAAGGTCCGGACTACGAGGAAACTTTGTGAGGTCTTACAGATTGGTTCCCACCTCCATATCAATAGAAAAATCAATATCATAATTGAAAATTATACCAAGAAAATCCAAAGGAAACATATCCATGAACTCATAAACAACTCAAATAGAATCCATAGGCGGTAGTAAGGCAATATTAGTATCATGGATATGAGCTAAATAAGACAAACACCCTCTCTTTATCTTGTAGCGAGCAAGTAGACAAGATATAACACCCTTCATACCCAAATTAAGCATACCCTTCTAAGCTAACCTCAACACACTCGGTGCTAGGGTCAAGTTCTTGCCATAAGAGTCAAAAAAAGCATGACAAGGACATAATAGATCTATAACTAAGATAATATTAAAGTAAACCATATCTAGGGCAATAAAGTTTACCTAAATCTCATGGACTACAAAGATAACCACACAAGATTGGTACACCCAATTTACCACTAAAGAATTTTCTATGAGGGTATAAATATACAGAGGCATAGCAAGAGGCTAATACGCAACATCAAAACCAAAAGTAAAATATATATAAACATAGGTGTCACAACCCGAGATACCCCTAGGCACAACAATGGTGCTTACGGTCACAAGTGACCACAAGCTAACCTATGAGATGGTACCTACTGTAAGCACTGAATATCATAATAATAAAGTACTTGTAAGGAAAATAATTGATAAAGTCATAAGGTCAGAATACTAAAAATATAATAAATTTACAAGTTTGTAACATCTGAAAAAATACTGAAACACAACTGATAAGACTGATAAACTGACCAACAGTCTAACTGATTGTCTAAATGTATGAAAGCCTCTAAACTAACTAAGGAGTTGATAGGACGGGCCCCAACTGACTCCAACTAACTAACTAAATAAAAATGCAAAAGTAACTGAATAAACATAATAGGTCCTCAATAGAGAAGGACTCACCACTGCTGCTGCTACTGAAGCACTGGATTATCTAAGTACAGTTGGGAAACTGAGTGTTCAAACCTATGATATAAGACATCATAGTGCAAAGAAGAGTATGTAATCAGTACTTTAAATATATTGGTATATGCAATGAGGACAGGTTGAAATGCATAGGGTACCATACATACAAAATAAGGACTAACTGTATAGCATGAGATAACTGAACACGAATGTATAGAAATTGAAGAATTTGAGAATGCAAGAACAATCATATATATTTATAAATTTCTAAAATAATCTATAAATAAAATATTAAAAAATTGATAACTAATTGACTGGTAATCTATATGCTTTGGTGCAGCAAAACTGAACTAAATTCTAGACTGAATACTGCACTGAGACTATGCGAGGTATCATTTAATTGACATGCACCAATATAAGCTAATCGGGGTCCAACCTGTAACCGCAGTTTGAAGGGTGTCAGGACCGTGCCACGAGTACTAACACTGGCTGTGTGGATCTACTAAACTGGTGTCCCGAAGGACTAAGGAATGACCCTATACTGGAAGGAAACACATGTGATATGTATCAACCCTAAACTGGTAGAAAGACGTCTCAAACCTATGCTGGCTACATAGTTCAGTAACTCAGGGATTGCTACTAAGGGTCAAACCCTAAATTGGCAGTAGTGCCCCTATCCCTGGGTTCACTCAATGCTAAATCCTACTCCCAACTGAATGACACTATTTACTGAACTGAACTTAGTTTAACTGAGCAAATAACTAATCATACCAACTAACTAAATGACAACGCTCATTGTTTATCTGAAATTATTCTAAAAATACTGAAATTATGTAAAAAATTAGGTATCGGGTGTTCATAACCCACCAACACTGAATGGAAATAACTATGATGACATATAAATCTTTAAAATCCATGGTAGGGGATCATTACTCAAAAACCCAATATTTAGACATTTTATCAAACACATAAGAGTCATAAATTTAAGCATAGTAATGGGTAAAGCATGCAAGGATAACATGATTACAATACTAAAACCATGAATTAGGGAGTTCAATATGAAGATTTCAATATTCAAAACATGTAATGGCTCATCCCATCGAAAACACTTGTAAACATAGCTAAAAATCAAAATCAATAATAGCTTCATGGAGATAATTCAACTTGAACATGTAAAAACTCATAATGTAAAATTAAAAAGGGATTATTGGACTCCATTGGGAAAAGGTCCCATGGATTAACATCACACATCCCTCAACTATCGAATTTGTGATGATTTTACGGATTAGAAACTTGAATTCTTCGATTGTTTGAGAATGTGTTAGGGTTTGTTCTTGAGAAAGGGGGAGGATTTCTTGAGAGGATTTGTGATAAAAAAGGGCAAATACTGCTCTTTAGGAACCTAAACTTTGTGTTATGGACTGATTGGGTGAAGGGAAAAAACCTAAATGCCCTTAAAATGCCAAAAATCACAAGTTGGACGCTATGAAGGGTGCAGCACGAGCTCTAGAGCATCGAAATGAAGGGCACGGCGAAGGCTCCAGCACGCGATCTGGAGTGGTGCACTGGAGCCTGCGCCTCCCGATGCTGCCACTATTTTGGGCTTCCAAAAATGTCCTTATGCTCGTCCAAAAAGTTTAAAACTCACCCAAGATGTTCTTTTAACATCCCCGATCATGAAGTGACTCAAAAATCAAAGTTCTAAGGTCAAGAAGACAAAAAATAAAATCATCGAAGTTTAGGGGTCTTGGAAATGACTAAGCCCCCAGCACTTAGCTAAATTTTCAAATTTTGGACCCCTTAACATGCAACTGAGAGATGAAACGTTCTAAGACTTTTATGGGGTATTACAATATCTCCCCTTTGGGAATATTCATCCTCGAATGAGATTGATTAAGCTAAGAATACTAGGGAAACTGAAATCATATACTGAACATGCACAACAGGAAATATGATTACATGGTTGAGTCTGAAATGTGACACATGAACTGAACTGAACTAAACTAAATGTATGCTATGACATAAAATGGATTTCATAGCTGAAACATAGAATGGAAGAGAGTCAATTCTGAGAAAAATCATTACCTTAAGCTGCATCTGAGTTTGTGGAGAAAAGATGAGGATACTTGATTTGTATATCTGCTTCTTCTTCCCAAGTGGCTCCCTCAACGGACTAATTCCGCCAAAGGACTTTGACCAAGGGAACTTCTTTAATCATTAGTCTACGAATCTGATAATCAAGTATCTCAACTGAGACTTCTTTGTAAGAAAGGCTATCCTGAACTTCCATGTTTTCTAATGGGACAATAATAGATTAATCACCAATACATTTCTTCAATAGGGAAACATGAAACACTGGATATACTGAGGCTAAATCTGTAGGCAATTCAATTTCATAAGCCACCTTTCCAAAATGTCTCAAGATTCTAAACGGGCCAACATATCGGGGACTGAGCTTTCCCTTCCTGCCAAATCTCTTCACTCCCTTCATAGCGAGAAATTTTAATAAACTAAGTCACCAAAATCAAACTCAAGATCTTTCATCCCTATATTTGTGTAGGATTTCTGATGGCTTTGGGTTGTCTTTAGCCTCTTCCTAATCAATTGAACTTTTTCCATTGCATCAAACACTGAATTTGGTCCTATTACTGTAGCCTTACCTGCTTCAAACCAATTGATATGAGACCTAAATCTCCTCCCATAAAGATCCTTAAATGGCGCCATATAAATACTAGAGTGATAACTGTTGTTATAGGCAAACTCGATTAAAGGTAAGTGTTTGTCCCAACTTTCTTTAAGGTCAATAACACAAGCTCTCAACATATCTTCTAAGGTCTGAATAGTCCTCTCTTCCTTACCATCTGTCTGAGGATAAAAAGTTGTACTAAGATGAAATTGAGTACCAAGACCCTTTTGAAAAGCCTTCCAAAAATGAGAGGTAAACTAAGTACCTCTATCTGAAATGATAGACAGGGGGACTCCATGCAACTTACCCAACTCTCTAAGGTAAATCTTGGCATAATCCTCCGCTAAATAAGAAGTGTGAACTGGCAAGAAATGAGCTCATTTGGTCATTCTATCTACAATAATCCATATAGAATTATGCTGACGATGCGTACGAGGCAACCCTATCACAAAATCCATGTTCACTACTTCCCACTTCCAAGTGGGAATGCTGAACTCCTCCAATGTACCACTAGGCCTCCGGTACTCAACTTTAACCTGCAAAAAATTAGAACACTTAGCCACAAACTTTGTAATTTCTTTCTTCATACCACTCCACCAATAGATTTAACACTTAGCCACAAACTTTGTAATTTCTTTCTTCATACCACTCCACCAATAGATTTAACACTTAGCCACAAACTCTGTAATTTCTTTTTTCATACCACTCCACCAATAGATTTCCCACAAATTGTGAAACATCTTAGTGGCTCTTGGGTGAATGGAATACCATGCACCATGCGTTTCTTCTAAGATTTGCTGCCTCAATCCATGGACATATGGAACACACAACCTACCCTAACAATGCAACACACCATCTCCCCTTTGCGAGAAAACCTCTATCTGCTGATCGTTAACTGATTCCTTCAACTTAACAAACTGGGATCCCTATCTTTTTTTTCATTCACTTTTGCAACCGAAGAAGATTCTGAACCATTCTTGACCCATTTACTACCATCAATTGAATCAACCAACTGAACACCTAATCTAGTTAACTAATGAACCTCCCTAACTAACTGCTTTTTATCCTCCTCTACATGGTAAATACTACCCATAGAAAATCTACTAAGGGCATCTGCCACTACATTGGCCTTGTTCAGATGATACAACAAACTCATATCACCTTGATTCAAATTGATGAACTCTTGTACTTTAGCTTTCGTCAACTCTAACGAGAAGAATTTATTTAGAAAAGTTGATGAAAACTCCTCCCACTCTACAGGCCCTGCCTTAACAATCCTCCTTCTACTGCTTATACCAAGTGTGAGCTATATCCTGTAACTGATATGCAGCTAACTCTGCACTCTCACTCGAAGTGACACCTATAATATAAATCACTTTTTAAACTATATCAAGAAACTCCTACGGATCCTCCTCAAACTTGGATCCAAAAAATAAGGGAGGGTTTATTCGGGTAATGTCCTGAATCCCTACATCTGTGTTAGAGACTGGATTGGCTGGGTCAATAGCCTGCTGATTATTCCAAATGGATACTGAGTGAGAAAAATTAGTGAAAGCATCTCTGAATTCGCCATGAGAGACATGCTCATTTAGGGGATCTTCCTGAACAGGCGGAGGCTTGAGCTGATTCACGTTCCTTCATCTGTTGTTTATTTTAGGAGGCATTGTCTAAAAACAAAATAAAGTATGAGTTAGAAAGAGATTTTAAATAGAGCTCATGCTCATTCGCACTACATGAATACTGAAAGAAGGGAAAGTTTTCCTAAAATATCTTGTAGCCTCTTGTCCATAAGTGTGGCGCACTTCATATCTATGCACAATATTCTACTCAATGCGGCTTTCAGACTTTCTAGGATACTTCAAAACCTTAGGCTCTAATACCATGTTTTATCACAACCCGAGGCTACCCCTAGTCGCGACAACGGTGCTTACGGTCACAAGTTACTATAAGTTCACCCATGAGTTGGTACCTGTTGTGAACACTGAATATCATAATAATAAAGGTCATGTACAAAAAACAACAGATAAATCCATAACGTTAGAATACTAAAAATACGATAAATTCATAAGTTTGTAACGACTGATAAAATACTGGAGCACAATGGATAAGAATGATAAACTAAGGAACTGTCTAACTAACTGTCTAAAGGTCTAAAAGCCTATAATCTGATAAAGGAGTTGCTGGGATAGGCCCTAATTGACTAAGTGAATAGAAATTTAGAAATAACTAAATAAACATAATAGTTCCTCGATAGATGAGGACTCACCACTATTGCTATTGTTGAAGAGCTAGACTATCTAAGTACGGTCTGGAAACTAAGCGTCTGAACCTATGATTAAGACATAATAGCGCAAAGAAGAGTATGCGGTCAGTACTTTGAATGTTCTGGTATATGTAATAAGGACAGGTTGAAATGCATAGGGTATTGTACATTTCAAAATAAGGACTAACTGTATAGCATGAGATAACTAAACATGCATGCATAGAATTGGATATATCTGGGAATGTAAGACCAAGCATATATATGTATACATTTTTGAAATAATTTGTAAACTAAAATACTAAAAATCTAATAACTAGATGACTGGTAATTTTTATGCTTAGGTAAAGCAAACCTAAACTGAATTTTAGACTGAATACTACACTAAGACAATGGGAGGTATTATCTAACCAGCATGCCCCAATATAATCTAATCGGGGGCCAACCTGTAACCCCAGTTCGAAGGGTGTCAGGACCATGCCATGGGTACTAACACTGGTTATGTAGATCCACTAAACTGGTATCCTGAAGGACTAAGGACTCACCCTATACTGGTAGGAAACTCATGTGATATGTTTCAACCCTAAACCGGCAGGAAGAATCCCAAACCTACGCTGGCTACGTAGTTCTGTAACTCAGGGATTGCTACTAAGGGTCAAACCTTAAACTGGTAGGATTGCCCCTATCCCTAGGTTTTCTAGGTATTGAATCCTACTCCCAACTGAATGACACTATTTACTAGACTGAACTAAGCCTAACTGAGCAAACAACTGATCATAACCACTAACTGAATGAAAATGCTCGTGGTTTATATGAAATCATTCTGAACATACTGAAATTATGTAAACAACTAGGTATCAGGAATTCATAACCCACCAACACTGATTGGAAATAACCATGATAACATATAAAGCCTTAAAATCCATGGTAGGGGATCATTGCTCAAAAACCCAATCTTTAGACATTTCATCAAACACATAAGAGTCATGAATTTAACTATGGTAATGGGTAAAGCATGCAAGGATAACATGATTACAATACTAAAACCATGAATTAGGGATTTTAATATGAAGATTTCACTATTCAAAACATGTAATGGCTCATCCCATTAAAAATACTTGTAAACATAACTAAAAATCAAAATCAATAATAGCTTCATGGACATAATTCAACTTGAACATGTAAAAACTCATAATTTAAAACTAAATAGGGATTCTTGGACTCCATGGGTGAAAAGGAAACATCACACATACCTCAACTATCAAATTCATGACAATTTTATGGATTTGAAACTTGAATTTCTTGATTGTTTAAGAATGGGTTAGGGTTTGTTCTTGAGAAAGGGGAAGGATTTCTTGAGAAGATTTGTGATAAAAAGGGAAAATAATGGTCTTTAGATTACTAAAATTTGGTTTTATGGACTGATTGGGTGAAGGGAAAAGACCCAAATCCCCTTAAAATGCTGAAAATCAGAAGCTGGCCATGATGGAGGGCGCAGCGCGGGCTCTGGAGCGCCAGAATAGAGGGCGCAGTACAGGCTCTGGCGTGGTCTAGAGGGGTGCACTAGAGCCCACGGCGTGGGCTAATTCCAGTGTTACCACTATTTTGGGCTTATAAATAAGCCTTTACGCTTGTCCAAAAATTCTGCAACTCACCCAAGATGTACTTTTAACATCCCCTATCATGAATCAACTCAAAAATCAAAGTTTCGAAGTCGAGAAGACCAAGAATAAAATCATCGAAGTTCAGGAGTCTTTGAAATGACTAAGCCCCCAACACTTAGCCAAATTTTCATGTTTTGGACCCCTTAACATGCAACTGAGAGCTTTAACGAGCTAAGACTTTTATGGGGTATTAAAATTGAATAATGTAGGCCCCAAGTCAAATAGCATATAAGCATATTTGAAGCAAATTGAGAGGATACCTATAATAACATTATAATAGGATTCTACCTCGAGTCTAGTAAGTATAGCATAGCACTGACCATGTCCATTCTTGGACTGAGTAACCCTGCTACCACCAACATAAGAACCTCAACCTCTACCTCAAGCACCTCTAGCACCACTTGAACTATGTATAACTATAGATATAGGATTAGGGAAAAGCTGAAGTTAAGAACTTTATTGGGAAAGACCTAATGCATATCGAGGGTAATCCATCATATAATAACCAATCTCAAGAAATACAAAGAACTCTCTACTATTATTATCATGCTACAAGGGCCTCAAAGAACTAGAATGACAGCCTTGGCTTGAAGAACCAATCTTGGAACCTCTACCCATTTGACCAATCACCTAGCTACTAGAAGCCGCTAAACTAGAATTTTTACCACCTGATCCATATAAAACATCCTAAACCATTCTACCATGATAACTATAGGAACCTCTAAAATTGAAACCTCTACATCAGGATATGTGTCCACTAAACTCACCATAAAGATGCACCTTCTTGGTGCCTCTCTAAGTAGCCTAGATAATAGTCTTGGTCATCTTGGCATGATTAATAATACTCAAGAAAAAATACCTTAAAACTACCATTTGAGTTATAGCCAACTAATATGTACAATCTAACCCCTTTCACAAACTTTCATATCCTTTCAGCTCGATAGAAATACTAGCGATCGAGTATCTTGACAAAGAGTGAAAATAGGCCACATACTCAACAATAGACATTAATCCCTAACCTAAGTGATCAAACTCATGATGCATAGGATCTCTCAAACTATACGGTATAAATCTCTCCAAGATGGCCGCAAAAAATTGAGTCCAAGACATAGTACGCAAACCCAAAGGTCTGCAACTAGCAAACGATCTCCACCAATCGCTAGCAATATCCATTAACTAATAGGTAGTATAAGTAACTCCATAAGACTCGAGGGATCCAAGTTTAAGTATTTTTTTTCCTAGAAATCATCCTAAAACTTATAGGCATCCTCACCAATAGCACCATGAACTTAGGTAGACCCAACCAAATAAACCTCTTCTGATCATCAGAAGACATAATTGTACATGATGTAATCGAAAGAGTAGTAATACTGGTAGGCTGAGAATCTATGTGTGGTGGTACTATAGATGAAGTTTGTACCCCTAAACTAGGAATACCATGATTAGATACTGGCACGGAAGGTAGAAAATCACTCAAATTCTAAGAAATACCATAAGCAGATATTTGTACAAACAGTGAAACCACAATTAGATTTATAGAAACACCATGGGCAAACGTTGACACTAACAGCGATACCATATTCAAAACTGGAGGAACACCAGGTGCACTCAAGGAAACACTATCCAAATGAGTTAGTAACTAAATTAATAAACCCTCTTGAATTAGGGTATCAACTGAACCTTGTGGGACCTGAGGGTGCCCCGCATGCCCTATTCAATGATCATCCCTAGAATACACAACCTTGGGCCTAGTAGAAGCCTTCTTAGCATTTTATCTATCTATGATAGGTCCTCATGCTTATTCTCTACCTATGGGATATCTACAACCCCTATATTCCCCTTTAGTCTAAAATTCATCCTCAGGTGCTTTCTTAGTATCCCTAGCCTCTCGAGATCTAGTACTTACCATCTATGCAAAAAAGAGTGGAACACAACTTAGAACATCGAGTAAGAACAACCTGCATGACTTAAGAATCAAAATAGAGAAGTTATTTTCTAAATACATCGTATAGCCTCTCAAATATAGATATTAACATCTACATACCAGTCCATGAGATTCTACTAAACATCTTGTCGATTCACTTATAAGATCGATAAACCTGGTTGTGTTAAATAGTGGAAGTTATTATGGCTTAGCCTTGATAAGTAATCGAATAACCCAAACTGATAAAGGAAAAGTGAAATATGCAAAAACTATACACCAAGGAAAAACTTTGAGAACAAATTCAAGGCCTAAAACATAAATAAAGGAAAAAACCCAAAAGAAATCTCATAAATCCCGAAAATTTGGATTCATAGTATAAGAATATCTAGTGTAATATCTAAAAATGGAAAATATATGTATCTGCTCTAATAATCAAAATAAAGACAAATACGAATAGATGAGGTCTAATTAAGCCCCCAACACTGGAGCGGATTAGTACCTCAAACTCTAGAAGTATCTATATGAAATCAGTTGCCATATAAAGTACTCATACCAGAATCCACACTGAAAAGATACAATAAGGGTGAGTGCAGTACACTTGTACTCGGTAGGTATCATAGACCAACTAAGTTAAGTAGAAAATAAGATAAGTAAAATATATTATGAGCACTTCACCTGCAAGCATAAAAGACTCAAATGATAGCTCACACCATCTCTACTAACATTTCTAATGTTTATAAGTACATAAAAACATATTTAAAACAAATATAAAAAAATATACTATAAGCACAAGTCAAGGAAACCAAGGAAAATAAGAAATATACAAATATAAATACAATGCAGTGCAATGTGTATGGAAGAATGATAATATCCATTGCAAGGCTTTTCGTATACACCACCAAGCTCACATCTACCTTGTAAGACCCATGGGGGGTTCATAACCCCTATACTTTAACTCATATATCAAGCCTACCTTGCCGATAAATGACCTCGGCTAAGGTTTTTAAGAAGAGAGTCATTTTCTTTCAAAATATTATTTCTCAATAGTATCAGTGTCTCGTG
Source organism: Capsicum pubescens (assembly GCA_030864215.1). Taxonomy (NCBI): domain Eukaryota; kingdom Viridiplantae; phylum Streptophyta; class Magnoliopsida; order Solanales; family Solanaceae; genus Capsicum; species Capsicum pubescens. Next base: position 214,855,026 of record CM061548.1, read on the forward strand.
AATGTATATGTATAGAAAGAGGTATAATGCTCATAATTAACTCAATATGATTATATCCAATCCATCCAACACGTATATCTATGCATAAAAGTAAGCACTGAATTCAACTCAATATGTCCATAATTTACGATCATCAAGTTTAATAAGGCACCACAAAAATAAATATGCATGTAAGATATTTTTTATATTTTATCAACCCTAACTCGAGTATTTTATAATGTAATGACCCTCCAAGTCATTTTTAGCATTTTTGCTTATTTGGTTGTTTAGAGAATTCCATAAGCTACCCCAAGTCACTTATAACTTACATGATCTAACAGATCAGTCACCGGGTAGTTCATTTGGTTTTTAGAACCAATTCCCTATTTTAAACTCTTGGTTGGTAAGAATTGGCTATCGGGCAAAAACTTTAGTCAAATGAACTCATAAGCTAATTTTAACAATTATAATAGCTTAAAATTATCTATTTTAGGCTAGGGAGACCTTTGGTTTGGGTCCTAATGTTTTCAGACTCATTTTGAGTTATTGACCTAAAATTGAGAAAAATAGCCCTTGAGTGTAGGGCTTATTTTTTATCCAAACAACCTCGGATTGAAATTTCAAATGCTCCATTGAGCTTGAGACATTGAATTTGATAAGCCTCCATATTTCATTTGTGTTTATGGGATTCTTTATGAATCTCGAGAGGTCGGTGGAGACTTGGAAAATTTTCAAGTCCTTAACTTTTGCATCCACTAAATCGACCCTTAGGGCACTTTAGCAAAGGTCGTTTAAGTGGCCAGCTGGTTGCTTAAGAGACCTGTCCTTGCCAGCTGAGGGTCGCAAGAGTGGAGGTTGCTTAAGTGACTCCTCGTTTGTGTTAGAGGACTGGACAGATAGGGTGGGTACCACTTAAGCGGTACTTGACCGCTTTAGCTATGGCCGCTTGATGTTCCATGGTTTCATGGAACTTTTGATGCTTAAAAATAGGAAAATATGAAAATACTTAGGCCATTTTTCAATAGGAAAATATGAAAATACTTAGGCCATTTTTTCAGATATGATATGTGTTTATGTGTATGTTGCGGGGAAAATAAGTTATGAGTGAATTAGATCAAAAATAGAAGAAAAAGTCTTAAAATGAAACTTTCTAACTGGACTACGAGTCATTGGGTGACTATACGACTCATAGCCCAAGTCATGCTGATAACATTTAAAGTTGTTGATTCTAGGAGTGAAGTTGAGGCTGACCACGACTCGTTAGGAGTGACAATGATTCGTGGTGTGAGTCGTTCTAAGCACATTCACAAAAGTCCCAAAGAGAGCCAAGTTAAAGCCCCAGTGGAAATAAAAGAAGACTACGAGTCTCATGATAGGATACGACTCATAGTGAGGAGTCGTTCTAACAATAGAGAAAAAAATTATGAAATAAGAAAATCCACTAGAGTGATAAGAAGTCCAGCCAAAGACTTATAGGTCCTGACCATGAGTCATTATCACCAAGTGCAGAATAGAGACAACAAATTCGACAATGAGTCATTGTCAGTCCAGACGACTCATTATCTGAGGCATATCCACTGCCAACTTTATTTTCCTACTTTATTTTGTTTAGGTTTTCTTTGTTGTTTTGAGAAACTATAAATACCCATTAGATACTCATGTAATAAGTTATGCACTTTATACTCTTAAAACATATTTTGATTTCAAGATTGACTTTTGATCTTGGAATTCTCTTATTCTTGGTTTTTGGTTGATTTAGTAATTCGAGACTTCGAGTTTTGTTCGCCAATTATTTGTGAGATTATTCACAAGTTTTCACTACTTCAGCAAATTTGAGAGACATATTTGACCTATTCTCTGTGAGATTGACCCCAACCTAGTTAGGTTTCTATAATTTGATAGAGACCACATAGTATCTTCTTGGAGGGTATAGCTTCAGTGTCATTAAATTTTGGCATCACTATTGGGGAAGTATGATTGTGGATTTATTGATTGAAGTTGTTGAGGTTTTTGGGTTTTACTTTTCTGTTCTTTTTGGGACATACGATGATGTATGCTCAGTACTAGGAGTCAAGAAAATCTCTTGATCTTATTTGATCCATAGCCAGGAAGAATCCTACAATAGAATTATAGGATGCACAACACGTTCGAGACGCTCATCATGAACTACCTCATGATGATTCATAGGACTTATCTTCCCCACCTCCTTAGGATAAATTAGACCAAACCACTAAGAAGTTATTAGCAAAGGAGAATAGAGGAGAGATAATAAGGCTACCCAGAGTGCACTCAAGAGACAGAAACCATTAGCTGATCGTCAAGTAGAACTCGACAGAGGTAAAAGAGATAGAGTTCAAATACCCCTAATTTTTTAGTACTTGCTAGCATATACAGATCTAAATGAAGACTTGGGGTATGTGAATCCTATAGAAATGGGAGTTATCATTCCTACTGCATTACCCTAGGGTGTGAAGTTCAACATTACTAGTGCTATAATCTAATTGTTGAATCTGAAAGGTGTGTTTGTTGGCTTGCCGACTGATGACGCAAATGTGCACCTCAAAAATTTTGTTGGGATTTGCACTTCATACACTATACTTGGGATAGATCCGAAATCTCTCAGACTCTGGTGATTCTTATTTTCTCTAAATGGTGAAGCATCATTATGGTTAGAGAAACTACCCTGTGGGTCCGTTGCTACTTGGAACAAATTAGGAAAGTAGTTTTTAAACCATTTTTTCCCTCCATCCAGAATGCTATGGTTGAAAATTGAGATCTATAATTTTAGTCAGTTACATTCTGAATCGTTGTATAAGTCATGGTTTTGATTTAAGAAGAAGTTGATTATGGTTTCTAATCATAAAATTTTGAGGAGAAATTTACTGGAGATTTTCTATTGTGCCTTGAATACTGATCTGAGGTGATTTTATACACTTTGGTATCATTATTCTAGCTTATTTCACCTTATTTTGAGAGCAATTCGTGTGCTTAACGTGTTCATATTGATATAAATAAACATTTAAGTGTTCAAGTGCGTGATTACAATGTCCAAAGTATTTTTTAAAAACAAGTTTGTGCTTACTTGAGTAATTTAGAGTTTAACCCGAAAAACTAGTTTTACTAGCTTGAGCTAGGTGTGTGTCTAGTTGATCTCGGTGGATTCTAATGTGTTTAATTTATTATAAATATTTTAACGGTTTAATTATGAGTGAAATAACTTTTTTGTAATGTGCAAATTTTAATTTGATTAAGTCAAGAGTCGTAATAATAAGTGAAAGATCATTGCAAAGTTGTCGTATCTTAGCTCTTGTTTTGATTTGTTGTTGAGAATATTGTGTTGTTTTGATCTTTAATATGTGGTGTGTGATATTGGAGGAGGCATGGTGAACTCAACACAGTGATATATTGATGATAAAATGACTCAAAATTCCTTAGAAATACACTACAAAAGTCATGGAAAAAAGGAAGGACGTTCAATACTTAACCAAATTTTTTGATGTAAATTTCAGTGAGACGACGCGAAGTCAACGCATCTCGTCGATGTGCTCAACGCGTTGAGCAACGCTTTCCATTGATAAATCTTGCACGTCAATTAAAGACAAACGAAACAGCTGGGCTCATGTCCTATTTTAAATATACTTTGGCATGTAATTCAAGAGGAACTGAGGAATATTTTGGTTGACATTGACCATTTCTTAGTCACATATAAATTAGGATATTAGTATAATACTAATTAACATTATTTTATTATATAAAATACAGCTGGAGACAACCATATACTTGGAAAAGGATTTGGTCAAATTGAAATATAATATATATATATATGTACAGTGGATGATTTTGGGGGAACACCTGGACACTTTGGATTATTTTGGAGGGGTGCTACACGGTTTTTTTGAGGTTTCTAATTTTTATTTTAGCTTTTAATTTTTCATATCATGTATTCAAATATTTGGATCGTGATTATGAATATTATTGTCTAAAACTCTCTTTCCAGGGTTAAAGTCAAGAACATGATTACTAATGTTTTGGATTAAATTCTTTAATTTTGCTTATCATATTTGGTTGTTTGTTTATTCTTGTTTTTATTATTTTATGGATTTAGCACCCATAAAATACATATACTGTCGACCTTTTGATCTCAAGAGAGGGAATAGGGAGATAGAACATGGGAATAAATAAAGTTTGAATTTTTATTCTTTTATAAAATAAAGAATTAAACTTAGCATCTAGGACAGGGATGTACTTAGATGTCTTACTTGACTCATACGTAGGATGACAGCTTTAATTCACTTAATTGGATTAGTACATCCCCGCTCAACGATGTAGTAGTAATGTCTAAATTAGGTAAAAGATTAGAGGTTGGAAAACCATGATCATGCAATTAACTCTACGAATCAATAACCAAGATAAGCAAATTAACGGATGAAATTCAATAACATAGTATGATTGTTCGAAGTGCTTTAACCCTGGTCTTTACTCCATTGATTATTCCAAGAATTTAATTTTTGTATTATTTATTTTATTTTTAATTTACAAAAATTACAAACTCTGTTTTTGGTTACTCTTGCACTAAATTAATCTAAACTGTGAACTAGAATTAAATCGTTGTTAAATCAAGTCTCTGTGGGATCGATATTCAACTTTATTGAATGCCACTATATTACTTGGTAGACCACGTACACTTGTGTGTTGCTTGGGTGCTGTCAAATATCAGTTCCAGAGCAATGATGGATACAATTACTTGCAGAGTGTTCATGAACCTGTGTTAGGAAAAAGCATCAGATATTTAGATCGAATCTCTCTTACCAACCGAGGGTGGCATACCTAGGAGGCAGAAAGAGGTGTCTTCAATTATTTCATAGGTGATTCCAATAATCCTAGAGTGTTCGGTGATTCAGTGTCTCAAGAGGTCGCACAACTGAGGACAGAGATTAGGTTACTGTCCAAATAGTTTGTAATAATGAGTTCTGAGAAGGTGAATGTCATGGGAACACAAGGTAAGGCTTCTAGGTCATATGATTTGGATGTTGATGAAGAGTAAAAATATATAGATAGAGAGTTAACGGGTTTCCGATCTAAGGTACAATCATCTACTCTAGACAATTAGAACTCTAGGCAAGGGAATCAAGGTCAAAACTACTATAAGGTAGATATAGGGATCATAACAGAGAGAGATATGGTGACTGGAGACATAAGGATGATTATAAGGAGAAGAGTGGTGCATATGTTCCATCGAGGAACCGTGACACTAAGTCAAGGATGGAGGCTATGTTATCAAAGATAGTAAAGGGTCAGAAAAGTCAGGGAAGTTTCCTTAAGGAGATTAAGCCAGACATTTTAGGTTTGACCCAAAAAGTGGAATTGCATATTACTGTGATTAAGAAACTTGAGAATCAATTTAATTAGATATCACTAACCTTTAATCGGCATCAACCAAGCACCCTTGTGAGTAATATGGTATAGAATCCTAAGAACGGCAGTCACTGTTTGTCCATCACTACTCAAAGTAGAAAGGCCACCATTGATCCTCCCAGGCCTGTAGTTGATGAAGCTAGGAATAATGTTGTTGATGTAGATGAGGTACCTGAAGTGGAATCTAAAAAGTTGGTGACTGGTGGGGAGTCATCATAAAAATCGATAGGTGTTGACAAAAGTGTTGAGATGGATAAAGTAAAGGGGAAGGTAAAAGACCCCGTGTTAAATACCATTCCACGACCTCCCCCTCCTTTTTCTCGGATATTAAAGAAGAAACAAGAGAAACAAAAGTATCAAAAGTTTTTATCATTGTTTAAAGAAATGTCGATTAATATTCCTCTTGAAAAGGCATTGAAGCAGATGTCTGGCTATGCTAAGTTCATGAAAGATTTGGTTACTAGAAAGCAGATGGTGAGTTTTAAGCCTGCTAATAATTTTCATCATTATAGTGTCATCGCTTATCAATCAATAGTTGAGAAGAAGGAGGACCCCTGATCATTTACTATTCTATGTACTATTAGGTCCTTCAACTTCTATCGAGCTTTATATGATTTGGGAGCTAGTATCAATCTGATGTCATTGGTAGTATACAAGCAGTTAGGGTTGGGGGCACCCAAACCAACATCCATGAGGTTATTGATGGTTGACTGAACTGTATAGAAACTGGTTGGTATTTTGTGTAATGTTTTGGTGAGGGTGACATCCTTTATATTCTAAGTTAATTTCATAATCCTTAACTATGAGGTGGAATTTGATGTCCTTATTATCTTGGGAAGGCCTTTCCTAGCTACTGGCAAGGCCTTGGTTGACATGGAGATGGGGTAGATAAATTTCCAACTCAACGATAAGCATGTTACGTTTAATCTGTGTCAGTTTATGCAACAGTCAAAGGATATGAGGTTGGTGTTCATGATTGATCTTGTTGATGATGATGCAGTGACTATGCCCATTGAAGAGAGACTTGGGATTGAGACATTAGCAGTGGTAATCATGAACCTTGATAGCAATGACATTAATGAGTACGATGATATGGTGAGCACATTGTATGGAAGAGGTTCTTAAAATTATTCTTTGAAGAAGCTAGATCTTAATTTGAAGAATAGAACCACTCCTCCATCTCGACTATCTATTGAGGAGCCACCAGTTTTTCAATTAAAGGCCCTTCCATCTCACTTGTGTTATATATTTTTAGGGGTCGATAATACCTTGTCGGTCATTATTGTTGCTGATTTATTAAAGACATGGGTCGAAGCATTTATTTTAGTGTTGTAGAGGTTCAAAAGGTCCATAGAATGGACTACTGTAGACATTGTGGGGATTTTACTCAGCATTTACACTCATAAGATATAGCTTAAACCGGAGTCTATACTCAGCATCAACCACCAGTGAAGGTTGAATCCTCCTATTTAGGAGGTAATGAAGAAAGAAATCATTAAGTGGTTTGATGCTAGAGTGGTTTACCCCATTATAGATAGCAAGTGGGTTATCCCAGTTTAATATATGCCTAAGAAGGGTGGGACCGTTATGGTCTGTAATGAGAAGAATTAATTGGTACCCATGAGATCAGGTACTAGATAGAGAGTATACATAGATTACAGGAAGTTAAATACTTGGACTCAAAAGGAAAATTTCCCTATGCCATTCATGGATCAGATGCTTGACAGATTAGCAGGCATGGGTTGGTACTATTTTCTTAACGAGTACTCAAGATAACAATCAGATTTCTATTAATCCCTAGGATTAGGAAAAGATAACTTTTACTTGCCCTTATGGGACTTTTGCACTCAAGAGGATTTTTTTTGGATTATGCAATTCTCCCTCCACCTTTCAGAGATGTATGATGTCCATATTTTTTGACATAGTGAAAGACACTATAGAGGTACTCATGGACCATTTTTTGGTAGTTAGGGACTCCTTTGATAATTCTTGGCCCATTTGTCCAATGCACTCCAAAGATGTGAGGAGTGTAATCTGGTGCTTAATTGGGAGAAGTGTCATTTTATGGTGAAGGAAGGTATTGTCCTTGTTCACAAAATTAGAACACAGGGTATTGAGGTGGATACAAGAAAGATAGACGTGATTGAAAAATTACCTCAATAGGTCTCAGATAAAGGTATCCAAAGCTTTTTAGGTCATGTTGTCTTTTATAGGAGATTCATCAAGGACTTCTCTAAAATTGATAATCTGTTATGAAAGCTTTTATAGAAGGAGGTGAAATTGTATTTGATGATGCATGTCTTAAGACCTTTTAGTGCCTTAAGAAAAGGTTGATCTCGGCTCTCATTATTATGCCCCCTGATTGGTCTTTATCATTTAAGGTTATGTGTGTTGCTAGCGGAGTGGCCTTGGGTGCAATCCTTAGCCAAATATATGAGAAAATCCTTCACCTAATCTATTTTCTAGTAAGTCATTAAACCCACACAGAAAACTATACAGTCACTAAACAGGAGTTGTTTGTGGTGGTTTTTGCCTTTTAGAAATTCCTGACCTATCTGATAGGGACCAAAGTCATAGTACACACAGATTATGCCGCTTTGAGGTATCTAATGTTGAAAAAGGATTCTAAATTGGAGTTGATATATTGGGTCCTCTTGTTGTAAGATTTTGACTTAGAGGTAAAAGATCAAAAGGACACTAAGAACCAGGTTGCAGATCACTTATTTCACCTTAAGGGAGAGGCAATGCAAAAGTTAGGGGATGAGCTTGACATTGATGATACTTTTCCAGATGAGCGGGTTTTGACAACATCTCAAGACTTAATCCCCTAGTTCACTGACTTTTCCAACTTTTTGGCAAGTAATCTTGTTCTGGAAGATTTGTCATTCCAGCAAAAAAAGTAGTTCATGCATAAGTTGAGAAAATTTTTCTAGGATGAGCCTTATCTCTTTTGAATTTATACGTATGGTGTTATTCATACATATATTCTTGAGGTGGAGATGATGAACATCCTTAAGGCTTTTCAATCATCGTTAGTTAGGGATCATCATGGTGGTACCCACACAGACCATAAAATTCTACAATATGGGTATTATTGGCTTACTATCTATAAGGATGTTTATGACTATGCTCAAGTTTGTGACCAATATACACGACAAGGCAATATCTCATGGAAACATGAACTCCCCATTATGTCTATCTTGGAGTTGGTGTTGTTTGATGTATGGGGACTTGATTTAGTAGGTCCATTTGTGAGCTCCTTTGGGATAAGTATGTTATAATAGTAGTCGACTAAGTTTTGAAGTGGGTGAAGGTGGTTGTGCTTCCCAATAAAAGGGTTGAAGTGTCACTGCATTCTTGTAAAAAAACATATTTTCTTGATTTGGCACTCCACGTGATATTATCAGCGATGGTGGATTGCACTTCTGCAACTATATTTTCAAGGCCCTACTCAATAAATATGATGTGAAGCATAAGGTGGAAACACCTAACCATCCTCAGATAAGTGGGCCGGTTGAAGTCACTAATAGAGAGATCAACTCTATATTAGCGAAGACTATAAATGCCAACTGGACTTAATGGTTAAGGAAGTTAGATTATACATCGTAGTCCTACTAAACAACTTTTATGACCCCCATAGGTGCCTCCCCATATCAGCTTGTATGGCAAGGCATGACACTTGCTGGTTGAACTTGATCACAAGGCACAATGGGCGTTGAAAACGCTTAATTTGGAATGTCATGATGCAGCTAAGTTGACGTTAAGCAAGGTGAATGAGTTGGATAAATTTTGGTTTCGGCTTATAAGAGTTCTGCTCTATACAATGAAAAGATGGGGTTGTATCATGATAACAAAATTGAGAAAGAAGAGTTTGCGCTCGGTGATTTTGTCTTTTTGTATAATTCAAGACTTCACTTGTTCCCTACCAAGTTGAAGTCTAGGTGGCATGGACCATTCATCATGGTTCGGGTATTCCCACATAGTGCAATCGAGATGGAATATGATGGTGAAACTGCGTTCAAGGTAAATAGGCAGTGGATGAAGCATTATATTGGAAACCCTTATGAGGTAAAAGTACATGTGGGCACTGCATGGGAGGCAACACATGTTTTGCACTTATTACATTATACGCTAACTTGTGTGTTCAATGAGCAGGGTTGGAGATTGCATAAAAAACTAGAAAATTTTCTAGTGCCAAGTCCCTACTAGGAACCCTACGAATGGTAGGGTCACCATATCACATATTACTAGAGTCGTGGAAAGCTCGATCCTAGACCACTCTCAGATAAGTGTTATCTAGATTCATAATAGCTCTCAGAACAAATTGTTTTCGACGACAACGACTTGTCACATTGAGTCATTATAACTGGAGATCCCAGGTAAGGTTCCAGGCATAACGGAGGGAGTCTACGACTCGTAGCTTGTGGCTACGAGTCATTATAAAGTCTCATTGTTAGGCCCGACATTGTGGTAAAAATAGGTCAACCCGACCCAATGGGATAAAATAAAAGGAAATAAATTCCCATAATTAATTATCCTTCCATTTCAAACATATGTCACTCCCTCCATTCCCATAACCATTCTTAAACTCTTAAAATACACCCCCAAATTCATCCCTCAAACATTAAAATCAAATACCAATCTCTCCAAAATTCTCTGTTCTCAAGAACAAAAAGGGCAACACCCAAAAAATTCAAAGAATCAAGCAAGTTACCTCTATTATCCAAGTAAGTATTAAAGCTTTAATGTTATACTTTTGAAGTTGTTTCAAAATTATGGTGAATAAAATGCCTAAATTGTATGTTTCAAATTGTGCTAAGGGTAAACCTATGTATTTGGTCTTGAGAAATAGCAATAAACTAAAAAAAATGAGAATAGGCTGAATTCAAAATGTGGGGATTAATTAGGAATGTGTGGTACATGTTAAAACCATGGAGAAGTTTGAGTACCCATTGTATATGTAAAAAATCAAAACTCAAGCCCTCTAAACTTCCATGTAACAGTAGCTACGGGACTCATAACTACTTGTAGAGTCACCTAATTAGTTGTTATGTAACTCATAGACACTAGGAACATGAGTGCAAAGAGGATTTTGGTTTCTGTTAACACAATGACTCATACTACGAGTCATTGTCTCACTATACGACTCGTATTGAGTGGGCAAGGGAATGCATTAAGGAAAAGTTTCTAGTCAGACTACGAGTATTAGTGATGAGTCATTGTATGACCCAATGACTCATTGGGAGGACTCGTAGCCTGACTAGTAAATGATTCATATACCTCTTTCCACTCTATGAGCCTCAGTACAATTTGTAGCCTCTGCAACGAGTTATACCCTGACTCATAGGATACCCAATAACTAAGGCACACTTACCCATTTTTCTTTTTTTTTCTTTTCATTTCTTAGGATTAACTAACTTGTGTGCTTCAATAGGTACTAGTGGCACCCAAGAACGATTCTACCAAGAAGGAAACACCAAATATGCAAGACCACCAACCCCATCCCCATCCCCCTTACTTTTCATCTTAGGAATGAAGCCACTGATAATGATTCAAGTGGCTCCATCAAAGAATATCCACTTGAGAGGCCATGGAACCAAGGAAGGGCCTACCTCAGGGCTCTAAAGCTACTCCTCCTAAATACTTACCTCTACTAACTATGCAAAGGATGAAGAATCCTAGATAATCACCACCACAATCATAGTCCTAATCTGAAGAGGATGGTGAGTTAGATTCTGGCCCCGAGGATGAGTATGAGGAAGCTGATGATAGAAATAATGGGTCAGAGAATAGGAATCTGAGAAAGAGGGGTCTGATAAGGAGGATAAGGAAAGTAAGTCTAGTGATATCCCGATAAAGGTACCACATCCTCCCCCACATATTAAAATACTACAGATTAAGACTGCCCTAGTGCTATCGTTAATCGATGGGGGTACCTTGGGATGCAGGAATTATAGAGAGAGACAGCGCCATCACCCCTTCCACTCAAAGATAAAATATAGGGTTCTACTTAATGCCCAAGATAAGTAATAAACAAATGTCTGAGATGCCTAAATTTGAGGCTTACTTTAAATAATATCACTTTGGGTAGGTAACTGGGGCTCCAGGATAGTATAGCCTAACATTAGTGTGGGAGTTTTATGTCTCTTACCCGATGGAGCTAAAACTACTTTACCCATATGGTAAATTATGGAAAGGTGGTGACCCCTTGGTTTCAGTTATGATCAGAGGTGTTCAAGTAAACATCGCAACACAGACTATCTCCAGGTTTTTACATGGCCTAAATTTCTAGTTGCCGGCTAACACTATTGATATTGATTACTTCATGGATTAGATGTGGAAAGTAAAGACAAAATATATTGGTTCAGAAGATAAGTTTTTTCAATTCCACTATATGGCGGAGATAAATTATATGGTATGGAAAAATGCACCTTGGGTGGTTAGACCTTCGACATGGATCATGAAGGGTAGTTTGGATGCTAGTGTGTCATTGTTTGGGTCCCATAAATAGGGATAATATGCTCAATCCTGATCAAGTTGCCCTGGTTGTGAGTATCATGGAGGGATATGAGATCGATGTAGCCAAGATTATAGTTTGGAAGAGTCATGATCATGTGATGAGCATGGACACAGCCTTAGCCTACCCATGCATGTTGATGCAGCTGTGTTTGGATCAGGTTATGCCAGATATCCCGAGTGTGGATCAGTTTTTCCACGATCAGAGGACCACTGATTTGGGTTAGATTTGAGATTTTTTCTAACCATATTTTGAAAGCAAAGGTGGGGACCACTTTACTTTGGGAGGCATTTTAGGCTGAATAGCATAGTATTGACACTCTGGGGTTTTTTGATATTGGTGAGACCTCTGTTGAGACTACCCAGTCTGATCCTTAGACCTCGATAAATATAGTTGGTACCTATCATATTCTGACTTTGACTCCTACTGCAAGGCCATTTATTTGTATACCGGCCTCTGTTGGTTATACTCTAGTCCTGTAGGCCTTCTTAATTGATGTGCTTAAGAGATTGGTGAAATTTGAACAACGAGTGATGAATATTGAGCAGAGGGTAAAACCATTGGTTAAGAGGGAGATCCAGAGTGAGATTCAGGGGAAGCAAACTCAGTTTAATAAGTTTGAGGGGTGGATTATCCAAAAGCTAGTGGGAATTTAGGTCCCAAATTTGGCTAGTGTGCATGAGGAGCTAACCGTGTTCAGGGTTGTGATAGAGGACAAGTATGTGAGGCCATTCCTTACTTACTCTATTATTAATGAGATCCAAGTTAAGGAGGTTTTGGATATTTCAGGCACAAAAGCAAAAGACAAAGTCGTTGAGGAAGCTGGTGGTGAGATACCAAAGAAAATGATAAGAGAAACAAGAAGAGTGATATTGAGGTGTATAAGGTTTCCAGTGTTCAGTCTATGCAAGACCACCAGATGAGGGTTTATGGGATGGTAGTGGGAGCTAGTAGCTCCTGAATAGTAGATATGATAGCTGCGGATGCAATAGATTTGAGTAGAGGCATTGTTCTACCTCCAGAGGTACTATTAAGCAAACTAACCACCGTCGGTGCCACTACTGATGTGAGCATCTCAATCACTACTAGGACCACTGCTGATAATAGTGGGAGCCATTGTAGGACCCCTTATGCTAAGACATCATAAGTCGGTGCCTAGTGCACCCAGGTATGTCCTCATTCCCTGTGTTTACTATATAGTTGCACTAGGGATAGTCCATATGCTTTAGTTGGGGTGGGGTTGTATCACAGCCGCCGTAGATTTTTATTATCATGCTTCATTTTTCATCACCACAATATAATTGTAGAACTAGCATATCCAGGAAGTATTGTGTCGTATTGTGTTTTGTTTCATGATGTTTTGTGTTGATTTGTTTAACTAGGTGAAAAATGAGTACCTGAGGCAGTTGATGATGTATTTTGATTTTGCTTAAATTGTTTTTCAAAAATATGATAACCCTCCAAAAAATGTGTTTTAAACTGTGTGATGTGTGTATATATATGACCATTATAAATATCATTATGGAATTAGGATTAGGTACATGATAATCATAGCTAGCATTTGCATAAACTAGAGAGGTAGAAGTATGCGATGCACCCCGTTCCATATGTGTGTGAGATACTTACTTAGTTCCTACTGTGTGTTGAAACCAGAACTTGCCCGATTGGTTTTTCCTAGGTTGTAGGATAGTCGGTTAAGAAACAAGCATAGGCCGTTCTTGAAATTAGTCCACTTTTAGCCTAAATAACCTTTCGAATGTGAATAAGTATCCCTCGATCCCTATTTTGAGCCTATATAGACTATTTTTCTTGTTTCACCTTCCCATTTGAATTACAATGAACCTATTTTGGTCGTGGTCCTCCTTGGACATTGTGCATCACAACTAATGCAAATTGCATAAGTTGAGGGTGGCTATTATAGGGGTGCATGATAGAAGTGGGTATGAAGAAGGTTGTAAATAGGAGAAGAGAAAGTAGGGCTAGGTGTGGTAGAAAAAGAAAGAAAAAATGAAAATAAAAGCAGAAAGAAAAAGAAAAGAAAGAATAAAAGAAACTACACCCTGCCTTGAATAAGCAATAAAAAATAAAAAGGAAGAAATAAGGGCGGAGTGAAAAGAAAAGTTGGTTGATATGTGAACCCCGTAACATAATTATAGTGCTAAGGAGACTTAGTCACTAAATTCCCAAATGTACCATACCAACCCCTAAGCCTATGTTACAAGCCGAGTAAAAGTCCTATAGTGATCCTAACCCGACTGTCTGAAAACTAAGGTAACGAAAATAAGGGCAAGCCTATAGTATTCTGATCATATTTATGGAACTACTTTGTGAGTGTGAGTGTCTCGTGATCATCCCCATATTAACATGCATGAGTTATCTGAGAGAGTGGGACTTTTTATTGTGAGGGAACTTGGGTTGTGTTGCTAGTTTCTTATTTGTTTGGGTAGTGTAGTTTGTACAAATGTGTGATTGTTTGTTAATAATGTAATTCCATATCCTAATTCCTTTGTGTTATGTTGTTATGCTACATAGATTCGCACAGTTGGTTTTGAAAAATCTGAATAGGAAGGTGATGTTTTTTAGCTAAATTTGAGATTAACTTCCATAGGTTTCTTAGATTTCTCTTGGTTTATCATTGTGTGTTGTTTTGTATGTTTTTGTTGCCTGAGAACATGCAAACGTTCTAAATTGAGGGTGTCGATTAGTCATTATTTTATGGCACTTTCAATGCTTAAAACTATGAAAATATGCAAATACTTAGATATTTTGTTAGATATGATGTGTGTTTATGTGTTTGTGTGTATGTTGCATGGAAAAAAGGTTGGAAGTGAATGGATCAAAAATAGAAGAAAAGGTCTAAAAATCAAACTCTCTAACTGGATTATGAGTCATTGGGTGACTATACGACTCATAGCCCAAGTCGTGGTGATAACAGTGAAGGCTATTGATTCAAGGAGTAAAGGTGAGGTTGACCACAACTCATTAGGAGTGATAATGAGTCATGGTGTGAGTCGTTCTGAGAAAATTTGCAAAACTTCCTAAAGAGAGACAAGTTAAAGCCCCAGTGAAAATGAAAGAAGACTACAAGTCATCATGATAGGGTACAACTCGTAGTAAGGAATCATTCTGACAACAGAGAAAAAGTCCTGAAAGGTGAACATCCACTGGAGTGACAGCAAGTTCATCCAATGACTCATATGTCCTAACCACGAGTCATCATCACCAAGCACAGAATAGAGACAACGAAGCTGATAATGAGTCGTTGACAGTCTAGATGACTCACTACTGAGTCGTAGATACTGCCGACTTTATTTTTCTATTTTGTTTTTGATTAGTTTTTCTTTGTTATTTTGAGAAACTATAAATACCTATTAGATACTCATGTAATAGGTTACAAACTTTATACTCTTACAAACATATTTTGATTTCAAGATTGACTTTTGATCTTGGAATTCTCTTGTTCTTGGTTTTTGGTTGATTAAGTAATTTGAGACTTTGGGTTTCCTTCGTCAACTATTTGTGAGACTATTTATATGTTTTTTCTATTGAATTCCATGGATTATCTCACAACTATGGGCGACTAATTGCCTTAGCTAGGGTTGTGGAACCCCGGCTGAATAACGAAGTAGGAGAAGTGTAAGATTCTTCTAGATCATTTTTTACACTTGCATTGTGATCTTCTTTAGTTTAATTGCTTTCTTAGTGGTGGCCAACTCTAAGAACCCACCTTTATTTAAGATCATCTTCATAAGGGAGATTGATATTGGGAAAAGAAGATTACAACAGTGTTTTGAGGCTATCAACCCCCATCTAATAACTTGATACCCATAAGATTATAGTTAAACTGGGATTAAAGACAAGGGTTATCAAGGAGACACCCTGAGACTCACAAGGTGAAGGGTGAGATTTACCAATGCATTTACAAGATGATTGGTGATACCTAGCTTTTTAGATTCTACATGTATGGTGGTGAGATTGTACGATTGAGCACGAGAAACCTACTGAGTAGGAATCTTAGTTCTCATCTCATATTGTTTACAACTAAAAGCATTCACAACTAGTCATTTTTTACTGTTTAATACCAAATTTCCCCTATTTACTTTATTGCATTTCCAGCTACTTCAGTAAGTTTGAGAGACAGATTCAACCTATTCCCTGTGGGATCAACCCCAACCTAGTTAGGTTACTATAATTTTACAACGACCACATTGTATCTTCTTGGAGGGTATAGTTTGGGTGACATCACCGCTTTAGTGGTCAATGGTCTAGTTTAGCGACACTGGAGGCCATTAAATTCCCTAATGAGCCTAATTTTCTCCCTCTTTTTCTAGTGGATCTCTACAAAGTGTGAAAAATTGGTAAAGTATTTATTAGGTGATTTTGGTGTGATTATGATCGAAGATTTCTCATTTTTTCATCAAAATCTTGATAAGTTTTCATCAAGTTCATGGTTAATTTCTCAATTATTTTCCAAAATCCCTATATTATTGGTGGGTTGATTTTAACACCAATTAAGCTTAGAATTTACCCATTCTTAGGGTGTTCCTTGAGCATAGAGGAGCATGTTGACTATTTCAGAAGTGTAATTCTGCAAATAGGCCCTAATTGGGATTTCTATGTAATTTTGGACCCAAAGAATGAAAACACAATATGGATAACATTTTTCTCATATTGATTAGTAGATTATCAATTTGGTAGCATGGTATCGTGTTGAAGCTTCTCGAAAGGGAAAATCAATGATTTAGTAGATTTCACCGAGCTTTCTTTGACGTCCAGGTAGGCTAGGTTCACCTTTCTCATAAATTGGGATAAATTGTAGTATATTTATAATAATGTGCTAGATATAGGTTGTAAATTAGGTCTTGGAAGTATATTTAGTATAATTTGGAGCTTTTGACCGATTAAAGAATCGTAAATTAGGCATGATTGACCTAGTTCTCATTTTTTAGTAACATTTCAATCTTAAGATTAAATGTGGATTAATTAAGATCTAGTTATGAAAATAGATACCTTACCATAGTTTGGCATAGAATTTAACTTTGAATAATTAGGGATTAGAAGTTGGTCCCTCTAGCCCACCTTAAGCTAGGACTACTATTAGCTCCTTCTAGACTTCATAGAAATGTTATCTCTTCTAAATATACATTCTAGAGTTTGAGATGGATAGATATATTATGCTATATTGGTACTTGGGTGATAGTATTAGTTTTTGTTTGAGTTTGGCTATTAATGACATTGAGTTCTAGTTTAAGTACGATAAATTATAATATGAGTTTCATTTCATGTCTGGCATAAGATGATATGAGTTTCATCTCAATTCGGGTAAATTGTGATATGAACTTTGGTTCAAGTCTGGCAGATGATGATATCAAGTTTCGATTCAAATTCGGCATTAAGAGGTTATTTATGACGGGTACAAAATTGGTTTGAGTCCGATGATTTTGGAATGGAATGATTTACATTTTTGACTTTGAGATATGGGTATTTGATATAATTCTTATTATTTACTTCCCTTTTTACTGTACCCTTTGAGCTTATGGGGGCCTGCATTAGGTTATTTAATTTTCTGTAGCTAATGCTTATGGGGGCAGTCTTATAGCAATAGTTATGCTTTTGTCCCTAATATTATTGTTTCAGTTATTTATTATAGTAATGGCACATTATTCCAGGTTTGTACGCTTACCTTGACTTAGCTTATTTATCTCGCATTTTATTATACTTAGATTATGATTTTGCTGAGTCGACTGATGATACCTACTGAGTACTCATGGCTTTAGTACTCATAATACTCTTCTATACCTTCTTGGTGCAAATTCAAGTACTAATTACTGCCTTTGATGGTAAGATTCATGTCAGTCTGAGTTTAGAGACAGGGTGAGCTTGCAGAACTAGAGTTAATTTTTTTCTCCTTCTTCTATTTTCACTAGTCTTTCATTTTTTAGAGTGGTGTATATTTGACTACTATGGTACTCGTATTATTTCAGATTAGTGGCTCTTATACCAATACTACTGGTTGTGGGATGTTGTTACTTATTTTATTTTTCTACCCTTATGATATCATCGATGATTATTGGTTGTTAGCCTTATATATGTATATTTTTGGCATGTATGCCATTTTCTGCCAAATAGATAATTACTTAAAGTTTGGTGCTATGGATTTGGCGTACCTATTGGTGGGGTAAAGTAGGTGCCATCAAGACTCGTAATAAAATTGGGTCGTGATAATTGGTATCAAAGTCTAAGTTCACTAGTATTGTTGATACAAGAGCAAGTGTCTAGTAGAGTCCCACGAATAAAAATAATGATGTACATTTCTTATATTTGTGAGGCTATATTATGCTCTTAGGATATCTTCACTTTCTTCACTCATTTTGTGCTAAGAATCTATTTTGGTTTCTAAAGATTCCTTTTATTTCACTCTTTCACAAATGGCTAGGACACATGTTACTACTACACGAGATGAGAACCCCGAGTATGCGACTATGGATCCTATCCTAGTACATGGATAACCTCAAGGTCATGGACAATTGAGAGATGCAGCCCCATCCAGAGACCAAGATAGGAAGCCTTCACCAGACCCTATTCCCGCACCTGTACTAGAAATTTCTCCACCCTATCAAATGATGGGCCAGGGGTCAGCCAAGTATCCATCGAGGTTTATTTTTTCTTCATTGATCAGAGATGAATTAGTTTATCTCTTGGGGTTAGTTAGTGATGCACTATTTAATGGTGCACATTCTGCGAACCAAAGTGGTACAGAGACAAGTTATGCCTCCTAGAGTTAAGACTCCTCTAGCATCGTTAGTTGCTGAGCTGGTAGTTTCCCATCCTGTTATGTCTATTGAGGAGGCGTAGGTTTTCTAGTTCATTGACCAGGGATGCTTATTAGTTCTTGGTTGCTTACAAGGATAGGCTCCGTAATTTGGGCCTAGTTGAGACTCGTAATATGGACGATACTACTTTCTAATTAGATTTGGCTGCTTAACATTGGTGAAAAGGTTATCTTGATTCCGGGACATCTGGATCTCCCTCATTGACATGAACTAAGTTCTCCAAAGTCTTCTTAGAGAAGTATATGCCTCGTAGTCTTAGATATTGCCTCAGTGAGGACCTTTTGAGATAGGAGCAGGGTTTTATGATTGTTGTGGACTATGAGGCTTGGTTTCATGAGTTGGCCAGGAATGTTATATCTATTTTATCGATTGAGAATGAGTGGGTTTAATATTTTTGGGGGGATTTAGACTTCCTCTTCGTATGTCTACCCAGAGTTTGGTTACTGCTGGTAGAACTTCTGTAAAGGTTTTTTATCATGCCTAGATTATTGAGGAGATATATTTCAAGGCCTAAGAAGGCAGCGATAAGAGTTCATGTTATAAGGTCAATTTCAGTAGGAGTAGAGTGGCTCACGAGTTAGAGGCAATAGTTCTTAGGGTAGGTACTCATTGTGTCAGCCTTATCAGAATCAGGGTTAGTATAATAGGCCCATTCATGTCATACTTCATATTACTGACAAAGGTAAGTCAAGCTTCTATGATCATCCTGGCTAGAGTAGTGGCCAACCTCTGAGGGGCTTATGGCTATTTCTCAAGAAAGTGTCCCAGTTGAGGGTGGGTTGTTCCTAAAGCTCAGAGGGTTCCACTTATTAGGAAAGTAATTCCCCCATCTATAGGTTGTATGCATAGTTGTCAAGGTGGTCCTCAAGGTGCTTGTGAAGGTCCTCAGGTAGGTAGAACAGGAGATCGGTCAGGCGTTCGGCCAGGTGGCAGGTTGAAACACCCTGGGTTTTGGCCCTTGAAAATTTCTTGAGTCTTGAGCTTTCTGTTAATCATACGACTCACACCACGAGTCATATAGTATAGTAACGAGTCTAGTGACCCTAGGCGTTTGTTGGTCAGTGTGTTGCTGGCCAAGTTTTGTCCTAGATACATAAGACTCCTCACGAGTCATATGTTCATGTGATGAATAGAATAGCCTAATTGTATGTTGTCCAGTGTCTGTCCCTTAATGTTCGTCTTAGGGTATGAATTAATGTTACTATTCATATGGTATGGTGATGAGTTGGGGAAATAGAGTCGTATGGTGAACAGTGAGTGGATGTCTAACTTTCTGTTCTGGTTACGGCTGGATGTCACTAGTCGTATAATGTGGTGATGAGTTAGAGGGTCAATTCTTACCCACCTGCGATATTTTTATAGTTTAAGTTGGGGTGTTCCGGACATTTTCCCATTGTAACTCCTTTTAATACTGATAAGCCATCATTTGATGACTTTCTAGTACCTTTTAAGCCTAAATTATCATGCTTTTTCTATTGATTTTTGTTGATTTGATATTTATCTCATACTTAATTCTCATTTGTGTAGAAAAAGTTGAAAAGGGAAGATGAGCAAGTCTTTCAAGTCAAAAGGAGGTCAAATGTGAAAGTAAAGGGCCATCTACTTTGCATCCGCTTTCCACCTGCTCTTGATCTCTCCATCTGCTTAAGCAGATCAAGAGCAAGGTGGAATTTTTGTAATATTGGGCAAATGTGAAATTGGGGCTTAAATAGGGGATTTTAGCTTATTTTCACCATCTTTTATCTATCTTCTATGACTACACACTCCTCCATCTTAACTTAGATTAGGGTTTGTAATTTCTTGGAGCTTGGAGACTAATTTGTGCTAATTTTGAGCTAAGAAGACATTAGGGTGACTTTCAAGTGAAGAATTAGCTAATTTCATTGGAGATTTGTGGAGATTTAAAGTTTGGATTGCATTTTTTTTATTCTTCATGAAATTGCTTGATGGAATTCATGGTTTATTTATGTTTATTGTCTTTATGGTTTGCTAGTTCTTCCTCTTAGGATTATGATTGAATAAGGTACAAGTGTGTGGGTTGTGATATATTTATGTAGATTTTAGTTTATTGATGATGGGTTTTATTAGTGCCTGATTAAATAGGTTGGGATTTGATGGGTGAAAGCTCCAAATACTCACATGGATTTAATGGGTGAAAACTCCAAACTCTAGAAAGCTCTAAGCCATCTTCGAAAGAAGGGTTTTGGGTGAACTTTAGGAATCCTCATCATCCTTGAAAGAGGGATGTGGAAACCAAGGCAATAGTAGACAATTTATGGGTATAGTTTACTAATTTACACTAGCTTAGAAATAAGGATGAAAATGAGGTTGATTATCCCTCGGGTTCCATCCTAGAAATAGGGGTGCCTAATTGAGGTATTATGTGGCTTTAATTGCACACTCGTTAGGTACTCGAAAGGGTCAACGAGTGATAGCATTGAGGCTTTGTTGAAAAACTAGCCTTAAAGACTTTAAATCTAGCCTACCATATCATCAATAACTAGAATTGACACTAAATCATTACATACCCATGCATATCTTGCCCCTAGGAAAGCATAGTCCCAAGACCCGCTCCTAATTGTTTACACTCTAATCATTCTTATCCTTGAATTAGGTTTTTAGAAGCCCAAAAAATTGTTTTCATGATTGACATCCATTTCAAACACCCAAACCATTTTGTACAATAGGTTTGAATCTAGTTAGTAGCTCTCGTTCTGAACTTACTTAATCGCCACTCATATTGTTCCCCATGGATTCGATCCCGACTCCTAGTTGGGTAAATATATTGACAACGACCTCCTTGAACTTAATTGGACGTGTAAGTTGAGCGTTATCAAATACCATAACATAAAACACCTTTTGGGACTTCATTAATCTATTATTCTCAATTAAACACTCTTAAAATCTCTCTCATGCACTCTCTAAAGCAAAGGGCAAGGGTTTATTCAAGATAATCAATTTAGGGGATTTCAAGAGTGTTTCTCTTCATCCTCCTCGGTGTCTAAGGCATGTTACTCCTCCCTCATTGTTAGTTCAACTAAAAGCATGTTTTAATAAATAGTTTTTATGGTATTATTTTGGTTTTGAAATAGATGTTGGGGGTTTTAATTGTTTATGGTTGGATAATGTTTTCAAATGTTTTACTTATGGTTTTTCATGTTATAATTATAGTTTGAACATGTGGTTTCATGGGAATGGTCAGTTGATACTTGGTTTTGGTTTTGGAAATTATATGCCCTCAATATGATTGTTAAAATGCCAATGAGAATGGTTTTGTCACATAGTATGACTATTCTTGAAACCTTTGAATTGTATATTATTGTAATTGAACTTAAATTATTTAGATGGTTTTAAATGGATTGGAAAGACCTTGGTGGACATGGATTTGGTTCAACTGGAAACTTTGAAGTCAAATTGGCTTAATGGCTTGGGTATGGCATAAATGGATAGACTTGTAAGCTCTAATTTTGGTATGACGATACCAATGGTTAATTCCTAATTAAAAACACTCCTTAGTAAATGGTTGGTTATGTGTGAATGGTTTTAATATAGGTTTAAAGAGGGATGTGTTCGGAAAGTCGGTAAAGGTGGAGGTCCCAGGGGACCAAAGTTGGAAACTCATGTTTGTCGATGTGAGGTTTTGTATTGGTGACCATGTTCATTATGTAACACTTATTTTTTGGGATATGTACTAGTCATCTCAAGTTTTTCTTTAGTTCATACGGCTAACACGTACCGAAGCCCTTTCAGCAGAGAGAGCTGAACCCGTATAGCCTATGGGAGGATATAGGATGGAAAAGCTACACAACCCAGGTTAAAGGTTTAAATGCATGCTAAACCCGGTTCTCTTTCCCGGCAAGGTATATATATATACATGTATGTGATTGATTACATATGATTGTTTACTTTGATTTTGAATAATGGCATTATTTTATCCTAATTCATGAGTACACATTCATTCCACTAACCGGTTTCTAGCATTGTATCCCTACGCGATGTAGGAATCGACCATACTACTCCTCCTACTCAGTGAATTAGATTCGGGGACAGCATTATGTCAAACTGAAGTGGTGTGCTTTCATACTCTGAAAGACTCCATTTTATGCTATGGACTTCTTTTATTATTGTTATTTATTTGGTTTGGTTTTGGCTATGGTCGGGGGCATGTCCCAACCGGATGTTATTAATTCTGGTTAGAGGCTTTGTGGGACTACTATGGGCATGGGCGATGTTGGTATAAATGCCAGCCTTGGTATTGGTATTGGCATTAGGGTTAGGACCGATCGAATATTTTATTGAGGTTGTTGGATTATGATCATAGACATTATTTAATGTCATTGAGTTATTATTGATATATATTATTATATGCTCAGAATTCATCCAATATAAGGTACAGGGTGGTTACGGCTAGGTATTGGGGGTGGTCTCCGGTTCCGATCGGAATTGAGATGCCCGACATAACTAGGCCCTGGTTTAGGTCATGTCAAATTAGTATCAGAGCCCTAGGTTTATGGTCAATTAGGAGTCCACAAAGTCATGTTAGGTTGAGTTTCTTTTAAGGGTGTGAAGCGCGCCATACTCATAAGAGAAAGGCTATAAGGCATTTGGTAATATTTCTATTTCTTGTGTTCTATTTTCAATCTGTAGAGTCTAAGGTCCTGAAATCTTCTCTAATTCTCATTTATTCGCTTTTCAGATCAAGCCTCCTCGAAGATCTGAAGCTCATAAAAACTCCTCTATCCTTCCTTAGGACAATGTTGATGGGGGTCATTCTATGTATGGGGTACAGACCTGATCTAGGGGTTTAGTTCCTGATTTCCCTCTTGGAGTTCCACCAATTCCCTCTATTTCTTCTTGAGCTCCTCAGGCAGATGTTATAAATGTTGAGTTTCATTAGCCTATCCATATGTTGGCTCAGTTGGTAGCTTCTCAGGCTGAGCGTGGTGCTCCTATTACTCTATCTTCAGAGGCCACAAGGCTTAGCCAGTTCATGAGGTTGAATCCACCAACCTTTACTGGTGTTAAGGTAGAGGAGGATCCTCAGGGTTTTTTGGATGAGATAGAAAAGATCTTCTATGTTATGCATACCACAAATGTAGAGGGTGTGGATTTTTCTACCTACCAACTGAAAGATGTGTACAAATGGAACGAGGAATGGGATCAGGATAGGGGTGATGATGCTAAGTCATCTCTGTGGGGAGAATTTTTCTAATGCTTTCCTGGACCGTTTCTTTCCTCAAGAGCTAGTGGAAGCAAAGGCGGAAGAGTTTGTTAATATAAAGTAAGGTAAGATGTTAGTCAAGGAGTATGCCTTGAAGTTTCACCAGTTATCTCGGTATGCTCCAGAGTTAGTTTCTAGCATGAGGTCTAGAATGAGAATGTTCACTTTTGGGTTGTCAAGAGCTTGATTTTGGAGAGTAAGGTTGCCTTGTTGATTAAGGACAGAGATATTTCTAGGTTGGTTGTGTACAGTTGGGATAGAGGAGAGGAGAGGCAAGAAGTTTAGATTTTTTTAGCAGCATGGTGGACAATAGTAGAGTAGATGGGATGAAATTCAAGAGGGGAGTGAATTAAAAATTGTTTGTGAGTCGACTATTGACTCTTCACAGTCAACTCTCTTGAAGATCGGTACATTTCACAAAATAGATTAGGTACAAAATAATCAAGCAAATAAATAATCAAATTTAAAGTAAAGACACAGAGATTTCTCCTGATTCGGAACACCTATGTGTTGCCTACTTTTAGTCCCCTTGGGTTTCAATGTTAACTTAAATCATTCAATATCGGGCTTGGGAACAATGATGGGAAATAAGTTTTGAAGACTTATTTTGTTCTTCAGATCTTATGACACACCTTCAGTTTGTGTTAAAAAGTTGACTCGACCTACTCTTTATACGACAATTGTAAACTAAGAGTTACAAAGCTTTGTGAGACTAAGATTGAGACACTTTGAGATTCTTCTTTAAATTGCGTAACGTTGTCCATCCTTAGTCCTCTTCTTTTATAGTCTTCAGTTGTTACTCTTAATAAGGAAACCCAAGAGATTTCTTCTCAATCAAGGATTCAAATTGATTCCTTGATTGAGAAATGGTGTCGTGTGGTATATTCATATAAGATACGTCCATACACGGCTTTTGCTCACATCCGTATCAACTACGTCCATGATTTTCTCTTTCTTTTGCTCTTGTAGTGATTGATTCTTTCCCAAGTTGGTTCAAGATCTTTTCTTTCTTTTTTCTTTGTTGTGATTGATCTGATCTGCCATGATTACGGGATCGAGATGTTCCTTCCTTTTATTCTTTGTTTGGATTGATTTGCTTGGATATCGTAGATTATGATTTGATATCCTTCCATTCTAGGACTCGGCTTCACCCATCATTATCAGTTTTTCAATATCCTGCAAATATCCACTCATTAGTTTGTTATTATTAACACGTAAACATAGGAGGCTAAAAATCTCCCCCTTTTGATAATGACAAATGTGTGTAAACATCAGTTGACTTCCCTGTTTCCCTATCTGTCAGCTTGCTCCCCCTGACTTGCTTATATTTTTGTTGTTCTAATTTTCTTCAATATCAGCCGACTTCTTTTTATCGGCAGTCGACTTCCTCCCCTGATTGGTAGGCACTTTCTGACTTCCTAATGTTCCTATCTTTATCCTCTTTTTGGCATAATCAAAAAGAATAGCAAAATGAAATAGTAGGCAAGCAGTAGATAGATATAATTGATTAATTAGGCAAAGCAAAAACATTGTAGCGGATAGTGTGTTAAAAAAATCATCTTACAACCCATCATAGCAACGGACAGGACCCCTTTTTGAATAATAATAGAGTCATCAGTGTTCACTGCTTCTTGAGAAAATATGCCAGAGTGTTATGCATATTATGACAGAAAGTGTCATAAGATTTTTCAACATTTTTTAAGAAGGAAGAATAGGAGTTCTGGACAAAAATAGCTAGATCGTCATTGGAGAAGTGGACTTGGGTCTTGAGAGAATCCATTCTGGTGGACACCCAAGTAAACAATTTTATGACCTCCTATTTGAACCCATCAAGAGCAAACCGCACCATGCCTATGTCTGTGCTGATGTTTTCCTCGAGGTACAGTAGCTTCAAAGTCGACTCTTGTAGCAATGCAACACTTTTCTTTATGCCTTTGAACCGATCTTTAATCTCTTTCAATTCCTTCAAAATAGTAATCGTAGGATTATAAATAGATTTTCTTACCTTGGGAAGCTTCGACTTTCCCCGTGCAGAATCCTTATTACACCATTCATCTTCAACCAGGCTCTAGCCCATACTTGCAAACGTCTTGGAGTCATAAGTGGCAGCAATATCCACTAAGGGGTAAGTAGATAGATCAATAGAATAGTACTAAAGAATCCTTGTAATGGCCAGGCCATATGGCAAACTAGCAGAGACATGAACATCGGATGCACTTTCAAGCTGGTTCACATGGATCCAAGTTGCCCAATTAATTTTGATTTTCTTAACCAGAAAGTATAGCACAACAATATCACTCCCGATAATATTGCAGAGAGATATTTTTCGAGGAATCAGTGTAGTAGGAATTATATAAGCCATAATGCAAAACTTGAAACGGAGGGACAGGGGACCAAAATTGGTCGAAAGAGAGTCTGGGTCTGACAGAAACCTCTTGGCTTCTTCAAAGATAACCTCAAAATCATCGGGCCAGTTGTCATTCATTAAGTAGATGTTACCAGAGAACTTCCCATTACCAAAGAACTTCGTCTCAAAAACATTTTCAAATAAGTAATTATTCACAATAATTCTTATGCCAAGAACAAGAGTCTCGAGTTCACCAATATCAGGAGAGAGGCAAAGATTTGCATAAAACATGCGAACTGGATCCTCATAAACCAGAAGTCCATAGAGACGAAAGACAGGGGAAAAATCTTAAAATTTAAAAAAGTGACTAACATTACAGAAGGAGTATTTTAACTGACAGAGATTGATAATGCGACCAGGGACAACGGAGCGACTCTTAAAGGCAAAGAATTTATCTTTGTGAGAATATGTCCAGAACTTGTGCATGTCCACTAGAGGGAGGGAGGTGAGAGAGTTTGGTCAAAAGTTCTTGGCAGAGGGGGCTGGACTAGAATCAGGATGATGTCTCTTGATGAGAGTTGACTGAAAGTCCAATAAGGATTTATTTGAGGATTTGGAGAGAAGAATAGGGTTGTCTGGAAGGGTTTATGGAAGAGATTTTAACTTGGTCACCATAGAATAGGTTCTGGTCATAGGAAAGAAGAGAAGATGAATTTCAAAAGGGGTAAATTAGAAAAAGAGAGGACGGTTAAGAGGATTTGAGGAGGAAGAGGGGAAGTATGCTACTATTTGAAAGATGAGGGCGAGGAAGCCGAAGAGGCATAAAGAAGTGGGTGACTGATGGAAGTAAAGGGGTTGCAGTCTAAGGAGTATTGGGAAGGAGAAGAGGTGCAGAGGTAGCAAATGAGGCATGAAAAATGGTGAGAGTAATGATAAATTTTAAAAAAAAATAACCATAAAATTGGAGTAAGTAAAAATATATATTTTTTGTCCAAAAATAAAGCTCATAAATCATTAGTACTAAGGATACCAAGTCTTTTTCTAAGGTAACAAAATCTTTCTTCTAACTGGGGTTTTGTAAAAATATCTGCCAGTTGATTTTCAGAGTCAACAAAGGTTAATGAAAAATCACCATTTTCTATATGATCACAAATAAAATGATGCTTAATAGCAATGTGTTTTGCCCTAGAATGATGCAGAGTATATTTAGAAAGACTGATAGCACTGGTGTTATCGCACATTATGGGAATAGATTCAAAAGACAAGTTAAAATCAAGTAGTTGATGCATAATCCATACAATTTGAGTACCACAACTCCCAATGGCTATCTATTAGACTTCGATGGTTGAAAGTGCAACTGAAGTTTGCTTCTTGTTGTGCCATGAAATCAGGGCATCTCTAATAATTTGACAAGTTCCACTTGTTCTTTTTATATCACACTTATCACCTATAAATTTAGCATTTGAATATCCAATTACGTCAAAATAGGAAGAGAAAGGCTACAATAGTCCAATGTCTTAAGTTCCTATGAGGTATCGGATGATTTTTTTTACGGCAGTCCGATGAGATTCTTTGGGAGTCAACTGGAACCTGGCATACTTAAATACACTGAACATAATGTCTGATCGACTGGCAATCAAGTATAATAGTGATCCTAATATTCCTCTGTACATTTTCCCATCAACATTCTTACCAGACGGGTCTAAATCAAGGCTTGTAGATGGACTCATTGGAGTTCTATAGGCCTTTTCTTTTTCAATACCGAATTTGTTAATTAATTCCTTTGAGTACTTGGCTTGAATAATAAAAGTGCCTTTGGGAGTTTGTTTGATTTTTCAGCCCAAAAAGAATGTGCCCTCATCCATGAGACTCATCTCAAATTTTCCTTTCATCAAATATTCAAAAAATTCTCACACAGAGAGATGTTAGAAATATCAAAAATGATAGCATCAACGTAAACTTGCACTATAAGAAGATTTGAATCGTGCTTCTGTGTGAACAGAGTTGTATCAATTTTACCCCTTTAAAAATTGTTGTTTATTAAGAAAGTACTCAATCTCTCATACCAAGCCATTGGATCTTGTTTGAGACCATAGAGTGTTTTTGATAATTTAAAAATGTGATTTGGATATGATGGATTTTCAAATCCTGGGGGTTGTTTTACAAAACTTCCTCATGCGTAAAACCATTTAAAAGGGCATTTTTGACATCCATCTGATATAGCTTAAAACATTTGAAAGCAGCAAAGGCTAATAAAATCTAAATTGACTCTAACCTTTCCACGGGGGAAAAGGTTTCATCATAATCAATACCTTCTTGTTGAGAATAGCCTCGAGCAATAAGTCTGCTTTATTTTTTATCACCTTACATTCTTTATTCAATTTGTTTCTGTAGACCCATCTAGTTCTAATTATTGAGAAGTTTTTTGGGTCTTTCAACCAAAGTCCAAACCTGATTTCATTCAAATTGGTCCAATTCTTCCTTCATAGCATCGACCCATTATTCATCTTTGAGGGATTCATCGATTTTCTTAGGCTCGATTTAAGATACAAGGGCGACAGACGCTTGCTTTCTCAATGATGCTCTTGTTTGCACCCAATCTTTTGGATTTCTAATGATGAGTTCATTTATATAGTTAGCATCGTGTTTCTATTCTCTTGGAACACTTTATTTCACTGCTTCTGCTGTAGAAGTCAACTCTGAAGGAGGTATAGTCGACTTGTTTTGTGATGTCTCAGAGATTTTGCTATTATTTTCTCTAAATTGTGGATTACTTACATATTCTTCATCAACACTTAAACTCATAGGGGTGATTAGATTCATAAAATACAATATGCATAGATTCTTCAACACATAAGGTTTTTTTATTATAAGCCCTATAAGCACGACTAGTAGGAGAATATCCAAGGAAAATACCTTTGTCACTTTGTGGATTAAATTTTTCCAAGTTATTTTTACCATTGTTATGGATAAAGCATTTGCATCCAAAAGAATAAAAGTAGCTTATATTGGTCTTCTTTTCTCCTTACAGTTCATAAGGAGCCTTTTTTAGAGTAGGTCTGATCAGGTATCTGTTGATGAAGTGACATGTTGTGCTTACTGATTTCGCCCAAAAGTGATCTGGAGATTATGTTATAACAACATGGTCTTGCCAGTTTCCTAAAGGGACCAATTTTTTCTTTCCACCACACCATTTTGCTGAGGAAACCAAAGTGATGAGAAGTTCTTAGAATATCTGCTCTAAGCATAATATTCCTTAAATGCTTTGTTCTTAAATTCTCCTCCGTGATCACTGTTAACATAAGTGATTGGGTTTCCATCTTTCCTTTGTACTTTTTTACCAAAAATCTCAAAGCTTGTAAAAGCCTTATGTTTATGAGCAATAAATATTACCCAAGTAAAATATGAGTAGTTATCAACTATAACGAAAATATATCTCTTTCACCAATACTCACGGTCTTGGTGGGGCCAAACAGATCCATGTGGATTGTTTTAAGAGGTTTGGTAGTCGATATAATGTCTTTGACTTTGAATAATGTTCGAGTATATTTACCCAATAGACAAGCATCACAGATGTGATCTTTTTCAAACTTGAGTTTTGGCAGACCTTTCACCAGTTCTAATTTGGACAACTTCTCAATGACATGCATGCTGGAATGCCCAAGACTTTTATGCCACAACCAAACATTATTGGTTTGCACAGTGAGACAGGTTAAGGTATAAAAGTTAGGACTATTTAAAACATAGATATTATCAATGCGATCAATAATAAGAAAGATCTCTTTTGTCATGTTTGATGGAGCAACTTTCAGTTTTGAAGGAGAAATCTGGCGTCACATAGTTGACTGATGCTGAGAAAGTTATCCTTGAGGTCGTCTACCAAATACACTGCAGTAAACTCACATGAGGAGCTAAGCCTCACTGAGCCGATTCCGATGACATTTCCTCTACTATTGTCACCAAATTTGACTGATCCTCCATCTATATTCTTTAAGGCAAAAAATATTTCCTTCTTTCCGACCATGTGTCTTGAACATCCACTATTAATGACCCATATTTCCTTCTTATATCTCTTGTGGATATATTCCAGCAAAGTAAGAAAATTAATTTTGTGTAGGTACCCAAGTAGTCTTGGGTTCTTGCGGGTTAGATATGCTTTCTTTGGGATTCCAAACCCACACACTTTTAGGCCTATGCTTGTATCTATAGGATTTATTCCTTCTCTATCCACAAATAAAATAGACAGGTTCTCAAGAGAAGAAGGGGGTCTTGGCTGATTTAAACAATTTTGATGAGGAACTTGAATAGTTTTTAAAAGAGTTTGATCTCATAAAGTTGTGACTTGGTGATCTCTTAATACTGTTTAAGTTCATTTTTATATCATTAATCTCTTCATGAAGTAAGTTAATTTTAATTTGACATGCTTTGATTTCTATTTGATAATTTATTTAATTCTTTTTTAGTTTTCATTTAAATCGAGCTTCGCAATTCTTCTTTGCTTGAGCAAGTTTGTTATATTCATCTATAACCTTCTGAAGCTCCTTAATTATCATATCCAAATTAGATTCAAGAGTATTGTAATTATGATAATCATGTAGTCTTAATCCAAATTAGATTAAACAGTATTGCAATTATGACAATAGTGTAGTCTTACCTCGCTAGATTCACTTATTGCCATGAAGCACATATTGGCGGCTTCTATTTCTTCTTCGGTTTTATCTTCATCACTCTAGGATCCAAAGTTTTGATTCTTCTTAGATATTCTTCTTTTTAATTCTGGACAGTTTTGTTTGAAGTGGCCAGGCCTTCCATAGTGATAATAGTGATCATCATTTCTAGTGAAGTCATTATTTTTGGATCCTTGGGATCTTTGTTGTCTCTATCTCATGATCTGCCTTACTCCACGATTAATAAGGTACATTTCTTTGCTATTTGCATCTTCTAGAATGTCCTCTTCTTTAGTTGGAGCAACGTTGAAGGCTACTGGTTTCTTCTTTTCCTCCTTGTGATACCTGCTAATATAATTTTGTTCATATGTAGTGAGGTTACCTCGTAGTTCTTTATATGTCATGTTATGAAAATCTCTGTCTTCCAGAATGGCAGCCTTGGTTCCCTAAATTTTTTAGAGACTTTAGACCAGCTTCTGGACTTGCAGGCTATGTGGATAGATCATCCCTAGTGATTTCAGCTCATATACGATCTTACTGAATCTTACTAAAGGGATAAGTGCTTCAACTGTGGTAAGCCAGGGCATATTATTAGAAATTGTCCAGTGGCCAAGGTTGCTTCGGGGGCGAACAAGGCTTTGGTTGCCTCTTCTTCAACTCTAGAACTAA
Source organism: Capsicum pubescens (assembly GCA_030864215.1). NCBI lineage: Eukaryota > Viridiplantae > Streptophyta > Magnoliopsida > Solanales > Solanaceae > Capsicum > Capsicum pubescens. The sequence goes on from CM061548.1 coordinate 214,886,674, forward strand.
AGAGTGCACCATCTAGTTCCAGCACTGGTCAGAACTATCTCTATGCTCTTACTACCCGCCAGGAGTCTGAGGTATCACTTAATGTCGTGACTGGTATGTTAAAACTCTTTTCCCGTGATATGTACTATTTACTTGATCCAGGATCCACTCTCTTTTATATGACCCCGTTTGTGGCTGTGCATTTTAGTTTTAGTCACGAGTGTATTTCGGACCCTTTTTCTATTTCTACCCCAGTAGGTGATTCTTTGGTCGCTAGTAGAGTCTATAGGGGTTGTATGGTATCTGTGGGTGGTCGGGAGACTCTGGCGGATCTATTTAAATTAGATATGATTGATTTTGATGTCATACTAAGGATGGGTTAGTTTCACTCATACTATGCTTCTATAGATTGTCGAACCCATATGGTTTTCTTTAAATTCCTTAATGAGCTAATTATTGAGTGGAAGGGTGGTTCCCTAGATCCTAAGGGGAAGTTCATATTATATCTTAGAGCTCGGAGATTAATCTTTAAGAGGTGTCTCGATCATCTGGTCTAGGTTAAAGATTCTAACTCAGAAGGTCCTTTTTTGCATTCTATCCCAGTGGTGTAAGTATTTACTGAGGTTTTCCTTGATGACCTTCCTAGTGTCTCTCCTGATAGGGAGATTGAGTTTGGGATTGATTTTGTTCCAGACACTAGTCCAATTTCTACTCCCCCATATAGAATGGACTCGGATGAGTTGTAGGAGCTTAAGGAGAAACTAAAAAATATTTTAGACAAAGGTTTTATCGGTCCTAGTGTGTCCCCATGGAGTGCACCAGTGTTATTAGTGCGTAAGAAGGATGGTTCCCTTTGGATGTGTATTAACTACCTACAGTTGAATGAGGCAATGGTAAAGAATAAGTATACTCTTCCAAGGATAGATTATTTATTTGATCGACTGTAGGGTGCTAAATTTTTCTCCAAGATTGATATTCGATTTGGGTATCATCAGTTAAGTATTAGGTAGGTGGATATCCCTAAGACTGCTTTTTGTACCCGATATAGGCATTTTGAGTTCTTGGTTATGTCTTTTGGGTTGACAAATGTCCCAACAGTGTTCTTGGATTTGATGAATAGAGTTTTCCATCAGTTTCTGTATTTATTCATCATTGTGTGCATAGATGACATTCTGGTATTCTCTAAGAGCGAGGTGGATCATAACGATCACCTCCATATTTTATTACAGACCCAGCCCTGAAGGAGCAGCAATTGTATGTCAAATTTAGAAATGTGAATTCTGGTTGAACGCTGATACTTTTTGGGGTCATGTCATTTCTAGTAAAGGGATCATGGTGGATCCACAGAAAGTGGTAGTGGTGAAAAAATGGCCTAGACACACGACTCTAATCAATATTTAGAGCTTTCTGGGTTTAGTTGGTTACTTCAGGAGGTTTGTGGAGAGTTTTTCTTCTATAGCTGCCCCGTTGACTAAGTTGACCCAGAAGAAAGTGAAGTTCTTGTGGTTGGATGCTTGTGAGGGTAGTTTTGAAAAGATGAAGGATAAGTTAACTTCAGCTCTATTCTTGACTTTGACTGAAGGCAGAGATGGATTTATGGTATATTGTGATGCGTCCCGTGTGGGGCTTGGATGTGTCTTGATGTAGCATGGCAAGGTGATAGCTTATGCCTTTAGACAGTTGAAGGCGCATGAGAAGAATTATCCGACCCATGACTTGGAATTTTTAATTGTGGTGTTCGAGTTAAAAATTTGGCATCACTATTTATATAGAGTGCATATGGACATCTTTTCTGATCATAAGAGCCTGTAGTATGTGTTTACCCAAAAAGAACCTAACCACAGACAAAGGAGATGGCTTGAGCTTCTCAAGGACTATGACATAAGTCTTCACTACCACCTAGGTAAAGCTAACATAGTTGATAATGCTCTTAGTAGGTTGTCCATAAGGAGACTAGCTGATATGGATAATAAGAAGTGGGAGTTAGTGAAGGATATTCACCATCTGGTTAACCTTAGAGTTTGTCTCTTAGACTTTGAAGATAGGGGAGTGTTTTTGCAAGAGGTGGCGCGGTCGTCTCTTGGTGCTGAAATCAAGGAGAAGCAGATGTTAAATCCTATCTTAATAAGGATCAAGGGTGATGTAGGTGGGAAAAAGGTGATGGACTTTGAGATTAACGGTGATGGTACCTTACGGTACCAAGGGAGGTTATGTGTTCTTAATGTAGATAGTTTGTGAGAGAGGATCTTAGCTGAGGCACATGAATTGCGCTATGTCGTTCATCCTGGTTCGACAAAAATGTATCATGTCCTTAAGGATATGTATTGCTGGAACAATATGAAGTAAGATATGGCTAGTTTTATGGCTAAGAACATGGTGTTCCAACAGGTAAAAGTTGAGCACATGAGACCCGAAGAATTATATCAAGAGATTGAGTTGCCTATGCAAAAGTGGGAAGTGATCAACATGGATTTCATTATGGTCTTTCTTGATCACGGGATTAATTTAATTTGGTTTGGGTCATCGTGGATAGGATGACAAAGTCTGCTTACTTCTTGCCAGTGAAGACAAATTTCTGATAATTATGCGAGGTTATATCTCCATGAGATTGTGAAGTTTTATGGGGTACCTATGTCTATCATCTTGGGTCGTGGTACGCAGTTTTAATCTCACTTTTGGTGCTCATTTCAGAAAGGTTTGAGAAAATGTGAGTCGTAGTACTGCCTTTAACCCATAATCGGATGGTTAAGCAGAAAGGACTATTTATACATTAGAGGATATGCTTCGTGCTTGCTTGATTGATTATAGTGGTAATTGGGTTGAGCATTTGCCTCTTATAGAGTTTGACTACCATAATAGCTATCACTCTAGCATTAAGATGGCTCTGTTTGAAGATTTATATGGTAGGAGGTGTAAGTCTCCTATTGGGTGGTTTGAGGTTGGTGAGGCGGAGATGTTTGGCACAGATTAAATTCACCAAGCCTTGAAGAAGTTGAAAGTGATTCGAGATAGACTTAAGGCTGCCCAAAGTTGCCAAAAGTCCTATGCAAATGTGAGGCATAGAAAGTTAGAGTTTGAGGTTGGGGATAGGGTATTCTTGAAGGTGTGTCCCATAAAGAAAGTGATGTGGTTTGGTAAGAAAGAGAAGCTCAATCCCCGGTATGTTGGTCCGTACTTGGTTTTGAGAAGGGTTGGCAATATTATGTTTGAGTTGGAGTTGCCTTCTAGTTTGAGCTCCATTCACCCGGTGTTCCATGTTTCTATGTCGAGGAAGTGTATGGGTGATCCATCGCAAATTATGCCTATCAAGGATATTGGTATTTTGGATTCGCCATCTTATGAGGTGATTTTTTTTGAGATCTTGGATCGGCAGGTTTGCCGGTTACTGACCAAGGACGTAGACTCTGTAAAGGTTCTATGAAGGAACCACCAAGTGGAAAAGGCTACATGAAAAGCTAAAGAGGACATGAAGTCTACATATTCATTTCTATTTTCCGCTCCAAAAATTCATGCAAAACGTATGTGTTCTTCTTAACATCTTTGGTTTCTAACTTAGTTAAAGGTAATAGTAGAGGTGTGTGGAATCTAAATCGTGCTTACTCTACCTTGTTACATCATTCGAGGATGAATGATCCAAGTGGGGTAGAATTGAAACACCCTGGGTTTTGGCCCTTGAAAATTTCTTGAGTCCTATACTTTCTGTTGATCATACGACTCACACCATAAGTCTTAAGGTGTGGTTACGGGTCTAGGGACCCTAGTCGTATGTTGGCCAATATATTGCTAGCCAAGTTCTTTCCTAGATACGGGAGACTTCTCACGAGTCATATGTTTATGTGATGAATGTTATAGTCTAATCGTATGTTGTCCAGTGTCTGGCCCTTAATGTTTTGCTTAGGATTCAACTTGATGGTACTAGTCATATGGTATGGTGATGAGTAGAGGCAATTGAATCGTATGGTGGACAGTGTGTGGATGTCCAACTTTCTGTTCTGGTTAATACTGGATGGTACCAGGTGTATGATGTGGTGATGAGTTAGAGGGTCAACTCGTACCCACCTGCGGGATTTTTACAGTTTAAGTTGGGGGTATTTTGGACATTTTCCCCTTGTAACTCTTTCTGATAACACGACATAAACAGCTTTTGGGACTTTATTAACCTATTATTCTCAATTAAACACTCTTAAAGCTCTCTCAATCAAAGGGCTAGGGTTTCTCCAAGATAATCAATTTAAGGGATTTCAAGAGTGATTCTCTTTGTCTTAATTGGTGTCTAAGGCATGTTACTCCTCCCTCATTGTTATTTCAACTAAAAGTGTGCTTTAATGAATGGTTTTCATGATATTATTATGGCATTATTTTGGTTTTGAAATAGATGTTGGGGGGTTTGGTTATTTATGGTTGGATAATGTTTTCCCATGTTTTACTTATGGTTTTTCATGTTATAATTATGGTTTGAACATGTGGTTGCATGGGAATGGTCAATTGATACTTAGTCTTGGTTTTAGAAATTATATGCCCTCAATATGTTTGTTAAAAAGCCAATGAGAATGGTTTTGTCACATAGTATGACTATTCTTAAAACCTTTGCTTTGCATAATATGGTAATGGAACTTAGATTGGTTTGGATGGTTTTAAATGAATTGGAAAGACATTGATGGACATGGTATTGGTTCAATCAGAAACTTTGAAGTCAATTTGGTTTAATGGCTTGGGTATGGCATAAATCGATAGACTTGCAAGCTCTAATTTTGATATGACGATACCAATGGTTAATGCCTAATTAAAAAAGACCCCTTGGTAAATGGTTGGTTATGTATGGATGGTTTTAATATGGGCTTAAAGAGAGATGTGTTAGCAAAGTCGTGGAAAGTAGAGGTCCTGGGGGGACCAAAGCTGGAAACTCATGTTTGCTGATATGAGGTTTGTTCTCGGTGACCGTGTGTATTATGTCACACTTATATTTAGAGAGATGTACTAGTCATCTCAGGTTTTTCTCTGATTCATATGGCTAACACGTACCAGGGCCCTTTCAACAGGGGGAGCTGATCCCATATAGCCATGGGTGGATTTAGGATGGCAAAAGTTACACAAAACCCAACTCAAAGGTTATAAATACATGCTAAACCCGTTTTTCTTTCCTGGCATGGTGTATATATACATATATACATGTATGTGATTGCACGTGATTATTTACTTTGGTTTTGAATAATGGCATTATTTTATCCTTTTTCCTGAGTACATTCTAGTGTTTATTTTGCTAACCTTCTTCGGGTGTTGTATCCCCACGCAATGCATGAATCGACCATACTACTCCTCCTGCTCAGTAACTTGGATTTGGGGATAGCTTTGTATCAGATTGAAGTACTGAGCTTTCATACTCCAAAATACTTCATTTCGTGGTATGGACTTCTTCATTATTGTCATTTCTTTGGTTTGGTTTTGGCTATGATCGGGGCATTTCCCGTTTGGATGTTATTTATTCTGGTTAGAGTCTTTGTAGGACTACTATGGGCATGGGCGGTATCGATATTGATTTCAGCCTTGGTATTGGTATTGGTATTGGCATTAAGGTTGGCACTGATTGAATATTTAGTTGAGGTTGTTGGATTATCATCATAGTCTTTATTTATTGTCTTTGAGTTATTATTGTTATATCTTGTTATATGCTCGAAATTCATCCAACATAGGGTAAGGACGGTTACAGTTGGGTATTGGGACGGTATTCGATTCCGATCGAACTTGAGATGCACAACACAACTAGGACATGGTTTGGGTCATATAACGAGCATGGTTAGTTATATGTTGTACCTTCTAGGCCAGAGGTAGAATTTTCAGATATTATCATTAAAGGTACAATTTTAGTGTGCCATCAGCTGAGTTTTGATGTATTTGATTTGGGATCCACTTATTCTCATGTATCTTCTTATTGTGCCCTGTGATTAGAGTTATCTTGGGATTCTTCATCTGTGTCATTATGTGTATCTACTCTGGTGGGTGATCTTTAGTTGTGGATCGGATCTATAGATCATGTGTTGTGACTGTTTGAGAGCTTCATACGTAGGCTGATCTTTTTGTATTAAATATGGTGGATTTTGATGTGACTCTGGGCATTGACTGGTTATCCCCCTATCAGGCAGTCTTAGATTATTTTGCCTAGACCTTTAGCTTAGCATGCTCGGCATACCTCCGATTATGTGGCAGGGATCTTTTAACCGCGAGACGATGGGGATTATTTCTTATATTTGGACTCAGATACTTATATCAAGGGGTTGCGAGCTTATCTCACTTATAATCATGATGTTAGTATGGAGAGTTTGTCGGTTGACTTTGTTCCCATAGTTTGTGAGTTTCCTAATATTTTCCCTACTGATCTACCTAGAATTTCTCCTGAGTGTGATTTTGAGTTTAGTATTGATCTTGATTCGAGCACCCAACCTATTTCTATGGAACCTTACCTTATGTCTCTTGTCGAGATTAAGAAGCTAAATTCTCAGCTTCAGGATCTTTTGGGTAAGGGTTTTATTAGGCCTAGCGTGTCATAGTTAGGTGCTCTTGTCTTGTTCATGAATAAGAAGGATGGTTCCTTGCATATATGTATAGATTACAAGTAACTTAATAAGGTAACAGTGAAGAATAAGTAATTTATACCTCTCATTGATGATTTTTTTACCAGCTTCAGGGAGAGGTGGTGTTTTCTAAGATTGACTTGAGGTCTAGTTACCATCAGTTAAGGATTCGGGTTGTGGAAAACCTTGAAGACTCATTATGGTCAATATGAGTATCTGGTAATGTCTTTTGGGTTGACCAAAGCCTCAATTGCATTCATGAATTTGATAAACCCAGTGTCTAGGCCATATTTAGATTCCTTCGTGATTATGTTTATTGAAGACATTCTTCTGCAATCGAGGAGAAAGGAGGAGCATATACAGTATTGAGGATTGTGCTCCAGACTTTAAAAGATCATAGCCTTTCGCTAAATTCTCAAAGTGTTAGTTCTAGCCCGAGTCGGTGCCATTCTTAGGAGATATGGTATCTATGAATGGGATTATGGTGGACCCAATAAATATTAAGGCTATTCGTGATTGTGCTAGGCCTACATCTCTATCTGAGATTTGCAGCATCATTAGTTTGGCTAGTTATTACAGGCGGTTCATTAAGGGTTTTTCTTTAAAGCACCGATGACCAAACTGACTTGGAAAAAGGTTTTTTTCCAGTGGTCCAAGGAGTGTGAGTTGAGTTTTGAAGGCTTAAGGATTTCCACGCTATAGCTTCTATTTTAGCTCTTCTTATTGAGGGTGAGGGATTCACCATATATCATGACGCTTTTGGTGTTGGTTTAGGTTATGTGTGTTAATATAGCAGGGTCAAGTTATTTCTTATGCATTGAGGCAATTAATGATGCATGAGCACAACTAACCCACTCATGACTTAGAGTTGGCGATGGCAGTTTTCTCGTTTAATATTTGGAGGCATTATCTTTATGGCATGCACTGTAAGATATACACAGACCGTCATAGTCTTCAGCATCTTATGACCCAGAGAGGGCTTAATTTTGGGCAACGTAGATGGATAGAGTTGCTTAAGGATTATAAAATCTCTATTTTAGATCATCCGGGCAAGGCAAATATAGTAGCGGATGCCTTGAGCAAGAAGGTGGTGAGTATGGGTATCTTGGCTTATATCTTAGTTTCTTAAAGGCCATTAATATGGGACGTCCAGTACATAGCCAACTTAATGGTGCGACTTTATATTTTAGACCCAAGAGGATTCTTGCTATTGTTGAGGTGAGGTCTACCTTATTGGAGAAGATAGTCGACAGTTTGAGGATATGGGAATTTGCATCGTCCATGATCAGGTGTTGAGTGGTGATTCCAAAAGGTCTACTATAGCTTTTGAGGTATGACGGTCGTATTTATGTTTTGAGGGTTGGGGACTTTATTCAGTCAATTTTGCGAGAGGCTCACAAATTTAAATATTCTATTCACTCTAGTACAGCTAAGATGTATAGAGATTTAAGGTAGAATTATCAGTGGAGTGGTATGAAGAGATATGTGGCAAACTTTGTAGCTTGTTGCCTATGTGTCATCAGGTGAAGGTTGAGCATCAGAGGCCTGGAAGCCTGATTTAGAGATTGCCTATTCCTGAGTAAAAGAGGGAGCGAATCACCATGGATTTCATTAGTGGTTTTCCTCGCACCTCCCATGTTTTTATGGTATTTAGGTTATTGTAGATCGATTGACCAAATCGGCACTGGATCTATCTATGTTTGTGAGATAGTTCGTCTGCATGGAGTGCCTATATTTATCATCTCAGACCAAGGGCCAGTGTTCACTTCTATATTTTAGAGATCCTTTTAGAAGGATTTAGGTACTCAAGTGGACCTTAGCATAGCTTTTCACCCTTAGGTCGATGAATAGTCAAAGCATACTGTTTAGGTTCTTGAGGATATGCTCCGAGCATGTATTATGGATTTTGGGGGTAAGTGGGAGCAATACTTATCTTTGGTGGAGTTCGCGTATAATAATAGCTACCATTAGAGCATTAAGATGGAAAATTTTGAGGCATTACATGGTATCCATTGTCGATGTTCAATTGGATGGTTTGAAACCTTTGAGATTAGACCCTACGATACAACTTTACTTCAGGATATGTTAGATAAAGTTAGGGTGATTCGGGATAGGTTGAGAGCAGCTCAGAGTAGGCAGAAAGATTATGCAGATTGCATACTTTATGCCTTGAGATTTGGAGTTGGAGACTAGTTATTCCTTTGAGTATCGCCCTTGAAGGGTGTAGTAAGGTTTGGGAAAAAGGCAAGCTCAGTCCCAGTTATATTGGACCTTTTGAGATCCTCCGCACTATTGGAGAGTTGGTATATGAGGTGTAATTACCCCTGATATTGTTGCTTGTCAACTAATTTTTTATGTGTTTCATGTTGCGATGGTACATTCCTGATGGGTGTCATGTGCTTCGGTGGGACTCGGTTCAGTTAGATGAGAGATTGATATTTGTGGAGGAATCGGTGTTCATATTAGTCAGGGATGTCAAGTGGTTTCACTCTAAAGAGATTCCAGTGGTTTAGGTTCAGTGGATACACCTCCTAATAGGGGAGGCTACTTGGGAGTGTGAGAGAGACATGCAGGCCCAGTATCCTCACCTGTTCGAACCTTTAGGTACATCCTAACCCATTACTTTTGCAGACGAAAGTCTTTTAGAAGTGGATATTGTAATTACCCTTCAGATCAATTTTTCATCTTTGCTTATTTTCATCATTTTGAGTTTTTCTATAGCTTCCCCAAGTCATTTATGACTTATTGGATCTGACAATTCAGTTACTGAATAGTTCGTTTAGTTTTTTGACCCAATTTCCTATTTTAAACTCTTTGCTGGTAAAAATTGGCTATAGGGTAAAAACTTCAATCAAACAGCCTCATATGCCAATTCTAATAGTTCCAACAGCTCTAAAATATTGATTTTAGGTTGGGGGGACCTTTGGTTTGGGTCTCAAAACTTTCCAAATCATCTTGAGTTATTGGCCAAAAATTAAGAAGAATGGCCCTTGGGTATGGAGTCTACTTTTTATTGAAACGATCTCGAATGGAAATTTCGACTGCACTATTGAGTCCAAAAATATCAAATTTGAAATGGTTGCATAGTTCATATACATATAAGGGATTCTGGATGAATCCCAAGGGGTTAGAGGAGACTTGAAGGATTTCCAATTCTTCAACAGGTACATCTGCTAAAGCAGACCTTAGGGCATTTCAGTGAAGGCCGCTTAAGAGAAATGGACTTGATAGCTAAGGGTTGCTAAAGCGGAGTCTGTCCGCTAAAGCTGATAGTGCTTAAGTGACTCCTCGTCCACTTTGGTAGATTGGACAAGTGGGGCGGGTACTATTTAAGTGGTACTTGACCTCTTAAGTGTTGGTCGCTTAAGCGGTCAAGTGGCACCTGGAGGCCATTAAATGCCCCAATGGGCCCGATTTCTCCTCATTTTTTTAGTTTAGCCCTAGAGAGTGTGAAAAATTAGAGGAGCATTTATTAGGTGATTTTAGTGTGATTGTGAGCTCGGATTTCTTATTTCTTCATCAAAATCTCGGTAAGTTTTCATCAAGTTCATGGCTAATTTTTCAATTATTTTGCAAAATTTCTAGATTATTGGTGAGCTTATTTTAACACCGATTGAGATAGGAATTTATCTATTCTTGAGAGTAAATATTCCTTGAGCATATAGAGACATGTTGACGGTTTTGGAAGTGCAATTCTACAAACGGGCCAAACATGGGATTTCTATGTAATTTTGAACGTAAATGCAATATGGGTACCTTTTCTCATATTGATGAGTAGATTGTCATTTTGATAGAGTGACATCGTGCGTAAGCTTCTCGAAAGGAGAAATTAATGATTTGATGAATTTCACAGGTTTTCTTCGACGCCCAAGTACCCTAGGTTTACCTTTCTCCTAGATTGGGCTAAATAGTAGTATATTTATGATAATGTGCTAGATATAGGTTGAAAATTAGGTCTTGGGAGTATATTCACTATAATTTGGAGCTTTTAGTCGATTAAGGAACTGTAAATTAGACATAATTGACTTAGTTCTCACTCTTTACGTAAAATTGCTATCTTAAGATTAAATGTGGCTTAATTAAGATCTAGTGATGAAAACAGATACCTTGGCCTAGTCCGAGGTAGAATTTACCTTAGAATGAAACTTGAGGATTAAAAGTGAGTCCCTCCAGCCCACCTTAGGCCAAGACTACTATTAGCTCCTTGTAGACTTTATAGGCGATTATCTCTTTTAAATATGTATTCTAGAGTTTTAGATAGATATATGACATTTTATTCTATATTGGTACTTGGGTAATGGTATTAGTTTCGGTCAAGCCTAGCAATTGATGACATTGAGTTCTGATTCATGTTCGGCAAATGATGATATGAGTTTTGATTCAAGTCCAACAAATGATGGTAAGAATTTCTGTTCAAGTCTGACAGATGATGACATTGATTTTTTATTCAAGTCTAGCACTGAGATATTATTTATGGCAGTTGCAAAAATAGTTCGAGTCTAGTGATTTTGGAATGGAAAGATTTACGGTTATGAGTTTGAGATATGGCTATTTGATATAACTCAAGTTATTTACTTCTGTTTTTATTACACCCTCTTGGATTATGGGGCTCGCGTTAGGTTATTTACTTTTCACACCTCCTGACTTATGGGGGTCAGTCTTGTAGTAATAGTTATGCTTTCTTCCCTAGTATTGTTGTTTCGATTATTTATTATAGTAATGGAGTGTTATTCCAGATTTTTCTTCTTAACTTGACTTAGCTTATTTATCTCGCATTTTATTATACTTATATTATGACTTTTCTCAGTCGATCGATGATGCCTACTGAGTATTTATGACTTTAATAGTCTTACTACACTTCTGTAACTTTTTGGTGCAGATCCAAGTACTAATTGCCTCCATTGATGTTGAGATTCATGTTGGTCAGAGTTTGGAGACAGGGTGAGCTCGCGGAGTCAGAGATGACCTTTTCTCCTTCTTTTGTTTTTGCTAGACTTTTTATTTTTGAGACTGGTGTATATTTGACCACTATGGTACTCATATTCTTTTTTATTAGTGGCTCTTGTACCGATACCGGTAGGTCATAGGATGTTGTTACTACTTTCATTTCTCTTCCCTTATGATATTATTGATGATTATGTCTTGTGAGTCTTTTACGTGTATATTTTCGACTTTTATGCCATTTTCTGTCAAATAAGCCCATTACTTATAGTTTCGGGCTATGGCTTTGGCTTACCTGCTCGTGGGTTAAAGTAGGTGTCATCATTACTCGTAAAAAAATTGAATCACAACATATAATGATGGAGAAAATCAATGCTTAAATAAGGCCTATATTAGCCAATCAAGCCCCATACGGGCATTATATCTAGAATGAAGGCATATAGATACACAAATAATGCTAATGGTGTTAAATAAAGCCCCCTCTTGGGAAACACATAGATATCATAAACCAATCACAACAGAATATAGGTCCCTACATGAGCACACAATAGTAAAAATAATCTCGAAATATAAATCACATAACTATTTTTTTCAACCCATTGCATGCTTTACTTATTTATTAATTATTCAGCTCAATCTAAAAAAAGTTAAGTCATAACCTACCTCAAAACAATGAAATCCCGACCTAAAGTGTTTCTCACGGAACATTCCACTTGCAAACGGTTTCAGAATCAACTACAATATTCAAATATAGCATATAGGAGTTAAAAGAAAGCTAATGATACCTATATTACCCATATTTGGGTCGGATCCAAAATGAATATAAAAAAAGAGTTAGAAAAAAAAGGTAAAACCAAATTTTATTTTAAAACTATATTCCCCAAGGTTATAGGAGTCTACATGAGAAAATCTATGTAAAATGGGTTTAAAACGAGGTCCAAATCAAAGAAAAGCCCTTCATAAACTTTATCGATAAAAACTCCAAATTTTTATTTTAAAATCATGATTTAAGAAAGTTTTTGATGATGTAGTCGAGGAAAAACAATGGAAATAAGGTTTTGGAGCCTACCCAAGCTCAAATGGTGAAGAAATCCTTAAGAATCGCCCAAATCTGAAGCTCAAAGGTCCAAAAATAGAGAAAAAACATGAAAATAAACCTTATATATTGTTCAGTGAACAATACCTCGCGATTGCAGACCCCACCTCACAATCGTGAGGGTCAAAGTTTAACCGGCCAAATTATTAGCCTTCGCATTCATGGACAAGGCTTTGTTTCCCCAAAGGTCTACGAATTCAGACCTTCGTATTTGCGACAACCTTGTTACGTTCGCGAAGCAGACTCGACCCAACCCGGACCTCTAACCCTTTGCGATCACAGTACCCACCTTGAAATTGCGATGAGAAAAAACTTCCTCCTTCATGTTCGAAGACACAGGCATGCGTCCGTGAAGGAGTATCTGATTTGCACCAGATATCAGCATTTTGCTGATCTTTCTAAGTTTTCGAATACTATGAACGCACCCTCGAGATTTGTTTGGGACCCGACACAAATAAACTATATATTCTTCTAGGATATTTTTTATGCTCTATACTCAGTGGTGACGTTGGATTTTTGAAAAAAAGTATTAACAAAATTAACCCCAGGACCCCTTTTTCACGATTTCCGAATCAAGAATCGAAATGAGATATAAAAGCCACGAATTTGAACCAACCCTGCTACTAATCCAAATTTGACATTCTTAAATCTGTTGGAGCAGTACATATGCCATCCGACACTCAAAATAATGAATGTTGACCGAAGTCAACTATATGACTTCTCAAGCCTCTAAAATCCACAAACTTGCATAAATTATTCCCGATTGCATCGAAAACTATGTCAACCATCCCAAAACCTCAAAATCAACATGTGGCAACTACGGTAAAGAAAAAATGGTCAAAATATACAGAAGTGAAAAAGTCACAAATTCAAGTCATTACACACAGTATCAAAGCGGTAAAAAGTAGTAAGAGCAATATTAGGCCAACAATACAATATTTATCCAAGTAATAAATAAAGGCAAACAAAATCAATGTAGAAAGCTCAAATTCTAGTTAGATTTTTTCAGTGTCGTCAAAGCTTTCACACCGTTTTTATCCGAAAAGGGGTCTTTCATTCTGAAGTGATAGTTTTTTAAAAAAATGGATTTATTAATTCAAAGTCGCGACTTGAAATTGAATTTTTTTTTGTTTTCCAATTCACCTTATAAATTCCTAATAAAGAAAATGACTCCCTTATTTATTTGTTTATTCATTTTTTGTCTGCAAAAATAAAAGATCGGATAATAAATTCTATTGACCGGGGATAAGGTGTGAGGCACCCCGAGTCTCGTAGTCTAAGGCCTCATTTGTTTGCACTTAATGGAGGTCTGAATCTGAATGGTTCAGACTTCAGACCATTAAGTGCATTTGTTTTTTATTAAGGTTTTAACTCTTAATAGGTCTGAATATGTCTTAATCATTCAGATCTAGAACCAAGTCTTAATAGGTCTGAAGGGATATTCTGGTGTTGGATAATATTCACCACTCTATTCATATTCAGCAGTCACAACCACTAACCACCTCTGCCACCGTCACCATTGTTAACCACCACCAACCACCTCCACCATCACAACCACCATCGACAAAAAATACCACTACCAACCACAATTGTCAACCGCTACCACACCTACTACCTCTTTTATTCTAATTATATTCACCGCCACCACTGTTATCAACAATACCATAATCAGCAACCACTATCGGCCAATCCCTACTACCAAACAACTCTTCTATCACAACTAGCATCACCACTAACTACCACTAATACATCACAACCTCTACACATTCTTTGGCCGTCACCATCATTGTCACTAGTAACGCCACCTCTACCACCACTTCAACCAGTACCATTGCTATAATTTATCTCTACTAACAACCATCTCCACCATCACAACAAATAATATTTCCAACTAGCACCAACACATCGTCAATCATCATGCATTCATGTTTCAGCCAACACAATTAACACCTTAAACTACTAACATCAAGCAACGTCACATCACAACAACCACCACCACCATCAATTGCCACCATCATAATAGTCACTACAATACCAACCATCACAATTATCACCACCAACATTATTAATCACTAACATCAATCATCGTATCCGCAACCAACATTATAAGTCATCTCCACTATCACTAACAAACATAAATATTTTTTCTCAATCAGATACTAATAATTTTTTTTGTACTAAATTACATACTTTTTTAATATATAATTAATTTTTTATTATGCATACAAATAAATTTTTTTTACACATTCAGATGTTGAAAAACAAACAGTCTTAATCATTCAGTTTTCAGATCTAGAGACAACATCTTAATCATTCAGATGTGCATTCAGATTCAGACATCTGAATCTTAAAAAAAAAATGGAGCCTAAGAATGGTCTCTTTTATTGACTAATATTTGGCTAACGATAATTTGGATAAATAATTTTACGTTAGCCCTTTGTTTTACAATAAAAATTATTATGTATTATCGTAACTTAGGAGTGTAACCGGACACAAGGCCATTTTCAAAAAAATAAATCAATAAATAAATACAACACAAAGGATAGTAACCGAACAAATGATGATATTCATTTAATTATTATTTGTTTTTCAAAAATTAATGAATCAATACTAACCTTATTGTAAAATATATACATAAAAATCTAATCATCTCCTATTTATTTGCGAAATGGAAATCATTAAAAAAAATGTAATTAAAGGAGATAAAAAGGAATATATATCTTTTTTAAATAACCGAAGTAGTATACATGTTTGAAGGGGGTGCGGATTAAGCGCGATACCATTACTAGATAATAAATAGATAATAAATACGTAGGTATTTATTTTTATATAATGTATTTTGTGAATATTATTGATTGGAATAATTTTTATTTTTATTTCTTGACCTAAGATGTTTTATTAATTCATATTCTAGATTAGATATTATCGTAATTAAATTATCTAGTATTTTAGGATCCTCGTTAGTATCATGTAACCTTTTGTATTCTAGGTATAAACTATATAGTTGAGTTTCTATTTCTTTTAATGATTTATTCTTTTTGTAAGATGTATTCATTAATTTGTGTAGTTTATTATTTTATCCTATTGAAATTTTAGCAATTTTTGTGTAGTATTTTATTCTAACTTTGCTATATTCAATGCGTAGGTTTATGTTCTTTATCTGATTAATTAGTATTTGTTGTTCATGTATAGGTAATTTTCCATCTGTATTAAATAATTTTTCGTATGTATTAAATAAATAATTACATGTATCTTCTTTTTCTAAGGTTAATTTTATTTTAAGTAATTTTTCTTCTAGTTGTCTTTTTTCTATTTCAAGTTGATTTCTGTAATTAACTTCTTCATATATCCAATTTTGCCTTTCTCTAAATTTTTTTATATATTCTAACATTTATTTATTCTGAATAATATCCATCTGAATCTAAGTAATATTGATGTTCATAATATATGCGTAAGTTTTCTATACTGTTTAATAATTCTTCCTCTTCATAATCTTGTAATTTTTCCCATATTATTTTCTGTATGTCTATAATTTCTATATCTCTAAGTATATATAAAACAAGTATTTTAATATCATATGTCATGTTTTTTCATAATATTTTTTAGTTGTTTGTTTTAGTCTAAGTAATTCTTGCATATTTTCATGAAGAAATTCTATATATTTTATATCTTTAGTTTCCATGTAATTGTCTAAATTTGTTTTCATTTGTTTTTCTACTAATTATATATTTTTCATATCTTTTTTCCAAAAATTTGATACCATTTGATTTATCATAGTTGATGTGTACGTAGGTATTTATAAGAGTAATTAGGTAAGTGTGGTATGTAATTTATTCTAGCTATATAATCTTTACCGAATATTTTTTCTAATATGATTTTCCTTATATCTATTATTCCTATATCCTTAATCACATACAAAATAAGTATTTTAAATTTATCTACCATTACATCAGACAAATAATTGTTCATTATCATATAATTGTTTTTTTCAAAATATTCCCTTCAATCATATACATAACAAAATATGGTCATCTTAGATTACTATATACTAGATTATTCTTAAATAACATGTTCTTCGGTCACTATTAGCATGGTAATCTGGATACTTTTTCCCTTAAACAGCGCCTCTGCTCTGGTTACTCCCCACTACGGCTTCTTGCCTTATTGGTTTCACCTTTAGGATGGCATAGTTCTTAGGGATTTTTCTCCTTTTTCGCTTTGCTAATAAACTTCTTAACATATTATTCTTCGAATAATTCTACTATAAAGTAACTAACATGAATTTATTTTATTATACCATGATTGTTAGGAATTATGAATTTAGCTATTCATAATCATAAATAAATATACCTGTTCGGATAGGTTTGATGTTTCTAAGCTTTGTTCCTCCATAGATTTTTCCATTGAAATATACCGGTTTTTAATAACTAAGCAAAATATTTATTGTGGACAAGAGATAGTATTTGAGTATTTGTGCTTCAACGCATGAAGGCTTGCCTCTTTCTGCTGCCTTCTATGCCTCTATTTATAATGAGAGCATTTACATGATTCTAAAAAACAAAAAGGTTTTACACGTTTCTATACATTTTTCTTAAGCTAATAAATGAAAATAAGAAAAAGTCAAAAAAGACTTGTAAAAGCTAATAAGAAAAAGTCAAAAAAGGCAGGCTACCTAACCTATTTACGTATTTCTTAAAGTTAACTGTTTCCTTACATGTTGCTTTCTTCCTTTAATGTTCTGTCTATTTTTGCTTCGTCTTTTTTTTATCTTTTTGTCGTATCTGTTGATTTTTTATCTTCTTTCCAGCTGGCATGCTTATCTTCTTGATTCTTTTATTCTAGGAGGACTTCTGGGATAATATTATCTTCTCCATTACATCTCAAACATTGATGGTCTGGATATTTGTGTCCAATTAGCTTGCAATATCTTGTCAATAATTCGTCTGAAATAAATCCTCTCTTAATTGTTCTTGCAGTAGATTGTTTTTCTGGGTTAAGTAATGTCATTATTCATTGTCTAACATCTTCCATATCTGCTTGTCGTAGTTCTTTTGAATTTGAATAAATCATCTGATGATCTCTTGAATAATAGCTCCATATTGGGTTTCCATTGGTATAATTATTTGCTAATTCTTGAATAATTGTAGCTAGTCCAATAAGTCGTTTATTTGCGTAGAAATCAGGTATTTCATTTCTGGATATCTCTGGCTGCTACACAATATCTTCTGGTATAATCATATCTCTGGTTAATCCTATTTTTACAACTTGTATAACTGGTTTTATTTTGTCATATAATATCTCTACTGGTGCAGTATAACATTTTATATAAAATAGATTTTCTTTGGTTATTCTTTCATAGGTGGTGAATATTTTATGTAATTCTTCCATAGTTGTTAGTTCTTCTCCGTCTTGGGTATATATGGTATTTAATAATCCATAACCAAAACAAGTTTTTATTAAGCTTGGGTTGATTTCGGGTAGTGCAATTAGCTTGTTGTAACCTTGTAATTTTTGGGTTATATAGTTTGTGTTTGGCTCTTTGATATCTGTGGCTCTGGGGTTAAGGTTTAGGAAAGCTTGTACTCTATAAATATTTTCTATGTATTTTTGGGTTGTATAGTTATAAACTTTTTTATCTTGGTTCAGACTATCTCGGTATGTGGTAATTTGTGGGGGTATGAACAAGGGGTCTTTTTGTGTTTTTGGTATGAATGGTTTCTCAAATATCTTATTCATATTCATATTTTGATATCTTTATCTACTAACTCGTCTGCTTGTACCTGCAATTGTAGATTGATAAACATTATGGGTTTTATGGAGTGTCCCAACGTCTCCTTCTAGATCTGGAATTGTAATGTCTTCCGATCGACATAGCTCTGCCCACTGCTGAGTTAGCTGATTTGTAGCTTTAGACTTCAGTTTAACTTCATTAGTCTTTAGCTTTTCTATTTCATTACCCATATTGTCCACTTTCATTGAAAGCGTAGTTAGGGTTTTGAGTATCTTTTCTAAAGCATTGTCTTCTATTATATTAGTCTGTGTAGCTTTGTCTTGATATGTAGTTTGCAATAACGTTTTTGTTAGTACTAATTACTTCAATTGTAAATGTAAAATTTAATATATTCAAGACTAATCTCCAAATTTCTTTTGTTGTAACTGAATTTTGTATTTTCTTTGTTAGCCACCAACGTACCTGTGTATTATCTGTTCGTACAATAAACTTGTTATATACAATATATGGCTCAAATGTTAATAATCAGTTATATAATGAGCATAATTCTTTTCTATTTATTTTCCATTTTATTTCTGTTTCATTAAATGTACCTGAGTAGTATCTACAATGGTGTTCTAATTTTTCTGCTTCATATCTGTATTTAAGTACTCCTCCATAACTACATTCACTAGCATCTGTTTCTACTATATACATAAATTTTCTATTTTCATCTGGAAATTGTAATTTTGGTAATTCTTTACAAAGTATTTTTATTTTCTGAACTTGTTTTTTATCTTCTTCGTTATAATTATATTCTACATCATTTTTTAATTTTTTTCTCTAAGGGTTTTAGATTTTCTGCTAATTTTGGTATATATATTCTCTTACTTGGTTCACTAATCCTAAGAATGATTGTAATTTCTTTTTTGTATCTAATTCTTCTTTTGAATTTATTATTTTTTGTACTATATGTTGTTGCATTTTTACTCCACTTTTATCTATTTGTATTCCTAAAAATTCTATCTGATTTTTCATAATTTCAGCTTTCTTTTCACTTAAACTTATTCCCGATTTTTCTATTATATCCGTAAATTGTTCCAATAATTTTAAATGTTCTTCTTTGGTCTTTGTATATAATAGTATATCGTCTATGTATATTATACAATTAGGTAGTTGTTTAAAATAACTATCCATAAAATGTTGATATCTACTTGGTGCATTTTTATATCCAAATGGTAGTACATTTCATTCATAAAATCCTTGTGGTACCGTAAATGCGGTTAATTCCTTAGATTCTTCTTCTAACTTTAGATGGTAAAATCCTGATTTACAATCAAATTTACTAAAATAATTATATCTTTGTATTTGTCTTATTTTTAATATCTTATTTGGTATTGGGTAATTATAAGTCATTGTTTTTGCATTTAAATTTCTATAATCAATAACCATCCTACTTTTTCCTCTTTTTTGTTCACTATGTTTATTTACTATAAATGCTGGGCTATTATGTTTACTATTACTTTTTTGTATATATTGTTTTTCTAATAATTCTTCTATATGCATTTTAAATTCTTTTAAATCATCAAAATTATATGTTAATGGTTTCTGGGTTATTATGATATTTTTATCTATTAATTCAATTTTTATAGTGGTTTTATGTTTTTCCCATCCTTTTAATGGATCTTCACTATATAATTGTTCTAATTTTTTCTTAATTATTTTTATCTTATTTATTGAAAATATAGTTATCTCCTTTTTATTTATTGAAAATACGACCAGTTCTATTGTATCTTCAGTATTTTTTATATTTTTCAATTTTTGTGTAATTTTTTCACTTCCTTTTATCCAATCAGTTTTCTTTCTTATTTTATTAATAACTCTTTTTACTCTTACTTTCTATTTACATGGTGTTGTAAACCACCAATCTATTCTAGTTATTATATATGGGTATAATTTATCTAAAAACGGCATTCCTAAAAGTATATCTTTTGATGTTAGCTCATAATTATAGATTTCTTCTATTGTTAATATTTTATCCCATACTTGTGTTTTTACATTCTTATCTTTATAAGTAATTAAGATTCCTTCGTTATTAAATCCTTTAACTATTATTGGTGTTTTTAATTTATCCCATTTACTTTCTGGTAAATAATTATATATACATAAATTGACTTCTGCTCCTGTATCTATCATAGGCGAATAATATCTACTGTAATATCCTTCTACTACTATCTTCATTAATACATATATTTTCATTTCATGTTAAAGCTCTTCTTAAGAATAATTTCTCTCTGTTATATGTTATGGTTAATTGTGTATGTTCTATATTATATGGTTTTACTTGTTCTAGCCATTTTATTCCTAATATTATGTCTGTTTTTTGCATTTCTTCTTTTACTTCAAATTCTATTTTTATTTTTCTTACTCCTATTATTATTTCTTTTTCTGCTATATTTTTAGTATTTATTAAACTTCTTGGTAGATCTGGGCATATATTATTGTCAGTTTTTATTTCCTCATTTTTTACTAGATATTTTGTTATATAATTTTCTTCTTGTCCTGTATTTAAGAGTATTAAATATTCTTTTTCATTTACCTTTCCTGTTATGTAATATTGGTTTGAATTATCCATTGAACTTGTTTCATAACTTGTTCTTTTTGATGAGCTTGATGATTCCGGTTTATCATAAGCTGTTTTTTTGTTGTACTTATTCTATCATTTATTATTTCTAGATCTTCTTCTATGTCTATATTTCTGTAACTATAATCATTATTATCAATTGTTTTTACGAATTGTTCAAAAGGGCTTTCTATTTGTATTTTATTAATTTTTTTTTTCCCGTTATTTTATGTTTTGTTGTTAATACATATAGATTTTTACATCTTGCCGTAAATATTTTACTTCCTGGGATTAATTCTATTCCTGATATTTTCCAATATAATACTAATGATTTGTCTATATTTTTATCTGTTACTGCTACTGAATAATTCGCACTTATTATAATTTTAAATTTTTGGTATATTAAATTTCCTTTTATGGCAGTTATTATACTTTTTTCTATAGGTTTTAAAAGTCTATCATCTGCTAAATATAATTCTATTGGTGTATCTATTCCTTCTCTAAAACATGTTTTTATTAATATTTCTGTACCTCCAAGGTGTACATATTTTATTGGGTCTCTACTTTTTATATCGTTTATCTCTTTATTAATTATTATTTTTGTTACTAGTGGTATACTAGCTTTACCTTTTGCATATCTACAGTCTATTACATGTTCCTTTTGGCTTACTACATAATATTCTTCCTTTTTTCTAGTAAATATATTTTTTATTGTTGGTATTTTAAATATTTTTTCTACACTTAAGTCTAACTCTTTTCCTTTTATTTCATCAAATACATTGTTATCAAATATTATTTTTTGATCTGTTCCTTCGTCATTTAAATATTCTTCTTTTGTTATTATTTTTATATCTTCTTCAGTCATTTAATTCATCTAATTCACTATCTATTTCATTATATGTTTCATTCTCTGAAATTTCATATATACTGTTTTCGCTTTCTAATTCGTAATCTATATAATCTATCTGCATATATTCTGTATTTTCTGATATTTATTTATTTATTGAGTTTTTAGGTAATTTACAATCTCTAGCTAAATGTCCTATTTTTCCGCAATTATAACAAGTACATTCCTTTATAGATTTCTTTTTCCAAATATGGTCTTTTATGTTTATAATTTTTTACATAATGTCTTTTTCTTGGTTTCTTATACTTATATTTTGATTTTTTGTATTTCTTATATTTCTTATGTCTTTTTCTTTTCGTATAATATCTTTCTTCACATCCAAATTGAGGTGATATTTTATCTTTGCAACATGCTAAATTTCTTATTAATGTTTTTTCCATTTTTATTTCTTCTCTGTATTTTTCACATAGGTTTCTATACCATTGTTGTAAAAAATTTATTCTTGCTCCTAGAGTATCTACTATATTTGTTTCATCCCAACTTTTTATTATTTTTGAACTAAATGGTTCAGGTAATTTACTAAAATATAATTTTCTTATTTCTTTACTTTCTTCTGTATTACATGCTCCTTTATAATAATATTATTTAAATGAGCAAGTATATTCATCTATGTAGCACATATTACATATGGCTAATTTTAACATTAAATTCTTATTTGTATCTTTCTCTTCATTTTGTTCTTCTTCTGTTGTTGTCATGCTACTAAATTCGTTTTTTATGGCTGTTTCATATTTTTTTAATAATTCTATAGGTGTTAATTTAGTTGTGGTTGTTGATGATGTTCCTTCTGTGGGTTTGTCAGTTCTTAATATTCTTTTACTATTTTCAGTTAGATTTAAAAACCATAATTTCACTGTTCCTATTAGTGTTTTTTCTATATATTCTGGTGCATCTATTACACTTATATTATTATCTAATAATTGTTTTGTCATATATCCTATCCATAATTGTATTGTTTTTCTGTATCTATTACACAATCTAAATCTAAAAAGTTATAATTTTTATTAACTATTTATTTTGGTGTCCATTTGTCATATTCATTCTTTAGATTATATCTTTTAAACTTATTCTTATAATATGTAGGTTTCCTTATTTCTGATGTTCTAGGTATTATATTTTCATCTTCTTTTTTATCAAGAGTATTTATTTCTGTGTTGATATTTTCTAAGTTTTCTTCATTAATTACTTCTTGTTTTTCATTGATTTCTAAATTTTTTGTATTTGTTAATATTTCTGTATATGTTTCACTATCTTCTGAATCATAATTATCTGTCTCTTCTACCTCTATATTATTTATTTCTAATTCCTTGTTTTTTATTTCTTTATTGTTTATTTCTAATTTTTCTTTAAATTGATTTATCTCGTTTAATAATTTTTGTTCTTTATCTTTTTCTTCTTTTTCTTTCTGTCTTCTTTCATACAGATCTTTTAACATTTGTAGTTCTTTTTCTAATTCAGCAATCCTACTATTTTTAGTTTCTTCTATTTTTCGTATTTCTTCTGTAGTTTGTTGTTTTATTTTATTTTTTTCCTTTTTTCTATCTATTTCTTCGTTTTCCCTTTCTATTCTTACCATAGCTGTCAATTTATCTTCTAATTTTAATTCTTCTTTTTCTAACATTAAATATAAATGTTCACCTATTTTCTTATATCTTCTTCCTAGATTAGAAAATACTATTTTTATTTTTAATCCTTCGTGATTTTCATATATTTTTTCATCTATTATAAATTTTTCTTTGTTCATTTTATTGTAAATTGTTCATGTTGATATATATATTCTAAACTATCTATTTGTGATTCTAAATTTGATATTTCATTTTTTTGTGCATTTTTTGAGTTTTTACTAACTCCGGCAAATATATTATAACTTAATCTTTCTATCCTTATTTTTAATTCTTTACGTTTTTCAGAAATAATTTATTTTAATTCTTTGTATTTTGGTACTTTATTCATTTGAACCATATCTATAGTATTTTGGTGGATATCTAAATCTGATTTTATCATAATTAGGTGGTATATGTTTCATTCTTCTAGATTTTAAATGGATTATTAATTTTGCTTCAATACTAGATATTAAGGTAATTAGGTAGGCTAGTCTTTGTGGGTTTTCTTTTGTTTTATTTAGACTTATATATTCTGAATAATTACTAATTAAAGATTCTTTAATTTTTCTAAAAGCTTCTCTGTTTTTAAATGGTCTTCTCATAATTAATCAACTTAAATTAATCTCAAGTAATTCCAAACTTAAATTAGTCTCAAGTAATTTCAATCTAAATTCAAACATGTATACTACTTCGGTTATTTTTTAAATAACTGGGCTCTGATACCATTTGGAGGGGGTGCGGATTAGGCGCGATACCATTACTAGATAATAAATAGATAATAAATACGTAGCTCTTAATTTAAATTAAATACTCTTGTAAATTTAATGTTACTTTAGTGATATATACCGGACTTCGAATTTAAAGACAAATTAAGTACATACTTGAACATACATATAAATTAGTTACCTTGTAAAATTAACTATTAGAATATAATCAATACATACATTCAATCTCATCCTGATCAAACCCAGCAGAAATACATACAAAATTATATACCCTCTTACACAAACTTCTTGTTGCTTATCTTATTATTTTCATACTACTACCAACATTCTTTTTGCTAAAAAAAAACAGAAATAGAATCTTACATGGTGAGAGAGAAAGTAAGTAGAATTTTTAATCTTTGTAAAAGGATCATCAATCTTCATATAGTTGATCAACATGGACAAAGACACCAAAGTCCCTTCTTCTTGAGGTTCATATAACTTTTGATCTATTTATCAAAACACATACTAATGTTTTTTCTACTATCTCTATTTTCTGTGTTTTCTAAATTCACCTTCAAATTGTTGGGTCATGGGTCTTTGTCCCTTCCAATGTGGATAAATGAAGCTCAATTTGGACCAACCCACTTTTTCTCATAGGCCCATTACTATAGGGCATATATATTGATCTTTTTAGGTCTTATTCACCATCACAAAAAGAGAGTTTACAGCAGCCAAAGAGAGAAAAACAAAGCTGATTTTCGTACCTAAATTTAAGCCACAACTGTCAACTTCAAATTGCGATTCCCACTTCGTTTCTTGTCCGATTGAGCTGATTTTTGGACTGCTTGTTCCTCTCATCTCAATCTTTGATTAGGAACTGACGTAGCTTGATTTGGTGGCCTGTAGCTCCTGTTCTTCATTCCCGAACAGTAGCTGCATTTTTTGTGCTTTCACTCCTTTATTTCTCTAGTGTTTGGTGTTGTGGTTTATGTATTGTTTCTTGTTGCTTGGCACTTGTTTTGTGGCCATTTTGGAAGACAATATTGTAACTCTTTGGTGATTATAGTGGAGGTTTTGGTTCATGGTTTTTTACTCTTCACACCGAAGGGTTTTCCACGTAAATTTAGTGTCTTGTGTGATTGTCTTTATTCTTGTCCTATCGCATTTGTGTGGTAATTCATTTGCTGCCATATTACTTTGTTTTGTTTGGTTTGCTTGTCTCCTCTTGGTTCAAGTTGAAAGGAAAAGTTTAGTCTTGGATATTTTCTGCTACTACCCTGTTGGGCTTTTTGATTGTGTGTCCGTCTTTCCTAACACAAATTCCTAACCAATAAACAATGACCCAGAAACAAATATTAGTTTTTTTCTCCTTTTTAAAATTAAAGAATCATATTAATATGACATAACCATAGTGAAACCTAGCAAGGATGGTGTGTACATAATTTTACTAATCATATTAATATGATATGAACATAGTGAAACCTCGGAAAGATGGTATGTGCAAAGTTTTACTCTTACTTTTTTAAGATAAGCAGTTCGTTTCAGTAATCTCCCTACTCAAGTAAAGTATATCAAAAGGAAAGTCCTACCTTAAAATAAAGAGGTTGTTTCTGATACAACTTCTACTCAAATAAAATGACTTCATTTTTTATTTTATTTTTGAAGAATCGGTATAATAAGATTGCAATTTTGTTTACCCTTAAAAGCCAATTAATTTTTTTGGTTGGAAATATTTTCCATCCTATAGCCCGTTCTGATTTCAACATTAACGTTAACGTTGGCAAAACTGTAGATTATATTTTTACACAAATTACTTTACATTTTCTTGACTTTCAGGCCATAAGTTGACATGGTAAATATGTCTTACTCTCAATTATCATATAACTAATATTTTTTTATTTTTTTACATTTTAAAGAACAAAAAGATTTGAATGTACAAAAGTATGTAAATAAATGTATCTAAACTATAGAACATATAGGGATACTGAATACTACTAACCTTTTTTTAAAGTATTTAACGTCTTGTGGCATCAGTGAACTACAAGATGATAAAACAAAAATATACTTTAATACAAGCACATCATAATTTAAATCACATACCTCTCGACATATTCGATTATAAGGATTTGGATGAGATGCATCTGTTTCTTAATCGCTTTTACATGTCTATAATCGGAAATCACATGTGTATCGAATTGTCTCGTCTCCTGACAACTATTTATACATATAGTAGTATTGAACTATCACATCATAATTTAAATCACATATCTCTCTCACAATATTCGTTTATAAGGATTTGGATGAGAGGCGCGCCAGTTTCTTGATCGCTTTTACATTTCTAAAATCGAGATTCACATGATTATAGGTTTGTCTCTTCTCCTGACTACTATTTATACATCTAGAGTAGTACATTGTTGCTTGTTCTTACTTCTAAATTCCTGTCAAACTCTCGACAGTTGGTGGCATTGCACGATCCTAATTCACCTCCTAATTGTGGGCTATTTGCACACAAAAATGTCTCCTCCGAAGGTTGCATGTTGTGCTAGCAAGGATGCCCGTTCTATTTACTTGCATGGACATGGGATACTGCATCTAATGTTAAAGTAAGACTGAAGCATGATCAAGACGAAGCTATATCTAGTAATCTAATTTCTTGGTCTACCTGTAATAAGTTAGCTAGTGTTGGTAACTAGTTTGTATTATCTAGTATTAGTAGTATAAATGTTCCTCGTCCTAGTAATATCCTAACAGTTTAACTAGTTTCCACTGACTGTGGAAATGTTTTTTACACAGTCACGTATTTTTTATCTTTCTTTTATAAAATACAAATATTATTAGTATTATAAGGCACTTAAAACTCTTAAGTTTATTTTACAGAGTTTGTTTAGGATTTTTTATTGACTTACCATAAATAGGAAGATTTCATCGTTCTTGTTTTATTTTATCATCCTTACTTTTACGTATCTCATTACTATACCATTTACCACCAACATTCACCATTGAAACAATTCATGGTAACTATTTATTTATTTATTATCTTTTTTAAAGAACTTCTCCAATTGAATAATATAGTTTACACTTTTAAGCTATATTTGTTTTGTTAATCTAACAAACATTAGTTATATGATGCAGGAGAAAAATACAGAAGGTATTGGAGCTTCACGTGAGGAAATAGAAAATAACACTATGACAGTCGTACCATTTACTCCCCAATTCAGTGATGAAGAATCAAGAGTGCCATATATCGGTATGAAATTTTAATCACCTGATGTTGCATATAAGTTTTATCTTGATTATGTTCATCGTAGTGATTTTAGTGCGTAAAAATCGAATCAGTAGATCAAGAACAGATAAATCAATAATAGGTCAAGAATTTGTTTGTTCAAAAGAAGAATTTAGCTCCAAAAAAGTCTCGAAAATAATATGCAACAAGATGAAACTAGAGAAGGATACAAAGTGATGATATATTTGTCGAAGAAAGAAGAAGAAAAATGGGTTGTTGCTAGGCTGGTCTCAGATCATAATCATGAACTTGCTTCTCCATATAGTCAAAAATTCTTACAGTCGAAAAGGAAAAAGTCAGAGGCTGAAAAGAATCTTATTGATTAATTAGATAATCCAGGTGTTCGTCCTAGTAAGATTGCATCGGTATTAATTACCCAGGCCGGGGGTGTAGGGAATCTCAATTTAACTGGATGAGATATTCAAAATTATTTAACTACTAAAAGGCAAAAGAATCTTGAGAAAGAAATGTTCAATTGATGTTGAAGCACTTTTAAAAACTCCAATCTGAAAGTCCGGACTTCTTTTATGCAATATAGATGGATGCAGAAGGCCACTTAGTGTAACACCCCGATTTGCTGAACCGGGAACGCTACACGGTGCTCATGACCTCGAAGGACCACAAGCTAACTCATGACTGATATCTGTACCTGTATACTGCATAAAATACTGAATAATGCGGAAACATACACTGAAAGTCCATAAGGTTCAATACTGAACATAACATGGATGAGTTAACATCTGTGGGGTAATACAATACCCAAAACAAAAATGTAAACACTGAATTCTGAAACACAATAGTCTGCATCTAGTCTGAAAGCCTCTATTGTCTGAATAATCTGAATAAGGAGTTGATGGGACATGTCCCCAACTAATAACTAATCAATGAAATAGTGGAGAAATAATCATGTCCTCGAAGGATGAGGACTCACTTCTATTCTGACTGCTGAGACTGGAATCTACTGCTGATCTGGAACTCGTGTCTCTGAACCTATGGTGTAACATAAAAAGAAAGCACCATAGCGCAAAGGTATCAGTACAATGGAATGTACTGAGTATACATGTGAGGTATGCTAATACAAGGTTAACATGCATAAATAATGCTAGCTGACTGTCTAACATGAATGCGAGAATGCTTACATAAATACATAACTGTAACTGACACTATCATATTGTGATTACTAAATCTGAATACTGATGACATGACATACTAATAACTGATATAACTGATAGCATAAATAGATGTATCTGAATATAACTGATAACATGGGTGACTGTATCTGACAGTCCTGAATGTGATGGAACTATCTGAGTTCCTTACTGTATCTGAGTCGACAGTATCTAACAGTCTTGAATCTGAAAAACTATTTGAGTTCT
Organism: Capsicum pubescens; assembly: GCA_030864215.1. Taxonomy (NCBI): domain Eukaryota; kingdom Viridiplantae; phylum Streptophyta; class Magnoliopsida; order Solanales; family Solanaceae; genus Capsicum; species Capsicum pubescens. The sequence continues at coordinate 214,915,469 of CM061548.1, forward strand.
TTTACTGAGACTGGTACTGAAACTGTGGGAAGTAGTATTTAATCGACATTCCCCTGCTACGCCATTATGGCTGAGTTGGGGTCCAATCTGGAACCCCAATTGGAAGGGTGTCAATACCGCGCCACTGGTAAGGACAAGCCGTGGGCGACCCTTATCTGATAGTGTTCCTAAAAGAGAACGGTGGGTCCCTTATCTGACAGTGCTTATCCACCTCATTAACCCTCATCGGATAGTGTTGATGTCTCAACCTATGCTGGCTACATAGTTCTGGAACGCAAGGATGACTTTTAAGGGTCACACCCTCATCTGATAGTGTGTGTCCCCATCCTTGGGTTCACTCGGTGCTAATTCCTACTCCCATCTGAATGGACACTGAACATGATTTACTGAACTTAACATGAGTTGAGTTACTAAGTTCCATTGACCGACGGAATACTACTGATATCTGACAACTGACTGAGTCATGAGATCATGGAGATTTTTCCTGTGTCATAAGACTATCTGAAGTCTAAGGATTCATAGCTTGATTGAGAGTATCGTGAAAGCATGGCATGGCTCTAGGTACACAGCTAATGTTTCGAGTACAAATACCCCTAGGACTCGATGGAAGAAAACTGACAAAGCATGACTTACTTGAATACATAATAATTATCATAATACATTTACTGAAGCATTTCATCAAACATGTGATAGGCATAAGCTTGTACGTACATGGGAATTTCATGATATCATGCTAATTAGACACTTTCCCTTCATCTAGGCGTTCAACCAAACACATAGAATGTGTAAAATTACCCATATTTACTCTTTTTCAAAAAAAAAAAAATGCCAAAAGTAATCAAATTTGCCTAAACTTTCAGTTTTTGCAAAAGAAAAAAATAAAATTTAAAAGGTCAAATTTGCCTTCTTTTTGAAACACAGATTTTGTCAAATTGGCCAGATTTACATTTTTCGCAAAATGGCCAAATTTGCATCTTTTTACAAAAATGATCAAATTGCATTTTTTGCAAAATTCGGCCAGGATTTATTTTTTTATTTTCTTTAAAAAAAGAATTCAAAGTCTTTTTTGATTTTACAAAATTTTAACCCTCTTTTAGTTTTATTTTTTAATTTGGTGAAAAAGTATCTATCTAAGTGTTAATTTCACGGAAGGACAAATATAAAAAAAATTAACTAAATATTTGCAAATCATATTTTTTAAGTTACTAGTGACGAAAGCTTGATTAGCAAGCAAGTATCTTCTTTTAGAATGTCAAGTTCTCAAACACTCAACAATATTACATACTAGTAAATTTGGTTGCGCTTCGCGCAGTATTAAAGAAATAAATTAGATTCATGAAATTTTAAAGATTTTTTTCAACCTTCAAATTCAAATAAATTAGATTCCAAATACTAATTTATTTAACACTTAATTTCGTGTTTAATAAACGACAATATCGGAGGAAAAAATTAAAATTAGAAGTAATGTAATAATTAATGTGATAACTCCATAGTCATTCTCCTATTATAGATAAAGATTGCGGTGAATTTCTTCAAAAACTCAAATTTTCTGTAAATTACTTTTGAAAAAATTAGTAAAATTAACATGATGTACTATTGGCACATCTTTATTTGGAAACTACTCCATTGAAACAAAAAAGAATAACAATATGAAGAAAAAATGATACTATAAAAAAATATATTTATTGTTATGTTCCTCTTATAAATTCATGACCTGTAGATGATTATCGTGGATTTCTCTTCCTAGTTTGCAAATCAAATGACAACATTTGATTCTGTTGTTTCTGCATGCATATTTATCATATCATCAATCATAATGTATTAAATGTTTGTGCAGTGTGAAAATTAAAGAATGAGACTCTAGAGACTTAAGTAATTATGTGTATAGACTTTAGTGTTATTTAAAATTAAAACTTATAATGGAGGATTTGTAACTGAAAGTGGATCAAGGAAGCAAAGAACCTAATCACGCAAATTGAATCTCCTTGATTCGTGAACAACAATCAATTTTTGTGACGAAAAAAGTGATTAAATAATTTTGTAGAGAAATAAAGAAGAAAAAGATAAAAAAAGATAAATACGAGTCATGGTCATAGCCTAAGAAATGTATTACCTCATCACTTATATGTCTCATTTTATTAGATTTATAGATCACGATAAACACTTGTCATACCTTCAAAAATAAAATAATTAACTCAAATTCAACCACATACTAATCAAGTGAAAGTTAATCTGAACACTGTAACTATCACACACACATACACACTCCCAAAAAAATGACAATCCAAGTACTTTACTATTTCAGTTTTAAATCATTCAATTAGGAGAAGCCTTAAACAAAAATTAATAACATAACATATTCAATTAAAATTAATGGAATAAGAAATAAAGACAAAGGAAAGTAGTAATAATTAATATTGTAATTTTAAACATTTCTAATAATAATAGAAAAAGTCTTAGATACATATTTAAAACACAAAGATCAATAGCATAACATATCTAACTAAAATTAATGAAATAGAAAATAAAAACAGAAAATAAAAACAGGAAGAATTGATAAGTAGTAAAGAAAGAATGAAAAAAAAAATTATATAGCAACAATGAAAAAGATTTGAGATACATATCTTAAACATACAATTTACCTAAATGAAGAAAGAAGAAAAGAAAAAAAAAACTTGGAAGAGAACATAAGATGAAGAAGAGTCTTCATGAAACTAAATATAAATTTATATAGACAAAGTAATAGAATAATATAAGACATGATAAACTTACTAATTAAAGCTTGGAGGTTATGGACATGAACATAATGGGAGTTATGAATATTATTAAAGATAAAAATTAAAGGTGTGAATCATGTGTAATTACTCATTGTAAATATATTTAAATAAAAAAATAAATATTTATAATATTAAAAGATATTGTCATTTTGTAATTAGAAGAAGGTGAAAATGAATAAATAAATAAATAAATAAAGTTATTGAGAGTTTATATTAAAGAGATGTGAGTTACGAATAATTACTCATTTTAATTGATATGTGAAGAGTTTTTGTTGTAAATGTTCCTTCATTAATAAAATATTTAATTGTAATAAATTAAGTAATTTATTTAATTTTATAATAAAATAATTGATTTAAATAATTAAAAAGACCAATAAAAGAAGAAAAAATAATTAAATCATAAAAATAAATACTTACAATATTAAAAGATATTGTCATTTTGTAATTAGAAGAAGGTGAAAATAAATAAATAAATTTATTACGAGTTTATATTAAAGAGATGTGAGTTATGAATAATTACTCATTTCAATTGATATGAAGAGTTTTTGTTTTTGTTTCAAATGTTCTTTCATTAATAAATATTTAATTGTAATAAATTAAGTAATTTATTTAATTTTACAATAAAATAATTGATTTGAATAAGTTATGTATGTGTATGTATATATATTTATGTATGTATTGATATATTGATATATGATAGGATATATGATTAATAGAGTTAGATATAGTGACTTTTGAATTTTCTTTAAACACATAAAAATTTAAAATGAGAAGAAAACTCAATACATATATATATACTAGTGTTGGTGTACGCGCCTTGCGCGTGTACCTCACTTTAATGAGTTCAAACATTATACTAAATATGATATTTGTTTAAATAGTAAAGATGAATATAATAATTAAATTTAATATCTTTTGAGTATGTAAAGATAGAGAATTTATTTATTAAACCTAATCTTTACCAAAAATATTTTTAAAAGTCGATCCTATCATCTGTAAATTGCAACAAAGCAATACAATGATAGAGACATCAAAATAATACAATTAAATCTAATCTTTACACACAAAAAAAAATTTAAAGTCGTCTGACACTAATCTATCACCTATAAACAATAACAAAATAATACGATAATAAAGATATCAAAATAATACAGCTAAGGGTTAGAAAATCAAGCATCCACCAATCTAGACATGCAATCGAATCAAGTTAAATGAACATCAATCATATTCTCCCAATAGGCAAATCGGTTTGTTTTCTAGTTTAATGTAGATCGCAATATTTATAGAAATATTTTCCTTAATAGAGTCCTATTTTAGGAGTATTTTTCTAATTGAACAGTAGAAAGAAAAATATTAATTAATTCTCTTACCATATATTTTAGTAAGTCTAGTAGAAAGAAAAATATTAATTAATTCTCTTTTCATATATTTTAGGAGTCTCATATATATTAGGAAGTCTAGTTAATATAATAAAAAAAATTAAATAATAAATTAAAAAATTGTGAAAAGACAGTTTTGTCTAAATTAGAGTCTTTTAATGAAGGGCAAAAAGTTTAAATCACTTTTCTAAGGGTTTTCACAGTTTTAATATACTAGTTTAGGTGTACGCGCCTCGCGCGTGTACCTCACTTTATTGAGTTCAAGCGTTACACTAAATAGGATATTTGTTTAAATAATAAAGATGAATACAATAATTAAATTCAACATCTTTTGGAGAATTTATTTAATTAAACCTAGCCTTTATAAAAAAAAAATCAAAGTCGATCGATATTCATCTACCACCTGTAACAAAATAATACGATGATAGAGACACCAGAACAATATAATTGAATCTAATCTGTACACAAAAATTTCCTCAAAGACATCTGACACTCATCTACCACCTGTAGACTATAACAAAATAATACGATAATAGAGATATCAAAATAATACAACTAAACTTTACCTTTACACAAAAAAATCTCAAAACAGAGATATAAAAATAATACAATTAAATATAACTTTTACCAAAAAGATTTCTCAAAGCCGAACGACATTCATCTATCACCTGTAAATTCCTCTACGACCTGTAAACTACACTAAAATAATACAATAGTGATCACAAAGCTTCAGTTTTAATGAAAATAATTCTTGTCTGAGCAAAAATTTTGACACTAAAGAATGACTTGAATGAAAACAAAGAATATATATATATATATATATATATATATATATATACATACACGTTGAATTCTATTATGTTGACAAAATAGTAAAGAAGTTGAAGGTTAGAAAATTAAGCATCCATCAATCTAGATATGCAAACGAATCAAGTTAGATGAACATCAATCATATTTTCAGAATATGTAAACCAGTTTCTTCTCTAATTTAACGTGTATCTCAGTATTCTTCAATTTAACGTGTATCTCAATATTTATAGAAGTATTTCCTTAATAGAGTCCTATTTTACCACGAAACATGGAAAGTTATACATATTCCTTTATACCGTATATCTTAGAACTTCTTAATTATTAATTCTTTTAGTAAGTTTTTGCCCATAATATTAAATATTAAATATTTAAAAGTAATTAAATAAATATACATTTTAAATATTAAGAATAATAGCTAAAAAAATCATGACAGTCAAACCCCTACTCCTAAGCATGCATTAATGAGGATTCTACTTGGTTAAAATAATACGAAATTTATTCTACAACGAATTCTTTTCGTAATATTTTGCTATTTTTGCCTTTAATTTTTTAATTGTTGGTCACGAAACCTCACATTTAAGAGCCTAATGCATTAAGAAAGATACTTCTAGTTATGATAGAAAATTAATCCTAACCAAAAGGACTCCTAAACGTGGAAAAAGAAGAAGAAATAACATAATTATGTGTTCATTTTTTGTAGCAAAACTAACACACTATGAAAAGATATTCGTAAATTAAGAGAAAAAATTAATCACCCACTATGTTCCACCAAAAATGCATTAAAATCTTATATTTTATTAAGAAATCATGATGTTTTTTTAAACCTTCGTAACTTGAATAGTGTTGCATATTGTCAATATAAACAATAAATAATAAATATTTGTATAAAAAGTAAAACTTGCGACAATCAAAAAGAGAATCACTATTTTCGTAAAATATAGTTGATTGATTGTTGATATGAAGGAGTTCGTACCAATATTGACTTAAGATGGTATAATGTTATATATATATATATATATATATATAAAAAAAAAAAGATGAATCTTTGATTTTTTCTGCAACAATATTCTTGTTTTACCCAATTTATTTTATAAAGAAATAAAGAAAGACAGAAAGGATGATGATAGTGAAAACAAGAAAACAACTTGAATGAAAATCAAAACAAGAAGAATACCCAGCAGTAGAAAAAGCTATGTTTGTAGAAGAAATCAGGACTCCTTTTCCTTAAATTTCACATGATATTTTAGTATATTTATATCTTGTTTAGTATTGTTTTTCCATATTTGGCGTGCATACATGTATTTTATTTAATATCAGTTTTCCATGTTTAGCGTATTAGTTTAGTACTTTATTCCTTATAGGAATTAGTGTTGTGTTGTGCATTAGGAGTGTCCCAAATTTGTAATGTTTTATTGGATTTGTAGGCAAAATTTATATTGCTTTATTGGATTTATAATTTAAATAGAATATGCAAAAAGACGATTTTGTCTAAAGAAAAAACTTTTAATGAAGGGCAAAAAGTTCAAACGTGATTTATAAGACCTTTCACACTTTTAAGATAATAGAGATGGAGATAGAGATTATAGATATAAAGACATCGAAATAACTTAAACAAGCTTAAAGAGTTAATCAAGCAACATCAAAGAGAAAACACATTTCAATATCTGAAAGCTTATGAAATTACATTGTAAAAAGTAAAGGAGAAATTCCTAGAATAGTGACAACAAAGCAACAACGAAAGTCAAATGATAATCAAGACTAGTTGAAGCAACAACACAATCGAAGAATTTTTTTCTCTCTTTTTTTTGTCTTTTATTTTTTTTGAAAAAGTTCTCTTGAAACTTCTAAGTCTCCTTTCTAGAAATCTTCAATTGTGCCTATCTTTAAAATAAAAGAAGAGAGATTTAAATAGATTGAAAAGATAAAACGCTTTTCTTTCTTGAAAATTCAAAGACCAATGCATGCATGAGTCTCTTTCTCTTTCAAAGGACCCACCCAAAGTGACCAATAAAAAATTTCCTGTTACTTTTTTTTTTCTTTTTCCAAGAGAAGATAATTGAAAACGACATAATTACCCTCTAGAGGGCTCATTCTCTTTTTATTAAATATTTAAATAAAAGAAAAGTGCTTCATCTGAAAATAAAAAATAAGCTCATTAAGTACGACCATCACATCCCGATAAATTACATAAATAACTTTTATAATGAATAATTTTATTTTTTTGTTTTCCATAAAAAATTCTTACAAAATTAATTTTCTTTTATTTCAATATATAGAACAAATACATATATGCTCCTCTATATCTCAAATATTTCTAAACAACTGCATATTTATTTTTCTTTCAACTTCTATTTTTCTCTTTTTTTATTTTACTTTGATTTTTATTTTTATTTTAAAAAAAAAAATCTCAACTCTTACTTTTTTTCTTTTCTCCTCTCGACCTTTATTTTTTTTTTAGTTTACTTTGATTTTTATTTTTTATGTTTTTTTTAGTTTTTCTCAACCTTTACTTTTTTTTGTTTCCTCCTCTCAACTTCTATTTAAAAAAAAAAATCTCTTTTTTATTTTTCTTTTCTCTTTTTTTGCTCAACTTTTATTTTTATGTTGTTTTTTTCTCAATGTTTACTTTTTCCTTTTCTCCTCTCAACTTCTATATTTTCTTGTTTTTCATTTTCTCTTTTTTATTTTCTTTGATTTTTATTATTACTTTTTTAATATTTGACTTCATTTTTTACTTTTTCCTCAACCCTTATTATTTTTCTTTTTTTTTCTTCGATTCCTTTCAAACAATAATTTACGCTCCATGGGCAAGAGTTGATACTACTACATTATATCTTGATTTATGATATGTTCTATAAATCTTGTCTTACAGGCAAGACTTAGCCCAAGAACTTTCAAACAATAAGTTATGTCTCACGGGCAAGAGTTGACACTAGCTCGTTATGTCTTGATTTATGAGACGTTCTATAACTCGTGCCTTAGAGACACAACTTATTTCACGAATTTTCAAACAACAAGTTACATACATTAGCAAGAGTCAATACAACCACACTGTATTTTTTTACTTATGAAATACTTTAGAATTCTTGACTTAAAGAAAAGACTTAGCTCAAGGACCATCAAACAATAAGTTATGCCCCATGGGCAAGATTTGACACTATCATATTGTGTATTGATTTATGAGATGTTTTATAGATCTTCCCTTAGAGGCAAGACTTAGACCAAGGGCTTTCAAACAATAAGTTACGCCCCATGGGCAAGTGTTGACACTACCACATCATATTTTGATCTATTAGATATTCTATAAATCTTACCTTAGAGGTAAGACTTAACCCAAGGACTTTCAAACAACAAGTTACGTTCCATGGACAAAAGTTGACACTACCATATTGTGTCTTGATTTATGAGATATTTTATAAATCAAGGACTTTCAAACAATAATTTATGTCTCATGGGTAAGAGTTGACACTACTACATTATGTTTTGATTTAAGAGCACGATTTGGTTAAAGGACTTTCAAACAACAAGTTATGCTCTATGGGTAAAGGTTCACACTACCACATCGTGTCTTGATTTATGAGATGTTCTATAACTCTTGCCTAAGAGGCAAGACTTAACCCACAAGTTATGACTCATGGGCAAGAGTTGACACTTCGACATTGTGTCTTGATTTATGAAGTGTTCTATTAATCATTCCTCTAAGACAAGACTTAGCCCAAAAACCTCCCACAAAAATAGGTTATGCCCAGTGGGCAAGTGTTTTTTTGTTTTGTTTTTCCATCCGTTGTTCGGTACTCGCATTGGAGTCTGACTATTCCGTATTCACACCACGTTATTTCTTGATTTATGAGATGTTCTCACTCTTTCCTTGGAGGCAAGACTTAACTTTAGAATTCGCAAACAAGTTATGCCCCACGAGTAAGACTAGACACTACCATATTGTGTTTTGATTTATGAGATGCTCTATAAATTTTGTATAGCAAGACTTATGTCAAAGGACTTTCAAACAACATGTCATGCCCTTAAATTTACTTTGATGTAAAAAAAAAGATTCCTGTGGGAATTATCCAATTTTCTATTTATTAGCAAAACATAATAGAAGTTGAGAAAAAAAAAAGAGGAAAAAAAGAAAGGTTAAGAAAAAATAAAAAAACAAAAGAAAAAGAAGAAAATAAAGATTGAAAAAAATAAAACTGCAATGTAAAAAACAAAAATAAAGTTTGAGAAAAAAGAAAAAATGAGAAACGATAAAAATAAAAAATAAAAGAAGAAATAAAGGTTGAGACAAATGAATTAAAAAAGAAAAAAAAAGAAATGAAGAAATAGCTAATGTTTGATAAAAAAAAAAGTAAAAGCAAAATAAAGATTAAGACAAACGAATTAAGACAAGAAAAAAATCAAGGAAAACAAAAAGGCAAAAAACAAAAAAATAGAAGTTGAGAGACAGATGAGTATGGAAAGTTTAAAATCATTTGATGTATAAAGGGATAAAAATATACTTATACAATACATAGAAAGAAAGGAAGACTAGTTTTTAAAGACATTGTTATGGGGGACGAAAAATCAAAGTCATCCACTATGAGGGCTATCCCATCTAATTTCTTGATCACATCCTAGTTATTCTTGGCGCAAACTCATCAGAACAAATCAACCCACAAACGAAAAATTCACCCACCGAACCTCATTTGGAAGATCAAACTACGCTAGAAACTTAAACAAAATAATTAATTAAAAATCTAAAAATAAAAACAAAATCTACAAGTTTCAAGAAAATAAAACAAAGAAAGGAAAAGAAATAACTAATAATAATGATAAAATATGAAAACAAAATCACTATAAATTTTGATAAATAATAGTAGTGACGGATTTGGATAGAGGATGAAAAGAGGAAGAGATATATATTTTTAGGATGAATAGGGATCGCTGAAAAATTCTTTGGCGGAGTTTTAACAGGAAACTTATATCACTACTAAAAAAACTATAAAAAATACCTAAAATAAGAAACCTAAAAATAAGAGACCTCACGAGGTCACTTATTTCCTTAATTTTTTTTTATTTTAAAAAAGTATGTAAAATAATAATAGTGATATTCTGATATCAAAAATAAATTCTGAAAAAACGTACGCCTAAACATTTAAAATTACATTAAAAGAAATTATAAATAGTCACCTCGTGACATCTGTTTATTTTGGTCAAAGTGATCAAGAAATTTTTTTAAAAATACAATTTTTTTTTATTTAATAAAAAGAATACAAACCCCAACACTCATTTGCGTAAAACAGTTTTCAAGCCCACCTCCCTCTTTCTCTCTCAAAATCCTTTTGCCCAAATCACTCAAATAGGCCAAATCACCTTTGTTGCGATCTACCAAGGAGTGCAGTAAGTTGAGTATTTTTTTTTCTATCTGCATTGAGTGACTTGTTATTTTAATTTCTAGTTTTTCAGCATTTATTTTGTCTATTATTTTGACTGTTCTGGTGAAGCTATCGATTATATATTGCTAATGGTGCTCTTGATTGTTTAGGTTATGAGTATTAGGTTAAAATTTTAGATGATTTGTATCCATTGCTTTAATTTGTTTGGTATTACTGATTTAGGATTTTCTAGTATGGATTTAGCAAAGTAGAAAGAAAAGTCTCGATATAGTCAAAGTAGGCTAAACAAATTAAAATGGAGGGATTGGAAAGTAGTTCGGATTTAGGATTTTCTAGTGCGGATTTAGCAAAGTATCCATATAGTCAAAGTAGGTTAAACAAGTTGAAACAGAGGGACTAGGGAGTAGTGGTTTTTGTTAAGCTCACATTAAGTGAAATTAAGATGATTTTCTTCCCACTACTTCAGTTTGTTTGGTATTAGTGATTTATGGTGTTCTAGCATGGATATAGCAGAGGACAAGACACCGTAGAAGCAAAGTATCCATATAGGATATATTAGCTAGTTTGGATTATGGTTTAGTCAGTTAGTTATTATTGGTAAACTCACATTTTGTAAGGTGTGGGATTTAGAGAATTCATAGTTTAAGGTATGTCTAATTTTTCCCAAAATATTAATTGTTAAGTGCTGAAGAAAAAACAGGCCTTGATGGAGCGGAATGGACCTTGGGGATTCATATGTCAACCCCAATTAGTTTGATTAGGGATTCTCAACGGGATTTAGAGAATTCTTAGTTTTAGGAATTCTTAAGATGCCAAAAGTGAGGTTGAGATGGTTCAAGAATGTGAGGAGGAGATACATAGATGCCCCAATTCGGAGGTGCGCGAGGGTTGGCTATGTATGATTTCAGGCGGGGTAGATGAAGGCCAAAAAATATTGGAGGAAAGTGATTAAACGTGACATGAAGCAATTACAACTTATGGAGGACATAACCCTAGATATTAAGGTGTAGAGGATGTGAATTAGGGTAAAAGGTTAGTAGGTGGGAATTCATCCTTTCTAGTAGGTAGGAGTGCTTTGTTCGTAGCCGTGCCCGTAGTCGTGAGCGTTATGCCTATGTCTTAATCCAGAGGAGGTCTCTTAATTTAAGGTTATTAATAGATTATGCCACCTTCCAATTGGTTTGAAGTGTGAAATATTGACCTTGACAGTTTCTACTTCATTAAGAAATACTTGATTTGATTTTCTATTGATGAAAAGATACTATTAGCCTCTCCTTCATTGTGGTAAAAGTAATACATACGTACACTCTTTCCTCCCCAGACTTACTTTGTGGGACTACATTGAGTATGTATGTTGTTGTTTGCCAAAAATATGCTATTAATTTATTCACATGGATCTTTAAGTGATAGTGAAATGTCTTTTCAAAATGAAGAGAATCAATAAATGTAGAAAATTCTTAACAGTTAAATACTGTCAACAGAATCTTAACGAAGGCTGAATACATACATAGACACTTACATTTTTCTGAATTCTTCACCTAGCTGCCTGAACTAAGCCTATAACCTATTGAACACTTGATCTATGATCAAAATCTGCCTATTTGATGCATCTGGCTGATGTTGCACGTAGCATGGATATCACATACATTAATCACGTGAATGCATTGAAAATGAGCTGCCATGAATTTTTTCCCTCCTCATTCAATTCTTCTCTCATCTCTCTCAACAAAATAAAACCCATTTTCCATCTATTTTGATCGTAAATCTCCACCAATAAACCACCGGCGTAACCCTTTTTCCCATGACATAAGCAAAAACCAATTCTTCACCACCACCATTATAGACCAAAAATGACTTTGTTGCCATCATCTTTCTTCTCCTCTCTCTTCTCCAAAAACAAGTACAAAAAATAGAGACCCAACACATCATAGACCTCATGGATCTCTCTCTAAACTCCCGAACAATCTGCCATGCTTGAAATCTATATCCAACTATTAGTTCCACTGGTCAAGTTTTCTCTTAGAAAATGGACAGCTTCCGCCACACTTAATATGGAGTTCTAATTAAAGGGATTTGAATTTGTTGTGTGTTTTGGACCTTGGAGAGTCATGCATCTTTTTAGCTTTTCAAGAAAGCTTTGAATTTTAACTAATTGTTTTTGTTGAGCATAATGCCATATCAACAACTTTATGATTATTTTTTCCTATAAATTTAAGAGCTTTATAAGATCTACCTATAAATTACTTCCTCATTCATTTTTACTTGTCTACTTTATTAAATGGGAATGTATTTGCTTTTGTGATGGTACCTACTGGATAATTTGGGTTATTGGATGGTAGAAAAATAAAGTTTCTTGTTGTGGAATTTGATACATTTATGAATGAAAAATATGGTGATGTGAACGGAAATCATGTTGGTGTTGACTTAAACAATTTTATATCTATGAAACGGAGTAATGTGAATGGAACATAAGGAGTACAAAAAGTTCATAGTAGTGATAGATAAAGCTATAAGGTGCTGGAAAAACAAATACAGTAAAAGGTAAAAACACAAGAATTTTACATGGAAATCTAAGAAGGGAAAAACCACGGCTTGTCCTCACAAGCACCGTAAGAAATTCACTATAATCAACCTCCCGATTACAGTCTAGATTTCAGCCTACGTCTAGGCTCCTTTTGCTTGTAGAAACTCTACTATAAGTTCATCGTGGTAACTCTACCAAGGACTCTCTATGTTAATTAACTCTAATCAACCTCACACTTAGTCAACTCTACCAAAGCACCTCTTTCAACAAAAGAAGACACTACTCTTATAACATGAGTAGTTCAGTTATAAATCATTAATTACTCAAAAACACTCACTCACTCATTAAGCATACTACAAAGATAAGAATATTAGTAATGATTGAGTAATCTTAGAGTTTTTGCTACCTTTCCTCACTCTTTAGAATTTGCAAAACTAATTTGATAAAGAAATGCCTCTTTCCTTACATAGTTGAGTGATGATTAGGGTTGAAAGATCAATGGACCAACAATGCTAATCAGTATAAAATAGCACCTTCAAGTTTGTTACACAAGAGGACAAAACTGTGCAGACAAGCGTGTCAGCTGTACTGTATCTTGCACATTCAGGGACCTGGTCCCTTATAGTTAGCTGCTCATCATTAAAATTACATATAGCAATTTTCCCCTTTTTGATGATGACAAACCAACCATTCATATTTAAGCATCAGTACACATTCATCACATTTAATAAGTGTGATTACCACCTGAAGATGAATATTCCCCCTATCATTATGCTTTCTCCATCATGCAACACTGGGACCTGATCCTTTGTTGTCAATTGCTTATCAAGTTTTAATTACTTTCTTTATGCACCATGGCTTATTTAGTGAATTTGCATATTTCCCCTATCATTATGCCCATATACCTTCACTGTAGCTCATCACGTCATTTTTCCCCTATCAACATGTATAGTTTATTAAAACTTTCCAATTTTCCTCCTTTGAGATCCCTTCTTTCATATGAGATTAATGAGTATTCTCATTTTGGAATCATTGAAAAGTGAGAATAGTAAACCAAAAGTAATAGTAAGCACAAATTAGTTAATTTATGGCCACTGGGGTAACACTAATCATGAAGAACACCTTTAAGGTAGAACCAGATAAAGAGTACAAAAGTAAGAACGCATTCATGTCCAACAGATTATGTATCATTTCAGTGCAAGAATTAGATTTCAAGTTCTATAGAATAAGCCTCAGAAATTGGAGAAAAAGGTGGAGAATTATGGAAGAAGATTTGGAGACATGAGGTCATCTTAGGACAGTGTAATATTTCAAGTTCAAAAGCCTCATTGGTTAGAATTACAACCTTCATCTTGAGTTCATCACTTTTCTTGCACCAGCACTCACCAAATTTCTGCGTTTTCTAGCATTTGTCTTTTATTTTTTTCTTATACAAGCCCTGCTAAGCTTATCTCAGGATTTTTTTTCTTAGGACCGGGTCCCTCAGAAATCTAGTGCCTATTATAGGATGTTCAAAATTTACAACGAGGCTTTGTTTTCAGGTTGTTATTTTGTTCCTTATACCATCCAAAATTCCTTTCACACTGCCAAAGGAGTAATATATTTTTGGTAAAAATCTCCAATGGAAGAGCAAGTGAAGAAAAAGATTTGTCTTTGGATAATTTAGATAGTTGAGTTGAGTAGAGTCCATGGGGTTAATGCAAGGATAAAATTGATTTTAGTTTTGCCTTAGACAAGTTTTCTAACACGGAGAGAGAAAATGTGGCCTTTTCTAGCAAAACAAGAAGAAAAACATGCACATTCATTATACTAAGCTGAGATATAGGGCCAAGTCCCTCTCTTTCTTAGAGTGATTTCTTAAATTTGTGCATACTTCATCTATTTTCTTCCAAGGTTGTTCCCATGGGTGTATATCTATATCGATATGATACTGGGTTAGACTAACAAATATATACTTTATCAAGAATGCCTGTCTCCTGATCATAGCCAATTTTGTGAAGAACTACTTATTCATATGGTAGGTTAGGTTATTTTGATCAAGCCTAACTTCAGCCTGTTCTTTATAAATTGTTCCTTGTGAAGTGACTTAGTAAAGATATTTGATCCTCAGTCTTGCAGAACTTCATGCAAATTGCCCCTTTCGCAATATTGTCTCTTAGGAAGTGATGCCTCACATCAATGTGCTTAATCCTTTTATGTTTCATTGGATTCTTAGCCATATTTAGAGCACTTGTGTTGTCACATATTAGAGGGATATCTGAGACAATGCCAAAGTATTTCAATTATTTCTTGATCCATAGCAGTTGTGCACAACAAGAAGCTACAACAACATATTAGCCTCAACAGTAGATAGAGCAACTAAATTTTGCTTCTTCGAACCCCAGAAAATTAAGGATGAGCTAAGAAAATATGTCATTCCTGAAGTACTTTTTCTATCAACAAAATATCCATCATAGTCAGCATCAGCACAACCCACTAAGTCAAAACAATCTCCTGATAGATAGTATAGGACCAGGTCCCTTGTCCACTTTAGACACCTAAGAAATTTTTTTGCAGTTTTCAAATGGGACTCCTTTGGGCATGCTTGAAATCTAGCACACCTTTCTACACTGAAAAAAATGTCAGGCTTACTTACAATGAGATATAGCAAGGATCCAATAATCCCTCTATACATTGTCTCATTCACTGAAGGACCTAACTAATTATTGCCCATTTTTTAGCTTGTTCTAATTGGGGTTTCAATTGGCTTGACATCTCCCATATTATACTTATTCAGTAGCTCTTTGATATACTTCTCTTGACAAATCATTGTTCCTTGAGAAGTTTGCTTGATCTTCAAGCCTAAGAAGAAGCTTAATTCACCTATCATACTCATCTCAAATTCACTCCCTATTATCTTAGAAAAATCTTTACATAGGGATTCAGAAGTAGCTCTAAAGAATATGTCATAAACATATATCTGGACAATCAATAGGATGCTACCTCTGGTAGAGTATTTTCTATTTTCCTCTTTTGAAGCCATTTTCCAGGAGAAACTTTGAGAGTCTCTCATACTAGGCCCTTGGTGCTTGCTTCAAACCATAAAGAGCTTTATCTAATTTAAGTACATGATGAGGAAAACCTGTATCTTCAAAACTTGGAGGTTGTTTGACATATACTTCTTCTTTCAGGTTTCCATTCAGGAAGGCACTCTTGATACCCATTTAAAACAGTTTGAATCCCATGTATGCAAAAAATGCAACAAGAATTCTGATTGCCTTTATTCTTACTACAGGGGCAAAGGTCTCATTGTAGTCAATCTCTTCTTCCTAGTTATAGCCTTAAATAACCAGTCTTACCTTGTTTCTATTTATAGTTCCATTTTCATCTTGCTTATTCATGTACACCCATTTGGTCCCAATACTTATTGTGCCAATAGGCCTAGATACCAAATGCCAGACTTAGATTCTTTCAAATTGATGAAGCTCTTCTTGCATCCATTAATCTAATCAACATCTTTTAGGGCCTTCTTTACATTCTTAGGATTAATTTGGGATAAAAAGGCTGAAAATGCCATAACATTCCTGGCTTGAGCTCTTTTTTGAACTCCAGTTTCCAGGGGTGTAGTCAAGCTCTCAAAGGGATGAGAGGATTTGTGCCTCCAATTTTGCCTTTTAATATTGATACCATTGGGACTTGGTCCTTGTGAATTTTGATGGTTTCCTCGGGCTGTTCTTCAAGTAGAGCTGGAATTTGTGGCTGAGATCATGGATCATCATCACTATCATCCCTCTCATCTGCATCATTAATCCCTTGATCATCATCTTCAATAATAATATCTCTTTGAACAGGAATGAGTTCTTCATCTTCTGAACTTTCACTTCCAGTGTTCATTTTGACTTCCTGACTTGTTAAAGATTATATGAATACTTTCTTCAACACACAGAGTCCTTTTATTGACCACTCTTAAGACTTTCAAGTTGAGGAGTAGCCTACAAACACAGCTTTATCACTCTTGGAATCAAATTTTCCTAATTCCCTCTTCCCATTGTTTAGCAAAAAATATTTGTATCCAAAAGGTCTGAAGTAGTCTAACCTAGGCTTTCTATTGAATACCAGCTCATATGGATTTTTATTCAAAAGTGATCTAATCAAACACCTGTTAGTCACATAACAAGTAATATTCACTGTTTTAGCCCAGAAACTCTTTGGAAGACCACTATCAACTAGCATAGTCCTAGCAATCTCTTTGAGAGTTCTATTTTTCTTTCAACAACTCTATTTTTTGTGGAGTTCTGGGAGCAAAAAAGTTGTGACTTATTCCATGCTCAACATAGAATTCATCAACTTGAGAATTCTCAAATTCATCCCCATGATCAAACCTAAATTCAGCAATTTTACAGTTTAGCCTCACTTGGATTTTCTTGGAAAAAGCCACAAGAACCCATATGTTTTATCTTTGGTTCTTACAAACATTGTCCAGGTGAACCTGGAATAGTCATCTATAATAACTAGCACATATTTCTTCTCTCTTCTACTTTGGACTTTAATAGGTCCGCATAAATCCATGTAAAGTATTTCAAGAGGTCTGGAAGTACTTACTTATTTCTTCAATTTAAAGAATGATCTGGTATGTTTAACTTTAACACAAGCATCACAAACTTTGTTATCTAGAAATTTTAGCTTTGTCAGGCTACGAACTAGGTCGCTTGAAATCAGCTTGTTTAACAAGGAGAAACTCACATGCCCTAATCTTTTATGCCACAAATTTGCATATTCACCTTGTGCACTTAAATAAGTTAATTCCCCATCAGCCACAGACTCCTGATCAGCTACATACATGTTCTTGATCCTTTTGGCATTGAGAAATTTCTAGATTTCAGGCTTGATACAGCGCATCCATCATATGAGAATTTTACCTTATTTTCTTTGTCACGGATTTGAGATATACTTAGAAGACTGTACTTTAGCCAATTTACATAATATACATCTTCTATTGCATGATGAGGTAATTTACCAATCTTTCTAAGACCTTAGATGTAACCCTTTTTTTCATTTTTAAAAGACACACCTCCCCCTTTGAAGTGCCTTGAGAGAGAGAAAACAATCAACCTTCCCAATCATGTGTCTAGAGCAACCACTATCCATAAACCAATTTTGGTTATCTTCCCCCTTTTCTATTATATTCGTCTCTATCTTTAGTAGTGGCCATTAGACAGCTACAGGATCCTGAGATTATTTTCTTGTCACCATGTTTTAGTATGAAATCATCTCCATCCTCCTTGTCTTTCTTAGATTTATTTGAGGAGTCTTCCCATGCATCCAATACTTTTTTTATTATAAAGCTAGTTGCATCTTTATTTTTTTGACCACCTCTTTCTATATCTCTAACAATCCTCATTACCAGAAGTACAACATTAGTGTATTCTTTACCTGGGTCAGACTCTAGAGTCTTCAAAGTTAGGAATCTCTCCCTTTTTGCTCTCTTTCTTTTCATGGCTCAGTTAAAGCAGTCATGATGACGAAAACATTCTAGGTGTAAACTTTTTAAAGTGATCTTGATCTGATACCAATTGTTGGAACCATTGAGAATCACACCACACTGTGAAGGACCAGGTCCCTCAAAGTCAATCATAAGGAATAGAACAGTAAAGCAACTATGAGGTGCTGGAAAAATAAATGTAGTGTAGGAAGGTAAAAATATAAGAATTCTATATGGAAACCTAAGAAGGAAAAGACAATGGCTTACCCTCACAAACACATCAATAAATCTACTATAATCAACCTCCTGATTATAGTCTAGATTTCAGCCTACATCTAGGCTCCTTTCGCTTGTAGCAACTCTACTACAAGCTCATCTTGGTAAATCTACCAAGGACTCTTTATGTTGATTAACTCTAATCAGCCTCACACTTAGGCAACTCTACTTAAGCACCTCTCTCAATAAAATAAGACACTACTCTTATAACATGAGTAGTTTAGTTACAAAGCATTACTCACTCAAGAATACTAACTCACTTATTAATCATACTACAAAGATAAGAACATGAGCAATGCTGAGTAATCTTGGATTTTTTGTTGCCTTTTTTCACTCTTTAAAATTTGCAAAAACCAATTTGGTAAAGAGGCATCTTTTTTCTTATATAGATGAGGGATGATTAGGGCTGAAAGATCATTGGACCAGTTGTCCTAATCAGTATAAAATAACACCTACAAGTTTGTTACATAAGAGGCTAAAACTGTGCAGACAACGCGTGGCAGCTGTAATGTATCTTGCACATCCAGGGACCTGGTCCTTTGCAGTTAGCTGCTCATCATCAAAACTACTTATAGCACTTATTTTTTAGGCAAATTTCCTATCCTAAGGCTAATTAAGGCTTTTTGACATCTAAAAGTGGATTTAGATACCTTAAGCCTAGTTCGAGCAGAAGTTTGTTTAAAATAGAACTTGAGGATTAGAGTGGACTTTTAACCCACCTTAGGCTATGTCACATGTTAGCTTTGGTAAACCTGTATGCCTATTAAAATTTTAGAAATGAGTATTGAGGTTATGGTGAGAGTCTTGGTACTTGATGATATTGTTGGTAGATGTGAAGAATGATTACATTGCTATTTATTCTATTGTTATATTATTATTATGATGATGATATCTATGATCGGTTCAATTTAGAGTCTTGTTGATAGTTATGACCAGTTCAATTTTGAGTCTTATTGATATTTATGACCGATTCAATGCTGATTCTTGATGATATTTATGACCGGTTCAATTTTGAGTCTTCATAATACATATTTCTAATTCAATTTCGGATGATGATTATAATCATTGATTTGAGTCCATATATATATAAATATATGTATAAATATTTCATGGTATATTATGGCATAAAATGTGGTGAGTAGCTAATGCTATGATGGCTAGTGATAAAAGATACCTAGTTGATAAAATGGTGTATAATGGATAAATGGTGACTAGTTTATGGCTAATTTATGAGATTAAAGATGGCT
Source organism: Capsicum pubescens (assembly GCA_030864215.1). Classification (NCBI taxonomy): domain Eukaryota; kingdom Viridiplantae; phylum Streptophyta; class Magnoliopsida; order Solanales; family Solanaceae; genus Capsicum; species Capsicum pubescens. The sequence continues at coordinate 214,935,318 of CM061548.1, forward strand.
AATGGTTAACTAGTAAATTATGGAATAATGTTGGTAAACTACTAAGTGGTGGTGTGATGCCAATAATGGTGAATAGTGGAAAGATGGCTAATTTATTATGAAGGTTAGTTATAATGTCAAATAATTACTTTACTCTTCTCTTGGGTGTACTCTCCAATCGTATGGAAGGTTATTATAAGTTCTTTACTTTTCTGCACCAATTGTCGTATAGAAGATATTGGGTAGATTCTTGAGATTGGCCCTGCCTAGATCTTTTGGTGCTCCGAGTGGGAATACATATGAGTTTCTAATTGCTTGTGAGGATAGGATTCATGGTTTGGGCCTTGTTGTGACTTGTAGTAGGAATTACACCATATTTCAGTTAGACTTATCTACTCGTCAATGGTGGAGAGATTATATGGATTCTAGACCAGCTGGATCTTCTCATTTATCTTGGAATTAGTTTTATGAGATATTTTTAGAGAAGTATATGCCTCGCAGCCTTAGAGATTGTTTGAGGGATCAGTTCTCTAGATTGGAGTAGGGCTCCATGACAGTTGTAGAGTATGAGGCTCGTCTTCACGAGTTGGCTAGGCATGCGACTTCTATTTTGGACACTGAATATAAGAGGGTTTGTTACTTTATTAGAGGGTTGAGACTCCCTATTCATATGTCTGCTCAGAGTTTGGTCATTGTGGGTAGCTCTTTTGTTTAGGTTTTGGATCATGCTTGAGTGATTAAGGAGATACATCGTGAGGACTAAGGGGGAATGATACGAGGGATAAATATCAGGGCAGTTTCATTGATAGTCGTAGTAGTTCCTGATTTAGAGGTAGTAGTTCTTATGGTGGGTATTCTCCACGTCCATCCCATCAGCCTCACAGTCAGCCTAATTGACCGATTCAGGTAGCTCTTCAAATTATTAATGGAGGAAAGTCTAATGCTAGTGATCGCCCTATTCATGGTAGTGCTCAGTTTTCGAGAGGTCCATCCTCTGGTAATTCTAGTTATGGTGGTTATTCTGTGTCAGTCGGATCTATTGGTTTTGGTTTAACTCAGAGGGTATATTTTAGCTATGGGTCTTTAGATTATTTTATGCATTAGTGCCCTAGTCGTGGGGCAATTGTTGTGCCAGCATAAGGTGTTTCCCCTATTAGAACAGTTCATCCTCATCTAGAGGTAGTTCTTATGGTCGCAGGGGTGGTTCTAGGGTACTCAAGGAGGTTCTCAGATAGGTAGGATAGGAGGTCAGTCAGGTGCCTAGCCAGGTGGTAGGCATGGTCAATTGTATGCAGTACCTACTATACCCAAGGCTAAGACTTCGGATATTATTTTTACAGGTATGAGTTTGGTGTGTCGACATTTGGCCCTTGCCTTATTTGATCTGGGATCCACTTATTCTTATATTTATGCTTATTATGCACCACGGTTGGAGTTAACTAGTGATTTATTATCTATGTTATTATGCGTATCTACTCCTGTAGGTGATTCTTTAGTAGTGGATTGATTATTCAGATCATGTATTATGACAGTTAGTGATGTTGATACTTATGTTGATCTTATTATCCTGAACATGGTGGATTTTGACGTGATTCTTGGCATAGACTAGTTATCCCACTATCTTGCGGTCATGGACTATTTTACCAAGACCATTACCTTAGACATGCCTGGAGTACCCTCAGTCGTGTAGCAAGAAACGGTTATCCAAGAGCCAAAGGGGATTATTTCTTATGTTCATGCTAGGAGGCTTATTTCAAGGGGTTGTGATGCTTATCTATCTTATATTTGTGATACTAGTGTTAAGAGTTCATCGCTTGATTATGTTCCTATTGTTTGTGATTTCTTAATGTGTTTTCTATCGACCTTACTGATATTCACCTTATTTGTGAGATTGAGTTTGTTATTAACCTCGAGCCTGGCACCCAATCTATTTCTATGGTACCTTACCGTAGGGCTCCTATCGAGCTTAAGGAGCTAAATTCGCAGCTTTAGGATCATTTTGGTATTAGACCGAGCATGTCTCCTTGGGGTGATCATGTATTACTTATGAAGAAAAAAAATGGTTCCGTGCGCATGTTTATTGATTATAGGCAGCTTAATAAGGTAACGATGAAGAGTTGTTACCCTATGTATCGCATTGATGATTTATTTTACCAGCTTCTAGGTGCAACAGTGTTTTCTAAGTTTGATTTAAGGTTTGGTTACCATCAGCTGAGGATTCGGGCTGAGGATGTCCTGAAGATAGCTTTTAGGACCCATTATGGACATTATGAGTTCTTGGTAATGTCTTTTGGGCTGACTAATGCCCCATCCGCATTCATGGACTTAATGAACTAAGTATTTAGGCCTTATTTAGACTCTTTCGTGATTGTGTTCATTGATGACATACTTGTATATTCAAAGAGTAGTGAGGAGCATGCACAGTATTTAAGGATCGTGCTCCAGACTTTGAGATATCATATGTTTTTTGCCAAGTTATCTAAGTATGAGTTTTGGCTTGAGTCGATGATATTCCTTGGATATGTGGTGTCTAAGAAAGGTATTATGGTAGACCTAGCCAAGTTTGAGGCAATTTGTAATTGGGCTAGACCTACATATCCAACTACAGTTCATAGCTTCATTGGTTTAGTTGGTTATATAGATGCTTTGTCGAGGATTTTGCTACTACTTCAGTCCCTATGACCAGATTAAATCAAAAAGAGGTTCTTTTTCGATGGTTCAAGGAGTGTGAGTTGAGCTTCTGAAAGCTCAAGGAATTTGTTACTTCAACTCCTATTTTAGCTCTTCATGTTGAGGTTGAGGGATTCACCATGTTTTATGATACTTTTGGTGTTGGTCTAGGTTATATACTGATGCAGCAAGGTCATGTTATTACTTATTCTTCTAGACAGCTTAAGGTGCATGAGCGCAACTACCCCACTCATGATTTGAAGTTAGTGGTAGTAGTTTTTATGCTTAAGATTTGGAGAAATTATCTTTATGGCGTGCATTGTGAGATTTTAACCGATCATCGCAGCCTTCAATATCTTATGATCCAATGGGAGCTTAATGCTCGATAATGTAGATGTATAGAACTGCTTAACGACTATGATATTTCCATCTTATATCATATGAGCAAGGCAAATATGGTAGCAGATGCCTTGAGTCGAAAGGTAGTAAGTATGGGTAGCTTATCTTATATTTTAGTTTCTCAAAGGCCGTTAGCACGAGACATTTAGTCCTTAGCTAAGTTGATGGTTCGCCTTGATATTTCAGATCCTAGGAGAATTTTGTCTAGTATGGAGGAGAGGTCTTCATTAATTTAATCAAACTTGGGATCGTCAATTTGAGGATAAAAAACTTCGCTTCTTTCGGGATCAGGTGTTGAGTAGTGAGTTCGAGAGGGTCACTATTAATTCTGAAGGTATTTTGAGGTTTGATGGTCATATTTGTGCTCCTCGGGTTGATGACTTGATTTAGCTAATTTTGCATGAGGCTCATTGTTCTACATATTCTATTCACCCCAGTATAGCTAAGATATATAGAGATCTGAGACAATATTATTGGTGGAGTAGTATGAAGAGAGATATAGCAGACTTTGTAGCTCGTTGCCTATATTGTTAGCAGGATAAGGTCGAGCATCAGTGACCAGGTGGTTGGACTCAGAGGTTACCCATTTTTGAGTAGAAATTCGAATGGATTACTATGGACATTGATAGTGGTTTACCTTGCACTTTCCATGATTCTGATGGTATTTGGGTTATTATAGATTATTTGACCAAGTCAGCTTATTCATTCCTATTCAGATGTCTTTCAGTGCTGAGAGATTAGCCCATATCTAAGTTCGGGAAATAGTCTGTTTGTATGGTGTGCCTATTTTTATCATTTCAAATTGTGGTTTTGTGTTCACTTTGAGGTTTTGGAGAGCATTTCGGAGGAGTTGGGCACTCAGGTAGATCTGAGTACAACCTTTCATCTGCAGACCGATGGTCAGTCCAAGCAGACTTTAGGTTTATGAGGACATGCTCAAAGCCTGCGTTGTGGATTTTAGAGGCCAATGGAAGCAACACTTAGCCTTGGAAGAATTCGCATATAACAACAGCTATCATTCGAGTAATAAAATGGTGCCTTTTGAGGTTTTGTATGGTAGGAGATGGCGTTCTCCGATTAGATGGATTGAGACTTCTGAGGTTAGGCCCCGTGGTATTGATTTTCTTTAGGAGTCGTTGGATAGAGTCATGGTAATTCAGGATTGGTAGAGAGCGGCTCAGAGTAGGCATAATACCTATGTAAACCGTAAGCTTCGTGCCTTGAGATTGGGAGTAGGTGACCATGTAATCCTCCGTGTATCGCCCATGAAAGGGGTGATGAAGTTCAGGAGGAAGGGCAAGCTTTGTATGAGGTATATTGGACCTTTTTAGATTCTTCATGATGTCGGTGAAGTAAACTATGAGTTATCTTTGCCTTCGGATTTTGCCTCTGTTCATCCAGTTTTCCATGTCTCTATGTTTTCATGATACATTCTTGATTCGTCTCATGTGCTTAGATGGGAATCAGTCTAATTGGATGAGTGTTTAACATTTATGGAGGAGCCGGTGCACATTTTGGCTAGTGATATGAGGCGATTGCGCTCATGAGAGATTCCTGTAGTAAAGGTTCAGTGGAGACACCGCCCAGTGGAAGAGGCCAGTAGGAATATCGAGAGTGAGATATGGATCCAACATCCTCACCTGTTCTAGACTTCAGGTATTTCCTAATCCTTAACTTTTGGGGACAAAAGTTCATTTAGTAATGGATATTATAATGATCCCTCAGGTCATTTTTTGTAATTCTACTTAATTTCACTATTAGATCCTTTTCGTAGCGTCCCCAGGTCATTTATGACTTGTTGGAACTGACAGTTCGATTATTAGGCTATTCATTTGTTTTTTAGAGCCAATTCCTTATTTAGAAACCTTCGTTGGTTCCAAATAGCCACCGAGTAAAAACTTCAGTAAAATAATCTCAGATATGAATTCTGACAGCGCCAGCAAATCCAAAATATCTATTTTAGTCTAGGTAGACCTTTGGTTCGGGTTTCGATGCTCCCAAGATCATTTTGACCTATTGATCGAAAAGTTAAAAAATTTGAAATGTAAGTGTGGGACCCACATTTGGTCGAAATCACCTCGAATGGAAAATTTAACTTTGCGATTGCAACCGAAAAGTCAAATTGGGTGAGGTTACATAGTTTATTTACATATATCAGATTCTGAATGAATCCCGAGGCCTTGGCGGAAACTTGGAAAATTTTCTAAGTTTCAGCTGATAACTGGTGCCTCTGCGTCGCACCTCTTGAGTGAAAATTACACCACTGTGTACAAAGAGGGTAGTACGATCGTACCAAGGGTTGTGGAGATTGCCACACCTGCTCCTGATGCCAAGGTGTGTGATTGTACAACTGGATATGCGATTGCAACATCTGATTACCTAAAAGATGTGAAGAATGATTACATTGTTATTTATGGTACTGATTATATTATTATGATAATGATGATATTTATAACCGGTTCAATTCCAAGTCTTGTTGATATTTATGACCGATTTAATTTTGAGTCTTATTGATATTTATGACCGGTTCAATTCCAAGTCTTGATGATATTTATGAATGCTTCAATTTCAAGTCTTGATGATACATATTCTCGATTCAATTTCGGATGATGATTATAATTACTGGTCTGATTCTGGATATATGTATAAATATTCCATGGTGTATTATGGCATGAAAAGTGGTGAGTAGCTAATGCTATGATGGCTAGTGATAAAGGATGCCTAGTTGAATAAAATAGTGAATGGCGGATAAATGGTGACAAGTTAATGGCTAATGTTAGTGATAAAAGATGTTTAATGGTTGACTAGTGGATTGTGAAATAATGTAGAAAAATTTCTAAGTGGTGGCGTAATGTCGAATGATGGTGAATTGTGGAAAGAGGTCTTATTTAAGATAAAGATTAGTTATAATGTCAATTGATTGTTTTACTCTTCTCTTGGGTGTACTCTTCAGTCGTATGGGAGGCTGTGACAAGTTCTTTACTTTTCTGGACCAATTTGCATGTGGGAGCCAATTTTGCGGTTATGGTTGCTTGTGCTTCATTCTTTACGCTATGTTATTGTTACTATTTTGATTTATGTACTAATAATGTACAGTGATGATGGAGATGATTCAGATTCGATTTTGTACCTTGACTTAGTTATGTTATCTTGCATTTTATCATCTTTATATCATGACTTAGCTCAGCCGATCGATGATGCCTACTGAGTACCCGTTGTTTTGGTACTTATATTACACTTCTATACCTTTTTGGTGCAAATTCGAGTATTAGTTTCCATTGTTGAACGTTGTTCGTGTAGAGTTGATCTTTCGGAGTACGGTGAGCTCTTGGAGTCGGAGTAACCTATTTCCTTCTATATTTATGATTCAGTCTTTTGTATTAAGACATATGCTTGACTATTCTAAGAGATTTGAGTTGTATTACTATGTAGATGCTCATGTACTGGCTCTACCATGTCATGGGATTAGTATTCATGTAATGACTATTTTATCTATTAGAATACTATTTATTTATAACTTGTGTTCATTGAGTTTAGCCTATGTTGGGTATTTTCTCCCAAATCAACGCATTGCGTTAGCTCCAGGTTAGGGTTTGGCTTACCTATTGGTGGAATTTAGTAGGTGTCATCATGACTCATAAAACAAATCGTGACACCTTAATTTCATAATACAAGAATACAATTAATTACGGGACCAACCGATGAAGGCACATTCATGTGATTATAGTTATTAAGTAGCACATGAAATCAAATAATTCACAACAATAGGTAGAAATCAAAGATCCGGACATATCAAGTCAAAAACCAAGAGATTAAAGTCAAAAAATAGACATATCAATGTTAACAATAAAAGGCATATGGGTTATCACATCAGATATATTAAGTCATCCCGAGACTCTACAAGTATAGGCAGTCACATCTCAAATCCTAGTTTTTGTCCGCACTAGTTTCACAACTATATATAGATTTTTTACCTCATCATTCGCACTCTATACAATATCAAATCTCATATGAATTACCCATCGGTACACATATGCTAAAGGATCTTAATTCTGCCCAATTAGTCATCACCTAGAGAGGACAACCTAGGGTCCATGTATCGTATCTGTGTGGTACCTAATCTAAATCATGACTACTTATTCATATGCTCACATCGAACTTGATCACTCAACTGTAGAAAAGTATGTATATTCTCGACCTTTTTCGACATATCTCAGTATGTTCTCATATTCAACTATCTCTCAGGATATTACAACAAGTACACAAAATATAACAAGTACACTTTATAATCATAAATCATTTTATGACAGGCTTCAATAATCTTACAACTTATTCATATAAGCATTGTCAAGACAAAAAATATGCAACCACGGACTATGTCTGAACATCAATTGGCAAATTTATCAACCACAACACCTATAAGAGACTAAATTAAGTCGGACTCTACATAAACTATAATCTACAAGTTTCTCTAAATTACTCTGCAATAGTAATTACACCAAGAACCTTGGATTTAGATCTCTAAATGTGAGGACCTATTTATTTAAAATTATTAATTACATTCATAAGCACTACATCATTAGTTATTTATTAGATAATTTCTCAATATTCAGCATATGATGTCAACCCTAGTTTTATCAACCTTATTCAACATATCATACTTTAACACTTAGTCGAGTTTCCCTATAGGATATCTATGTTATGACACTTCTATACACCTTACATTTAGATCATGAGTTGTTTTATTAACCTTATTCAACATACCATACTTTAACACTTAGTCAAGTTTCCCAATAGGACATCTATGTTATAACACTACTTTACACCTTACATCTAGATCACGAGAATAAATCACCTCAAGGTGAACACATCAGTAAGAATACATTCAATTAGGTTTATCAATTTCAAAATCATTTCCTAACCATAACATTATTAGTTTGGTTTTATATTTTCATTAGTACATTATCTTCCACCACTACTCATATTAGCCTTATTCAGATTATGAACAAAAAACAATGGCCATAAATAATTATATAATTATTCACACGCTGGTTTTTTTTACATTATTTAAGTTTATACATTGAACACCAAAACTGAAGGCTTAATCATGTTTTCTCCCATCAATTCTACATAATATATATGATTCGCTAATCAAAGTCTACTACTTAATAAACCATAACCTACCTCGATGTCAAGTTGTTGCTATATGAAGCATGCCACCTTGCTCTTTATTCTTTATCTAGAGGTGTTTGATGGAGAATCCATGAAGAGGATGATAGAATTACATTTCTTGAGAACTTTTCCTTGTGGTTCTTAGTGTTTTACCCTAGAAATAACCCTAAAGTATTTTTAGGAGAGAGACTCTTTTAGAATAAGAGTTGGAACTAACATTAACTAATTTGAGATCCTGGTTCACGGCCTCACTGTAGAAGTTGTATTGTCCCTGTAGCCATCTCATCATAGCAAAAAATGGGTTGCTACAATGGATTTGATAGGTTGGATCCACCTCTTTTGACTCAATTTTATTCAATGTCTATTAACAAAAACTTACTTGTTATCCCAAAATTCAAATTAGTATCAACTAAATTTTAAATTATTACACCTTTATCGCAAGCATTTCAACAATGAAAGAATAGGTCATTACATTAGATATCAATTAAATAATCATTCGTCCCTAAATGTATTTGGGTGAGTGGAGTAGGAGATTGCAATTTTTGAAAGAAATTAGCATTAAGGTCAATTATTCTATACTCTTATCTAACTTACTTGACCACACTATACTAAACCAACAATGTTTCACATTCGACCTCTTAATTGAGGCCCCTCTTAATTGAGGCCCCTCAGAATAATAATTTATGAAGTTAAGCATTATGTGAGAATCAACTTACTTTCTCAAACTTTCAAGCATTAGGAAAGATTTTTTTAAGTGAAAGTTCTAAAGGAACACATGATATATGAAAAAATAGGATTCAACACTGATTGATAAACCACAAAATCATAACAAAAATTAATGTACGAGTTGCACCAGCATGGGTTCCTCGTTGTAACGTGTCCGCTGCAATGGGAGACAGGTTGCTGCTGCGATACTTCTAATAGATCAAATGGATAAAAAGATGTTTCATTTCCTTATTTTATCAAAAACACTCTCTCAAACTCGAAAATTCCCTTTACAACCACCCATCCTACTTTAATTTCTCAAGGTAAATTTCTCTTTTATTGCTTTATTTCATTGTTTGAAACTTCTAAATCACATTCTTTATGCCTAAGTCACTTGATTTAAACAAAAATAGGGTCTTAGGGGTAAGATTTTAGGTTGCTCTTATATGTGTAGGATAGTAAATCCAAAGCAGGATAGTCTATTTTACATACTCAACTCTCATATGGCATACTTGACGTAAGATTTATGAAGTTCATGCAGTTTAAAGTTGATGATGGTGTGCGGTGACTATAAGAAGGTATTTTGAAAATTCTCGAGCCATAAGGGCTTGATTTTATGGGTTAATCATCATAAAAATGAAGTATAGAAGTCATACACCATGACATAAAGCCCGATCTATATTAAAAACTAGAAAAATAAAGAAAAGTTACAAAATTTCATTTTTGGGTATGTGACTTCATTTGGGATGATGGCTCTAATTACAGCTAAAGTCTTCTCGTTGTAGTGAGTATGGACTTGCTATTGCGGCATTTTCTGCTCTAGAAAGCCCTTCCTCACTATGACAGTCTTACTGAAGTAGAAAGGTTCCCACTGCAGCAAAGGCCTCTAGAATCACTGCTGGTATTACAATTTTCATTTTTTTTACATTCTTGATCATGAAAATAAATTGCCTCATAATCCTCCCAGTACTTAATTATATTTGAACCAAATCGAACCTATTGCATCAGGCATAAAATAAAACAGATAGCAAAATCACAACAACATTAGCTTTGACACACATACACTCTAGTATCGTTCACTATATAAATAGGAATAGTTCATTACATATATATGTGTGTGTGTGTGTATACATATATATATATACACATATATACATATATATGTATACACACACATATATACACACACACATATATATACATACACACACACACATATATATATGCATTAGACATCCAGATAGAAATTTTTTTCAAATTTCGTAATTACGAGATGCGCTTCAAGTTTTCGTAACTCGTGCATGAATGATCACAAAAGATAACTCTTTTTTCTCATATTTGTTGAAATTTTTATAAGAAAATTCATAAAATGAGAACAACTTCAATTTGTACATATGTTAGAAGAAAAGAGCATCATTCAACACCATCACAGCAAAAGCACAACATTCATTATCATAATCATAAAGAAGTCATCTATTCAACATTTCAACTCTATATGATTTTATATATATATGTGTGTGTGTGTAAATTTAGTATTCATAATACACCAAAAGAAAAAGGTATCAAGTAGATATTAATCAAATTCTTCATTGGCACTAAATATCCTTATTCGCCTAAAATAAATAAATTAAAATTAAGAGGATAAAAGAATTACCTATTCAAGTCGGCCTCTCTTTCTGCATAGCATAGCATGCATTGCTGTTGAAAAAGAATGAAAAATATATATATACAAATAAATTATTAAAAATTTAATGCAAAAAGTAATTACAAGAGTAATTGTTATTTTGAATATATAATGAAATAATCCAAATCTTACTACATGGGGGTCATAAGGAGAGGAAAGATGAAGAAACATGGACCTTCAATATGCATTAAGTGTCAAGTTTAATTGGAGAATTAAAACTAAACATTAAGGCCATGATATGTTACTATTATGTGGGCTGATTTCATATAAATATTTTTAAGTGTATTATTATACTATTATTATATAGTGAAATGGAGAGAAAAGGGTCAAAAAAGGAGAAAATAATAATGTGTGAATGGGGATTAGAAGTATGCGACATCAACAAATTTCTAACATAAGTTTTTTCCTTAAATAAGGACTTTGAAAGGTCGCAACATAACTACTATATCTAATTTTGTGTTAAATAAGAAATTAAACGAGTGATTTTTGATTTTATTTACACAAAAAGTAAATGAAAAAAAAGAAAATTTTGAAAAAAACAATGAAAAAAAGTCAAAAAAGGAGAAGCATGTCACATCAGCATTTTTATCACTTTTATATAAATGTATGTGTGTGTGATTTCGATTGATTTATATCACTAACTATATATATGATACCAAACGGTATCTACAACACCAAAATAGTCCGTAAACAACCCACAATCACAAGCCTTTACCCGCAACAACAAGACAACAACACGATCCGAGAAACAAACATAAACTTAAAAAGAGTAAAAGATAGTTAACTTGACACAAAGAGAACCCATTAGGTAGCAACTAAAGAGTGTATCAAAACTCTAAAACCTCTACAAAAAAAGTTAACAAGTACCAAGTTCTTACGGTGACCTCCAAGGGAATCAACTCACCTCAAGATCTACCATTTCCAAGCAAAGAACAATATTGGCTTTTCCAAGCCCTAACCTAATGGCTTATCCAAGCCCTACACTAAGGGTGTTACACTCTCAAAGAGAGAATAAGTCTTTCACATATTTTATCCTTCAAAAACTATAGAGCAAATGACTTAATAGAAGACTATAGAGAGACTAGCTTATTACATAACAAAAAATGACCACAATACCCTTAATGAAAGGGGTGGCCATTAAGTGTCTTTCTAACAAAGTGTGATCCCCAAAACACCCTTAATGGAGGGTTCTTCTTCAATGCTTCACAACCATGGGGTCATTCTTCAACACTTGAAGTCTCGGGTTGGCATCAAAGGTAAGCCCCCACGCAATCTTCCACACACGGGTTTGCCTTATGACATGCTCAAAACGGGTCCTCCATGCATGTTCTTGTGTCCTCGAGGTGACCAAGTCTTGATTCTTTATGCGTTGGCATCCAATGATGTCTTCAAAAGCATAGATGGTCATTTGGCTCGTATCATCCTCCCCTTCTTGAAAAGAATTCGACCTCGAATCCATACCTTGCAAAACTAAAGAAAAGACAAACCAGCACAACTTCCTCATGGCATAAGGGTTAGAGTTAGTACAACAAATAACATCATCATGCCAAGGTGGTACATACTTAAGATATAACCATGAATCATTTGAATGTTACAAAGGAAATGGCTATGAAAAGTATCAAGAGATAAAGAAACTACAAAGGTCGTAATGGTATCACTAAGTCCAAAAAGTAAGGTTACCCTTGTCTTAGGAACCATAAAGCATAATTGTTTCATTACCTCTTCAAGTGGCCTCATCAAATGTGGTGCCACTATTGGTATCAAAGTCCACCAATCCTACATAAATTTATCATTCAAACAAGTGGACCAACCAACAAGACCTATACCTCTACTTAATGTAAACCCGAAACTAGCATGGATGTCATCATAGGCAAAGAGGTAGTATAGAAAAGAATCAAGTGTAAAGACATACACGGGTGAAGACAAAGCATTTAAGCATATACACTCTCTTTTCTTCAAACAAATAGACAACTTGGCATCAACAAGTTGGGATTCATGCAATTTAAGCAAAAGTGTGTCAAGCAAGGATGCACATCTAGAAACATTACCCCAAGGAATCAATGACACCTTTTCCCTCGGGTTGTCAAGAAGGACTATACATTCCTTACCCTTAAGAGTACTCTCATCTTGCAAAAAGAGATTTCCATATTTAGGAGGAATATTGTCACACCATAGTGGGTTATCATATAGGTTATAGCCTTCAAGACAAGCTATACCATCATTTTTACCACTAGGTTCATTGGGAGTGATTATACCATCTTCAAACAAGACATTATACCTAAAAAGAGCATGATCTATCCCGCGTGCAGCTTTGGAACAAGTAAGTTCACTCTCTAAAAGTTCATTATCAAGTTTTAAAGATGTTTCAAGCACATGATTATCCCCATGAGCCAAGCAAATATTAGAATCAAAGGGCAAGCTCATAGGTCCACTCTTATTTCTTTGATCAACATTTTCAACGTCATCACACGCTTGAGATTCATTAATCACATCACATACATCCTCGAGTAGTGGGAAATTTTCACACAAAAGTTGATCAACATAAATTTTACAAGACGATGTACTTTCATTCAACACAATGGTTTCAACACTAAGTGGATATAAATCGATCTTACAAGAAGGGTTGATTCGGTCATCAATAGGATCAACTAGTGTATCCACACTCACAACAAGTACATCATCATCAAATGGCAAAGAAATAATAGACTCACATATAGGCAAGCTACAACTCGCACTCAATGGGCTACTAGCCACACAATTATCATTCGCATGTACAAAAGTGTAAGATTTACCTATTTTACCTTGACGTTCATGAGTATGTTCGTCTTTACCTCGGTGTGAAAGTCCATCACAAGCTTGGGAAGCAACTTCCTTCAGGAAGCTCTCATCGCAAGTTGTTTGGACAATTGAATTTTGAGGGAAGAGTTTGGGTAACAATTGGCGTATAATTTCAATGTGCCGTTGCATATCTTCAAGATCGTCATGGATGCGATTACACGTGGCCTTAAAATTATGGGCAGCCATGGTACCTAAATTAAAAAAAAAGACAACAACAAACAAAAGAAAACAAACAAGATTAGTAGTAAAAGCTCCTTACCAACACTCGATACACTCACCTTTGTGATTCTCACAATTGGAGCGGCGAATATTGAAAGTTGTTTATACTCCGGTAGTCAATAAGATGTCAATCCTACTTGGAGGCCGAAATAGATTCTTATTTTGATTGACTCAAGACACAAAACAAAATTCACTTACGAACTTGAAACAAAGAAGTTACTACGAGTTACAAACGAGAAAAGCACACAAATAACAAAGACACGAAAGAAACGTATTCAAAAACTAATTAACAACTTAGTCAGTGATTACTAGTTTGTCTATTAGTACTAGGATCAAGAAAATTGAAACTAAAGAAACAAGAAATGAAACTTAGAAGTCTGAAATTTTGAGCCTATGGGTCATTTTTAAGGGTGATGATGTGGCAACCTCCTATTGGACGTTAAAATTGTTGAAAGTGAGAGAAATTTTCTTGTCTTCAAATTGTATTGATCAAATTTCAAGTGGGGAATGGCGGAATTTCGGCTATGGGAGGGTAACAACAAGACTTTGGAGCCCTTTTTTTTGAGTTCAAAAAGTGTTTGACTTTTTTGCACCTTTTTGGCTAAACACCTTTTTGAAAGACTTTTGGCTCTTTCCCTTTTTGTAAGTCTTGGTAGGTGGACTTTCTCCCTTTTGGCAAGACAACTTTTGAAACCCTTTTGTCCCCTTTACCCTTTGGATGTCTTAGAGTTGTGTCTTTCAAGACTAACAACAAGACACACTCTCTTTCTTCAATTTCTAAGATCAAACAACCATTTTCTCTTCAAAAAAATATGAAGATGGTGAAGAACACCAAGAACACAACTTTTAAATCTTGGAGTTCTATGGTTTAAGTTGGATCCCACACATCAACAACACATTTTTCAAGCTCCAACCCTCAACAACAACATCAACAAAATATTTTTAAGCCACAATCTCAACAACAAACTTCAACAACACTCTTTCAAGCCACCAATCCTCAAAAAACAACAACCTTCAAAGTTCAAAAACAACTCAAAAATGACTCAAAATTTAGATCTAGACTCTATAAGTGTTAGTGAATAAGGGACTAACACTAGAAACAACAAAACACACAAAAAATACAAGAAAAATGGGCTTCAAATCAGCCTAAACACAAAAAACGTGGACAGATTACTATTTTTGAGTTTTTCAACACCTCATTTTTTTTTCAAGTGAGCTAGCCCAAGATTTGATCTTGTAGGAACAAGATCAAGCTATGCTCTGATACCAAATGATACCAAACGGTATCTACAACACCAAAACAGTCTGTAAACAACCCATAATCACAAGCCTTTACCCGCAACAACAAGACAACAACACGATCCGAGAAGCAAACATAAACTTAAAAAGAGTAAAAGATAGCTAACTTGACACAAAGAGAACCCATTACGTAGCAACTAAAGAGTGTATCAAAACTCTAAAACCTCTACAAAACAAGTTAACAAGTACCAAGTTCTTATGGTGACCGCCAAGGGAATCAACTCACCTCAAGATCCACCATTTCCAAGCAAAGAACAATATTGGCTTTTCCAAGCCCTAACCTAATGGCTTATCCAAGCCCTACACTAAGGGTGTTACACTCTCAAAGAGAGAAGAAGTCTTTCACATATTTTATCTTTCAAAAACTAAAGAGAAAATAACTTAATAGAAGACTATATAGAGGCTAGCTTATTACATAACAAAAATGACCACAATATCCTTAATGAAAGGGGTGGCCATTAAGTGTCTTTCTAACAAAGTGTGATCCCCAAAACACCCTTAATGAAGGGTTCTTCTTCAATGCTCCACAACCATGGGGTCATTCTTCAACACTTGTAGTCTCGGGTTAGCATCAAAGGTAAGCCCTCACGCAATCTTCCACACACGGGTTTGCCTTATGTCATGCTCAAAACGGGTCCTCCATGCATGTTTTTGTGTCCTTGAGGTGACCAAGTCTTAATTCTTTATGCGTTGGCATCCAATGATGTCTTCAAAAGCATAGATGGTTATTTGACTCGTATCAATATATGAACTATGGTTATGACGATAGAATTTCTATCAATGGTCGTTCGATGATTATATAATCTTTGAATTTTATAAAGTTTAGCAAGAGTATCAGTATGTTTATCACTTTTATATATGTGTGTGAGTGTGTGCGCGCATGCATGTGTGTGTGTGTGCGTGATTTTGATTGATTTGTATCACTAACTATATATATGGACTATGGTTATGACAATGGAATGTCTATCAATGGTCGTTCGATGATTATATAATCTTTGAATTTTATAAAGTTTAGCAAGACTATAATATTATCTGTGTGATTTTATTATTCGTCCATCGCGTGGGATGCTATACTAGTAATATATAAAGGGTTTACTTCTATTGGGCCTTGTTTTGATTTTGAGGAGAAATGATCGGAGTGGACCAAGTAATTGGGCCAAATTTCTGCAAATAGATTAGTTTCGGAAAGAAAAATGAGGAAAGGACATGGGATAACCATTTAAAAAAAATGGCCCACATTTGAAAAGGTGGACATGCTTAGTCAGTCGGCTAAAGTAATACCACTTTTTAACCATTTGGTCCAATTGGGCATATGCAGTCTTTGTACTCAATTGATACACTTTTATACTACATTGATACATTTTTATACTATATTGATACACTTTTTAAAAAAGAGAAAAGAAATTCTATGCAAGCACATGCAGTCCCTATACCCAATTGATACTCTTTTATACCACATTAATACACTTTTATACTACATTGATACACTTGCAGTGTCCATATACTCAATTGATACTCTCTTATACTAGATTGATACATTTTTTAGAATGCGTATAAAAGTCATATAGAGTCATATAAAATATGTATCTAAATAATAATTGTAGTTAAAAGTTGTATAAAATGTGTATAAAAATGCTATAATTATTATATAGAATATGTGTATGTATAGAAACTCTATAATTATTATATATAAATATGATAGACGGACTCGTAATATTTTTTCAAAGTCACGAAGTTGGAGTACTTTAATTGAGATTTAATTGTCAGCAAGTTGAGTACTGAAAAGTCAAAGTCTTGGATGACAACAATTTCCTCCAATCCATAGAGTGGAAAGAGTTGTCAGTTTCCTCTCACTTTCTCAAAGCAAACAAAGAATGGAAAAAAGAAGGCAAAAAAACACGGGCCCATTAAAAATAAAAAACCGTCCCTGTACATAAAACGGAAGGGTCGAATAGTGATGTACCCATCCCTTAATGGCTATTTACTAGGTTTTTAAATTTAGATGCTAGTTTTATCGAATTATTTTAATTTTAGATGTTATTTTTGTCATTTTTCCAAGAAAAATTGGCACCATCTATCCATTAAGGATTCAAATTGACATGTTGTAGCCAAATATTCAAAAGTTGGCATTAAATGGCCATATGTAATGTTTTTGGTCATATTAGTAGTCAAATTTGTTTTCTCTCTCTTCCTTAAAAATAGATTTCAATTTCTCTCTCCTCTTACAACTTGTTTGAATGGTGGTTTGTCGTGATTTCATAATGTATTGTACAATATGGTATGGTATGGTATAGTACAGTATGGTACAATACCATGTTTAGATGGACTGTATCGTTCACTGTGGTTTAATAATAGTTTTTTGTTTGGTTTGATGGTATGGTACTATATGGTAACAGGTAAATTTACTAAAATACCCCTAATTGTTATAAATTTTAAATTTATCAAAAATTATTAATAAAATAGTAATTTTATGTTTTTTACTGAAAATAAAGGGCTGCCCCATGTCCATGCTGAGAAAATATTTAATCAAGCTCATGCTAATGGCCTGAGATTGGATACGGGATTCATCAATTGTGAAAAAAATTTCAAGAAGTTCCACGTAACCTATGGACATTGTTGACTAGCATATTTCAGTCTTACATATTTCAATTATGAAAAAAATTCAAGAAGACGGAAGGATGAAGAACAACTTGGTACAGGAGAGGAGTAGAAAAGAAGACAAGGAAAGAGGAAAGGAGCATAAAAGCTTTGAAAGGAAAGAGAAAAGGAGAAGAAAAAAGAAACTTTGAAAGGGTAAAATTGGATTAAACAAAATTATATAAGGGCATAATTAAGAAAAAAAAGGAGAACCATGCCATACCACCAAATTGGTGGTTCAGCAAATTGATTGATTCCATGATTATCAAATCATGAAATAATAACATACCATAACACCCCTTTTAGGAAACAATCAAAACAAACATGGTTCCCATGGTAACCATACCATACCATACCACGGGAAACCACCATCCAAACAAGTTGTTAGATACATTTGCATATCTTTTTTTCCTCTTTCAATTTTGTTCTTTCTTCCTTAAATATTTCTAATCTTTCTATTATATCTTTTTTCCCCTCTTTCTAGAAATAGATTTCAATTCCTCTCTCTTCTCCTCTTCAAATCTGTATTTATGTTTCTCATCTTTCTTCTATATCTTTTTCCTATGTTCTCTCCATTTTATGCCATGATTTCTTTTCACTGGAGTCTCTCATTATACTTTCTATCTTTATTTGTCATATTTTACAAAAAGAGAATAAAAATATAGGATTACATGCAAAATAGTGCTAGTGCGATTTGGACAGATTTTGAGCAACGATTTAGTTCATTTCTTATGCAATTTTGCTTGTAGATTGATGAGTAAGAGTATTTCTCTAAAACAACTTGCTAAAATTTTGGCTAATAATTTTGATTTGAAGTTTCTTTATATAAAATTTCAATTTCATCACATATAAGATCTTGTTAGAAAGAAATCAACGTAAGATAAAGAATATGTATGTTTTTCTGCATATTTTAAAATTTGAACGATAGCAGAGTAAGTTTCATTATCATTGTGGCAATAATTACAGATTTGAGAAATGAGCAAAGAAGTGAAAACACAAATGGGGTTAAACACATACGAATTATGAAATGTATGTATTCAATTTAATGTAGATAAATTTGTGATATACATGCAAAAAATATATGTATATATTTGAATTTAATATAGATATTTTTTACACATGATTCATGTATATACATAAATATAATGTATTTGTTAATATCCTATATAAAGTAAATTAAATACATTTGATCTAGGTGTTCAATTTTAATGAATTTAATTTATTCATATATTTAATTCATGTATACACTGATACTTGGTATATATTTATTTGTATTTAAATTTGTAAAAATAAATAAACAAGTAAAAGAGGGGAGAGAGGGAGAGAGAGAGAGTCTGTGTAAATAAATACTGTCAATAAATTAAAGAAGAAAGAAAGGGAGGGTTGCGCAGAGAGAGGGAGAGGGCAGGGAAGTGGGGCGGGAAAAAGGAAGATATGAATCACTTTTCTAATTGGTAATTTGTCTCTATTTTTTATCCTACAAATAAGGGATAAAGGATATTTAGTCTTTGGCTAAATTATGCCAATACTTTTGGGTTTATAATTTGCTAATTTGTTTTTGGCTATAAAGATGTCAATTGTTTGTGAGTATGGTATATTTATGTCAGTTCCTCGAAAAGAAAAGTATGGACGATCGGGCCATCTTTAGGGAATATCTATTGCAAATATCTGAAGTGTATCTATTTGAGCTAAAACATTAGTAAACAATTGAATAAAATTGAGGAACTTTTATAAATCGATATAGTTTGGATTATAATTATGAAAAGTAATTACAATTTGCCTAATTATAATTAATCACAAAGTTTTAGAAAGGAGAGAGGAGAGAAGCAAGTGAGAGTTTTGGAGAGAAAGGAGGGATACAAGATATAGACTGTATCTCATATACGTCCTGATACAATCTAATATATGTTGTGTCTCGCCTCTCCTCTCTCTATCAATCTCGCAAACAGATACAATATGTATCTCAGATACAACCTAATACAACCTCCATATTGAGATACAATTTGTATCTCTCTAGTTGGATATAGTAGCAAATTTTTTTTTGGGTAAATCTCTTTTACTAATTCTTTAACTTATTTATTTTAGCAAATCACAAAGATTTATTAATTTTTTTTATACCATTCTTCTTTATTAAGTAACTACATAACATAACTAATAAGGCTAATGTATATTTTACTCCTGATTTATAATTTTTTAAGTAAAGTATCAAGTCAAAGAAACAAATAAAAAGACATTGAGAGAGTAACTTTCACTCTCTTATTGTTTATTTTGCTTGACACTTGTATTAAAAGTAAATTTTTTTTATTTATTAGTTTATTAAATCGAAAGAAGTTAGTATGCTTTTTCAATATTACCCTTATCATTAAGTAGTTATATAATGTACTAATTGTCAATCAAAAACTTTTCAAACATAACTAATAAGGATAAATAAAACAAACTCATAATAAATGGCTTTTAAATTGGAGTACCAAATCAACAAATGCAAAATAAGATTAAAAAAATAGAGTACATATTTCTTATTGTATATTTTGGTAGATTCGGGTAACTTTGAAGTTATTGTTTTCATTTCTAATCAAAGCATTTATTATATCTTACTAATAATACCTCATATTCTCTCTTTGGTTCTGTTAGTATAAAATTAATCTTTTATGAAGAATATTATTTTAAAAATATTTTTTTCAGAAAAATAAGTAGTTTCTTACTTTCTTAATATCCAGTATGTTAGTAAAATTTATTATTCTAAAATTATTTGTATATAATTTAGAGAAGTGGTGTGAGATGTGAGAGTATGGAGTGGCATGAACGAGAGCTACGGGGTTGGAATGAAATAAGGTGCATTGGAGAATGCATGTGAAATGATATTGGTGAAATATAATTATCCTACTTCCACAAGGAAAGTCATGTTCTTATTTAAAAAATTTACTTTCCTAAACAGAACATTTTTCAAAAAATTAAACAATCAAATATGAAAGAATTTAAAACATACGGAACACTCCATCTATTTGTTAAGTTGAACTTTTTGTCCATTTGTATTTGCTAATTCTCCTTCCATACTTCATTCCTCAAAAATAATTGTCCTTTAAAAATAATCCAATTATATGAAGAAAAATATTTAGTAATTATGAAGACTTACCAAACAAGACATAACTAGTGTGTCACTAAACTAAATTAATTATACAATAGAAAAATATGACATAAGTTATACTTGAAAAAAAAAATAGATTTATTATTTTTGTATCTTAAATTTGAGCCGGAGCTTAGCGTGGACCTTATGCAACTAGTAGGCTAATGGACGCTAATTATTGTATCAATACCACCCACCCCCAAACCCTGGTTGAACAACATCCTTGTCCTCAAGGATGGTAAATGTAGAACTGAAACTACCAGGATCAAAAGGAAATTTCGGAAAAATATTCTCCAAGCTAAGTACGCAAAGGTCGAGGGTCTCTGTTAATATTTTGTAGCAAGGGGAATGGATAATATATCCCCCATCCAAAGGCTTTGCACTGCTCCTTATAGGTTAGCAAAAGTCGATTTGTTGATAAGAGAATATACCTACCACCGAAGATCCATAAGCATTTGCTGTTAGAAACATCAAAACTGTGCTGCCGTAATAGAAACTTTTTATGAAGGAGACGCCTGGATCAAACGAGATCCAAAAATATGGGGTACTACACATGACAATCAAACGTGGTTGCCTTCTAATTTTCCTTATTTCTGAGTGCATTTTTGTGGATTTGAATTGTGTATAAAAGAACTGCAGGAATACCAAGCGAGCTATGTTATGAAGGAGCCATGCCAAATTAACATTCTGCCACTTCAATAGTATCAAGAGGCATTAATCCAACTAAACACATGACCTCCTTATAACCACTGGTTAATGTGGAGTACTGCATAATCACATAAGTTGTTTTCCCATGGAATAATTGCTGAAATAGTTCTAATAAGATACAGAGAACCTTCCATTGTCAACAAAACCCCAGGTACAGAAACCATTATAAAGTGTGTCGTTGTAGTTGTAGTGTGTAGATATTTTTGGTTTTGGGGCACAACAATAAGAGCTATTAAAGCTCTACAGCTCACTAAATCAAATGGTGGAGTTGTAGTTGTAAAAGAATGTTTTAAGCCACAGAAGTAGTCCAAACTAGCTTCTTGAAGAGCAGAAATAATAGGCCATGTGCAGCAGGATGCCATTGGAATTTGGAACCACACTAAACTCGTGTGCAATCAATGCTATCCTGCATAGGACATGTTTGGCTTTATCTCCACAAGATAAGAGTGGATCCAGCGACTTCTATCATGGAAACATCATCAAATAGCCTTTTTACCCCAATCTGCGGCACAAAATCCACAAGCAACATGTGGCAAAGTGACCTTAGAACTTCGTCCCAGCAACATGTCTTATTTCAATATCTACACAGTGCAACTTCTTAACATTAGCTGGAATTTTCAAAAATACACACTCCGATGCTCTTTCCTCTCCTAAGGCCTTCATAGAGCAGGAACTTGCAATAGTCCAAGGAATATCATTTAAGTGAACTGGTCTTCCAATTAATTTTGCTGCTTTGTGTTCTGAAACAATTTTTGGAACAATAAAGCAAGGGATTACTACTGGTAACCATGAGCAAATGGGAACCAGGATCAAACGAAAATCGATGCCAAATGCCCTTGGGGTCGTCAAGAGTTTCAAAAGCAAGGATACTTCTAAATTTGACTGCACTAAGCAAAAATATGTGACGCCGTGAACATAACTGACTATTCTCTGATGAAGGAAGAAGCAGTGTCCTTTGACTGCGAATCTAAGTGCAAATCATCAACTGACTATTTGAGTGAGCTAAGCTTTTGGATAAG
Organism: Capsicum pubescens; assembly: GCA_030864215.1. Classification (NCBI taxonomy): domain Eukaryota; kingdom Viridiplantae; phylum Streptophyta; class Magnoliopsida; order Solanales; family Solanaceae; genus Capsicum; species Capsicum pubescens. The sequence goes on from CM061548.1 coordinate 214,957,771, forward strand.
CTCTGCATGCATCCAATCCATATCAGCTCGCATCTCTTGATGTTTTTGCTCAATTAGGATTCATTGATCCAATTGTTGCGCTGCCAAATCCTTGTACTGCTCATGTAGATTTGGAGCTTGGCCATTAGCAATTAACTCAGCGGACTTTCGGAGGGACATGGAATCGTCGTGGCTCTAATGCCAATTGATACCAAATTATTGGTATCGAAGAGCAGAGAAGAAACAAGAATAGATAAAAGGGAAGAACAAGAGAAAAGAGTAAGATGAGGAGAGAAGTTCAGTGAGAAACTAGCAGACTGTATTATCATTCATCATAGTGCAATACCAGTGTTTAATTGAGCTTTTATACTGCCAGTTAGCTCACGTGAAATGTGCTGAAAATGAAATAAAAGGAAATGGGAAATTAAAACTTCCCGCCAAAATTGGCTCTCACATACTTGAGCTAGTAGACACTAATTTCTATATCAATATTTGGGTCAGGGATGGGTTTGTAAAGTGAACAGGGCCGGTTATTTATTTCTAAGCTAATCATATCCATTTGTTAAAAATAAGGGTAAATTTGCATTAAAGTATAGTAGGGCATATTTGGACTAAACATATAATGAGAAGGGCATAATTAAATCCAAACTCAGACGAGTGATATGTCTAGACTATTTTTGATAGTACAAGGGTATACTTGGTCCTTTTCATTAAAAGTAATATAGTAATTACTCATCGGAATGACAAGCTACAAAATTCTCATTCAGCAATCCAAACCCAATCTGCATATTGAACCTCTTAAAAAATTATACATGCAGATTTGTGGATATACATGCAGATTTGTGGATGTATTAGCACTTAATTACAGACAGATTGGCGTAATGGAAATGGAAACAGTACTTGTACTGCTATTTAATACATGAGTTTTTACCTTTTTGAGCTAGTTGTAAGAACTTCACTTTCAAGTGTCACTACCCATTCCTGAATGATAGAGTTGATTTCCTCTGGTTTCTCATCATGTGGGCAATGGCCTGAAATATTAACAGTTTAACATGACAAAACACAAATAGATTAGTAGGCGTTTGGCCATGAAATTAAAAAAAAAATGGAGTTGGAGTTGTGTTTGGCCATATCTTTCCTCGAAAAACTTTTTATAGACCCTTCTAATATAAAGGTGAAGTTGCTATTGGGAAAAGTTTTTTTTTCAAAATTTTAGTCAAAGCACGGCACAGAGAGCATCTATAAAAGAAAAAGAGTTTGAAGAAAGTGAAAACAGGTTGAGACTTAACACACTTTTTCAAATACAACGTGAAGTAGTATTTAGAGTTTAACATTTTTTGAATAAAGTGAAAAAACATTCCGAAGAAAGTGAATATGTCTCATGGCCAAATGGGGCCTTAGGGAGTGTTTGGCGTGAAGGAAAATGTTTCTTGGAAAATAAGTGGGTTTCACACTCGTTTTCTAGTGTTTGGTTAGTAAGAAGAAAAAATTATCCCAAAAGCATCTAGGTTTAATCTAGGAAAATACTAATGACACCACACCCGACTCCTGATACGGGATTCTTAGCCCAACCCCGACCACCAACCCGGGACCCAACCTGGACTCCTCACCCTGACCCAACCTCGACCCAAGAACCTACCTTGACTATCAATCCAAGACTTGATCCCATCTCCCAAACCCGGACCCGATACCGACACCCGACCCGAGACCAAACCCCAACACCTCATCCAGGACCAAACCTGAACCCAAACTCGACTCCAGATCCGACCTCGACTCCCCATTCTCGATTCGAGACCCTACCCCAACTCCCGACACGGGACCCAACCCTGACTCAGGACCTGACCCCGAGCCCAACTCCCTACCCGAGACCTGACCCTAACACCCGACCCTAACCCCAACTCCCGACTTGGGACCTGACCTCAACTCTCGACTTGGGACCAAACACGACTCCTGACACCTAACACGACACCAATAATCCACCATGACTCTCGACCCGAGAACTGACCCCGACACTCAACTAGAAACTAGACCCCGACTCTTGACCCATAACCCGACCCCGACTCCCCACCCGAGACCTGACCACGACTTTCAACCCAAGACCTAAGTGCGGGTTGGGGCAAGGAGATGGAATCGGGTCTAGGTCGAAGTCAAAGTCGGAGTTGAAGGTCGGGAGTGGGTCAAGATCGAACCTTGATCACGTCTCCAGGTTGGATCCCGAGTTAGAGTCAGGAGTAGGAGTTGTTCTTGGACCGTGTTCAAGGCCGGGCCGGGTCGAGTCTCAGGTCCCGAGTCGAGTTCAGGAGTCTGGACCCAAGTCGGGGCTCGAGTCAAAGTCGAATCTTGAATCTTGCGTCTAGGATCAGGTTTGAGAGTCGGGTCTCGAGTTGGGATTCGCATGTCAAGGTTGGAAGTTGTGTCTAAAATGACGATCAAGAGTCAGGTCACGTTTCGAGAATCGAGAGTCGGGATTAGGATTCGAATCTCAAGTTAGTGTCGGGAATCGATATCCGAAACTCGGGTTACAGTGAAAAGTGTGTGAGGTTGAAAGGAAGTTTTGAAAAATGTTTTCCTACTTTCTGAAAGGAAGTCATTTTCATTAAATTTGAGGAAAATAAGTTCATTTGAAAAATATTTTTCAAAACATTTAAGCCAATCTTTTTAATAAATTGGTCTCTACCTTTTTGAGCTAGTTGTAAGCACTTCATTTCAAGAGCCCGTTTGGATAGGATTAAAATCTGGTCAAACCAGCTTTTAATCTCTTTTTTAGCTTTTTAAGGTGTTTGGTAAAACTAAAAATTGCTTAAAAAAAGCTAAAAACTAATTAAAAGAATCAAAAAGTGAGAAGCTGGGTACCCCCAGCTTTTTGCTTTTTAGATTAAAATTCTTTTAGGTTTGACCAAAACATTTATCTTTTTATCCCTTATATTTTCCTCCAATTCCAACAATATCCTAAACTTGTAACCCTTAAATATATAGTTTTTTTTTCTTTTTCTCTTTGCTGCTTCGCTTCATCTCTTCCCTTCAATTTCCTCTTCATCTTTCTTCTTTGTTTTCATCGAATCCATCATTAATCGGAGGTTTGTTCAAAAAAATTATTTTAAAATTAAAAATTATAAATAATTCACCTTATTTATGGTGTTAACATTTTTAAGGACATTTAAGTCATTTTAACAACAAAAAAGTGCTTAACATCACTTGTTTACCAAAACGCATCAACAACTTTTTTCCAGTTTCAGCACTTCTATCCAAACACTTATCTGCTTAATTTATAAGCACTTATTTTAAGCTTTTAATCACTTAAGCTGAAAAGCCATTTTTTTAATCTTATCCAAACGGGCTCCAAGTGTCACTACCCATTCCTGAATGATAGAGTTCATTTTCTCTAGTTTCTCGTCATAATGGCTTGAAATATCAATAGTGCAACATGACAAAATATAAAGGTGAAGTTAGAGTCGGAAAATAGTGAAATCAGGTTGAGACTTATTTTCACTTTCCAAATATAACATGAAATTGTATTTAGAGATCTTCAACATTTTTTGAATAAACTGAAATTTTTTTCGAAAAAAGTGAATATTTCTCATGGCCAAATGGGGCCTTAGGGTGTGTTTGGTATGAAAGGAAATGTTTTCCAAGAAATTAGTGGGTATGATACTTGTTTTCTAGTGTTTGGTTAGTAAGAAGAAAAAATTGTCCCAAAAGCATCTACGTATAATCTAGGCAAATATTAATGACACCACACACGACCACGACCTGAAACCCGACGGTCGAGTCAAGGCACAGGTACCGAGTTGAGTTCAGGAGTCTGGACCCAGGTCGGGTTTGAGAGTTGGGTCTCGAGTAGAGATCGGATCCCGAATCTTGTGTCTTGAATCAGGTTTGAGAGTCAGGTCTCGGATTGGGAGTTGGATGTCTGGGTTGAGAGTTGTGTCTCGAGTCGCGGTCAGGAGTCGGGTCCCGTGTCAAGAATCGAGAAACAGGATCGAGAGTCAAATCATAGATTAGTGTTGGGAATCAATACCCGAGACTCCGGTATGGTGAAAAGTTGGGGTGTGAGGTAGAAAGAGAGTTTTGATAAATGTTTTCCTTATTTTTTTTTAAGGGAAGTCATTTTCCTTAAATTTGAGGAAAATAAGTTCATTTGGAAAAACATTTAAGCCAATAAAACATGAGAAGTTTCCGTCATACCAAACACACTCTTATTGCAAGTGCCGAGGAAACAGAAAAATAAAGCTTTCCATGAAATACCAGCATTTAACTCCCTGATTACGATTCCTTCAGAGTGCTCTCTCAGCATGGCTAACCTCGAACGTGAGTCACAAAGTGGATCTTTCATTCCCTAACAGAATTGACAATAGAACATGATAAGCATTAAAAAAACAAGGGAAATGATAAACAAGGTTCATGCAATAGAATATTATAGAATGTATTACCTGTAGTACAAGTACTCTCTTCTCAAATCCTTGCAAAAGATAATTAAGAGGGACAGAAAGATCAAAGCTGAAAATACTTTCTAAGACCACCACTACACCAGGGTCATAAGACTGTCGATTTGTCAAGGCAAGTACATCATAATTTGTGATATGATAATTATTGGCAATACAATTGTTGTGGCACTTAGAAAATTCACATAAGGCTCTGAACCACGGATGACTACCATAATACCTGGACAGAGGTTAAGCTCTGTAAATGCGTAGAGCAAGTGTAGTGTGGAATACTTGAGCTGTCACGGGTTAAAGATCACAGATATGTATCGACAAGGATACTGCTCGCAGCATCTCCTGGATAAGCCATTTGTCTGCACGATCACTTCTCTGGGAAAACAAAAGCTGAGGCTAACCAGTATATCAAAGAAAACAAAGACACATGACGACAGAAGCTAAAGCACACTTACGATTGGATAGCAACTTTTCAATGTGTTCCTAAGATTCAAGCGCAAGAACAGTGAAAGGAACCGAGCACCTAGCCAGGCTGCTCCTGAAGTTTCCCTAACCTAAAACACACAACTACCTCAATTATCCACGAACTTTTCATCTAAAAGTTCTGTTGAACATTAAGAAGAAAGTTTGTAATGATTGGATCGATGAATTGATTGTATAGTAAGACATCATCTTTAATAACATATGACCATGAAAAGTGGATACGTACAACTACAAAATTGCTTATTTAAGTTGGTAAAACGTGGGTTAACATTTCTTACATCAGAACGGCATGCACCAGAATATCCAGGAACAACATTGCCAGCACTGTTCAAAAGGATCACCGACTTTGCCAAAGCAGGCCAAAGACAAGTGACAATGGCGGCAATATAGCCTGGTTAAGCGAAGGAGCACAATCAACGAGAAGACTAATTAATAAAAAAAAATGGAGAAAATAGCAAACTCACAACAAAAGATGCAAAAATTAGTGAAAACTAGTGTGTCTTTGTTTTTGTCCACTCAGTGTTGTTTTCCCTCACTTATCTTAGGATGATGACTTCATAGGAGCTTAAGGTATTGGTACATACCGCCAATTGAGTTTCCAACAAGATGGACAGGTTCTCTAACTACTTCAATTATGAAATCTCTAAGCAATTTTGCCCACACAACTTCAGTATAAACAATATTTGGTTTTTCTGATTCACCAAACCCCAGGAGTGTCATCGCCCAGACTCGATTTCCACCTTCCGCAATATTATCTATATTGTCACGATAATGGCTCCAAAGAGCACCAAAACCATGCACGAGGAGAAGAGCAGGGCCTTCATCCCCAGTAAGTGTATACTGAAAAGACACAGTTAATGTCAGTAAACAGGTACACAACATCACAAAATAGACAGAAAAATCAGCATAGTATGGTACAGTCCTCAAAAATCTCACTCACATGAATCAGATAGCCATTCCATCTCCATATCCTAACAGGGGAACCTCTCCAACTAGCTTCCTTACCTTTCAAAGCCAATAGCGTATACCACTACGAAAACAATGAGGTTCTTATAGAAAGTATTTGCCAGAACTTTTATCAGTAGATAATGAATAAATTTGATCCAAGAACATTCATATTATGATCCAAAACAATTTCTCAGAGTCAAAATACCTCTATTGAACACACAGTATTAAATGCTGCAGCAACCGTTTTCGCCAAGTATCCAAAAGGAAATATACTTCCAGCATTTCTTTCTTTTTCATACTCAATCGCTTCATAATAAACTCTTCTTCTGGAAATTATTCCAAGAAGAAGAGCAGACCCAAAAAGGGCACCAAATGAGGCTCCTTCCCGAGTTTCCACTGCACGCATTTTTTCATGTACCCTGGAAAATGAAGCCAATTAGCAGTTAATCAGGAGAACATTCCTTCCTTGAAGTGGTTTGGGCACAAAGTCTCATGTTTCTGTAACACAAATCTTAATTACTGCTAAAATATGAGTAGGAGTAGGAATAACATATAGAATCCTACTTGGAAAAGGATTGTAACGTAGTGTCCTATTAGGAAAAGAAATGACATGTAGTGTCTATAAATAGGATCTTAAAATAATAATTAGTTACAACAATTCAATAATATTCTTCACCTATACTTCTCACATGGTATCAGAGCTTTGGTAAGGAATCAAAGAGCTTCCGCTGTCGGCGGGCGGCTATAATCCATATATGCCGCCGGCTCGGTTAATGATTATGTTAGCAAAAGTTGGGTCACCGTGTATCATTCCGATAACTATTTTCTCATATTTGATTTGCGTAGCACAGTGCATTTTTCCAGTGCCTCCTCGGATCTGATTTACGTAGTTTTGTGCCTCTTTTTGGTGACTCCTCAAATTTGATTTGCGTAGGGTCGTGCCATCATTCTGACCCTACCCATATAATTTCTTTTTTTTCAGTAGGGACGTGCCATCATTCCGACCCTACACAAATAATTTCTCTTTTTCAGTAGGATTGTGCCGTCATTCCGACCCTATCCATATAATTTCTCTTTGTTGGTAGGGTCGTGCCGTCATTTTGATGCCACACAAATAATTTCTCTTTTTCAGTAGGATTGTATTGTCATTCCGGCCCTATCCATATAATTTCTCTTTGTCGGTAAGGTCGTGCCGTCATTCCGACCCTACCCGCATAATTTCTCTTTTTCAGTATGACATGGAAAAGTTACAGTCATAGCTTACTGAGGACATGACCCTAGATAGGAAGATGTGGAGAATGCGAATTAGATTGGAGGGCTAGTGCGTGTGGGTGAGTCGTAGCCGGTAGATAGGAGTGCCTTGGTACAGCCAAGCTAGTAGTCATATGTAATGACCTGAGAAATGGAAATAAAATGAATGCAGCCACTTGAGTTCGAAACTAGAAAGACAGCGAGGGAAATAACTAACACTAAAATCAACGGCCACGATCAGAATTCAGTTAATGAGCTCCGAGAGCTCAGATGTAGCCAGCTGGACGAGTTCTGTTATAAAGCCTAACAAACTCGTTGGGCAGAGTATAATGACATAACTGGTATAATCCAAATTCCCTCCTTTTTTGAATCCTCTCATCTCTCTTCTATCCTCTAATATGATTCTATTCTTCCATTCTACAGGTTACAAGCTCATCTATGGAGTCGAGTAGATAGTTTTTCATATTTTCAGTTATCATTTAGTTTCCATTAGTTGTAATCCTCATTCAATCAGTCAATATAATATCAAACAATTGTCCCAAAAATATTGCGATTACTCCTTTTTAGCTTTTGAGAATTGAGATCATAACAATTAGTATCAGAGTTAGGTTATAGTTATAGTGGTATAGGGGGCCTATCCTTTGACATAACAACATCATCCAGGAAGGAGATTATGTTACTTTGGGGATCAATTTTGCAATTAACCTTGATTGATGACTCTAAAAAGGTAACCGCAATTGATTTGTTTGAACACAATTGGTCAATTGAAAGGTGTACAATCGGGAAAGCTTCTCAAAGAAGGGATTCAGTCATCGCTAGAAGTTTATGTCATTCTTGGTTATTTGATTTTATCCTTCGTGTTGCAATGTACTCGTGTGCTCATAACTTCTGGCGTAGACTTGAAGATGGCAAAGCTACATGGTTACAGACTACTCGAAGAGAATTACTAGTGAATTGGTCAACCAAAACTAAAGTTAAGTTAGGGACATTTGACACTGGGCAAGGACTAAGGGCTCAAGACAATGTGAAAGGAAGCCTCACTTTCTAAAATTGAAACACTTGTTAGCTTCTTGTCTTGCAGCATTTTTGCCTTTGGATAATGACTTTGGACTTCTTCAGCCAAGTTCTCAGGATACATTGCTTAGTCATGGCTTACACAAAATGGAATACAATGGAAGTCATTCGAGTAGGATGTGGCTCTCGACTGACTTGGTATTCCGTGAAAAATTGAAGGATCCTCCAAATATTGCGTTCAACAATTTGTTTGTAGATATTCGTGGAGCTATAAGGTTACATCATTCGAGTTATGACTTGGATTTATCTTCTAATCAAGAAGGATGGGAGAACACAGTGCAAACAAGTTTCTTAGCGCTTGATCAACCAGATCTGACAAGGGATTTCCTTGCTATATTGGACAAAAAATTTGTTATTCTTTATGTGGAAGGAGGTCATGTTCGATTTGTGAGTAACAATGGGTCCTTAAAGTTCGCATATGACCCCGGGGTTAGCTTGCCTTAGAGAGACTCTAATTTCTTCTCTAGCAATAATTTTGATCCTCCAAAAATAGTTGCATCTTCATTGAGCTTTTATAAAGTGCTTGAACTGCCTACTTCAAAGGTTAGTCATCTGCAGAAGGTAGCTCCCAAGTTACATGTTATTGGCTCTATGGTCCTAAAGAGAAGATGATACGCATAAAGAAAGCTACTTATGGTTCTCAAATAGCAGTCATAGATGATAAAATTATAGCCTTTTTACGTTTTCTCTATGTGACTTCCGTGTATATTCTTGAGGATTACAGGTTTCCATTTGATCCAGGAAGGTGGTCCTTCACATCAATCCCCATTCCATCCTGGTTGTTTCCTCTTCAGGATAACACCCTTGAGGACTTGGTGTTCTTCAACAAGTGGGGTGTTCTAAATTTCAGATTTTTAGCTCATCCTTGAGGTCAAGGATTATTTGAAGAGGAAGGGTATGTAATGACCTGAGAAATGGAAATAAAATGAATGCAACCACTTGAGTTCGAAACTAGAAAGACAGCGAGGGAAATAACTAACACTAAAATCAACGGCCACGATCAGAATTCAGTTAATGAGCTCCGAGGGCTCAGATGCAGCAACCTGGCCGAGTTCTGTTATAAAGCCTAACAAACTCGTTGAGCATAGTATTATGACATAACTGGTATAATCCAAATTCCTTCCTTCTCTGAATCCTCTCGCCTCTCTTCTATCCTCTAATGTGATTCTATTCTATTATATTTTATTCTATTCCATTCTATAGATAACAAGCTCATCTATGGAGTCGAGTAGATAGTTTTTCATATTTTCAGTAATCCTTTAGTTTCCATTAGTTGTAATCCTCATTCAATATCAATCAATATAATAACAGAAAATTGTCTCAAAAATATTGTGATTACTTCTTTTTAGCTTTTGAGAATTGAGATCATAACATCGTAGGGCTTTGCACGTAGGTTGGTTGGAGTTTCTAGCAAGGAGGATTTGGGTGAGGTGTGTGCTTTCGATTATATAGTATATATTATTACTCTGAGCGTGTCTTATTTTTGTTATTTCATCTTGTTTCATGTTTTATTACGACTTTATTTACTGTCTTTTTGTCTTGAGCCAGGGGTCTATCCCTATAGGAAACAACCTCTCTACTTCTTTGAAGGTAGTGGTATGGACTGCGTACACTTACCCTACCAAGACCCCACTATGTGGGAATACACTGGGGACAGTGGCGGAGCCAGCATCTTAATTGAGGGGGTTCAAAATCGAAAAATGTGAACGAAATAATTAGTCGAAGGGGGTTCAACGTTAACTATATATACATGAAAAATAATTTTAAGCTTGTATACATAGTATAACTTTCCACCGAAGGAGGTTCGAATGAACCCCCTCACTATGAGCTGGATCCCCCACTGACTGGGGATGTTGTTTCAGTAGGGTCGTGCCGTCATTTCGACCCTACCCATATAAGTTCTCTTTTCTAGTAGGGTCATGTCGTCATTCCGACCCTACCCATATAATCTTTTCTCAGATGTAACCATTTTTCAGCCATTAAATCTAATAATCCAGCGCGTGAGCATGTTCTAGCCAGTTTTTCGATAACTTTCTTGTTCAAGATCTACTCATCTCTTGATTTCGAGATGACCCATATATTTTATACCTATTTTCGGCAATTTTCCAGCAACAGATAGACTTTCCAACAACGTTTACTACTTTTGTGACCAATTTTTCAATTTATTCCTGTTCAACTAAGGTCTCACAAACGTCCAGAGCAGTCCTTACCAGTTTTCTTGCAGATATCTTTACTATGTCCCTCATTGATCTTTGTATTAATTACATTTATAGCAAGTTTGGTACATATGTCTTCTATGCGCTAGCATGAGGGGGAGTGTTAGAATATGAGTAGGAACAGAAATAGCATATCGAATCCTACTTGAAAAAAAATTGTAATATAGTGTCCTATTAGGAAAAGAATTGGAATGTCTTTAAATAGGATTTTAATGTAATAATGTAGTTACAAAAATTCAATAATATTCTTCACCTATATTTCTCACAATTACCACAAGGCAAATACTGCAGATCGAATAGATGCAAAAGAGGTTGCAGATAGAAGATATGCAAAGCAGTAAAACTACAAAGCCTTAAAACTTCTAATAGATGGGTTAATGCTCATATTTCTGTTTTTTATTTCATCAATATATTAAGCTACTCGTCTTCCTTTTCCTTTTCCACTTATCCTAATTCAAAACAGAAGGATATGTCCAGTGTCTTCACAAAGGCCCAGTTAAGTAACACAGTAAGCTAAGTAGTTAAACTTCGTAATTCTTTCTCAGATGGTACAAGAACAATATATATTGCACTGACAACAGCTTAAGAGTTGAAATCTTGAAGACATTCACAGTGCGAATAGAAGCTACAGAAAAGATTTGAATTATATTCTCAAAGAAAAGATTTAACACCGAAAAACATACCCAGTATAGTCCAATAAAGTGGGGTCTGGGGAAGGTAGAGTGTACTGAGACCTTGATTTACCTCATAGGTGAGGTACAGAGGTAGTTTCTTTTCACACAAAGTCTCATGTTTCAGGTACAGAAGTTGTTTCTTTTCACACAAAGTCTCATGTTTCTGTAACATAAATCTTAATTACCATAAGTCAAATACTGCAGATCAAATAGATGCAACGGAGGCACAGATAGGAGATAAGCAAAGCAGTAAAACCACAAGGGCTTAAAACTTCTAATAGAGGGGTTAATGCTCATATTTTATGTTTTTTTTTTCATCAATATATTAAGCTGACAGTCCTCGGGGAGATTCTTTGGAGGTGCTTGGAGGCTAGGGGTGTGCCCGTGGCATACAATAGGTCGATTCAGGACATGAACGACGGAGTGAAGACGCATATGAGGATGGTAGGAGGAGAATTGGAGCACTTTCCTGTTTTGACAGGGTTGCACCAGGGATCATCTCTTAGCCCGTTTTTATTTGCCTTGGTGATGGATATTTTGATGCGGCGTATTCCGGGAAAGGTGCCTTGGTGAATGTTATTTGTTGATGTTGTACTAATTGACGAGACTCGGGAAGAAGTTAATGATAAATTGAAAGTTTGGAGATAGATTCTAAAGTCTAAAGGGTTTAGGTTGAGCAGGACCAAGATGAGTACTTGGAATGTAAGTTCAGTGATTCAATGCATGAGGCTAACGTAGTAGTGGAACTGGATTCTCAGACCATTCAAGGTCTATAATGTAGGGGAATTGAGAGATTGACGCGGATGTCACGCACCGTATTGGTGCAGGGTGGTTGAAGTGGAGGCTCGCTTCAAGAGTGTTGTGTGATAAAAAAGTGTGTCCTAAGCTTAAAGGTAAGTCCTACCGAGCGGCAATCCGACTGGCTATAGTGTAGGGAGCGGAGTGTTGGCCAATTAAGAACTCCCACATCCAAAAGTTGAAGGTGACGGAGATGAGGATGTTGAGATAGATGTGTGGACTTACCAGGAGAGATAAGATTAGAAATTAGGTTATTTGAGAGAAGGTGGGAGTGGCTTCGGTGGAAGACAAAAGGCGGGAAGTGAGGTTGCGATGATTTGGGCATGTGATGAGAAGGAGCACAAATACTCCAGTACGGAGGTGTGAGAGGATGGCCATGGATGATGTTGATTTGTGAATATTTAAGATTTAATTTTGTAGGATCTTAATTGATATGATAAAATCAGATTTGATTTACTATAGATAGTTTAGGTAATTAAATCAAAAAGAGATCATATCTTGATTATCATATCTGCTTAGAATCTTGTGATTTAATTCTGTTTGTGTTTGCTTTCCTATACTATAAATTTGTAGATCTTAGATGAATAAAATGTACACTTTTGCTACCAATCTTAATGGTATCGGAGTAACTTTATTCTTGTGTTGTTGATAACTAAAACAACATTTATTGGGCTACGTCACCCAGCAGCATTAACAAAAGCCGAGAGTTCTGTAAACACACTTTCGACCGAGACAACAATGAACCAAAGCGACAATTCTTCACATAAGAAAAAGAAGTTGTGGTGTGATTTTTGCAAAAAATACTGACACACTCGTGAGACTTGCTAGAAAATCCACGGAAAACCACCAAACTGAAACAAAAAAGGGCAAAAAAACATGGCAGCCAGGCCTTTCAACGTACCAGCGAAGAACCGGGGCTGAAATCTTCTTCAGAAATGCCACCATTCACCAAGGAACAGCTAGAGCTACTGCTCAAACTTCTCCAATCTCAACTCCAATCCAGTGAACCTAATCTTTCTACTCCCACTTGTTCTTTTACCCAGGTAATATGCCATTGTTTTATTGAGTACAGATTCTACTAGTATAAACTCTTGGATCACAGATTCAGGTACTAGTGATCACATGACATAGAACTCCCATTTTTTCTCGACTTATACTCCTTTAGCAGAAAATAAAAAAGTCAAAATTGTTGATGGTTCCTTCTCAGCAATTGCTGGGAAAGGCACAGTCAAACTAACCCCTTTTTCGACTCTTTTTTATGTCCTTCATTTTCCAAAATTGTCTCATAATCTTTTATCCATCAACAAGTTGACTCGAAACCTTAATTATCGTGCTATCTTTGATGTTATCTTCGACGATATTTCATGTATATTTAAGGACAAGGTCTCAGGGAAGATGATTGGCAATGCTAGAGAGTTTGAAGGTTACTAGGAAGGTTACTGTCACAATGGATGTCACCTTTTTTGAATCACAACTGTTTTTTGAAACTCATCTCCGAGGGAGAAAAATAGTGAATATTCGAGGGATTCGAGGGATGATAAAGATCTTCTTGACCTCACATGTGAGAAACAAAAGGATCTAGGTTTTATGATAGATACAGGACATAGTTTTTTTGTTAATAACAACCTAGATAATGTAAGAGATCCTAACTTAAATAATGAAAATAAGGATACTGAGACAATAGAGCATTTTCATGATACAATTAATGACAAGGACAAGGAACAAACAAAAGAATTACATGTCTACATGAGAAGAAACTGGAACCAAGAAAAAGAGATTAAGGACTCTCATCAAAACCAAATGACCGCCCCGCAAGATCTCACCGATACACAAGGTAATTCTCCAAAACCTAATTTTGATTTACCCATTGTTAGTTTAGACCTTGATCTTCCAATTGCCAAACATAAAAGGGTAAGAAAAGTCACCAACTATCTCATGTCAAATATTGTGTTATATAGAAACTTGTCCCCTTCTTATATAGCTTTTCTTTCTCAATTATCTGGAATGGAGATACCGAGAAATGTGCAGAATGCTTTGAACGTTCCCGGGTGGACGGAGGCAGTTCTTGAGGAGATGAACGCTCTGGAGAGAAATAAAACCTGAAAAATGGTGGAACTACCACGTGGAAAGAAAACAGTAGGCTGCAAGTGGGTGTTCACTATCAAATTTAAATCAGATAGATCCCTAGAGAGGTATAAGGCACGTTTGGTGGCAAAAGGATTCACTCAGACTTACGAGATTGACTATCTTAAGACATTTGCTCTAGTTGCCAAATTGAATTCAATAAGGGTTCTTCTGACCATTGTTGCCAACCTTGATTGGCCCCTCCAACAACTAGACGTGAGAATGCATTCTTGAACAAAAAACTCGAAGAAAGGCATGGAACTAGAGTGTGCAAGCTAAAGAAAACTCTCTACGGGCTCAAACAATCTCCAAAAGCTAGATTTGAGAGGTTTACTCAGTTTGTAAAAAAACTAGGATACACTCAAGGACAAGCAGATCATACCATGTTCATTCGACATTCTCTTGAGGGAATGGCAACTATCCTGATAGTGTGTCGATGATATTATACTTACAAGAGATGACTTGTCTAAAATGGAGAATTTAAAGAAACAGTTGACCTCGGAGTTTGAGATTAAAGATTTGGGCCAGTTGAAATATTTTCTAGGCATGGAAGTAGCGAGATCAAAAGAAGGCATTATGGTGTCACAAAGTAAGCATGTACTAGATCTTCTAAAAGAGACAGGGATGAGTGGTTGTCATCCAGCTGAAACACCTATAGATCCGAATATAAAATTCGGAAATAAAGAAAATTCAGTTGACCACAGTCAATGTCAAAGACTAGTGGGGAAGTTGATCTACTTGTCACATACTCGACCTGATATAGCTTGTTCTGTAAGCTTAGTCAGTCAGCTTATGCACACTCTAAAGGAAGAGCACCAAAAAGCGGTCTACAAGATCCTAAGATATCTTACAAGTTCTCTGGGAAAAGGATTGTTTTTCGGAAAAAGTCAACATAGGGGCATTGAAAGCTGCAGATTCTACTACTGACAGGAGGTCTACATCTGGATATTGTACATTTATCTGGGGAAATCTTGTGACCTGGAAGAGTAAAAAGCAGAATGTTGTAGCCCGAAGCAGTGCTAAAGCTGAATACCGATCTATGGCTCATGGAATTTGTGAAATGATTTAGCTCAAAAAGATGATGGAAGAACTCAAAAGACTGTTTGGTTTACCAATGAAGTTGTATTGTGACAATAAAGCGAACATAAATATTGCTCACAATCTAGTTCAACAAGATAGAACAAAAGATGTTGAAGTGGATAGGCACTTCATAAAAGAAAAGATTGAAAAAATAAGTGTGTGCATGCCTTTCATCCCAACAAATCAACAAATTTCAGATATTTTCACAAAAGGCTTGTTTAAACCAAAATTTAAAATTTTTGTAAGCAAGTTAGGCATGATAGATATTTACATACCAACTTGAGGGGGAGTGTTGATTTGTGAATATTTAAAATTTGATTTTGTAGGATCTTAATTGATCTGATAAAATCAAATCTGATTTGTTATAGATAGTTTAGGTAATTAGATCAAAAGAAGATCATATCCTGATATCATATCTGCTAAAATCAAGCAATTCGATTCTGTGTGTGTTTGCTTTCTTGTACTATAAATTTGTAGCTCTCTGATGAATAAAATGTACACTTTTGGTATCAATCTTACAGATGGTTTTAGGCGAGATAGAGGAACGCTGAAGAAATATTGGAGAGAGGTGATTAGGCATGACATGAAGCGGTTACAGCTTACAGAGGACATGACCCTTGATAGAAAGGTGTGGATGCCGCGAATTAGGGTAGAGGATTAATGGGTAAGAGTGCATCCATGATAGTAGGGAGGAGTACTTTGTTTGTATCTGTGCCTGTAGTTTCTTGTTCGTAGTGTGTTCCGATGATGGTTGTGATTTCGAATAGATAGTTTATAGTATTACTTTGTCGGTGTCTTGGTTCTTTTATTATCTAGCGACGTGTTATCCCATTTTGTTGTTTATTTTTATGTTTTTTATTTGTTATACTGTTATTTGTCTTGAGTCAGGGGCCTATCGAAAACAGTCTCTCTACTTCATCTGAGGTAATTGTATGGACTGCATGCACTTTACCTTCCCAAGACCCCACTTTGTGGGAATACACTGAGTATGTTGTTGTAGTCCTCGTCCTCTTCCTTTTCCACTTATACTGATTCAAAACAAAAGGATTTGATGTCCACTGTCTTCACAAAGGCCTAGTTACGTAACACAGTAAGCTAACCAGCTAAACTTCGAAATTCTTTCTCAAATGGTACAGGAACAATATATATTGCATTGACAACAACTTAAGAGTTGAAATCTTGAAGACATTCACAATGCGAAAAGAAGCTACAGAAAAGATTTGAACTATATTCTCAAAGAAAAGATTCAACAACTACATACACTGTGTAGTCCCACAACATGGGTCGGAGACCTTAACTCTACCTTAGAGATGAGGTACACAGGCTATTTCCGATAAACCTTTGGCTCAAGACAAAAACAGTTTAGAAAAAGACATAAGGGAAGTACAAGAGGTAACAGATAGTAGCAGAATAGTACTAAAAAAATACTATAATCAAACTATACAAAACAATAGATAGTAACCGAAATCGAAGAACAAGAAACTTCAAGAGTAGTCCTACGATTACTAGTAAGGACAATATACTCCCACCTACTAGTATGGACGCACTCCTACCTACTAACCTTCTACCTTAATTCATATCCTTCAAACCCTCCTATCTAAGATCATATCCTGATTAGTTGCAACTGTGTCATGTCCTTTCTAATCACCTCTCCCTAAAACTTCTTCGGTTTACCTCTACTTCTCCCAAATCCATCCATAGACAATTTCTCACACCTCTATATTGGGGCATCCGTACATCTCCTCATCACATTCCCAAATCATTTCAACCTCACTATCCGCAGTTTGTCTTCCACCAAAGTCACTCCTACTTTGTCTCGATATCGGCATTTTAATCCTATTTCTCCCAATATACCCACACATCCATCGCAACATACTCATCTCCGCCACTATCACCTTCTGAATGTGAGAATTCTTGACTAGCCAACACTCTGTCCCATATAATATAGCTGGTCTACCCACCACTCTATAAAACTTGCCTTTAAGTTTAGGTGGCACTTTCTTATCACACAACACAACAATCCGAATGAGAGTTATTTTATCCACCCTACACCAATACGGTGAGTGGAATACTTGCTAATCCTTTCATTCCTCAGATAATAGAACCAAGACACTCAAAATTAACTCTTTTTTGGATGGACGATGTATCAAGCCTCACTTCCACTCAGCTTCATACATCACATCACTGAACATGCAATCAAGTATTCAGTCTTGATCATGCTCAACCTAAACCCTTTAGACTCCAAGGTTTGTCTCTAAACCTTCAAAACTTAGCGTTAACTCTATCACGAGTCTTATCACTTAAAACTACGTCATTTGCTAATAACATACACCATGGCACCTCACCTTGAATTTGTCACGTCAATGCATCCATCACCATGGCAAATAAAAAGAGGCTAAGGGTTGATCTTTGGTGCAACCCCATTAACACGAGAAAGTCTGAGTCTCCCCTTACTGTCCTTACTCGATTCTTGCATACATCATACATGTCCTTAATCGACCAAGTGTATGCCACAGGTACACTGCCAGCCTCCAAGCACCTCCATAGAATCTCCCTATGGACTTTGTCGTAAGCCTTTTCTAGGTTGATGAACAACATGTGTAAGCCCTTCCTCTCCCAATACTACTACACCAGTCTCATTACGAGATGAATGGCTTCTATAGTCAAACTTCTTGGAAAAATCCAAATTGGTTCTCGAAAATAGTCACAACCCTCCTCAGCCTCATTTCCACCAACCTCCCTAAACCTTGATAGTTCGGCTAGCAACTTAATACTTCTATAGTTGTAGCAATTTTGAATGTCACCCTTGTTCTTGTATAGTGGAATCATCGTACTTCATCTCCATGCTTCAGGCATTTTCTCTATCATGAAATGACATTGAACTCAGTCAGCCACTCCATACCGCCCCTATGTGCTCTTCCAAAAACCACTGAAATCTCGTCTGGACGAGTTGCTTTAACCTTAAGCATCTTAGCAATAGCACCCTTACCATCCTCAACCATTATACACTAAACACCTCTGAGTGCTTAAAACCGCTTAGCACAATGTCGTTGTACCTCAGTTTGTTTAGTAGTATGTGGAAGTATGGCTGGCATCTCCTTCTAATGAGTACCCCCTCCACGGAAGTATGACCGACATCTCCTTCTAATGAGTACCTCCTGCACTAGTATTTTTCCGTGTTCATACTTGATGCACTTCACTTGCTCAAGGTCACAGACCCTTATCTTGAGCTAGCCTGTATAAATTCTTATCTTCGCATTTTGTCCTCTAATTCTGCGTACAAGCCCTCAAAGGTTGCTTTTGTCGTCGTAATCACTAACTTTGCGTCCTTCTTAGCCATCTTATATTTCTCCTTATTCATTTGTTTTTCTTCCTTGTCCTTATACACCAACTTTACATAAGGCACCTTCTTTGCTTCCACCTTCCGTTGCACTTCTCTATTCCACCACCATTCCCCTCTATGCCTACTAGAACAGCCTCTCAAGACAGTCAACACTCTCCGGTTTTCTCCTTAATTCAATTGCAATGTTATCCCCCATATTGTCCACATCCACACTACTCCCCTAAGCTCTTATTACTATTAAGTTCTCTCGTATCTCCAGGACACTAGCCACAGTCAAGCTACCTCATTTAATCCTTGGCTGGTCATCCATAGCCCTCTTCTTCCTCTCCTTCTTGATCTCTAAATCTATTACCAAGAGCTTATTTTGGGTCGAAAAATTCTCACTTAGGATAACCTCACATTCTTTACAAAAACTTTCATCACCCTTCCTAAGGAGCAAAAATTCTATCCAAGTCTTGGCCTCCGAACTATGGAAGGTAATCAAGTGTTTCTCCTTCTTCGAGAAACTCAAATTAGCTACGATCAACCCAAAGGCTCTTGCGACATTCAAAAGTGAGACTCCTCCTTCATTCCAATCCCCGAAACCAAAGCCTTCATGCACATCGTTATAACCCCTCGGGGATGCCCCTATGTGCCCATTGAAATCTCTTCCTATGAAAAGCTTCTCAGTGTTTGGTATGCCTCTCACCACCTTATCTAGAACCTCTCAAAATATCTTCTCCTCCTCGTCCAAGTCTGCTTGCGGTGCATATGCACTAATAATGTTCAAAGTAGACCCTCCAATGACTAACTTCATCATCATCCCATCATTGACCCATCTAACCTCTATAACTTTCTCCCTTAGCTCTTCATCCACTAAAACTCTTACCCTATTCCTATTCATCGAGCCTCCCGAGTACCACAACTTATCTCCGTCCAAGTCCATGCCATAGCTCCGACTTATTTGATTTCTTAGACACATGCTATATTAATCCTTTTTTTCCTAAGAATCTTCACTAGCTCTATGGACTTTTCTGATAAAGTCCCTATGTTCTAAGACACTACACTAAACCTAGAGGCTCCCTTAACCCCTCCACCACCCCTGGCCCTCAGCCCCATGCCATACAGAGAACATGATCCTAATCTACCATCATTCACCAACGCCGCTAAAGCAAATATGTCCAAATCAATATGATAACACAAACAAGCAAGAATTTAAAGGCAAATAAAACTAATAAGCAGTGTTCAGGAATGCGCTCGCATCATCACATAATGCGATAATGCAAAGCGATGCGAGCCACTCTCGCTGCGTGTGGCTGATGTGAATGCATCATGTTGATTTTATTTTTACGATCAATTTTAAAGCAAAAAAAAGTCACTTCATGTTGAGATTATATTTAGGGTCAATTTTAAATAAATAAAAGAGTCTACTGCGGTGCGGTGACTGCCACTGCTGCAATTTTCTAAGGTTAACTTTGAAGTCCACTGCTGCGATTTCTTCTTATTCACTGCTTCACTTCAACGATACGCTCACATTGTTTCACGCTTCGCGTAATGCATGTTGCGGAGCCTTGTCACTTTTTCCCGCATCACACTTCCCTGAACACTGCTAATAAGACAAAAGCACTAAAACTAAAGGTAAGTAGAACTACAAACTAAATGTAGGGCTCAACAAGCAGTAGTCTCTAATACAGCTCTGAAGCAAATAATCAACAGAAAAATGAGATGGCAAAACAAAATTTTACATGAAATGAAGAACAGCGGAGCAAAATTGAACAAGAATCTATTCCTAAATGCTTCAATTCTAGATTCTTTAAAGTACAGAAACCATATTTTCAGATGTAAATTCTCAGAACACAACAGACACTAGAAACAAAAACAAAAAAATAAAAAACTATACAGCTAATATCACGTAGTGCAAAATCAATAACCAGAAATAGCTAATAAGAAAGATACAAACACCAAGAAAGATTTCAGTATCTAGAAATAAATACCTAGGACAAGAAATAGAGAGGAGAAAGGAACGATAGAACCCGGTCTACAGTGAGACAACTGGAAGCAAGTTTCAAGTGATACCGACCAATTGCAGTAATGGATGGCACATGGTAATACCCGATAGGGTCTAACCTTTCTGGGCAGATTCTAGGGTTCCAATTGCCAGAGAAGATATCCACCGGGAAGGAAAAGATAAAGAAAGGAAGAAGAAAAGAGAGAGGAGAAAACAGCTAGGAGAAAGAGAGAAGGAGAGATAGAGTTCGATAGTCCTTACCTGGGCGCCGGATTGTGTAGGTCACCCGGAGTCTGTGGTCCGACTATTCGTTAGCGTACAGACAGAGAGAGAGAACTTAGCGTCTAGAGAGAGAGAGCGTCAAGCCAACATTATGAGAAATAAAATATCTCTCTGAGAAAAGATTGATTCCTAGAAATAATTATCATTCATAATAGCACAAAGTACTATGAGCTGATATTTCCACAAATCCGATCCTAACGTAGGAAAGATATCTGACAAAGTGGAAAGACACCTGTAGACTCTCACTCTACTATACTAGCTGAAGCAAAGGATCTCATTCTCCTTATCCTGAAGTGAGTGATTTCAAGCTTTTTAATGCAATCAAATATTTGTTTAAGATAATATCTTTTGTTTATAACCTAAAAATCCCCGAGGGCCAGGATGGTTCGAAACTCCGCAAATATTGGGTCTGCTCCTCTATCTTTTTCCACTTAAATACCATAATTTTAGTCCACACCAGGGACCAAGCTCGTGATGTGCGCCTAATTCACAGATCTTGCCATACCACTGAACCAAAGCCCTTGGAACTTGTTTAAAATTATATCTACAATTTAATGAACACAAAAAAAGTTATAACTTTTTGCCATGGTTCATTGGTAAAGAGTGAGTACATGATATAACTATGAGCAACATACATCAATATAGGAATATATCTATACTACAAAGATCTTAGAAGCTTTGATCACGCGATCAAAAGATTTCATAGGATATCGTGGGATTAAAGTGACGATTATGACATAAAGAAAAATAAGAGGCGACTCATACTCCTGCCATTCATCTTGTGAAGTTTCCTCCAGATATCTCAAATATGCAGACAAAGCATTCAACACAAGATTTGTACCACCTCCCACTATATTTCCACTTTGTGTTACGAAGACTGATTTAACATGTCGCTTCCTCTGAATTTTCTTGAGAGTTGAATCATTTGGACTGTTTTCTATAAACTCTTGCTCTCTCAGACCTTGAACAACAGTACTCAGAGTCGCAGTTTGGGCTTTTTGCAATTCACTTGTAGATGAAGCCTTCTCAATCAAAGCCCATCTGTTTCGGGACATGCCAACATTGTCATCCATAAATTTCTTCAGATCTTCTAATGTGGGCAATGTACCTAGTGCATATACTACTATTATATTCCATGTCGTGAGCAAAGGAAAAAGATGATAGATATCAAAAGAGTATTGCACGGTATGGTTGGGGAAAAAGAGGGGTCAGATCATACCCCAAGAGAAGCTCAAATCTTCATTTGGTAACACTTGAGAAGAAAGAGGTGATGTGATGAGTAATTTCAGCTTCTTGAATTCAGCATACGATTTAGGCAAAACCTTTAAGCTCTGGATATATAGAAGTTAAAAGATCACGAACTAAGATTTTTTGCCGAATACAGAGCATCGGGAGGCTGAAATAAGACAAAAAGTACCTTCATATCATAAAATGGAGTGTTCCATATTACAAGTTTCGGGGTCCCCTCAGCAGAAGGTATTGTATCCAAGGTCTCTTTTACACCTTCTAACATTCTCCATAAGCCAAACTCTACCTCCTCCTCTACATATATGTTGGTAACCTTGACCTGTTCCAATGCTCGGTGATGAATGTAAGAATATAAGCGGATGACAGCCTGAAGCTCCCTCATTCCAGGCTAGATAAATATCAGAATAAGCAAATATAATATGTAAAAACCTCTTTGACGAGCCCTTCTATGACACTCTCTGCAGTCCCGAACCTGATCATCAGATTAGATCCTCGCTCCTTCAGTGAACGCTTCAGATCTTCCAGCGCAAAAAGAAGTAACTCGACCATGTCATCAGAAAATCCTGTGAAAATGACAACAGCAGACACAAAACAAGATACATGAGTACCTGACCTTTAACAAGTTTCTAACGCGTATAAAATTGACCATTTGAAGGTCTTGCCTTTGAGTCATGCAGAAGAGAAAGGATTTTTCGTGACCTCACTGCAGGGGCGGAGCCACCTTATGGCTAGGCGGTTCATCCAAACCATCTTCGGCAGAAAATTATACTATTTATACATTGTTAAAATTATTTTTTATGTATATATAGTTGACGTTGAACCCCCTTCGGCTAATTCGTGTGCTTACTTCTTTCGATTTTGAACCCCCTTAGTTAAAATTCTAGCTCCACCACTGCTCACTAGAAGTTCAAAAATTCGGTAACTGTTCTGCTTTAGCTATCTTCAATTAACCAAGTCAAGAATTTCCAATTTACACAAAGTAATTCACTTTTTTTTTTCAGTGCAACAATCATCAACTTAATCAAACAGAAAATGCATACGTAGCTGCAAATAAACTTAGATAACCATAAAATAGAAAACCACAAAAAGTTCATACTACTTCTGTAACTATTTCATTTAGAAACTCTCCCTAAACAAATTTCAACAATTCAAACTTATAAAATTATTATTCAAATTTTAAACTTTAATGTGGTTTGCTCGTCAAACCACTACTTGGGTATTTTCTTCTATAATCACCAAGTAAGACACATATATAAAATAAATATTTTACACTCGGTAGCCTATCACATCACAACCAAAAAAAAAGATCGAAAGGTAAATCACTGTTTTCAAGAAGACCTAGTATTCGAAATACAAGAGAGGGAGAGAGCATTTGCTTTTCGTTTTCAAGTTCATCCTTCTTTTTTCGCCCTTAAATAAAATACATGTCCAAGTAGAGCAAGATGATGCTTAAGAAATTTACGAGAAAGAATGCGGGGATCGAAGATGTATAAAGGTACAAGTGTCCGGTGCATAGAAGAAGCTACAACAATTCCTGGGTGATCGTCGATACGAAGATCGTGCTTGTACCATAGTATAGCTGCTGCATCTTTGTTCACAGCACCGGGCGTTTTCATTTTCACGCAAGTACAACAGGATGCAGGAGTGTTGGGGTTTGAAGAGAATGACAGTGAAAGAAACCGGGAGGAGGAAACAACAGCCATGGATGTAAAGAAAGAATGAGAGACAAGGTATAAGGGACTGCAAATCCATTAGTGAAACGAATGAGGTTTTATGTGCAGGAAATTACATGGTTATTGAATTGAGCTAGGTAGTTTGTGGCGGAGAAAGGGAGCTGAGATTTTGAGAAAACAGAAAGAATTGACCCGGCACCACGACATAAGAAACTTACGCCCTGGCCATTAAAATTACTTTTTCCGGAATTGGAGTTGAGTTAAAGTTAAAATTGGAGATGTGTTTGGCTATAAATATAAAATTAAGGTTATTTTTGAAATTTTGTAAGACAAGTATGAGTGAAAAAAGTGAAAAAAAGTAAAACTTATTTTCACTTTTTCAAATAATTTTTCGGAGTTGGAGTTGGAAAATTCATAGCCAAACGATATATATTTTCATTTTTTTTACTAAAGTGAAATAATTTTTTGGGAAAAAAGAAAAAATTCCTATGGTCAAACAGCTACTTAATTAATAGGTGAAATGTTCTATGTATTTATTTGAGTTTGTAAAATAAACACTTCAACTTATCATTTTGTTATTTGAACCTCTTAACTCAATAAAATTTAATATTTTAAATTCTATTTCGATGTGTGTAATACAAATGCTTCTACATTATTTTTAAATGCTACATTAAATTTCACATCATTTTTAAATATCACATAAAAAATAAATATTAAAAAATTATTATAAAACAATAAAGAAGAAGAAAAATAGAGAGAATAGAGAGAGTAATTCTTATTTCTTCTCTTGAAAGATGATTTACAATGAAGAAAGCCATTTTATTTATAGGAAAAAGTTACTCCTAGTTTCACACTAAAAGACAGATATGTTAAATCCTGATAGACATAGATCTTGATAGACATTCACTATAATTGATATATATCATAACACTCTCCCTTGAATGTCTAACAATACGCATATAGGTTGCCTCATTAAAAATTTTACAAGGAAAATCCAGTGGGACAAAATCTCGTAAGGGAAAAAGAGTACAGCGCGTATTAACTCCCCCTAATAAGAACATCCTTAAACCTTTGCATTTCGATCTTGTGCACCATCTTCTTGAAAGTTGCAGTTGGAAGAGACTTGGTGAATAAACCAGTCACATTGTCACTTGAACGAATCTATTGTACGTCAATATCACCATTCTTTTGGAGCTCATGTGTATAGAAGAGCTTTGGCGAAATGTGTTTCGTTTTATCTCCTTTTATGAATCCTCCTTTAAATTATGTTATGTATGCTGCATTATCTTCATATAAAATCGTTGGTACTTTGTCACATTTCAAGCCACATTTTTCTCGAATGAGATGTATTATGGACCTCAACCACACACACTCTCGGCTTGTTTCATAAATAGTTATAATCTCAGCGTGATTCGATGAAGTGGCTACGATAAACTCTTTGTTGATCTCCAAGATATGACAGTTTTCCCACATATGAACACATAGCTTGTTTGAGACTGAGCTTTATGTGGGTCAGATAAGTACCCAGCATCAGCATAACCAACAAGATCAAAACTGCAATCTTTAAAATAAAATAAACCCATATCGGTTGTCCCTTTTAGATACCGTAATATGTGTTTGATCCCATTCCAATGTCTTCTAGTAGGAGCAGAACTATATCTTGCTAACAAATTAACTGAAAAGGCTATATCAGGCCTTGTAATATTTGCAAGATACATTAGTGCACCAATTGCACTAAGATATGGTATTTCAGGACCAAGGAGTTTCTCATTCTTTTCTTGGGGTCGGAATGGATCCTTATTCACATCAAGTGATCGAACAACCATCGGTGTACTTAATAGATGTGCTCCATCCATATAGAATCATTTCAACACCTTTTTTATGTAGGCAGATTGATAGGCAAATATATTGTTTGTCAAATTCTCAATTTACAAACCAAGGCATAGCTTTGTCTTTTCGAGATCTTTTATCTCAAATTCTTTCTTTAGGTAATCAATTGCCTTTTGAAGCTCTATTGACGTTCCAATAAGGTTTATGTCATCTACATAGACAACAAGTATAACAAACTCGAACGTTGTTTTCTTTATGAAAACACACGAGCAAATTTCATCATTCGTATAACCTTTCTTAGATAAACATTCACTAAAACGGTTATACCACATGCGTCCAGATTGCTTCAAAACATACAATGATCTTTGCAATCTAATGGGATACATTTCCCGAGGCTCTGAACTACATGTTTTAGGCATTTTAAATCCTTCAGAAATTTTCATGTATATCTCATTATCAAGTGATCTATATAGATAGGTTGTTACCACATCCATCAAATGCATTTCAAGTCTCTCATGGATAGTGAAACTAATAAGATAACGCAATGTTATTGCATCCATAACTGGTGAATATGTCTCGTCATAATCGACACCAGCCCATTGTGAAAAAACTTGTGCAACAAGGCGTGCCTTATACCTTTGTATTTCATTTTTCTCATTTTTTTTTCGCACAAAGACTCATTTATAGTCAATAGGCTTAAGACCATTAGGTGTTTGAGCTATAGATCCAAAAACTTCACGTTTGGCAAGTGAATTCAATTCAGATTGAATTGTTTCTTGCCATTTTGGCGAGTCATTTCTTTGTCGGCATTCTGTGATAGATCGAGGTTCAAGATCCTCACTATCTTGCATGATTTTCGTTGCAACATTATATGCAAAGACATAATCCACTACTATTTCAGATCGATTCAAATTAGTTTCAACATCACTTGAATTTATGGATAGTTCCTCATTTTCTTGAGTCTTAGGCTCATTAATTCCTTCAGGATTATTGACATTGCTCAAATCTTGAACTTTCATATGAGGATCTTTCGTAGTGTCATCTTGACCATTTGTTTTTCTTTTTTCTAGGATTTCGATCCTTAGAACCTAATGATCTACCACGCTTCAAGCGTGCTTTAGATTCATTAGTTATGACACTAGTGGATGGTCCTTTAGGGACATCAATTCGAATTGGGACATTCTCTGTAGGAATATGTGATTAAGTGATCCTTTTCAAATCTATAAATGTATTCGGCATTTGATTTGCAATATTCTGCAGATAAATAATCTTTTGTACTTCTTGCTCACAAATAAAACACGTGGATCAAGATGAGATAGTGATGGATTTTTCCACAAAAATTCTCTTTTGATGTCACTATTTTCTCCCCCTAATTTTGGAAAAACTATCTCATTAAACTGACAATCTGGAAATCGAGCAGTGAACAATCTCCCGTTAATGGTTCAAGATAGCGAATAATGGAGGGTGATTCAAAACCAACATAAATTCCTAACCTTCTTTTGGGGCCCATCTTGGTGCGGATTGATGGTGCTATAGGCACATAAATACCGCACCCAAAAATTCTTAAATGAGATATATTAGGCTCTTGACCCCAAACCAAGTGTAACGGAGAAAATTTATGATAATTTGTCGGTCTAAAACGAACAAGTATTGCAGCATGCAAAATTGCATGACCCCAAACAGAAGTGGGCAACTTAGTTTTCATAACCAATGGTCTTGCTATCAACTGCAGACGTTTAATTAATGATTTAGCAAGGCCATTTTGAGTGTGAACATGGGGTACAAGATGTTCCACTCTTATCCCAATCGATAAGCAATAGTCATTGTAGACACCTAATTTCGTCCCTCCCCAATATCATTTTTACCTTATCCTACCGTGCACCCTCACCCATGTAATTACATCCCACAAAAATACAAAAAATAACTCTCAACAAAATCCCTAACAAACTTTTATTCTTTTTAACATCCTAACATCCCTTTCAATTAAAAGAAGACACATTACCCATACCCCTACCCCCAACACCCCATACCCACGTGCCCCCCTCATATTTCTTATCCACAAAGGCAAAAAAAGGATAAACATTAACAAAGGGGGGGATCCATTTGGAGGATTGCAGAGAATTCCATTTTTTTTCTTTCCTTTTCTTCTTCACAATTCACCCACAACTCCATTTTCCTCCAATTTTTTTTCTTTATTTAAGCACACACATATGCACATTAATCGGACCCACTCTTAATTAACAGACGCAAAACACACACACACAGGATACGAAAAAAAAGAGAAGAATTCACTTTCTTCTCCAACATCTACTCACAGTTCACACACTAATACACACACACTCTAGTGAGAGGTCGATAGATCGAGCAAAACAATGATCAAGATAAGGGAAGTGGGATGGTGAGAGGACCAACGAATTCTGTTGGAGTTTCAGAGTTTTCTGATGGGGTTTTCAAGTTTTCGGCAAATTTTTTTGCCGGAATTAGCTCTTGTACGCTGAACAGATCTTACACCAGTCACGAACCTCCTCGATTCTCTATTTTCTTTTAGATTTGTAAGCAAACTCTGTTGAGAAGTACTAAAATATGGCCTGAAAACATTAAATCCAAACATCAACTAGCTATTTTCCGGTGTTTTCTGGCGAAATCTCCCCGGAGACTGTCATCGGAAGTTCTTTTTGGTCCTCCTGTTGTTGAAGTTTTCTGGCAGTCGTACAATTTTGAACTACTCGTTTATTTTTTGCAATTTTGGGTCGAATCAGTAGAAAAGAAAAAAAGAGGCATACTGGAGCTGGGTTCGAATGGAGGTTTCGAAATGAGGTTCTTCGACATGGATTCTGTCCTTTAATTGAAGTATTATTGAATTTTGAAACCTTCGAATCAAGGTCCAATTCTATTCCTTCTCTTCTTTATTTTATTGTTTGTCATGTTCGATGCTTTGAATTAAAGGCGGCGTGTTGGTTGATCGGTGATGATGTGAATTATTGTTTGTTTGGATTCGGTTTTTGATTTTCTTGATTATGGATTAGTTATGGGTGTGTGATGAAATAATATCTCATTAAGGATTAAATTGGTTATTTGGGGAAGGGAATAAAAAATTGGTAAAAATGAATATTGTGGTATTTTGATTCATTGTTGATGTTAAACGTCGATAGTATTATGTTCTAGACTGAGGATTGGCAGGCAAATCATAAATTTTGGGCAGGCAAAGTTTAGGACTGTGGTTTTGTTGAATGTTTGAAATTTTGTTGAGTGGTTTGATTTTCTCGCATTTGGAAAATATATTCATTTAATCGGGGAATGCCTCGCGATCACTTGTATTTATTCACCAGGGAATGCCCCGATGTACTATGTTGGCAAAGGCGGATCGAGAACAAGGCCCGAGGCGTCGGGTAGCGGGAGCGTAGTTAGTAGTAGTATAAGTTAGATAGGATTTATCTTAGCATTTTTTCTATTTTGGACTGTATAAATTGGGGTGGACACTAAATTTTGGACTATTTTGTTTTTCGTGTGTTTTGATTGATTGTTCTATATGTTTTTTTGTGGTTTATACATTGTTATGTCAAATTAGCCGAGACACTCCATCGAGCGACCGTGGTCGAACCACGGGATCGAGGGATGCTTAACACCTTCCCCTCGGTCAACAGAATTCCTTAGTCGGAATCTCTGTTCGCGGATCAGTTATAGAGTTAAAATCGTTTTGAAAAGGATTTCCAAAGGTGACTTGGCACACCAGATTATGCCAAGTGGCGACTCTGAGTTTTGAATATAAAAAGTCCTTTTCGAAATAAATTTTCATCTTTTGTCACTTTAATAATAAAACTTTTTCGAACTTAAAATATAAATCTTTTTTTTGGAGTTAAAAAGGGGGTGTGACAACTCTGGCGACTCTGCTGGGGACTTGTTCAGAATTCGAGCTTATTTTGGAGTTGTATCGGCTTTGTTTGGCATTACGAGTGTACAAGCATTGTTTGTGATTTTTGTTTGTGTTATTGTTATCACTTTTGTGCGATTTCGTGCTCTTTATTTACAGTATTTATCCTATGTGTTACCGCTTTTATATCTAGCATCATGTGTCTACCTCCAGGCCTTCTTTCTGCAACAAGTTCGTAGTACATGTGTTGTACACGACCTCTAGTTGAGTCACCCTTATTTTAGGGGGGGAGCCGTCGGTGTTATGGAGTAGGTGGAAAGTTGTCGCAACCACTATCGACCATATGCTCCCCCGAACAGCCTTGTTAGTGAACTCCAATGTAGGTCAGCCTTTAGGTCATGCTTATGTGCATCATATTGAGACCTAGCAGGGCCCACTTGGTCCTTTGTAGGAGACTCACCTCTAACGCATCCCCACGTGCTAAATGTTGCATTTTTTAGGGTAATGGGGTCATTTGACGAACTGATTTGGGGGAAACATGTGTTAGAAGTAAGGTGCGTAGGCAAGAACTGTTGAAAAAAAATAGAGAAAAAAGTGAAGTGAGTCGAAAAGAAGAAAAAAAAAGTGTCGTAGCTTTTAGTGTTCTTTATGACTTTTGTTTTTCACAATTTAAAAATTCAAAAAGATTTCTTTAGTTTTTGCACTCATTCTTTCAAAAACCAAAACATCAAAAGATTTTTCACTTTGTCTCCTTTAGCATGCATTCATAATTCAAAATTTTCAAAAAAGATTTTTTTAGTAGTTTTTGTAAAAGAAAATGAAAAATGGTAGAAGTTTTGTTCATTTCATATCATGAAAATACCAAAAAGATTTTCCTTCATAATTGTTGGTGTCAGTTTAGTTGAAGTGTCTAATTAAAAAAAAGAAAAAAAAACTCAAAAAGATTTTATTCGCTTGTCTTTGGTTGTGTCTCTTAAGTTAGGGTCAATCTGTTAGTTAATCGTTAATTGTCCAATCTGGACGAACAACGCACCCCTGATTCTCCTCTCTCGGGAGTGAGATACGTAGGCAACCTATTGTGGGTTCGGGGATCTTATTTCAAAATCCAAAATAATATTTTATTCACTCTTCATTTAGAGTAGGTGTCATATACATCTCTAATAGAAAATCACAAAAAGATTTTCCTTTAATAGTTTCAAGTTTTATTTACGTATGAATGCAAAATTAAAAATCCAAACAGATTTTTTTTTATAATTATAGGTTTCATGTTGTATAGGAATTTTAAAGCTGGAAATTCAAAAAGATTTCGTCAATTCTTTTGACAATTTGTTATTTCCTTTTCTTTTTAAAGTTTCAAGAAAAAGAAAAAAGAAAAAAAAATTAAAAATTAATTGATCATTTTGGCAAGACTTCACGAACTACGCACACCTGATTCTTTTCTCTCGGGAGTGAGATACGTAGGCGCCCTTCTTAGGTTCGGTGAAATTTTCAAAAAGAAAAAAAAAAGATTTTGAGAAAGTGTTGAACTCTAAAGCATTTGTTATCTCTTGTCCAGTTAGTTTAAGGTGGTTGGTTTGTGGCATTTTGGCTGGTCCTCTATATTGCACAAAGTCACAAAGAAGGTTATGGCCAACAAGGATACCGAGTTTGTTGTCACTAATCAGATAGGGAGTTCAGAAAATAAGAATTTAGCAGATAATGAAGAGATTCTGAAATTAAGACAGCAAATGATAGAAATGCATCGAGCTTGGGCTAATGGGTTGTCGTCTCCTCTAGTTCCCACTGATAATCTGGAATATCTTTCTAGCTTCCCTTCCATGTCACATGCACAATTTCCCATTTTTGTTGATAGGGCACAACATGCATCAGGATCGACACCGGGGAAAGAATATCCAAACACTTTCAATATTCATTTCCTCACTCCCCAATCCAAGACTACCACATACTCGGCTCCAGCTGCTGTTCAGGCTTTTGCGGTGCCACCCCCACCTGAAGCTCCTACTTTTGATGTTCATCCACAAGTTGTGCCTCTCTACTCTACAAGAGAGCCTGCATTGAATATTTTTAGTGATCAACATTATGCTCTCGAGCCCACATTTAAGTCGACTGGTCCTTACGATTGCCCTCAACCGCCTGAATTTCCTCCTAACACAGAGAAGCCTGTTATGACACAAGAACAAGAGGAAATAGCCAGAAAATTGAGAAGTTTGGAACTGACTATGAAAAACTTGCAAGGACTTGGGGGTACAAAAGTGTCTCATATAAAGATCTGTGCATGTTTCCAGGTGTACATCTTCCTTTTGGTTTTAAAATGCCGAAGTTTGAGAAGTATGATGGATATGGCGATCCTGTAGCACATTTGAGACGCTATTGCAACCAGCTAAGGGGTGCTTGAGGGAAGGAAGAATTACTCATGACATATTTTGGTGAGAGTCTTTCAGATCTAGCTTCAAAATGGTTTGTTGACCAAGACATCGACAAGTGGAACAACTGGGATAACCTTGCTAATGAATTCATGCAACAATTTCAATACAATATGGAGTTGATTCCTGACGAAAAATCCCTGACTAATATGAAGAAAAAGAGTACTGAAACTTTCAGAGAGTATGCAATTAGATGGCGTGAACAAGCTGCTCGGGTGAAACCGCCAATGAAAGAAAGTAAGATAGTGGAGGCGTTTATTCAAGCGCAGGATGAAACATATTATCAATACTTGTTACCTGCATTAGGTAAGCCATTTATTGAGGTCCTCAAAATGGGGAAGATGATAGAGGATGAAGTTAAGACCGGTCGCATTGTGAGTTTTGCAACATTGAAAGTGACTACTCGGACAATTTAAAAAGGTTTGGGAAGTGTTGGAGGAAAGAAGAATGAGGAAGATGCATCTTCCATTATAGTTGGACAACAGGCACGGGTAAGAGGACCATACCATCGTTACCCACAGGCTCAAACCCAAGTTTATGGCCAAGTTCCACATAATCTTTCCCAAAATCCTTTATATTCCATTCCCCCATATCCATATCAAGTGTATAATGTGCATCCATATGTTCAACCCCCATCTTACCCACACTGGCGCGCGCCAACTCTGTCGAGTTATCCTCCAGCTCCACATACATACCGAAGCCCTTCTAGGTCTGGTTTTCAATTTAAGCCAAATAATGAAATGAGACAGAAGTCGAGGGATAACTTCACACCGATTGGAGAGTCGTATGCAAGTTTATTCCAGAGATTGGTACAGCAGGACATGATCACTCCTCTCCTTGGGTATACTCCTGACCCATATTCAAGAAGTTTTGATCCTAATGTACGATGTGCATATCATTCTGATGTTCAGGGTCACAGTATTGAAGATTGTCGTGCTTTGAAAAGAGAAATTAAAAAGATGATTCAAGATAATTCAATCACGGTACAGAACATTGACGGTGAGGAAAGCTCTAGTCATGCTGATATGCAAACCAGTGGCTAAGTTATCAGGCTGAGCAATTGAGAAGTCACCCCTGTCCCTACTAGGAAGAGGTCTGGTAGTTTGTTTTGTTTTCTTTTCTATTTTTCGAATTATTTCAGGGTTGTAGTTCGAGATCTATCTTGTTTTGTCCTTTTGTCATTTATGTTCAAACCCTTCTATCTTTTATTTCAACTAAATGAATTGTCCATTTTCCTTTGTGTTTTAAATATATGTTATTTGTTTGTTTTCTTTATACAATACATTTTATGTTGACTCTAGTGATATGACATGCTTGCAGAATTTTCAGCCAGATTTTAAAGTCTAATTTAACCATAAAACATTAAATCAGAGGGTTAAGGTGAGAAAAAGCATCTGAGAAAAATTGATAGTGTTGACACATTTGGTGACCATGTTGAAGCCTTTTTTCAAAATTAAAGCAATTATTTTGAGAATCACAAGAATAACTTGGTCATCAATTGAAAAATAATGCTCATTTAGGTCAAATAGCGGATGTGTGCTCCCGAGGAACAGAACAAAAATCAACTCCACGAAAGCATGAGTCATTTAATGTGAGGGATGTACAACAAAGGTGGAGTTGTATGTTCGACAAGTGTAAAAGAAGAGGTGACACATATGCTCGGGGTAAGTTAGTGTTGTAAAATATGTCATAAGTGATATTGATTATGTACTTTCACATTGCATGCTATGTACTAGCATCTTCAAGGATTGATATGATGAAGGCATTTCATTCTACTATCCATATATTGTTTCATCCTTTGTGTACCCCATTTGAGCCTTAGTTTTATTTTCTTTCATACCTCTCTTTTGGAATCAAGATACAGTCAACAAAGCTCAAAAGATAAGTGTCGAGCAAAAGAATAGAGTCAAAAGTTTTTAAAAAAAGTGTTAAAAAGAAGGAAAAGAAAAAGTGTCAGGTAAAATAGAGTAAAAAAAATCAGAATCAAGCAAAAGAACAAGCTGCCAGAACTACGCGTGACCTGATTCTCATCTCTCAGGGGTGAGATACGTAGGCTGTCCTACTAAGGATTTGGTCCAACCAAATAAATAATTTAGAATTGCCCAGTCAAAAGAAATTGGGGCATGAGGTAATCCTCATTGTTTGAGTTGATTCCAAAAGTTGTAAGTCCCACCCAATAAACAATTTAGAGTCATCCACTTCAAGTGTCGTTTGGGCCCATGTCATCCTTTCTTTCTAACCCTATCCAAAAATCCAAGTTACAACCAAAGAAAGACCTTCAAATCAATCTTTGAGAATGTTAAGACTAAGCATGTAATGGATGCAATGACACATTTTGGTAACTACTTGTCTTCCTCGACGTAAGGAATCAGGAGAGAGATAAAAATGAGTTTTATCGGTGAAAACCCTCACGGGCGCCGTAAGACGATGGTGAGCTGAGAGAGATAACAATGAGAGAGTCTTATCGGTGAAAACCCTCACGGGCAATGTAAGACGACGGTGAGTTGAGACAAAAGAAAATAAGAGAGTCTCATTGGTGAAAAACCCTCACGGACACCATAAGGCAATGGTGAGCTGGGAAAATGAAAATGAGGGAGGCTTGTTGGCAAAAATCTTTCAAGGCGCCACTAGCCGAATGAGGTCTTAAATGCAATTGACCTAAGAAAGCAACTCAATTTCGAGCTCATTAACTCAACAACAATTGGTAGGAGGTTTTGGATGGAAAGATCAGGCAGTTTAATCCGATATGCATGGCATAATCATTAGAGTTGATTGTCATTTCAGATAAATTTTTCATTTCTTTGTTGCAAACGGGGTCATTTATTGTCTTTTCTTTCTTCTCTTTATTTTTATTTTGTTTTCTTGAGTCAGTGGTCCAAATAAAAGTCATTGTCATTTTTCTCTTGTCTTTGAGTCAAGTCCATATCAAAACAAGTGAGAAAAGATTTCAAAACTAGCTATCAGCTTCTTCAATTGTACAAAGCAAGATAAAAGGCCAACACATGAAAGAGACATGATTGTGAGCTGAAATAAGGCATGCAGAAAGTTTTGTCAACCCACAAGTCTGGGAACTCACGGAAATACCAAGGTTCAAAAGGTTTATCTGAGAAGCATGGCAAAGCAGAAATACTGTGTTTGTTTCAGAGTCACTCTTAATAATCGAAGTTTGGGTGAATGATGCAGCAAGTCAATGACATATTCTAATGGTTGGAAGCGAGGTTAAATGTGACCGGGGCGAAAGCAATTTCCACGAAAGCCAAATCCACAAACTAGCCACCATGTTTTTAAACTAACAAGTTTTCTTTGTATGAAACAGGAACACATGCTACCTTCGAATCAAGGATTTCAAATCCTAAACATCAAAGGCCGTAACATTCTCACTTTTTCAAATGCAACAGGCAATATTGCTGCACATATTTGATATTCAAAGCCATGGAGACGCACTTCCTTGTTTGGGTAATTCCAGCAATATTTGTGAGGAAATGCACTTCCTTGTTTGGTAATTCAAGCGGTATTTGTAAGGAGACACACTTTCTTGTTTGGGTAATTCAAGCAATTTTTGTAAGGAGACGCACTTCCTTGTTTGGATAATTCAAACAACATTTGTAAGGAGATGCACTTCCTTGTTTGAGAAATTCAAGAGACATTTATTAGGAGACGCACTTTCTTGTTTTGGTAATTCAAACGATGTTGGTAAGGAGAAGCACTTTCTTGTTTGGGCAATTCGAGCAACATTTGTGAGGAGACGCACTTCCTGGTTTGGGTAATTCAAGAAACATTTGTAAGGAGACACATTTCCTTGTTTGGTTAATTCAAGAAACATTTGTGAGGAGACGCACTTCCTTATTTGAGTAATTCAAGAGACATTGGTATGGAGACGCACTTTCTTGTTTGGTAATTCAAGCGGTATTTGTAAGGAGACGCACTTCCTTGTTTGGGTAATTCAAGCGGTATTTGTAATGAGACGCACTTCCTTGTTTGGGTAATTCAAGCGATATTTGTAAGGAGACACACTTCCTTATTTGGGTAATTCAAGCGGCATTTGATAAGGAGACGCACCTCCTTGTTTGGGTAATTCAGACAACATTTGTAAGGAGACGCACTTCCTGGTTTGGGCAATTCAAGAAACATTTGTAAGGAGACACACTTCCTTGTTTAAGTAATTCAAGAGACATTTGTGAGGAGATGCACTTCCTTATTTGAGTAATTCAAGCGGCATTTGTAAGGAGACGCACTTCCTTGTTTGAGTAATTCAAGAGGTATTGGTGATGCACTTCCTAACTTAAGTCTTGATTCCTAGAAGATGCATTTTCTAGTCGAGTTATCACACTTAATCCTAAGGAGACACACTTCATTGTTTGGATAATTCAAGCAACATTTGTAAGGAGACGCACTTCCTTGTTTTGATAATTCAAGCAATATTGGTAAGGAGATGCACTTCCTTGATTGGGTAATTCGAATTTTGCTTTTTAGGTGATGGACTTCCTAACTTAAGTCTTGATTCATAGAAAATGCACTTTCTAGTCGAGTTATCGCACTTAACCCTAAGGAGACGCACTTCCTTACTAGTTTTCATTTATCAGGTGACACACTTTTTAACTTAAACTGGTATCTCTAGAAGACGCACTTTCTAGTTAGAATCCCTCACTTTAATTCTTAGGAGACGCACTTCCTAGTCTTGGCTATTCAATTTTACTCTCAAGAGATGTATTTCTTGGTCAGAGTTTTGATTCATCATTGCAACATGCAAGTAGGTATGATGTGACTTTTCCAAAAGTCTTCTGATGATAAACTTAGAAAAAAATTTAATTTCTGTTTTTGAAACTTTAGTTTTCTGGCAAACAGAATTTCTCTTTATAATAATCTTTGTTTGGGATAATTTTCTTTTTTTTAGTTTTGATATGATTTCAGGAGTCTGCCTGAAGAAAAAGGTGAATAAATGGAAAGTCAAGCAACAAAGTGAAGAAATGAAAAGCCAAGCAATAAGGTGAAGAAGTTGAAAGCAAAGCAACAAGGTGAAAAGTTGAAAGTTAACAGATTGAAAAATAGCAAGTCAGGAGCCCGCCTGAAGAATAGGGTGATGAAATATCAAGTCAACAGCCCACCCGAAGCACAAGGCGAATAAATGGAAAGTTAAGCAACGAGGTGAAACAATTGAAAGCCAAACAACAAGTTGAGGAAATCGCAAGTCAGGAGCCCTCCTGAAGAATAGGGTGATGAAACTCAAGTCAAAAGTTCAGAAGAAGCTGCATAGATAGGATTTTGTAATTTCATTTATTTTTTTTAACTTGTAATTTTCATTTTTGATGTAATGACAGAGCCGCGGATCGGAACCTCGATGGAACTTCACTCGACTCTCCAACTCGGTTGTCATTCTTCCTTCTGTTTCTTCCTTTGAATAATGGTCGGGACAAAATTTTATCTTGTTGTCTACTTCTTTGTCTGAAAACACTACGTGTTTACATTCAAAGGGGGCATGATGTAGACACCTAATTTCTTCCCTCTCCAATATCATTTTTACCTTGTCCTACCGTACACCCTCACCCATGTAATTACATCCCACAAAAATACAAAAAATAACTCTCAACAAAATCCCTAACAAACTTTTATTTTTTTTAACATCCTAACAACCCTTTAATTAAAAGAAGATATATTACCCATACCCCTGCCCCCAACACCCCATACCCACGTGCCCCCCTCATATTTCTTGTCCACAAAGGCAAAAAAAGGGATAAACATTAACAAAGGAGGGGGATCCATTTGAAGGATTTCAGAGAATTCCATTTTTTTCTTTCCTTTTCTTCTTCACGATTCACCCACAACTCCATTTTCCTCCATTTTTTTTCTTTATTTAAGCACACACATCTGTACATTAATCGGACCCACTCTCAATTAACAAACGCAAAACACACACACAGAGGACACGGAAAAAAAGGAGAAAAATTCACTTTCTTCTCCAACATCTACTCACAGTTCACACACTAATACACACACACTCTAGTGAGAGGTCGAGAGATCGAGCAAAATAATGATCGAGATAAGGGGAGTGATACGGTGAGAGGACCAACAAATTCTGTTGGAGTTTCAGAGTTTTCCGATGGGGTTTTCAAGTTTTCGGCAAAATTTTTTGCCGGAATTAGCTCTTGTACGCTGAACAGATCTTACACCAGTCACGAAACTCATCGATTCTCTATTTTCTTTTAGATTTGTAAGCAAACTCTGTTGAGAAGTACTAAAATATGGCCTGAAAATGTTAAATCCAAACATCAACTAGCTATTTTTTGGTGTTTTCTGGCGAAATCTCGCCGGAGACTGTCATCGGAAGTTCTTTTTGGTCCTTCTGTTGTTGAAGTTTTCTGGCAGTCGTACAATTTTGAACTACTCGTTTATTTTTTGCAATTTTGGGTCGAATCAGTAGAAAAGAAAAAAAAGAGGCATACCAGAGCTGGGTTCGAATGGAGGTTTCAAAATGAGGTTCTTCGGCATGGATTCTGTCCTTTCATTGAAGTATTATTGAATTTTGAAACCTTCGAATCGAGGTCCAATTCTATTCTTTCTCTTCTTTATTTTGTTGTTTATCATGTTCGATGCTTTGAATTAAATGGGGTGTGTTGGTTGATCGGTGATGATGTGAATTGTTGTTTGTTTGGATTCGGTATTTGATTTTCTTGATTATGGATTAGTTATGGGTGTGTGATGAAATAATATCTCATTAAGGATTAAATTGGTTATTTGGGGAAGGGAATCAAAAATCGGTAAAAATAAATATTGTGGTATTTTGATTCATTGTTGATGTTGAACGTCGATAGTATTATGTTCTAGACCGAGGATTGGCAGGAAAATCGTAGATTTTGGGTAGGCAAAGTTTAGGACTGTGGTTTTGTTGAATGTTTGAAATTTTGTTGAGTGGTTTGATTTTCTCGTATTTGGAAAATATATTCATTTAATCGGGGAATGCCCCACGATCACTTGTATTTATTCACCGGGGAATACCCAACGTACTATGTTGGCAAAGGCGGATCGAGAACAAGGCCCGAGGCGTCGGGTAGCGGGAGCGTAGTTAGTAGTAGTATAAGTTAGATAGGATTTATCTTAGCATTTTTTCTATTTTGGACTGTATAAATTGGACTGGACACTAAATTTTGGACTATTTTGTTTTTCGTGTGTTTTGATTGATTGTTCCATGTGTTTTTTGTGGTTTATACATTGTTATGTCAAATTAGCCGAGATACTCCGTCAAGCGACCGTGGTCGAACCATGGGATCGAGGGATGCCTAACACCTTTCCCTCGGTCAACAGAATTCCTTAGTCGGAATCTCTGTTCGCGGATAAGTTATAGAGTCAAAACCATTTTGAAAAGGATTTCCAAAGGTGACTTGGCACACCAGATTATGCCAAGTGGCGACTCTGAGTTTTGAATATAAAAAGTCCTTTTCAAAATAAATTTTCATCTTTTGTCACTTTAATGATAAAAATCTTTTCGAACTTAAAATATAAATCTTTTTTCTTTTTGGAGTTAAAAAAGGGGTGTGACAGTCATTAAATGCTTGGGATGAAAATTCTGCAGTATTTTCAAGGTGAATAGACTTAATTTGATTATCGAGAAACTGTGCCCGTAATCGTATTATTTGTGCCAACAATTTTGCAAATGCCAAGTTGCGAGATGACAAAAGACACATATGAGACCATCTAGAGGAAGCATCTATTAGGACCATAAAGTATCTAAACGACCCACTAAGTGGGTGAATGGGTCCACAAATATCCCCATGTATGCGTTCCAAGAACGTGGGGGACTCAATCCCAACTTTTATTGGCGATGGCCTCACAATCAGCTTGCCTTGATAACAAGCATTGCATGAAAATTCACCATTCGAAAGAACCTTCAAGTTTTTTAATGGATGCCCATTTGAATTTTCTATGATTCGTCTCATCATTATAGATTCAGGATGTCCCAGACGATCATGCCAAAGTACGAAAGTATTAGAATTAGTAAACTTTCGATTTACTATAGAATGTGCCTCAATTGCACAAATCTTTGTCTAATACAGGCCAGAAGATAAAGCAGGAAACGTTTCTATAACACGTCTGGCCAGAGACATTCTAGATGATACCAAGATATTCAAGATTCATCTTATCAATTATCTTGATATGATAACCATTTTCACGGATATCTTTTAAATTCATCAAGTTTCTCCGAAACTTGGGAGAGAACATAGCATTATTTATGATGAGTTTAGTTCCCTTGGGCAAGATTATAATGGCTTTTCCGAAGCCTTCAATCAAATTAGCACTACCAGAAATTGTAGTAACATTAATCTTGCCCATGTTTAGATGAGAAAAATATTTCTCGTCTTTGAATATCGTATGTATAGTGCCCGAATCAGTCAAACAAATATCTTCACAATTGGACAGCTTACTTTGAAAATTATTCATATCTTCAAATACACAAAATAAAATAAATATATCATTGCACAAAATGAAAATCATTAATAAATTATTAACTACCTTTTATAATAAAAGTAATATCGTAAGTTGTGATTATTAGATGTCAGCAACAAATACTGCTGCTATTCACATCGTCATAAAAAAAGGTACTATGCAAGATAATTAATTAATAATAATAAACATGTAACCCCGTTATAATAATTAATACATATAGTATTCTTAATGTTCCCAAGTCCATTATCATAATTTTATATCAATATTTTAACTGTTACACACCATACCAAAGTGATGCACGTTAACTGTTAGCTTATCAAAAACTTCACGTCTAACAAGATTTCACCAGACAAAACATACCACACATCTGCATAGTTAAAATATGTTAATATAATATCCTTTGTAGTTTACACAATATTACTTTAATGATCATAAACTACCCACTTTCAATCCTTTTTTTTTTCAAACATTAATTGTATCGTTGTTTTTCAATAAATAATAGCAAAATAATAAATTACAATAATATAATTAAACTAATCAATACTAATAAAAAATTAATACTCATGCAAACAACTACTTTTACACGATTCTTCATTCACTAACTCTTATCAATAATAATAAAAAAATTAAAAATCATTCAT
This sequence comes from Capsicum pubescens, assembly GCA_030864215.1. Classification (NCBI taxonomy): domain Eukaryota; kingdom Viridiplantae; phylum Streptophyta; class Magnoliopsida; order Solanales; family Solanaceae; genus Capsicum; species Capsicum pubescens. Next base: position 214,998,571 of record CM061548.1, read on the forward strand.
TCTTCTATGTTTACGGAGCCATCACCAATCAAGTGATCAATCTTTCCTTCGGGGTGCTCGAAAAAATCTGCTACATTTAAGCTTGTGATGTCAGCAACATTTTCAGAGAGAAAGTTAGCCTCGAGATTTCTCTCTTTCTTCTTTAGTGATGCTTGATAAAGATCAACCAAGTGCTTGAGAGCACGACAGTCACGTGAATAATGTCCTTTTCCACTACATCAAAAATAAGTAATGGCTTCACGTTTCTCATCTTTTCTCTTTTTATTCGATGAATGATTAACACCCGAAATAGGGGTTCTTTCTTGGTCATCATGACCACGACCACGACCACTTCCACGACCAGGGCCGCGACCTTTTCCACGCCTAGCATGGTGAACGTGCACATCATTCACCTCAGGGAATGGTGCAGATCCAGTTGGTCGGTTCTCGTAATTTTTCATCAACAAATCATTGTTTTGTTCAACCACGAGAAAATGAGAACTTAGTTAAGTATACTTCTTGAAACATTTTTCTTGATATTGTTGCTGTAAGAGCACATTCGAGGCATGAAAAGTGGAGAGCGTCTTTTCCATCTTTTCATTATCATTGACCGTCTCTCCACATAGTTTCAATTGAGAAGAAATTCTGAACATGGCAGAATTGTATTCATGAACAGACTTATAGTCTTGAAATTTTAGATGCATCCACTCATATTGTGCTTTCGATAGGATGACCATCTTTAAGTGGTCAAACCTTTCCTTTAGGCTATTCCACAATACGAGTGGATCCTTAGTAGTAAGGTACTCAATTTTCAGAACTCTGTCAAGATGATGATGCAAGAAAATCATAGCCTTAGCACGATTTTGACTAGATGCTGTATTTTTATTTTTTATGGCGTCTTCAAGACCCATAACATCTAGATGGATTTCAGCATCCAATACCCATGAAATATAGTTCTTGCCCGAACTTTGAAGGGCAACAAACTCACACTTTGTAAGATTGTTAGCCATATGGAAAAGAAATGAAATTAAAAAAAATACCTCAGTCTTCAAAATTGAGACGGTAGAGTCTCGTGCTGATAACGTGTTATAAAATAATAAAGAACAAAGAAGAAGAGTAGGGAGAATAGATAGAGTAGTTCTTATTTCTTCTCTTGGGGATGATTTACAATGAAGGAAGCCTTTCTATTTATAGGGGAAATTTTCTCCTAGTTTCACACTAAAAGACAGATACATCAAATCCTGATATATATCAAATAAATCTTGATAGATCTTGATAGACATTCACTATAATTGATATATATCATAACAAAAATAAATATATATAAAAAATAAATAACATAAAATAAAATTTAAAACAAAAAAAACTTCCTCCCCCCCCCCCCAATTTCAATTTCAGTTTACTCGTTTCTCCCCCCACCTCCACTCTTTTCTTTTTCTTTTCTTTGTATTTATGCTCCTATACTCGACAAACACCCTTCTACTCCCTACCCTTCTACACAACAACACTCTCACCATCTCTCTCAATACTCTATCAATCAAATAGGATAAATTTACCTATCATTATAATTCTTTGACAAGATAAACAGTGATTATAATTTTAAACAAAAACCTAAAAGAAAATCAATCAAATAATTACTAACAACAATCTCATAATCAAAGCAATTGATAAATAAAATTCTTATTCCTTCATTTCTTTTCAAAAATATTTATTTTTCTATATCCTAGAAGATGTTGGTATTAGGAATTGATTTTGCGAGGGTGGGGGTGAGTTCGAAGAAGATGGAGATGAAATAAAAAAAATAGCGGGATAGTGGGGGATGAAGAATAACAAGAAGATGAAGGGGGTGGCTGGGTGGGGTGGGGTGGGTTGAAGAAGAAGTTAAGCATTTTGGGATTTTCTTTTCTATTCTTTTCCTTTTGTCTAAATATATTATTGTTTTCTTTGAAATTTTCATGTTTTTAAAGGTGAAATGTTGGTTTTACTCACCTTTAAATGAGTATTTGCATGCATATTTCTAATTCAACAACATTAATGTCACATCAGCTCAATCAATGGTAAGGGGGTTTAGAATTTTGTATTTTGTTGAGTTGAGGGATTCAGATAATAAGGACTAAGTACAAGTGCTCACTTTACAAATTTGGACAAGTACAAAGATTCAGTAGACCATTTCGCCTTAGTAATATATACTAGTTTTAGAACTTGTCGGATGTGCGATCAATATATAAAAAAATAATTATTACATATTATTTTATATTTTCTTTGTAAGTTTATTTTAATGTCTACACATGAAATATAAAATTAATGATCGGACTCCTAAAGTGTTCTTTAAAAAATATTCTAAGTTGGGAAAAAATGATCCTTTAAATTCTAATTTTATATTACAATAACTTTCTTCCATAAATATTATTATTACTTATTACTCAGTCTCATTTATATTAATTTGATTTTTAAAAGACCTATATTGTTATCACTTTAGTTTTATTTTCTCTTAATACTAAACATATTTTCTATTATTTCAATAAAGTAAAGCACTCTACTCCCAATTTTAAAAAATATGTACTCCATATTAATTCATAAAATAAACACACTAAATTCAAATAAAAAATAAAAGATAAATTATTTAGATAGGATGTTATAATTAATTCTAGTGATAATATTATACGTTATACATGTAACTTTTTCTTCATTTTTTATTCTACTTATATTGAACATTTGATCTCCTATTCTTTAATATCACTAATTCTTACTTCTCTATTTAAATTTAAAACACTACTACAACAACCAAAAAGATAATATCCTCTCTAATTTAAAATGTTATAAGATAAATACAAAAAATAATTAAAAAAATAAAATGTTTATAAAGATTATTTTAATCTTTTGCTAATATGATCAGAAAAACAATTAAACAATATGACTTGAATTAAAGTAAAAAATTACAAAGAAAAGAACTTACGATATAAAATCTTTGAACAAATTATTGAAAAGTTAAGAACATGAAAATAACCTGCAACTAAGTGAAAAAGGGACAACTTAAGTGAGATCATAAACGTTAATTCACAAAAATGGTTTCAACCTAATTTTCTTCTACATGATTCGTGCTCTGATGGTTTGTATCGTATCATAAGATTAAAATCTGAATATATCTATAATCTATAATAATATATTAAAGCGAAAATTGTCAAATACCCCCCAACCTTTACCCCAAATCTCAACTACACACTTATACATTGAGAAGGTCCTATGACTCCCCTGAACTATTTTAAAATGAAATTATTAACCCTCCAACGCTGACATGGCAAGAGAGTGTGTTTCACTCTCTTTATTTTATTAAAAAATTATTTTTAATATTTCTTTAAATAAATATATATAATTTTAATTATTATTTTTCTTTTTTCTTCTTCTCCTTCTTCATTTCTTCTTCTTCTTCCATTCTTCTACTTCTTCAATAGCATCCAAGAATGGCAATTAATTTTTTTTTTTTTTCTTCTTCTTCTTCTTCTTCTTCTTCTTCTTCTTCTTCTTCTTCTTCTTCTTCTTCTTCTTCTTCTTCTTCTTCTTCTTCAATGACATCCAAGAACCCATCAATAACAAATAATTTTTTTCTTCTTCTTCTTCTTCTTCAATGGCATCCAAGAACTCATCAATGACAATTAATTTTTTATTCTTCTTCTTTTTCAATGGCATCCAAGAACTCATCAATGACATTTCTTTTTATTCTTCTTCCTTTTTAATGGCATCCAAGAACTCGAATTACGTGAGAATGTTGAATCAATTCAGATTGGAAAATAAAGTCACCAGAATTTTGAATTTTCCGGCGTCATCACTGTCGCGACGCCATTTTGTGAAAATCAAATATTTTTTGGACATTAATTGTTGATTTGATTTTGATAAGATTACATATCGTGTGAATTTCATATGATTCATTATGCCATTGAAGAAGAAGAAGAGGAAGAAGAAGAAGAAGATGATGATGACGACGTGGCATGACGTGGAATTAATTTTTTATAGTAAAAAAATGATATATGACACGGAATTACGTGGCATGAATGTGGCAGCGCGTGTAGACCACAAATCAAAATAAAATCTGGGTATGAGTTTTTAGAGGGGTATATATTCCACTTTAAAATAGTTCGGGGGGTAATAATTTCATTTTAAAATAGTTCAGGGGGGTCATAGGACCCTCTCAAAGTATAAGTGTGTAGTTGAGATTTGGGGTAAAGATTGGGGGGGGGGGACCATTTTCTCTATATTAAAAGTGTGAAGACCCTTAGAAAGCGATTTGAATTTTTTGCCCTTCATTAAAAAACTTTCTTTAGACAAAATTATCTTTTTACTATTTTTTAAATTTATTATTTAATTATTTTTTATTATATTAACCAGACTTTTTAAAATATATGGGACTCCTAAAATATATCGTAGGAGAATTAATTAATATTTTCATTTATACTGTTTAATTAGAAAAATACTCTTAAAATAGGACTCTATTAAGAAAATACTTCTAGAAATATTGAGATGTACGTTAAACTAGAGAACAAACCGGTTTGCCTATTGGGAGAATATGATTGATGCTCATCTAACTTGATTTGATTGGATGTCTAGATTGGTGGATGCTTGATTTTCTAACCCTCAACTTCTTCACTGTTTTTGTCAGCATAATAGAATTCAACATGTGTGTGTGTGTGTATATATATATATATATATATATAAATATATATATTATCTTTGCTTTCATTCAAAAGCATTCTTTAGGGTCAAAATTTTCGCTCAGACAAAAATTAGTTGGATCAAAATCGAAGCTTTGTAATCACTGTTATAATTTTTTTTATAGTTTACAGGTTGTAGATGAATGTCGGTTGACTTTGAAGAATTTCTTGTGTAAAGGTTAGGTTTAATTGTATTGTTTTGATATCTTTATTATCTTATTATTTTATTTTAATTTACAGAGATGCTAGATGCATGTGGGTCGGCTTTGAATTTTTTTTTAGGTAAATGTTAGGTTTAATTGTATCATCATAATATCTCTATTAGTTTATTATTTTGTGGTAGTTTACAGTTCGTAGATGAATCTCGATCGACTTTGATAAATTTTTGTGTGTAAAATTTAAGTTTAATTGTATTGTTTTGATATTACTTTTATGGTATTATTTCGTTGCAGTTTACAGGTGATAGATAAATGTTGGTCGGCTTTGAGGAATTTTTTTATGTAAAGGTTAGGTTTAGTTGTATTATTTTGATATCTCTATTATCGAATTATTTTGTTATTATTTACAGGTGGTAGATGAGTATCGGTCAATTTTGAGAAAAATTTTATGTATAAAGATTAGATTTAATTATATTATTTTGATGTCTCTATCATTGTATTGTTTTATTGTAATTTACAGATAGTAGATGAATGCCGATCGACTTTTAAAAATATTTTTGGTAAATATTAAGTTTAATAAATAAATTCTCCATCTTTACATGCTCAAAAGATATTAAATTTAATTATTATATTTATTTTTATTATTTAAACAAATATCCTATTTAGCGTAATATTTGAACTCATTAAAGTGAGTTACACACGCAAGACGCGTACACCTATACTAGTAGTATTATACATAGGAAATTTTAGTTTTGAATTGACTTTTGCTTATAATATTATTTTACCATAGGCATATATTATTAATCAATTATTCACTTCCATATAAAAAGTTTGAAACTTAAAATAGAAATTAATTTTTGATGTTAATATTTGTCTTCACAATCTATATTAACTTGAAATGTGGAACATAAAATATTCACTTTTTTCAAATTTATTATTGTTGGACAGTAAAATTCTCGAGGTCGAAAAATAAATAATTCGAGACAAGAAAATATACTGCAACAATCAATTTATTGATTTTAATATGTGAGTGTTACAATCTCTATGAATCCTCTGATTCACCTTTTCAAATATAAATTCAATGACTTAAAGCTTGATCTTGAATTTGAACTTGATTTGAATGCTTTGAGGGACTTGATCTTGACTTGTGCTTGAATTCAAGGGTTTTTGAGCTTGTTCTTGAATATTGCGGTCTTGATCTTGAATCTTGATGAACTTGATTTGAATGTTTGAGCTTTTTAGAGAAATTGTGGCGTTTGATCCACGAGCTTTCTCTTGCTACTTGTTAGAGTTCTGGGGGATCCTTCTTTCTGAATTATGAGACCCCTATTTACAGGTGTGGAAAAGGAAGAGTAATGATGAAGATGACTTCCTTTGACCAATCAAATTCAAGTGACGTGGCGCTTTTTATAGGCTTTGATTTTATTGGGTCTGCTGCATTATTTTGACATGTGGCATGGTCCTATTGACTCCTTTACTTGACTTGGCATGCCACGTCATTTGACACGTGACGTTTATTTGGACCTGTAGAATATGATAATATATTGGGTTTAGCAAAGTGGCTCATCATTTGTAGCCCAAATAAATGGGCTAGCCCAATAAAAAAATGGACTTTAATTAAATCCATATATGTTTGGACTTAAATAATTAATCCAATTATATTAATCCGCAATATTTATTTGGGACTAATATATTTTGAATTTAATATAATCCAAATTTTGTACGGATTTAAATCTTCAAAATTGCATCGCCCACAATTATTTCCATATAAACGTTGCTTGGTTGAAATTTAATATAAATCTCTTGAGGTTATATTTCTTAGCTCATTAATATGATATAAAATAAATTTTCAATCATTATAAGTTATCAAAACATATATGGAAGGATACCACGTGAGATTATAATTTTTTACTTCATTATTGTTTAAATTCAAATATATAGAAGTAGTAGAATTTGCAATCAACTATTTAGCACTATAATTTGAAAAATAAATACATGTATCGTAATTATATTAACCTTTTCCTTAAATTTCTCTTAATTTATGATCTAATTACTTAATTATCTACATAAACCTAGGAATAATTTTTAGATTAAAATAAGACTTCAGCTGTTTTTCTCCCAATAATGATTATTGGGATCTCATTTAAATAAAATAAAGAAATTTAATAAAAAAGGGGCAGTGTGATGCACTAAAACTCCCGCTAAAATAAAAAAAATTAATAATAGAAAAATAATAATAATTCAAATATTTCTAGTTCTGTGTCACTTCATCTCTCTTTGTAATTTTTCCTAGAATCTCACATAATTAGTTTCCATGAATCTCTTTATTTAATTGATTATTTTAGTTACCCCAGTAATTTCGGGAAGGACTTAAATAAGGTAGCAAATTATTTTGGTCATTAATTACAGACTTGTTTATATTTAACAAAAATAAATAATTTTAGTATGTTCTATATCTTTTGAATATTTAATTCGTTATTAGTTTAATTTTAGGAATACATTGACTTGGTTAGTTTAAAAAAGGTAATTATCTTTCAATTAGGTCAAATTATAGATCTCATTTAAAAATAAAGAAATTTAATAATAAAAAATTAATAAAATTTTAAATAATTTTCTATTTCTGTGCCACTTCTTCTTTCTTTGTAACTTTCCCTAGAATATCAAAAAAATTACATTCCATAAATCTCTCCTAATTGTATAGTTTGATTTTATTTAATTGATTATTTAGTTACATCTATAATTTCGGAAAAGATCCCAATAAGGTAGCAAATTGTTGAAATAAAATATAGAAATTTTTAATAAAAAATAAATAAATAATTAATTAATTTTCTATTTCTGTACCACTCCATCTTTCTTTGTAACTTTCCCTAGAATCTCACATAATTTACTTTCCATTAATCTCCTAACGGTATAGTTTGATTTTATTTAATTGATTATTTAATTACATCTATAATGTCAGTGAAGGATTCAAAATAAGGTAGCAAATTATTCCCCCCCCCCCCCCCCTAATTATAGATTTATTTATATTGCTAAAAAAGAAAATAATTTTGGTATGTTCTATATCTTTTGAATGTTTAATTCGTTATTAGTTTAGTCTTAGAAAGAACATTGATTTAATTCATTATTAATATAGTTTTAGAAAGAACATTGATTTGATTAGTTTAGAAATGGTAAGTATCTTTCAAGTAGGTGCAAATTCAAATTCAAATTTTTCTTTTTGTCTCAATTAATTTTTCCTGTAATACTTTCTTGATTTATTCAGCTGTAATGAAATCGTAAATAATTTTTTATATGATAGCACTATTTATATTATTTACATGTCTTGAGAGATACATCTTTTTTATTTTGGAATGACTATAATTGTAATCCCTTTAGGTCATTTTTCGTATTTCTGCTTGTTTTCGCCGTTAGAGCCTCTCCATAGCTGTCCCAAGTCATTTGTGATTTGCTGGAGCTGACAGTTTGATGTGCTATAGAAATATAACACTTTCGACGCTTAAAACAAGGAAAATATGCAAGGTTCTGAGGCCTTTCTGTTAGATATGATCCGTTTTGGGTATTGTTTTGTAAGAAATCATGATTTGGATGTTAAGTTCGTGAAAAAGGTGAAAAGGTATTTTTGACTACTTTTGGAGCAATTATGGATGTTCGGGATATTTTTCAGCTTGATCGTGATCAATGCTTATTTAATAGTCGAAGAAGAGCTGAAAAATTGTCTCCCGACATCTACTAAGTCAACCTACGGACCGCATGTAGACAAAGCAGGTGCCAAAAATCCAAAATCCCGAGAGCTGACTTGCAGGACTTTGTCCATCCGCAACCTGTGGTCTGCACCTGCGCCCTGTGCCAGACCGCAGGTATAGAGAGGTGGCTATCGACCCAGTTTCTCCTATTTCGTTCGGGATTTATTTTTAGGGTTTTTTCATGTACTATAAATACCCTTTATGTACTGTTTAGTAGGAGTTACACACTTTTGACACTCAGAAACATATTTTGATTCCAAGATCCGTCTTTGATGTTGGGATTCTCTTATCAAAATACCCGCATCGTGCTGCGAAATTAAATCAAGGTGTTACATTAGAGGCAACCCATCGGTTTTTTTGTGAAGTCTGAGTAACCAAATAGCCACGTCGAGTCGCGACGTTAAATCAAGTGCTGAGTGAGAGGCAACCTACTATATTTTAGTGTTCATGTTTTTATTGTTTTTGTCTTTTGTAGGTTTTTAGATTTTGGACCTTACTTGCAATACGGTAAAAATTACTACATTCATCGATTTTTAAGTAAGGGAACTGTGTGATCAGCCCATCATGGTCACAAGTCTCACACAGTAAGTTGCGTAATAAGTCAAAAAGTTAAAATTTTGAGGATAAAAAATGATAAGTTACGGACTTTGATATTTAATTTTACTTTTTGGGACCTAAAACTTAGGTTGCGACCATAAGTATCTGAAAAAACATCGAAACGCCGAGCAAAAATTGCAGAAAAGTGGGCCAAAATTTTTGGCTCGGTATCTGCGCTCAGTACCTGCGGGTCGCAGATGGTACCTGTGCATACTGTCTGGCCGCAAGTGTGGAGTGTAGGTTGATGTTGCGGCTAGGTCACTTTGTGGGACTTATTTTTAATTTAAATTTTGGGCCCACCAATATTTAAATATGATCTAAAACAACCCCCACCTATATAAAAACATTCTTACCCTCATTCTAACTCATTTTAATCCTCAAAGCTTCACTTTTTTCTTTGAATTCAAACTTTCCACTTAAAACATAAAACTAACCCCACACTTAAGTTAAGGCTAGATCGACACTTGTTTGAGGTACCAACTTGTCCCAACACGCTAAAAACAAGTTTCAACCTTATTTTGCTTGAGTTCTTCATTATTCTCTTCCGTTTCTTCCTATAAAAGGTAACTCTCTCGACTCCTAATGGTTATTTATTGATCTATCTATTGTTTAAATAAGTTGATATGTGTATTCCATTGTAAAATATATAGAAACTATCATGCTTGTATGTAGGAGCCTTGAAGTAGCCTAAAATCATAATGTAGTGTCTTGTTTTGAACTAAAATTCTAAGTTTAGGCCCTAACCGGAAGTTGAACTTGAATGAATAGAGTAATACCATGGGTTGAGCATGTTTGTTTGCATTGGAATTCATGATTCGTGATTAGTGTGTATACATTGGACTTGTTGGGATTTGAAATAGGTTATAGGAATGTGAAAATTGAGGGAAAATTTGAACTTTTTGAATTTTGAGTTTCTCTTGGACTTTTGCTATCCCTCACTTTTGTTGGAAACTGACTACTATTTTTTCAGATATATATATGGTACCAAAAGCGGTAAATAAGATGAAGGCCGGTACTTCAAGGAGACATACGGAGTCTTCCGAGCCTAGTGGTTTAGTGGAGGGGTATCCGAGGCAGCAACGTAGAGATACTGCCACTGGGGTGACACAAAAAGTCACGATAGGACAGACTTTCCCGGCTGCTCAGTCAGCTGTAGCCCGACCGAGGATGAAGTCCACACGGATATCCCCCCATAATCTTCCACCTAATTATGCTAATGATGAAGAGACAGAGTTTGAAACTACTCCACAGGTTGCTGCTCAGGACCCCAGTCCGAGGAGGGGTCCCAGGATTCACTTGATGAGGTTGAACAGAAACAGTCATCTGTGGTGCCCAGTCTGAGGAGGGTACCGCTACTCACTACAGTAGACAGAGGTACCCAGTCTGATATGGGTGCCGAGTACCCTTCCCAAGATGCACAGCCGTAGAAAACACCCGCACATGCCCTAAATTCACCTCCTGAGAAGGGGCATCTGAGGTGGTGTGTGGAAGGGATGCGACATATAGTTGAGTTTGACAATTGTGTTAGGAGCTAGGAAGACCTACGAGATGCATTTATAAGGAGCATCAGATCGACTTATCGGGGCTAGAGCAAATACCACAACTATGGGCAGCATTTGACAGATATTAGCTAGAGTGGATAACTAGACCACTTGGTTCCTGCAACCCGATTATGGTACGGGATTTTTATACATCCTACAGAGCTACCGTAGTCCCTTCTATGCACCATCATCCAGGTTTTATTAGATTTGCGCGACAGCCGTAACTTGATCATACACTACTTAGAGGGGTCAGAGTTGACATATCGACAAAGACTATCCGCAGAGTAATCTTTGGCCCAAACTATACTTCTGCATCAACAGTTGAGTAAAACCACAGACTGAGGATCGTACGGGATCAACACATTATGTAGGATGCTGAGCACCATCTAGAGAGGGTTGAGATGGCTAGATGGATAGCCAGTTATATTTCCCTACTGAGTGATGCGACCCCATGGATTGAGGGGCAAGCTGTGATCAAGAAGGGCCTATCGACATTGGAGGCCAAGTTTTGGTGGTTGCTGATTAGATATCGACTGATACCCACTACTTTGAATAATATATTGATGTGGGAGGAAACAACACTGGTTTCCTATCTGATGGCCGATTATGATGTTGATTTTGCTGTTATTCTGAGGCATGAGTTACATGATAGAGCCTTTGGTGAGCTGAATTATTTGCCATTTCTTTGCATAATCTAGAGGCTATATTATGAGGTCGGAGTTCCTGAGTTACCAGGTATTGATGAGAGGGTACCTGTGATCGCGACTGCGCAGACGAGGACCATGAAGGGTCTAGCACCTTCAGGCACTTCTGGGAGATTGAGACAACGGACAGCTGTACCAAAGGCCTAATCTGAGGGCCCAACAGTTTTTATAGAGCCTGATAAGACACATAGAGATTATACAGGCATTAGTATTGACATGGAGATAGAGGAGTAGAGAGATGCATCAGATTAGAGTACACTGGGCGAGGGGACACAACCAATAGACTACTTCTTATTCAGCCCCAACTTCAATATTAGAGCTGGTTGGTGCATCTAAGAGCCTGCTCGCCTATCCACTATATCTCCTAGAAGATTTATGATTATTGTATTAAGTGAGTTTTACAGAGCTTAGTGGACAGCCAGAGGGCCATAGTTGCTCGGTTGAAGGTTGTTGAGACTGAGATGACTACTCTCTTCGGGCAGATGAGATAAGAGGTTAGGACTAGATTTGAGCAAGCCGAGGCTAGATGGGAGGCTGCTCAGAGAGCTGCACTGTCAAAGCTGCGTGCTGATTTTCAAACATGGATTGACGAGCTGTAAAGATAGGTTATATCTCGATATACAGAGACAGGTACGCTATATCTTGCAGAGAGCCGTGTAGAAGCTACTCCCTCGATTATACCCCTGTGGTCCAGGTATCACCTCCGCGTGCACTGAGATACTTTGATTTCTTTGCATAGGATGAGGAGGAAGTCCTAACAGTTGGTACTAAGAGAGGTCACTTAGACGACTTGGAGGATCCTAATATGACAGAGGAGGAGGCCGTTAAAAAGGCCAAGCATGATTCTTTAGAGACTGCATTCGTCGACAGGCAAAATCGTGCATCTATAGCAGATGGTGCATCCACTAGTAATGCACAACCACCACCACCGCCAGCTAATATGCCCTCATCTGGGGATGCTCCTGATTCGGGCGCCTAATACGTTCTAGGTATGTTCTCACTTCCCTATTTTTTGCTTTATTTTAGCATATTGAGGACAGTGCGCAGTTTTTAGTTGAGGGTGGGCATACCATGCCGCCGCGAGTTTTTGTTGTCGTGCTTCTTTTCCTATCAGCCATGGTATGGTTGTAGAATCGACATATCTAGGATAATTATGTGTCGTATTGTGTTTTATTTTATTTTGTGTTGTGTTTTTATGTAATTAGGAGATTTTGAGTATTTAGGGAAGTAGTCATATTTTGACTAATTTTTTATACCCCTCCAAAAATATGTGTTTTAAAACTGTGTTGATATATGTATGTGTGAACTTTATGGATCTTATTTTGGCATTAGGATTAGGGAAATGATAACTATTTGTTGACAATTACATGAACTGGATAGGTAGTAGTTGGTTATATTGATTCTGTGCTATCTTTGAGTGAGATACTACCTAGTTTTCTTTGTAAGTCAAATTCAGAACTTGTCTGGTTAGTCTTGCCTAGGTTGAAGAATAGTTGGTTAGGAAAGGATCATAGGTCATTTTTTTATTTTAGCCCACTTTTAGCCTAAATAACCTTCCATGTGTGAATGATATCCCTTGATCCTTGCTTTGAGCATTGAAATCCTATTTTTTTTGTTTTCACCATCTACCTTCCCATCTGTATTTCAATTTACCTGTTTTGGCCCATGTTCTCCTTGGACATTGTGCACCTCAACACAGGCAAAATTCCTAAGTTGAGGATGGCTATCATAGGGATGTGTAGTGTAAAATAGCTATGAAGAAGGGTAAAGTAAGAAAAAGTTAGTAGGGATGGGTGTGACAGATAAAGACAAAGAAAAGAAAAAAATTATGAAAAAGAAGGAATAAAAGTCCACACCCAACCTGAATGTGCATAAAAGAACAAAATGGAGAAATTAGGGTGGAATAAAAAGGAAATATGTTAGTAAGTGAGACCCCAAAGTTAGTATAGTGACAAGGAGGCTTAATCACTTGATATGTCCATATGTACCACACCAACCCTCAAGCCTACATTACAAGTAGAGAAAAGTCCTATAGTAATCCTAACTTGACTATTTGAATACTAAGGTAAAGAAAATAAGGGCAAGCCTATGGTATTTGACATGCATTGATTGGAACTTCCTTGTTGAGTGTGAGTGTCTTTTGACCGTCACTGTATTGACATGCATAATTTCATATGAATGAGTGAGACATCTTTATTATGAGGGCACTTGAGTCATGTTGCTAGTTATTTGCTTGTTTCAGGCAGTATAATTTATGCGTATGAGTGGTTGTCTGTTGCTAAGGTAATTGCCATACCTTGATGCCATCGTGTCATATTATTGTGCTTTATGTTTATACACAGTTGGCTTTGAAAAGAGATATAGAAAGGGAAGTTATGATTTGAACTTAACGTGATGACTGATTGCCTTGAATAACTTAGATTCTTCTAGTTAAGTGTAGTTTTTTGTTGTGTTTTTATAGCCTGAGGACATGCAAATGTCCTAAGTTGAGGGTGTTGATGTGCTATAGAAATAGAGCACTTTTGATGCTTAAAACAACAACTATATGCAAGGTTCTAAGACATTTTTGTTAAATATGATCCGTTTTGGGTATGTTTTGCAGAAAACTATGTTTTGGATGCTAAGTTCGTGAAAAAGGTGTTTTTGGCTACTTTTGGAGTGATTATGGATATTCAGGATGTTTTTTGACTTGATCGTGATCAATGCTTGTTCGAGAGTCAAAGAAGAGCTGAAAAACTGACTCCCGACACCTACTAAGTCCACCTAGGAACCGCATGTAGACCTACGGACCGCATGTAGACAAAGTAGGTGCCAGAAATCCAAAATCCCGAGAGCTGACTTGCAGTACTTTGTCCATTCGAAACCCGCGGTCTGCACCTGCACCCTGTGCCAGACCGCAGGTACTACCTGTGCCTGTGCTAGACTGCAGGTACAGAGAGCAGGTGGCCAGTGACCCGATTTTCTTTCATTTCATTCGGCCTTTGTTTTTAGGGTTTTCTCATGTACTATAAATACCCCTCATGTACTTTTTAGTAGGAGTTGTGCACTTTTGACACTCAAAAACATATATTGATTCCAAGATCCGTCTTTGATCTTGAGATTCTCTTGTATTAACTTTGATTTATTTTTTAGTTTATGGTTTGGGTTTTTGTTCATCTTATCATTGTGATTTCATCTATGCTTTCTAATATGAATGCTATTGAGTTCTTTATAATTATGAGTGGCTAAAACCCATAGCTAGGGTTGTGGAAACCCTAGCGAACTGATGAATAGGGAAAGTGCGATTGTTGATCTGAACCAATACCAATGGAATGCATTTCTTTGTCTTCGTTATGATTGATTTCTTAATGGGTGCACACATTAGGATCCCGCCTAAATATTGCTAATTACTCCAAAAGAAGAGTAGTGACTAGGAAAAGATAAAGACAACAGTAATTTGGAGTTTAACTGTCGATCCACGTTTCTAGGTTCTATCTACGTAAGATGGTTAGGTTTTATCTACTAAATAGAGACTCAAAAGGTAATAGTTAACTGGGATCAAGATAATGGTTAGTAGTGCGACACCCTGAGAGTCAAATGGTAAAGGGTGAAATCCTTCTACTCATCCAAAAGATTGTAGAAGGTACATAACTTGTCGATTATACATGTAAGGTATTGGATTGGTTCAACAACGCACGATTAGCCTACGGAGTTGAGAATCCAGGGGGAACACAATCCTAGTGTATACTTACATCTGATTTCAACCAAATTAATACTGTTCATTGCTCGAGATTACTACAAACAAAACCCCCCATTTACTTTTCTTATTCTTCCCATTATCTACAACTATTGAGATCCGCAAAGCCATGTGTTTCCTTGGGTTTCGATCCCAACCTTAGTTGGGTTACTATATCTTGACAACGACCGTACCATTATCTAAAAGGAGACATTGCTTGGATGTCATCATAGTTCAGTTACCATACAGTTCGTTTGTTTTTTAGATCCAATTTCCTGTTTAGAAGTCTTTGTTGGTTCCAAATGGCCAATGGGCAAAAACTTTAATAAAACAATCTCAGATGTAAATTTCGACTGTGCTAGTAGCTCTGAAATATCAATTTTAGGCTAGATAGACCTTTAGTTCGGGTCCAAGGCACCCGAGCTCATTTCGACCTATTGGTCAAAAAGTTGGAAAATTAAGAAATTAGGTGTGAGATACACATTTGATCGAAACGACCTCAGATGGAAAATCAGAGTTTGATAACACGTCTAGAATGTAGAATTTAGTATTGTTACATAGTTCGTCTGCGTATATCGAATTCCAAATGAATCACGATGTGTTATTGGAAACTTGGAAAATTTTCCAAGTTTGTTGGTGCTGAGGCTTGTGCAATCGCAAAGATGACATCATAATCGCCCTATTGTAATCGCCATTAAGGTACTGCGATCGCTCTTGTGCGATTACCATCCATGAGCGGCAATTTCCACACTTGAGTAATTGTAATAGGTAATTAAAGGCCCTTTAGGCTGCTGATGATTGGTGATTTTTACCACTCATTCGCACTCATTTTTCGTGCACATTACCTTGTCTCAAATGAGTAGTTGAAACATAATTGTGATTTAATGCACTAATATCCACTCATTGCAGGTATAGGAGTTGAAGAGACCAAAAGATGTGGATTGGAGCTTGAAATGATCAAAATGGAGCAGAAAAAGTTCAACTGAAGACCTGCAGTGAACTAGCCTCAGTTACTGTAGTCGTGGTCTATGGGCCGCGGTCAGTCAAGATGGTCAATCAACCACGACCGCGGAAGTAAATCGCGATCGCGTAGCCACGGTCCCAGCCAAACTTGCGCAATCGTGGCTTGGTGTAAATGTTCAGCAAAAGGGCAAAACTGTAATTGCATGTGCTGATCCCAATTTGAACAAAAAGACTAAAGCCCTAATTTGAAGGATGATTCAATTCCATCACATTTCTTCTTCCTCAATATTCCTCTAGTTTAGCTCAGGGTTTTGTATACTCCATTTTTGGAGAAGAAAATATTATGTAAATTTTGGGTGAAGAATACATTGGAGACTCTCCACGTGGAAGATTTGCTCACTTCCATTGTTGATTTTGTGGAGGAGCCAAGTTTGAAGTAACATTCACCACAAATTAATTCAATGGGGATTATGGGTATATCTTTGCTTATTCATCTTATGTGTAGCTAAATCTCCCTCTTGAAATTATGTGTGAATATGGATTAAAGTGTGTATGGGTTGTTATTGTTTGTATCTATTTGGTCGTTCATGTTTATGGGTTCTATTATTTCTATGCTAATTTGGTTGGAATTTGATGGGTAAATTCTTCAAATACCCACATGGGTTTGATGGGTGAAATCTCCAAGCTCTAGAAAACCCAAGGCTATCTTTGAAAGAAGGGATTTTGGTGAAGATTAGAAATCTATATCATCCTCAAAAGAGGGATGTGGAGACCAAAGCAATGATAGAAAATTATGTTTGTAGTTTACTAAATTCTCACTATCTCAGAAGTAAAGGTAAAAGTGAGGTTGACTACGCCATGGGTGTCATCCTATAAATATGGATGCCTTGATTGAGGTTGTGGTTGCTAATTGTTGAATACACCCATTAGGTATTCGAAAGGATCAATGGGTGAAAGTTTTGTGTTTTGTTGAAAGACTAGCATCATAATCTATAACCAAACTTACCCATATTTGATTTACTAAATCGATGTTGATGACTAACTCCCACATGTCACTCCCTTAGTAATGCATAATCCCAAGATCCGTGCATAATTATTACAACTCTAATTATTCGTAGCCCCGAATTTATACAAGAAAATCCCAACAAGAAACATTAGTTTAGGAACTCACCTCCCCCATTTTATCTTTTGTACCATTTGTTTGAATTTAACTTATAACTATCATTTCAAATTAATTTAATCGCCACTCACATTGTTCCTCATGGATTTGACCCCGACTCTAAAGTTGTGTAAATATATTGACGACGACCTCCTTGTACTCAAATTGATGTGTAAGATGAACGTTATCACAAATGGAGCCACTGTCGGGGAACAATTTGGCTTATTAAGTTAGTTTGCAATCTTAGTTACTTGCTTGAATTCAGGATTGTAAGTATTTGTTTGTGATTTTTCTTTGTAGGTAGATTTTATTTTATTGTTACTTTTTGTGATGGCTTCTTCTAACAAATATAAGTTTAATGATTGGAAGTCATATCGTGACCCCCCATGTTCGTATTGTTACAGACCACATTTCAGGAGAGATTGTAAGTATGCTACTCGGGAAGAGATTTTACCATCTCAATCCGATTGGGAGTATGGTTGCCCTATGTGTGGTTGTCTACAAGGACATTGGGACGAGTATCCAAACACCCCCTCCCCCTATTATACTAATTGAATTGCTAGTTCTTCATTTGATTTTCTTAGGTTATATGTTAAGAAATCAGAAGAACAATGCACCGAGTCTAGTAGCTGAGACCCAAGGTTACTAGCCATATTGGATCGGGTCGATGCAACGGGGGAGAATGTGGAATACATGTACAAAGAATGGACGGGTGTCAAGAAAGAGCTATTGGGCAAAGAAGAAAATCTTGAAACTATCACTACCTTTCCTAATATTAAAGAGAAGTGTTATCAAGACGAGAAACCAAGCAATGATGACGAGCTTAGTAGAAAAGATTCCTTAATGACTTCCCTATCATCCGAATCATACAAGGGAGAAGAAGCCATAATAAAGAAAATAGGTCTAGATTCTAAAGAAGAAGCCAAACTAATCTCTTATAATGACTCTAGCTCATTTCAGAGTGGCTATGCTACGTTGGATGTAATTCCTAAATTAAGAGCGGGACCTCATTCTAGCCACTTTTCAACAGTATGCTTGTTGGATTGGACGAAAGTCTATCGACTCGAGTTAATGATGAATTATAGAGAGAGGGAACTCCACCATTATATTTTGGAATTTGACATTCCCATAGAGCATATAGAGCTCTACATATCAATGGTCGAGCAATTCAATTTTTGAAGTACAATGAATGACAAATTGATGAGCATGCTTTTACCCACGGAACCAATCCAAAAATTTGATATGAAATTGGTTAAAAGGTTCAAATCTTCAAAATGGCGAGATCGAAGCTTGATCGTCGTTCCATCACCTCTTCCAAGCTTTATCTTGGAAGATTTGAATTTTCTATCCCTCTGCCACTCATTGCATATTGAGTGAAAGCTGGGATGAAAATTTAAATTTTCTAAGTGGAGACATAAATGGAAACAGTGAGACCGTCATGCGGCGATGTTAAACTAAGCACTAGATGAGAGGTAACCCATAACGCCATAAAAAGTGGTCCGTATTCTTTTATTTACGTATGCTAGGGTAGATTTTGATTTTTGTTGTTGTTTGTGAGCATACATAGTTAATAAAGTATTGGTACTTAGGGGAATTTTGGTTGAATATGATTTGGCAAATGGACTAAGAAGGGCATACAGAGACCCCGGGTGATTGGTCTCAGTTACTGCAACCGCAGTCCGTGCCCACATAATCGCGGAGACCATATGACCGTGACCGCATAACTTTGACTACGATCACGGTTAATTCAGATTAAAAAGACCATTTGATTGCCATGCACCCATGCACTTTAGTTTCAAATTTTCTCCCTCAAATTTGTATCCTCTCAAGGGCATCCAAGGTTTCATTTCAAACCTTTTGCATCAGTTGCCTGGTATGTAGTCTCAAACTCCCTTACATTTACTGTTATTGTAGGCTTAGGACGTGTAGCTAGACATGAGTTTGAAATAGTGTTATAATGCCAAAACTATGCTTGCTTGTAATTATAATTGTGGTTAGCAGATATAGGGTGACTACACGTCATTTGGGGAAGTCTTGAGTACCCATGTTCCAAACTATCTAGTTATAACTGATGTTTACAATAGATATTGATTCATTGCTCAAGCGAGCCGAACATCAATACTTTCAAGTTCAGGACTGCAATTTTGCCAGCTAGGTAATGATCATGATGTTGTGCTCCTAGTGGAAGACAAAGTTGGTGTTAAGTTCCTGTCTTTGAGCAATGGAAGAACTGTTGGCTGCGATCTCAGGTATCGCGACCACGGTCCTAATGATCGCGACCGCAGTAGTGCGATCGCAGTAAATGCTTCGCGATCGCCATACCTGAGGACAACTGCTTAGAGAAACCCAACTTTTTGCTCATCTATTTTTCACCTCCAAATCCCCTAAAACAGTGCCACATGTAATTTTCTTGTTAAGCTAGCATACGTTTTGGTTTTAAAAATATTAAAAATGGTCCGAAGTGTTTTACATATAGGTACTCAGCTACAAAATGAGAGACTTAGACGAATTTGGAGCCTTGCTTCTGGAAATCCACTACCAGTATTACAAGAACCTCCAAGGTTCAAGCTATACCTAGAACGGAGTATTTCTATGGACAAAGTCCCAGTGAAGTTTCTAGAACGCTTTGATAGAATTTCTGCTATCAAGAAACATGCTCCAGGACTATCCCGGGGACCAAAAGAATCGTCTACTACTCACTATTCATATACGGCTAAGTCCGACTATGAAATATATCAGGAGGACCTAAAGAAGCAACGTGCTAGGGTCGCCATATTGCAAAGGGCATATTCAAACTTGGCAATATCACATAGGACCCTTCGGGAGTCACATGAAAGGTTGTTGAATAGGAAAAAAAAGAGAAAAATTCTTCACCAAGCTGTGGAGAGGGGTAATGGTCGTCTTCTAGGTGCTTAACCCTACAGAACAACTACCTTTGTCGAGGAGAGATAGTGATGATGGAGCTGTTGCTGAGGGGTCTGGAGCTAATGACGGTGGAGACGATGAAGGGTATACCGGAGATGATGAAGATGATTCAGGGAACATCTTTTACTCTTACCTTGCTAACTAGGCAGTTGGGGGGTGCCTGTCCCTATAATTGTAATGCTTGGATGTCCCTGGGTAGTGTTTTGGATGACACCCTGGACATTGTTTTTATTATTTTTTAAGATGCTATATTTTAGGTACTCGAATGGTGCCTAAGTTTTATGGATTATCATGTTTTTCTTTTATTTCTAGTTTTAGTTTTCCATACATACTTTTATTTTTTTATGGATATTTGTGATTTTGGAACAAGTATGCAGGGGAATTCTGAGTACCCGTAGCATAAATATCAGAAAATGCAAGGGAAGTTTGATTACCTGTAGCATTTTATTTGGCAAATTGGGATCACTTTATACACCATTGGCAAAGTCTGAGTAGCCATATAGTTAATTTGCCCGTTTTGAGCCGAGAGGTGAGACTAAGGCTTTGGTTGTAACCATCGCCATATGTTAGCAATTTGTGCATGGTGCTATGACAAATCAAGAAACACCCACTGTCTAAAATTTTTGAAAAATCAAGGGCATGGACGTGAGCAATGTTCTAACAAACCCCTTTCTCTTTATGTGGTTCCACAAATTTTTGACTTGTGAATAATGATAAATACTCCATGATTGTTTCTATCGGGAGGGATATTTGAGCTCCCTTAATGAATTTTGCATGCCATGTATGGTGAGAATATTGCATTCACCTTTTGTATACTTGTGTTATCTAGAACTTGCCCCTTTAGTCTCTCAAAACTAATTTTGATTGTATTTGGTTGGAGAAATGATCTTCAGCCCTCTTTCTAATTTTGGAACCCACTCTAGCCTAAAAAGCCTACCCATGTATAAATGTAATTCCTAGTACCCGCTTTTATCCTTTAAACCTTTCTTTGTCAAACTCATTACAAGCCGTAAACCTTTTTCTTATCCCTCTTTTGAACAATACCCTCCTTGAACTAAAAAATATAAGGTGAGACTAAAAGCCTAAGTTGGGGGTGGTAAAAATTAATTAAAGTGAGTTTGGATCCACAAAGTTGTAAATGAATTGCCTGGTGTGCCTACGCTTTAAAAGCAAAAGAATGAAATAGGAAGAAGTCCAACAAAGGAAGGTTTTGAATGAAAATTTCTAAAAAATGAAATGAAAAAATAGTGGTGAACAAAGGAAGTGCAAAGTACGCATAAGAAAAGAGAGAAAACAAAGTAGAGTGGCCCTCAGTCGAAACGAGGAGTGTTGTAAAGTGTGATGTGGATGTTCAAGGTAGGGTGTAACCTAGTTACCTAAATGATATCCTACCCTAACTCGAACCTACTTTACAAAATTAGAAAGTCCTTTAAGATCTCTAACTATTTACTTTCTTTGTAGTGGTGATTGAAAATAGGGGCAAGCCTATGGCATGACACTTGTTGCATTGAGATTTTTCTTGTGAGGGGAGAATTTTGCACTTAAAATTCCTTGATACTTGTTCGGTAGTTTGGTGTGTGAAATATTTCTTTCTCGTGAGGTGGGCATACAAACAAGTTTAGGTGAGTGATTTTTGTCACCTCCCGAATAATGAGGTAAGTGGAGTATGGTTTAGTTTTAGTCAAAAGGTAAGCCGTTTCTAGAGTATTGATTTTTGTTATTTGATTGCTCCTTAAATTCTGATGCATCCTGAATTATTACATTTTATAATGAGGGGTGTTGAGAAATTAGCCTAGCACATGTGCGATGAGCTTCTTGTGGTTGCGATTCAAGTTGAAGTCGTTATGGCCCTTAAGGCATGAAATTTGGGCATAAATGATTATGGCTCATGGCAAAGAGGTAGTGTTGCTTGAGGACAAACAAGGTCTTAAGTTGGGGGTGTTGATGAGTGGTGATTTTACCACTCATTCGCACTCATTTTTTGTGCACATTACCTTGTCTCAAATGAGTAAATGAGTCATAATTGTGATTTATTGCACTAATATCCACTGATTGCAGGTATAGGAGTTGAAGAGACCAAAAGATGTGGATTGGAGCTTGAAATGATCAAAAGGGAGCAGAAAAAGTACAACTGAAGACTTGTAGTGAACTAGCCTCAGTTTCCGCAGTCGCGGTCCATGGGCCGCGATCAGTCAAGATGGTCAATCAACTACAACTGCGAAAGTAAATCGCAGTCGCGTAGCCGCGGTCGCATCCAGACTTGTGCGATCACGGCTTGGCAGAAATGTTCAGCCCAAGGGCAAAACTGTAATTGCATATGTTGATACCAATTTGAACAAAAAGACTCAAGCCCAAATTTGAAGGATGATTCAATTCTATTACATTCCTTATTCCCTAATATTCGTCTAGTTTAGCTTAGGGTTTTGTAGACTCTATTTTTGGAGAAGAAAATATTGTGTAAATTTTATGGATGAAATCTCCAAATACCCACATGGGTTTGATGGGTGAAAGCTCCAAGCCCTAGAAAACCCAAGGCTATCTTCGAAAGAAGGATTTTGGATGAAGATTAGGAATCTATATCATCCTCGAAAGAGGTATGTAGAGACAAAACCAATGATAGAAAATTATGTTTGTAGTTTGCTAAATTCCCACTATCTTAGAAGTAAGGGTGAAAGTGAGGTTAACTACTCCATGGGTGTCATCTTAGAAATAGGGATTCCCTGATGAGGTTGTAGTTGCTAATTGTTGAACACACCCATTAGGTATTCGAAAGGATAAATAGGTGAAAATTTGGTGTTTTATTGAAAGACTAGCATCAAAATCTATAACCAAACCTACCCATATTTGATTTACTAAATCGACGTTGATGACTAACTCACATATGTCATTCCTCTAGTAATGCATAATCTTAAGATCCGTGCATAATTGTACATCTCTAATTATTCGTAGCTCCAAATTTATACAAGAAAATCCCCAAAAGAAACATTAGTGTAGGAACTCACCTCCCCCATTTTATCTTTTGTACCATTTGTTTGAATTTAACTTGTAGCTACCATTTCAAATTAATTTGATCGCCACTCACATTGTTCCTCATGGATTTGACCCAGACTCCAAAGTTGGGTAAATATATTGACGATGACTGCCTTGCACTCAAATTAACATGTAAGTTGAGCGTTATCAGCCGCGTTTAGGGAACTTTTCATTCATCTTTGAGACCTAGAAACCCTAAAATGGTGTGCTAACATTAAATTAAGTCTTGGGTGTGACTTGAGAGCTTAGTTAACATATATTTCATGATTAACATCGGATTTGAGGTATGAATCGTTTGATTTTATACTTGAATTTCTTGAATTCTTGACCAAAATCCCAAATAACTTGAGGTAAACCTGTCAAACGGGTCGGGCTGGCCCGTTCCGGCCCGGTAAGCCTGACCTTTCTAAAGGGACCGATCCGGTTTGACCCGACCTGGTGAGTTCCTGGGCTATAGGGTTGTCGGTCCCAGGTTGGGCCATCAACGTTGATAGGCCCGACAAGCCCGCCCCAGTCCAAACCCGAACCAGGCCCACCGATTAACAAACCTGGTTAATTAAAAAAATTATTTTATTTTTTGGGTTGTTGCTGAGTGGGCCATTTGACCGATTTCCCAACAGCTATAATGTCGTTTGGGAGCCAACGACCATTTGGCCAAATTTTCTATTTAATTAAAAAAAATCAATTTTTTTTCTATAAATACCCTAAAAATTAAAATCATTTTCCACACACGTCTTATTCTCTCATTCTATCAATCTCTCTCAAATATTCTAGTTAAATCCTAAAGTGCTTAATTTTATTTTTTAATTTTGCGATTACAAATACAAGTGGAAGTTTTCTAAAGTCGCAACTTTTGAATACATCCAAAATTTGGTATTGTCGTTCCATCTCTTACCTTTAATTTTTAATTAGTGTATTAATTATTAAATATTTATTTTATTATTATTGTGTATTTTAAATATTTTTTAGTTTATTTTATAATATGGATAAAATAAGAAATCTCAATAAAAGTGTCAAATTTTTTTGTCCCGAAAGGGTAGTGGTTGTAAAAAATGAATTGATGGCGGTTCCGGTAGAGGTAGTTCAAGTAATAGATATACCCGTGTGCCTCCGGTACCGGTTAGTCAACCTTTTGAGGAAGAAATAGGTGTAGGTGCTCATGATATGGATTATGCAGAAGCTCAAAAAAATTATGGTATAGAAGAAGAGAATGAAGTAAACGCGGTTAATATAGATGAAGATGATGAAAATATTGGTGAGACACCCGCAATAGAAAATGCTAATGTTAGATCTGAATCGGTTAATGTTCTTCCTCTCCCTCCTCATGCCCCAAGAGCTCGTAGAAGAACTAGCATTGTATGAGAATTTTTTACGAAAATAGAAGGAAAAACTAAGGTGTAATGCAATATTTGTGAAGTTGTATATGAGCATAAAAGAGGAGGCAATCAAAGGGGTACGGGTTCGTTGATGAGACATATAAGAGAAAATTACGCTAGAGAGTTACTTATTGCACTAGGTGGTGAGGCTGTTGGTGGGCCAGTACAAACCAGATTGAACCCAACAACCGGTCAATTAATTAAGAATTATAATAAAATGAAGGACCTGGAAGAAATAGCAAAAATGATAGTTGTGGGTTGTTTGACTTTCACTTTTGCTTTTTCGGATGCTTTTATTCATTATATTCAAGTAATTTATAATCTTATGTTTAATGGTATGCCTAGAAGTACTTGTCAGGCCGATATTTTTAGACTCCATGCACAATATGTTTATTATTTATCTACATTATTAAAAAATATTCAATGTAGAATTTATCTAACTTCCGATCTTGGTCGTGTTGTTAATAAAAATGATTATTTAACCATTACATGTCACTGGATAGATACTAATTTTGTTATGCAAAAATGTATTCAAGCTTTTTTGTATGATGAAGATCGTAGACATACTAGAAAATTTATTTCTGAATCTATTACTAAAATTGCAGAATATTATGGTATTGAAAAAAATGTTTATGTATTGTTTTTGATAATGAATCAAACAACAAGGTTGCTATTGACACGTTAAAAGCTGACCTTTCTCCGCCGTTACCTAAAATATATCATGTTAAGTGTGCTTGTCATATATATAACTTAATTGTAAAAGATGGTCTTGAATTTTTTGAGCTTTATATTGAAAAGGTCCGACTTGCTGTTGGCTTTATTCAAGAAAATAATCAAAGAAAAAGAGTGAGAGAATTTAAAGTTAAATGCGAACAAAATGGACTTAGACCGATATTAATGATCGAAGAATGTGATAATAGATGGAATACTACTTATACTTATTTAAAAACTTGTCTTGCTTATAAAGTTCCTATTACAATGACTTTTAATCAATATCCTGGTTCTTTTCCTGAGTGTATGCTACATGATTCTTATTGGGCTGCAATTGATGATCTTGTTAAGTTTTTGGAAAAAATTAATATAGCTACAGTTGAATTTTTCGGTGATTATTATCCTATTGTTTGTAATATTTTATCTTATTTAACCGACATTTCTTGTTTGCCTAAAGAATCTAAGAATAGAGAAGGTTACAAAGAAGCTGTTAGTGCTATGTTTGCTAAATTTAAAAAATATTTTTATCCGCTTTCCCTCATTTACTTGGTTGGTGCTATACTAAATCCATGTATGAAATATAATACTATGTGCGACTTTAGTTCTATTATTTATACTTTCTTAGAGATAGAGCCTGAAGAAAAACTAGATATGTTTACGGCTATGAGTGATGCGAACATTTACATAGAAGCATTATATAACCATTATGCCGATTTACTTGATGTAGCTGTACCAACAAATATCAGTCCAACTGTCGCTCCCGATGAGCCATCATCTTCTAAAAGGCCGACACATAGTGGTTTTCTTTATTACTTTTATGATTTAAATATTTGGGACAGGGTTGAGACTTCAACATACACAACAACTTCTCAGGAAGAGCTTAAGTATTATCTTCGACGACCGATAGAGGATCATAGAGCAAGGATCAATGCGTTGGATTAGTGGAAGAGTAATGAAAGACAATATCCTGTACTTTCAAGATTAGTTAGAGATATATTGAATGTTTCAATGTCAACCGTTGCATCGGAGAGCGTTTTTAGTTAGGGACGACAACAGCTTGCAGACAACCGACACTCATTGGGAAGCAATGCTATGAATGTTCTAGTTTGCCTTAGATATTGAATTAGATCGGAACGAAGAAATCAAGGAATAATGGTGGAGCCAAAAGACGATCAGAATCTTGAAGAAATTCTGACTTCAGGGGAGAACTTAACACAATCAATTCCAATGCATGGTTTTGCCCCCAATGATTTTGACTATCCTATGGCAGTTCCCATTAATATTAACATAAACGAGTTGAAAAAAAATAATGCAAAATTTGTAGATCTTTCATTCATGTAAATTATAAGTTTTGGATATTTTGCAATCCATAAAATACAATATCATTCACTCCTTACTTTGTATTTTTTTTCATTTAAATTGAATTTTTAGTTTGATTAAATACTTTTAATATATTACTATCAAACTTTACACTAAGTAATAAACATAACAGACATATATACACATATATTCTACATATATACACAAGTGGTATTTAAAGTAGTATATATTCTGCATATGTGTATATATTTTCTATAGACTCTAAAGTAGTATATATTTAACGTATACATGTCTATATGTTTTCTAAAGTAGTATATATATATATAGTGTATATATGTTGTATGTATAATTGTATGTTGTTTCAAGTGGTATTTTAAGTAGTATATATTCTACATATATGTCTATATATTTTCTATAGAATAAAATAGTATATATTTAATGTGTATATGTTTCTAAAGTAGTATAATATGTAATGTATATATGTTATATGTGTATATATTTCCTATAGACTCTAAAGTAGTATATATTTAACACATACATGTCTATATGTTTTCAAAAATAGTATATATATATATATATAGTGTATATATATTATTTCAAGTGGTATTTTAAGTAGTATATATATTCTACATATATGTATATATATTTTGTATAGACTAAAATAGTCTATATTTAATGTCTGTATGTTTTCTAAAGTAGTATATATATATATATATATAGTGTGTGTGTGTGTGTGTGTGTGTATGTTGTATGTGTATTGTTTCAAGTGGTATTTATAAGTAGTACTAGAGGTGCATGGCCCGTGTCAGCACGGGCCCAATACTATAAATATTTTTTAGCACTAAAATTTGATATTGATGAGATACAAACATAAATGTACATTGATTTAATTAAATATTATTAATTCCGATATATAAATGACTTATAATAATTAATTAGGGGTAATATAGTAAAGAATATTATTAATTCTAATGCATAAATGACTTATAATAATTAATTAGGGGTAATATAGTAAATCACGGAGCAATTAGGGGTAATATAGGCAGACATGTCATCTATTTTTTTAATTAAATATTATTAATTTTTTAATACATAAATGACTTATAATAATTAATTAGGGATGGTATAGTAAAATTACGGTTAAAGAAGCTGAAACAAACATCATAAATATCTATTTTTTTAATTAAATATTATTAATTCTAATATATAAATAACTTATAATAATTAATTAGGGGTAATATAATAAAAAAATATTATTAATTCTAATATATCAGTGACTTATAATAATTAATTAGGGGTAATATATAAATCATGGAGCAATTAAGGGTAATATAGTAAATGACGAAGCAGTGATCGAAACCAAATGACTTATAATAATTAATTAGGGGTAATATAGTAAAAAAATATTATTAATTCTAATATATAAATGATTTATAATAATTAATTAGGGGTAATATAGTAAATTACAGAGCAATTAGGGGTAATATAGGCAGACATGTCATCTATTTTTAATTAAATATTATTAATGTTTTAATACATAAATGACTTATAATAATTAATTAGGGATGATATAGTAACATCACGATTAAAGCAGCTGAAACAAACGTCATAAATTTCTAGTTTTTAATTAAATATATTAATTCTAATATATAAATGACTTATAATAATTAATTAGGGGTAATATAATAAAAAAATTATTAATTCTAATATATAAATGACTTATAATAATAATTAGAGATAATATAGTAAATCACGGAGCAATTAGAGATAATATAGTAAATGACGAAGCACTAGTCGAAACCAGTGCAGGCAGACATGTCATCTATTTTTTTAATTAAATAATATTAATTTTTTAATACATAAATGACTTATAATAATTAATTAGGGATGATATAGTAAAATCATGGTTAAAGCAGCTGAAACAAACGTCATAAATATCTATTTTTTAATTAAATATTATTAATTCTAATATATAAATGATTTATAATAATTAATTAGGGATAATATAATAAAAAAATATTATTAATTCTAATATATAAATGACTTATAATAATTAATTAGGGATAATATAGTAAATCACGGAGCAATTAGGGGTAATATAGTAAATGATAGGGGGTAATATAGTAATTTAATTTTTTGAATAAAATATTATTAATTTTTTAATACATAAATGATTTATAATAATTAATTAGGGATGATATAGTAAAATCACGATTAAAGCAGCTGAAACAAACGTTATAAATATCTATTTTTTAATTAAATATTATTAATTTTCTATAAATGACTTATAATAATTAATTAGGGGTAATATAATAAAAAAATATCATTAATTCTAATATATAAATGACTTGTAATAATTAATTAGGAATAATATAGTAAAATCACGGTTAAAGCAGCTGAAACAAACTTTATAAATATCTATTTTTTGATTAAATATTATTAATTTTCTATAAATGACTTATAATAATTAATTAGGGGTAATATAATAAAAAAATATTATTAATTCTAATATATAAATGACTTGTAATAATTAATTAGGAATAATATAATAAATCACAGAACAATTAGGGTGTAATATAGTAAATAATGGGGGAAAAAGTAAATCCACAAAGAGGTGGTCGAAACCACCTCTTCTATATAATAGATATATTCTACATATATGTCTAATGTCTATATATTTTCTATAAACTAAAATAGTATATATTTAATGTCTATATGTTTTCTAAAGTAATATATATATATATAGTGTATATATGTTGTATGATATTGTTTCTAGTGGTATTTTAAGTAGTATATATTCTACATATATATAGACTAAAACATTATATATTTAATGTCTATATGTTTTCTAAAGTAGTATATATATATATATATAGTGTATATATCTTGTATGTATATTGTTTCAAGTGGTATTTTAAGTAGAATATATTCTACATATGTGTCTATATATTTTCTACAGTCCAAAATAGTTTATATTTAATGTGTATATGTTTCTAAAGTAGTATAATATGTAATGTATATATGTTATGTGTGTATATATTTTCTATAGATTCTAAAGTAGTATATATTTAACGTATACATGTCTATATGTTTTCTAAAGTAGTATATATATATATATATATATATATAGTGTATATATGTTGTATGCATATTGTTTCAAGTGGTTTTCAAGTAGTATATATTCTACACACATATATATATAGCGTATATACGTTGTATGTATATTGTTCTAAGTGGTATTTTAAGTAGTATATATTCTACATATATGTCTATATATTTTTTGTAGACTAAAATAGTATATATTTAATGTGTATATATATTTCTATAGACTCTAAAGTAGTATACATTTAACGTATACATGTCTATATGTTTTCTAAAGTAGTATATATATATAGTGTATATATGTTGTATGTATATTGTTTCAAGTGGTATTTTAAGATACCAGATTGACAGGATCTGAGGGCTGGCGGTAATCCGCGCGGCCATCCAGACCTATACTATTAGAAGAACCAAAATATACGAGAATTTCTTACATCTTATTGGCTGTATGGAAGTATTAATCTTTCACCAGAGCAAATGGCCTGTCAGAATTTAATACATACTTGAGTTGAACCCATGTGTCTAGCTATTCTAACCATGAAAAAGGACGCCCTTTTCGTTCAACTTTAACGGGCTTAAGAGTCACGGCTTGCTAGACGTAGTCACTAAGACAAAGCCAACAAAAGCTGGACTAACTTCGACTGTACCAACATCTCGGAACCAAGCCAAGAAACTATAGAGAAATTCCTTTATATTTTGATAGAGTCTGGATCTTTCATAGTTATTATGTAAGAGAAGTTAGATCTCCAGCATAGATATAAAAACTATTTAGCCGGACATAGTCACGACCGGAGAGAGAGAGAGTAAGTATGTAACTTAAAATAAAAGAACAATATAAATACCTTTAATGGCCGAAAGCAAGGCCGGAATAGTATTTAACAGCGATCTTTATTTACACTCCAAAATAAGAGAGCAATTTATAAGTAAAGAGAGAATTCTTAAAAAAAAAAACTTTTTTCTTCTGCCTTTCCTAACAAATGAAGAAAAAAAAAGAATCTATGAACAATAATATGGGTCCCACATTCTGGTTTCATGCACAGTGTATTTACTGTGTAAACAGTATGGACAGTAATATGGGTCCCACATCTGGGTCCCGTGCATGCTGTAATTACTATGTAAACAGTATAACTTATATTTTATCTTTTCTTTTTAATTTCCGAAGGAATTCTTCCGTTCGTCTAATGGCATCGTCAGATAGTGTCTTATTTGAGGGAATAAGCTGAGAGTCCTGAATATCTTCTTCGGCGATATCATCGCTGGTGACATTCTTTATTGAAGTGCCTGACTTATCATATTGGTTAACAGTTTGAAGTAGATTTCTTTTAAATTCTTCCAAGTAGTTTTCTATCATTTCAATTCTGTCTCCGTCTTTCACGAAAATCCTTCTAGCAATGTGCTTAATTGCATTGTCCTCAATAATATTCTTTCGAGGGGCTGCTGCATATTCCGGAACTTTAATTTTAACAGAGTTCAGAAGTTCTTGTCCATGTAAAAGTTTTGTTTTGGAATCTGTCCTCATTAGTTTGTCCCAAAAATTATTATAAAATACCCTGTTTAGACAAGGGATCTACTCTTCTATGAATTCCAATTCTGGAGCCCATTTGTGTATCCATGGAATTGAAAATTCAATAAAGAAATAGATTTGATCGAATTTTTCAAGATTGTAGATATGATCTGCGTGATATAGCTCGTTTAACTTTGAAGAAACTTGGGTTCATTCCTTGTATAACTTAAGAAATTGATCCGGCCATATCTTGGTAGTTGGACCGTGGTATGACCACCAATTCAAAAACCAGATAGGAATTGGTTCTGCAAATATCTTTGCACATATTTTCATAAACCAAGTATGTTTATGTTGATCATTATTATAATAAAATCCTTTATCAAAGGCCTGGATATAATCCCAATAAGTAAAATTTATACGAGATCCTTTAAGACTGATCTGTCTTTCGGTCATTGTGGTCATCCCCCAATCTTCAATTGATATAATTCGTTTAATAATAAGTTTTGAGAAGTTATAAACATTCTCTTCTGTATTATACCCAGTAAAGTGATTAAAATCTGCATTACCTGTAGAAGTGAGAATAATCTCATAATAAGTACGAGTTTTGTATAACACTCAGGAAATATAAGTTATTCATCCAATATTTCTGGAGTATCTTCCATGGTTCGTCTCTTCTCTGAATCTCAGAGTTTTCAACAAGAAATTTCATCTCTTTATTTTCTATTTTCTCGTAGGACCTAATATCATCATTGTCTTCTTTTTTAGCTATAGAAGCAAATATATCACTTTGCTTTTGCGAGGCTAGGTATACCTACAACTGTCCGTATAACGGACTGTCCTTTAGAATATCTTTCAGATGAATTGAATGAGATAACTCTGATTCACCTTTCTATATTATTTTAGAGTTTATCAAACTCTTGTTTCCTATTTGTATAACTGGAGAATTAGTTGAGGATCCGTATGTCGATCCTTGAGAATATGATCTTCCTGGGGATGATCATCCCCTAGAGGATTTTTTTCCTCCTGATTTTCCTCTTCCTCTGGCCAATTGCCATGGAGGATCCATACTGCAAATAAAATAATTAGTTTTAGGTAGATATATCAAATCTATGTTCATCAAACATTTCTCTGACCTCTTCATAATCATAGATATAAAATTCTTCTTCAACCATATCATGGATAGTTTTTTTCAATTATAAGATTTTGTAAATCTCTGTATAACAGTATTACCTTTAAGATGGTGATCATGGTCTTTTCAGTAAGAAAAGAATATAAAAATTCATTTTTAATTTAGATATTCCCTAGATAGGAAATCAGGGCGTGAATTATCAATTCCTTTTTTTATAATGAATTTCAAAGTCAAAAGGGGCTAATTGAGCTTGCCACCTTGCAAATATCAATTTTGAAGCATCATGTTTAAAGTCTTTATCAAACATTTATTTTACAAATTAAGCATCGTTTTTTATCAAAAACTTTGATTGTATAAATCTTCTTGAAATTTCAAAATACACTTAAAAAATTGTAAGCATTTCATGAGCCACAGTAGCATATTTTTTCTGGGCTTCAGTCCATTTTTCGGAATGAAAGCTTATCAAATATTCAGATTTGTCATGGGGATTAACCTGTTTCAGTATTCCTCCATAACCTATATTAGACACGTTCGTCTCAATAATTTTTTGCTATGTAGGATTGACTAAAGTTAAACAGGGCAAAGTTTTAACACTCTGTTTAATACGTTTAACAAGATCTGTGTGACTATCAGTCCAAGAACCTTTATGATTCTTTTTAGCTTGTCATATAAAGGGGCTAAGTCACGAGATAAGTTTTTATTAAAAGGAGAAATATAATTCAAGCTTTCCAAGAATCTCTGCAATTGAGTTCTGTCCGTAATAATGTCATGAAATTTAGATGCAAAATCAATGGATCGTTGTATGGGAGTAATCTTCCCTTGAGAAATGTTATGTCCTAAAAATCGAACGTTTGTTTAAAATAAACTCATTTTGATTTAGATATCACCAAACCATTTTGTATCACAATTTTCTTAAAAAAATCTAAATCCTTAATAGGCAATTCAAATGTCTTGGAGAATACTAATATATCATCAATATAAACTATGATGAAATCCATATAAGGATTAAAAATATCATTCATGATTTTCTGAAATTCAAAAGGGGCATTTTTTAAACCAAATGACATAACATTCTATTCATATTTCCCAAAAGGAACATTGAAAGCAGTTCTGTAAGTATGTTGCTTAAACACCTTAATCTGCCTATAACCAGATTTTAAATCAAATTTTGAAAATATGTTGGTGTTATATAATCTTGCCAGTAAATCCTTCTTGTTTGGAATAGGATACCTAATCCATTTCAAATATTTATTCAAGGGTTTGTAATTTATTACTAACCTAGGAACATCACGTTCTTTCTCGGCAGCGTTATTAACATAAAATGCAGTACAAGACCAAGGAGATTTTGAAAGTTTTATCAAACCCTTCTGTAACAGATTATCAATTTTTTTTGCAGAATTCAACCATTTCGGCATTCATTTGACAAGGCCATGATTTGGTCGGGATATCATCCTCAAAAAAGTTATATTTATATGAAAGAGTGACTATATGTTTTTTCCGATTCCAAAAAGCACTAGGGTGATCGGCACAAATATCAATAATTATTTATTCAGAAATCAATTTAATTTTTTCCTGTATCTCAGAAAATTTCATTATATCACAAATATTCATGCTAAGAAGTTCAAATTGTAAAGAATAAATATGTTTTTACTTCAGATCAATTAAAACATTTATATCTCTAGTTACGAGATCTGTAATAAAGAAATAAGATATCTTTTTATTTTGGTATATAACAGTAAATCCTTTACAATCAAGACAAGTAAAAGGGTATATTGCAGTAGTAAAAGGAATTCCAAGTATAATTGAAGGGTATAACTGATTTTTTACCAAGAAGAAGAAATGCAGAATACATACTTTATTTTGGCAAATATGAGCATTTGGTAATTTATATTCGATATCAAGAGCATGTCCAGATGCAGATTTTACCATATGAGTAGTTTTTTTAAAATATTTAGTAGGGATTAACCCTTCTTGAATGCAGCTAACATCCGCTCCACTGTCAATCATAGAAATATTAGTTATATAAAACTAGTTATTAATTAAAATAGTACATTTAATGTACCATTTATGAGAAGTAGCAATTCGCATCATACCTAGAAAGTAATCATTCTTTAAATCAAGAGATTTTTGAAGAATATCATCTTCCTCATTTTCATTAGGAATTTTTTCTTTTCATTTGGAAATTTTAGTAGGAGAAATATCTTCCTCAATTAATGAAATCCTGTGATCACAAATCATTTGATTTTGTTTAAGATATGTAATCTCTTTTTTCAAGTTTTCAACTTCAGTTTTTAAATCAACAAGAGAAGTAGCTTTACCAGGGTCCAAACTCATTGTAAAATGCTTATTAACCTTTGTTAAAGAATAGGGCGCAAGATAATTAGAATTTTTCACTGGTTCAAGAAAATTGCTGTCAGCAGTTTTAGACGTACTAAGTTTTGAACTAGTAGAAAAATTAATAATTTTTCACGTAGTTTCTCATCCAAAACTTCTTTTAAAAGTTCCAAAATATTATCAGAAGTAATGGTTTTTATATTCAAATCTTCAAATTGGGATTTCAATTTATAAAATACATCATCACAAGTACAGGTATGTCCTTTATAATTAGAACAAGTAGTATCAACATTTTTATCACTATCAGATAAATCAAGCAAATTGACTTCATTGTTTGATTCAGATTTAGAATTATAACCAGATTCTGATCCTGAGGTGTATAACAATCCATAAACTTTATCATGAAGGTCTTCATCAAGTTCTAAAGACTTCATCTTTTCAAGTTTACAGTTAGGAGCAATATGCCCAAACTTACCACACACTTAATTTTAGCAAGATCTTGCTTAAATCTATTTTTCATAAAGTTGGTAGATTTGTGATAAGCTTTCCTAGCTTCGCGCTCTTTTTTGGATTTATATCTAGATCTCTTCTTCCTATAAGGATCCTTAGAATATCTATGATTTCTTTTCTTAGAAAATGTTGGTTCGGGTACACCAAACTGAGTACAGAAATCTCCTAATTGAGATCGCTCTTTTAGCTTATCAATCTTAAGCTGTCTAGATAGATTTAATTCATTGCACAAATTCAATCCTTCTTGTGTGCAAACTCTTATCAATTTACCATAGGTATATTTGTCCCATGGAATTTCACCATAAGAACCTCTAAGATCCTTTCTTACCCTTTCAACAAATAATGGAGGAAGTTCGTCTATAAACTTAGTCTTCCAATGAGCATACCTATTTTTGGATAATTCCATAACCCAACTTATAAAGGTGTCTTTATACCACCTAAATTCTCCTAGAGTTTTACATCTAAGATCGTTTAGGAGGGTTCAGACAGTTTCATACTGATTGGTGAATCTACCATTAAAATATTCTAAAATAGTAAGAACAAAAGTATAAACAACACCTTCCCTATTTGCTGGTAGGGTTCTACCTAGATTATCAACCCATGCCTTAATAGCTCTGGCATTGAAAACAATAGCCTTTTGTTCAGTAGTTAGAAAATTATCCCACTATCCACTAAGTTGGCCAGTAAAACCAGCAATTCTCATTTTACAGATAATTTTATTTGTGTTCCTTTCACTAGTCGTACTGCACACTGTTGAATACATCATCTTGTGGTGCACAAGAATAGTTAATTGCCTATTAGTTAGGCCATCTAGATTCCATATATATCAGAACCACAATAAGACATATCAGTCTGATTCCAGTCCCTTTCCTCTATCAGAACATCTTGAGGAGTCAGTCTTAGATAGTAATAAGTTTCCATTCGGGGTAAATCAACATATTTAGGATTTTTACCCGATTGTTTTCTAATCATCCCTCTGAGCTTATTAAGCTCTAATTTAGTCTGATTTTTTAAATCAGACGTTGCTTCTATTGATCAGCAAAATCATTTGATAAATCAATATGTTTAATATTCAAACTAGAAAGCTTTTTATCAAGAAACTCTTCTAAATCCTTTAAAGACGAACTGATTTGAAATCCCTGAATATCAAAAGGCATTTGAATACTAGTATTAGTTGTTAAATCTTCTGACTTACTTCCTGAAGAGGAGGCAATATCAACTGATTTTGAACTAGTACTCAGATTTTTAACCAAATTAGTTAATTCATCAAGAGAACTGATATATTCTCCTAAGACCTTAACATATAAGCTCAAATAATTATTTTGAGAAATCAGATTATTAATTTAAGTGATGCTCATTTTTGCAACTTCATTATCAATGTTTTTTTGAAAAGCAGAGAAAGTGATACCTGTATTATTAGGTAAAATGAAAGGTGCCTGTGGCGGGTAAATAGCTTTAACAATATTACCGCTTATATCTTTATAAGATCGTTCTAAAACTTTTATATATAAAGGTAAATAAGTGGTCATAAACCAAGGAACAAAATGCATAATTTGATTATGCAAGGCACAAACTTCATAGAATTCTTGAGAAATATTATGCAATTCATCGGGACTATAAGTCTCAAAAAAACAAATTCTAGACTGGATCTATTTTTTATTAAAAAATTCTGTTTTAATATAATTCCTTGCATGGGATCTAGGACTAAAATTAATTTGGTGAGAAATCATCGAATATCATTTGAATCAAAGTTCATTTCAGAAACAGTAGGGATATCTCTATAAGAGATATTATCATTATCTTGAACAATATTTGTTCGAGGATTGATTTTAATTTTTTCCACAAATCTTGTAGGAGTAGAATCAATTGTATGCAAAGAGGTAGCACGACTTCTAGCTGGACCATATGATGGTTCTACAGGAGAAATATGATGCATAGCAGGCAATAACTTAGGCATAGAAAATAAATGTCTATTATAAACAGTAGACTTATCATCAAATTGAATGCATATCCGCCCATTCAGATTCTGTGTAACACGCGAAAGGTCGCTATTTGTCAGGTCATTTGTAACCTGACTTAGAGATACAACAGAATTTAAGGTCCATGTAGTGGGAAAATCAATTTTATCCCATTTAATAGGTCTTCTAGTAGTGACCCTAGACCTTGCAAAATTAGTTTTGACTAATATAGTCTGATCTGATGTATCGTATAACTTACATCGAAGATTTAAAGTAGACAACAATCTATAATAAATCTTGTATGATAAACATATAAGTTCAGATCCAGGCGCATAATTATAACCATACGTTTTTACATTTAATGTCAAAATATCAAGTATATTCACATCAGTCATAGATAATTGCAAATTTGGCTGAGTATTGAAATAAACTGGACCATAGGCCACAGTGGATTCAATTGAACCCATCAGAGACTGTCGAAAATTCAGATTTTTAACATCTCTGAGAGTAGCTAAAAATATCTCTGGTAACCCTTTAAGAGTTAATGGTTTAAAAGTAATTTGAACCATTCCATTATACATAATATTATAATAATTTTTATGAAAATCAATATCACATTTATTTAACAAATGAATCGTCTGCTCAGATGAATTTAATGCTAAAGACTGTTTAGTTGTCTTTACTATTTATTTAGAAAGAACTTCATCAAACCAACCATAATCATAAATAGTTTTTGTATCAACCTTTGGTATAGTCCACTTGTTTAACAAGTCAAGATTTTGAGGTATATCTACCTCTTTAAGTCGAGTACTCTTAGTACTCACATCTCCTATTTCCATGAGTATATAAGTCATATCTATGTTGAATAGTTCAGATCTATTACATAATTACTATGAAAGTTCCTAGGATCTGATACCAGATTGATAGGATCTGAGGGATGGCAGTAATCCACGCGGCCATCCAGACCTATACTATTGGAAAAACCAAAATATACGAGAATTTCTTAAAACTTATTGGCTGTAGTATATATATGTTGTATGATATTGTTTCAAGTGGTATTTTAAGTAGTATATATTTAACATATATATAGACTAAAATAATATATATTTAATGTCTATATAATTTCTAAAGTAGTGTATATATATATATATATAAATATAGTGTATGTATATTGTTTCAAGTGGTATTTTAAGTAGTATATATTCTACATATGTGTCTATATATTTTCTACATACTAAAATAGTATATATTTAATGTGTATATATTTCTAAAGTAGTATAATATGGAATGTATATATGTTATGTGTGTATATATTTTCTATAGACTCTAAAGTAGTATATATTTAACGTATACATGTCTATATGTTTTCTAAAGTAGTATATATATATATAGTGTATATATGTTGTATGTATATTGTTTCGAGTGGTATTTTAAGTAGTATATATTCTACATATATGTTTATATATTTTCTATAGACTAAAATCTATATATTTAATGTGTATATATATTTCTATAGACACTAAAGTAGTATATATTTAACGTATACATGTCTATATGTTTTCTAAAGTAGTATATATATATAGTGTATATATGTTGTATGTATATTGTTTCAAGTGGTATTTTAAGTAGTATATACATTATATTATACGTATATATGTGTATATATTTTCTATAGACTCTAAACTAGTATATATTTAAAGTATACATGTGTATATATTTTCTAAAGTAGTATATATTTAGTGTATAAATGTTGTATTTATATTATTTAACGTATTTAAAATGTATATAGGTGTGTATATATAATGTATATTGGAAATAAACATTTAATTTTGAGTTGTTTTCTAATTTTGACCAATTTGGACTGGTCACAACGGGACCAAGGTTAAGTGGGCTGGTCCCGATTTATTTCATAGATTTTTACTATTTGGGCTCGAACCGAACTGTCCCGTCAAAATTGACCCGGTACCGGACCGGCCCAGAACTCGGTAACTTGAAGTGGGCCGGTTTTGGGTTGAACCGGCCCGACCCGTTTAACAGGCATAACTTGAGGGATTTATTTTAGCCCAAATAAGCTTAGTTTTCACCTTTTTTTGAGGGCTATGATTCCTTGATGATGTATGAACTTTGGGTTGATCTCGAAAACTTTTTTTTCGCAAGTAGGACCCACTTGGGGTGTTTGGTGTCATTTTTAGATCCGAAGCATAATGGTGCAATATGGGTATCGATATTCTTGTAATGATATGTAGATTGTGTTTTTGATAGCTTGGAATCTTGAATAGGCTTCTCAAAAAGAAAAAACAAAGGTTAGTGGTTCGTGAGCTTTCTTTGGATTTGAGGTAGGTTAGGCTTATTCCTTTTTAGATTTAGCTATGTCATAGTATATTTGTGATATTTTATTAGATTATTAGTTGGACCATTTAGGCTATAATGAATCCTAGAATTGAAAAGCTTGATTTGTTTCCTTATATCTTAGGTGGAATAGACTTCATTGCTCGTGCCTATTATGAGAATGCCTTAGCTTACTCAATTTAGGTGAAATGCTCTAGTTGCTCATACTTATAGTAAGTTGGCTTAAATTCTTATGCTAATAGAGGTTGCCATAGCTCCATTGGACTTAGTCAAGTTACTTGAGTAGAATATCTACCTTAGGTCTTATTGTGGCTTGCTATACATCTAAGAGTTGATTTAAATACCTTAGTCTAGTCCGGGGTAGAAATTGACTTAAAATGTATTTCGAGGATTTAGAAGCGGGCTTTTTGACCCATCTTAAGACTAGATTGAAGATTAGGTCTCTTGAACCCTTGTACTCTTAGTAAATGCCTAGAGTGCCTTTATGAGGCAATATTGACGAATCTTGGTATTTGTTGGTTATGACGAATGGCATTAGAAATAATTCTTAAGTGATTATGCCTTATGTATGTTTTATTGGATAAAGCTTATGATGAGTTATTGATTATGTTATCGCGATTGACTACTGATTGGGCTAACAGTTATGCTATCAAATGAGCCCTTGCCTATGATATGGCCTAAGCCATAGGTTATGTTAATGACTATGTTACTAATAACCTATAGATTTTTCCATGAATTTGTTATCGCTCAAGCTAGTGATATTCTACCTTTATGCTAATGATAGGCCAATGAATATGTTATTAATTGGCTATTGTTCATGATGACACTTATGGTTATGCTCATGGTCTAATTGACTAGACTATTGGTTATGAAATGATGAGCCATTGATTTATCCCTTGTTTATATTATTAATTAAGCCATTGTTTAGGTTAAGAGTAGGGCCGTTCACTATGCTATTGCTCATGCTATAGTCTGTAACACCCCGTATTTTCGAGCAAGAATTTAGACTGTCGTTCCTATGCGTATAGACCCGAACTAAATGATTCTTTGTTAATATATGTGTGGTGATCAATCCTATAGTGTGGGAAAACATTTGAAGAAGAATTGATGTCACAAAAAATCCCCCAACTCTAAGACGAGTTGAAAATATTTCTATCGATTAAGTTTTAGTGGACGTTTCAACTTGGGTCAAGTTCCATCGACCATAACTTCTTGTATATAACGAATTAGAGGGCCTACTATATATAAAATAAAAGGTCTTCGAAGTAGCTTTCCAACGATACCAATTTTTCCTTAATCCATCACTTGAGCGAAAAGTTATGGCTTTACAAAGGGGTGTGCTTTGCCTAACAATCGCAAACATTCACTAGAAAGAGTTTGCCATAGGGAGTCCGACTTAAACCATAAAGTTTGCCATAGCTTGTGCGACGCAAACCCCATGGAACAACGACCTGAACATTTTATTTTTGAGGTATTCCGAGGGAAACCAAGTCTTTTTACACTCCAAAACCGTCCCTAGTCACCCTTTAACGAAATTAAGGTCATTAGTAACATTTTAACTCCTCAA
The DNA here is from genome assembly GCA_030864215.1 of Capsicum pubescens. Classification (NCBI taxonomy): domain Eukaryota; kingdom Viridiplantae; phylum Streptophyta; class Magnoliopsida; order Solanales; family Solanaceae; genus Capsicum; species Capsicum pubescens. The sequence goes on from CM061548.1 coordinate 215,039,648, forward strand.
AAATCCCTAAATCATCTTCCAAAACACATGAGAAGAAAATAACTAGGGTTTGGGCAATCAAGCTTAAAGGTCCAATCTTTTCGAAATTTCTTTGTGATTTCTTCGCAACTAAGGTACGTGGGGTTTTCCTAAACTACATGGGCTTGTTGAAAACACATTGAATAGGTTTAAAGTTATAAAGATTATGAATTTATAAAGGGGTTTTGGAATTTTCATTTGTAATTATGCATTATGAACTCTTTAAATGATATTATTATTTTGGTCTTGAGGCCTTTTCCCTAAATTAATTTGTACTCGTATATACGTATGTATGAAATTGAGATTTAATGTTTAATTGAGTGCATGAACAATTATAATCCCTCTCTTGTTACTAACCCTTTTGTTTTCGGATGTTATGAGCTATTTAAATTGCATTTAAAAAAGCAAGATACAAATGTCTTGATTATTATTTATGACTTGATTATAGTTTTGAATTGAGGAGAGGGTGCTTTTACATGTTGATAAATATTGAGGATTATAGCGAAAGAGTTGCATATTTTGTCACAAACTTCATGACCACCACATGTTTGTTGAAATATTGAAAAGAGTGATCTTTGCATACTTTGATAAATGCTTTGAAGTTTAAATTTTCGTAAATTGTTAGAAGTATGGTGGTCCAAACCTTATGCTTGAAAGAAGAGACTTTACTATGATATTTTATGGCTCAAAAATATGACTTGCAAGTCTTGGTGTGATGACACCAACCTAGATAATGCCATAACAGATTTCAGACCATAATAAAAGTCAAATTTCACTAATATGTTTAAAATGTGAGTTTTGAATTATGATTGTTCAGAAAAGGTTAAAAATGGGCTCAAGAGATGTTGGTGGTTACCCGAAGAAGGCACGAGTTCAGAAAACTCATTGTCCAAAATTGTGTTTTGCCGATGCGGGTTATTGTATCCCCAAGAGGGATTATTCATTGGCCTAGTGCCCTGTGGCGTATCAGAATCTGAATCAGAAACTCCAACTCTTGCGGCAAACTTGGGTTGGGGGTTTAGCCGCCGATTCAAGGGAGGATTCCATATAGCCCGTGGGGTTGTAGAATTGTAGGGCGTACCACCTAACTTAGAAGTAATACAAAGATTAGAACTGCATTGTCAAAATTATTTTAAGATCATTGAAATTGTCCATGTGCTTTTAACTATTTCATGCATGATTTTTCAGACTTGCTCTCATCTATGTTATCTCTATGCAAGCATATTATTTTGGATTGCTCTGCGTACCAGTACGTTTGTATTGACCCCCTATATTTCAGGGTTTGAGGCTCAGTCCAGAGGTCCCGCTAAGCAGTAGGTCTATCATATAGAAGTGTGCAGTCGGTGAGCCTTCTTTATTCTGGAAGGCCTATTTTTAGAACATTATTATTTCATTCTAGTTTTGGGTCTGACTGGGGGACTTGTCCCAGTTTTAGACAAGTTATTATATTCTGATGTATTAGAGATTTCGCAGACTGAGATGAATGTTGTCTAGATACTTATTGATTTCATTCCGTATTATTAAGTTGATCTCAATGCATGACTATGATCCCATTTGTTTATTTTCGCATTTCTCTTATATTATTATGAATATTGTGCATGATTACCATATATAGAAGGGCGCCCGGGCCTTCATGGTTCGGGATGCTTGTCACGGCCAGGACCCCTATTCGGGTCGTGACATAACCATTCTTAATAGTTATGCTAATAATCATATTGGAAATTTTCCTTATTGTTGATATTAGAAATGATAGTGTTAATGGTGCTAGAAGGCACACTTATTGACTATATGCGAAGTTATTCTATAGATTATGCTTGTACTTACGATACTTTATTATATAATTAATTGTGCTAATGTTTTTACCACTTATTATACATATCATATACCTATCTCTTCGGTATGAGGCGGAGAAAGATGTTGGTGTTGAAGATACAAGTTTCGGGGAAAATCCAAGGATAGTTTATAATATTCATGTTATATATATATACTTAATGATAACGGGACGTTGAGGATGAATGAGGAATTATGGAGGTATGCTCTTCTTGCTTCTCCTTTTATGATTATTTACTTTATCCCTCATGGGGCTTGTCATTTACTTTAGCCCTCGTGGGGCTTGCTTTTTATTATTGACGTTAATTTGGATATTGTGATGATACCCGGCAAGGCCGGAGGATATGATCATGATATTTTGATATCCGACAAGGATGAAAGATATTATGATGATATATTGATACCTGACAAGGCCGGAGGATATTGTGATGATATCTTGATACCTGGAAAGGCTGAAGGATACTATGATGATGTGATGACACCCGTCAAGGCCAGAAGATGATTATGATGATGCATTGATACTCGACAAGGTCAGAGGATGATTATTGATGTGCCTATGTGTACATCTACCGGTTTGAGTCCGGCTAAACCTATGTATGGAAACTATATATTTGTTTATGTTCATGTGTAGTGGGGTATAGTTTTGATATTAGAGATGCCGGTTATAGGCTTCTAGTGATAAAGGTATAAATTGGTATAGTTGTTGATTTATGATTGAAAAGATGGTTGGTGGTGGATGTTTCTTAAGTGGTTAATAGTGGTTTATGGTTAGTTGAAACCTAGCAATAATGAGGATTAATAGTATTGACGGCTAGTAATAATGACGATTAAGCTATATTGATGTTTAGCGTAAATGAATACTTGTAGCAATGATAATTAGTTGATAATAATGACTTCGTCGATGATGCTGATTAGTTGCCAAGCGAGGATTTGTGAATTAGTGAAGCTAGATTACTAAGTGGTATTTATTTAATGAAATGAATAGTGATTAAATGGGTGATTAGCGGTTATTAGATAAGTGATGATTATTGAGATTGTGATGGATAGAAATAAATAGTCTAGTTGATAAATTTGGCTTAGTGATGTATTTTGACTAGATGCTAGATATTGACTAGTTGGTGAATAATGACTAATTGTTGACCCATGAATAATGACTATATGGTGAATAGTTGATAAATAACAAATAGAGGTTATATGATGACTAGTGAATAATTGAATTAGTTAATAAGCGTTGGCTAGCTAATAAAAAGCTATTAGTATGTATCGAGGATATAGTTATCTAATTGATGATCTTATGATGGTTACGAATACATTGTCATATGTTGTTCAATCATGAACGTTGATGAAAATTGAAAAATGTTAGTAAACTTCTAATTGATGATAATTGTGGAACTATGATAAAAGATTGATTGGTGGTAAGTGCAGAATGACGGTTGATTAATGATAGAGTTGGATATATTATTGGTTAGATTATTTATATTTCTCCTGGGTGTACTCTCCAGTGGTATGGGCCGTTGTGATGAGTTCTTTACTTTATGCACTAGTTGGCGTATGGGAGCCAACTTTGTACTTCTGATTTCTTGTGTTGATGCTTTATGATGCATTATTTTCCGAATTATCTAATTCTTATGTACGACGAAACTAACTTGCATTGATGCTTTATGTTATGTTGTTATTCTGATATCTGTTACTTGTTATGTACGGCGATAATGGCATATATTGATATACTGTTACTTTGATTTGATTACTTATTATTTACAGTGATGATGGAAATGATTCATGTTCAATTCTATGCCTTGACTTAGTTATGATTATCTTGCATTTTACCATTCTTATATTATGATTTAGCTCAGTCGGCCGATGATGCCTACTGTGTACCCGTTGTTTTGGTACTTATACTATACTTCTGTACCTTTTTTGTGCAGACTCGAGTAGTAGCCGTCGCCGTTGATCGTTGTTCATTCGGTGATTTATTTTCGGAGACAGGTTAAGCTCTTGGAGTTCGAGTCGCCCAGTTTCCTTCTACCTTTATATTCAGTCTTTAGTATTTGAGACAGATGTATTGGCTATTCCAGACTTTGAATTGTATTAATACTATTAGATACTCTTGTACTGGCTCTACCAGGTTTTGAGATTGGTATCTTGTTGATTGTTCGTCTATTTAGAACACCTTGTGTATTTATAACTTGTGTTTATTGAATTTGGCCTATGTTGGGCATTTCTTACCGAATTAACCCTTTGCATTGGCTTCGACATATGGTATCAACTTACCTACTGGCGGGATTTAGTAGGTGCCATCATGACTCGTAAATCGGGTCTTGACAATAATCTTTTCTATACAAATTGATTGATTACTATTTACTAATTGGTTATTCTCTTAATTAATTTTTATTGTAATACTTATTTGATATACTCAATTGTAATGAAATCATAAATATTTATTTTCTAATATTATTGTTTAATTTAGTTGTTTACATATTTTAGGGATGAAATCTTTTTCAAAATGTTCTTTTTTTAAAAAAACTGAAAAGACTTTTTTATCAGAATAATTTTTTATCATATAAATTGCTTGCTTGATTATTCACTTAATTAATTTGTTTGTAATACTTTCTTGATTAACTCAATTGTAATAAATGATAAATCTTTTTTATATAAAATTATTATTTATATTGTTTACATATTTTGAGGGATGCATATTTTCTCAATATTTTTTTTATTTTGGAATGAATATAATATTTTCTATATAAATTGTTTGGTTATATTTAATTTACTAATACATGATTGTAGCGTTATAAATTTTAATAATAATAATCCCCACAAAACTTTTGAAAGAATTTAAATATATATAATTTTAAAAGACAATTTTAAGGAAAAATCTAAGTTTTCATCCAATAGAAGTCAAACTTAGCTGCTTTTTACCACAATATATGAAATAAACATGAATAATATGGAATAATTAAATAACCAACAAAATATTTTTTGTCGTAAGATTTCAAGTGGCTAGTTTTCAATATGCCACTTAACATAATTTTCCTCCTTTATTATATATAGATGCCTAATATTGCAATTCCTTGATCTCAAATCATAAGAAAAAAAAATCCTTTATTATATATATAGACATGAAATAAATAAGAAATAATTAAATAATAAACTAGTTTTTGTTGTAAGATTTCCAGTGTCTAGTTCTCAATATATCACTTGACATAATTTTAGGCTAGACTATCCTTCTTTATTACATATATAAATATGAAATAATCTGAAATAATATGAAATAATTAAATAATCAATAAAATATTTTTTGTTGTTAGATTTCAAGGGCTAGTTCTCAATATGCCACTTGACATAATTTTAGACTAGACTATCCTCCTTTATTATAAACTAGTTTAGGGCATGTGTGTTGCACGTATAATAAGCATTAGTTGAGAATAAACGTATATAAAAAATAAATTGTTATGTGTAAGTCATATATATTACTAAATACCAAAGCTTTAAGGTGTCGTTTGGTTTGAAAATGGTTATCCCGGGATAACTAATATCGGGATTAGTTATCTCGGGATTACCCGGGATAACTTATCCCACCATGTATATGGGATAAGTTATCCCGAGACTAAGGGGAAAATGGTGGGATAAGTTATCCCGGGTTGGATTAATCCCTCCAATCAAACAAAGGAAAATGTGTTCTTTTATTTTATCCGGGGATTATTAGTTATCCCGGGATAACCATATTCAAACCAAACGACCCCTAAGTATATAATGTGAAATTTTGAAGATAAAAAAATATAGTTAATTAAAGAGGAATGATAAATCACCGTCACACTTATAATTAAGGAGAAAAATTAGATGTAACCAAAAATATATTTCTCGTTTAAATGTATACAATTCTCTTTAGTATTTTTCTATAAGTTGATGGTCTGAATTAATGACAACCATAGTTTAGACACGGTAAATAGAATTTCGTCATTATACTTCTTTCCTAATTTAAAAAACACTCTTTATAACAGAGAGTTATTTTTATTCTAGAAATTCTATATTTTTTTAATCAAAATTGAGGGCATTTTAGATGATAATACACCCTGAACATGTTAGAGGTCGTTTGGTTACTGAATAGGAGTAAAGTTATTCTGAATTTACACTATACTAGAGGAGCATGACCCATGTCAGCACGGACCCAACATTAAGATATTTTGATTATGTATAGTAAGTAGATTGATGTTAATTCGAATTATGAATTATAAAAAATTAATACGCAAAATATATTAACGACTTGATAATATTTCTCAAGGAGCCAAATTATCTTGCAAGATAATCATGTATAACTTATTCATATAAATAAAAAAATTCGATACATTTTAAAATTTAGATCTTTAATCATATGATTGAGATTTTCTATATTAAGTATAAAATATGAGATTAGAATTAATACATAAGACTTGACACTTGATATATAAAATAGAAAATAATTGTTGAAAATATAAAAGGGTTATCTAGTCATTGCATATTACATCACATGTGGGTTGTAATTAATAATCCAAAATTGCATCGTATTCCCCTATTAAGCCGACATAAATATCCTTTGCTTTCATTTTTCCTTCTCGTTTATTTGACAACTTATTCTTTGAAGTTAAATTAAATTCATATTTTAAATTTAAATTTTAAGTGTTTCAAAAATTATATAAAAAAATTAAAATTTACCATCTGTCATATCAATTAAAGTTATTTGACTTTGAGAACACGCTAAAACATATTTATATAAATGTTTTATCAAACTTTGCTTTTGTAGTTGTTCCTTCCATTGAAACGTAGGAGTCGTTTGTTAGAGTGTATAAAAATAATTTTGAATCGATCGTATTAGTAATTTTTGCACTAATAATGCTTGTATTAGTAATATTGGTATTATTTATGCTATCATTATTTCTTATACATTGTTTGGTGTGCTGTATTAGAACTTGCCTTTTCAATCTTGATATATTTAAATAATTTTTTTTTTTAAAAAAAGATTGCATATACATTCTAAGATTCATCCGGGAACTAGCACGGGTTCAATATATGTTATTTTTTATCTCAATTTATGTGACACATAAAGAATTTAGATAATCAATCATATTTTTAAGGAAAAAAGATGCAAAAAATATTTATACTTTGGCAAAATTTGCAGTTACGCATCCTGAACTTTGCGGGGGTCCTATGACCCCCTTAGACTATTTTTTAACGCATTTAGTTAGCATATATTTGACACTTGGAATACTGCGTGTATTTCATGCAAATTGAGCGTGTAAGGAAAAAATGTTTGATAAGGGGCAAATATATGCCAGTTAAATACGGTAAAAAATAGTCTAGAGAGTTCATAGGACTCCCGCAAAGTTCAGGGTGCGTAACTGCAAATTGCGCTTGAATACAAATATTTTTCACACATTTTCCCCTATTTTTAATATGTATTTAGATAATTTAAGTTGCTAAATATTGTAATTTATAATATTTTTAATGTAATTTTCAAATAATATACGTTAATTTTCTTATCTAATCTTTTGTGGCATTGATATTCAATTATATTTTGAAAATAATTTAAGTTTTTAATTATTGTTATTTATAATACTTTTCTTCTATTTCAATTTAAGTGACACTAATATAATTTGAGAGTCAATCAAATATTTTATATCTTTTAAATTTATTAAGTTGTTAATTATTGTAATTTATAGTATTTTTTTTGAGATATATAACAGATTAAATTATTTTTAGATATTTTAAGTTGTTAACTATTGTAATTTATAATACTGTAATTTTTGAATAATATATGTTACTCTCTTGTCCAGAGTTCTGTATCGTCGATAGCCAATTATATTTTTTAAATAATTTAAATTTTTATTATTGTAATTTATAATATGTTTTCTATTTCAATTTAAGTGGCACAATTCTTAGATACAACAACAATAATAACAAACCCAGTATTTTCTCACAATTCTTAGATGACCATAATAATTAATTAGGGGTGATATAGTAAAATCATGATTGAAACAGTGAAACATAAATGTCTTAAATGGTTTACAACAATCAATTAGAAGTGACAAAACAAATTTACTATAAAAAAATACTTGTGAATTTTTTTTAAGTGAACCTCATATAAGACGTCAAGTTAATTTAAAACATCAAGAGTTAATTTATCATTTTTATATATATTTTACCCTTTTTTATTAAATTTTATTAACTTTTTAATACTCAAGTGATTTATAATAATTAACTAGGGTGATATTCAGTAAAACTACGGTTGAAGCAGCTGAAACAGATATGTCATAAATATCTATTTTACTTTTTTTAATTAAATATTAGTAAATTTTTAATACATAAATGACTTATAATAATTAATTAGAGGTGATATAGTATAATCACGGCTAAAACAGCTGAAGTAGACATGTCATAAATGTTTATTTTATCTTTTTTAGTTAAATATTATTAATTTTTTAATACGTAATGACTTATAATAATTAATTATGAGTGATACAGTAAAATCACGGATTGGATATTATTAATTTTTTAATACATAAATGACTTATAATAATTAATTAGGATGATATAGTAAAATCATGGTTGAAGCTGCTGAAGCAGACATGTCATAAATGTCTATTTTATTTTTTAATTAAATATTATTAATTTTTAATATATAAATAACTTATAATAATTAATTAGGGATGATATAGTAAAATCATGGAGCAAGCAACCTGCTAAAGCAGGCATGCTGAAACCTCTCTTCTATATAATAGAAATATAACTTAATACAACGATAGGTGGATAGGAAATAAGTTATTGATGAATAAAATTAATAGAGTGTTTGGTTTACACTTTAAAAATCATCATAAGTTATTCATGTATACTAATACATAGATTTACTCCTAGCTAATTCATGTATTACTAATATCTACATAATTTTAACCAACTACCAAATTAGTGTTATTGAGGTTATTCTTGATTAATTTAACAATATTTTGGACATTTTACAAATTTTTAAATTAAAATCACAAATCAAATGCCTTAATTATCCTTTTTACATTTTGTGTGAAGTTGAAACTGTCAAGTAAAAACTCGCTGCATAAATTTATGTGGCACATCTGTAATTTTTCTTTCATAAATTACTTATAATTTTCTGACCTTATACATATTATAGTGATTTTATGTTAATTAAAATAGTAGAACTATTAGATCTTGCAAAAGTGAACATGATAGATAATCATCACACTAAAAATTAAGGAGCAAAACTAAATGTAGTTAATTTTTTTTGCCATTGATATCAAAGTTAAAATCTTATTGTTATCAATTGGTGACTTCCAAGCTACACTTTCTCTTAGAAGATGATATGGTCGCTGTCAAATATAGTAATCCAATAAAAGTTGGGGTCGAATCCCAAGGGAATACATGGACTCACTGCTCTCAGTTGTTGTAATCAACGTGCGAAACTGAAAAAGTAAATTGGGGGATTTGAGTATCAATGTCGAACTAGTAGCAAATATCAACTTCCGTTGTAATCAGTCGTAAGTGAACACTAGGATTGTGTTCCCTGACCTCTTAACTCTGTAGGCTTATTGTGCTATGTTGACCAACCCGATACCTTGCATGCAGAGTCAATAAGTTATGTACCTTCTACAGTATTTTGGATGAGCAGAAGGTGTAACGCCCCGAGATCCTATCCCGAGACGTCACACAGTGCTTATGAACCCAAAGGACCACAAGCTAACCCTTTACTGATATCTGTACTTGTACACTGCATAATATCTGAAATAAATGCGAAAATTTGCCATAAGGTTCAACACATCTATATATACTCAAAACTGAAAACTGAATACTAATACATCCGTCTGAAAAACCTCTAAACTGACTGAACTGTGGAGTTGATGGGACATGTCCCCAACTAACTCCGTCAACGGAAAATAAACAAAATCTGATGCAATAATAGTAAACTGAGATTCGTTCTCGAAAGAAGAGGACTCACTGCTACGGCTACTGCTGTTGACTGGGATTGAACTGCTGAGGAAACTCTGGATCCTGTGCCTCTAAAACTATGGTGCCAAATAAAACACCATAGTGCAAATGCGTCAGTACAAGAATATACTGAGTATGTAGACGAGGTAGGCTAATGCAAGGGCTTATACATGCACAATATCTAAACTGAATAATCATGAAGATGCCACACGAGAACACATACATGAATGCACAGACCATGAACATAATCATCGCGACTCTAGATGCTGAAACTCAGATACCACTTTACTGCAGACTGAACTCACTACTGATACTGAGATACTGAATCACTGACTCAACTGATACTGTTAACTGAGGATCTGGATGTATTTACATCAAGGACTGCATTCTGAGCTTACTGCTTTCGACTGACAGGATTAGAGATCAACTTTTTTAATGGTTGATTCCGGAAGCTATTATCGATGATAAGAAATATGATTATATTTGAATCTGATAATAAGAATACTCAATAGAAATCTGATACTGTGATCAAGCCTGTCTGACGGCATATCTCTGAATATGATATCAAATAACTGTATGTGATACCAAGCCTATCTGATGGGATGGTCCATGAATCAATAGAACTATCTGAGTTCTTTATAGAGATAGATGACTGTATCTGACAGTCCTGATTTTTGAAGATTTATACTGAAACTGAGACTAAATATGAAACTGTGGGAAGTAGTTACTTAACCGATATGCCCCAACCTACCACAGGTGGGGTCCAACCTGTAACCCCAGCTGGAAGGGTGTCAATACCGTGCCACGGGTAAAGACCTCTCTTTGGTCAATCCTCTCTAGCGGATGACCCTTACCAGGAAGTCGACCTAAGGCAATATAATAGTCAAATACTCTCTCTATGGAGGTGACAACCTGTACTGATGGTGACTTCTGTATCCTGCACTGGCTACGCAGTTCTGGAGTTGAGGGATTGCTACTAACGACTCCAGCCTCTCTCGCTGACGGGGAGTGCCGTCATTTCTTCCCTCGCTCGGTGCTAGTTTCTACTCCCAACTGAAAGACTCTGAACTGAATTATTAACTGAACACAACTGAACTAAATCTGATACTAATCATGTTTCTCAAAAGATCTGACTGAGTTATGCTAAAATCACTTAGTTTCGTATCTGACGGAAATGGTATTAAATCATGGTATCTAACTGACGATACAGAGCTTAAATAGATTACTCGAATCACTTCTGAGATTAGAATTGAATCATTTGAATACTATTAGATATGAGCTGATTTACAAGACTGGGGCTAGATTACTAGCGATATGGAGGTTATGGAAATAACTGAGATTACTGGGCTTTCTTAAGTTCTGCAATTGTATGAGGATACAGAGTTTTATAGTTCACTGAGTTCTGAGAATCATGGCTCGACTGGAATTATCGAAGAACTGACACGGGCTCTAGACAACAGCTCTATTGTCGGGTATAAATACCCCCAGGACTCGATAACATAAAAGTAAAACATAATCATTCTTGCATCATCACGATCATCCATTCATCATCACAATCATTCATTCATCATCACAAGCATCCATTCATCATCATAATCATTCATTTATCATCACAAGCATTTATTCATCATCATAATCATTCATGTATCATCGCAATCATTCATTCATCATCACAAGTATTCACTCATCATCATAATAATTCATGTATCATCGTAATCATTCATGTATCATCGCAATCATTCATGTCATAACTTACTTGCTAACCACTTGGCATGTATTAAAAACTTAGCATTTATCAAAGAGAACATAATTGGGGAATTTACTACTATCACATCTCTACTTGTTCACTAAGTTCCTTCAACAAACGCTAGACATGCATAGGTTCACACTTATTTGGGGATTTCCTACTATCATGGAATAATTCATTTACTTGGAAATTTTATCAAACACTAGGTATGCATAGACTAGCTCACAAGTTGGGGCTTCATATTCAACATACTATAATGGCCCATATGCTTCTCCTAAGCTTTTATCCAACCTATGGGAGACATGTTCCGCTTATTCAACCAATTCTACACCCAAAAGTCATGAACACATCACATATAGAGCAACTTCAAGAGGGTTTATCACCAAAATCACATGAATTCTACATACAACGGTCAAAGCTCACAAATCTTGTAAACAAACATGAATCAAAACTCAATAACACATGGAACATCAATTTCAACTCATACAACTCATGGAATTTTACAAACATAAAATCTTTAAGTTTTAAAGATGGGTGATTGAGCTTATTGGATGAAAAGGACCCAAGAATCAACATCTACATACCTTGGGGAAACTTCTTTCTTGAAGGTTCTTGGAGAGATTCTTGATTTCTTGACTTCTCTTGATCTCTCTTGATTTTTATTGAAGAAGAAATATGGGTTTTGATCTTGGAAAGAAACCCTAATTTGATGTTTTGGATGAATGAGAAGTTATGTTCCTTGATTTGGGGTGATTGGGTGTTAAATAGGGTGAAAAATGACCCAAAAATCTCTTTAAAACGGTGTTTCAGCGCTGTCTCAGACAAAACTGACGGTCAGAGTGACGGACCGTCACTCTGGTGACTAACCGTCACTTTTGGTACATAAAAGGTCCTTACTACTTCAGTTTTGACGGACAAAGTGACGGGCCATCACTGACTTAACGGTCCGTCAGTTTGTCCGTCACTCTGGACAACTCGAACAACTCTCAGTAAAACGGTCATAACTTTTTACTCCGATATTGGATTTTGGTGAAATTAGTATCGTTAGAAAGATAATTGAATTATTTATCTGTTGTTAGGTCATGAGATCAAAAATTATTTGTATAATAAGAGATATGCTCGTTTGAAGTTGACTATGACAAAGTCCTTCTCAAGAATTCAATCGGTAAGGGATGTTTTGATTCGTCTAATAGCTAGGACGTATTTAAGGCCTTAATACACATCAAACTTGATCATAAAACTACCAAATCACTAAGATTTATTTCTCATGAGCTTGAATCATGGTTCTACTATCGGTTGGGATTCTCGGGGTATTACAGAAGAATTTCACCCTTTACCTTTCGAGTCTCAGGATGTCGCCTCACTAATACTTATCTTGATCCCAATTAACTATTACCTTTTGAATCTCTGGTTATTAGATAAAATATAACCATCTTACTAAGATAAATCCTAGAAGTGTGGATCAACAACTAACCTCCAAATTACTGTTGCCTTTATCTTTCCTAGTCACTCCTCTTTTGGAGTATGTAGCAATAATCTATGTGGGATCCTAACGTGTGCATCCATTAATAAAACTATTATATTTAAGATAAAGCAATACATGCATGGGTATCGGTTTAGAACAACGATAGCACTTCCCCTACTTCGCCAATCCGCCAGGTTTCCACAACCCTAGCTACTGGTTTTTAGCCGCTCATGCTTGTGAAATAATCAACAATATTCATAATTGAAAGCATAGATGAAATCAACATAATAAGAAGTAAAAAAACCCACAACAATAACTGAATTAATCAACTGAAGTTAATACAAGAGAATCCCAGGATCAAATTTGAATCTCGGAATTAAAATATATTTGTGAATATCAAAAATGCGTAACTTCTACTAAAAACACATAAAAGGTATTTTATTACATGAGGAAACCCCAAAACCAAAGCCCAAATAAAATAGGAGAAAACAGGGTCGGTGGCTACTTATGGTCTCTACTTGAGCCCTGACCGTGGGTGCAGGTAGCACTTGCAGGTAGCAGGGAGGGCGCAAGTAGCAACCGCAAGTGCCAGACCAGAATTTTCCTGCAAGTCATCTCTCATGATTTTGGACTTCTAACACTTGCTTTGCCCATATGCGGTCCGCATGTTTACTTAGCAAGTGTTGGGCGTCATCTTTTCAGCTCTTCTTCAATCCCGAATATGATTTTGTCATAAATAATTCGAAAAATGTCTCGAACATCCACAATTGCTCCAATAAGTAGCCAAAAACACCTTTTATATCTTTTTCAAGAACTTAGCATCCAAAATATCATTTTCTGCAAAACATACCCAAAACTCATCATATCTAACAAAACAACCTCAGAAACTTGCATATTTTCCTCGTTTTAAGCGTTTAATATGCTATATTTCTATAGCACATCAACACCCTCAACTTAGAACGTTTGCATGTACTAAGGAAACAAAACATAACAAAGCAAAACAAACTAAACACGATTCTTAACTAGGAGAATCTAAGCTATTCAAGGCAGTCAATCAATACTTTAAGCTCACATCACAACACCCCCTCCTATCTCACTTTTTCAAAACTAACAATGTATAAACATAAAGCATAACAATGTGACACAATGTGATCAAGGTATGGGATTACCTTAGCAACAGACAACCATGCATATGTACAAGTTACACTGCCCGAAATAAGCAAATAGCTAGCAATATGACTCAAGTGTCCTTACAATAAAGATGTACCACTCACTCATATGAAATAATGCATGTCAATGTAGGGACAATCAAGAGACACACACACTCAGAAGGGAAGTTCCAATAATTGTGCATCAAATATCATAGGCTTGCCCTTATTTTTTTTACCTTAGTTTTCAGATAGTCAAGTTAGGATCATTATAGGAATTTTCTCGATTTGTAATATAGTTAAGAGGGCTGGTATAGTACATATGGACATATCAAGTGATAAGCCTCCTTGGCACTACACTAACCTTAGGGTCTCACTTACTGGCCAATTTTTTTTTTGTTCCATCCTTATTTCTCCCTTTTTATTCTTAATTGCACATTTAGGTTGGATGTGGTATTTTATTCTTTCTTTTTTCACTTTTCACAATTTTTCTTCTTTTTTTCTCTTTATTTTTCTTTTTTTTTCTACCACACCCAACCGTACTAACTTTTTCTCTTATTTTACCTCCTACATACCCACTTTACATTATGCACCCCTATGATAGCTACCCTCAACTTAGGCATTTTGCCTGAGTTGAGATACACAATGTCCAAGAAGAAACAGGGCCAAAACAAGTTCATTCTAAGATAAATGGGAAGGTGAATAGGTGAAGACAAAGAAAAATAGGCTACAAGGCTCAAAATAGGGATCAAGGGATACAATTCACACATGGAAGGTCATTTAGGCTAAAAGTGGACTAAAACAAAAAATGACCTATGATTCTTTCCTAACCGACTATATTTCAACCTAGGCAAGACTAACTGGGCAAGTTTTAGATTTAACACACAAAGGGAACTAAGTAGTATCTCACACACACATGGCATAAAGTTAATATTAAAAGTTACTAATTATTCGGTTCATGCAATTGTCAGCAAGTGATTATCATGTCCCTAATTCTAATGCCATAATAAGATCCACAAAGTTCACACATATATACATTCACACAATTCTAAAACATAATTTTTGAGGTGTATCATTTTTCTCAAAAGTCTATAAAAATATGATAACTGCCCTAAATACTTAAAATCTCATAATTACACAAAAACATAACATAGTACGAAACAAAAAACAATACGACACAAATTATCCTAGACATGTTGATTCTATAACCATACCGCGACCGTCAGTAAAAGAAGCATGACAACAAAAACTTACGGCGGCTATGGTATCTCCCACCCCAACTAAGAAACTACGCACTGTCATTAATGCGCTAAAATAATACAAAATAAAGGGAAGTAAGAACATACCTGAGACACACTAAGAATCCATTTTATATCCCCAGATAAGGGCATATCAACTAATGGAGGCGGTGGCGGCGGCGGCGTCGGTGCTCTACTAGAGGATGCACCTGCTACTAGCTTTATATGCCTCTGCCTATCAGCAACTGAAGTCTCTATCGAATCATGTCTGGCTCTTTTAAAGGCCTGATCATATGGCATATTAGGATCCTACAAGTCTCTAATGTGACCTCTCTTGGCCCCAACTATTGGGACCTCTCCCTTATCCCCTGTGAAGAAATCATATATGTGGAGGTAATATCTGGACCATTGGGGGTATAACTGAGGGAGTGGCTACTACATGTCTATCTGCGAGAGAGCGTACCTCTACTCGAAATATATCAAAATCCTCTATCATCTAAGCTAGATCCGGTGCATCTATCTCTATGAATCAGGTTGTAATCTATCTCTCAAACTTATCAAGACATGAATGGAAGTCAACATGTAGCTCAGACAGTGAAACTCTCTGTGCGACCTCCCATCTAGCCTCTGCCTGCTTGAATTTGGTCTGAACCCCTGATCTTATCTGCTCGTAGAAGGTAGTCATATCAGTCTCAACAACCCTCGAGCATCAGTGGACCTCTGGCTCTCACCTAAGCTTTACAATAACTCTCTAGATATAGTAATCATTCCTGTAACAGAAGCTGTAGTGGATGGGTGAGTAGGCTCTAAAGATACGCCAACCGACTCTGAGTTCGAAGACGGGGCTGATGAAGAAGTGGTTGGTGTCCTCTCACCCTGCGTACTCGAATTTGGATCCTTTCTCTACTCCTTTATCTCTATATTATCACCAACATCCATATCACCTCCATGTGCATCACCAGGACCTGTGAAAACTGCTAGGCCCTCAATCTGGGCCCTATGTACTGCGACTAGCTTTGTAGATCTCTTGGGAAGGCCTGAGTGTTCCAAACCCTTTATACTCTTTGTTTGTGCAGTAGCCGTAACATGTACCCTCTCGTCTACTCCTTGTATCTCAGGTACACCAGCCTCGTCGCATAGTTTCTGAATTATGCTATGGAATAGTAGATTAGTACGCTCCCCAAATGTTCTGTCATAGATCTCATACCGGAGAATAGCTGCGAAATTAATAAAATATCTGGCCACATACAAGCAACCAAGGTTGCTCCCTCCTAAGTCAACAAATTATCTAAAACTGTGGGGAATAGTCAGTATTAGATGATCAACCACCAAAACTTGGCCTCAAAGGTCAATGTACCCTTCTTGATCACACCATGCCCCAAATCCATGGGGTAGCGTCACTCAAAGGTGAATTATAGTTGGATATCCATCTAGCCATCTTGACCCTCTCTCATCTGTGCTTAGCCTCTCGTATAATGTGTCGATCATGTGTAACTCTCAGTCTGTAGTCGCACTCAACTGTAGATGCAGGAGTGATATAATTAAGACAAAAAATAACCTGGCAGATAGTGTCTGCTGATAGATCAACCCTGACCCCTCTCACAAGTGTATGATCAAGCTGTGGCTGCTCTATCTACCTCATCGGTCCTCGAAATCTACATATGGGAGGATCTACTGTAGCTAAGTATGATGCATAAAACTCATACACCATAGTTGGGCTGTAAGAATCGAGTGGTCTAGTTATCCCATCTAACTAATATCGATCAATGAACGCCTGCAACTGTGGTAATCTCTTCAGTCCTGATAGATCAATCCTACTCTCCTCATAAATAAGTCTTTTAAGCCTGCCAGTATCCGAGATATGACTCTCTAGATCATAATCTGCCTGTATATATTCTACATACCACCTCAGAGGTACCTCCATGGCATGTGTAGGTGTAAGACTCTTCCCCTGCTGTACTGATGTATCGTGAAAAACCTGCTCTGTATCCTCCTCAGACTGGGGTATATCTGACTACTGTATATATGTGGTGGTACCTTCTTCAAATTGGGGTATTACTAATGTCTCCTTTTGCTCAGCATCCTCAAATGAATCTTGGGACTCCTCTTTAGATTGGGGGTCCCGAGCTACAACCTGTGGAGTAAACTCAGAATCTATCTCCTTCTCCCCCTTTTTATCTAGTGGAGAAGTGTGTGGGAGTGACATATGCACTAACTTTATCTGTGGTCGGGCTACAACTGCCTGAGAAACTTGGCATATCTTCCCTCTACTAACTCTGCATGTCACCACTACTGCAGTGTCTCTACATCTTTGCATCGGGTACTTCACTACTGAACCACTAGGCTCGGGAGGATCTGACCGTCTCCTTATCGACGTTCTTCTTCTTAGAAGCTTTAGGTTCCTTATGTACTTGAAAAACGAGTTGTTAGTTTCCAACAAAAATGAGGGATAACAAAAGTTGAAGAAAAACTCAAAATTTGAAAAGTTTGAATTTTTCCTCAATTTTCACACCCCTATAACTTATTTGAAATCCCAACTAGTCCAGTGTACACACATATATCAAGAATCATGATTTTCAAAGAAAACTCAGCATGCTCAACTTGTCGTATTACTCCACTCCTTCAAGTTCAACTTCCGGTTAGGGCCTAACCTTAGAATTCAATTCAAAACAAGGCCTTACATTATGATTTTAGGCTACTCAAGGATCCTACATACAAGTAAGATAGAATCTATATATTTTGCATGGGACTGCACATATTAAATTGTTTAAACAATAAATAAATCGATATATAACCATTAGGATCCAAGAAAGTTACTTTTTTTATGATGAACCGTAAGTGAACAATGACTACTTGAGCAAAATCAAAGTTGGAACTTATTTTTAGTGTATTGTGACAAGTTGGTATCTCAAATAAGTGTGAATTTAGACTTTACTCAAGTATGTGGTTAGTTTATGTTTTAAGAGGGGGAAGGCGAAGAAAGAAGAAATAAGACATTCATGTCAAAACTATGAGGTAAGAAGAAAAGAGAAAAGAAAGAGTTTTGAAAAAAGCTACGGGAAAGTCAAGTCATTTCTTTTTTATCGACTATCTATATATGCAAAATGAATAATTCTAGCTAAAGAGATGAGATCCCTGCGCCTGACTAATGGAAGCAAGGGACCGAGTTATTCTCTATAACCATAATATAAAACAAGTAAACCTGGAAGCTTCGAAGCAAACTTTAAAGAAATGCCATATAGGGAAAGTCCAACTTCAAATCCAACTTTAGAAGTTTGAATTCGAAGAGAAAAGTGAAGTTTTGAGCATTTGAATGAGTTAAAATGAGGTTAAATGTGTTTAAATAAGGATGGGGGCTATTTTAGGTCATATATATGTGTTGGTGGACCCAAAATTTTAATTAAATTTGGGTCCACTCATGACCTAGCTGCGATAACCACTTGTGTCGGCCACCTGTGGCCAGGCATGGGGCACAAGTTCCACCTACGGCCAGCAGGTGCAGGGCTAAAAAATTTGGCCCAGTTTCCTGCAATCCGAACTTGGATTTTTGATGTTTTTTCCATCTACTTATGGTCCAGTAACTTAATTTTATGGTCCCAAAAGTATGATTAGGTGCCAAAGTCCACAACTTTCCATTCTCACCCTCAAAATGTCGACTTTTCAACTTATTGCTCAACTTACCTGGTCCGTGTAGGACTTGTGACCATGATGGGTTAGTCACATAACCCCCTTACATGGAAATCGATGAATGTAGCATTCTTACCATATTACGGGTAAGTCCATAAGCTACGTCTTATAAAAGAAAAATAATAAAAATATTAACACTAAAATAGTGGGTTGTCTCCCACTCAGCACTTGATTTAACGCCATGGCACGACATGACTGTGTTGGTTACTCAGACTTCACCAACAATCCCATGGGTTTCCTCCTATGCAACGCTTGATTTAACATCGCAGCACAATGCGAGTATCTTGATTACTCAGAATTCATCAAGATACCCATAAGAGTAACCTCCAAGGTCATCAATATAACCAATCACCGACGCCACTCTCATATCGATAGGCTGCTTCATTGATTTTTCATATGTTGAATGTGGCCTCCTCACCATTAACTCTAAATTTTAGATCTCCTTTATCCATGTCAACCATCACTCTACCTATGTCCATGAACGGTCTTCCCAATATAATGGGCATCTCGATGTCAACCTCAAAGTCCAGAATGACAAAATCAGCCAAAAATATGAAATTGTCCACTCTTACAATCACTTCAAAAGATATTCCTATAGGTTTCTTGATAACGCCCAAAGTACACCTCCTTAGAAGGATAAAGTGGTCGTTATCAAATATAGTAACCCAACTAGGTTGGGATCGATCCCACAAGGAATATGCTAAAAATCTATCTCGAACTTATTGAAATCACCGAGCAATATATAAAAGTAAAAGGGGGGATTTTCTGAAATAGTAAAAGAGAAAATAATTGGTTGCTCTTGGTGGTGAACAATATAAGACGAACACTAGGCCTATTTTCCCCTTGCTTCTCAACTCCGCAGATTTATCGTTCACTGTCGAGCTATTCCATTGCCTTGCATGCAGAATCTGACAAGTTATGTATTACCAACTGTCTTGTGGACTTATTGGCAAATCTCACTCTTTACCTTGTGAATCTTAGAGTGTCATATTACTAACCCTTGCCCTGGATCCCAGATTAACTATTACCTTTTGGGTCTCAAGTTAATTAGATGAGAATGTGAGAATTATTTGATGGAAATGGGTCTCAAATTACTGTTGTGATGTCTTTTCTTAATATCTACCTCTTTTTTGAAGCAAGTAGTGAATATAGGTAGTTCTTAACGTTGACCACCACTACGAAATCAATTTAACTAAAGACAATCACAATACATGCAAAAATCTTTATCTAGAATGACTTAGCACTTCCCCTACTTCATAATCTGTCAAGGTTCCCACAACCCTAGCTAAGGGAATTAGACACTCATAGTTATGAGATCAGTCATGGAATCCACAAATAAAATTACAAAATCAATATCAAAATAATGAAAGAATAAATACCAAAGTCTTAAATTGAATAACAAACAAAAAATAAATATCCCCCAAGGGCTTATCCCTGAATATGTGAATAATCAATATATGAATGAGAATAATTAATGCAAAGTCTAAAGGGTATTTATAGATTACAAGAAACTTTAGAAATCAAATCCTAAATAGAATAGGAAATCCCTAGAAATAAAATCCTAAATAAAATAGGAAAATCCTAGAAATCAAATCCTAAAAAAAATAGGAAAACTCTATTACCCATACATAACAGGGCTTAAAAACATCATAGGAGTGTATTTGGGATACATGATGCTCCTTGAAGAAGCTTTATTATGAACACCATAAGATCAACACATACTAGGGTTAAAGCTTGAGTCTTTATCATCAAATCATGAATTTAATTTCAACCACATCAAGAACTTCAATTTCAAACAACATAAATAATAACAACTCATAAAAAATTTTATCTTTGAATTTTTAAAAAGGATTGTTGAGCTTCTTGGGTGAAAGGAACCCAAGAATAAACACTTGCATACCTTAATCTTTGAAATTGGATGAATTCTAATGCTTGAGACTCTATCCGCACTTGTAATAAATGATTCTGGAAGACCACACTATGAGGAACTTGATTCTTGAAGAAATCTTGAAAATTTATGGATGATTTTTGGAACATTAGTGTTCTTGAATTGAAACCCTAGATATTTTCTTAAGAGAATTAGAAGAGAAAATGATAAAATTAGGGTTTGGATTGTGGTTCTCATATTTATAGAGGACTCCAAAAGATGGGAAAACACCAAAATACCCTTACAAAAATGTCCGTCAATTGCTGGAAAAAAATTAGCTGAAAACATTTGTGACAAGTCATCAAGCTGGTGATAAGTCGTCACAAAATGTCGTCACAAAAGGGTGAAATCTTAATTTTCTGGTTATGGTTGACGACATTGGTGATAAGCCATCACGGGCGTGACAACTTATCATAAAATATTATCACTGGGGGTGGAAATCTTCCCAGGGCTGATGACATTGGTGATAAGTCATCACGCTTTTGACAACTTATCACGAATGTCGTCACTCAGTTTCCCAGCCTGACATGCTGAGTAAAATGGGCAAAACTCCTTGATCCGATATCGGATTTGAGAAAAATTGATATAGTTGGAAAGGTAATTCAAAGAGTTTTCATTTTATATATAGTAAGTCCTCTAATTAGATATATACAAGGAGTTAAGGTCGATTGAACTTTACCCATGTTTTGACGCTCACTAAAACTTGAACGATAGGAAAGCTTTCAACTTGTCCTTGAGTTAGGGGACCTCTGTGATCTTAATTCATGCTCAAATAGATTCCCACACTACATATTTGATTAACACACTAAATTTACATTGGATTCGAGGCTTTTGGAACATCTACGTATATGAATGACGGATTTCCATTCTAGTCCAAAATGTGGGGTGTTACACATTGGCACAATATGAATACTGAAAGAAAGCAAACTGTTCCTAAAACATCTTATAGCCTCCTATACATAAATGTGGTGCGTAACACATCCATGCACAAGACTCTACTAGATGCGCCTTTCAGACTTCCTAGGACTCTATTGAACCTTAGGCTTTAATACCATGTTTGTAATGCCTTGAATCTGGTACCCGAAATGCTACACGGTACTCAAGACCCCGAAGGACCACAAGCTAACCCATGATTGATATTTGTACCTGAGCACTGCATAATATACATATATATACTGTAAAGATGTGGAATATAAACTGAAAGGCCGTAAGGTTCAAAAACTGAATAACATCTAAATAAAACAATATCTGAACAGGGCATAGAATTACCTAAAACTAAAATATACTGCCTGTAAATATCTAGTCTAAAAGCCTCTAACTAACTGAACTATCTGAATAAGGAGTTGATGGGATATGTCCCGAACTAACTCCGTCTACTAAAATTAAAATAATGAAGTAATGAAATAATCATGCGATCCTCAAATGATGAGGACTCATTGCAAATCTACTGCTGCTGGCTGAATCTGAAGCTAAGTGCGATCGGGAATTTGAGCCTCCGAACCTATGGTATAAAACACCATAGCGTACAAGAAAAGTATGTATCAGTACATCTGAATGTACTGGCATGCAAATTGAGGGAGGTTGAATGCATGAGGTTCATATGCATGAACAATACTAACTGACTGAATAACATAAACATGAGAATACATGCATGAATAAGTAACTATAAATGAGATCATGATAATACTGACTACTGAGTCTAAATACAGATAACAAGAGTTTTGTATAATTGATATACTATTAACTGAGTGATTGTGTCTGACAGTCCTAATTCTGATGGAACTAGCTGATTTCCATCCTGAACTGAATGACTGTATCTGGCAGTCCTGAATCTCAAGAACTATCTAAGTTCTTTTACTAAGACTAAGACTGAGACTATAGGAAGTAGTCATCTAACCAACATGCCCCTTTTCTATATAGAGTTGTGGTCCAATTTGTAACCCCAATTGGAAGGGTGTCAATACGGCGCCACTGTAAGGACAAGATGTGAGTGACCCTCAACTAGCTGTGTCCCCAAAGGAGAATGGTGGGACCATCAATTGGCAGTGTTAATCCACCTCGCCAACCCTCAACTATTAGTATTTATGTCTCAACCTTTGTTGGCTACATAGTTCTGGAATACAAGCATTGCTTCTAAGGGTCACACCCTCAACGGTCGGTGTGTGCCCTAATCCTTAGGTTCGCTCGATGCTGAATCCTACTGCCAACTGAATAGACACTGAACTAATTATACTAAGATAAACTGGACTGAGTTCACTGAGTTTCGTGGACTGACGGAATATTACTGAATTCTGTTAACTGACTGAGTTTATGAGATTACTGAGTTTTACTAAGTTAATATAACAGACTGAATTCTACTGAGTTCTGAAACTCAGTGAGAATACTACTGATCATGGCATGACTGAGATTATCATAAAACAAACACTGGTTCTAGGCACACAACTAAATTGTTGGGTACAAGTACCCCCAGGACTCGATAGCATGAAACTGACAAGATATGACACTTCTTGAACACATGACCATAGTCAACAATTTATAGTACAAATGTTTGGGATTTTCATGAAGTATTTGTTTTTCATACGCTTACACATGAATAGGAATACATATAAACATGCCATAATTTCCTAAGACTAATATCATGAGCATTACACCAAACCACTACAACTTATAACAATAATATGGAGGTCATTGTGAACATAAGGGTAAAGCATGGATTCATCAATTCGGTCACAATTGTGTCATAAAGCATAATTCTTATTCTCCTAGGCATTTTAGAAAACACCTTGCATGCATTACTTGAGGCTTAGGCATGAACATTAAAATAATACATCATGGCAACATTTTTCACTTCAAATACAAGAATTTCAATCACATTCTAAAATAATTTCATTATATATATATTAAAGATTTCAAATTGGTAATCATACAACAACATAAACATGTATATGATTCAATTCATAACATGAAATCAAAAATATATATTTTTGAAAGGAGTTTCTTGAGCTTTATGGGTGAAAGGAACCTATGAGTCAACACTTTACATACCTTAGATGGAAGTTCCTTGAAGTCCTTAGACTTAAAGAACTTAAATCTCTTAGTTTCTTAAAGAAGGATTAGGATCTTATTCTTGGGGATTGATCTTTGAGAGAAACCCTAATTTGGTATTGTAGATGAATAATGAAGTTATGAGCTCTGACCTAGTATACTTAGGGGTTAAAATGGGTGGAAAAAAATATCCAAATACCCTTTTTAAAATGGCTTAAAATTGCTGATCGAAAGTGGCAACGATTTGGACGACGGTCTGTCGTTGGCTCGACGGTCCATCGGTCCTGCCCGTTGCACTTGGGTAGTCATCACTAACTCTTTTGGAGACTACACTTGACTTAAAAAATGTTTGGGGTATTATAGTGCTCTAGAGTGGTTATGAGCTTATTGAGACTTCGGATCCATGCTAGCCTTCATGAGCGGTTGATTGATTACCATGGTTTCTCTAACATACCCTTTTGTCCTAATCTCTTGAATGAGTACGTATTTTTTACCTTTTTAGGTTATACACCCTTTATTGATTATTTTGATGCATTCTTATATCTTAAGTGTGCGCAACATTAGCATGATGTTATGAATAATTATGCTAACCCTAACCCTCATGCCATGAGGTAGTTGTGTTTGTGTAAGACCCTAAAAAATTCTAAGCTTAACTCAATCCGTTAAATCTTAAAAAGAGGTCCCAGACTTAGAAGTTTCAGATAATTTTTTATACTTGGAAGTATTTTATCCTTTGTAAGTTGGAAATCCTATTTCACTACCCTTATGACCTTAAAATATAGATTTTTAGGTTGATTCATGATCAGGAATATTAGTAGGTCACTTCGGGTTAGTTTCAGATTTTTTAGACCTCGTTTTAACCATGTTCAGGTGACTTAAATAGTGGATCAACGCAATCTCAACGCGTCGCATCACCCATCGTGTCGATAGATAATTTCCCCCAGCTTTCAGTGCAATTTCAATGAACCAATGCAAACTCGACGTGGTGCGTTGGTCATCGTGTTAATTTGGTCGATGCGGCATGTCGGTCTGTGCGTCACTGGGTGCAGTTTTTGCTCTTTTAATTCCATGTCCATAGGGGTATTTAGGCATTTTCCCACTTCTATTCAGCCCCAAAACACGTAATTAAGCCTTTCTAAAGGCAAATTTTACTCATTATTCTCAAATACTCTAAAGAACAAAACCCTAGGGCATCAAATTTCAAATTCAAGATTCAAGAACGCACCATCAATCTTCACGAATTCAATTGCCAAGGTATGTTAGATGTTCATCAATGGATTTTCTTCCACCCTTGGAGTTCAAGAACCTCTTTTAAAACTTCAACTTTATTCTATGTTGGGTTTGAATGTATTCATGATTATGATGTTAATTGGATTTCTAATCCATGATTTATTACAAGTTTCATGTAAATTTATGTGACATGTATGTAGTCTTATGTTAATTCATGTTTAAGCCCTTGAATTTGTAGGTTGGGATTTGAAATCATGATGCCTACATGTTGTTTAGTATCATGTGTATAGATTATGTTCCCCAAGTGTTTGATAAATTGCTCATGTGAATTAAATGGGGAAATCAAGACATGCTAGCATATGTACAAGCTTAAATCTTACAAGTGTTTGATAAAATATCTATATGAATGAGTTATGAACATTGCAATGCTTTTCAAGATCATGCTACACCTCACTTTTCATGCTATCGAGTCCTGGGGGTATCTAATACCCGACAATCTAGTTGTTTACCTAGAATTACAATAGCTTCAGAAAAGTCTATGTGACATCACATACAGTAGTATAGTATTCAGTTAGTACAAAACTCAGTATATCCAGTCAGCAAATAGAACTTAAAACATGCGACAAGTTACAGTACTCAGTGAACTCAGTCCAGTTCAGTCAGTTAACATGATCAGTAATAGTTTAGTCTAGACTAGAACAGTTTAGAAATCAGTTCAGTGTTTATTTTGTTGGGAGTAGGATTCATCACCGACTGAACCCAAGGATGGGGACTCACCTTCCAGCAGATGGTGGGATACTTAGAAGCAGTCCATACGTTCTAGAACTATGTAGCCAACATTGGTTGAGACATCAACCTGCCAGTTGAGGTTGATGAGGTTCTCTACCTGTCAGTTTAGGGTACCACCATTCTTGTTTGAGCACCTGCTAGATGAGCGTGAATCAACACTTATATTTACCCGTAGCACCGTACTGATACCCTTCCAACTGGGGTTACAGGTCGGACCCTAAATCAGTTCAGAGAAGGGGCATGTTAGTTAGATGATTACCTCCCACAATTTTAGTTTTAATCTCAGTATAAAACTTAGTTCAGTTCTATAGAATCAGGAGTGTCAGACATTGTCACTCAGATCAGTATGGAACTCAACACAGCTCCTCAGAATCAGGACTTTCAGAAATAGTCACTCAGTTAGCAGTATTATTGTAACAGTAAACTCAGTTATCAGTCTTTCAGTTATCAGAACTCAGTATTTAATGTTTTATCAGTTTGAGTTATATATGTACTCTCATTCAGTCATAGTCATGTTACTATCCAGTTATTTTTTCATGCAAATGAACCGATGCATGTCAACCTACCTCATCTAGCATACTAGTACATTCCATGTACTGATGCATACACTTTCTTTGCGCTATGATGTCTTATATCATAGGTTTGGATGCTCAAGTTCCTGACCATGCATAGACCGATTCAGTTACCAACAACAATATCAATAGTGAGTCCTCATCTACCGAGGGCATGTTTTTATTTCAGTTATCAGTTTATTAGTAGTTTAGTAGTTGGAGTTAGTTAGGGGCTTGTCCTTTCAACTCCACATTCAAACAGTTCAGTTAGAGGCTTTTTAAACTAGACTAGTTCAGACAGTATTCATATTTCATATGTTTATCAGATATTATTATTTACCAGTATTTCTTAATTTGAACCTTATGGCATTTCTGCCTATTTTTCGCATTTATTACAATATTATTTTTCAATGTTCACAGCAAATATTAATCATGTGTTCGCTTGTGGTACTCAGGGGTCATAAGTACCGTGTATCATCTGGGGTACAGACACGGGGTATTAAAAACTTGGTATCAGAGCCTAAGGTTCAGTAGAGTCCTAGGGAGTCTAAAAGCCGAGTCTAGAAGAGTCTTATTCATTAATGTGTAGCGCACAAAACTTATGAACAAGAGGCTATGAGGCAGTTTAGGAAAAGTTTCCCTTCTTTTAGTATTCATATCGTGCGAGTGAGCATGAGTTCAAGTTAAACTGTTGGTCTAATTCATTCATCCTTTAGTTTACAAAATATGCCTCCTAAAAAGAAAAATGGAAGAAGAACAGGAAATCAGTCAGCACCTCAGCCCGCTTAAACAGATTCTCTGGACGAGCATGTCTCTCATGCAAAATTCAGAGCTACATTCATTACTCTAGCCAATTCCGTAGCAGCATAAGATGAATAACCAGCTACTATTCAAGCCAACCCGATGACCAATACTGCTGTAGCCAGGATTCGGGACTTCACCTAAATGAATACCCCTTATTCTCAGGATCTAAGTCAGAAGAGGATCCATAGGAGTTCCTCGATCAGGTTCAGAAATTCATAGATATTATGGGGATGACTTCTAGTAAGAGTGTTGAGTTAGGTATCTATCAACTAAAAGATATAGCTCATACATGGTTTAAGCAGTAGAAGGTAGACAAGGGCACAGATGTAGAGCCCAAAGAGTGGGATGAGTTAGCTATTATTTTTTTAGATAGATTCTTTCACTTAGATCTGAGAGAAGCGAAGGTGTTAGATTTCATCAATCTCAGATAAGGTAGCATGAGTATGAAAGAGTATTCCCTCAAGTTTACTTAGTTAGCCAGGTATGCTCCCCATGTAGTAGCAAATAGTAGGTCCAAAATGAGCAAGTTCATATCTGGGGTGTCAGATTATGTAGTTAAGGAATGCAGAACTGCGATATTGAATACGTAGATGGACATATCTCGGATCAAGGTCTATGCTCAATAGATAGAAGAGGGTAAGAATAAGGAAAGAGAGAGGGAAAACAAGAGAGCTAGAACAAATAACTTCAATTTCACTCAGCCTAAGTCAGAGGGTGGTAACCATTCATAGTTTTGCCTTAAATCTTTAGTTCCAACTCTATATTCATCTAGTGCGCCAATTGCAATGTTCATAAGTGATTGTCAGGATAGGACACTAATGATAGGCGTATTTACACGCCTAAAGTACTATAATTTACCCATATTATAGCTAAGTTTTGAGGACAAAATATATAATTCATGCACTTTTAGTCCTTTTTCCTGTAAGTGAGCTAACAAACGTGATTAGCAAGTTTTTAGGTATAAATGATGCAGATTTCAGCATATTATGGATAACTTGATGCCCAAGGAAGCTTCACGAAAGAAGGAAGGGAAAGCTTGGACGCCAAGGACCAAAAGTGACGCATGGAATATCTGTCTCGGGCAAAAACAATATTTCCAAAGACTTTGGGGATCAGCAGTAACTTATTAGGATTAGGATAATGATGCAGTAACCTAGTAGGACTAGGATAAGTAATGCAGTAGCTTAGTAGGAATAGGATATGGGTGTTATAAATACCCTATTTTGCTGAAGTTTTTATTATTCAGAAATTCTCATTAATCTTAATACAACTCTTTCAATTAATTACTTTCTCTTCATCTATTCAATTCTTAATTTCCACAACGAGAGAATTCTATTCTAAAAGGGAATTCACGCCTAACGCCATACCAAACCCTACTACACGTGAGATCTTTATTTTGGTATAATGATAAAGTCTATTGTGATTTCCGTCGCACTTATGAATAGCTAAACTTCTCTGTTGGGGTTATGGAAGCCTTATGAGATACTATCTATTTCTATAAGTTTGTGAGTTCATGACTCGTATGATGCTTATATCATTATTCTCTTCATCTTAATGCAAATTCTTGTCGTTGCAAACGCATAGAATACGCCAGTATAGATTTAACTTGTTCGAAAGAAAAGTTATATGTCTGGAAAAGAGATAATGTTAAGGTAATAGGGCACCAACCCCTGTTAAAAAGTTAGTGCCGTAACTGGATTAACCTCTTGAAGAGTTTGTACCATTAGACACGCTTTAAGCTCGAAAGAGTTAAAGTGAAATAATCCTTGATGGTCGAAAGACGCCTGGATTTACCATAGAATACAACTCTCTATAAGCACATGCATGTCTGAATTCCGCATAACTCATAGCCAATAGAGATGTATAACTCATAAGGTGGACATAACCCCAACTCTCAATTCTCATTGGTTAAACATCTTACTAAATATTCTTTCTTTTTACTTTGCTATTTTTCTGTTTTTACTCTATTATTTTGTTTACAGTATTGCACTCTACAAAATCCCCCCTTTTTCTAGACTTGCACCAAAAGTCTAATAATCTTTGCTTACTTAGTGACCAAGTATTCTTTATGGGATCGATACCCAACCCAGTTGGGTTCTATATTTGACAACGACCGCTTACACTCTTACGAGAGCTGTAGTTTGAGCGTTATCAAAAATTGGCACCTTTGTCGGGGAATACGGTTGTCAACTATGTTTGTGATAGTTACTAGACCCTTTGGTCAAAAGTTCTCAGATTTTACTTTTAGCTGATGTTTTTGTTCTATTCAAGTTCTATTGGCAGGATGGATGCACAACGTGACATTGACAGAAGGGTGGCTCAACAGGAGCAGGCTAGACTAGCTGCACTGGCAGCTGCTCAAGTGCATCTATAGAATATTGATAACCCAGGTCGAGCAACAAATCCTGATGATGAGGACCTGGGTGATGAGGAGCTACTAAATCCTAGGCATACTGATTAGGTGGCTGCACCTATGCATAAGAGAGATCGTCAAGCTAGAATGAGACCTGACCGCCGAGCTGTGCAGGCTCCTTTTGATGATGATGATGATGATCTGGATGAAGATGGTGCTACAGGAGCTATTATTCCTCCGTCCTTGGCACCTGGAGCAAAGTTCAATATCACTAGCACTATGATTCAGCTATTGCAGCTCAAAGGTTTATTTGGTGGACTCGCAGGCGATGATCCGAATATGCACCTGATCAACTTCATCTCTACATGCAAGTCATTCGACAATCCAGGAGTTGGACAGAATGCAATTTAGCTGCGCTTATTTCCATTGTCTCTATCTGGGGAGGCAACTCTATGGTTGAATGGGATGACTCCTGATTCTATCACCAATTGGAGGCAATTGAAAGATGCTTTCCTAGAAAGATTCTTTCCTCCATCCAAGAGAGCACAGTTGAGAAATGAGATCAGCAACTTTCGACAGCTTCCAACTGAAGCTCTCCACGAAACATGGGAGAGATTCAAGAAAAAGCTTATGCGGTGCCCAAACCATCATATGACCAATGTCCACTTGATAGAGATATTATACAGGGCTTTGAACTCAGTGACTAAGCCAGTGGTGGATAATGCGGCTGGAGGATCATTCATGGACCTTAATTTTATTGAGGCAAGTGATATGCTAGATCATATGACAAAGCAGAGCAGAGCTTGGCATACCAGGGATTATGAGGTAGCAAGATCTACTATATCTGTTGGCATGACTGCAGAGCATAGGCGAAGACAAGAGGAATGTGACCTAGATATAGCCCACATGAAAACACAGATGGATTTTCTTACCAAGCACTTATTATCAGGGAAGACCGAAAAGGTTAAGGCCGTTGTATCACAGGGAAGAGATGAATCCGACTATGAGGAAGAAGCAAACTACTTGAATAATTAGGTGGGTTTCCGAGGTAATGCCCAAGGAAACCAAGGTCGGAACTACTATGAGAAATCTGGAAACAAGGACCAAGGTATTTGGAAGAACAATAATGACAATAGTGGTTTATATGTTCCCCCAGGAAGATGTGACACCACTGTATCTGGGTCGGGAAATATGGAAGAGATGATGGCTAAACTGTTGAAAGGATTGGAAGCAACCAGCGCGGGAGTAACGGAGGTAATAAATGATTTGTCCTCAATGAAGCAATTGGTTGACTCGCATTCTACTGCAATAAAACAACTAGATGCAGTATTGCACGCTACAAAATCATTTTGTAGTTTGCTTACCGTATTTTGTTTACAGTATTGTTTACAGTATTATCCTCAATGCAGGATTTTGTTTACAATATTGCACGCTACAAAATCCCCCCTTTTTCGAGAATTGCACCAAAAGTCTAATAATCTTTGCTTACTTAGTGACCAAGTATTCTCTGTGGGATCGATACCCAACCCAGTTGGGTTCTATATTTGACAACGACTGCTTACACTCTTATAAGAGCTGTAGTTTGAGCGTTATCAGACACCAGGCTCTTAAATCCAGGGTAGTGTGAGTAGTGGTCGTACCCATCCACCTTGCAGAGAATGCAGTAAGAATCATAAGGGTGTATGTAGGGCTGGCAGTGAAGTATGTTTCAGGTGTGGCAAGCCAGGCTAGAGAGTCAGAGAATTTCCTCATTCAGGTTCCAAGGGTCAGTACAATCGTCCTTCAGCTCAATCCGGTCGCCCGAATCAATAAGGTGCCACTTCCAGTGCCACTAGTGGTCAGACTTTATACACTTCAGTCCAGATAGGATCAGGAAAATTCCCCTGATATGGTCACTGGTATGTTACAGATCTTTCACTTACATGTTTATACCTTATTAGATCCAAGAGCTTCTTTGTCTCTGGTAACTCGTTACATAGCAGTCAACTTTAAAGTCAGACTAAAAATCCTTATAGAACTTTTTTTAGTGCCTACCCCAGTAGGTAAATCTATTCCATCTAGACGAGTATACAGAAATTTCTTGGTTATAGTTTTTCATAAAATCCCTTCAGTTGATTTCAGTAATAGAGTCATTTCGTTCTAGTTTTCTGATGGGCCAATCATTGAATGAAGGGGTAGCACCTCAGTTTTAGTTGATTTAAGTTTGAATTTTTTTATTGATTGAACCAGTAGAAAGAAGAGTTGAGAATTATAAGTTTGTCAGTATTGATGTTGCTATATAATGATTGTTGTGGCAATAGAAAGCTAAGAATCAGGTATCAAAAGAAAGTACTATCAGTGGACCTTACATTATCAGGTGTTGTCCTTTCGAATGAATTTAGTAGTTATGAGTATTGTTATAGCTTAGGCTCTAGAGTAAAGTGGTTTCAGTTTGATTTAAAGTTTATTAAGTGGTTCAAAAACTTAGAATAATGGCTTTAAGCTAATGAGGAGAGAGTAAATGTTTCATGTTCAGGAAAGACTGTTGCATGCTTGTTTCACAAGAGGCTATAGATGTGATGATAGTCTTGAATATCATGATGATGTGTAAATAGCTAAATGCATTTCGGAGATTTAAGTAGGCTTCAACATAGTAGGAGAATTCAGTCCAGTTTAAACCTCTGTTGGTAGGGTTATTAGTACCCATGTAAATATTTTCAGTAGCCTCAAGTGAAATGCTATGTTGAAGTAGAAATTCAAGTTGAGGGAATAGTTGAGAAACGTGGCTAAGATTTCAAGTTAGTAGTTGTTGTGCATAAGGCTTAGTAACTCTAACTTAGATGGTGTTTCATAGGCATTGCTCCATAATACAAAATTGTAGCCACGTGGTGATTTCTTATTCTGATATCTTATTTAGACCATGCCAAGATTTCCTTACTCCCTAAAGTCAGTAGAATTTTAAAACAAGAGTGTCAAGAAAATTATTCAGTTGAGTATAATTTTTTAGTATGAGTTAGTCTGTAAAGCCAACAATTCAGTTTAGCAGTCATGCGAACAAGTTCGTATGGTTTCCCATCTTTCCACCAGTCATCCTATTCTATGTTCTATGAAATTAACCTACCCAGAATGGAGCATTCTGGTATTTACAAGATCAGCTAAGTTCATGTATCATTCCTCAGTTTATGATCCTAAATACTCAGTCATGATTCAGTTCGTAGGTGCCCCATGCATCGTCTCAGCTTTTCCTCAGTATCTCAGCCAAGTAAGCATTCTTTGGGGGACATAATGTCCCAAGGGGGAGATGTCCTATAACCCCCAAGCTTTTATGTCCTAAATCTTCTAGTTTCTCATCACATAACAAGATCCAGCTGGAGTAGTGAGTACTCATAAGTTGACTCTCTTATTCTAATCTCTGCCGTATGACCATTACCATGCCATGGCATGTATCCAAGGAATCATCTCATTTCACGATATTCAATTCATGTATCATATTTCAGACTCAATTATGTTCTCTATTCCCATTCATGCATAATCAGTAAATAATCTCTGGTTCATCACTATTCTCAGCTTAAGATAGTAGTCTTCCTTAAATTAGTTTAGTTCCATGTTCAGTTACAGTTATAAACTTGGTATCCATTACCGTTGCATATTCAGTCATGCATTCAAGAATCAGTTCAATCATTTACTCATGCATTAGATATGCATATTTAGTATGAAAACTCAGCTTATCAGTACTTTTAATCATGTAATCTATGCATCAGATATGCATGTTAAGTGTATAAACTCAGTCCATTAGTATTTCTAATCATAATCAGTCTCATTCGAGGATGAATATTCCCAAGTGGGAGATATTGTAAGACCCCACAAAATTCTAAGCTTAACTTAGTCCGTTAAAGCTTGAAAAGAGGTCCCAAACTTAGAAATTTCAGCTAAGTGTTTATACTTAGAAGTATTTGAGCCTTCATATGTTGGTGATCCTATTTCATGACCCTTATGACCTTAAGATATCGATTTTTAGGTTGATTCATGATCGAGGAATGTCAGTAGGTCACTTTGAGTTAGTTTTAGATTTTTTGGACCTCGTTTGAACCATGTTCAGGTGACCAAAATAGTGGGTCGATGCAATCTCAATGCGTCGCATCGCCCATCGTGTCGATATATAATTTCCCTAGCTTTTAGTCTAATTCCATTGAACCAACACGAACTCAACACAGTGTGTTGGTCATCGTGTTGATGTCGTCGACGCGATGCGTCAGTCTGCGCATCACTAAGCGTAGTTTTTGAACTTTTAATTCTGCATCAAGAGGGGTATTTAGGTCAATTTCCCCACTCCTATTCAGCCCTAAAACATGTAATTAAGCCTTTCTAAAGGAAAATTTCACTTATTATTCTCAAATATTCTCAATAACAAAACCCTAGGGCATCAAATTTCAAATTTAAGATTCAGGAATGCACCATCAATCATAATGAATTCAAGCACCAAGGTATGTTAGATGTTCATCCAAGTGTTTCCTTCTACCCTTGGAGTTCAAGAACCTCTTTTAAAACTTCAAGTTTATTGATTTTAAGAATTCCATGTTGGGTTTTAATATATTCATGATTATGATTTTAATTGGGTTTCTAATCCATAATTTATTGCAAGATTCATGTAAATTTATGTGACATGTCTGTAGTATTATGTGGATTCATATTTAGGCCCTTGAATTTGTAGGGTGGGATTTGAAATCATGATGCCTACATACTGTTTAGTATCATGTGTATAGATTATGTTCCCCAAGTATTTGATAAATTGCTCATGTGAATTAAATGGGGAAATCATGACATGCTAGCATATAAACAAGCTTAAATCTTACAAGTATTTGATAACATATCTCTATGAATGAGTTAGGAACATTGTAATGCTTTTCAAGATCCTTCTATGCCTTACTTTTCATGCTATCGAGTCCTGGGGTATCTAATTCCTAAGAATCTATTTGTTTACCTAGAATTACAGTAGCTTTAGAATAGTCTCAGTAATGTCACGTACAGTAGTATAGTATTCAGTCAGTACAAAACACAGTATATCCAGTAAACAAATAGAACTCCAAACACGCAATAAGTTACAATACTCAATGAACTCAATCCAGTTCAGTCAGTTAACAATTCAGTCTAGACTAGAGTAGTTTAGAAATTAGTTCAGTGTCTATTCAGATGGGAGTAGGATTCAGCACCGGGTGAACCGAAGGATGGGGACTTACTTTCCAGCAGAGGGTGTGATCCTTAGAAGCAGTCCTAGTATTCCAGAACTACGTAGCCAGCGCAGTTTGAGACATCAACCTTCCAGTTGAAGGTTGATGAGGTGCTCTATTTTCTAGTTGAGGGTACCACCTTTCTCATTTAGAGCACCTGCCAGATGAGGGTGACTCAGTACTTGTCTTTACCTGTGGCACGGTACTGACACCCTTCCAACTGGGGTTACAGGTTTGAACCCAAATTAGTTTAGAGAAGGGGCATGTCGATTAGATGATTACCTCCCACATATTTAGTTTCAATCTCAGTATAAAACTCAGTTCAGTTCTACAAAATTAGGACTATCAGACACTATCACTCAACTCAGTATGGAACTCAGAATAGTTCGACAGAATTAGGACTGTCAAAAACAGTCACTCAATTAGCAGTATTGTAGTAATAGTAAACTTAGTCATTAGTCTTTTAGTTATCAAAACTCAGTATCCAGTGTTACTATGAACTCAGGCACAACATATGTAGATATATGCACAGTATTGCATAATTAGTGTTTCATTAGTTTCAGTTATATATGTACTCACATTCAGTTATAGTCATATTACCTAGCCAGTTATTTGTTCATGTATATGAACCCATTCATATCAACCTACCAGATCTAGCATACCAGTACATGCCACGTATTGATGCATACTCTTTCTTTGCACTATGACGTCTCATATTATAGGTTCGGACGCTTAGGTTACTGACCGCACATAGAAATTTTCAGTTACTAGCAGAAGTATCAGTAGTAAGTCCTTATCTATCGAGGGAATGCTTTTGTTTCATTATTAGTTTATCAGTAGTATAGTAGTCAGATTTAGTTGGGGGTTTGTCCCTTCAACTCCACATTCAGTCAGTTTAGTTAGAGGCTTATCAGACTAGACTGGTTCAGATAGTGTTCAGATTTTAGATGTTTATCAGATATTATTATTTACCAGTATTTTAGAATTTGAACCTTATGGCATTTCGGCCTATTTTCTGTATTTATTACAATATTATTATTTAGTGCTCACAACAGACATCAGTCATGGGTTAGCTGCTGTCCTTTGGGGTCGTAAGCACCGTGTAACATCTGGGGTATAGACTCGGGGCATTACAATGAGCTTATTTCTCCTATTATTTTCCAAAGTTTTGATTAAAGGTTGAATCATTTTCAAGAAGAAGAGGATGATGCAAGCCAAAAGTCCATCCACACTTTTAAGCATAAAATAGAGTAGTTCGGCGTGTGGTTGATTGCTTGGAGCCAAAATGAGTGGTTCTTCACGGTCCAAGGGGGTGACGGGAGGGGCGATGGTTCACCAAACTTGTGAAAGTCCATCACTTTGGGCGTCAAGTGCAAACATTCCACAAACCACGTTGGGCCTTCTACTATCTTTATAATTGGCCATTTTGGGTCCATTGTAATAAATTAAGCCCTAGTCTATAAATATATAGCTTTAGGTCATTTCTTAGTAAGATTTTGATAAATTATGAATGAATGCTCCTTAGAGATTGTGAGGCAATCTTGGATTAGCTTGTGTTGATACCTTGTTTAGAATGGTAGGTTGCTCATCAATCCAATTCTCTTGATGTCTACATAAGAGTTAGGTGCTCATGGTAACATCAAGGAAGGTCGGTTGATTTAATACATCTATTGGTTGTCCTTTTTCTTATTATTTGTGTCTATCTATCTTTCTTACCTTTTCATTTTTTATGTGTTTATCGCGTTTTCCATTATTTTCCCTTTATTTTCATGTTTTTTCTGCTTTCGTATTTTGGTTTGTATCACACAAACTTAAATTTTAAACTTCCATAATCCATGTTCTCGAAAGTTGCTATCGTGACCCCAAAATCATGGAAGAGGGCTCTATTTATTCCCAATACAGGTTCTCGAGAGTCGATTTTATTACCTTGAGGAGTGCGATTGAACTACCTAAAGACTGTACAATTAGTCGCAATCGCAACCCCTACTATGCAATAACAGTACCGCAATTGCGGCCCAATGATGGCGATCACACCTGAATCAGTTAATAGCTGGAGACTTGGAAATCCACCAAGGCCTTGGGATTTATTTGGAATCGCATATATGCAAATGAACTTTGTAACCATACAAAATTCGATGTTCTGGATGCGATGGTACAGTCCGAATATCCATTCTAGGATGTTTCGACCAAATAAGGTTCCCATACCATTATTTCAAATTTCTCAACTTTTTAATCAATAGGTCAAAATGAGATCGGGTGCCTTGGAACCCTAACAAAAGTCTACGTAGCCTAAAATCGACATTTCGGTGCTACTGGTGCAATTAGAGTTTACATATGAGATTATTTACTAAAGTTATTTCCCATTGGTCATTTGGAACCAACGAAGATATCTAAACAGGGAAATGGGCCTAAAAAACAAATGAACTACCCGTTAATGGAACTATTAGTCCCAATAAGTTATAAATATCTTGGGGCAGCTATAGAAAAGCTCTAAAAATGATAATATGTGGAAATATGCAAAATAATATTAAGGGTTATTACGTATATGAAAAAAATTTCAAAGATTCAGGAAAAATTTATTTTCTACCTATTATATTAGCTCAACAAAACCAACTAGAAAGGAATGCATGTTCATAGTTTGGGAGTTCTATGTACCTATGTATCCATATTAAACTTCAATGTAAAATTAAAGAAATTATTATGGCACTAGCCACCACTTAATAGTGTGAGAGTTTAGGGAACTAATATTGATATTTCTTCCAAGACAATCAAAATATACTATTATTGTCCGTGTGTTATTTCACCTACTCTGATCTCTAAGTTTTTTAAGCAAAATAAGGATAAGATCTCACAATATGCATGGTTGGACTTCGTCATCACCAGTAAAGAACCATAATGGATGAAGAATTATAATGTCTCAATAAGCAAGGGTACATATAGACTAGAGGCTGTGAGACTCCTGATGTTGATGGATAATTCACTGACCTTAATTAGAGTTGTGTTGGTTTTTGGCCTCATATCAAGTTATCTGATCAACTTAAGAAAGGTGATTACATGAGAGATGATAGAGTGGGCATCAAGGTACAACATTTTACTGATATTTTTATGCTTGATTCCCAACTATAATAAGATACTATGGTTTTGAAATATTTTCACGACCCAATTTACGAGTCATGATGGCACCTACTTTATCACTCTAGTAGGCAAGCCAAAA
Source organism: Capsicum pubescens (assembly GCA_030864215.1). Classification (NCBI taxonomy): domain Eukaryota; kingdom Viridiplantae; phylum Streptophyta; class Magnoliopsida; order Solanales; family Solanaceae; genus Capsicum; species Capsicum pubescens. The sequence continues at coordinate 215,077,869 of CM061548.1, forward strand.
ATTAAGTGTCACGACCCGAGACTACCCCTTAGTCGTATCACGGTGCTTAGAACTACAACTATCTCATGCTAACCGATGAACCAGAATGATACTTGATCAACTAATTTAGAATAAATATAATAGCTAAATTTGTTGTGTGGAAACATAATCAGGATAAATAATACCAATAAAGTTTACAATCTGATAAAAATAAAGAAAGAACTAGAATTTTCATTTCATGACTCTGAGTTACTATCTATGAGACCTCTACTATACTGATTAAAGATAGCTAGGACATGCCTCCAACTACCACTAATAAATATATATGAATAAATAAATTACAATACATGAACTACAACTGACTGGAGTCATCAAAATAGGAGAACTCATCACTTGCTGGTTGAAAGCTGCAAACTGTCTGATTCTAATGTGTAGGATACAACTTGTACCTAAATTATGAGACAATATAGCAAAAAATCATATATGTGAATTAGTACTTTGGAATGAACTGAGTAAGTGGGGGTGAATTCAATACATAAAACTGATTAGCTATATAATCTTAAAACAGGCATGCTAAGTGCAAGTAGACTCACCAAGAGACTGAAATAAACTTAAAGCTGAAGTATCTTAAAACATGAGTAACAAAAATGATCTGATAAGCATGTGAATCACTGCACCTAGTTTCTTAAATATTTAATTTTGTTGAATAGGTAGAACTGAAGCTGTGAAACAGTAATACATTAATATTGTATGTACATCTCGTATAAAGTTGAACATGCTGTAAAACTATACTAAGGATCATGTATCAATTATAGGTTTGAAACTATAGGATAGAAACAGACCTAACTCAAGGATCTAAATACACTGACATACTGAGAATGAATGCATGAACATGCAGGACCAAACATAACATGTATTGGGCTGATCTGATTAACTGAATAAATGATGCCTGTGTGAATGAATGATTGAAATATAAGTATAGGGATAACTAATTTCTATATACTGAGTAACTTATATTTGAATACGGACTAACTGATGTAGTAACACTCTATAGTTGATGATTGAATACTGAATAACTGTCATTTGAATACTGATTAATTAACATCTGAATACTGATTAACTGATATCGATATACTGATTAACTTATATCTGTATAGTGATTAACTGATATTTTAATGTTTATCATGTAATACTGAACTGTACTTTGTCTGAATAATTGGACTGAAACTGTGGGATGTATCATGTAACTGATATTCCCTAATCTGAGCTAATCGGGGTCACCTAGTTGGAAGGGTGTCAGTACCGTTCTACTAGTACTAATACTGGCTATGTGGATCCACTAAACTGTTTCCCAAAGGATTATAGAGTTACCCTCTTTTGGAAGGTTCCCTGATGAGATATCTGTCAACCCTCAACTGGAAGGTAGACATCTCAAACCTACACTGACTACATAGTTTTGTATCTCAGGGATTTTTACTAAGGGTCACACTCTCTACTGGAAGGTGAGCCTGCATCCCTGGGTTCGATCCATGCTAAATCCTACTACCAACTAAAATTACACTGGTACTGAACTAACTTTAACTGAGCATTATTTCTTATAACTAATAGTGCTCATCATGATCATAAATATCTGAGTAAATAATAAGACTCATGGTTTCACTGAAGTATTACTTGAAAGATCTGAAATGTAAGTAAACACATAGGTATCGGGTGTTCTTAACTCGCCTGCACTAAATGACCATAAAGCACAATATGAACACTTTACACTGTAGGATGGGAATCATGGTTTAAACACCCAAAATCTGAACATTCCACCAAACATGTGAGAATCATGAACTTGAACATGGGAATGTGTTCAACATGAGAAATCAACATGATTAAACGGATAAATTCAAAAATTGGGGGTTTAATATGAAATTCACCTGAATATGACATGGAAATTGAAACTTGAAGTATGAGATAACATAACTATCCATGGAGTGATACTTTGACATGAATTAAGTTTAAATCACTATGGAAAAGAAAAAATAAACCAATCTTGAATATATGGATCTTCAATATAAAACAAAACTAATCTTTTTTAATCAAAGAGAGGTTTTGGGCTCTATGGGTGAAAGGAGCCCATGAATTAACTCCTACAGAACTTAATTTGATGAATTCTTGCAATTGAAGATTGAATCCTTGAAGTAACACTTGAATTTGGATCTTGGATACTTGAATTCTTTGAAAGAAAGTTGAATATTTAGTTCATTGGAAGAGGAGTGTTTCTACGTGAGAAATTTTGAGGAAGATGGGCAAATAATGCCCTTTTGGGTGTTATAATTCGTGCATTGGACGCTTGGGGTTAAGGGGAAAGAACCAAATTGCCCCTTGACCCGTAAGAAGCTGAAACTGTGGGGGAATAAGCTACGAATCATGTCCCTTATCACGGGGGAGAGAACAACGCTTTGTGTCCCTTATCTCATTAAGAAAACGATGAACCGTGGCAAAATCACGGACCCTTATCACCCCTCACAGAAAAAGCCATACCTTTTAGATCGGGTATCGGATTAAGGAAAAAATTGTATCGTTGGAAAGAAAATTCAATTATACATCATTTGTTTTTTCTTGAGATTAAAAATTCCCCCTATATAAAATGTTTTACATGTTCAAAATAGACTCTTGTTCAATCTAATACAAAGATTTGGTCGAATCAATGACTCTTATCTTAACTTTGTTCTAAGTGATTCCTATGAATAGTTTTTCACCTCAAAAGTACTTCACACACTAGGATAATGAAAATGACACATGTATTCACATACAAATCATGGGATTAAATTTAACACTCATAGGAACGACGGTTCAAAGTCTAGCCCAAAAATGTGGGGTGTTACATTATCTCCCCCTTGGAATCATTCATTCTCGAATGATGGATAGGAACTTGTTGAAGCCTTAGAAGTATGGAATAATGTACACATGACATGTCTGGAAATGAAGGATATAGCTTAGCTAAAGCATTATAACTTTATCATAAATCAAATTTTTGGGTTGACTTGACTTGACTTACTATAGAGAACTGATTTATGCTGAGTGTTTAGAACTCGCATGAAGGGTTCATGACACAGTCATGCACATAGAACAATGAGGGGATAACTTATCCAAGAACGAATCATGAGATAATGAGACTGAGATTGTACAAGAGATACTACACTGTTTGAGTTGAAATACATGGAAAACTGAGGTCATTCACTGAGCACTTATGAACTGTATCATGACTACATAGTTGAATCTGAAACATGATGCATAACCTGAAATGAATTTGTAACTTGCATAGATGTGAATGAATTACCTCATGGAATAGGCATATTCATGAGACTTTGGATAGTTTGACTAGATGGAACGATGGAAAAACACAGGAACTCGACAGTCTGACTTCAAAATTGAGTTGCTGGCTATCCAAAATGAATTATACAAAAAGTTTATACTCAATTGGAATGTTCTGAATAAAATATATGAGTAAGGAATCTTAATACGTCTATAACTCTATAACATGGAATGTAGGGCCACGAATCATAAGATAGGATACCACCACTATGCCTTAAGTAAGGGAACTTCTAATACTCAAGCTTAGCTCCAAGTTTGAGTTGAACTTCACACCCTCACTATGTTAAAGCCTAACTCGAAATCACCTGGTACTACACATAACACCATAACACTAGTCTGAACCATGAATTCAATACCCCATGCATTTTCACACCTTCTCATATCAAGAATTCTTCTTCTTATTATTTCAACAACTAAATTCAACCTCTTACTAGGAATTCACTAACGCAGAATACACCCATCCACTTATATACTAATATGACATTAAATACTATCACTATAAGCACATATGAACTTCAAGGAAAATCACCCTTAGAAGAATTTTTCTCATATTCTCTAAACCCCTATCAAAAAAATTTCTAGCACTATTCTTAAAAAGACATGCATGGAATTCTCAACTGACCATGACATATATCAAAAGTTTTACCTCCATCATCCTTCACGTTTATAGCCTATGATACAACAAGCAAGTAACAATCATTCCCTAACATGAGATATTTACTCTCTCCCATCTAAAAAATTACTCATAACTACTATCATTATATAAGGAGAGGTCACTGAAAGGGTAGAACATGAGGACCTGAAACATGAAAGAATACTATGAATAACTTGAACACTTAACTGAGGCATGAGGCATAAAGTATCAAAAGCATGAACTCATTAGAGACATCAAAACTGAAGACATACTTGACATGATCTAAATCTCACTGATCATTAATAGTGTAACATGAGTACTTGGAACTGAACATACTTTAAAACACGAGTACATGAATCAAGAACTGCATGACCTAAGTTTGGAGTTCTTAAATTAATAGAATATGGTTCGTACTGCTGAATGAACTAAAACTCCTAATACTAGAAACTAGAAGCATACATGATTTTTATTGAAAGTGTATGAATATGAGCTATGATCATGGAGCTGACTTGCATGGCATGAATAGATATCGTTATGACTGAAGCACAAAAATTTTCACTGAAATAAAAATGGATCGGGTACCTTTCTTCCTTATTACTATTCTATAAGGCACTAGCAACACTAATAGAATTCAAAAGCCTAACTTGGTTACTTATTCTATAACCCCCCTTAGTTTTAACCCATCGTTCTATGTTTGTGGATCTATTTAATAAACCCTAAACTTAACTGCAACCATTCTACTCTAGAGTTTGAGACATATCAAAACTCAAAAATAATATACTCACCCTGAAAGACTAAAACTTAAAGTGTACAACCCTCTACTAGAACTTTCTTTTGAGATAGAACTCTTAAAATTCTATAGTCCCAATAGCCATAATACAATAAAATAAACACTGATTGACTTAGAATTTTCAGGAGTATCAACATACTATGAGTTCACACCATTTAAAGCTTCAACTCTTCTTTCTATTGGGTCAATCTTCAAAGATTCAACTCAGATTCTAACACCAAACAACTCAAGGGCACAATCAAAGCACACACACTGTTAAAACTTTGAAATAAAGTAATTCTATAACACCTTGGGTACACCTCTAGATCATACACACATCATCATACTTAGTTTTGAATCTACAACTTAAATTCTTGCATATACTGTTTCAAACCTACTGATTAACCTTTCATACAACTAGCCCCATGGATACATAATCAACTAGATCAATATACATATTAACCCAACATTACTGATGCTAAACTTCTGTGTTCATTCTTCTAACTCTATATCTTATGCTATCATGCGATTCTGAGAAGGGATCTGAGGGCACATATGACTTTAGCTTAGTGCACAATTTTTATGAGCATAAATGAAATCCTTCAAACTTTGGAACATAAAAGCACTGATGGGATACTTTTGAGAGTACGTGTAATCCCATAAATTTCTATAAGGATTATATGAGAAAACTCTCTTTGTAAGGATTTAAGTTGGGCTATTTCTGTTGCCTTAAGAACAAGACAGGGTTGGTACGAATGGCTTCACATAAGAATCTGCATAAGTTCCTAAAGAACACCTTTACTGCATTATTAGAGACATGAAAGAAGGGAAACTTTTCTTAAATGTCCTGTATCCTCTCTATTAAAAGTATATATGTCTCTGTACTATTCCGTAAGAGTCTACTAGACACGGCTTTATAGACACCCTAGAACACATAAACTATAGGATATGATACCAAGTTTCAAATGACCCGAGACTGCCCTTTAGTCATAACACAGTGCTTAAAACCATAAGTGATCCCAAGCTAACCCATGAACTGCATGATACTTGAGCAATTAATTTATAAAAAATAAAATAGCTAAATTTGTTGTTCGGACACATAATCTTGATAAATAAAACTGATAAAGTTTACAATCTGATAAAACTGAAGGGAGAATAGGTATTTTCATTTCATGACTCTGACTGACTATCTATGAAGGCTCTACTATATTGACTATAGATAGCTTAAACATGCCTCCAACTACCACTAATTAAAATATATGAATAAATACAATACAGTTCATGAACTAAAACTAATTGAAGTCCCCAAAATAGGAGAAATCATCACCTGATGGCTAGAAGTTACAAACTGTCTGATTCAAATGTGTAGGCTACAACTGGTACCTATATTAGAGACAATGTAACACATAGACATACATGTGGATTAGTACTTTGGAATATACTGACTTAGTGGGGGATGAATGCAATACGTAAAGCTTATTAAATGTATAATCTGAAAACATCAATGCTAAGTGCAAGTAGACTCACCAAGAGACTTAAATAAACTGTAAGCTAAAGTATCTTAAAAAATTAGTAACTAACATGATTTGAAAAGCTGGTGAATCACCACACTTAATTTCCTACCCATACGGTAGAACTGACACCCTCACCTCTCGACTGTTCGCATTATTTGTACCATTGGTACACAATGTCTTTCAATTGATAAGAAGCAAACTCAATGCCTTAAACTTCCAACGCATACATAATCTGGAAGATCTTCTCCATTTCATCAATAAAATTAAAGGAACTTCCTCAACCTTTAAACCTGTAAACAGTGGAGGGTGAAACCTCATGAATTTGATAATAGTTATGGCCTCAGAGGGTTCAGCAACATGAAATATACACCTAAATTGAAAAGTTACCAATTAGGTCAATAGAGTAATAAAGCGATGGAACTCATTATTAGTAACATCCCCTTAAGGTGACGAGGGAGGACACGAGAGAACTGGTAGAACTCAAGAAACATCAGTTACTAGACCCCTTGACCGAGTATGGACTCCATAAATAGGGCAAGTCCCATCAACATCATCCCCTATTGGGTCAGAAGGGTTTGCAGAAACTTCAGATCTTTTTGGAGAAATTATCTAAAAGATGAGCAAATAGGAATAAGAAGGATCAAAGACTTTAAAATATATTTCTCAAAATAAGACAATAAGAAAATGGAATATTCCTATATGCCTTGTTTCCTCTCTCTTATAAGTGTGGCACACTATACATAAATAAAAAAGATGTTACTTGTCATGGCTTCGTGGACTCCTAACTGACCATGAACCTAGGCTCTGATACAACCTTGACACGACACAAAGTTGGGCCTTGTCGTATGGGCACCTCAAGCCCAACAAGGACTGGAGATTGCCCCGTTAACCCAACCTAACCATCATATAAATCCACAAGTATCGAATAAACTCCAACTATAAAATAAGATAGCAAAAACAAAACTACAATAATAGCTTAAGAATTATATAATCGATCAATAATTATCAACAACTAACAAACATACCCAAGTCCATCGTCATCCATAAAACCTCTAAAAATCCGATGTCTATAGCATGTCGAGACAAGCCCCCGATAATAGACAAATACCAAATCTAAAATAAGTCTATGATATATATAAGAGACTATGCAATGTAAGCATTCCAAAGGATGAAAGATCACCACTTCAACGTCAACACATGAACCACTTGAACACCTGTCACTACAAAAGAAAAGAGGAAGAAGCTTCGGCCCCTAAGTCATGTGGGGACATAGCGTTCGGATATAGTTATCGATTTGAGCGCTAGAATGTTACTCAAGATAAGGATAGAATAGTGTCGTTAGTCAAAACCATGGAAACTATCATATTCAACCGCATTTATATCTATATAGGCATATGTGAAGATACATATACATATAGGTACATAATGTGAAAAAATAAGGAAAAAGTCTCAACATGCATTGATGAAGCACTCACTTATGAGACATGAAGTTAAGGACTCCAACCTTCCACCCTTTCAGCTTAGAACATTGAAATTCTCCGATACATTAGGAATGAGGACTCTAACCTCAAGACGTCTTATTTTATATATTTTATATGGAAAGTGGTTCCTAACTATAAGCCATCACATCATATATGGTAAGTGGACCCTAACAACAAACCGTCTCATCTAGAAAGTAAACCCTAACCATAAGTCATCTCATATAGAAAGTGGACCCTACCCACTAGCCTCGTAGTATGGAAAGTGGACCTTAACCATAAGCCCTCATATACATAGCAAGTGGATAATAACCACATGACGTTATGACCATTACTAGTCGACAATTGGGACTCTAACCCTTTGTCCGTGCCTTAACACCTATTGAATTCAACACATAAGGACTCTAACCAATTTAGATGATTCAAGCAACCAAGGATACAATTCAACATTACTTATATGGCCAGACGATCTTTATAAAAATATTTAACAACCAATTATTTAATTATGCCAATGACTTAGTCCATACCATAATGCAAATCCATTTATGGTCATGAAGACCCTTACAAACCATTTATTCTTCATTAATACCCTTATACCAAACTTTAGTTCAAACATAATTCAATTCCATGATTAGGGACTACCACCCCATTAATCATCATACCATCAAAGTCACAAAATCAACTCATTACATGGATATCAAGGACTTTACATAGCAATTTACAAAGCACGGATAATTATTAATTCAATGTCATATTCTATTCATATTTATTAGACGAATATCATAGTTCAATACACTATTAACTAGCTACTAGTTAGTTGTCTTAGACATTTTCACAAACACCATAAGGGCATGCTTTTGTCAAGACCAAAATAAAAGAAAGAATCATACAATTTAGGGTTATTCATGACCCATTTGTTAAAATATATTCAATAAGCACCCACATGTGCAAACCATCAATAAAAACATGTACAAACACAAGTTTAAGAATGAGTGAACAATACCCATCACTATGCATTAAAACCCTCAACATTTTATCTCAAAACCACCAATTGCAAGCCAATATCAATGTTTAAAACACATTAAATTTTTAGCTAACAATGAGGGAAGAGATGCATGCCTTATATAAGATGATTCAAGGAAGGAATTTGTCCCCCCGAGGCTCCTAGATTAACACTTGAGAAACCCTATCCTTTAATCTTCAAGAGTGAGTTAGAGAGTATTCCAAAAATGTGTTATGAGGGGACTAAACAAGTTATATAGCAAGGGTACTTACGGTTTTTTGGGTGGGAAATAACCATAAAGCCATCATCTTTAAAGCTAGAAACTAACCCATAGGTGGGTACGACTCCTATACCAAACCATGCCCTAGGATACAAGTATTACCCTAACTCATACCCTAGGCCACACCCTAGACCCCTAAATTATCTAGGATACAACTCCATATACATAGAAAGCATATTAGGGTACGAATAGTACACTAAACTGTACCTTTAATCTTATCTTAGATAGTTTCCTCTAGGCTTAGCATATGGCAACATACGACTAGGAAACATACGACCTGTACCATAACATAATACTTGGGAGGGGATAAATAAAGTATTAGACAGTATATAACTCACACTACACTGGATAATGTATGAAAGAGGGGGACAAAGTTGTATCCTTGGGTAGGAAAAGTACCCCAGAGTCATACTAAGGACAGAATGTTCAAAACCTATGAAATTTTTCAAGGGTCAAGGTTTAGGGTGTTTCAGACATAACGTAGGCTCTGATACCATCTTTGTCGTGACCTAAACTAGGGCTTGGCTGTGAAAAGAATCTCAAGTCCCACAGGGACGGGAAAACACCCCATACACCTATCAACATCCCCTAATGTCGGATGAAATCCAAACATATACTAAGAAAGTGCGAGGTAAGAATAATGAATATAAGATAAGTCCATGGCCGATAAATAGTAACCAGCCAAAACAACTGACCAACATTGGCCAGTCTTCAGTAACCCAACAAAGCCTTCTAACAAAGGATCAAAACCCAATATTGGTCGGTACATGCCCCCGACTCTGATAAATCACAATAAAAATGGGAGTTTTTATGATAATGAAAACTCTTAATTCTAATCTAGGATAATAATGAATGAAATGTCCAAGTCTTCCATAGAATACAAGATCACCACTTGTCACGACCTTATTCACGAGTCGTGATGACACCTACTAAAATCCACTAGTAGGTAAGCCAACGTCGTTACCCGGAGCTAAGGCAATAGGGTACTTTGGTAGAAATGCCTGACAAGGGCCACAATATATAAACACTTTCATGATCAATAATGTTTTCTAAAGTACAATTAAATATGGTTACCAATCCCATGACCTGGTAGTATCGGTATAAGATCATCTAAATTTTACTATAGGAATGCAACTCAAAGTCTAAATTGTCTTATACATTCATCTTAAATACAAAAAAATGAATAATGGTAGGAGGGAAATGGGCAACTCAAAACTCCAAGAGTTCACCCTATCTCCAGAAGATTAACATTATACGTTCTCAACTTAGCAGAGAAAACTAATTCTCGGGTCTGCACCAAAAAGGTACTGAAGTGTAGTATGAGTACCAAAAAGATTTGTACTCAGTAGTCATTATCGGTCAACTAAGCTAAATTATGAAATAAAGATAATATAATGCAAGATAATATATCAATGTCAAGGTACTAAATCGAGCATGACTCATTTTCATCATCACTGTACAAAGTAACTAATCAACTTGAACAATCAATAATACAATATCTTGTATCAATACCTACCAATAACGTCATATAAAATATGCAATCAATCCGGAAGTGTAAAGCAACATTAATACAATCACAGTCGCATAAATACCATACCAATGATTATATAACTATTAGAGCATAACTTAAAAGAACTAACAACGGTGTCCCATACAGCCGGGAAGTAAACCCAAAACAAAATAAAGTAAAGAACTTATCACGGTGAATCATACCACTGGAGAGTGCATCAATAGATCAAATCATCAACATTTTAAGCTATGCATATAACAAACTCATATTTATCCACAGTTTAAACATTTTTCTTCTACGGTCATTTGGCAAGATCCATAATTATCATCAATTACCGTGATTGAAATAACATATTCCTAAGGAAATCATAACCATTGTCATATAGCCATTTAAATATCTATGATATCGATACACACTATCTAGTCTTTATTAACTAACAAATACTTATTATTATTAGGCTACTAATTAACTGGTCCTTATAGGATCTCCATTATGGCCTAACCAATTTTTTACATAAACCTCAATAATGAGATAACAGTAACTATTATTCACTAAATAGCCAACATCCACATTTAGTCAAGGTTCACTACAAAGCCATAGAGGTCGTTTGGCCAAAGCTTACTTCTAGTTATCAAAGGCGCATAAGTCATCATATAGTAGCAAGGTTACATGTCGTCGAATGTACATAACTATCTATAAACCAACACCCCTTACTATCTAGCATCATAATCTACAAATCTTCATTAACAACCCGACAATATTATACTAGTCATTAATTTCTTTAATTATTACCAATGCTAACCTATTATCAGCATTGACTACATAACAACCACAATTTCTAGTTATCACATTTCAACTATAAAGGTCCTTGACTTAGTATTCTAGACTTCTAGTCATCAAGTAAAATAGCGCCTTAGTAGTCAACTAGTTACCACACAACTCGTTTAACTAGGCAATATTTCTTAGTCAATCCCTTTATTAAAGCCAAATATATCAACCATGTCAAATATTATTACTACATAAGTTTCCACTATTAATTAGCCTTAACTCCTTATTCGGCATATTCTATTTCTACTAAACATTTAACACTAGTGAGAACCACACCACTAAACAAGTGCTTAGGTTTTAAGAATGATAATCGACAACCCATGATTAGTATCACATCTTCAAGGCACATGCGGATATAATCATAGAATGGCATAATAACACATAAACAAATATATATATATACACATGTTTACAATACATAAATCAATATAGGTATATATACGTGTAGCCGAATCATTTACAAGTGCAAAGTCCATAACCAATAGAGTGTTAGAGATGCAAGGAAAGACATATCCTAGTATCGTACCATTCATTATCAACACATTATAATAGTATGTGCATGAACAAGCATATACAAATGGCTTAAATACTCAACACATTAATGGGCTTTACATGATTATTATCATGTTCAATTACAAGCCAGGGTTATACTTTCTAGAATCTCTCATATTAGTCATGATTCACAATACTTGAAAAAAGGATTCTTTGGTTTAAAGATAAGTTTAGTCAATGGGATTGACCATAATAAGAGTAATGGCATAATTCAAGGCTCACACAGTAAACTAGTCAAAAGCTAAGTGATAGCATCACAATTGGTGCAATTTAATAGATTTTCCAATGTTATCCAAGTAATGGCAATAAGATAATCAATCATGTATGCACATTATTCCCAAAATTTACATCATTAATAACCTATCAATCGGGATTAGAAATCATATTACCAAAGTATATTCAAGGTATTTCTCATGTATCAAGGTTGCTAATTAAGTAAAATAGTTCAAGCTTAAGGCGGGTCAAGTTCCCCTTCTAATATCCTAAATTATCTTCTTCAAGTCTATCTTTTACCCGAAATTAGACCAAGTTATCTAAACCTTGTATCAAAGGTTTATCAATCCATCATGTTCTTCTCCTTTATCTCCGAACAGAGATATGACTTTTCCACCTCTTGAACAATCACACCACCATCCTCTGAATAAAAGAGACATATTCCCTGATAATCTTAAAAGTAAATATCCTTCACAAAATCTCACTTTTATTCGTCAACATGAGATAAGCTTCCCATGGACAAACTTTTAAGTGCATCAACAACCACGTTAGCTTTACCTGGATGATAGTGAATACATATGTCAAAGTCATTGAGTAACTCAAGCCATCTCCATTGCCTTAGATTTTGTTCATTTTTAGTGAACATGAATTGCAAGTTCTTATGATCAGAATTAATATCAACATGGACCCCATAAAAATAATGTTTCCAGATCATCAATGAAAATACCACAACCAACAATTCCAAATCATGAGTTGGTTAATTCTTATCATGAACTTTCTACTGTCTAGAAACATAAGCAACTACCTTGTCATGCTGCATCAACATACAACTAAATCCCATCTGAGATACATCAAAATAGATAACAAAAACATCAGTTTCCTCAGGCAGCATCAAGACTAGAGCTGAGGTTAACTTATCCTTCAACTTCTTGAATTTACCCTCACAAGAATTACACCATAATAATTTAACCTTCTTCTAAGTCAACATAGTAAATGGGGCAGCAATAGAAGAAAAACATTCTACAAACCTTTTATAATAACTAGCTAAACATAAAAAGCTCTGAATGTTAGTTGGAGTCGTGGGTCTAGGCCACTTCTTAACCACCACAAGGTTTGTGGATCTACGATGATCCCTTAAATAGAAAAAACATACCGTAAATAGGTCACAACACTTAACATGAACTCACACTCTAAGAACTTCAACAAACAACCACTGATCTTTTAAGGTTTACAAAATAAGAAGGATGTGATCGAAATGATGTGACTCACTCTTAGAATACACAAAAAAATTATCAATAAAGAAAGTCACAAGCAAATCCAATAACTAGTGAAAAACCCGATTCATAAGTTCCACAAATATTGCTGGGGAATTTGTCAAACTAAAGGACGTCACCAAAAACTCAAAATGACCATACCGATCTTGGAAGGCAGTCTTAGGGATATCTACCTCCCTAATCTTCAACTGATGATAACCCGACCAAAGGTCAATCTTAGAAAAGAACTTATCATATTGAAGCCGATCGAATAGATTATCATTCCTCAAAAAGAGATACTTATTCTTTATGGCCACCTTATTCAATTAGAAATAATTAATACATATTGGAAGGGATCCATCCTTCTTATGCATGAAAAGAATAGAAGTGTCAAATAGATACACACTAGGGTGGATAAAGCCCTTATCCAAAAGATCTTTCATCTGCTACTTCACTTTTTTAAAATTAAGCTGGAGTCATTCTATAAGGTGGAATAGAAATACGATGAGTGTCCAGAAAAAGATCAATCCCAAAATCAATTTCACTATAGGGAGGAATACAAGGATGGTCATCAGGAAATACCTTGGGAAATTCATAGTTCACACTGATAGTCTGCAAAGAAGGATCCTCATATCTAGAATCCTTGACGTGCACTAAGAGATAGAGGCACCCTTTAGAAACTAATTTCCAAGATCTAAGATATGAAATAAACCATTCTTTAGGTACTAGGTAACTACCTTCCCACTCGATTACTGGCTTATTAGGATAATGGAAACTGACTCTTCGGATCTGCTAGTCAAGAGACACATAGCATTAATACAACCAATCCATCCCAAAAATAAAAAAACTCTAACATGTATAACGTTTTTAGGTCTACCAAGGTCTTCTTACCATAGACTGACGTCAAACAACCTCTATAAGCCATTATAGCCTCAATAGAGTAACCCACCAGGGTGGATACAAAAAATAGGTTCAAAATACATTCAGGATAAAAACCAGAAAGGGTAGCCACATAATGGTCACATAAGAGAGGGTATACCCAGGATCAAGTAGATAATAAACACAATGAGAGTAGACTTTTAGTGTACCAATAACAACATCAGGGGACACTTCAGAATCCTTGCCGGTGGCAAGAGCATAAGACGATTTCGACTAGTGCCAGAGCCAGAAATAAAAGTAGCACCCATTAATGTAGAAGCTCATAAAATAACAACAAGAATCTTATTTTCCCTAGAAGAAGCCCAAGAAGGAAAATCCATTTGCATATGGCCAATCTTCTTAAATTTAATACATTTGTTCCCCCTTCCTCACAAACACAATAATACATCTGACTATTAAATCTAAAAAGGGGATATTATGGAGCTAAATTAGCCTTACTAACCTGGGGATATGCTCTTGGTTCTCTAAACCCACTATCATACTGAGAAAGATGATCACACGATGGATTTTGATAAGGAGAACTAGCCGTAGAGTAGGAACGATAATTGCCCCACTTTTTCTTAGACCATATTTTATCGTGTCTACCTTTCTACTGTTGACCTCCACACTGATATGAATATCGAAACCTCTTACTTTGCCTTCCACTTATCTTTTCTTGCTTCTTTTTATTCTTTTCCATTGTTGTATTTACACCACAAGTATTAAGATATCTATATCCTTGTTCAACAAGGCAACCTTGCTCTCTAACATCAACTCATGGGACAACCTAGAGGCAAACTTCCTTATTCTAGCCCTCATATTAGACACCAACTCAGGAGCATAATGTGACAACTGATAAAACTTCAAGGCATACTGCTTTACTGTGATGCTGCCTTGCTTCAAATTAACGAATTCTCCATCTTTTGCCTCTCTCAACTCCTAAGGAAAGAAACGATCAAGAAAAGCACTAGGTAAGTCATCCCAAAAAGCGGACTCAGCATCATCGCCCCTACACTGCTCCCACTATTCATACCATTAGTATGCTACATGCTTCAACTAATTAGTTGGGAACTCTACACCCTCTACATTAGTAGCATGCATCACACAGAAGATCTTTTAAATCTCACCTATGAAATTTAAGGACCTTCCTCAACTCTAAATCTTGTGAAAATAAAAGGACTCAACCTCATAAATTGGCAAACTATAGTGGCCTCAGAGGGCAGAGCAATAGAAGCTACATACTAAGTCTGGGAGGCTACAAACTCGGTAAGCAAATGAATCAAGTGGCAAAACTCAGGATTAATAATGCCAGACTCATGTGCCTAATAGGGATAGGGGAACCGATTGAGCTCTATTAGGACAATCAGAAGCAGTAACCCTAAATAAAGTTTCAACACCTAGAGTAAGACGAGCTCCATCAACATGTCCTTAGATGGGACATAAGAGTTTCCACGATCATCAGATCATCTAGGAGGCATGCTCTAAAAAGCTAACCTACGAGAATTAGAAGAATTTCAAGACCTTAGACACTATGGGAATTAGAGGAATTAAAAATACTTTACTTGACACAACTTTATTGAACACCTAATGACACCAAACATAGGCTATAATACTATCTTTGTCATGACCCAACCTAGGGCGTGGCCCTGACTTGCATCTCAAGTCCCACATGGATTGGAGACCACCCTCTGCACCTAACCAAGTGAACACAACATCCCCTAATGTCGACTCAAATACAAACATATATAAAGATAGCACGAGGTAAGATTAATAAATATAAAATAAGTCCATAACCGATAACTAGTAACCGGCCAAAACAATTGATCAACATTTCCCAAGTCTACAGTTACAAAGAAAAGCCTTCTAACCAAAGAATGAAAACCCAATCTTGGTCTAGACATATTCTCGACTCTGATTGATAACATAGAAAATTATAATGTTAATGATAATTAAACTCTTCATTCTAATCTAGGATAATGAGGAATAAAATGTCCAAGTCTTTTGGTGAATAGAATCTCAACACTTTTCATGACCCGGCTCACGAGTCATAATGGCACCTACTAAAACCCACCAGAAGGTAAGCCAACACCATAACTAATAGCTAAGGGAAAGGGTTAATTTTGAAGAAACACCGAACAAGGGACACAATAGATGAACACAATTATGATCGATAATATTTCATAACAGACAATCAAATATGGATACCAATCCCACAATCTGGTAATATCAGTACAAGACATCTAAGTTCAACAATAGGAAATACAACTCAAAGTCTAAATAGTCTTATACATTTGTCTTGAATACAAAAGACTGAATAATGATGGGAGGGAAATGGGCAACTCAAAACTCAAAAATCTTACCCTATCATAGGAATATCAACACTACACAATCTCAACTCAGCTGAGGTAACTAGTACTTCGGTCTATACCAAAAAGGTACAGAAGTATAGCATGAGTACCAGAAGAACATATACTCAGTAGGTATCATTGGCCGACTGAGCTAAATTTTGATATAAATATGAAATAATACAAGATAATATATCTAAGTTAAGGTACAGAATCGATCCATAATTGGCTTCATCATCAATGTACAAAGTAAATAATCAACTAGAAGAAAAATACGACATCTCGTTTCAATACATACCAATACTGTCATATAAAATAAGCAGTCAATTCGGAAGCATTAAGCATTATTAATACAATCACAGTCACATAAATATCATATTCAATGCACATACAACCATTAGAGCATAAGGTAAAAAAACTCACCATAGAATCCCATACCACCGGGATGTACACCCAAAAAATAATGTTAAGAACTCATCACGACATTCTATACCACTGGAGAGTGCATCAATAGATCAAATCATCAACATATCAGGATATACATATACCCAACTCAGATTTATCCATGGTTCCCATATTTCCCATCAACGATCATTTGCAAAAATCCATAATCATTATCAATAATTATAATTGAAATATCATATATGAAGTTAATCATAAACACAGTCATATAGCCATTTAAATATCTATGATATCGATATAATTTATCTAGTCATTATTAACTAACTAACACTTATTATTATTAGGCTACTAATTCACTAGTCCTTATAGGATCTCCATTATGGACTAACTGATTCATTACCTAAACCTCAATCTCAAGATAACACTAGATATTATTCACTAAATAGCCAACATCCACATCTAGTCAAGGTGCACTACAAAGCCATAGATGTCATTTGACCAAAGTATACTTCTAGTTATCCTAGGTGCATAATTCATCATATAGGAACAACGTTATATATCATCAAATGTATATATCTATTTATCAACAAATGCCTCTTACTATCTAGCATCATCCACTTTTAACAACCCAATGACATTATACTAGTCATCAGTACCTTTAATTATTTCCAATTGTAACATATTATCACCATTGACCATATAACAACCACAATTTCTAGTTATCATATTTAAACTATCAAGGTCCATCACTTAGTATTCTAGACTTTTAGTCATTAAGTAAAATAGTCCCTTCGTAGTCAACTAGTTACCACATAACTCATTTAACTAGGCAATATACCTTTGTCAATCCCTTTACTAATTCAAATATATCCACTATGTGAAATAATATTTCTACATAAGTTTCCACTACTAATTAGCCTTAAGTATTTATTCAGCAAAATGTATTTCTACTCACCATTTAACACGAGTGAGAACCACAACACTAAACAAGTGATTAGGATTGATGAATTATAATTGACATCCCATAATTAGCATCATATCTTCAAGGAAAATACAGATGTAATCATATAATGACATAATCACACAAAAACATATATATTTATACATGTTTACCATACATAAAATCAATATAGGTATATATATGTGTAGTCAAATCATTGACAATTAAAAGCCTCACAACCAATAAATTGTAAGAGAAGCACAGAAAGACATATCATAGTATCTCTCCATTCATTATCAACACATTATAATAGTAAGTGCATGAACATGCATATCCATATGGCATAAATACTCAACACATTATCGGGCTTGACATAATTATTAGCATGATCAATTACAAGCCATGGTTATACTTTTGAGAATCTCTTATATTGGGCACGATTCTCAATACTAATTAATGGGATTGTTTGGCTCAAATAGAAGTTCATTCAGTAGGCTTGACCATAATATGAGTAATGGCATAATTCAAGGCTCACATTGTAAACTAGCAAAAAGCTAAGTTATAGCATAGCCATAGGTTTAATTTACAAGACTTTCCAATGTTATTCAAGTAATGACAATAAGATAATCAAGTATGCAGATTATTCCCAAAATCTACATCATGAATAATAATCCATTTATCGGGTTTAACCATGATATTACCAAAGCATATTCTAGGTGTTTCAAAAGAATCTAGGTCCCTAATGAAGTTACATAGTTCAAGCTTAACATACGTCAAGTTCCTCTTCTAATATCTCAAATTATCTTATTCAAGTCTAAATTCTATCCAAAATTAGACTAAGTTATTTAAATTATGTCTTAAAGGATAATCAATCCAGGCCTTAACAAATCGAAAGTAACTATTTTGAGAATTTTTTTTCTAGTGGTTTTGTCTTAAAGGATAGTAAATTCACACTAAGTCTACAGGAAAATTCTTTGTCAAGTATTCCCCCTAAGTCATCCAAACATCTGTGGCCAATTTCACAACTAGGCATATCTAGGTCAGCTTACTCTTAAGATGAGTGAACAAAGTCACTTTTGTCTAACTAGAGAAACTAGACCATTTCCATGATATTTATGAGATAACAAGTCCAACTAACCAAGGTTCTAGACTATGCGTCAATTATCACACATTATTTTTTCAAAAGCCTAAGTGATTCAATTAGTCCCAAACACTACCATTTACCATTTCAAAATCTAAGACCCTGCCCAATCTTATAAAGATATATACATTATAAAACAATAAAGCTCAATCTAATACTAGTAAGTGTAACCTACCTTGAATCCAAATAGCTCATGAACCAATAATTTTTGCTTTCCCATTCCTCGAAGCTTCTTCAATGAGTCACATTGTAAAAAACATAATCTATATATTATTACAAGAATAACAACACTCGTATTGCACCTTTGTGATTTTAGTTCAAAACGATACCAAAACCCCCCACGTGGGTCCCACATATGAAAAACGTGTTTTTGAGACAAACGCATTGTTCAAATACCGATATATAGTTATATCCCTAAATAAATAGGGAAAAATAAACATATTTTGGGATAAAATAAAGCCTAAAGTAATTTGAGGTTTTAGGTCAATAATAAAATAATTCAACACTATAATTAAAGGATTCATACCTTAGATTCAACGTTAATCACGTTATGTAAGTTATTTAAGCTCCCAATCAACACCTAAAACTCAATTTGAGGTCTACACTCTCCATCAAGATTTTGGGACTCAAGACAATAAAGGAAATTGCTAATTCTTTGCCAAAAAGAGTATTTATACATCCCTTACTAGTCCCTCGGCTAGGGTGAATGGGTCGCAATATTTTGATTGCACTTATGACTCCGCGATCACGATACCTTGTTATACTAAACGATGGCTGAAACTTGGAATTTGATTCCATATCTTGACCAAGGCCACGGGGTGCATCTAGTGTCGAGTATGGGCAAAAAAGATATGAGACCATACTGATTTCGATGTTTCAGACGCATTGGCAAAGTTGGATTTTTCATCCAAGGTTTTTGACCAAATATGTGCCATACACCCGAATTTATAATTTATATTCTTTATAACCAATGTGTTAAATAAGTTCGGGTGTAGCTGGACCCTAACCAAAGGTATACCCAACCTAAAAATTTTATTTTAGAGTTACTGGCGCAGTCAAAATTTGCATCCGATAGCATTTTTCTGAAATTTTAACTCAAAGGCCATTTGAAACCAGCGAAGACTCCTAAATGGGGAAATGTTTTTAGACACCAAACGAACTACGCAGTAATCGAACTATCGATTCTAGCAAGTCCTACATTATTTGGGGTAGCTGAGGAAAAGCTCTAAAAGTGAAAATATGTAGAATAACGAGATATGACCTCAAGGGTCATTACACTACTTTACCACAACAAACCGATGAAACAAGCCAATCCACTTAACTCTGCAAAGGAAAAGTAGAGGTATCTTTGGTACCTGTATTTTATGGGGATACAACATCCATAGACAATTAGTGGGGTGAACAATAGCATTTAACTCAGGGATAAAGATAACATATTTCCATGATCAATAATTCAAAACCAATGCATATTATCAAATGTATATATATATATATTTCACTTGCTAGGATGGGAAACAAGGCATAAAATGCATATTAAAACTTTAGCCGGGATTATTTAGCTCCACTATCATCATATAAAAAGGAACCTATAAGCTATATAGGCCCAATTTTTCCCTAGATTGTAGGTCCCTAGTGCGTATGGACGCATCAACCAGAGGGTATCCATTTGCACTATAGGGGACTCAAACATCACGGTAAATCAAGGTGACACAAGCACCCAATCATGTAATATAAATTGAGGGACTCAAACTTCCCAATCATATGATACTAATAAGGGGGTTTCTAACCACCTGGTCATGTAGACCCCACATCGGCAACTGCGGTTTCCAGTATTAGTCCTATGGGACCTTAATTTTCATGGATCAGCTACACAATCCTCATTAAAGCCCAATTAAATCATATATCACTCATTATCATTCATTGAACAAAATTAAATATAAAGGCATACATTGTTGGTATCTTCATACTAACTACACTTGCAAGGTAACTTCAACATGCCACACCAATTACAATCAAGTGAGGGAAATCACAATCCTATTTGGTTTAATTATACATTATTTTAGGAAATTACACAACCCCATAAAGTTAAATTAAAAATTTTATTCTTCATCAAAATTTTACATTATGCAATAGTTCACGAGTAGTTCAATGGACATATTTTTAATATTTAAAAACCAATTCCACAATGGGGGTTGAGGTTAGGTCATAATTTATTCACCATTTTACTGCATCAATTTGATTTTAAAACCACCATTAAATCATAATCTGTGTAGTAAAAAACATGAAACATCACATAAACAACAACTATTCAAAAACCATCAACCAATGTTTTCAAAACCAACATCAATACCGTATGAACAACGCTTTAAAACTTATGATTTTATTATATTAACAGTTAGGGAAGGGTTTGAGCCCTTCGATGACCTACTTCTTTGAAATCCTATATATGGCTACTCAAGAGGCTTGAAAGAGATTTAGAAGGATTTGTGTATGTTATAAGTAAGAAATAACCCCTTTAAGTGGCTTATGAATGTGGGATTTTAATTTGGTAAAGAGGGAATTATCCTAAGTTCCCTCAATTTAAAACTAAAATTTAGTCGTTAATGACTATGGGTCACTATGCGACTTACAACGACTCATTACGACTCATTACCATATGTCGTAGCCATGATAATCTCTAGGGCACTCATAATTTGATGACCCTATGACACAACTAGTATGACTCTTAATGGGACCTTACATCTTATAGAGTCTAATCATAGTAAGCATAGAAACCATTTGGGATAAACACTAGACATCGTACGATATGAACCTAACGACTTGTATTGAGTCCTAATGGATCTTGGTGAGACACTCGTACTCAGAGACAAAGTTAGTCACACACTTACTGGTTTGGTTATGATTAGATCCTTAGGATCTGTCAAGACTCATAAGACTGGTCTAAAATCCAGGGTGTTAAATTAGAACCCTAGAGATATGGAAAATTCAAAGTTTGTAGCTCGGAATCACTCTCCCATTATCTAAATCCTTATAAGTTTGTTTCCAATAAATTAAAGGTTTAATTCTTCAATTTAGACCAAAAATTTTCAAATTCATGTTGGGTTAATTTTTGTATTATTTGACCTCAAAATTTGATCATTCTCGTAGGTAGATAATCCTTTATCATAGAGGGACATGTTGATGATTTTGAAAGTGCCCTTTTGCAAGTGGTCCCCACATGGTATTTTGACTTGAATTGGGACGTAAATCACAAAATTCAATATGGGTATCATTGTTATTATGTTGATGAGTATTTTACAATTTTGATAGCGTGGCATTGTGCATAAGCTTCTCAAATTGGGAAATTATTGATTTCGTAGACTTCATCGGATTTCTTCAACATTCATGTAATCTAAGCTTACCTTTATCATAGATTGGTCTTAATAATAGTGTGAATATGATACTATGCTAGTTTTTTATGGGAATTACATCTTGGAGGATATTTATTATGATTTGGATTGTTTAGCTGATTAAGGAATCGCAATTAGACGTAATTAGCTTAAATATTCATTCTTTAGGTAGAATTGCTATACTAGGACTAAAATATGGCTTATTCGATATTTGTTAGTAAATTTAAATACCTTAGACTTGTTAGAGTAGAATTTTCAATACAATAGATATTAGGATTAGAAGTGGGCCCTCTATCCCACCTTAGGCAAACATTGATACTAGTTTCTTTTAAGCTCAACAAGCCTTGCACCTTACTTCAATTATATCCTTTTTATGAGGAGGTAGATTCTTGATTCTTGATTTTGAATTGATACTTGGTAGATGGTATTATTTATGATTCGTGTCCATCAAATGATTATATAAGTTTTGGTCAAAGATTGACAAATGATGATATGAGTTCCAGTTCATGTCCAATAAATAATGAAATGTGTTCTAATTCAAGTTTGACAAATGATAAGAGGAGTTTTAATTTATGTTCGACATCGAGAGTTTCTTTATGACGGTTAAGGAACTAGTTCAAGTCTGGTGTTTTATGGTGTGGCACGATATACCATTATGATTCTAAGATATAGTAAATTAGGTAAATTCCTATTACTATTTCTCTTTGATTGTACCCTTTAAGCGTATGGGTCCCCGTATTGGGTTATTTAGTATAATCACACCTTCTAAATTCTAGGTGATATTTATGTAGATATAGGTATGTTATTAATTACTATTATTACAATTATTTACTTTCAACATTTACATAGTTATTCCAAGTTCTCCCTTTTCCCTAGGCTTATCTTATTTACCTCGTATTTATTATGTTTATATTATGATTTAGTTTAATTTGTCAATGATGCCTATTGAGTACACGTGGGTTTTGTACTCATGCATCTCTTTTGTGACTTTTTGGTAAAAATTAGAGTACTACAAGTCGCCATTGACTCCATGATTTTTATTAGTCAATTTTAGATATAGTATGAGCTATCGGAGCTAGAGTTGACATTTTCTCCTTTTTTGATTTTTTTCTAGAATTTCTATTTTTTTAGACTATTGTACATTGAGTAGGTTTGATATTTTGTTTAGGGATTGAGACTTCCTTATCACATGGCCACACCGAGTTTGGTTATTGTTGGCCAGTCTTTTACTGAGTTTTTTAATCATTCCAAGACTATAGACAATATTCATCATGAGGCCTAAGGGGGCAATTATTAGTGGTCTTGTTATCAGGGTAGTTTTAGTGGGAGTTGAAATAGCTCACAATTCAAAGAAAGTGGTTCTTATGGTATGTAACCTCCGCGCCAATTGTATCAACATAAGGGTTAGTCCAGTAGGCTATTCATGCCACACTTTAGGTTATTGATAAAGGATAGTCTAGGCACAATAATCATCCTACAAAATGTAGTGGCCATCCTGCGAGAGGTTAATCTTTTAGTTCTTTTAGATGAGGCAGTTATTTTGGGCTAGCTAGATCTTTTGTTTACATTATAGTGCCTGGGGCATTTTATGATTGTGGGACCTTCAACCATTTCTCTAGAGAGCATCCCTATCATTGGGCAATTTATCCTATAGTGTAGAGTGTTCAGCCTATTTGGGCAATGTTTCTCCCAATTAGAGGTGGTATGTATGTTAATCGGTGTGGTCACATGGTTTTTATAGAGGTCCACAGGTTGGTAGGATAGGTGATCGGTCAAGATCTGAGTCTGGTGACATGCGAGGTCATATATATATTGTACTAGGTTGAATAGAGGTAGAGTCTTTAGATGTTGTTATTACAAGTAAGATTTCAGTGTTTCAGAAACTGACTTTTGATTTATATTATGAAGGATCCACTTATTCTTATGTGTCTGCTTATTATGCAGCGCGGTTAGAGTTATCTTTGGATTCTTTATTTGTTCTATTATGTGTATCTACTCCCATGAGTGATTCTCTTGTAGTGGATTCAGTTTATAGATAATGTGTTATGACTGTTTGAGCATTTGGTACTCGAGTTGATCTTATTATTTTATATATGGTTGATTTTGATGTGATTCAAGAAAAGGATTGGTTATCCCTCATTCATATGGACCTGGATTAATAGCCAAGACCGTTACATTAGCCATGACAAACAAACCCTCAGTTGTGTAGCAAGTATATTTTAGCCCTGAGTCGATCGAGATTATTTCTTATATTCGAGATAGAAGATTTATATCAAGGGTTTGTGAGTCTTATCATACTTATATTTATGATGTTATCATGGAGAGTCTCTTTCTTGAATCTGTTATTATAGTCTGTGATTTTTTTGATTTTTTCATACCGATCTGCCTGTTCTACCTTATGAGCGTGATATTGAGTTTATTAATTGTCTTGAGCCTAGCACCAACCTATTTTTATAGTACCTTACGGTATGACTCCCACTTAGATTAAAAAACTGAATCGTTAGCTTTAGATTCTTCTGGGTAAGGGTTTTTTTATGCTAGTGCGTCTCCTTAGGGTGATGTTATCTTGTTTGTAAAGAAAAAAAATGGTTTCTTGTGTATGTATATTTATTATAGGTAGACTAATAAGGTGCCAGTGAAGAATAGGTATCATATTCCTCGGATTGATTAATTATTTGAATAGCGGTGTTCTTTAAGATTGGTTTGTTGTTCAATTACAATTAATTGAGGATTCAAGTTGAGAATATCCCAAAGATACCTTCACAACTCACTATGGATATTATAAGTTCCTGGTAATGTCTCTTGGGTGGACCAAAACCCTTGATGTATTTAAGGATTCGATGAACTGTGTGTTCACACATTATTTGGACTCTTTCATGATTGTGTTAATTGATGGTATTCTTATGTATTGGAAGACTATAGAGGAGAATATAAAATATTTAATGATTGTGCTCTAGATTTTGAGAGAGCATATGCTTTTAGGAAAATTCTAAAAGTGTGGGTTCTAGCTTAAGTTGATAACATTCATAGGACAAATGGTTTCTACCGATAGGATTGTGGTGGATCCATCAATGATTGAGCCTATTCTTGATTTCACCAGGCCTACATCTCCATTAGAGGTTCACAACTTTATTGATTTAGTTGTTTACTATATGCAATTAATTGAGGGTTTTGCTACTATTGTAATGCCGATGACCAGATTGACCTAGAAGAAGGTTCCTTTCTAGGTGTCTGAGGAGTGTGAGTAGAGATTTTAGAAGCTCAAGTGATTTGTCACATCAACCCCAATATTGTTCTCTAAGTTAAGGGAGAGAGATTCACCATATATTGTGATACTTCTTCTGTAGGTTTGGGCAGTATGTTGATGTAGTAGGGGGTAGTTATTGCTTCTACGTCGAGGCAGCTGAAGGTCCATGAGCGCAAATACACCACTCATGATTGGTCATTGGTGGTGGAATTTTTTTCTCTTAAGATTTGGTGTCAGTATCTATAGAGTATACATTGTGATATCTACATCGATCATCATAGCCTTCAACATCTTATGACTAAGTGAGAGCATAATTCTGGGAAGTAGAGATGGATGGAGTTGCTGAAGGATTATGACATCTCTATATGATCAAATCATTCACTCCATAGTCTGATAGATCTTTTGAAGAACTGATTAATCGGACGAGAATAGAGATAGAGTCCCGTTCTACATGTTAATACCGACAACAATGAAATTTATAGTAAGAGGAAAATCCACTGACTTTTAAAATCGTGAGGGTTCAAGTCCCTCTATCCCCAAAAAGACTATTTCAACCCCCAACTATTTCTCCGACCCCTTTTCCTTAGCAGTTCCAAATTACTTATCTTTCTCATTCACTCTATTCTTTTAGGAATGGATTTTAGCATAAATGGCTTTCTCTTAAGCCTTGTGATATATATGATACACATACAACTGAACATATTTGAGAAAGGAATCCCTAGTTGAATGATTACCAGTATTATTACTCATTACTGAAACATACAAAGTCATCTTTTTGAAGATCGAAGAAATTCCCCGGCTTTGATAAAAAAATTTAATTGACTTTTGTCCTTTTAATTGACAAAGACCCATTGACAAAGACACGTTTATATGTTAAGATCAAATTTGTTAATATAAGATTAGAGTAACAAGAAGAGAATTGAGTAAAAAGCAGAGAACTAAAAATCCTCATTTTAACGAACGGTTCCAATTAGGAATACCAGAGGAATCTAAATCCTCCTATTAACGGGGATTGAAAATTCTCATGTTCGAGGTTCCAATTGGGATTGGTAGACCAAAGGATTGTAAATCATCTTCCCACCAGTTCCAATTAGGAATACCGGGGGACTCTAAATCCTTGTGTTCAAGGTTCGAATTGGGATTGGTATAGCCCTGAAAATCCTCGGGTTACCAGTCCCAACCTTGATAAAAAATCTAGATTGGGAATAGCCGGGATAGCTCAGTTGGTAGAACAGAGGACTGGAAATCCTCGTGTCACCAGTTCAAATCTGGTTCCTGGCACATGATTAATTTGTATGGGTCTCTCTTCACTAGAATTAATTTCTAATTAATTGATATGAATCAACATACATATTCTTTTAGAGTCTAGATTAGAATAATAGATTTATCCAGTTTGGCGAGATATACCCCATAGTATGTTCTAGATGTGTAGAGTTTCTTAGATAAAGTATCGAAAAGAATTGGATTGTATCTCCTCTTTTTTTCTCCTCTCGTTCAAACGAATTTGAATACGTAATACATATTTGAAAGGTAAAATTGGTTAATTGGAAATAGCTTTCTTATCATTCAATGAGCATCTTGTATTTCATAAAATTTTCACGACATACCCGAACAATTATTTATAGGAGTTAATGATTCCTAACAACGGATTCATCTCTTTCGTTATCTGCATTTGGGATGGTTATTTGCTTTGGTAATAAAAAGAATAATGAATAGAAAAAATAATGGTTTGGGTCATGTATCTACGTCCAATCTACGATAGAAGAGAAGGTTCCGTCGGAATAATTATTTATTTCAGTTCAGGGTTCCTCGTCTTTTTTTTTTAAGAATAAAAAAAGGGGAGAGGTTGTGGGGAGAAATGACAAGAAGATATTGGAACATAAATTTGGAAGAGATGATGGAGGCAGGAGTTCATTTTGGTCATGGTACTGGGAAATGGAATCCTAAAATAGGGCCTTATATCTCTGCAAAGCGTAAGGGTATTCATATTACAAATCTTACTAGAACTGCGCATTTTTTATCAGAAGCTTGTGATTTAGTTTTTGACGCATCAAGTAGGGGAGAACTATTCTTAATTGTTGGTACCAAAAATAAAGCAGCTGATTCAGTAGAGTAGGCTGCCATAAGGGCCCGGTATCATTATGTTAATAAAAAATGGCTTGGCACTATGTTAAAGAATTGGTCCACTACAGAAACAAGACTTCATAAGTTCAGGGACTTGAGAACGGAACAAAAAATAGGGAGACTCAACCGTCTCTCGAAATGAGATACAACTATGTTTAAAAGACAATTATCTCGCTTGCAAATATATCTGGGCGAGATTAAATATATGACAGGGGTACACGATATTGTAATCATTGTTGATCAGCATGAAGAATATATGGCCCTACGAGAGTGTATTATTTTAGGAATTTTAACAATTTGTTTAACCGATACAAATTGTGACCCCGATCTCGCAGATATTTCAATTCCAGCGAATGATGATGCCATATCCTCAATCCGATTAATTCTTAATAAATTAGTATTCACAATTTGTGAGGGTCGTTCTAGCTATATAAGAAATCCTTGATTAATAATAACATAATAAGATAAATAACTTACTTCAGAAATCTCTTATGGAATCACTTACTATTTCTGAATTTCAAAAAAGGGATAAAAATAACTGGGGATATTATGTGATTTATTAGTATTAGAAATCTTAGTTGGTATTACAAATATACGATTCAAGTAGACAAAGAGATTGTTGAATCAAAAATTTTTGTTTAACGTTCAATTTTTCAGAGGGCAAGGCAATATAAATGTTCTATCATGTTCTATCAATACTCTAAAGGGGTTATACGATATATCCGGTGTGGAAGTAGGCCAACATTTATATTGGAAAATAGGGGGTTTCCAAGTACATGACCAAGTACTTATTACTTCTTGGGTTGTAATTGCTATCTTATTAGGTTCAGCCACTTTAGCTATTCAGAACACACGACCGGGGGTCAGAATTTCTTCGAATATGTTCTTGAATTAATTCGAGATGTGAGTAAAACTTACATTGGAGAAGAATATGGGCCCTGGGTTCCTTTTATTGGCACTATGTTTTTATTTATTTTTGTTTCTAATTGGTCAGGATCTCTTTTACCTTGGAAAATCATACAATTACCTCATGGGGAGTTAGCCGCACCCACGAATGATATAAATGCTACTATTTCTTTGGCTTTACTCACATCAGTGACATATTTCTATGCGGGTCTTACAAAAAGGGGATTAGGTTATATCAGAAAATATATTCAACCATCCCCAATACTTTTACCCATTAACATCTTAGAAGATTTCACAAAACCTTTATCACTTAGTTTTCAACTTTTCGGGAATATCTTAGCTGATGAATTAGTAGTTGTTGTTCTTGTTTATTTAGTACCCTTAGTAGTTCCTATACCTGTCATGCTCCTTGGATTTTTTACAAGTGGTATTCAAGATCTTACTTTTGCAACTTTATCCGCGGTCGAACTCAAATTCTGGAAATAAGTCGGGGCTCTTTTACCAAGTCTACCAGATAGAAGATGATAGAGGGCCAACTATCATTGCCTTGTACAAGACGGTTCCCTTTCACTTAGAGTTCCTTCCTTCGTAGTGAAATCTGATGATACGCTTTGGCGATGTTACCTACAAAATAAAAGGCCTGCTAGGTGATCGAAATCAGTCAGGTGAGGACTCACTCACTCATCTACTCCTTATTTATTTAATACGTTCTTCTATCTACAACAAACATTTCAAAGGAGACCTGTCACGCCGGGATATAAGATAAGATACAGTTCTTGTACTACTTGATTGACTGGTAAGAAATAGCTTCTGTAAGAACTAGAAGACTCTTGTATGTACGGTAACCCTCTCTTCCGCTACTGGTGGATTGTTGCACAGAAAGGGCGATAGAAGGAACCTTTCTTAGCACTCTTTTCAAGAGCTTATCTTCTGCTAGTGGCGGGGCAGCAAGGCTATGTTGTTCAGTTAGAAGACTAATCCAAGAAGGTATGAATGAAGAGAGGGCCCCCTTTAGAAGATAGGGGCGGATTTCTTGTGGTAGTAATTGTGAACATCTCTCCTCTTCTCTTAGAGTGCACAGTTTGCTTACATGCCGCCTTAGGAACATCTATCTTTCTTAGTTTCACGCTGGACTAATGATAATGAATGAAAGTCAGTCTTTTAGTAAACATATATAAGCACCTCTTTAGTGTATAAGCAATTCTTTAGTGGTCACACCAAAAGTACGGTTGAGGTTGGTTGAAGATGATATTACGCGGCGTTCAAAACTAGTCTTGAAGTGAATGAATTATAAAGAAGTAAGGAAATGAGATGACTCTTTCTTGAACTATATCATAAACAGATCTTCCCCTCCACACCAATCATGAGTTTTTCTCTATTCCTCTCGTATATCGCCGTAACTCCCTTAATGCTAGGTTTTGAAAAAGACTTTTCATGTCATTCCTATTTAGGTCCGATTCGGATCCCTCCGTTGTTTCCTTTTTCTTTCGCACCTTTTCCTAAAAATGAGAAAGAAGATGGTACACTTGAATTGTATTATTTAAGTGCTTATTGCTTACCAAAAATCCTACTTCTACAATTGGTAGGTCACCGGGTTATTCAAATAAGTCGTGTTTTCCGTGGTTTTCCCATGTTATAACTTCCGTACCAATTCGGTCGATCCAGAATGGATCGGTTAAACATTCCATTAGGTTGCCTGGTCTTGACTCTTCTGTGTGGTATTCTTTCTCGTTCAGCTCTTAGAATCACATCCAGTAGTGGTTGGAATAGCTCGCAAAATCCAACCACTTCACCTACTTCATTGCCCCCAACCATTTCTCATACCTCTATTGAAACAGAATGGTTTCATGTTCTTTCATCAATTGGTTATTCCTCTCCGTTCGTATCTCTTTTTACAATTTCGGTCTCGATTAGTTCATAAGATTGAATGTCCAATTCTCCTCCGAACCCTCGATTTGATTATTTTCCAAGAATATTGAGCCAGGTATGTAAGCCATGTATCTGGGAGGAACAACAACAATAGAATGGCTTTCGGTTTTGGTCTTGCAGCTATTTTCAAAAAATATATATAAGAATCCCTTTTTTAGAAGAAAGATTATATATATGTCCAATCTCTAGTGGTGGTGGAACCAACCAAGATGTATGTCGTCCGACCCGACCTCAGACTCATTCTTCCCGACCTATTTGACTCTCTGGCCGTAGTTATTTAAGTGGTATTCCGAGATCGAATTCCTCCCAGGAACACACGAAACAAAGATATGAACTGGGTAAATAGAAATGGAAAAAAGATATTTCTATTTCATCCAAATTAGTTGCTTTTTCTACATCCATATGATCTACTAAAGTAGATCGGTATTGACCATATAATAAAAGCTGATCTTGTTCCATGGAGTCCCAAGTAGGTAAGAACTCCAACCTTTCTGATGCTTCTTTGGCCAAATACGATATACAAGTAAGACCTGCACTTTGAGTAAGCTGTGCGAACAACCGCTTCTTTTTTCTGTTTTTGAAACAACTTGGGGGAAATAGGGTTCTATCGGGAAACCATGGATTTTTGAGTTTTTTCCATTGGTTACTGGTTGAGCCACTGGAATGGAATGAGATAAGAATCTCTAGATATCTTTCCTTTCCACTTACTCGTAACAGGCTTTTCTTCTGTAGAAGACTTTTTCCGAATGGCATAATTGTCCGACACTACCTTCCTCGATCTTCAAAGAAAACTGACTCCTCCTACTCCTTCTTTTCCTGATGGATAGGATCCTCCTTGGTCCTTCTTTCACTAATGGTCTCACCATTTTCTAGTAGTAGTAGTTCGCATGAGGGACTATCCTTTCTATCGCTTTCCCTTGCCTTTCACTCTCATTTGATCTCTTTCTTATAAAAAATAAAGTTAAGCAAAACGCATGCCAAAGAAGCAGTCAACTGACTGCCCCCTTCCACTCGGCCTTTCTTTGCTGTGTGATTACGGTCTTAGTCTGTATGGGCATTCTGTGCAGGCCACAATAAGTCACTAGTCAGAGGTTTAGACCAATCGCAATTCATCACCATCTTGCGTGCCTCCAATTGATGACTGGCTGTTATATAAGTGTTGACCTAAGCCCCTGCGCGGGGGCTCGTCTCCCGAACCGTACGTGAGCTGTCTCATACGGATCTTCCTAAGAACTTGAAGCCCCCTCTCTCTATATAGAAAAAAATGTATTTACAAGACAAAAAAGACTTTTGCAAAAAGCCTTCGCACGCCTATTCTATTCAATGGGGCTATTAGAGAAGCTGCTTCGTTCCTTGACTTCTTTTCTCAGTCAAGCTTCATTGTTCCTTAGTGTAGTCTCGGTCCATAGTTTAAGACTCCGTTCCTTATAGCCTAGTCTATATCCATAGCTGACATGACTCCGTACCGATGCCTTTCCCTTTGTATAGTATACGGCTAAGTGACTTCATAACCTCAACCTACTTTTTTGCTTACTGTAGCATAGGCCTTCATTGGACTTTCGTCCCTTCGGCTATAGACGGTGGCTTGGCTTCACTATCACTTATGACTTGTTATAGAGCCGTGTAGTCGTCGGTTTTAACACCGGAATGCCTATGATATAGTGGTTGGCCTTTCAAATGCCTTCTTCCTTACTTTTCTTAGAAGCCCTTTATGACTATACTATGAAGGACAGGGGGGTGTTCACCTTTGGAAACTTAGCTACTTAAGTCCTTCTCAGAAAGTCAAAGTAAGGGCGAACGACATTTTGTTCTACAGCTACAACACAACATAGAGTGTATTAATATGTATTATTGTATTAATATATTAATTATTTATTGTATTAATATATATTATTGTATTAATATTAAACATCTTAATAGTAGAACTATTTTCGTACAACTAAACAAGGAAACCTTCGGTTCCCTTTGTAAACGCTTCTTATTTTAGTTTACATTCAAACCAAAGTAAACCAACCTAAGAGGTCACGACATCTTGTTGCTATTGATTGAGGAGTTTGATGGAGTTTAGCTGACTGAATCCATAAACGTAGAAAGTCGCCATCACTTTTTTGTTATTTGAATTTGACTCTATAGGTAGGTATCGGCGGGGCTTGCATAATGTAGTTGTATTTAAGGCTGAAGTAGCACTTTTTATTTATGAAGATATACTGAAGAACCAAAGGAGAATGGGGCTCCCAGGCTGGGACGTCTGGCAGAATGCTTGGCCTCTTTTGCTGGAAGCGAGACCCGAAGGTTGAGATTATGTCGGTTAGCTTCTAGAACTAAATAATAAGCATTAGACATTTTGAGCTGAAAGGAGGAAGGAAAATGAAGGGAGGCATTACGGGACGACTACAAGACAAACAAAGCTTCATAGAATCGGTCAAGTAGCTTATAGAATGCCGATGACTATTTTCCACAACATAAATGAAGGGGAGAGGGAAACAAGGCTTAGCGATATTTATAAGGCCAACAACTACATAAGCCGCTGGAGGAGAAATCTCGAAGAGCTTTCCTTCATTCATTACTAAGCCAAGGTCCCAGGTCTCTGAGTTAGCCCGTGCTTTTTCGAAGAATCCTGCACCCATGGGCATACGGCCTGGCAGGCCTTCCCTTTCCATCGGAGCTTTATGGGCGTTGCCCCGTTCTCCAATCAGATGTTTGGATGTGAGCTATACTCCGCGAGGATCCAAACGAGCGTATGGACTTTCTTTTCCATTTGACCTTTTTTCCCGTATGACTAGGAATGCTCAGTGACAACCTCTCAATTGTCACCGTCTGGCCTCTCTTGCTACCACGATAGCACATAGTGTGGTCAGCACCAATTGTGTTCGGGCAACTAATATTTCACCCATTCACATTGGTTCATCCTGCTATGCCTTGGGCCTTTTTCTCTTCTAACGTAAAAGGTGGTCGGCCATTCATCAAGGCCCAGGAATCCGCTAGACATCTCAGCGGCGGGATTTGAAACCCGCATCTAATTGAAGTTGCATTTTAGTCAGGGGAGCTTTTTCATTGTGGGTTGCTTCGCACAAGACATTGCTTAGGACCAACGGGTCACATGACAGGTGCACGATCTACCTTGCATATTCCATCCTTCATCCCTTCACCTATCGGCTTGGCAGGCAAGCTACCTTGATCCGTCTTCGGCTTTGATTCGTTACGCTCAGAAGCTCTAACAATCCCTAAAGTCTTTTGCCACCTAAAACTCTGCCAATAGAGCGCTGCTTTACCCATAGAATGCTATTCGTTCTCCACTTTTGGATCTCGCAAAGAAAGAACGTGTTTTTTCCTCTGACTTTTTCTCTTATTCGTAGAGAGAAAAAAGCATGCTTTGCTCCAGCTACCTCTATCCTTGGGAAACTAAAAGAGCTACCGAAGGAAAGGAATACAGTCTCTCCCTTGGCCTTTGGAGAGGTGAGGGCAGAGAAGAAACCGTCCTTCACGCAAGTTTTTTTGCTTCCTGCGTCCTTACTAGTATAAAAGGGGCTCTTCGACTAAGAAGACATTCTGGTAGAAAGGTCGACCACTAAATAAATGGCCATCTGCCCACGAGAGAAGCAAACAACCCTTTTTTCATCCCCTTCTCGGGCAGCGAAGAGAACGAAAATAGACCGCAGATGGTAGTCATGGTTGATTTTGATTCGAGGATCTTACACAATGGAGAAAACTCTTCTATCGTGTTGTATTGGCGGACCCCCCTCCCCCCGGTGAACCATCATACCGGATCGATCTGAGAAGAGTGATTAGACGTACATTCTATCCTTTCTACAATGCCTATAGACTTAGTCTTTCGTTTCAGATCAATTCTTTGCTGCAATCGCTTCGATCCACCCCCTCGGTGAAAAACCATAATACACCCTGAGGAATTCCTACCAACAGAATTCCCTGTACTCAAAGTGAATTGTCTAAGTGCTCTCCTTTGTCTCATTATTTATCTCCTAATCATTCGATTCCGCCCCTAAGGCTAGCTCCTACTCCTCCTCCTTCTCCTGATGGATAGGATCCTCCTTTGTCCTTTTTACATAACACTGTAGGCTGCCCAAGAGGACTGGCTATCTTTCTTTTTACTTACGTAATTTCTTTCTTTGTTGTTGAAGGAGTCTCTTCTTTTTTGGCTGCTCCCGCAACAAGTTCTTTTCATTATTGTAATAATATTGCTTGCCACTCTTCGGTCCGGTAAACCAACTCCAACCAAGTCTAACCCTTAACATGGCACTACTTCAATATTCAATTGCACAATATTAAAAGTAGTATGGCTGACAGATTATAACAGCATCAGACCATTGAAAACTTAACCGATTAGGAACTAGACAAACCGCAGGTCGATATAATAGTAGTTCCTTCCAAAGGTAAAGTGAAGTCCCAACATTCCTCATTACATCGGACATCTCATACGAGAGATTCCAACAAAGAACGGCTGCTTCGTAACTGCTTCTTCTGCAACGGAACATGTTACTACTTAAAGCAACAAAGAACAACTAAAGATCATCGCAAGA
Source organism: Capsicum pubescens (assembly GCA_030864215.1). Taxonomy (NCBI): domain Eukaryota; kingdom Viridiplantae; phylum Streptophyta; class Magnoliopsida; order Solanales; family Solanaceae; genus Capsicum; species Capsicum pubescens. The sequence goes on from CM061548.1 coordinate 215,113,124, forward strand.
TCGGAAAGAACACCAGCCCACATAGAAAACAATGACATGACTCCAAATATCAGTAAAAAAGGGATAGCAATTAACTACTAACCCATCTGCTATACTATATAAAACCTAAGCTGATAGGAAAGGGTTGTGTCCACCAGGCGAGAAGGACGCCAAAATATGGCTATAGTCTATACCAGTATCGGTAATAGTAAGTTTTTTTTCCTTAGCCAAAGACGAATAAGGCCAGTAGCCAGCCTTTTTAAAAACCAGAAGGGAGGAAAGATCCAATTGAAAAGGTTTTAAAGAAGAGATGAAAGAATTGTAACAAATAAAGCAAAGGGCTTGAAGGACGCCCTCTCATAATTTCTCAACCGATGAAGCGATCTAGGTTTGAGGGGAATTAAAAAAGGATCAACGCTCTATTAGTGGTCGACTTCCACCTTTCCGCTTTGGATTCTCTATTCCCCCAAAAGAAATATCGATCATCCTTGCCATTTCAGTCCCCACCCTCAAGTGAGAATGGTATTCTGTTGCTATCGACTCTAGTAACATTATTCATTCGTATACCTTAATCAAGAAAGCGAAGGGGGCTAGGTTTTAATATAAAATCATAACCATTGATTCCCCCACAATTCCTTACCTTAAGCGGTGGGGTAAGCCAATAAAGAGGAAAGGTCTAAAATGCTATAGCGACCCATCGAAACGGCTAGACAAATAGGAGAAAACCGTACTATTATGAGAAGGAAAGCTTCACGCTTGGGGTGTGCTCTCGGGGTATTAGTTTACCTTGATTTAAGAGGTATGGTAAAGAGTTTTCCATCGATATTTCCTAGGCTATTGAATACTTTACCAATAGATGGGCTCGATCAACTCGATTCACTTATTCCTGTCTTTCCTTTAAAAGAAAAGAGCCTTAAAGAAAGCAGGAGGGATAGGAGTTTATGATATGACATCGACAAGGATAGAGTAATAATCATCTAGGGAAAGAATCATTGTTGAATGATTCCACCATTTGTCTGTTGGGAATATTGCCCATATTGCCTCGTGGATCAATTGTCTCTAATCCTTCTTTGAATGATCGAAGGATTTTCCACGTCCAATGCTTCCACTGGTTTTCAGTTAGAAAATCCAATTTCTCTTTCTGTTCATTGGGAGAACTTTCAATGGATTGGTTTTCGGGAGTCGACATAGAAGTAGATGGGTACTGGGGAATAAAAAACCTCCTTATCAAAATTGGTCTCATCCGATGCATAGCCAATGAGGGAGGCTCCAGAAAGAGAAGAAACATATGGAGACTCCGAGGGAGATGTGCCTTTTTCACTATGAGGGTTAAGGGATAGGGTTGGTCGAGAATTTCATTACCTAAGTATGCCACTATAGCCACTAAAAGGGTCATACATTATTGAAGAGGAAGTGAAAAGAGCAAGACCTTGTGGAGTAGATACGGAAGGGGAGGCCTCTTCAGAGGTAGTTAAAATCCTTTATTTTAGGGAGACAAGATAGGATCTTTCTTTTATGATAGGACCACATACCCTAATTGAGACCCAGAGAAAAGCTGGATCTACTCTAAAGTAGAGTAGCTGTACTTGCCTTTTTCTTATAGTGGATTGAGTAAGAGAACTCAGATGAGAACGTAGTCTTGCTGTATCTCCTGAAGGAGAAGGGGATAACCTATCCAACAAATAAGCTGGATCCTCTGGAGTTAGATCGGCTGGAGTAGCTACTTACCTTACTGGTGTCCAAAGAAGTCAGTTGGTACAGATGTCATATGAGATGTGTAAGCAATTTCTGACTTAAATACTACTATTTAAAGTAGATCCGACTCTAACATTCGACCAGAGAGGTCAGTGCTGGGAAAGCAAAGAATGGAATATCTGTTCTGTAACAAAGAAGAAGGTTGCTTGATTATTCTTTTCAGGAGCAAGCCATAGGTACTCTATAGATCACGAGAATGCATGTTCTAATGCTTGCGTGGGCTCATCTGCTTCCAACTACCAAACAAAGTGAGTTTCACAGAAGGAAGACTGGTTTGTCAATGCTTGAACTGATTGATCTAAGTAAGCTACGAAGTTAGTCTTCTAAGATCAATTGCTTCAAAGTGCCCAAACATTTTTTGTTAATTGAAGGAATGATCCTATTAGTGATTATGTACTAGGCTTATCTAATGAATTGAGTCTTCCAAGAAAGGTTTCTAATAAATCTACTAATTGAGGTTCTACATTCATTCAAAAGGAAGAAAGGAATAGGCTAAGGGTTGTACCGTAATGATCCCTAACCATATTAATGTTCCTGAGTTCTAGTCTTTCTGGTAGCCAATGATATAAGGGAGCTCACACTGCAAATATACTCAAAAGTGGTACGCGCACATAAAAAGTGGTTGGACAGTGTCTTTCTCTATTTTGTTCCTTCCTCGGCAAGCTTGGTAGTTTCCTGGGTACGGTTTCAGAGTTTATGTAAATACCCTATCTTTAAAGGGAGCTGCTGACTTAAGGTATCCCCTGATCTGAGGGTGAGCTAGAATTTCATATGGTAAAGAGGAAAGGAAGAAGTCATTGTAAAGGAAGACGACATTTACCATTTCCGCTGCTTGCCTAAAGGCTTATTGGTAGCTCTTAGGTTCTCTATCAATAGAGTAATTGGAAAAACCTAGGTATGTTTTTGGAGAATAATAAGAAGACGGTTGTAGATTTTAGAGACTATCCTCTATTGCTATAGCTATATGGAAGCCAGTTGCTTAAAGACAAGGCCCCTAACCATTCCGGTATTCCTGCCCTAAAGCAAGGGAATCCGCTCTGACCCAGTACTTTGGTAGGAATTTCCAGATTTAAAGTTTATGAATCCTTGTAATACAATTTCTTCCTCTAACGATGGCTACTTCCTATTCAAGTGCAACTTATCTTAACACAACTCAGGCTAATCGACTCCTAGCCTAGCTAGACCTGGTGAAAGAAATCAAGCCAAAGCAAGACTAATTCCTTCAATGGTAAGAGCTGCAGATGAAATAGCAGTGGTTATGCTGACATTTTACCTTATCTTATTATTGGATTACTGGATTCCATTCTTTCAGTTAGGAAGGAGGTTCACTTAGAGATTTCCCAGGAATCAAAGTATAAAGAGGGTAAACTCCGAACAAGGCAGCAGGTATAAAAGACTCGGCTGGACAAGGGGATCTACTTTCATTACCTGGGAAATATTAGGAGGTACGCTACCGTCCTGCCTTACTTATGATCTTGCCTTGAATCTTCCAGTTAGTGGACTGGTCTATTACTATAGTATACTGCTTACCAGTTATGCCGAAGAGAAGAAAATGAAGGATTGATCCTATTCACTTCTAATCATGCAGTTTTCTTCCAATGATAAGGCTTTAGGGTAGTGGAAGTGGTCTTCCACTTGAGTTCCCTTTTTAGTTGGAGTTCTAACAGTAGGAGCACCAAGGTAACCCCTTGCAGCAATTGAGATATATCTAGTGAAAATGCCATTTTCCAGCTATCCGGTTTAAGTCTTTCATTCTGCCAGCAAGCTGGTGCTTGCAGCCTGTGGGTTAGACTTCCCTAAAGCGAGTAGGAGTTTACTCACATGCAGTTGGAAAGTTTTAAAGAAAAGCAGGAGTCTTCATTTCAAATGGGATTTGATAGATCTTTGAAATTGGAAAAAGATGCTTAGTCCACTCTCTTTTTGATCCAGTTACAGTTGGAGTAGTAAGCTCATTTAGTTCCCCCTCTTTCTCTCTTTCCTGCAGTTTGACTTTTATTTGTCTTTCCTGTCAATCTCGGTGAGCCAGTATTAGTAGTTGGCCTAATAGGAGGAAGGCCATATAATAGTTTCTAGTCTTACTTCCATAGAGTGGTAGAAAGCAAAATTGGGAGAAATTTGACATCCTGTCTTATCTTATATCGATTTTGCTCTTTTTGTATTTCTGTGCCATCTTTAGGTGATCGAAGACTTTATCTAAGAGGTGTATTTCCCTTGATAGTCGGGTATATTATATATGATAGATGCGAGTGGGCCAGGAGAGTGAATAGGTATCAGGACAGGTCACTTTTTTTAGAGTCCTAAAGAGGCTACCTAAACAATCGTTGAAAAGCTTAAGAGAGGTTAGGAAGGACAAATCAAATAGAAGGTTGGTTTGTAGATCAGTATGAGTATGAACTTCAGTGTGAAATGGTCGGGTTCACTCCTTCTAGAGGATGAGATTCGTGTATTGATTTCTTGTCTTAGCTTCTATATCCCTCACTCGATAGATCGTCATTTGTTAGAATGAATTTTTTATTTCTCTAAACGAGCTACATGACTCAGGTAGCTTGTCTCCAAAACCTTCACTTCCCATATAGAGCTTAGAAACTTGGTCTTTTTCATTAAAAAAGAAAGATTTTAGCAATCCTCATCAAGGAAGGGGTCTCATCATACATCCGATTCATGAACAGAGGATTCATAAATAGACAGGCTTGACATTCCTTAGAAAGCGGAAAAAAAGGATTTGCAAGATCAAGAAAAGTCGAATAGCGAATAGAATGACCTAAGAGCAAAAGTCTTGGAAGAGTGAGCGCAGGGAAGGATATTTCTTTTAATAAAGAAGTCAATTTCAAACTCACTTCACTCCTCTCGTTTATACTATTTCTTTTAGTGAGGGAGGACCATATATGTATATTCCATCTTAAATGGGGTACTTTACTAGTAGTGCATGGTGGTAGATAGATACTAAATATGAATCTTTGATGTTTAATTTTGATAAAAGGAATATGTTAGCTCAGGGATAGCAATGCGAGAATTATAGAGGTAAATTGGTAGATTGGATGAGGCATGTGGAAGGGGTAAGGTTGATGTCTTAGGGAAAGCAATAGTGGAAAAATTATGACTTATAGGCCAGAGGTTCAGGTGTAGCTAGTGGATTGGGGGTCTAATCAATAGATAAGTTAAAGTACAGGGTTTTTATGACTATGCTAGACGTGGCTCTAGGTAGCGTTTGGATGAATAAGGTTTTGGGTATAGGAATACCAAGTATCCCTTGTGTACATTCTTGGTGATACCTATTAGAGCAGAGTATTGTGCTTATAGGTGGAATGGGATAAAGGTTGGTGGTTATTATAAAATTTTCCCTTTAGTGGTGGAGTTTAAGGGGAGGTCGGGTTACTTATTCTAGTGAATCTCTTCTACCTCGGTTAAGGGAGTACTCTACTAGTATTGCATGTGTTCTATTAGAACATAGGCCTAAGGTTCGCATTCTGCATTCTCCTTGTTTTCTAGATATGAGTCTTGATCTTATGTTATGTTATCTATGGTATATGTTGTTGTGTTTCTTTTGGTGTCCAGTTCTAAGGACTCCTTTTATGGTATGGTTTGGTCGGGATGATTCTTCATTATGACCTAGGTGATTGATATGAAGTACTTAGTGCCTATAGTGTTGTATCTTGTTTCAAGGATCTTTCCTTAGGTGGAATGGATAAATCTTATAATTTTGTTCCTTAATGACTCTTCTTGTGTTAGGATGGTAGTGTCTTAGGAAGTATGGTGAGGTTTTAAAATAAGGAATGTAGGAGTCCCTAAGTGGGGGAGAGTCTGGGGTGACTACTAGAACTATGGTTTGGAAGGTAAGGTAAAGTTGTGGTCATAAGAAATGGTTGGGGAGGGGGGTAATAGTTGGTGGAAACCTTTGTGAAATTATAAAGGGTGCTAGATCTTTGAAAGGATAGATCATACTGTAGGTACATAAGCAATAGGCTTGAATATTGTGATTGGTAGATATACCAATAGTTGTGTTGGGTACTTAAGAAGTTTGGTGAGGTATGATTTTAGAAATGGTTTTCATATAATAATAAGTGATGGAACCAAAGTAGTGTTTTGGGATAGATGTAAGGAGTAGAGCCCGGTGGCCTAAGTTATGGCCTAAGTTAACTTTTTTTTCTTTGGATAGGTTTGAAAATGGAAGTGGTGGTGTATATTATACTCAAGCTCTCATAGTGATGTGTCTTAGGGAAATTGTAAATTGAATTGGACTTGCTCCCTATCATGAGTCCATTCATCTGGTATTCCATGTGGTTATGTAGAGGTGAGGTGTGAATGGTCCTTCGTTGGTTGGTTTCTTTGGTTGTTATTGGCATTTTAGATTCTTTGTTCCTTGAGGAGGTCCTGGTGAGGATCTTGGAGCAGTAAGTTTGCCGGTTGCGAATAAAAGGTGTGGCTTTGGTAAAGGTTCCATAGGGAAACCAAAAGTTCGAGAAAACCATTTGGGATAAGGAAGGGGACATGGAGTCCAAGGGTCCGCGTTGATTCTTCATTTCAGAAATTCATGTGAAGGGCATGTGATCTTCAAAATATCTTTGTTTTTATTACTTGGTTAAGGGTAAGGAATGGTTTCTCTTGTATCTTTGTTTTCTAACTTAGTCAGAGGTTGGGATGGAGGTGTTAGAATGTATATCGTGCTTAGGGTATGTGATGATCTTCTCATCTTGTTGTGTGTCCCTTTTTTCTAATTTGGTTGGAAGGAGAGTTTGATGTGTATTAATGCATCATCTCGTGCTTGTTCATATCCTTAACAATTATTCAAGGACGAATAATCCTAGTAAGGGAGACTATAACAACCCAGGATTGGGACCCTTGCAAATATTCTTAGGTTTTGGACTTTTTGGACTTAGTACAACTCAAGGGTACCATTCATACCATTGGATACAGGTTAGAAGATGGATTGATGGCTCACTCATATGTTGGGCAGTAAGGTTGGCTTGGTTACTGTCCAAGATACAAGTCACCACCCTAAGAGTCGTATGGTGGGATACGAGGGGTACAATGGTAAGTCGTATGAAGCTTATTGAGTTGCCTAGTTGAAACTGTCTAAGGTACAGGTATGGTTATGATTTGGGGTACCAATCATACCCTAAGGTACGAGTTGGGTTGGTTTAGTCGTATTAGGACCAGTGTGGAGGGTCTTGGTGAGTTCTAGGGTATGAGTTAGGGTACCACTCATACCCTATGATACGGTTTGCATGGTTAGGCCGTACCCTCCTGGGGATGGATTTTCAACTTTTAAGTTGGGGACCTTTTGGACATTTCCCACCTCAAAGCCCTTATGTCCCCATGTTATATAACCCTTTATGGCCTCTTATAACACTTGTTAAAGAATGGAAATACTCCAAATACTTCCTTAAACTCTCTCTTGAAGATTGGAGGCTAGGATTTCTACAAGTGTTCTTTAAAGGGATCAAGATTCAAGTTACTCTTCGAAATACTCTTGTACAAGTCATGTTCGTATTCCCTGATTGTTATTTCCAACTAAAGGCATGACTTAATGTGTTTTAAACATTGATTTGTGAAATCATAAATAGTGGTTTTGAAATAATGTTGAGTGTCTTGATGCATGTTGTTTGGTATTGGTTTAAACTATGTTTTTACGTGTTTTTGGTAATGGTTTTCACATATAGGTGCTTATTGGTTATTGCTTAACAAATAGTTCATGAGTAACCCTAATTATAAAGGTTTATTCTTTGGCTTTTGTTTTGGTAAAGGTATGCCCTCAACATGTTTGATAAAATGCCTCAAAGAATGTTTTCACTCTATTGTTGACCTTTCATTGGAACTATTGCATGGTATGGTTTGGTAATGTAACCCTAAATGGATTTGGATGATTTTGCATTGTTTAAATAGTTTGAATGGTATAAATGCTTTAAATGGTTGGAACAGTCTAACATGGTTTAAAAGGTGTGAATTGTTGGAATGTTTAAATAAAATGGTTTTGGTGGTAATGGTTTGGTTAATTAAATATCCTTGTTCGATACAAAGGAATCACCCAAATAAACAAGGCAATTGAACAACTTGTGGGGTATATAGGATTCCCCTAATCCAATCTAATAATGGCTCACTTGTGGGGTACATGGGACTCCCCCAAGTTAACTTGATTTATGGGTACATGGGAATCCCTTGATCTCTAAAAGGTTTGTCTTAGGACATACTTGCAAGTTATAGTCAGTATGATGATACCACTATGTGTAGCCTCAAATAATAATAATGGTTTGGTTGGTTGGAAATGGTTTTAATTGGGAAATAAAGGCAGGGTATGATAGCTAACTATGAAGGTGGGAGTCAAATAGATGAAAACTTGAAACGCTTGTTTGCCGACTTGAGGGGTAGGTCATGGTGACCTTATATGATACTATGAGGTACATGAGAATCCTCTAAGTATACTGTACATATGTATCATGGAGGTGAAGGGTACTTGGGAATCCCTTACTCTTATGGTATCTCCGATTCGTGCAGCTACACGCATCGAGGCCCATTTAGGGGGTTACACTGGACCATATAGCCTGTGGGTAGTTGAGTAAGGTTAAGCTACACATACCCAGGTTAATGGTTTCAAATGTATGTTAAAACCAATTTCCTTTCCCGACATGGTTATATATATACGTATGGTCTGTATGCATATGGTTGGTTTACTTGGTTTCACTGAATGTCATTATTTTATCCTTATCCTGAGTGCATGCTAGAGTTCACCCTCTAACCTATTTTCGAGCGGCTGTATCCCCACGCAATGTAGGAATCTATTATTCTACTTCTTCTTATTAGTGATCGGATTTGGTATCAGCTATTGGATTGAAGTGGTGAGATTCCATAGTTCAGAAGGTATCTATTTTATGTCATGGATTACTTTATGTACTTTTGTCTTTCATTGACTTAGTTTATAGTTATATCGGTGGCATGTCCCGACTAGATTCTCTTCGATTTGGTTTAAAGGCTTTTTATGGACAACTGTGGACTTGGGTATGGTATGGATGGATTATGTCATATATACAAAAATACATTAACTTATTGTCTTAGTTTTGGTTTATGTTTTAGGTTTGTTCTGATTGGTTGGTTATTGGGTGGATTGACTAGGTTGGGTTGGCCTTGTATATAGGTTTATCCCAAAGTCACTACATGGATAAACTCGCTATTTTGTTATATGGTGGGAATTTTCTCAACTTAGGGCATACGTTGCTTGGTTGGATTGGGTATCAGAGGTGGACTCCAATCTTTGTTGAGATTGAGATCGCTCATTATGACAAGGCCCTGGTTTGGGTTATGTTAATTTTTTATCGATGATATGTGCCTATGTCTATTCTTTGCCGAGATAGAGTTTTGGATTGTTTAGTTCCGGCTTGAATTTCATTTCCTCGAGTTGCTAGAGTTCTTTCCCTTACTGGTGTGCATTGCAGCCTTGGGGAGTTTTGAGTATGTTTTGATAGTTCATGCCAGCTAGCGATTATGGAGTGGGTTATTTGCATTTTTAGTCAGTGATTTAGCCTTTGGCATAGTTTCAGTTCTGTGACTACATTTCGTGCCCTCTATCTAATATGGAGTTAGTTGTTGTGTTTTAAGTTGATGGTATATCTCTGTGGTGAAATTGATCTTCAGCTAAGTTTCAATTTTTGATTGGTATGATGAAACTTGGATGTGTCAAATTTAGATACTAAGGTCGGTTTGAGTAGTTGACATTGGTATAGCCTTATTGGCTTAGTTTCTAATTTGGTGCCTTGATATTGCCATTTGGAAGTTATGATTAATTTGGAGTATAGATGCCTACCTGTCTTCAGGTTTAGTTTTGGCAGTTGAGATCGAGCGATTCAGCCTTGGTGTTTAGGTTTTGGCTTAGAGTTGTGGAGGTGAGTGTGACCTTCATTTGCAGGTTTGCCTCAGTTAGAATTTCATTTTAGGCTAGTTGGGCCTACTCCATGGTTACCTATTCGATCTTCTCAATTTTGGATATTATAGTTTCTAAGTGTTCAGATGATGGCCCATGGACCCAGTATTGGTTCTTGTAGCTTTGGCCTCTAGTTTTTAATTTTCTTTGGGAATTTTGGATGATATGCTCAGTGAGAATAACATACTTGAGTTTGATTCACTATGGCCTTTTTCTTGGTTGATGGCACATCCTAGAGCAGAATGTTCAGTGATGAGTAGTTATGCCTTGATCTTTTAGATTTCTATTTTGATTACCATTCGGACTAGCTATAGAATTAACACAGATCGTATTCCTTGATTTCTCAATTTGTGTGCCCAAATGGTGACTTATTAGTGTATTCTCATGTTACCTATATGGACTTTCAGTGGATCAGTTTTAGTTCTTCGAGTTCTATGTCATGAGATTTCGCAGGAAGGACTAAGGTGATTTTCCTCCTGGTTTGGAGTGGATAGCAGGTGTAAAATGGTAAAGGAAGGTTAGATTTGGATTTGGAGTCAATGGTATGACTCACGTCTTGGGTTATTTTTGGGTTGAATAAGCCTTTGTTGATTTGTATAGATATCGAGATGGGATCAGTATGTTGTGGTTTAGATTTACATGCATCATCTTTTTCGGCTAAATTGGAGGCCAGTTAGTGGTTAAGGTTAATTTTTGGTTATTTGGAAGTGAAGTGAGAGTGCTGGTTGAAAAAGGGATACCTATGGAAAAATCCCTTAAAAGTTTTCTCTCTTTGTGGAGATTATCTGGGAAGTCATGCTCGAAGCATGCGAGCCCAGTACCTTATCCCTTTGAGCTTTTAAGTTTCTTTCTATCTGTTGACTTTTGAGGACAAAAGTCCTTTCTAGTAATGTATATTGTAACAACCTTTTCGGTAATTTCTCATGTTTTCACTTATATTTGTCGTTTAAGCTACACCATAGCTGCCCCAATCCATTTATGAATTATTAGGACTGACAGTTCAGTTATCGGATAGTTCATTTAATTTTTAGAACCAATTCCCTATTTGAAAGTCTTCGATCGTTCCAAATGGCCACATGGAAAAAACTTCAGTAAAGCATTCTCGAATATGAATTCTGACTGCACCAGAACCTTTGGAATATCGAGTTTAGGCAAGGATGACATTTTGTTTGGGTCTCAATGCACTCGAGATCATTTCAATCTATTGGTCGAAAACTTTGAAATTTTGAAATATGGGTGAGTCCACATTTGGTTGAAACAAACTCGGATGGAAAATTCGACTTCACCAACGCATTCAAAACATCAAATTTAAGGTTGTTGCATAGTTCACATTTATGAAAATCGAATTTTGAATGAGTCCTAAGGCATTAGACAAAACTTGAAAAAATTCCAAGTTTCAGCTGTCATCAATCATAACAGAGGATAGGGAGATCGCGAGAGAGGGATGGTGACCGCGGCATCGCTATCATGGTCCAAGGAGTGCGATTGTGGCACCTTCTTACCTAGGAGGGGTATTTAATGAACCCTTAGTCCGTATTTTGGTCATTTTCTACTCACTTTTGGGAGCCAAAAATCCTAAATGGGTAAGATAACTCAAATTGATCATTGGGGATGACTTGGAGCTTGTTTAACATCTATTAATGCAAATATCTTCAAATTTAAGGTAAGAATCCTTCAAATTTATGCTTGACTTTCCTAGTTTTGACCCAAAATCCTAAATTCACTTAGGGCTTGATTTTAGCCCAAAGGTTGCTTGGTTTGCACCCATTTCTTGAGGGTTATGATTCTTTGTTCATTTATGAATGTTGGGTTGACCTCAGTAATATGTTTTCCGTAAGTGGGACCCACTTGGGGTTTTTGGTGTCATTTTTGGACCCGAAGCACAATGGTACAATATAGGTATTGTTATTCTCATATTGATGAGTAGATTATGATTTTGATAGTGTGATGACATTTTGGGATTGTGAAATAAAGAGGATCTTTTGGTGAATAATGCAAGGATTTGTGGTTCGACTTTGAGGTAGGCTTCCGTCTACTCTTATTCGTAGATGATGTGTGATATATACTGCATACGAATGTAAATGTTAAGTTTGATTATGGGCAGACTGACTTATCCTTAATTATTATAGTTTGGGGATTAGATGAGGGTCTTGGACCTGTAAGGTGAAATGCTTAGTACCTTTTAGAATCCTATTGCCTTCTCCCTTGATTGAACTAATTTGTAGCATGGATACAATATGAAGCTAGGTTGGTGTGAATCCAGTGGATTATAAGATGCGGGAAGTCCGATTGAGATGGTTTGGACACGTGATGAGGAGGGGCATGGATGCCCCGGTTCATAGGTGTGAGAGGATAGCGCTGGATGGTTTTAGGAGGGGTAGGGATAGGCCGAAGAAGTACTGGGGTGAGGTGATTACGTGGGACATGGAGCAGTTACAGCTCACCGAGGACATGACCCTAGATAGGAAGATCTGGAGGACGCGAATTAGGGCAGAAGGCTAGGGCCAGTTTGTGTCGCTAGTGTAGGGAATTACTTGGTGGGGGTATTATTCTTGTTATGATATCTTGTTCCATGTTGTATTACGAATCCGTGTGCTTTTCTCTGTTTTTTATTACTTGTGGGTGCCGTATTTATGTTATGAAATCTTGTTCTGTGCTTTACTATGTATTTGTGTGGTATCTCGTGTCTTGAGCCGGGGGTCTATCGGAAACAACCTTTCTACTTCTTCAGAGGTAGAGGTATGGACTGCGTACATCTTACCCTCCCCCCAGACCCCACTAGGTGGGAATACACTGGGTTTGTTGTTGTTGTTGATATGATCCTAGTTAGAATATGATATTATGACTATTCTTCCTAGTTAAGGGTTAAAGCCCACTTTTCATCTTAAAAGTAGATTTCTTTACAATAATAACTGCCTACCTAAATAGATAATTTACATACATAACAATGGCTAATAATGATGTTTTAAAGAATTGACCAAGATCAATTCTGGTCCATAATTTGATACTACTATTTACTACGGTTGTGTGATTGATAACGCTCAAACTACAGCTCTCGTAAGAGTGTAAGCGGTCGTTGTCAAATATAGAACCCAACTGGGTTGGGTGTCGAATCCCACAGAGAATACTTGATCACTAAGTAAGCAAAGATTAATAGACTTTTGGTGAAAGTTTCGTAAAAGGGGGGATTGTAACGTGCAATAACGTAACAAAGTGAAAACGAAAAATAGCAAAGTAAAAAAAAAGAATGTTTAGTAAGATGTTTAACCAATGAGAATTGAGAGTTGGGGTTATGTCCACCTTATGAGTTATACGTCTCTATTGGCTATGAGTTATGCGGAATTCAGACATGCATGTGCTTATAGAGAATTGTATTCTATGGTAAATCCAGGCGTCTTTCGACCATCAAGGATTATTTTACTTTAACTCTTTCGAGCTTAAAGCGTATCTAACGGTACAAATTCTCCAAGAGGTTAATCCAGTTACGGCACTAACTTTTTAACAGGGGTTGGTGCCCTATTACCTTGACATTATCTCTTTTCTAGACATATAACTTTTCTTTCGAACAAGTTAATGCTATACTGGCGTATTCTATGTGTTTGCAACCACAAGAATTTGAATTAAGATGAAGAGAGTAATGATATAAGCAGCACACGTGTCACGAATTCACAAACTCATAGCAATAGATAGTATCTCATAAGGCTTCCATAACCCCAACGGAGAAGTTTAGCTATGCATGAGTGCAACGGAAAACACAATAGACATTATCATCATAAAAATCTCACGTGAATTCCTTGCAAATAGCTTTTCTCTTGTTGTAAAAATTAAAAGTCGAATATATGAAAAATAATGTCAACAATGAATTAATAAAGAAAAAGGGGAAGGATAGAATAGGGATGAGGGTGGTGGAGAATTGTTTTGATGGATGGAAGGATGGTGGATGGATGGGAATTATAAAAATCTCCAGCAAAATAGGGTATTTATAACACCCATATCCTATTCCTACTAAGCTACTGCATTACTTATCCTAGTCCTACTAGGTTACTGCATCATTATCCTAATCCTACTAAGTTACTGCTGATCCCCAAAGTCTTTAGAAATGCTGTTTTTGCCCGGGACAGGTTTTCCATGCGTCACTTTTAGTCCCTAGGCGTCCAAGCTCTCCTTTCCTTCTTTCGTGAAGCTTCCTTGGGCGTCAAGTTATCCATAAAATGCTGAAATCTTCATCATTTATACCTGAAAACTTGCTAATCACGTTTGTTAGCTCACTTACAGGAAAAAGAACTAAAAGTGCATAAATTATATATTTTGTCCTCAAAACTTAGCTAAAATATGGGTAAATTATAGTACTTTAGGCGTGTAAATACGCCTATCATCAACACCCCACACTTAAAGCTTTGTTCGTCCTCGAACCAAATATCATGTCCATCTAAACTTCTACTTAGGGTTTCACAGTAACAACACAAAATATTCATCAAGACAGGCACGACAATCATTAACAAAGAGTAGTTTTCTGATCACTACTAGAAACAATTTAACCTCTAACATAGACTCGTGATGATAGTTAATTCGTATCCAAAAGTTAAGGCACAAAGAATCATACAAGACTATCCAAAACTCATCAACCATGTGTGTCTCACGCAATATATCACCCATAATCACTCACAAGTCTTGTATTTTTCGAGACATGGGTATAAGATTTTCCTTGCTCTCACTCTCACGAAGAGTTCATATGTTGAAACTGATGACCATAGGCTTTCCCTTAGTGTAATGCTCTACTAATATCAGAATGCTAAGCTTAGGATCAAATAGGTCTTTTACAGGTTGTAATGTAGGCTAAGGGACGTGTAGGACTATTTTGGCCAGAAATAGTGACTATGTTCCTAAGCGCTTTAATACATCACATTATGCCATTAACACTCTCTTTTAATCAACCCTGCTACCTTTCTTTCATCTATCACCCCTTTTCACCTATTTTGCCATTCAAGCATAACTATCTTTTTATTTAATCATAAACTTAATTTATCATTTTGTTTTTCTATTTCTTTTTCTTTTCTTTTATTTTTTTTATTTTTTTTATAACACACCTCTATGATAGCCACTCTTTTTCATAACAAATTCAAGTACCAATACACTCTAAGGCATCACTCTCACCCAATTTCCTCTTATTTTGTCACATGACTTCACAACTTAAAGAACTTAGGAATTTGGATCAAATTATGGTCTTGAAAAAAATGGATTAGGCTTACATATGAGGCTGTCAAAGAAAATGGCTTAAAGGCTCAAAGGGGTTGACTAGGATAATGTCCACGGGTAGGTAAAACGAAGGTAAACAAGTATCGGTTGCCAAAGAAATGCCTAAATATCTCCTAAACTCATACTCTTTATTTCGTTTTACACACACACCAGGCAAGTTCTAGCATCAGTCACAAACACAGAATATACTATCAGCTCACACACACAAGGCACATGGTCAACTTTATGGGAGTATTATAGACTCTTGACCCTAACAGATAAATGAATTAAACCACACAATTATCACACAGTGAGTCACATTTAGAGCCTAAATGTCTTAATAGTAATGATTCTAGCACAAACTCTTGTCATAACACCATGCCGCCTATCAGAACAATTTCATGCATCAAAATCTAATAAATTTAAAATTTAAACTAACTAATTACGACTAATTAAAACAAACAAGAACTAGAATAAATGCAAATGCAGACAAAGAAGTATAGCATACAAATACCAGCACCCCACACTTAGACGGGACACACTGCCCTCAGTGGAAAATAAATAAGAAGAACCTGGTTAGTCGGACTCCTCCTCTATGTCTGGGGTCATACCCCCTGCGTCGGAATCATCATCAGAGTCGTCATCCTCAGAAGTTCCTCATAAGTACCCCACTTGATTCCAAGAGTGCGTCGAGGTATTTGCAGTGAGGAGGATTCAACTTGCTCTTTTCTTCCCCTTTTCTGGCCTTTCTGTGAGGTGGTTGCTTTGTCTTTTCCTTGGCGTGCTTTTGGTGCCATTGTACCTGAGATTAAAATGATAGTCATGTTAGCTTCATCTCGGTAGATACAGTCGACAAACAAACAGTAGTGGCACCACCCCACACTTAATTTGTTGGCACAAACTAATTAAGTGAACATTGTCGATTACTCAGACTTCATCGATATATGTTTAGGCATTATGTTCCAACAATATGTTCATCACAGTCATACTTTCATGTTGTCTTAACTATCCTTTCCAACTCTATTTCATGTAATCTTGATCATACTTTCATGTTTGGATTAATGCACTTTTTGAACAAGACTACTTCATAGAGATCGTATCAAGTTATGGCATAGAAATAATCACAACATCTCATGCTTGTATTCAATCATGATCTTTATCTCGATGAACGAGCCATTCAAACATTAAAGAATTCAATTTTGAAGATTATGCAATTAACTTTCACCATGTCGACTCCGCAAAAGTATAAGAGTGTATAACAATCAAATACAAGTCGGAACAAAATCAAGAACACCCACACGTATTCTTTCACTCAATGAGATGTATCACAACAACTCAACCACATTCAAATCACCAATACTACTTCAAGATTTAACAATTCATTATAGGCGTAGTAGTGTAGTACTTACGGAATATAAAAGAAGAACAAAGAAGTACTTACTTGGTTGATGGCCTCGGAAGATGTTCTTGCAAAGTAAAAGAGCAAAAGGAAAATTTTTGAGAGATTTTGGAGAGGTGGGCTGCACCTAGGTTGAAGTTGCAATGCATTTTTGTTCTAAGACTAAGGTTCTATTTATAGTACAAGCTTGGGTCGGGTTTTGACCCATTTGGAATCGGATTTGGAGACCAAAAGTGACCATAGGCGGCGCCTTTTGCTTTGCCTATGCTTGGCATAGGCGGCGCCTTTTGCAAAGTATTGTTGAGCATAGGCGACGCCTATGCCATGGCACATGATATTCAGAGACAAAATGCTTTTGCATAGGCGACGCCTATGCTATGGCACACTTAGGCATGGGCGGCGCCTATGCTATGGCACACTAGATTCCGAGAGCTTAGGCCATCGTATAGGCCTTGCCTTGTTCGTGGCCTAGATTTACATAGGCCTTGCCTTGTTCTTTGCCTATATTTTCATAGGCAATGCCCAACCCATAGCCTTTTGCTTCTTCAATCCTAACTTACCACCTTGAACATGCAATTCTTCCAAATCAAGATTTAAACTCAATCTCCTCCTTTACACCTCTTGCACCTACACTTACTAAAAAAAATGATTAGAATGATGGGTTGTCTCCCATCACGCACCTTAGTTTTGGTCGTGGCTCGACAAAATCTTAAGAAAACAAAACAATTAAAAATGATGGGTTGCCTCCCACCAAGCGCTTGATTTATTGTCGCGGCATGACATAGCTATCTCGATTACTTAGACTTCATCAAGATAGATGGGGCATCGTTTTCTGAATGGATTCAGACGACGCTGATGCTTACTTGTAGGCATGCAATCTTCTTCGATATGACTCTTGTGCATACATATCCCAGGAGGGATACCAATTATATCATCAATAGTCCAACCCATAGCTCTCTTGTATCTCTTCAGAGCAGAGATGAGAGCCTCTACGTGCTGTTCACTTAAATCATCCTTCACACTCACCGGAAGTGTATTTCTACTTCCCAAGCATGCATACCTTAGATAATTGGGGAGCTCTTTCAATTCTAGCACTGGGGGATCTTCAATGGAAGTCTTCGCTGTTGGTGACGGTTGATTCTTAAGATCAAGGTCCGGCTGTTTAGGAGTATGAGAATAGGACCCTATTTCTGTTAGATCACACATGGTTTCTTCATAATCTTTATCATCCTTATGCTCAACATTCAACAGCGCAGCAGACAATGGCTCAACAGTAAGTTGTTTCTCTACAGATAATGCTTTCTTATCCTCATAATGAACATCAGCTACAGAGAACACATTCATATCGCTGGGCTGCTTCATTGTTTTGCATATATCAAAGCGGACCACTTCGTCATTCAACCGAAATAAAAGCTCATTAGCTCTCATGTCAATAAGCACACTTCCTGTTGCAAGGAAAGGACGTCCCAAGATTATGGGAACTTCAGAATCTACCTCGTAATCTAAAATGACAAAGTCTGCAGGAAAGATGAAGGTGGAAACCTTTACTAACACCTCATTCAAGATACCCACAGGTTATTTTACCGACCTATCAGCTATCACAAGTTGCATATTGGTTGGTGTAGGGTCACCTAACCCCAACTTCCTATAGACGGATAGTGGCATCAAATTGATGCTAGCACCCAGATCGCACAATGCCTTGGCAAAATCCAACGATCCAATCTTGCAAGGGATAGTGAAAGCACCGGGGTCAGCCTTCTTCTGAACTAGTGATCTGGTAGCGATTGCACTGCAATGATGAACAGTATCCGTCAACTCATAACTTGCTGCCCGCTTCTTTGTCAAAAGATCCTTCATGAATTTAGCATACCCAGGCATCTGTTCTAGCGCCTCCACCAACGGAACATTAATAGTCAGCTGCTTCAACATGGTCATGAGTTTACTGAACCTGGTGTCATCAGCCTTCTTCTTCAGTCTCTGAGGAAAAGGTGGTGGTGGAAGGGGAATAGTTTTCTCCACCACTTCCTTTTTATCTTGCTTCTGATTATCACTCTTTTCAGGCTGGTGACGTCTAGGTGTAACATCATGAGCACTCACTTCAGCTTCTACGACATCTTCAAACTCTGCTTCATCAATATTCTCTGCTCTATCATCAACTACCTGCTTGCCTTTGGATGGATTT
Source organism: Capsicum pubescens (assembly GCA_030864215.1). Classification (NCBI taxonomy): domain Eukaryota; kingdom Viridiplantae; phylum Streptophyta; class Magnoliopsida; order Solanales; family Solanaceae; genus Capsicum; species Capsicum pubescens. The sequence continues at coordinate 215,131,586 of CM061548.1, forward strand.
TCCAACACTTTACCACTCCGGGTAGTAATAGCCATACACGGTCCATCATTCCTTGGGTTTTGCACAGTGTCGCTAGGTAAGGTGCCAGCCTTTCTTTGATTGAATGCCGCTGAAAGTTGACTTAATTGCTGCTCTAGTTGCTTTATTGCAGTAGAATGCGAGTCAACCAATTGCTTCATTGAGGACAAATCATTTATTACCTCCGTTACTCCCGCGCTGGTTGCTTCCACTCCTTTCAACAGTTTAGCCATCATCTCTTCCATATTTCCCGACCCAGATGCAGTGGTGTCACGTCTTCCTGGGGGAACATATAAACCACTATTGTCATTCTTGTTCTTCCAAATACCTTGGTCCTTGTTTCCAGATTTCTCATAGTAGTTCCGACCTTGGTTTCCTTGGGCATTGCCTCGGAAACCCACCTGATTATTCAAGTAGTTTGCTTCTTCCTCATAGTCGGATTCATCTCTTCCCTGTGATACAACGGCCTTAACCTTTTCGGTCTTCCCTGATAATAAGTGCTTGGTAAGAAGATACATCTGTGTTTTCATGTGGGCCATATCTTGGTCACGTTCCTCTTGTCTTCGCCTCTGCTCTGCAGTCATGCCAATAGATATAGTAGATCTTTCTACCTCAGAATCCTTGGTATGCCAAGCTCTGCTCTGCTTTGTTATACGATCTAGCATATCACTTGCCTCAATAAAATTAAGGTCCATGAATGATCCTCCAGCCGCATTATCCACCACTAGCTTAGTCACTGAGTTCAAAGCCCTGTATAATATCTCCATCAAGTGGACATTGGTCATATGATGGTTTGGGCACTGCATAAGCTTCTTCTTGAATCTCTCCCATGTTTCGTGGAGAGCTTTAGTTGGAAGCTGTCGGAAGTTGCTGATCTCATCTCTCAACTGTGCTCTCTTGGATGGCGGAAAGAATCTTTCTAGGAAAGCGTCTTTCAATTGCCTCCAATTGGTGATAAAATCAGGAGTCAGCCCATTCAACCATAGAGTTGCCTCCCCAGATAGAGACAATGGAAATAAGCGCAGCCGAATTGCATTCTGTCCAACTCCTGGATTGTCGAATGACTTGCATATAGAGATGAAGTTGATCAGGTGCATATTTGGATCATCGCCTGCGAGTCCACCAAATAAACCTTTGAGCTGCAATAGCTGAATCATAGTGCTAGTGATATTGAACTTTGCTCCAGGTGCCAAGGACGGAGGAATAATAGCTCCTGTAGCACCAGCTCCATCCAGATCGTCATCATCATCATCAAAAGAAGCCTGCACAGCTCGGCGGTCAGGTCTCATTCTAGCTTGACGATCTCTCCTATGCATAGGTGCCTCCACCTCATCAGTACGCCTAGGATTTAGTAGCTCCTCATCACCCAGGTCCTCATCATCAGGATTTGTTGCCCGACCTGGGTTATCAATATTCTGTTGATGCACTTGAGCAGCTGCCAGTGCAGCTAGTCTAGCCTGCTCCTGTTGAGACGCCCTTCTGTCAATGTCACGTTGTGCATCCATCCTGCCAATAGAACCTGAATAGAACAAAAACAACAGCTAAAAGTAAAATCTGAGAACTTTTGACCAAAGGGTCTAGTAACTATCACAAACTTAGTTGACAACTGTATTCCCCGGCAACAACGCCAATTTTTGATAACGCTCAAACAACAGCTCTCGTAAGAGTGTAAGCGGTCTTTGTCAAATATAGAACCCAACTGGGTTGGGTGTCGAATCCCACAGAGAATACTTGGTCACTATGTAAGTAAAGATTAATAGACTTTTGGTGAAAGTTTCGTAAAAGGGGGGATTGTAACGTGCAATAATGTAACAAAGTGAAAACGAAAAATAGCAAAGTAAAAAGAAAGAATGTTTAGTAAGATGTTTAACCAATGAGAATTGAGAGTTGGGGTTATGTCCACCTTATGAGTTATACGTCTCTATTGGCTATGAGTTATGCGGAATTCAGACATGCATGTGCTTATAGAGAATTGTATTCTATGGTAAATCCAGGCGTCTTTCGACCATCAAGGATTATTTTACTTTAACTCTTTCGAGCTTAAAGCGTATCTAACGGTACAAATTCTCCAAGAGGTTAATCCAGTTACGGCACTAACTTTTTAACAGGGGTTGGTGCCCTTTTACCTTGACATTATCTCTTTTCCAGACATATAACTTTTCTTTCGAACAAGTTAATGCTATACTGGCGTATTCTATGTGTTTGCAACCATAAGAATTTGAATTAAGATTAAGAGAGTAATGATATAAGCAGCACACGTGTCACGAATTCACAAACTCATAGCAATAGATAGTATCTCATAAGGCTTCCATAACCCCAACGAAGAATTTAGCTACGCATGAGTGCAACGAAAAACACAATAGACATTATCATCATAAAAATCTCACGTGAATTCCTTGCAAATAGCTTTTCTCTTGTTGTAAAAATTAAAAGTCGAATATATGAAAAATAATGTCAACAATGAATTAATAAAGAAAAAGGGGAAGGATAGAATAGGGATGAGGGTGGTGGAGAATTGTTTTGATGGATGGATGGATGGTGGATGGATGGAAATTATAAAAATCTCCAGCAAAATAGGGTATTTATAACACCCATATCCTATTCCTACTAAGCTACTGCATTACTTATCCTAGTCCTACTAGGTTACTGCATCATTATCCTAATCCTACTAAGTTACTGCCGATCCTCAAAGTCTTTAGAAATGCTGTTTTTGCCCGGGACAGGTTTTCCATGCATCACTTTTAGTCCCTAGGCGTCCAAGCTCTCCTTTCCTTCTTTCGTGAATCTTCCTTGGGCGTCAAGTTATCCATAAAATGCTGAAATCTTCATCATTTATACCTGAAAACTTGCTAATCACGTTTGTTAGCTCACTTACAGGAAAAAGGACTAAAAGTGCATGAATTATATATTTTGTCCTCAAAACTTAGCTAAAATATGGGTAAATTATAGTACTTTAGGCGTGTAAGTACGCCTATCATCAGTGATGTTTTGACCCTTTTGACATTTTATAATGATTTAGTCCCGAAGATCACTTTGGGCAATGGATTTACGAACTTACACTCGTTTAGCCACAACTTGAGTCCGTGCACCTATTATTTATATGCTTATGGATAATGTGATTTTGATGATGAATGATGAATTATGGACATGTACTCAACCTTAGATTTTTTTTAAGCTTATTTACCGTAGCCCTCGTGGGGCTTGTTCTTTACTTTAGCCCTCGAGGGGTTTGGACTTTACATTAGCCCTCGTGGGGCTCACTCTCTATTATTGACATTGATTTGGTATAATGGTAACATGATGATGCTCGGCAAGGCCAAAGGATATTATTATGAGGTGATGATACCCGACAAGGCCGGAGGATGTTATGATGATGATATTGATACTCGGCAAGGCCGAAGAATGATTATGACGAGTATGATGATGATAATGATGGTTATGATGATAGTGTTGGTTATGGTATTTCAAATTCTGTTGCATTCATACTTGCATGTGCATCGCCTATCACCAATATGTGCCTATGTCAATTAGCTGGTATGGGATGACTGCATAAATATGGGTGATCACTATGCCTTGTGTGATTTTATGTTGATTAGACCTTCTAAGCCTGGGGCAGTGGGGGTTCTCATAGGCTCGGTTTGGTAGTTGGATCTCCGTAATATCCGGTTACTCGTGTTGTTATTGACATTGTTAATATCATTGTTATGATCATTGTTATGGCTAGTTTGTGACAGATTGGTCATTAATTCGGTTTCGAGACTTGAGGTATGATTCTAACTTGTTTATCTTATGATTATATTTTTATGCATGACTGTTTGATGACTAGGTATATGAATCAGAACATTGAGTATTCTAGCACTATCTCCTACTATGATTATGGGGTCTTAAATATCTAGTTTGATGATCTAGGATGTACTTCGAGTAGACCTCGGTTTTATACTTATGTATATATACATAGTTATATGTAGCTATGGTGTTACCGCATATCCCTTCCTTTCATTGATTCAAATTGTGTATTCATTCCTTGGCCTTGTATACTTATATATATGCCTTTTTTCAACCTTTACTTTGTATATTAACTAGTGATATATGGTATAGTGTTGGGATTTTTGAGTATGGCTGGAATAAGATAGTTCATCCTTGATATCTTTTTAGCCTTATTATGTTGGTCTCTTGGATATGTATAGGATAGATTATCCTTATTATCTCAATGGCTTATTATATGATTACTGGACTCTTGGGTGTAGTTTTCGTTCTATTTATATGTTATGTATATCTGTTTTATCCTTGGAGCTCAGTTTGTAGTTTCCTACTAAGTACATTCATTTGGTACTCATACTACACTTCTGTAGCCTGCAAATCATAGTATGGGTTATCGTTGTTGATGTGCGCATCGCGTGGAGCATCCATAGTTTGTAAACTTAGAGTGAGCTACCGACATTCAAAGTATTACCTATCTCTCTCTTATTTATTAGACTAGTCTCTATGTTGTAGTTGGAGATAAGTTGTATTAGTGTAATTTATTTCATATATTCCATTTTTGTATCCATATTATATTATTAGAAGCTCTTATACTGATACCACCAGGTTTCGGGATTATATTATGTAGCTGCTTCTTTGTACCGATAGTAGGCGCTATCATGATCCAATAAATTGGGTCGTGACATTAGAGACTTGAAATGGGAATGAATTCATGTGACATGCTTCAACAACTTTAGCTCAAAAAATAGCCTATATGTTTGCACTATTGCTAGACCTGCACCTGGACTGCTCAAGCAGTTCTAGCACTGGTTAGATCAGTTTGTTCCCAGTTGTTTTGTGATCTCCTGTGTTCAAGATGTACTTGGATTTTGCCTGGAATGCTCTAACATGTCCAACACAGTTCCAGGCAGTATTGCTACCACCAACTACATCAAGGATGTGCCTGGGATGCACCTAGAATGTTGCAGCATGACCAACTCATTTCCAGCCAGTGAAGGCTATTTTCAACCACGTCCAAGTTGCTTTTAGCTTATACCTAGACTGCTCAAGAATGTACAGTACATGTCCAAGTTTGTACGACCAAATTTCAAGCAAGAAATTTTTATCAATATGACACGACCCGACCCCGGGCCTTGTCGTAATGGGCATTTGAAGTCCAACCAGGACGGGGTACCACCCCTGTTACCTTACCCAACCACCTATGTCCTGCCTTAGATGGGCTGAATTTCGAACATATAACAAGATAACATTATTATTCTCATTAAGACTCTGGGATAAGGTCACAACCATGATCGACCCAATGGAATCCAACCGTACCCCACCAACCGACCAACCGTACCAACCCAACCATAGACCATAAACCAATGGGAATACCACAACATAATATGAAAATCAATCCTAAAATGTAATAGGATGGAACAACCAACAATATCGTCCAATGATTCCAGTCCACCGGCTTATTCTAATGCCAAGGCCGACACCAATACCGATCAAGACCATACCAACCCCCAGAAGCACCACAAAGCCTCTATCCAAAAGAGTAAACAACTCTAGTTGGGACATGCCCCCAACCATGGCAGAAACCAATATTCAAATAAAAAGAAAAGTGTCTAAAGAAATTCCATAACATGAAATGATGCCTTCCTAAAGGATGGAAGCTCACCACTTTAGTCTAAGTGCTAATACCGAATCCACGTGCTAAACAGGAAGAGTAGAATGGACAGTTCCTACATAGCATGGGTATACAGACACCAGTAGACGGGATTAGTGAATGACCGCTAGCATGAATCTCAGGGTAAGTATAAAATAATGCCAGTCATAAAATCCAAGTAAAACCATCCATAATGCGTACAACCATACATATATAAGTTCCGGTAAAAGGGATCGGGTTTATCATGCACTTAATACCTTTACCTGGGTTGTATAACCTTGCTGTTTAACCACACCCATGGGCCATGTGGGTTAAACTCCCCCTACTGAAAGGGTCCCAGTGCGTGTAGCCACACAACTAGGAAATATCCCATGGGATGACTAGTACATCCCTCCAATATAAAATATGACACTCGCACGTGGTCATCAAGGACCCCTCATATCGGCAAACATGAGTTTCCAATTTTAGTTCCCCCGAAACCTCCACCTTTCACAACTTAGTTACATATCCCTCCATTAATGCCCAAATTAAAACCATGTCCAAACAATCTAGTTACCATTTATAAACCAAGGCTAACTATTAGTGGTATTGTCATACCAACCATACTTGCAAGATTTATCCATAGCCAAATTATTTAGGTTGAGGGGAATCTCAAGTGCCCTTACCATTTACCAAATTAAATATTGGGAGACTTCCATGTTCTTCACAAGCATAACCAATTATCCTTTAGTCTTTATAAACTATTTAAACCATTTATAGTTCCATGGATAAGATAAAAACAAGCAAGAGTTCCATTTAAAGAAGTCAATGTAATGAACATATCTTTATAAACATTTTATCAAACACCTTGGGGGCATAATATAACCAAAACCAATTCCAAAGACCATTAAACCATTACTATGCAATCCAATTGTCCAAAACCACCATTAATGCATATAAAGAATAATTAAAACCATAGGAAACCATAACCAAGTATTCAATATTAAATCCCCCAAATAATAGTTGAAAATCATAATCATGAAATACTAAAACCATGAAATCAATCATATAAGCCATGCCTTTATTTAAAATTACAATGAGGGAAGAGAATCATTCCTTATACCGAAGGATTGATGGAAAGAAATCACCACAACAAGCCCCAAAGCAATCCCTTAGTTGAAACCCTAGCTTCCTTGCCCCAAAAGCTCTTGAGAATATTATGAGATATTTTGGAATAGTTTCTAAGTGTTAATGAATGGAATAATAGGGTAAATAACCTCCTAAGTGTATTAGAAGTCGCGGGTCCTAATAAGGGTAAGTAGAAAAATATCCAGAATACCCCCACTTAAGTCCCTTAAAAACCCATCATAGGGATACGACTGACCCTTTTACGAGTCGTACCCATCCTTACGATTGGTTTCCACCAGCTGTACCCAGGCCTTAACCTTTGGATCATACATTGTCTAGTATACGACTCATACAACCAAGTCGTAACCTCAGTATATGATCTATATCCATGACTCGTACCCCTGGCAGAATAAAATATCAGGAGGATCAAACGTTGTCCACCAAATAAGTACCTAATATGACTCATACCAAAACGTTACGACTCATACCTCTAAGTCATACCTATTCCAGTGACCAAAACCATCCCTCCAACTAACACTGGTCAGTATACGACAAGACCATATTACTCATACCCTAGCATACAACTCGTACCCATGAGTCATATTGGGTTCGGAGAATGGATTTCTAGGAAATTTTCTACGGGTCAAAACCCAAGATGTTTCACAATAGTGGCTCGGGGCATAGTTTTGAGCCCCCAAACCTTCCTACACATATCCTGGCTTATGATGTCACCTTTAAACATCAAAAATAGGTTAAAATTAAAATAACTAATAGTAGAAAACATCAATAAAAAATCCTTGGGTTGCCACCCAAGTAGCTCCTTAGTTAAAGTCGCGACACGACATTATTTAATCATCATTTTGGATTCTTGAATTGAAGTGACTCAACCATATGTTCTTCGAGTCCACCAATGTGGTAATACCTCAATCCTTGTCCACTGACCACAAATTCTTTTTCTCATGATCCTTTAACTCAATTCTTTTATTTGAATACACATTCGAGACCATAAATGGCCCCGCAACTTAAAATTTTCCATGGAATGTTTCAACCTATATTTGAGATGGAACACATTATCACCCACAAAGAACTCTCGATTCAATGTCTTAACTTTATGTCACCTCTTCTTTTATGTTTTATTTGAACAATGCCTGGAAATGATGCATTTTATGTCCACTACGGGCCACCCAAAAGCACAAATGAACTTTTTCACCATCGAATTAGAAACTTCCATTTGATGAGGCGATAGATCATCCACAACAACAGTTGGAAAAGTGTTATTCTCACAAGAGTTTTATTATATGAGCCAAGACTCATGGTTAAATTAACTACTTCATCCTTTTCTTCAATCACCTCACTCCCAAGTTCAGCAATGCACCCACCAAGGGTCATCCATAAGATTCTCCTTTATGGTGTTCACCTCATCGTCAACCATATCAATCACCTAAATGGATTGTAAATCCTTAGGTTGTTTCATAGAATTACACACATTGAAAAAGACCTCTTCAGTTTTCACTTGGAACTTTCTTTCATCACATTCAACATCCACTAAGGCTCTTTTGATAGACTAGAATGTTCTACCCAAAATAATAGAGACCTCCTGATCCATCTCACAATCAAGAATAACATAGTTGGTTGGAAAGATGAACCAGTCTACTTTCACAAAAACATCACATAGCACTCCCACGGGCTTCTTCATAGAACGATCGACATTAAAATCCCCATAGGGGTTGGTGTGAGGACACCCAAACCTAACTTTTGAAATATGGCTAATGGCATCAAATTAATGTTTTCCCCAAGATCACACAATGCTTTTCTGAGCATGTGTTCTCCAATAATGCAAGGAATAGTGAATGCACCCAAATCTTCATTCTTTACCACCATTGTGCTAGACATTATGGCACTACAACAGCGCTTCTATAGTTTCAACATCCTTGAATCATTTATTTTTAACCAACTCCTTCATGAATTAGCATACCCGGGCATCTCTTGTAAAGCTTCTAACAGTGGAATATTCCCCGAGAGTTCACTAAACTTTGAAAGAAATTTCTTGAACTTGGTATCATCTTTATTCCTCTTGAGCCTTTGTCGGAATGAAGGTGGAATTTTGATTCTACACAAAAGAACAACCGGAGTTTGATCCAATTTTGGAGTATCACCATCAACTGCTTTTGGAGCTTCCTCAATTTCACCCTTTTCTTTAACTGCTTCAGCTTTTCAACAATGGACTAATTAATCTTTGGAACTGCGTCATTAAACTTGTTTAGACACTTTTTCTTTTCGTTTGCTTGTTCAGCACTCCCCTTTTCATCGAGGTCTTCATAAAAATCAACAACATCTTTGCCAAAAGTCTGACCACTCCTAGTGACAATGACCATGATGTAGCATTATTCTTAGGATTAATAATCGTGTCACTAGGTAATCCACCCTTTAGCCTTGCATTGAGATGAGTAGAGATTTGACAAATTTGAGTTTCAAGCTTCTTGATAGGGGTTGAATGAGATGTCACCATTTGATTGAGTTGTGAGAAATCACTTTTCAATTCTCTCACCATTTTATCGGTTCTTTCAACACGCACCAAGATATGAGTAAGCACATCCTCACTTTTGAACTTCTCCGGGTCGATGGGGCTTGACTCTTGATCCTTGGCCCTATTATGTGGATGTAAATATTGGTCATAATACCAACCCTTATATTTCCAATATCGGTCTCTATCACGATCTTTATCACGCCAATCTCTATCACAATTTTATTCCTTCCAACCTTGATTTCCATATTGCCTTTGATAGGTAGGGCGGGAATCCCCCATTTGGTTCGATAAGAACCAAATTTCCTCATCAAAGGACTCCATTTTCTCTTCATCATAAGCTTTAACACTCTTAGAAGCAATGGCATTAACCGCCTTTGGAGGAGCTCCCATTACATGCTTGGTTAGAAGATCAAGTTGTGTTATCACTTTATCTATGTTCTCATCTCTTTCCTCATTCTTTTTCCTTGTGTTCTTGGCTTACAAAAGATGCGAAGGTAGCTCTCACGGACACCTCGGTATCTCTTGTGTGGCACCCTCTACTTTTCTTGGTTACTTGATCCAATAAAGTTGCTGCAACACCATAAGATTGTTTGATAATAGATCCTCCTACCGCATTATCGACTACCGTCTTATCAATTGATCCAATGCCCTATAGAAGATTTTAAAAAGCATTTTGTCTGGGACCTCATTTTTTGGGCATTGTTGTCACGACCCAAAAGCCAAGGGTCATGTGGCACTTGTCACGGCAAGCCTTGACAAGTAATCCTATCACCCAAACTGATATAAAATGAAAAATAATACCAAAATATAAGGCAAGACTCTTGGAACAGAGTCAAACCACACAAATGTAACAAAAGTTGATATATATAACCAAGGATACCATACCAAAATCCCAAAACCTGGTGTCACAGTGTAAGAGCTAACTAATACAACTCAAAATCAAAATACATAGGGTATCCCAAAAGGAGCAAACTTTTCTTCGAATACAATAAGGACATAGTCTAGATGGGACAAAATAGTAGCCAACTCTGGATGCATAGATCAACTGCTACCTCAAATAGGCTCAAAGGATCTTCTAAATCAATTATTGTGGGAACACTCATACCTGGATCTGCACTCAAGAAAAAACATGTTACTCGAGCTCATAAACACTCAAAAATCACCTACTAATTTTTTTCCTAAGTTTTCACACCTTCTAGGGTTCCACACGCTTGAAAATAGGAGAAAATGAGCTAAGTGGAGATTTTACAAGTACCAGGTGTCCCTTAAGCGGACACTAGGTTGCATAAGCCATCATTGCTGAAGTGACTAGGTATCGCTTTCAACACATTGGCTAAGTATGCACATGTCGCTTAAGTGACCTTGGCCACTTAAAGATCATCGCTTAAGAGACAAAGGCATCACTTAAGTGATACCAACTTGTGCAAGATAGGTCGCTTAAGCGAATGGCTGGTCGCTCAAGCGAATGCACCAGCACCAGCACCAGCTGGAGACTTGGAACCCCACCAATCCCTGGGGATTCATTCAAAATCCCATATATGCTAACGAAGTGTGCTACCCTATTAAATTTGATATTTCAGACTCAATGGCACAGTCGAAATTTTCATTCAAGGTCATTTCAATAAAAAGTGGATCCCACACCCACGTTCTATTTTTTTTTAACTTTCAATAACTCAAAATGAGTTTGGAATCCTCTAGACCCGAACCAAGGATCCTCCTAGTCTAAAATCGATATTTCAAAGCTATTGGAGCTATCAGAATTGGCATACAAGGTTGTATGATTGATGTTTTTTGCCCGATAGCCAATTTTACCCAGCAAAAAGACTTTAAATAAGGAATTGGCACTAAAAAACAAATGAACTACCCAACAACTGATTAGTTAGCTACAATAAGTCATAAATGACTTGGGGAATCTATAGGAAAGCTCTAAATGGAAAAAATGAAAAAAAATATAGAAAATAACCTGGAGGGTCATTATAATATCAACTACTAAAAGAACTTTTGTCCACGAAAGTAAAGGGTTAGGATGTACCTAAAGTCTCAAACAGGTGAGGATACTGGATCCGCATTTCGCTCTCGATCTCCCGAGAATCCTTCTCTACTGGGCGGTGCCTCCACTCTACCTTAACTACTGGAATCTCTATAGTGTGCAACCACCAAACATCAGTGGCTAATATGAACATCGAATCATCCATAAAGGTCAACTGCTCATCCAACTCAATTAATTCCTATATGAGCACATGAGACTCATCGAGAATGTACCGCCGCAACATAGAATCATGGAAAACGAGATAGATAGTGGGGAAATATGGGGGTAAAGCTAACTCATATACCACCTCTCCAACTATACAAAGGATCTCAAAGGCTTCAATTTATCTAGAGCTAAGCTTACCTTTTCTCTGAAACTCATCACGCCCTTCATGGATGATACATGGAGGAATACCCAATCACCAACTCCAAATCTTAAGGCACGAAGTCTATGGTATGCTCAAGCTTTCAGCCTAATCTGAGTTGCCCTCAACCTCTCCAGAATCACCCTAACTATATCCCTATACTCCTGAAGCAAGTCAGTTTCACAAGGTCTAATCTTGATGGTCTCAAACTACCCAATCAGAGAACGAAATTGCCCGCCATATAAAGCCGCAAAATTCACCATCTCAATACTTTAATGGTAGATATTATTATATGCAAATTCTACCAAATCTTGGTGGTGATACCACTGACCTTCAAAATCCATAACATAGGCTCCGAGAAAATCTTCGAGACCCTAAATATCCACTCCGACTGCCCAGTGATCTGAGGATGGAAGGTTGTACTAAGGTCCACCTGAGTACCCAACTACTCCTAAAAAGCTCTTCAAAGGCTAGAAGTGAATTCCAAACCTTGGTCTGAAATTATAAATATAGGCACTCCATGTAAACAAACTATCATACAAACATAAATACAGGCTAACCTCTCGACATTGAAGGACATCTGAATAGGAATGAAATGCACCAATTTGGTCAATTGATCCACAATAACCTAATACTATCAAAACCACAGGAAGTGTGAGGGAAACCACTAACAAAGTCCATGGTAATCCACTCCTAATTTCACTCGGGAATGGGCAACCTCTAAATAAAGCCACAAGGTCTCTGATGCTCGACCTTCACCTACTGACAATATAGGCAACGCGTTATAATTCCATATCTCTCTTCATACCACTCCACCAATAATGCTACCTGAAATCTCTATACATCTTAGCTATTGTCAGGTGAATAGAATAGTTAAAGATGTGAGCCTCGTGAAAACTAAACTAGATCAAGTCGCCAACCCTCAAAATGTATCCATCAAATCTCAAAACACCCTCAGAATCTATGGTATCCCCCTTGGACTCACCACTCAACACTTGATCATGATTAATACAAAATATCATATCCTCAAACTGATAACTCTGAATCTACTCAAATAGAGTAGACCTAGCCTCAACACTAGCAACAATCCTCTTGGGATTTGAAATATCAATTCACACCATCAAGTTTATCTAAGGACCAAATATCCTGCAACAACGACATTTGAGAAACTGAGATAGAAACCAAGCTACTAATACTCACCATCTTTCTGCTCAAGGCGTTCGCTACCATATTCGCCTTATCTGGATGATACAAAATAGAGATGTCATAATACTTAAGTAACTTCATCTATCTACGCTGCCTAGAATTAAGCTCTCTTTGGTCATAAGATGCTTAAGACTATGATGATTCGTGAATATCTCACAATGCACGCATAAAAATAATGCCTCTAAATCATAAGCTCGAAGACTATCACCGCCAACTCCAAATCATGAGTGGAGTAGTTGCGCTCATTCACCTTCAACTGTATTGACACATAAGTAAAAACACGGCTCTAGTGTATCAACACATAACCCAAACTTATACCAAAAGTATCACAATATATGGTAAATCCCTTACCATCAATAAAAAAATCCAAAATAGGAGATGAAGTGAGAAATCCTTTGAGCTTCCCAAAGCTCGACTCACTCTCCTCAAACTATCAAAAAGGAACCTCCTTCTGAGTCAACCTAGTCATTGGGCTTTAATTATAGTAAAACTCTAAAAAACCATCTATAGTAACCAGCCAAACCAATGAAACAACAAACCTTAAAAGGAGGTGTGGGCTTGGCCCAATCACAAATAGCCTCAATTTTTATTGGATCCATTATAATCCCATCCTTAGAAACCACATGTCCAAGAAAGGTCACTGACTCAAGCCAGAACTCAAACATAGAGAACATGGAAAAAAACCTATGATCCCTAAAAGTTTGTAGCATAATCCTCAAATGTTACATATGTTTCTCTCTACTCCTCGAATATACAAGGATTCATTAATGAATACAATCACAAAAGAATCCAAATAAGGCCTAAATAGGCGGTTCATCAAATCCATAAATGTTGCTGGGGCATTGGTCAACCCAAAAGACATCACTAGGAACTCATAATGACCATAACAGGTCCTATAGGTTGTCTTTAGGATATCCACAGCCGAAATCTTTAATTGACGGCAACCAAACCTTAAGTCAATATTAGAGAACATTGGTGCACCCTGAAGCTGGTCAAACAAATCCTCAATACGAGGCATAGGTGTCACAACCCGAACCAGGGCCTAGCCATGATGGTGCCCTCGTACGATGTCATTTTTAGACCTAGCAGTAGATGGGTAGGTCGTGCCTAAATTTAGATCGAGTATTTTTTATACTGGATGAGATAGATAGTCTTTCCAAACTCCTTCTTCCCTTGGGGAAAGAAAGACTTTATGACCGCATTTCTTCTAGTATATATGTCTTTGTCACAGCCGGTGGAAGATAGATTCCAACTATAGAATATTGAGTTCCCAAAGCATGCGAGTTAAGGGGAAAAGCTGTCAGCTAGACTAAAAAGGAAGGATACTAAGAACCAGATCGACTAAAGGCCTCGACTTAGAGCTAAACTAGGGTTGAAATTGCCAAAACTAAAATAAATATAAAGTAAAAATGTAAAAACATACCAAACAATTAATCCATGAAATGTGGGAACCATCAGACTACCCAATAAAGGATAATCCAAAATGTCATCAAAACATCCATAAAATATCTAAATAATACAAATCCCGGGACAAGCACCCCCAACTTAAAATCTAGTAGTGTCCCAACTGCATAAAAAATAAAGTAAAAGAAAGGGGTGCTTCTTAAAATTACATCAAGAGCTGCTCCCCTCTATAGATTTTACATCATCAGCACTAGACCACTCAACAGGGGCCTCATTACTCTCTACTCTGGGAGAAGGTAGTCTGTCATGTAGTTTCAGGACCTTCCATAGGCCCTTTACCCTCTTCCACATCTTACTAAAAAACTTGTCTCTCCTATTATCCCTTTTCTTCATCTTCTCATGGGAGAACCGAAGCTCCTTATGAGACTCCGCCAACACTAAGTATGCCTTTTCGAGCTTAGAAACAGTGGCTCCCTGTGTCTATTTTTCCTCTCGATACTTCTCATAATCTTAGCGGGACACATAAGAGTGACATCTGGTGGAGGGCTCTCTTGGCCCTAGAGAAAACCTTGACACAAGCTCTTTGATGACACCAATATGAACACCAATATCTTCCAGAGGCCGAGCAATGGATGGTATACACGACTCTAACTCCTCAACTATCAACTTGCCCAAGTCGATCTTTCTCTTGCCAGGTGCACCCTCACCCCGGATCTTGAGAGGATAAATAGGTGTCCCATGGCACACCCGTGTCATTCGGGTATTCCACAACCCTAGCTCTTCTACACAACTTAATAATAAGAGAAGGGAATAAGAGATGCATACCATCATGATTCCTAAAGAACTTTATATCAGAGATCATAAGATGGCCAATATTTAAAGAAATGTTGTCCAGGATGCAGGACCATGCGAGCGCGTATATCTGTAACTGCATTCATATGAGTGCAAGGAGAGATCTAGCTGCAAATGATGTTCAGCCATATCCAGGCCTCGGTAGTGAAGTCATTCATTGAGATGTCTCTCTTTATTGCTGCCCCTGAGACCTCCTTACCTGGGCATAACTTCTCTGCCATCCAACTGCCTGGCTCACACCCTTTAGCCTCAAAATCAGTCATGTCTTTATTCAGGAGCCCATATAAATCATTGATCTGATCTGCTCCAAAATGTACATTCGTCCCTTGAATCCTATGACTGGGTCCATGAAAGATAATATGCTAAGATTCGCGTAGAACTCTCGCATCCACTTTTTATTTTCCCAAAAAGGATCTGGAGCAAAACATATTCACCCTGTGGTTGTGAGCCTATCATGAAATGTCGAAAGCTTTCTTTTTCGGGAGCAGCTTTGTCCTTGGAAGCTCATCATAGTACTGGTTGTGGCACTCGAGAGTCATGAATCGAATTTGGTCATAGTTCTCCATGATGTAAACCTGTAAAATATAAGGATAACAAAAACATTTAGCATCAACATTTTCATGCTTAAACTAGAGTATATTATTTAATAAAGCTCATGGGATGGGTACTAGGTGGTGTTTGTACAAAAATTAGAGCTGGAGGAATTTTGGTCCAGGCTGAGATTTAGCCTCAGATATGGAGATTATGGAAGCTTATCCGCGATTGCAGCTGCCGCGATCGCGACTACAAAACCACAATCGCTGGTACCGCAATCATAGTCCCGATGACGGCGGTCGCAGAACTTGAGACCAAATCATGCTATATTTTCACCAATAAAAAAATGCATTTTTGGGGCCAAAATGTGTTCTAACACAATAATTAATCAGTAAGCATATCAAACTAAGCTTCTAAATACTTAATCATTCCCGAACAATGTGAAAATAACTAGTTATAGACTTTTTGGACATTTGATCGGGTACTTGGTGTGCTCCCTATATTTTACTCAATTTCACCCCATTTTGGGTACTCAAGACTTCCCCTCATGTGTGCACACCATTTCTAGCAACTAATTACCACACAAGTATGATTCAACAATTATTTAGCAATGAAAAACATGGTTTTAGGAGCTACCTAGCTCATGCACTTTGAGGCCTACTCACAATAATTTAAAACATAAATTTAAGGTACTTACCGGAAGAGTGATGCAAGTTGGATGCAAATATACTTTTGGAATGCTCAAAATATAGCCAAGAACGAGTGCAATTTGAGATGAAAATTAGAGGGGAAATGTGGGGGAAATAAAAGATCAATGCTCTTTTAAAACTGGAGTGACCATGATCGCGGTCAAGGGTCCGCGATCGCGGATGGGTGACCGTGATCGTGGAATAAAGCTCTCGATCGCAATAACAGGGGGCATTTTTACACATCTATTTTCCCTTATTCAGTCCAACGTTCAAAATTTCCATACTTTTCCTCTTTCAAACTCATTTAATACACTCCAATGCGCCACCAATGCATGGATTATTTAATGACAAAATTAAAATCTACATTACCAAGTTAAAAAGTAAGGATATGGGCAACTTTCATGGCTTGATGGGTTGCTTCCATTGAGTGTCAAATTTTAATGTCATGGCATGACACACCCCTTCAAATATCATTAATGTCTCCATTTAGAATTTTTGAATCGGCGTCCCATCTTGCAACCATTATATTTTAAGCGAAAGTCGGGCAGAAGATTCAAATATTCCAAAATAAGACTAAACAAAGTTGGGGGGTATTGATGACGCCTCTATCTGGACACTTCCAGGACATAAACCGTTTACCCAACTTCACATCAAACTTTCAAGTAGGCTCATTGGGTATTGGTCAGAATATCAAACGACCACTAGTTGAACACCGAATTTTTAGCTTCTTGGTCTTTAAATGAGGGACGTCATCTAGCCCTTTTGGAATGACAAACTCCAAAATATAAGGATTTTTTACCTATCTCCCAAATTCATCATTTTCTTGAGTGGATCAACTTTCATCACATCTAATAAGCACAATGTCGAGAAGTGGTTGGAATGAGGTCATCTCTCTAATTATGGAGTCACATTTCTCTTGACGTCCTCACCCAGGAATGTACTAGAGCCTTTACAAAGGATTTTCTTAGCTTCTTGTTTGGACTCTAGTACCACTTCTTCAACTTTGGCATCCTTTAATAGTTTTGGTTCGGTTGTTGGAAAATCATCGAGGATTCATCACTATCAACCTCATAATCAACCACATGGCTTGATATCTTTTCTTTGTCATCCTTTTTTTTAAGAATGGGCATACCCGTGACATTTGAAGGATTGGTATCCACACCAACTTTTTTTTTTCATTCTCCTTTCTAAATGCCACCATGGATTGATGAAAGTGTTGCATGTCCTCTTCTATTATGGTTACCCGATCCAAGAGAGTTAGAAGCACTACTTCAACACCATTGTATCCGGCATGTTGTTCTTCCTTCATCAGGTCATGAGGCCTATCAAACTCATAAGAAGATCTAGCATTTTTGTTAGCATAGCTGGGTGGGGCATTTGGACAATCACTCCAATTTCCCTCTCGACCACCATATAAAGAACAATACTCCAATACTTATCCATAGTGATAAGTAAACCAAAACAAAAATTCTACCTAACACAAGAAACAAAAGAAAATCACGAACAAATATTTACAAGTTTGAATCTAAGCAAGTAAGCTAAAATTGCAAATTAACTCAATACGCCAAATAGTTCCCCAGCAAAAGCAACATTTTTTATAACGCTCGATTCACACGTCAATTTAAGTGCAAGGCATTCGTTGTCAGTAAAATTACCCAAATTTGAGTCAGGGTCAAATCCACGAGGAATAATGTGAGTAGCGATTGTGTAAGTTCATAATAGAAGTTGCTTTCCTGATTTAAACCTAAGATATAAATAATTGGAGGATTTTAAATGTTTCAAAGGTATGATTATTTTTCAACTTCTAAAGGGATAGCTCGAGGCTACGAATAATTAGAGCGTAATCAATTAGGAACATACCTTGAGGTAATGTTTTACTGGGGGCAACTAGTATGTGGGTACATGAAAATTGACTTCAAATCTTAGTTAAAGAATGTATGGGTACGCTTGGTTAGGGATTTCGGTACTAGCCTTTCAACAAAGTACAAAACTATCACCCATGTATTCTTTTGAATACCTCGTGGGTGTGGTCAACCAGTCATCACAAAGCTTCAATTTGGGCATCCCTATATCTAGGATGATGCCCAAGATATAGCAGTTCCACAATTTATTCTTATTACTAAGATAATAAAAAAGAAACAACTATTATCTATCTTATTGTTCACAAACGCTCATGTCACCTACAACCTTCTTTCAAGGATAATGTAGTATCTAGACTACCCACATCCCACTTTAAAGGATGATATTGGGATTTAGGAAATTTAAGGTTTTCACCAACAAATTCCCATTTACAATCAAGCATTTGTAAAACCCAACAACATGAACTAATAATCGAAGCTAAAAATCACAACCCACACACACTTGTACCCTATTCTAACATAAGAACTGGTAACTCATAAGATTAATAAGCAAAGATATACCCAAAATCTCCATCAATTTGATTTAGGAAAGATAAAGAAGAAGTAAATCCAAACTTTAAGTTTCAACAAATCTTCAATAAATTTTGTTAATCCTCCACTTAGAATTTACTCTAATGTATTGTTCACCATAAAATTAGTACAATAATGGTCCCTTTAAATTAGAAACTAGATGGTGAAAAAGAGTTCCCAAAAATTGGGGATTGTCCTCAACGGTTAAGGGTTTGAGCCTCTTAAGGGAATTGGGAAAAATTATATGAAATTACAAGACTGCCTCTAGCCAAATCCCACATTGTTGCAACCACTAAAGCTTGTCCGCGATCACGGCTACCGCGAACATGGTAAGATCATCGCGATTGCAAATCTTTTACCTGGCTTGACTGGTCGCGATCGTGGTAAATGGGGCTTATTTCTTCTTAAGGTCTTCTAGTTGTACTTCTTTTCTCCTATTTGATCCTTTTTAGCTCAAATCCACATTTTTCCATCTCATAACTTGTATGCCAGCAAAATATGGAAATTAGTGCATTTTATCACAAATATGTCTTATTTATTCACATCATAGTAGTGTGCACGAATGTTGAGTACAAATGAGTGGTAAATTCACCACTCATCAGACATGCCACCGACGATGGCCAAAAGAAATAGGTCTGAAACTAATTCTATGACATAAGGAAACAAAACCATGAAATTAAGCTCTTCCACAAAATGGAAGGTCACTACTTCAAGTCTACTCACGATCAACCTGGAAGCCACCTAATCACTACACAGGAAAACCAGCAATGTCTCTGTGTCCTGCATCATGTGGGGATACAACATTCGGAGACGGTTAGCGGGTTGAGCACTAGCATGTAACTCAGGGATAAGAGTATAAAGTAATGCCATGATCAATAATTCAAAACCATTCAAAATGTAATGCACACCATCATATGCATCTATATAATTATATATATCATGCTGGGGTAGGGAAAAAGGTTTAACATGCACTTTAAATTCTTAACCTGGGTTGTGTAGCATAACCGTCATAATAAGGCACCCACAGGATATATAGGTCAAGCTCTCCCGCAGCTGAAAGGGCCTCAGTGTGTGTAGCCACATGAACCAGAGAATAATCATATATACATATGCACCATGGGGGACTCGAGCCTCCCGACACATATCAAAGGTGAGTTAAGCACCTAGTTATTTAACTTGAGGGACTCAAACCACCTAGTCATTTAGACCCCACGTCGGCAATCGAGGTTTCCAATATTGGTCCCTCTGGACCTACACTTTTACAGCCCAGTTACACAACCCTTTTTAAGCCCAATTAAAACATTTAGCACACGTTCCCATTAATTGAAGCAATTCATTCATTAAGGCATCCCATCAGTAGCATCATACCGACTTCACTTGCAAGTTAATATTATTTTGTCATGACAATTAACTAATCACATAGGGAAATTTATCACCCCTCTAGGTTCAATTATTCATTCATATGGGGATTCCACAACCACCAAGGTTCAATAAAATCAATATGTGGTTCATAGGAGAGCAAGTCAAACCATGTGACAATACCGTATTCAATATCAATTTCATATTTTGGATTGAGGGAACACAATTTCCAAAGCCATATGTTAAGGAAAAATCATCAAATTAGGGGAAACAATGACCCCTTAGTTTATTCACCATGCCCATGCACCCCACAAGTTCAAAACCATTTATAAAGCATAATTCAAGGGAAAATAATTTAAGAATCAATCATGCCAAAATCCTCAACCCATATCAAAACCCATGTCCAAATCCACATAAACAAACATATAATGTCACGCTTTCAGTAAAACAGGAATAAGGATAGAGTCACATGCCTGAAATATTAAGAGTTATAGAGAGAATTCAACCCTTGAAGCTTTGGATGGCCAAGTATGAGAGACCCTAGCTTGTTCTTGCCTTAAGGATTTGAGAGAATATTTTTTATGTGTTATGGATGGGAATTAGGTACCAATAGTGTTCTAAGGTCGTGGGTTATGGTTAGGGAAAGAGGGAAATGTCCTAAATGCCCTTGATAAGAAGGCTGAAATTTATCGCCCAGTTGATACTAGTGACCTTACGACTCGTAGGGTCACCTTACGACTCGTGACACGTAGTCGTAGGCTGGATAGTACCCATAGTAACCCAGACTGGTCTGATTACGACTGAGTCATATGACTCGTCAAGTAACCCTATGACTTGTAGGGTCCTAGTAGTAGTCAAGACAGAATCCTTTGGGTAGCACACTAGTCACCCTATGATTGGTACCTTATGACTCGTATAGAGTCCTTATGACTCGTTGAACCTAGTTGTAATCAAGGCAGAAGCATTTGGGCATCACACTAGTTTATCTATAGAAGGAAATGTATGACTCGTACCCTCAAGTTTTCACCAAGGCAGTAACTTAGGCAAAACTCATTGGACACCCTACGATTTGTGTCTTATGACCTACCAAGATACCCTACGACTCGTATGATGAATCTTAGGTTAGAAAGTGAGTTCAAAACTCAGAATTTTCTAGGGGCAAAAATCTAGGGTGTTACATTCTCCCCCTTAGGATCATTCATCCTCGAATGATGGGTCAAGGCATCCTTTATCACAATTTAACACAGAGACACACCAACACTAACCTTTAACAAAGATAGAAAACAAAAATGCTAAAAAAACACATACCTCAAGTACGATTATCTAGAATGGGGAACAAGAACGGATAATTGGAGTTCATGTCCTCCTGAGCTTCCCAAGTAACTTCTTCAACCTTTTGGTTTCTCCATAGAATCTTCACCAAAGCCATATCCTTAGTCCACTATCAATGGAATTGACGATCCAAAATCTCATCAAAACTTCCTCATAAGACCAAGAATCTGAAATACCCAAACTCTCAAAGAAAACAATCAAGGATTGATCACCCACGCACCCCTTCAACATTGAGATATGAAAAATTAGGTGAATGGAACCCAAACTAGAAGGTGATTCCAATTCATAGGCAACATTACCCACTCTCTTCATAACCAAATATGGACTCGCATAGTGGGAACTGAGCTTCCCCTTCTTCCTAAACCATATCACTCCCTTTATGGGAGATACCTTCAAGAATACTCAATCGCCAACATCAAACTCCAACTCCATTCGCCTCTCATCCGCATAGGACTTTTGGAGACTTTGAGCGGTCTTAAGTCTGTCTCTAATCACATGTACCTTCTATATAGCCTAAAGAACCAAGTTAGGACAAAATAACCTTGCCTCACAAACTTTGAACCACCCAATAGGAGAATGACACCTCCTACCAAATAAAGCCTCGAATAGAGCTATCTGGAGGCTGGAATGATAGTTGTTATTGTATGAAAACTCTATGATAGGTAAATGGGAAACCCAACTAACACCAAAGTCAATCATATAAGCCCAAAGTATATCTTCAAAAATGGTACTAAGGTTCACCTTAGTCCCCAAACCTCTCTGAAAAGAACACCATAAGTGGGACGAGAACTGTGTACCATGATCAGATATGATACAAAATAGAGCACCATACAATTTGATGATTTCCTAAATGAAAATCTTAGCATAATCATCCCCAAAATAACTAGTCCTCACAGGCAAGAAGTGAGTGAACTTAGTCATTTTATCCACAATGACCCAAATCGAATCAAACTGGATATGAGACCATTGACGACCGATAATAAAATCCATATTAATCACTTCCCATTTCCATATGGGCAACCCATATCTTGAGACAAACCACCAGGCCTCAAGTGCTCCACCTTCACTTGCTGACAAACCATACACTTACCCACAAAAATAGCCGCATCTTCCTTCATGTTATTCCACCAATAAATTTCTTTCAAGTCATGGTACGTCTTCGTCCAACCAGGATGAACAGTGTACCTCAACTCATGAGTTTTGGAAAAATACTTTCTCACAAGCCATCAATATTGGGAACAAACAATCTACCTTGGTATCTCAAGATATAATCACCACCAATCTCAAAAGCCATCACTTTCTACTGACCACATCATCCTTGATCTGCATCAAGATAAGATCCAACACCTGTTTCTCTTTTACTTCAGCACCAAGAGATAACTTTGCCACCTCTAGAATAAATACACCTCCATCCATGGAAACTAAAAGACAGACTCCAAGATTAGTTAACCGACAAATATCCTTAACTAATTCTCACTTTTGATCATCTACATAGGATAAACTGCCCATAGATAACCTGCTAAGAGTACAACAACTATGTTAGCTTTACCTGGATAATAATGAAGACTCGTGTCATAATCATTGAGAAACACAAGCCATCATCTTTGCCTGAGATTCAACTCCTTCGGGGTGAACACTTACTGCAGGCTCTAATGATAAGAATAAATATCAACATGAACTCCATACAAGTAGTAACGTCAGATTTTCAAGGCAAACACCACAACCAATAATTCTAGGTCATGGATCGAATAATTCTTCTCGTGAACTTTCAATTGTCTAAAAGCATAGGACACCACCTTACCATGCTGCATCAAAACATAGCCAAGTCCTATGCGGGATGCATCATAATAAACAACAAACCCATCGGTACCCTCTGGCAGGGTCAAGACCGAAGCAGAAGTCAATTTGTCTTTTAATTTCTCAAAACTTCCCTCACAAGCATCGAACCATACCAACTGCACCTTCTTCTGGTTCAACTTCATCAATGGAGCAGAAATCAAAGAAAAACTCTCCACAAACCTCGGGTAAACCCAAGAATCTCTGAATATCGGTTGGAGTCATGGGTCTAGGACACTTCGTAACCATTTCAACTTTCTGTGATCCACCATGATCCCTTCACTAGAAATAACAAGATCTAGAAAAGTAATAGCATTCAACCAGAACTCACACTTCAAACACTTGGCATACAAATGCTAATCCTTAAGGGTCTGCAACACTATACAAAGGTAATTGGCATGATCCTCCTCACTTCTCGAATATACCAAAATATTATTAATAAATATAATCATAAATAAATCTAAGAACTGACAAAATACCAGGCTCATAAGATCCATAAATCTCACTAGTGCGTTAGTCAAACCAAAGAATATTACCAAAAGCTCTAAATGACCATATCGAGTTTGGAAAAAAGTCTGAGGGATATCCACTTCCCTAATCTTACATTGATGATAACCCAACCAAAGGTTGATCTTAGAAAAGTAATTAGCACCCTGAAGTTGATCTAATTGGTCATTAATCCTAGGAAAAGGATACTTATTATTCACAATCACCATATT
Organism: Capsicum pubescens; assembly: GCA_030864215.1. Taxonomy (NCBI): domain Eukaryota; kingdom Viridiplantae; phylum Streptophyta; class Magnoliopsida; order Solanales; family Solanaceae; genus Capsicum; species Capsicum pubescens. The sequence continues at coordinate 215,155,623 of CM061548.1, forward strand.
CAACTAGCGGTAGTTTATACATATTTGAAGGAAACCACCCTTCTTCCGCACAAAGAGAATAGGAGCACCCCATGGAGTAACATTCAGGCGAATAAAACCCTTATCAAGAAGATCTTTTAGGTGCTTCTTAAGTTCTTTCAACTCAATTGGAGTCATTCTATAAAAAGGGATAGAGATAGGATGAGTATCGAGAATAAGCCAAAGTCTATTTTCTTATCGTGAGGAATGCCAGGAAAATCATCAAAAAAGACCTTAGGAAACTCATTAAACACAAGGACAGATTGTAGTGAGGAACCTTCCAAACTAAAATCCTTAACATTCACTAGATGATAAAGACACCCCTTTGAAATCAACTTCCAGGCTCTAAGATATAAAATAAACCTTCCCTTAGGCCCTAGGAAACTCCTTTCCCATTCTATAACCAGCTATTAGGAAATTCAAAAATGACCTTACGGGTTTGACAGTCTATAGAGGCATAGCACGAAAGCAACCAATCCATCCCAAAGATTATATCAAAGTCAACCATATCCAACTCTATCAAGTCTACTAAGGTCTTTTTACCATAGATAGATACAACACAACCCCTATAGACTCTTCTAGCCACAACAGAGTCACCCACTAGGGTAAACACAGAAAAGGGATATGGAGTACACTCAGGGACAAAGCCAAAATGAACAGCCACATATGAGGTCACATAAGAAAGAGTAGACCCCGAATCAAGAAAGCAACACACATCATGAGAGAAGAGTTTTAATGTACTAGTGATGACGTCAGGAGATGCCTCAAAGTCCTAGCGGGTAGTAAGAGAATACTGAAGGTTTTGGCCATGCCGGTACTAAAAGTGGCACCCTTCGGTACAGAAGCTGATAAAGTAGCAACAGAAACCTTGTTAGCCCTAGAAGCAACCTTAGAAGGACAATCTCGCTGCATATGACAAATCTAACCGCAACTAAAATACCAATTCCTCTTCTTCTCATACTGACCACGATGCAGCTGACTACAAAACCGATAAGGAGGATATGATGGAGCTGATTGGGCCCCACTGGACTTAGATTAGTGATGATAGGCGAATTTACACGCCTATATCAATATATTTTGCCCATATTTTAGCCTAGTTTTGAGAACAAAGTATATATTCCATGCACTTTTAGTCCTTTTTCTTGTAAATGAGCTAACGAACATGATTAGTAAAGTTTCAGGTATAAATGATGCAGAATTCAGCATTTTATGGCTTACTTGACACAAAAGAAAGCTCACGAAGGAAGGGAGTTTACACGCCTAAGGACCAAAACTGCTGCATGGAAAATCTGTCCCGGGCTAAAACAGCATTTCTGAAGACTTTGGGGATTTACAGTAACTTAGTTGGATTTGGACAATGATACATTAACCTAGTACAATTGGGTTATGTATTTCATTAGTTTATTTGGATTATGATAATGTTACATTAACCTAGTACAATTGGGTTAAGTATTACATTAGCCTAGTAGGATTTGGTTAGATATTTTATTTATCTAGTAGGATTAGGATATGGGTATTATAAATACCCTATCATGCTAGAGATTTTTATTAATGAGGGAGACCATAATACTTTCTTCCATCCCTCTCATCTTCCACTACAAACAATTCTACAACTCTTCTAATCTTTCCATTAATTCTATTTTTCTTCTTCTACTCTTCTATTCTTAAATTCCACAACAAAAAAATCGTTACTTTGCCTAGGAATTCACGCCTCACGCCTACCACCTAAGCTACACGAAATTACTCAATCTTGTGGTATAACAACAATGTCAATCGTGATCTCCTTTGCATTCATGGGTAACTAAACTTCTCTGTTGGGGTTATGGAAGCCGTATGAGATACTATCTATTGCTGTGAGGTTGTGAGTTCGCGACACGTATACTGCTTATATCATTATTCTCTTCATCTTAGTCTACATTCTTTGTGGTTGCAAACGCAAGAATACGCCAGTATAACATTTAACTTATTCGAAAGAAAGGTTATTTGTCTGGAAAAGAGATAATGTCAAGGTAGTAGGGTCACCCCCTAAAATTCCCTACTAAAAAGCTAGTGCCGTAACTGGACTAACCTCTTGGAGAATTCGTACCGTTAGACACGCTTTAAGCTCGAAAGAGTTAAAGTGAAATAATCCTCGAATAGGTCGAAAGACGCCTGGATTTACCATCGAATACAATTCTCTATAAGAAGTTGCATGTCAGAATTCTACACACTCATAGCCAATAGAGACGTATACCTCAGAAGGTGGACATAACCCCAACGCCTCAATTCTCATTGTTTACAACTTACGTAACAATATTTCTCTTTTACTTTGCTATTTTCAGCTTTTATTTAATTGTTTTGGTGACACATTACAATCCCCCCCTTTTACGAGACTTGCACCAAAAGTTTAGTAATTTTGCTTACTTGTTGGCCAAGCTATTCCCTGTGGGATCAACACCCAACCTTGTTGGGTTCTATATTTGCTAACGACCGCTTTACACTCCTACGAGAGTTGTAGATTGAGCGTTATTAAAAATTGGCGCCGTTGCAGGGGAATACAAGTGTCAATCAAGTTCGTGATAATTACTAGACCCTTTGGTCAAAGATTCTCGTACTTTTACGTTTAGTTTTTGTTTTTGTCTACTGCAGGTTTTTATTTTAGTGCATGCCCCATACTCGAAGTTCTGGTCAACCGTTATTACCAATCAATCCTGAACCACAATGCATTGGTAGAATGGAAGCACAAGCTAAAATCGCAAGGATGGCTGCTCAATAAGAACAAGCAAGATTGGTTGCCCTTGTCGCAACCCAGGTTCAACAGCAGAACATTGATAACCCTGCACGAGCAACAAATCCTGACGATGAGGATTTAGGTGATGACGAATTACTAAACCCAAGGCATGATGCTGAAATCACAACACCTGCCAACAGAAGAGGTCGACAAGCTCGGTATAGACATGATCGCCAACCTATACAGCCAACTTTCGACGATGATGATGATGATCTTGATGGTGCCGGAGCTACTGGAGCTATAATTCCACCACCATTAGCGCCCGGAGCCAAGTTCAACATCACAAGCACCATGATTCAGTTATTGCAACTCAAGGGATTATTTGGTGGACTAGCAGGCGATGATCCGAATAGGCATCTCATCAACTTTATTTCTACATGCAAGTCATTTGACAATCCTGGTATTGGTCAGAATGCAAAAGAGCACAATTGAGAGATGAAATCAGCAACTTTCGTCAGCTTCCCACTGAAGCTCTTCATGAAACATAGGAGAGGTTCAAGACAAAGATAGCGAGGTGTCCAAACCATCATATGACTAATGTTTACCTAATGGAGATATTATATAGAGCCCTGAATTCAATAACTAAACCAGTGGTGGATAATGCAGCTGGAGGATCCTTTATGGATCTCACCTTTGGTCAGGCAAGCAATATGCTAGATCGTATGACGAAGCAAAGTAGAGCTTGGCATACCAGGGATTTTGAGGTAGCAAGCCCCACTTTATCTATTGGCATGACTGCAGACCAAAGAAGAAGACAAGAAGAACGTGATCAAGACATGGCGCACATGAAAACACAAGTGGATCTTCTTACAAAGCATTTATTATCAGGGAAGACCGAAAAAGTGAAAGCTATTGCGTCAAAAGGAAGAGATGAATCTGATTCGGAAGAGGAGGCCAACTACTTGAACAATCAGGGGGGTTTCCGTGGGAATACCCAAGGAAACCAAGGTCGGAACTATTATGATAAATCTGGAAGCAAAGACCAAGGTAGTTGGAAGAAAAACAATGAAAAGAGTGGTTTGTACGTTCCCCCTGGTAGACGTGATACCACCACATCTAATTCTGGAAGTATGGAAGACATGATGGCTAAATTATTGAAAGGAGTGGAAGCAACGAGCGCGGGAGTTATTGAGGTAATTAATGATTTGTCCTCCATGAAATAACTAGTTGATTCTTATTCCACTTCAATCAAGCAAATAGAGCAGCAATTGAGCCAACTTTCAGCAGCACTCAATCAAAGAAAGGCTGGCACTTTACCTAGCGATACTGTGCAAAACCCAAGGAAGGATGGGTCATGCATGGCCATCACTACCAGAAGTGGTAAGGTGCTGGAACCTTCAGCAAAAGGCAAGCAAGTGGTTGACGAAGTTGCGGACATGGATGATAACGCAAAAGGAGAAGATGCCGCAACAACCAGTCCTGACGTCAAGGATGTCATGCCCAGTGACGTGCAGCCTAAAAAAATAGAAAAACGGAAGCAAGAGGAGAAGAAAACCGTGGAGAGAACACTTCCATACCCACCACCACCTTTTCCCCAAAGACTGAAGAAGGTGGCGGATGACACTAAGTTCAGCAAATTCATGACTATGTTAAAGCAGCTGACCATTAATGTTCCATTGGTGGAGGCACTTGAACAAATGCCTGGGTATGCGAAGTTTATAAAGGATTTTTTGACAAAGAAGAGGGCAGAAAGTTATGAGCTGAAAGACGATGTGCATCATTGTAGTGCAATTGCTACCCGATCGATAGTTCAGAAGAAGGCCGGCCCCGGAGCTTTCACTATTCCTTGCACCGTCGGATCTTTGAACTTTGCCAAAGCATTATGTGACTTAGGAGCCAGCATCAATTTGATGCCATTATCTATCTACAAGATGTTGGGGTTAGGAGATCCTACTCCAACCAATATGAGGCTCGTCATGGCAGATAGGTCGGTAAAACGACCTGTTGGTATTCTATGCGATGTCTTGGTAAAAGTTTCTTCATTTATCTTTCCAGCAGACTTTGTCATATTGGATTGTGAAGCAGATTCTGAGGTTCCCATAATCTTGGGGCGCCCTTTCCTTGCTACAGGAAGTGTGCTCATTGATTTGAGAGCTAATGAACTTTCATTCCGAATAAATGACGAAGTGGTTCGTTTTGATGTTTGCAAAACAATGAAGCAACCCAAAGATCTTAGTGTATTTTCGGTGGCTGATGTTTTCTTTGATGATGAGAAAGAACTACTTGAAGAAGAGCAAATTATTGATGATCCCTTGGAGGTTGTGCTCATGAATGGAGAGAGTGAAGATGCTGAAAATTCTAAAGAAGCCATTTGTGCTCTATCGGGATTAGGAACATATCGCTATACTCCCAAGAAGCTGGATCTTGATCTCAAGAATCGGCCTACACCACCAGCTAAGCCATCTATTGAAGAGCCACCCACGTTAGAATTGAAGGAGTTGCCAAGTCATTTGAAGTACGCATTCTTAGGAAGCGGAAACACTCTTCCAGTCATTGTGGCAGCCGATTTGGGTGAGCGACAAGTTGCAGCTCTTATTGCTATTCTACGCAAGTATATTAGAGCTATTGGATGGACCATTGCGGATATTATTGGTATTCCACCTGGTATTTGTACTCACAAGATTCAGCTTGAAGAAAATTGCAAACCAACCATTGAGCATCAAAGACGTCTAAACCCACCTATGCAAGAAGTGGTGAAGAAAGAAATTATCAAGTGGTTAGACGCAGGGGTTATGTATCTAATCTCTGATAGTACATGGGTAAGCCCGGTACAATGTGTTCCCAAGAAAGAAGGCATGACGGTGGTCGCGAAGGAGAAAAATGAACTTATTCCACTCAGACCCATCACTGGATGGAGAGTATGCATAGACTACCGGAAGCTGAATTCTTGGACGCTCAAAGATCACTTTCCAATGCCATTTATGGACCAAATGCTAGATCGATTAGCGGGGAAAGGATGGTTTTGTTTCTTAGACGGGTATTCAGGCTATAATCAGATTTGTATTGCTCCCGAAGACCAAGAGAAGACAACGTTTACATGCCCATATGGTACGTTTGCCTTCAAGCGTATGCCATTCAGGCTATGTAACGCACCAGCCACCTTTCAACGCTGGATGAATTCCATTTTTTTTATATGGTTGAAGATACTTTGGAGGTATTCATGGACGATTTTTCAGTTGTTGGTGAGACTTTTGAAGCGTGCTTGACAAACCTAAGTATGGCGTTGCAAAGATGTGTAGAATTCAACCTAGTGCTGAATTGGGAAAAGTGCCACTTCATGGTAAAAGAAGGTATTGTTCTTGGGCACAAAATCTCCGAAAGAGGAATTAAGGTTGATCGAGCGAAAATTGAAGTCATTGAGAAGCTACCGCCTCCAATTTCGGTGAAGGGTGTTCGTAGTTTTCTCGGCCATGCAGGTTTCTATCATCAGTTCATCAAAGACTTCTCTAAAATTGCTAGTCCATTGTGCAAACTCTTGGAGAAAGATGCGAAGTTTGACTTCAATAACGATTGCTTGAAGCCATTCGAATGCCTCAAAGGAAAACTCATCAAAGCCCCTATCATGGTAGCACCAGATTGGTCTCTCCCGTTCGAGGTCATGTGTGATGCTAGTGGTGTAGCCGTTGGTGCTATACTTGGTCAGAGAAAGGAGAAGCTATTTCATCCTATCTACTATGCGAGTAAGGTCCTAAATGAAGCCCAAAGGAACTACATTGTTACTGAACAAGAGCTCCTAGCGGTTGTGTATGCGTTTGAGAAGTTTCGTGCCTACCTATTGGGTACTAAGGTGACCGTTCATACAGACCATGCAGCTCTTAGGTATCTAATGACAAAGAAGGATGCAAAACCAAGAATAATTCGATGGGTATTGCTGCTGCAAGAGTTTGATTTTGAAGTTAAAGATAGAAGAGGTTGCGAGAACCAAGTAGCCGACCATCACTCTAGACTCGAGAACGAGCATGTGGCGCAACCTGAAATCAAGATTGATGATGCATTCCCTGATGAGGAGATCTTAGCCACAATAATAGAAGAGTTACCATGGTATGCCGACTTTGCAAACTTTGTGGTGAGTAATATGATACCTGCAAATTTATCTTACCATCAAAAGAGGAAGTTTATGCATGATGTACAGCACTAGTTTTGGGATGAGCCATATTTGTTTCGACGATGCACGGATGGTGTTATCCGACGATGTATATCCCATGAAGAGATGCCAAATATATTGGAAGCATGCCACACTTCCCAAGTTGGGGGACATCACGCAGGTAATCGGACAACAAGAAAGGTATTGCAAAGCGGATACTATTGGCCTTCGATATTTAGAGATGCTCATTACTTTGTTAGAAGATGCGACCAATGTCAGCGACAAGGTGCTATTTCAAAACACCATGATATGCCCATGACGAAAATCCTTGAAGTAGAGCTCTTTGACGTATGGGGTATTGATTTCATGGGTCCATTCGTAAATTCATTCGGAATGAAGTACATCTTAGTTGCTGTGGATTATGTCTCGAAATGGGTTGAAGCTGTAGCGTTGGCCAACAATGAGGGAAAGCGTGTTGTAGCGTTCTTGAAGAAGAATATCTTCTCTCACTTTGGAGTACCACGTACTATCATAAGCGATGGAGGATCTCACTTTTGCAACAAGCTATTCAAGACCGTGTTGGCAAAATATGGTGTCAAGCAACATAAGGTAGCCACGCCTTATCACCCACAAACTAGCGGACAGGTAGAGGTTTCCAATCGAGAGATCAAGCAAATCCTTGCGAAGACGGTAAATGCTAATAGGAAGGATTGGTCTCGGAAGCTGGACGATGCACTATGGGCGTACAGGACTGCATTCAAAACGCCAATTGGAATGTCCCCTTATCAACTAGTTTATGGGAAGGCTTGTCACTTACCCATTGAGCTCGAGCACAAGGCATTGTGGGCGCTGAAGCGATTGAATTTGAATTGGGATGATGCAATGAAGCTGAGGATGGAGCAACTAAACGAGATGGATGAATTCCGTCTCCATGCATATGAAAGGTCAGACCTATACAAGGAGCGGATGAAAAAGTATCATGATCAGCGGATTGTTCGACGAAACTTCCAAAGGGGTGATATGGTACTTCTCTTCAACTCCAGATTGAAGCTCTTCCCAGGTAAGTTAAAGTCTAAGTGGTCTGGTCCATACAAAGTTATCCAAGTCTACTCGTCTGGAGTAGTCGAATTGGAAGACAATAATGGTGTTTCTTCAAGGTGAATGGCCAACGTGTTAAGCCTTATATCGGTCCTCTTGACTCGATGAATTCTATGGACATCACTTATCTCGACGAAGTCTAAGTACTCGAGGTAACTATGTCGAGCCACGACAATAAAAAAGGCACTAGATGGTAGGCAACCCATCGTTTTAGCGTTCTTTTTTTTACTTGTTTTGCTTTTGATAATGAAAATCCAAAAATAATAGTCGTGCCACGACCAAAACTAAGGCGCTTGGTGGGAGGCAACCCATCGTACTAATCGTTTTCATTTGGTTTTAAGCAAAAATAGGTGCAAGAGGTATTCAACAAGGAGATTGATTTCAATTGACGATTTGGACGCATTGTATGGTAAAGTTGGTAAGTTAGGAATAGTGATGCTTAAGGATATGGATTGAGCATTGCTCATGCCAAACTAGGCATCGAGGAAGGCTAGGCCTAGGTAAAACTAGGCCACGAACGATGCGCAACCTATCCTATAGCCTAAGGTCTCGGAATCTAGTGTGCTATACACTATGCGCCGCCCAGTCCTAAGTGTGCTTTTGACTATGCGCCGCCTATGCTATAGCATTAGGTCTCAGGATCTCATATGCCATAGACTATGCGGCGCATATGTCCCTAAATGCCATAGACTATGCGCCGCATATACCATGACTATGCCGAGCATTATGCGCCGCATATGTAGCATTTTTATCTCCAAAACTGATTGTAAATGGGTCAAAACCCAACCCATTCTCTTCCTATATAAAGGGGACTTAGTCTTGAAACATAACCACACTAGAAATTAACCTAAAGGCACCGCATTCCCTCTCCAAACCATCCCAAAATTTTTCTTTTTGCTCTTCCAATTCACAAAACCATCTCCAAAAGCTTCAAGCAAGTAAGTACTCTCTTATTCTTCATTTATTTCTCGTAAGTACTACGTTGATATGTCTATTATAAATTGCTACATCGTATAAGATTGATTGGTGATGCTCATGTGTTTTGATCGCTGATACAAAATCATGTGAGTAAACATATACGTAGGAAAATCTTGACTTGTTTCCGACTTGAATTTGGTATTAATAGCATTGTTATACGATTTGCGGAATTGCTATGGTGATGAACATTGACTATCATGTTATGATCTTGTTACTTGGATACTTACATGCTAGACTATCCCGTTCATCGGGATAAGCCTTATAGTTGCCTACCGACTTAGGAGGTTGCGATTGTTGAAAACATCCATACCATGTTACAACCCCTATGTAGTAGTGTTGTTATATCTAACATGAAAGTAGTGCAATGGCTGAAAGTAGTAATACATTACTGATTTTCTTATCGGAATATAATCCTTAAACGTATGTCGACGAAATCTGAGTAATCGACCACTTTCACTTCACTGATTTGTATCAACAAAACTAAGTGTGGGGTGGTACCCCTACTGCTTTTTTATAGATTGTATCAACTGAGATTGTGCTGCCATTAACACTATTTCTAGTCTCAGGTACAATGGCACCTAAAGCGAGGCAAGGCAAGGAGAAGGCTACCACTTCCCAAAAGGGCAAGAAGAGAGGTAGAAAGGACCAAGGAGAATCATCCTCAACACAACTACCCCGCAGAATGTTTGGAATAAAATGGGTTCTTGAGGAGGAAGCCAAAGAATGGTACAGGAACAACAAACAAAGAAGATATGTTCACGTCGACCTGATCAACAAGGACACCTTAGCAAAGAAGGAGCCGCGTATGTTGGCAAAAATCATGGCATTGAAGCTGGATTTCATCTTCCGCGATATGGGAGAATGTAATCTTGATTTGACAAGAGAGTTTTACGCCAACTGGTCGCCGAAAACAACAGGCAACGAAGTCAAAATTCGAGGCCAAGTGTTACAGCTCAACGCGGACTGGATCAACTCTTTTCTTGGCTTACCTTCGGTCGACCCAGCACCATTCAAAGAGCTGTACAGCAGGCCTCCTTATAGAGCAATTTGACACACACTTTGTGGAAGTAGATCGATGGCAAGGTGGGGCAGACATAAAGACACAGGATGACACAACACCTTCCCCTATGCTTCACTGAATAGGGAAGCAAGAATCTGGATGCGTATTGTCAACTCATGCCTTATTCCTGGGACTATATACACCAAGATATCAAGAGATAAAGTGTGTTTGTTCTATGCTTTGATGACAAATATCCCTATCAACTTTGGGGCAATTATTCGCTCTACCATGAGGAAGGCCAGACTCCACAAAAGGTCCCACTTCACGTTTAGAAATCTGTTGACAGCAATCTTGCGGAAGGAGGATATCGAAGAGGAACCAGCTGACCACAAACTCCCACATAACCCAAAGAAGGTTGACCTTACTAAGGTCAAAGATGCTGAAACAACTCATGGTGTCAACCTTACTACTGCGGAAAGACATGCTCGTGATGAGAGTTTCTTCCGTCATCTTTATGGCATGACACGATTTACTATGATGAGTGGTGGACGTGTTCCAACTACTGCAGAGCTCCAACAGCTGGACCACAACTATCCCATGAACATGCATGCATGGGAGATGTGTGGAGTAGGCGTATACTTTGAGGAACCTCTAGATGATGATTTGCCAACTGATGACGATCGACGCTTGCCAGACTCTGACGAGGAGGAGAACTCTGACGACGACTCTTATGATGGTTCCGACGAAGGGGGTATGACCCCCGACATTGAGGAAGAGTCTGACTAACCAGGTTCCTCGTATTTATTTTCCACTGAGGGCAGTGTCCCGTTTAAGTGTGGGGTGGCGGTATCGTATGCTATACTTCTCTATCGCATCTATGTTTGTTTATTTTGTTGTTTTTTTTGTTGTTTTTTTTTCGTGTTTTAGTTTTTTGTTTTTGTTGTTTTTTCTAGCTTCGCATGAAATTATTTTGATAGGCAGCATGAGATTATAACAAGAGTATGTGCTACAATTGTGACTATTGAGACGTTTAGGCTCTAGTTGTGACTCATTATTTGATATTGTGTGGTTCAATTCCTTCACTTGTTGGGTCGAGAGTCTATATTACTTCCAAGCAAGTCGGCCATGTGCCTTGTGTGTGTGAGATAATCGTATATTCTATGTGTGTGGCTGATGCTAGAACTTGCCTGGTATGTATGCAAAGCGAAAATAAGGAGTGTAAGTTTAGGATATGATTTAGTCATTTCTTTGGCAACCTATATTTGTTTACCTTCAGTTTTACCTACCCATGGACATCATCCTAGTTAAACCCTTTTGAGCCTTTAGCCTATTTTCTTTGACAACCTTGTATGTAAGCCTAATCCATTTTTTTCAAGACCGTAATTTGATCCAAACTCCTAAGTGCTTTAAAGTGAAAAAGTCATGTGACAACATAAGAGGAAATTGGGTGAGTATGATGCTATAAATTGTAATGGTGCTTGAATGTGTTATGAAAAAAAAAGTGTTATCATAAGAGGTATGTTGTGAAAAGAAAAAGGAAAAGAAAGCTGAAAAGTGAGTTGTGCTTAAAATTGAAAAACAAAAGAGGAGAACAAGGGTGGTAGAATAAAAGAAAGAAAGGTTGAAAGAAAAAAAAAAGTGTCAATGATACAAAGTGATGTATTAAAGCTCTTAGGAACTTAGTCACTATTCCTGGCCAAAATAGTCCTACCCGTCCCTTAGCCTACATTACAACCATCAAAAGACCTACTTGATCCTAAGCTTAGCATTCTGACATTTAGTAGAGTATTACATTAAGGGCAAGCCTATGTTCATCAGTTGCTACATATGAATTCTTTGTGAGAGTGAGAGCAAGGACATTTTGATACCCATCTTTGAAAAATATGCTATACTTGTGAGTGATTATGGGTACTATAGTGTGAGACACACATGGTTGATGAGTTTTGGGTAGTTATATATGATTCCTTGTACCTTAACGTTTGCATGCGAGTTGATCACCATCACGAGTCTATGCTAGAGGTTAAATTGCTTCTACCTATACTGAAAAGCTACTTTTTGTTGATAATTGTTGTGCTTGTCTTGACAAATGTTTTGTGTTGTTGCTGTGAAACCCTAAGTTAATGTTTAGAAGGACATGGTATTTCGTTCGAGGACGAACAAAGCTTCAAGTGTGGGGAGTTGATGATAGGCGAATTTACACGCCTATATCAATATATTTTGCCCATATTTTAGCCTAGTTTTGAGAACAAAGTATATATTTCATGCACTTTTAGTCCTTTTTCCTGTAAATGAGCTAACGAACATGATTAGTAAAGTTTCAGGTATAAATGATGCAGAATTCAGAATTTTATGGCTTACTTGACACAAAAGAAAGCTCACGAAGGAAGGGAAGGGAGTTTACACGCCTAAGGACCAAAACTGCTGCATGGAAAATCTATCCCGGGCTAAAACAGCATTTCTGAAGACTTTGGGGATTTGCAGTAACTTAGTTGGATTTGGACAATGATACATTAACCTAGTACAATTGGGTTATGTATTTCATTAGTTTATTTGGATTATGATAATGTTACATTAACCTAGTACAATTGGGTTAAGTATTACATTAGCCTAGTAGGATTTGGTTAGATATTTTATTTATCTAGTAGGATTAGGATATGCGTATTATAAATACCCTATCATGCTAGAGATTTTTAATAATGAGGGAGACCACAATACTTTCTTCCATCCCTCTCATCTTCCACTACAAACAATTCTACAACTCTTCTAATCTTTCCATTAATTCTATTTTTCTTCTTCTACTCTTCTATTCATAAATTCCACAACAAGAGAATCGTTACTTTGCCTAGGAATTCACGCCTCACGCCTACCACCTAAGCTACACGAAATTACTCAATCTTGTGGTATAACAACAATGTCAATCGTGATCTCCTTCGCATTCATGGGTAACAAAACTTCTCTGTTGGGGTTATGGAAGCCGTATGAGATACTATCTATTGCTATGAGGTTGTGAATTCGCGACACGTATACTGCTTATATCATTATTCTCTTCATCTTAGTCTACATTCTTTGTGGTTGCAAACGCAAGAATACGCCAGTATAACATTTAACTTGTTCGAAAGAAAGGTTATTTGTCTGGAAAAGAGATAATGTTAAGGTAGTAGGGTCACCCCCTAAAATTCCCTACTAAAAAGCTAGTGTCGTAACTGGACTAACCTCTTGGAGAATTCGTACCATTAGACACGCTTTAAGCTCGAAAGAGTTATAGTGAAATAATCCTCGAATAGGTCGAAAGACGCCTGGATTTACCATTGAATACAATTCTCTATAAGCAGTTGCATGTCAGAATTCTACACACTCATAGCCAATAGAGACGTATACCTCAGAAGGTGGACATAACCCCAACGCCTCAATTCTCATTGTTTACAACTTACGTAACAATATTTCTCTTTTACTTTGCTATTTTCAGCTTTTATTTAATTGTTTTGGTGACACATTACAATCCCCCCTTTTTACGAGACTTTCACCAAAAGTTTAGTAATTTTGCTTACTTGTTGGCCAAGCTATTCCCTGTGGGATCGACACCCAACCCTGTTGAGTTCTATATTTGCTAACGACCGTTTTACACTCCTACGAGAGCTGTAGATTGAGCGTTATCAATTAGGCACCATATGCCCTAGGTCCATCACTACTCTAGAAACAATGATCACCAGACAGCTTTGGACGGAGAGCACTAATCATCGACTAGGAGTTAGGACTCCCCCAGCTCTTTTTCTTAAACCACTATCTGTCATCTCAACTACTTTACTATTGGCCTCCACCCTGATCTGAATGTATGAATCTCTTACTATATCTTTTCCTATTTTTTCTTGCTCTTTTTTCTATCCTTAACTTATTGCATATACACCACAAGTATGGAGATGTCTACATTCTGGTTAAACAAGGAGGCCTTGCTCTCTAAAACTAAAAATTGAGACAATCCTGAGGCAAAGTTCCTCATCCTAGCCCTTATGCTAGACACTAATTTAGGAGCATAGCGAGACAACTAATGAAATTATAGGGCATACTCCTTCACAGTCATCTTACATTATTTAAAATTCACAAAGTCCTCTATTTTTGCCTCTCTTAACTCCTAAGAAAAGAAGCGATCAAGAAAAGCACTCGAAAAGTCATCCCATAAGGCTGACTCAACATCATCACCCCTAAGTTACTCCTACTCTTCATACCACTAATATGTGATATCTTTCAACTAATAAGCAATGAACTCCACATCTTCTACATTAGTAGCATGCATAACTCGGAAAATCTTCTCCATCTCATCAATGAAACCTTGAGGATTCTCCTAAACCTAGGAGCCAGTAAAAGTCAGAAGATTTAACTTCATAAATTGGCCGACCCTAGTGCCCTCAGAATATCCGATAGCAGTACCAGTAGGACCCGATTGATATAACTGAGATATCACCAATGGGGTCAACAAATGAATAGATCGGCGAAACTCAACATTAGTAATATCTCTTTGAGGTGACTGAGCATGGGTCTCAACCTTTAGAGAAGGATCAGTGGAGACTAGTGGAACTCCACGAGGGCAATCAGAAGTAGTGACCCTAGACCAGGTATGTGCCTCATAAGTAGGATTATTTCTATCCACATGGCCCTCTGGTGGGATAGAAGAGTTTCCACGAGCATCAAATCTTTTGGGAGGCATGATCTGAAATGCGAATAAATAGAAATTAAAAGAGATTTTAACATCCTAGTCTCTACTAGTTGAAAGTAGAACACAAGAAAGAAAAACATTCCTAAATGCCCTGTAGCCTCTCCCTTATAAGTATGGCGCGCTACATACCCATCAAATATACTCTACTTAACACGTCTTTATGGACACCCAATTGACCATGAACCTATTCTCTGATACCAAGCTTTCAATGACCCAAACCAAGGCCTGATCATGACGAGTATCTCAAGTCTTCCGTGGACTAGAGGCCACTCTTTTTCCTAGCCAAACAGAACATAATACCCTAGCAGAGGATGAATTTCAAACATATAACACGGTAGAAAAGGATAAGCTCAGGAGAATATAAGATATATCAATAAGCATAACCAATACCTAAGTCTAAAGTAATCCACAAATCCTCTAATCAAGATCAAAACAATTTAAGTCAGGACATACCCCCAATGATAGCCAAAAAATAAGTCTGAAACCAAGTCTATGACATAAGGAAATAAAACCATGAAATGAATCTCTTTTAAAAAATACAAGTTCACCACTTCAAGTCTACTCACGATCAACTGGGAAGCCACCTAATCACTGTGCAGAAAACCCAGTAATGTTTTCGTTTCCTGGATCGCGTAGGGATACAGCATCTAGAGATGGTTAGCTGGTTGAGTGCTAGCATGTAACTCTGGTATAAGAGGATAAATTAATGTCATGATCAATAATTGAAAACCAGTCAAAATCTAATGCACACTATCATATGCATATACATAATTATATATATTATACCGAGGTAGGGAACAAGGTATAGCATGCACTTTAAAATCATCACCTAGGCTGTGTAGCATAACTGTCATAATAAGGCAGTCACGATCTATATGGGTCCAGCTTTTCCCCAGCTGAAAGGGCCCCAGTGTGTGTAGCCGCACAAACTAGAGAATAATCACATGTACAAATACACCATGGGGGACTCAAACTTCCCGACATAAATCAAAGGTGTCTTAAGCACCTAGTTATTTAACATGGGGGACTCGAACCACCCAATCATATAATATGGGAGACTCAAACCACCCAATCATTTAGACCCCTACGTCGGCAACCATGGTTTCCAGTATTGGTCTTTCAGGACCTCCATTTTCATGGCCCGACTTCACAACCCTCCTTTAAGACTAATTAAAACATTTAGCACACATTCTCATTAATTAAACCAATTCATTCATTAAGGCATCCCATTGGTATTGTCATACCAACCTTACTTGTAAGTTAACATTATCATGCCATGATAATTAACCATTCACATAGGGAAATTCATAACCCATCTGTGTTCAATTATTCATTCATATGGGGATTCCACAACCCCCAAGGATCAATAAAATTTTTGTGGTTCACTAACCTGTTATGCCAATGTATTAGTATAGGAGAGAAAGTCAAACCATGTGACAAAATTGTATTCAGTATCAATTTTCCATTTTAGGTTGAGGGAACACAATTTCCAAAGCCATATGTTAAGGTAAAATCATCAAATTGGGTAAAACCATGACCCCTTCATTTATTCACCATGCCATGCACCCCACAAGTTCAAAACCTTTTCTAAAGCACATACAATGCATAATATTTCATGGGAAAACAATTTAAGTATCAATCATACCAAAATCTGCAACCCATATTCAAATCCACATAAAAAAACATATAATGTCATGCTTTCAGTAAAACAAGTTTAAGGGTAAGTCACGTGCTTGAAATATTAAGTGTTATGGAGAGAATTCAACCCTTGAATCTTTGTATGACCAAGTATAAGAAACCCTAGCTTGTTCTTGCCTTAGGGATTTGAGAGAATTTGAGAAAATGTTTTTGATGTATTATGGATGGGAATGAGGTGCCAATAGTTTTTTAAGGTTGTGGGTTATGGTTAGGGAAAGAGGGAATGTCCAAAATTCACTCAGTAAAAAAGTTGAAATTTGTCACCAATTCGCAATGGGTAACCTTACGACTCGTAGGGTCACCCTACGACTCATGACACATAGTAGTAGATTGGAAAGTACCCATGGGCCCCAGACTATTCTGGTTATGATTGAGTCATACGACTCATCAAGTGACCCTACAACCTATGACTCATGGGGTCCTATTTGTAGTCAAGATAGAATCTTTTGGGTTACACACTGGTCACTTTACTATTGATACTTTTCTACTCGTATAGAGTCCTTACAACTTGTCGAGTCTAGTTTTGATCAAGGCAGAAGTATTTGGGCATCACACTAGTTTGGCTATGGAAGGGAGTATATGACTCGTATAGAGTCTTAACGACTCGTACCCTTAAGTCGTCACCAAGGCAGTAACTCAGGCAAAACTCATTGGACAACCTATGATTTATGTCCTATGACCCATCAAAACACCCTATGACTCGTATGGTGAGTTTTGGGTTGGACAATGAGTTCAAAAGTCAAAATTTTCTAGGGGTAAAAATTTGGGGTTTTATAATAGGATACCTATTCTTCACTATCACCTTATTAAGTTGCTTGTAGTCAATACACAAATGCATGGAACCATCCCACTTCTTCATGAACAAGATAAGAGCACCCCAAGAAGAAACATTTGGTCTAATGAAACCCTTACCCAAAAGATCCAAAAACTGAGAATTCAACTTCTTAAGCTCGGTAGGAGCCATACTATAAGGTTCCATAGAAATAGGTCAGGTGCTCAACTGAAGATCAATAGAAAACTCAATATTATGCATAGGAGGAAGACTGGGTAGATTAGTAGAAAAAACATCAGGAAACTCATGAACTATAGGAACAGAGTCAAGTGACAGACTTCCTACACTAATGTCAAAAATATAAGTGAGACAAAACACACAACCCCTCGAAATAAGTCGCTTAGCCGGAATATAAGAAATAATCTCCATTGGCTCACGGCTAATAGCTCCCTACCACATAACTAGGGGTATACTGGCATGGCTAAGGTACTGAGCTTGGAAAAAAATCCAACACCGTATGATAGTGGGATAACCAGTCCATGCCCAAAATCACATCAAAATCTACCATATCTAACACAATAAGATTAGCCTGAGTATCAAACTCTTGAAAAGTCACAACACATCATCTATAAACCTGATCCACTTCTAAAAAATCACTCATGGGAGTAGATAAACATAATGGCACAGATAAAAAATCCCAAGATAACTCTAACCATGAGGCACAATAAGCAAACACATAAGAATAAGTGTATCCTGGATCAAATAAAGCAAAAGTTGCTTGATGGAACACTAATATTGTACATGAGATAACAAACATGTTGAGACTTAGCCTCGGGTCTAATAGGTGCGACATACAACTGGCTACGCCCTTCACCGAGTTGGGTTATTGACCGATCTCCTGTCCTACCCGCCTAAGAGCCTCTATGAGCACCTTGGGGACCACCCTAACAACCATGCATACCACCTCTAGCTGGGGGGGAAATTACCCTAATCAATGGAACACTCTAATCTTAAGGAACCATCGCTCCATGGCTGGGGCGCTCTCTTGAGAAATGGCCAAAGTCCCCACAACCATAACATGCCCCAGGCACTAAACTGAAACTAGAAGATTTGGCGGACACAGAATAACCACCATGGCTAAAATACCCAGAAGACGAACCACTTGGAGGCACTACCTCGACCAGGATGATCACTACAACTAGATTGACCTTCATCGGTAATCTAAAAAGCGACCTGAATGATCTTACTAGACTAACCCTAATATTGATATAGACACATCCTTAACCTTTTTAACTTCATCAAATTCACTGGATGAATCTCTCCAGACAGCTAAGGCCTACTTAACTGTAAAATCAGTTGCAGCTTGTCTTCTTGACTTTATAGGGACCTGGTCCCTGTTATTTCCTTTGTCACACTCTATATTGATATACTCCTATAATCAATTTTATGCATTGTTCAGTCCTTAATAAAATGCTCAAGACATCCATATTTGTGACAGACCTCCATAGTGGCTCATTTTCTACTGCTACTTCTATTTCCTTGAAACTAACTACTTTTCTTCATAGCTCTAGCAATTATTTTTGCCAAATAGGAAACATCAGTGTCTTATTCATTTGAATCTGAGCCTTTAATGCAAAGGATTTTTCCCTTTAACCTCCATCTTCTCTTGCCCTTGCTTCTTCTTGAGTTCATGAGTCTTTAAATTACCAATAAGTTCATCCATAGTGAGAGTTTTTAGGTTTCTTTCCTCAGTAATAGCATCTACTTTGCTTTCTTAGGATTTAGGAAGAACGCCTAGTATTTTTCTTACTTGTGTATATAGAGGAATCACTTCTCCTAAGCAGTGTAGCTCATTTATGATGGAATTGAATCTTGTGTGCATTTGTTATATTATTTATCCTTTTTTCATGGTAAAGGTTTCATACTGAGTAGCCAGCATGTCAACTTTGGAATCCTTCACATTACTAGTTACCTCATGAGCTATTTTCAAGAAGTCCCAGATTTCTTTAGCATTTTCACATGCATAAATCCTATTGTAATCATCAGGCCCTATACCACAAACTAGCAAGTTTCTTAGCCTTATAATTCTTCTCAACTTTCCTTCAATCTTCATCATCATATTCTCTCCTACTTTTTACAACCATTCTTATTATTTCTCTTTCTTTGACTTCTTTAACTGGCATATGAGGTCCATCAAGTATCATATCCATCATAACACTATCCTTAGTCATAATAAAGTAAAATATCCTAGTTTTCTGCTACCTATAGAATTTCCCATTAAATCTAGGTAGTCTAGTAGTAGATTGCACTGCTTCCAGATTAGGTCGAGTAGCCATGACAACCAAATCACTCTCGGTATTAACCTGTTAGAGTGTTCTAGCTCTGATACCAATTGATGAAACTCGGAGGGGTTGCACCACACAGTGAGGGACCTAGTCTCTTGAAGTCAATCGGAAGCAATCAAATAACAAATCACAAGAAAACTTAAAACTTTGCAGGAAGGTAAAAACATAAAGATTTTAATGTGAAAACCTCCTTGTTAAAGGGAGGAAAAAATATGTATTGACCTCACAAATAAAAATATTGATTACAGACTCCAATGAGCCTAACTCTAGGCTCCTCCTTGTAAGAACTCTACTACAAGCCTACCTTGACAACTCTGCTCTCTCCAATATTAATTAAATCTAACCAATATTAAACTTAGGAAACTCTACCTAAGCACTCTACGGAAAATAAGAAAACATTACTCTTATAACATGAGTAATTCATTTACAATTCAGGACTCAACTTAAAATCGCTCACTCTTTTCAATACATTCAGAAAATAAGCATTTACAAATACTTGAGCAATGAAATTTGATTGAGTTTTTGCCTTTTTCAATTCTTAATAATCTAGATTGTTACAACTCACCCATTTGAGAAGCATTTTTTCCTTTTATATTGGAACAATGATTAGGGTAGAAATCCGATTGGGCCAAGAATCCTAAAAGGCACACATCTTACCTGCGCAGTTTGTTACACTAGAAAACAAAACTATGCAGGCCATATAATAGCTATATGTTTCCATGATGACCCAGGGACCTGGTCCCTCGTTGTCAGCTACTCATCATCAAAACAAGATATATCAATTTTCACCTTTTTTGATAATGACAAACCACAGAACATGACCATAGATCTTTTGAGCATCAAACTCATTCACCTTATACAGTTGTAGTTACTACCACTATTTTTAGTGAAACTTCCAACTATCACTTTGCACTTTGCTTTCCTTTGTCAATACATCACAAAACTTAGGGACCTGGTCCGTTATTATCAATTGACATCAAAAAGTCATTCCAATGTTCCCTTTATCAATATGCTTGCACTCATCAATGTTTAGTTGATCATTTTTTCATATTCCCACTATTAATATGCCAGCTTACTTCGTTCATTTCAGGTAACACATCTGATCTCCTACCTTATGCATTCAGTATATACCATTTTGGCATTATTTAAAAGTAATAACAGTAAACCAAAAATAAAGTAAGCACAAGATGATTAACTCATGGCCACTAGGGCGACACTAACATGAAAAATAGCTTTTAAATTAAAGAGAGAACAGATGAAGCACATAACTAAGAGATTCATTCATTGTTAAGAGATATTAGTACGAATACATCATACTAAAATAAGCATAAAATATTCTAATCCATTAAAAGCCACACCAGGAATACAAACTTTAAACTGACACATAGGGATGACTAAGATTAGGGATGTCAGGACTTAGGAAAAAGGGGGCTCAAGAGAGAAAGATTTCATTAATAGCTCTTTTTTAGAACTCTCAGCAGCATGAGCATTTAGAAATTGTTTAGTGAGGTCTTTAAATTCAGCATTCAGACTATTAACCTCCTGAGTGAGTTCTGTAACCTTAATCTGGAGCTTAGTATTTTCTGCTACAAGTTCCTCTACAGTACCAGGTCCCTCGGAGTATAATTTTTTATTCTGCATCTTTAAAATCACTATCTCAGCATTCTTTGTATCCAACTAGACCCCCATCTCCTTATGTAAATTCTCCTGAGTAGCCAAAAGTTCTGACACTTGGTACACGATTCCAACCTTTCCTTCAATGCATTCATTTTCCACCAACGTTGCCAGACTAAACTTTTGCTTGAATGTTCTTGGAGTACCTTTATTCCCAATTACTCCAAAGTGATCAAATAATTTATTCATAAAGTAACCAGATGGCATTCTATGTCTTCCTACTTTCTCAATAACGGCTTTGTTCATGTGCTCTATCATAAGATCAGGAAGACTTATCATCTCAAATTATCTCAAGCACTCAATCAGGAAAAAATCAACAATAGAGGCAATGGTCCTTTTCTTTGATCTAGGTAAAAGGACCTTGTTCATAAATTCAAATACTAACTAAAATTCTCCTATGAGAAATTTCTTTCTCACTCCATCTATTGATGTTCCTCCAACCTTAGAGGCATCCATCATGAACTTGGTAGAGGGTTGCTTTTTTAGAATAGTCCTCACCCCTCTAATAGGTACATCTAGGATTTTCCCTAGTGATTCTTCATCCAATCTGATTTGATTTCCTTACACTTTGGCAGTCAAGCTTAACTCATCCTCAGAGAATTCCATTTTATAATAAAATTCTCTTAGTTCTTCTTTAAAAACCATGGGAGTTGGTTTCTCCAAGAAGTGTAACCATCCCTGGTGTTTTACATATTCCACCAATTCAACCATCCCTAGTTTCTCATAAATTTTGGGATCAAACACTCTCCCAAATAATACTTTCTGGGTTTTTAAGATCTTATTCTTTTACTCTCTTGATAAATCTTTCTTTTCTTCTTCTTCTCTTTTTTTATATCACTACTTGGCTCCGTCTTTTTAACAACTTTTCTCTTTTTGGGACCAAGTCCCTCAGGGACTCTCTTCCTTTTCACGATAATACGTTTTTGCTTTATTTCTACAAGGCTACCAGACTTTGAAAGGGAGGACCTGGTCCTTCCTGAGATATGAATTTCTTTTCTTCTTTTCTTCGTCTCCACAGAAACATCAAGATCAATATTCTCATACTCTCTAATCTTTATAATTTCAACCTTCTCCTCCTCCACTAGAGAAATCTTTTTAAGTCTTCTTGTCTTAGAGGTAGAAGACTTGCTAGCTTTCAACGCATCAGCTAATAGCTTCTTTTCAGATTCCCTAATAAAATCAATTCTAATAACTTGTACACCTTAATCAATCACTTTTTCCTTGCCTTTACTGCATCTTTATTTTTTAATAGTCCACCTCAGTGCTGTTTCATCATCATCATCCTTATTTGGAGATAGCACACTATCTCCATCCTTAGTCATATCACTTTTTTACCAATTGGTTGCTCTTCTACAATAACTGTGCTTTCCTTAAAATCATATACAAGTAATACTAGATTTTTAGCCACCCAATTTTCACTATAAGAAAGATTAGACCTTCTTACTAGTATTTCCTCATCACACAATTGGGCAAAGATGGGATTTGACTCGGAGGGAGTAGCAGAACCAGGTATTGGGAAATATTCTAAATTTTTAGTACCTTCTAAATTCTTTATAGGGAAGAGGGATTTGAGAAAAATTAGAGGTATTTGGTTCCTCAGAAGTAGGAGTAACTTTAAATTGAGGGACTTCTTGTTCAATTAGTGAACCAAAACCTTAATTTGAATCTACTATCATGGACGACTCAGCAAAAATTTCCATGGTTGAGGATGTTTCAAAAGGGATAGACTAATTCAAGGATTCTGGATTTTCTGGAGAGAACTTAGTAGGTTGATTAAACGCAGGTTCTTATTGAGCACTTGAGGTGATTTCTTATAAGGTACTGGGCATTAAAGAATCAGAATATTTGATTTAGGGATTTTCTGAGTTTGGCTCATTTGGGATGTTTGAAACTTCTAGTGAAGGCAAGGTGGGTAAAACACTCTGTGGTTCTTGAAGAGGATCAGAAGAGGACTCTTTCTTAGAGGATGAGGGAGATGGAACTTTTGCCATTTTGAATTTTTGAGAGAAAAGGACCAGGCTAGTTTTTGTGAAGAGGACAATTTAGGAAGATGATTTGAGTTAATTCAAAATAAGTGAGAATAAAAATATTTGAATTTGTAATTAATGGAGGTGACCGTTTGACATTTAAAAGGTATCTTTTTTGAATTAATGCATCTAACTCCATTAGTTGCGATTCTTCATATTTGTTGTGAATTAACAGTATTTGTTAAGATTAGAAAGGACATGTGGCTTTTTTAAACAGAAATTTTATGATTTTTAAGATATTCAGATTGGGTACTAACTTGATAAATGGACAAAGTCCCTCTCTTTCTTGAGTAAATTCTCCATTTGTGCTTGCCTCAACTATTTTCTTCCAAAACTGTTCCCATGGGTGTATACCTACAAAGGTATAGTACTGAGTTAGACCATGATGTACCTATCTTACCAAGGATACCTATCTCCTGAACATAGCCAAATTTAGGAAGATAAAATGATCCACTTATTAGGTCAGGTTAACTTGATCAATCCCAGCTTCAGCTTGTTTGCTCCAATACACCATTTGAACATAGATCTGAGGACCAGGTCGCAGACTTGATATCTTTTAACTTTGCCAATCTTCCTTTTATGCAGCTTCATTTCAGTTTGCTGGAAAAAAACAACCAGAGCCTTATAGATTTTATCCTTGATCTTTAGGAACTTTTTTCAGGTGAACCTGGAGAAATCTTCCACAATAATAGTCCTATTCTCCTTTTCTTTCTATTTTGGACTTGTTTTTTGCACATTTCAGCTTTGACATCCCAAGGATCAGGTCCTTTGGAATATACTTGTTCCATTAATATGGAACTTACATCTCCCGGAATATTTTTGATCTCCTGGACTTGAGAATAACTTCTTCAAACTTTAAGTTTGACATAGTATCTCCACCAAATGAGAATTTAACCTGATTGTTTTTTTCAAAATGAGACACTTCCACCTCGAAGTGTCTTGTGATAGAGAATCCAGTCATATGCTTTGAACATTTATTATCAATGAACCAAATCTGACTATAATCCCCTTCACCTACCTACAAATAGAGTCATTTGTAAGATTTGGAAACCCATTTGAGTTTGAGTTTCCAGTAGAAACACAGAGGTGTGATCAAATCTTTCTTTGCCCATCTAGGTAATGAGATATTCTTCATATTTGTAAAAGGATTGGAAACCTTAGGATAGATAAACCCTTGATGGATATATCTAACACTGCTTATTTTAGCTCTATTCCTACTTTGATAATTTTCCTTCATGTGACCATCTCTCCCACAATGAGTGCATAGAGGTTTGTGGGCTTTATTTCTAGCATCTTGAACAACCTTTTCTTGAGACTTAGATGGTTGAGTTTTTTATTGATACCTAAGGCCCTTACCATTTCTTACACCTTGACTGGTTAAATTAGAAAGGATTTGTGAGGATGTGGTCCATTGTAGAGACTTACTAAGTTCTTCCCTCGGATAGACCAAGTCCTTTTCTAACTCCTCATTCTTTTAGAGTACAGTCATAAGATGATTTTGGGAGTCCTTCAATTTTTCTTCAATCTCAATCTGAAACTTTGATACTACTTTCTTCCCTTTACCATTTGAATCATCTACTTTCTCTAGTTGACTCACCAAACTCAGGTTATCAAATTTTAACTTAACAAATAGTCCTTTTATTTTTAGAAATTTGGAGAGTTAAAGCAATTAATTCAAGCTCATGATTCTCCACTTTCTCTTCTAGAGCATTTTTCTAGTAGTTAGTTCACACACTGAATCAATCAACACATTTTCTAGCTTCTTTATTTTTCTAATAAAGTAATTATCAAAAAATTTCTTAATGTCAGAGAGAGTTACCTCATTTTATTATTCATTTAAACAAGGAATCAAAGGTCACTTTATCATCCTTCACTGCTAGCATGGACACATCCTCAACCTTCTCATCTTTATCAAATTCACTTGATGGATCTCCCTAAATAGCTAAGGCCTGCTTAACTGCAAAATAAGCTTCAACTTGTCGTCTTGACTTTATAGGGACCTAGTCCCTGTTATTTTTTTGTCACCTCCTATTTTGAGATACTCCCGGTTATCCATTTTGTGCAATGGACAGTCCTTAATGAAATGCTCAGGACTTCTACATTTGTGAAAGACCTCCATAGTGTCTCCTTATGTGCTCCTACTTCTATTTCTTTGAAATCGACCACTTTTCCTTATAGCTCTAGCAATTCTTTTTTCCAAATAAGCAACATCAGTGTATTCTTTATTTGAATCTCACTTAGAAGCCTTCAATACCAAGGATTTTTCCTTTTTTACTTTCTTCTTCTCTTACCCTTGCTGCTTCTTGAGTTCATGAGACTTTATATTACTAATAAGCTCATCCATAGTGAGAGTTTTCTGATTACTTGCCTCAGTAATAGCATCTACTTTTCTTTCCTAGGATTTAGGAAGAACATCTAGAATTTTTCTCATTTGTTTATACTAAGGAATCACTTCTCCTAAGCAGTGTAGCTCATTTATGATTGAATTGAATCTTGTACGCATTTCCTGTATTGTCTCTCCTTCTTTCATGGTAAAGGTTTCATACTGAGTAGTCAACATGTCAACTTTTGAATCCTTCACAACAGTAGTTCCCTCATGAGTTGTTTTCAAGCAGTACCAGATTTCTTTAGCATTTTCACATGCAGAAATCTTGTTGTATTCATTAGGCCCTAAACCACAAACTAGCAGTTTCTTAGCCTTATAATTCTTCTCAACTTTACTTCTATCGTTATCATCATATTCTCTCCTACTTTTTACAATCATTCTTGCTATTTCTCTTTTTTTGACTTCTTTAACTGGAACATGAGGTCCATTAAGTGTTATATCCATCACTATCCTCAGCCATAATAAAGTCAAACATCCTGGTTTTCCACCACCCATAGAATTATCCATTAAATTGAGGTGGTCTAGTGGTAGATTGCCCTTTTTCCAGATTAGGTGGATCATTCATGATAACCAAATCACTATAGGTGTTAACCCTTTAGAGTGTTCTAGCTCTAATACCAATTGATAAAACTCAGAGGGGTTGTACCACACAGTGAAGGACCAGGTCCCTTGAAGTCAGTTAGAAGCAATCAAATAATAAAGCACATGAAAACTTACAACTTTGTAGAAAGTAAAAACACAAAGATTTTAACATGGAAACCTTCTTTCTCAAGGGAGGAAAAACCATAGATTGCCCTTAAAATCACCCACAAATCCACTATAATCAAACTATTAATTACAAGACTCCAATGAGCCTAACTCTAGGTTCCTCCTTCTTGTAATAACTCTACTACAAGCCTACGATGACAACTCTGCCAAGTACTATCTCCATTATTGATTAACTCTAACCATTATTGAACTTAGGCAACTCTACCTAAGCACTCTCAAGAAAATAAGAAAATATTACACTTATAACATGAGTAAATCATTTATAATTCATGACTTAACTCAAGAACACTCACTATATTCAATATATTCAGAAAATAAGCACTTGAGCAATACTTAAGCAATTAAGCTAGATTGAGTTTTTGCCTTTCTCAATTCTCAATAATCTGGATTGTGAAAACTCACCCATTTGAGAAGCTTTTTTTTCTTTTATAGTGGACTAATGATTAGGGTTTGAAAGCTGATTGGGCCAAGTATCCTAAAAGGTACATCTCATCTGTACAGTTTTTTACACTAAAAGACAAAAGCGTGTAGGCCATGTGACAATTGTATGTTTCCATGAAGACCCAGGGACCTGGTCCCTTATTTTTAACTGCTCTTCATCAAAATATAATATAGAAGTACCTACCTTGAGAACTACTCTCTCTGAAATATGAGTCATAATGGCTCCAACTGAAACTACCCTGATATCGTAGCCTCTTATCACTACCCTCTTGGGCCGCATGATTCATTTCTCTCATAACCTAAGCATGATCGATAACCTCATAAAAAGACCTACCCACAACAACCAAACTCTGTGTAGACATACGAAGAGTGAGTCTCAATCCCTAAATAAAGCACTGAACTATTTCATACTCATCAGTCAGAATAGAAGTAGTATGTCTAGCCAACTTATAAAATCAAGCCTCATATTCCACAATAGTCATAGATACCTATTCCAACCTTAAAAATTGATCCCTCAAATGATCCCTAAGACTGCACAGCATATATTACTCCAAGAAAATCTCAGAGAACTGAGTCCATGTCATAGGGGAGATCCAGCTGGTCTAAAATCAAGATGACCTCTCACCGGTGCCCAGCCTCTAAATCCAACAAAAATATAGCGTAATCCATACCACGAGTCTCAACTAGGACAAATTATGGAGCCTATCCTCACAAGCAATCAAGAACTCATAAGCATCCTCGCTTGGTGCACCAGAAAACCTAGGTGGAGCCAATCTCAAAAACCTTTCTAGCATCTTCTATTCCTCACAGACATAGCAGATTGGGCAACCACTTACTGAGTAACCACCAATATAGGAGGAACCTCAACTCTGGGAGCCGCATCTACAGGTTACACCCCAGCTTTGGTACTACATATATCTGCAGACTATGCATCATCAAATAGTGCAGAACCAATTAATCCCAAAATCTGAACCAATGTGTCCCTAAGTACTGAAGAGAAAATGAACCTCAGTGGAGCTTAGGTTGGTCCCTGGCCCACTACTGGATAGGGTTTTGGCTTGGGAGCAAGAATAAGGTCTGGTGAAGGCCCCCTATCCTGGTCCCTAGCTGGGGTTGCTTTTCAAGATTGTGCTTGACCTTTAGGTAATCCATAAATAGCGATAGGATCCCTAGACTTGAACTCAGGATCCTCCTCTCATATAGCAGTATCATGTGTCCTAGCCATCTATAAAAGAGTAAAACTAAAGGAATCTTTAGAACCCAACTCAGACTCTTAGCAAGAAATGAATGAAAGAAGTGAAGAACTCCTAAGAATATCCTATAGCCTTTCAAAGATAAGAAATAGACATTATTGTTCTGATCACCAACAATACTGGTGAATCTAGGCCCTAATATTAATTTGTCACAACCTAATTTTTGAGTCATGATGGCACCTACTTTATCCCACCTGTAGGTAAGCCAAACCATAGCCTGAACCCATAAATAATTAGCTAATTTGGTAGAAAAAGTGTAAAAGACGGATGTTTTTGAGTAAAGACTTACAATAATAATTTACATAACAATAATAGGTTAAAAGATAGATAAAACATCAATAATTATCCCACGACCTAGCAGTATCAGTGCAAGAGCTACTAGCCAAAAGAAAATACAAATACTGTAATATAGTCAATATACATCAGTCTCGAATAGTGAAAGAATAGATGTAAATAGTAAAAGAAAAAAGGGCAACTCCAACTTCGAGAGTATAACACCCCAAGAGTACACCCTGGGCATCACACGGTGCTTACAGCATCGAAGGACCATAAGCTGACCCATGCTGGTAACTGTTGTGAGCACTGAATAATGTAACATAGAATATATATGAAATTTATTGGAATGCCATAAGGTTTTAAATAATAGTTCTGATAATGTCTATAAAAATGCCAATAATATTGATAAAATGGTTGATAATGACAACTGAAAACTAAAAATTGACTAAAAGTGTCTCAAATCCTCTAACTAAGTAACTGAGGAGTTGATGGGAAAAGTCCCCAACTAACTCCGACTGGCTACTAAAACTGAAATACTGAGATAATCATAATTGGTCCTTAGAACATGAGGACTCATCATTGATGTTTCTACTGGTGCGCTGGGAGATCTAGGTATGGTTGGGAACCTGAGCATCTGAACCTATGATATGTGACATCACAGCGTAAAAAATGAGTATGCGATCAGTACTTTGAATGTATTGGTATGCTAAATCAGGTTAGGTTGTATACATGGGTTATGTGCATGAATAATAACTGACTGAATATCATAAGATAACTGAATAACTGATATGAATGCATGAATACTATAAAATCTGAGAATGCATGACTAAGCATATAACATGATTCTTAAAATAGTCTATAAACTGAAATACTGAAATCTGATAACTGAATACTAATAACTGTATATTATGGTCAATGCAAACCAGGACTGAATTATACTGAACTAAGACTGTGGGAGGTATCATCTAACTGGCATGCCCCACTCTGAACTGATTTGGGTTGAACCTGTAACCCAAGTTGAAAAGGTGTTATTTTCGTGCCACGGGTACTAACAATAGCTATGTGGATCCACTAAGCTACTGAAAAAATAGGATTTCAAGCCTAAAATAACGGTTGATACCTGGGCGAAGTCAAGCCTAATCTAACGGGTGACCCCTGGGAGGTAGTCAAGCCTAAACTGATGGGTGACTCTTTATCCTACACTGTCTACATAGTTCTGGAACACAGGGACTGCTACTAACGACTCTGCCTAACTGATGGGGAATCTATTATCCCTACATTCGCTTGGTGCTAAATCCTACTCCCAACTGAACTGACTTGAATTATTGAACTGATCTAAGTTTAACTGAATAAGATAATTGATTGGACTGATCACGCTCATGGTTTATCTGAAACCATTTTGAAACCACTAAGACTAAGTAAACAGCTAAGTTTTGGGGTATTTATAACCCCCAGGACTTGATAACAATAACGATAGGGACACATGAAATCTTTGAAACCATGGAAGGAAATCATTGTTCACAATTATTCACTTAAGTATTTCATCAATCACATAGGGGTCTAGACTTTTACATGGGGTGCTTTTAAACATGATACGATAGTTCGTCACTAAGGTGATCGCCTATCAAATCAGGTCGTCACTTTGTTGACAGACAAACATGCTAAAGTAAAATGAGTATAACTTTTTGCTTTGATATTAGATTAAGGTGAAACAAAATGCATTGGAAAGAAAATTCAAGGACCTTTCATTTGATATATAGTAGGATACGTAATTCATTATGTACAAGGAGTAATGGTCATCTAAAGTTTATCCAAGCTAAAATGTTCACTAAAACTTAGTTGATAGGAGCGTTCACAACTTGTCTTTGAGTTAGGAGATTTTTATGACCTCAACTGATATAAAAGGACGTTTTACCACTATAGAATTGATCATCACACATATATAGACATAGAATCATTAGGTTTCAGTCTGTATACCTAATAACAATGATTTGAATTCTAGCCTAAAAAAGTAAGGTATTACAGAGAGCTCACCCTATCTCCTAACTCAACTTAGCACAATCTCAGTGTAACAGTGGCCACTAGTACTTGGATCTATAGCAAAAAGGTACAAAAGTATAGTATGACTACCAAAACCATGGGTACTCAGTAGGCATGATTGGCCAACTAAGCCAAATCATGATATAAGTACGATAAAGATGCAAGATAAATAAGTTAAGTCAGGGTAAAAGGGCAAACCTGAAAGCAAGCTCCAACACTATAAATGAATAGCTGGAATAGATATAATATGAAAAAAGAATAAGTAATACAAGACTAGCTCCTATATGATAATAAGTGTGAAAAAGTAAATAACCTTATGCAGGACCCGATAAACCTAGAAGAGCAATCAGGTAAATAAATAACTGAACTTCCATAAATTAACAAATATCAAGACATAATTGTGAATCCATCCGTGCCATAACATACCATAAATAACCTGTTAATGTCGAACTCAAATCAAAACTCATATCATCATCATCATTTGTCGGACTTGAACCGAACTCATGTCATCAATTGTCATACTTGATCGAAACTCAATATCAATAAATCACCGAACTTAGTCTGAAACTAGCACCAACTCCCAAATACCAATATAGCATAAACATCAAGAATATAGTCTTTTCAAGCTGTAAAATTTACAACTTTAAGGATACAATACACCATTGAATCTATAAGGATCTAATAAGAATCTTGGCCTAAGGTGGGGGTATAAGGGGACCACTTCTAATCCCCGAAAATTTGTACTAAGTCAAATTCTACTCGTGACTAGGCTAGGGTATCCAAATTTACTTCCAGATATCGAATAATTCATAATTATCCCTAAGATAGAAATTCTACCTTAAACATGAATAACTAAGCCAATTAAGCATAATTTATGGTTTTCAAAATAGTCTAGACAATCCAAATAATGTTATTATATCAATTATTACCTCCAAGACCTATATCTTATCCCATATCTAGCATAATATCATAATTATACAATGACTTAGCTCAATCTATAAGGAAGGTAAACCTAGCCTACCTGGATCTCGAAGAAAAGCGTAGAGAAATTGGCTAAATTGTTGATTTCCCCTTTCAAAAAGCTTTTACAAGATGCCAAGCTATCAAAATCATATTTTACTCATAAAAATAAGAACATACATATATTGCACTTTTATACTTTGGGTCCAAAATCCCCCATTGTTAAGTCATGTGCTTATTCCCTCATTGTTATTTCCAACTAAAGGCATGACTTAATATGTTTTAAACATTGATTTGTGAAATCATAAATAGTGGTTTTGAAATAATGTTGAGGGTCTTGATGCATGTTGTTTGGTATTGATTTAAACTATGTTTTTACATATTTTTGGTAATGGTTTTCACATATAGGTGATTATTGGTTATTGTTTAACAAATAGGTCATGAGTAACCCTAATTATAAGGGTTTATTCTTGGGCTTTGATTTTGGTAAAGGTATGCCCTCAACATGTTTGATAAAATGCCTCAAAGAATATTTTTACTCTATTATTAAACTTTTATTGAAACTATTGCATGGTATGATTTGGTAATGTAATCCTAAATAGATTTGGATGATTTTGCATTATTTAAATGGTTTGAATGGTTTAAATGCTTTAAATGTTTGGAACGGTCTAACATGGTTTAAAATATGTGAATTGTTGGAACGTTTAAATAGAATGGTTTTGGTGGTAACAATTTGGTTAATTAAATATCTTTGTTGGGTACAAAGGAATCACCCAAGTAAACAAGGTAATTGAACAACTTGTGGGGTATATAGAATTCCCCCAATCTAATCTAATAATGGCTCACTTGTGGGGTACATGGGACTTCTCCAAGTTAACTTGATTTATGGGTACATGGGAATCCCTTGATCTCTAAAAGGTTTGGATAAGGACATACTTGCAAGTTATAGTCGGTGTGATGATACCACTATGTGTAGCCTCAGATAATAATAATGGTTTGGTTGGTTGGAAATGGTTTTAATTGGGAAATAAAGGAAGGGTATGATAGCTAACCATAAAGGTGGGAGTCAAACAGGTAAAAACTTAAAACCCATATTTTCTGACTTGAGGGGTAGGTCATGGTGACCTTATATGATACTATGAGGTACACGAGAATCCTCTAAGTATATTGTACATATGTATCATGGAGGTGAAGGGTACTTGGGAATCCCTTACTCTTATGGTATCTCCGATTCGTGCAGCTACACGCATCGGGGCCCATTCAGGGGGTTACACTGGACCATATAGCTCGTGGGTAGTTGAGTATGGTTAAGCTACATATACCTAGGTTAATGGTTTCAAATGTATGTTAAACCCAGTTCTCTTTCCAGACATAGTTACATATATATACGTATGATCTGTATGCAGATGGTTGGTTTACTTGGTTTCACTGAATGTCATTATTTTATCCTTATCCTGAGTGTATGCTAGAGTTCACCCTCTAACCCATTTTTGATCGGTTGTATCCCCACGCGATGTAGGAATCTGTCATTCTACTTCTTCTGCCTAGTGATCGGATTTGGTATCTGCTATTAGATTAAAGTGGTGAGATTCCATAGTTCAGAAGGAATCTATTTTATGTCATGGATTACTTTATGTACTTTTGTCTTTTATTGACTTGGTTTTTAGCCATATCGGTGGGATATCCCGACTAGATTCTCTTCGATTTAGTTTAGAGGCTTTTTATAGACAATTGTGGACTTGGGTATGGTATGGATGGATTATGTCATATATATAAACATACATTAACTTATTTTCTTAGTTTTGGTTTATGTTTTGGGTTTGTTCTAATTGGTTGGTTATTGGGTGGATTGACTAGGTTGGGTTGGCCTCGGATATAGGTTTATCCCAAAGTCGCTACATGGATAAACTCGCTATCTTGTTATATGGTTAGAATTTTCCAAATTTAGTGCATACGTTGCTTGGTTGGGTTGGGTATCGGGGGTGGCCTTCAATCTTTATTAAGCTTGAGATCACCCATTACGACAAGGCCCCGGTTCGGGTTGTGTCAATTTTTTCTCGATGATATGTGCCTATGGCTATTCTTTGCTGAGATAGAGTGTTGGATTATTTAGTTCCGGCTGGAATTTCATTTCCTTGAGTTGCTAGAGTTCTTTTCTTTACTGTTGTGCAATGCAGTCTTGGGGAGTTTTGAGTATGTTTTGATAGTTCATGCTAGCTAGCAATTATGGTATGGGTTATTTGCATTTTTAGTCAGTGATTTAGACTTTGGCATAGTTTCAGTTCTGTGGCTACATTTTGTACCCTCTAGCTAATATGGAGTTGGCTGTTGTGTTTTAAGTCGATGGTTTATCTCTATGGTGAATTTGATCTTCAGCTAAGTTTCAATTTTTGATTGGTATGATGAAGCTTGGATGTGTCAAATTTAGATACTATGGTCGATTTGAGTAGTTGACATTGGTATAGCCTTATTGGCTTAGTTTCTAATTTGGTGCCTTGATATTGCCATTTGGAAGTTATGATTAATTTGGAGTATGGATGCCTACCCGTCTTCAGATTTGGTTTTGGTAGTTGAGATCAAGCGATTCGGCCTTGGTGTTGAGATTTTAGCATAGAGTTATGGAGGTGAGTGCTTCCTTCATTTGCAAATTTGCCTCAGTTAGAATTTCATTTTAGGCTAGTTGGGTCTACTCCACGGTTACCTATTCGATCTTCTTGATTTTGGATATTATAGTTTTTAAGTGTTCAGATGATGGCCCATGGACCCAGTATTGGTTCTTGTAGCTTTGGCCTCGAGTTTCTAATTTTCTTTGGGAATTTTGGATGATATGCTCAGTGAGAATAACAGACTTGAGTTTGATTCACTATGGCTTTATTCTTGGTTGATGGCACATCCTGGAGCAGAATGTTCAGTGATGAGTAGTTATGCCTTGATCATTTGGATTTCTATTTTGATTACCATCCGGACTAGCTATAGAATTGACATAGATCATATTCCTTGATTTCTCCATTTGTGTGCCAAAATGGTGACTTATTAGCTTATTCTCGTGTTACCCATATGGACTTTCAGTGGATCAGTTTCAGTTCTTCGAGTTCTATGTCATGACATTTTGCGGGAAGGACTAAGGTAATTTTCCTCCTGGTTTGGAGTGGATAGCAGGTGTAAAATGGTAAAGGAAGGTTGGATTTGGATTTGGAGTCAGTTGTATGACTCACGTCTTGGGTTGGTTTTGGCTTGAATAAGCCTTTGTTAATTTGTAAAGATATCGAGATGGGATCAATATGTTGTGGTTTAGATTTGAATGCATCAGCCTTTTCGGTTAAATTGGAGTCCAGTTAGTGGTTAAGGTTAAGTTTTGGTTGTTTTGAAGTGAAGTGAAAGTGCTGGTTGAAAAAGGGATACCTATGGAAAAATCCCTTAAAAGTTTTCTCTCTTCGTGGAGGTTATCTGGGAATTCATGCTCGAAGAATGCGAGCCCAGTACCATAACCCTTTGACCTTTTAAGTTTCTTTCTATCCGTTGACTTTTGAGGACAAAAGTCCTTTCTCGTAATGTATATTGTAACGACCTTTTCGGTTATTTCTCATATTTTCACTTATCTTTGTCATTTAATCTTCACCATAGCTGGCTCAATCCATTTATGACTTATTAGGACTAACAGTTCAGTTATCGGATAGTTCGTTTAATTTTTAGAACCAATTCCCTATTTGAATGTCTTCGATCGTTCCAAATGGCCACATGGAAAAAACTTCAGTAAAGCCATCTCGGATATGAATTCTGACTGCACCAGCAGCTTTGGAATATTGATTTTAGGCAAGGATGACATTTGGTTTGGGTCTGAATGAAATCGAGATCATTTCAATCTATTAGTCAAAAACTTTGAAATTTTGAAATATGAGTGTGAGGCCCACATTTGGTTGAAACAAACTCGGATGGAAAATCCAACTTCACCAATGCATTCAAAACATCAAATTTAGGGTTGTTTCATAGTTCACATTTATGAAAATCGAATTTTGAACGAGTCCTGAGGCATTAGAAATAACTTGGAAAAATTCCAAGTTTCAGCTGTCATCAATCATAACAGAGGATAGGGAGATCGCGAAAGAGGGATGGCGACCGCGGCATCGCTATCATGGTCCAAGGAGTGCGATTGCGGCACCTCCTTACCTAGGAGGGGTATTTAATGAACCCTTAGTCTGCGTTTTGGTCATTTTCTACTCACTTTTGGAAGCCAAAAATCCTAAATAGGTAACATAACTCAAAATTGATCATTGGGGGTGACTTGGAGCTTGTTTAACATCTATTAATGCAAATATCTTCAAATTTAAGGTAAGAATCCTTCAAATTCATGCTTGACTTTCCTAGTTTTGACCAAAAACCCCAAATTCACTTAGGGCTTGATTTTAGCCCAAAGGTTGCTTGGTTTGCACCCATTTCTTAAGGGTTATGATTCCTTGTTCATTTATGAACATTGGGATGACCTCAGTAATATGTTTTCCATAAGTGGGACCCACTTGGGGTTTTGGTGTCATTTTTGGACCCGTAGCATAATGGTATAATATGGGTATTATTATTCTCATATTGATGAGTAGATTATGATTTTGATAGTGTGATGACATTTTGGGATTGTGAAATGAAGAGGAGCTTTTGGTGAATACTACAAAGATTTGTGGTTTGACTTTGAGGTAGGCTTCCGTCTACTCTTATTCGTAGATGATGTGTGATATATACTGCGTACGAATGTGAATGTTAAGTTTGATTATGGGCAGACTGACTTATCCTTGATTATTGTAGATTGGAGATTAGATGAGGGTCTTGGACCTATAAGGTGAAATGCTTAGCACCTTTTAGAATCCTATTGCCTTCTCCCTTGATTGAACTAATTTGTAGGATGGATACAATATGATACTAGGTTTGGGATGTGGTTTAAATTTTGGAACCATGCTTAGTATAATTAATCTTAGTTGGGATAGTTTAGTGATCTTGAAACCATAATTTGAGTATAGTTGACATGAATGTCCTTGATTCTAGATGAAATTCCTACCTTAGGATTGGTTGTGTCTTACTTGACATCTAGAAGTTGAACTAGATACCTTAGCCTATTTTGGGGTATAAGTTGCCTTTATATGGAAATTGAGGATTAGCAGTGGGATCATTCGGCCCACCTTAGGCCAAGATTTGTGTTAACCTTTGTGGACTTATTTATGGATGTTAGGCATAGTTGGACTAGTAAACCTTAATGTAAGGTTACTTGGCAGTTTGATGAATAGTGATGGTATTTTCCCCTAGATAATGACTAATGGATTATGGCCATATTATTCCTTATAGATATGATATTGGGCCTTTAGAGATGTTAATTCCTCTTAGATGCGATATCAGAACTTTTGAGACACAATTCCTCTTAAATATGATATTGGGTCATTAGAGATGATATTACTCATAGTTATGCTACATGACCTATAGATACGAGATACCACATAAGATGTGATATGCCTCGTTATGAGATATGCCTTATTGATGCATTATGCCTCCTAGAAGTGAGATGCCTCTTATATGTGAGATGATTATAGATTTACTTCATAGCTTGTAGGGATGTTATGCCTCGTGGATACACTATGGCCTATATTTACAAGATGATTTATATATAAATGATTATTAATATCATATCCGGATACATATGTGGGCCTAAGGATATGATTATGATGTTATGATAATTCTGGACATATTATTGGGCCAAAGGTCGTGTTATGACATTGGTTAGCTATCTGAGATGTAATTACCCTTGTAAATGATACTGTTGTTGTTTATGAATATTTATATATAGATGTGTTTATACACATCTCTCCGGTATGGGATGGAGAAAGATGCAGTATAGTTCTTGATTCCAATATTTGAATACTGGTGATGGAATTCATAGGTTCGGTACATTCATATTCATTGTCGATAAATGATATGATCCTATTTAGAATATGATATTATGACTATTCTTCCTAGTTAAGGGTCAAAGCCCACTTTTCATCTTAAAAGTAGATTTCTTTTCAATAATAACTGCCTACCTTAATAGATAATTTACGTTCATAACAACGGCTAATAATGATGTTTTAAAGAATTGACCAAGATCAATTCTGGTCCATAATTTGATACTACTATTTACTATGGTTGTGTGATGTTTCGACCCTTTTGACAATTTATAATGATTTAGTCCCAAAGATCACTCTGGGCAATGGATTTACGAACTTACACTCTTTTAGCCACGGCTTGAGTTCGTGCACCTATTATATATATGCTTATGGATAATGTGATTTTGATGATGAATGATGAATTATGGACATATACTCAACCTTAGATCTTTTTTTAAGCTTATTTACGGTAGTCCTCGTGGGGCTTGTTCTTTACTTTAGCCCTCAAGGGGTTTGCACTTAACATTATCCCTCGTTGGGCTCGCTCTCTATTATTGACATTGATTTGGTATAATGATAACATGATGATGTTCGGCAAGGCTAAAGGATATTATTATGATGTGATGATACCCGGCAAGGACGGAGGATGTTATGATGATGATATTGATACCCGTCAAGGCTGAAGAATGATTATGACGAGTATGATGATGATAATGATGGTTATGATGATAATGTTGGTTATGGTATTTCAAATTCTGTTCCATTCATACTTGCATGTGCATCGCCTATCACCAATATGTACCTATGTCGATTAGCTGGTATGGGTTGACTGCATAGATATGGGTGATCACTATGCCTTGTATGATTGTATGGTGATTGGACCTTCTAATCCTAGGGCGGTGGGGGTATGCATAGGCTCGGTTTGGTATTTGGATCTCCGTAATATCTGGTTAGTCGTGTTGTTATTAACATTGTTATTATCATTGTTATGATCATTGTTATGGCTAGTTTGTGACGGATTGGTCATTAATTCGATTTCGAGACTTGAGGTATGATTCTAACTTGTTTATCTTATGATTATATTTCTATTCATGGCCGTTTGATGACTAGGTATATGAATCAGAACACTGAGTATTCTAGCACTAGCTCCTACTATGATTATGGGGTCTTAAATATCTAGTTTGATGATCTAGGTTGTACTTCGAGTAGACCTCGGTTTTATACTTATATATATATACATAGTTATATGTAGCTATCGTGTTATGGCATATCCCTTCCTTTCATTGATTCAAATTGTATATTCATTCCTTGGCCTTGTATACTTATATATATGTCTTTCTTCAACTTTTACTTTGTATATTAGCCAGTGATATATGGTATAGTGTTGGGATTTTTTAGTATGGATGGAATAAGATAGTTCATCCTTGATATCTTTTTATCCTTATTATGTTGTTCTCTTGGATATGTATAGGATAGATTATCCTTATTATCTCAATGGCTTATTATATGATTACTGGACTCTTGGGTGTAGTTTTCGTTCTATTTATATGTTATGTATATCTATTTTATCCTTGGAACTCAGTTTGCATCTTCCTACTAAGTACATTCATTTGGTACTCATACTACACTTCTATAGCCTGCAAATCATAGTATGGGTTATCGTTATTGATGTGTGCATCGTGCGGAGCAGACATAGTTTGGAGACTTAGAGTGAGCTACCGACGTTCGAAGTATTACCTATCTCTCTCTTATTTATTAGACTAGTCTCTATGTTGTAGTCGGAGATAAGTTGTATTAGTGTAATTTATTTCATATATTCCATTTTTGTATTCTTATTATATTATTAGAAGCTCTTGTACTGATACCACCAGGTTCTGGGATTATATTATGTAGTTGCTTTTTTGTACCGATAGTAGGCGCTATCATGATCCAATAAATTGGGTCGTGACATTAGAGACTTGAAATGGGAATGAATTTATGTGAAATGCTTCAACAATTTTAGCTCAAAAAATAGCCTATATGTTTGCACTATTGCTAAACGTGCACCTAGACTGCTCAAGCAGTTCAAGCGCGGGACAGATCAGTTTGTTCCCAGTTGTTTTGTGCTATCCTGTGTTCAAGATGTACTTGGATTGTGCCTTGAATGCTCCAACATGTCCAGCACAGTTACAGGCAGTATTTCTACCACCAACTACATCAAGGATGTGCCTGGGATGCACCTGGAATGCTGCAGCATGTCCAGCTTATTTCCAGCCAGTGAAGGCTATTTTCAGCCACGTCCAAGTTGCTTTTGGCTTGTACCTGGACTGCTCAAGCATGTACAGTACAGGTCCAAGTTTGTACGACCAGATTTCAAGAAAGAAATTTTTATCAATATGACACGATCCGACCCCGGGCCTTGTCGTAATGGGCATTTGAAGTCCAACCAAGATGGGGTACCACCCCTGTTACCCAACCCAACCACCTATGTCCAGCCTTAGATGGGCTGAATTTTGAATATATAACAAGATAGCATTATTATTCTCATTAAGACTCTGGGATAGGGTCACAACCAGGACCAACCCAAGGAGTTCAACCATACCCCACCAACCAACCAACTGTACCAACCCAACCATAGACCATAAACCAAAAGGAATACCACAACATAATATGAAAATCAATCCTAAAATGTAATAGGATGGAACAACCAACAATATCATCCAATGATGTCATCCCACCGGCTTATTCTAATGCCAAGTCCGACACCAATAACGATCACGCCCATACCAACCCCCAGAAGCACCACAATTCCTCTATCCAAAAGAGTAAACAACTCTAGTTGGGATATGCCCCCAACCATGGCCAAAACCAATATCCAAATTAAAAGAAAAGTGTCTAAAGAAAATCCACAACATGAAATGATGTCTTCCTAAAGGATGGAAGCTCACCACTTCATTCCAAGTGTTAATACCGAATCCACGTGCTAAACAGGAAGAGTAGAATAGACAGGTCCTGCATAGCATGGGTATACAACCGCCAGTAGACAGGATTAGTGAATGACTGCTAGCATGAATCTTAGGGTAAGTATAAAATAATGCCAGTCATAAAATCCAAGTAAAACCATCCATAATGCGTACAACCATACATATATAAGTGCCGGTAAAAGGGATCGGGTTTATCATGCACTTAATACCTTTACCTGGGTTGTATAACCTTGATATTTAACCACACCCATGGGCCATGTGGGTTAAACTCCCCCTGCTAAAAGGGTACCAGTACGTGTACCCGCACGACTAGGAAATATCCCATGGGATGAGTAGTACATCCCTCTAATATAAAATATGACACTCGCACATGGTCATCAAGGACCCCTCATATCGGCAAATATGAGTTTCCGATTTTAGTTCCCCCGAAACCTCCACCTTCCACGGTTTAGTTACATATCCCGCCATTAATGCCCAAATTAAAACCATGTCCAAACAATTCAGTTACCATTTATAAACCAAGGCTAATTATTAGTGGTATTGTCATACCAACCATACTTGCAAGATTTATCCATAGCCAAATCATCTAGGTTGAGGGGAATCTAAAGTTCCCTTTCCATTTACCATATTAAATCTTGGGAGACTTTCATGTTCTCCACAAGCATAACCAATTATCCTTTAATCTTTATAAACCATTTAAACCATTTATAGTTCCATGCATAAGCTAAAAACAAGCAAGAGTTCCATTTAAAGAAGTCAATGCAATGAACATATCTTTATAAGCATTTTATCAAACACCTTGGGGGCATAATATAACCAAAACCAATTCCAAAGACTATTAAACCATTACCATGCAATCCAATTGTCCAAAACCACCATTAATTCATATAAAGAATAATTAAAACCATAGGAAACCATAACCAAGTATTCAATATTAAAACCCATAAATAATAGTTGAAAACCATAATCATGAAATACTAAAACCATGAAATCAATTATATAAACCATGACTTTAGTTGAAATTACAATGAGGGAAGAGAATCATTCCTTATACCGAAGGATTGATGGAAAGAAATCACCAAAGAAAGCCCCAAAGCAATCCCTTAGTTGAAACCCTAGCTTCCTTGCCCCAAAAGCTATTGAGAAAACTATGAGATTTTTTGGAATAGTTTTTAAGTATTAATGAATAGAATAATAAGGTAAATAACCTCCCAAGTGTATTAGAAGTCGCGGGTCCTAATAAGGATAAGTAGGGAAATATCCAGAATACCTCCACTTAAGTCCCTTAAAACCCCTTCATAGGGATACGACTGACCCTTTTACGAGTTGTACCCATCTTTACGATTGGTTTCCACCAGTTGTACCCAGGCCTTAACTTTTGGATCAGACGTTGTCCAGTATACGACTCATAACAACCAAGTCGTAACCTCAGTATACGATCCGTATCCATGACTCGTACCCCTGGAAGAATAAAATATCAGGAGGATCAAACGTTGTCCACCATACGAGTCCCTAATACGACTCATACCAAACCGTTACGACTCTCACCTCTAAGTCATACCCATTTCAATGACAATAACCATCCCTCCAACTAACAGTGGTCAGTATACGAAAGGACCATACTACTCGTACCCCAGTATATAGCTCATACCCATGAGTCATATTGGGTTCAGAGAATGGATTTTTAGGAAATTTTCTACGGGTCAAAACCTAAGATGTTTCATAATAGCGGCTCGGGGCATAGTTTTGAGCCCCCAAACCTTCCTACACACATCTTGTCTTATGATGTCACCTTTAAACACTAAAAAGAGGTTAAAATTAAATTAACTAATAGTAGAAAACATCAATAAAAAATCCTTGGGTTACCACCCAAGTAGCTCCTTAGTTAAAGTCGCGGCACGACATCATTTAATCATCATTTTGGATTCTTGAATTGAAGTGACTCAACCATATTTGCTTCGAGTCCACCCATGTGGTAATACCTCAATCCTTGTCAACTCTCCACAAACTTCTTTTTCTCATGATCCTTTAACTCAATTCTTTCATTTGAATACACATTTGAGACCAAAAATGGCCTCGCAACTTAAAATTTTCCGTGGAACGTTTCAACCTATATTTGAGATGGAACACATTATCACCCCAAAGAACTCTCGATTCAATGTCTTAACTTCATGTCACCTCTTCTTTTATGTTTTATTTGAACAATGCCTGGGAATGATGCATTTTATGTACACTACGGGACACCCAAAAGCACAAATGAACTTTTTCACCATCGAATTAGAAGCTTCCTTTTGATGAGGCGATAGATCATC
The DNA here is from genome assembly GCA_030864215.1 of Capsicum pubescens. NCBI lineage: Eukaryota > Viridiplantae > Streptophyta > Magnoliopsida > Solanales > Solanaceae > Capsicum > Capsicum pubescens. The sequence continues at coordinate 215,198,097 of CM061548.1, forward strand.
CACAACAACAGTTGGCAAAGTGTTATTCTCACAAGAGTTTTATTATATGAGCCAAGACTCATGGTTAAATTAAACACCTCATCCTTTTCTTCAATCACCTCACTCACAAGTTCAGCAATGCACCCACCAAGGGTTATCGATAAGATTCTCCTTTATGGTGTTTACCTCATCGTCAGCCATATCAATCACCGAAATGGATTGTAAATCCTTAGGTTATTTATTTACTACCATTGTGCTAGACATTATAGAACTACAATAGAGCTTCTATAGTTTCAACATCCTTGAATCATTTATTTTTAACCAACTCCTTCATGAATTAGCATACCCGGGCATCTCTTGTAAAGCTTCTAACAGTGGAATATTCAATGAGAGTTCGCTAAACTATGAAAGAAATTTCTTGAACTTGGTATCATCTTTATTCCTCTTGAGCCTTTGTCGGAATGAAGGTGGAATTTTGATTCTAGACAAAGGAACAACTGGAGTTTGATCCAATTTTGGAGCATCACCATCAACTGGTTTTGGAGCTTCCTCAATTTCACCGTTTTCTTCAACTACTTTAGCTTTTCAACAATTGACTCATTAATCTTTGGAACTGCGTCATTAAACTTGTTTAGATACTTTTTCTTTTCGTTTGCTTGTTCAGCACTCCCCTTTTCATCGAGGTCTTCATAAAAATCAACAACATCTTTGCCAAAAGTCTGACCACTCCTAGTGACAATGACCATGATGTAGCATTATTCTTAGGATTAATAATCGTGTCACTAGGTAATCCACCCTTTAGCCTTGCATTGAGATGAGCCGAGATTTGATAAATTTGAGTTTCAAGCTTCTTGATAGAGGTTGAATGAGATTTCACCATTTTATTGAGTTATGAGAAATCACTTTACAATTCTCTCACTATTTTATCGGTTCCTTGAACAGGCACCAAGATACGAGTAAGCACATCCTTACTTTTGAACTTCTCCGGGTCAATGGGGCTTGACTCTTAACCCTTGGCCCTATTATGTGGATGTAAATATTGGTCATAATACCTATCCTTATATCTCCAATATCGGTCTCTATCACGATCTTTATCATACCAATCTCTATCATGATTTCGTTCCTTCCAACCTTGATTTCCATATTGCCTTTAATAAGTAGGGAGAGAATCCTCCGTTTGGTTCGATAAGAACCAAATTTCCTCATCAAGGGACTCTATTTCCTCTTCATCATAAGCTTTAACACTCTTAGAAGCAATGGCATTAACCGCCTTTGGAGGAGCTCCCATTATATGCTTGGTTAGAAGATCAAGTTGTGTTATCACTTTATCCATGTTCTCATCTCTTTCCTCATCTTTTTTCCTTGTGTTCTTAGCTTACAAAAGTTGCGAAGGTAGATCTCACGGACACCTCGGTATATCTTGTGTGGAACCCTCTAATTTTCTTAGTTACTTGATCCAATAAAGTTGTTGCAACACCATAAGATTGTTTGATAATAGATCCTCCTGCCATATTATCGGCTACCATCTTATCAATTGATCCAATACCCTATAGAAGATTTTAAAAAGCATTTTGTCTGGGACCTCATTATTTGGTAATTGTTGTCATGACCCAAAAGCCAAGGGTCATGATGGCACTTGTCACGGCAAGCCTTGACAAGTAACCCTATCACCCAAACTAATATAAAATGAAAAATAATACCAAAATCTAAGGCAAGACTCTTGGAACAGAGTCAAACCACACAAATGTAACAAAAGTTGATATATATAACCAAAGATACCATACCAAATTCCTAAAATCTGGTGTCACAGTGTAATAACTAACTAATACAACTCAAAATCAAAATACATAGGGTATCCCAAAAGGAGCAAACTTTTCTCCGAATACAATAAAGGCATTTTCTAGATGGGAAAAGTTAGTAGCCAACTCTGGATGCATAGATAAACTGCTACCTCAAATAGGCTCAAAGGATCGTCTAAATCAATTATTGTGGGAACACTCATACCTGGATCTGCACTCAAGAAAAAACATGTTACTCGAGCTTATAAACACTCAAAAATCACCTACTAATGTTTTTCCAAAGTTTTCACACCTTCTAGGGTTCCACACCCTTAAAAATGGGAGAAAACGAGCTAAGTGGAGATTTTATAAGTACCAGGTGTCACTTAAGCGGACACTGGGTTGCATAAGCGGTCATTGCTTAATTGACTAGGTATCGCTTTTAGCATATTGGCTAAGTCTGCACATGTCGCTTAAGTGACCTTTGGCCGCTTAAAGATCATCGCTTAAGCGACAAAGGCATCACTTAAGTGATACCAACTTTTGCAAGCCAGGTCGCTTAAGCGAATGGCTGGTCGCTCAAGTGAATGCACCAGCACCAGCTGGAGACTTCGAATTCCACCAACTCTTCAGGATTCATTCAAAATCCCATATATGCTAACGAAGTGTGCTACCCTATTAAATTTGATATTTCGAACTCAATGGCACAGTCTAAATTTTCATTCAAGGTCATTTCAATAAAAAGTAGAACCCACACCCACGTTCCATTTTTTTTAACTTTCAACAACTCAAAATGAGTTTGGAATCCTCTAGACCCAAACCAAGGATCCTCCTAGCCTAAAATCAACATTTTAGAGCTATTAAAGAACTACTAAAAGAACCAAGGGTCATTATAATATCAACTACTAAAAGAATTTTTTTCCACGAAAGTAAAGGGTTAGGATGTAGCTAAGGTCTCAAACAGGTGAGGATACTGGATCCGCATCTCGCTCTCGATCTCCCGAGAATCCTTCTCTGTCGGGCGGTGCCTCCACTCTACCTTAACTATTGGAATCTCTATAGTGTGCAACCACCAAACATCAGTGGCTAATATGAACATTGAATCATCCATAAAGGTCAACTGCTAATCGAACTCAATTAAGTCCTATATGAGCACATGAGACTCATCGAGAATGTACCTCCGCAATATAGAATCATGGAAAACCGAATAGATAGTGGGGAAATATGAGGGTAAAGCTAACTCATATACCACCTCTCCAACTATACAAAGGATCTCAAAGGGTTCAATTTATCTAGGGCTAAGCTTACCTTTTCTTCGAAACTCATCACGCCCTTCATGGGAGATACATGGAGGAATACCCGGTCACCAACTCCAAATCTTAAGGAACAAAGTCTATGGTATGCTCAAGCCTTCTGCCTAATCTGAGTTGCCCTCAACCTATCCAGAATCACCCAAATATATCCCTATACTCCTGAAGCAAGTCAGTTTCACAAGGTCTAATCTTGATGGTCTCAAATTACCGAATCAGAGAACAAAGTTGCCCGCCATATAAAGCCTCAAAAGTCACCATCTCAATACTTTAATGGTAGCTATTATTATATGTAAACTCTACCAAATCTAGGTGGTGATACCGCTGACCTTCAAAATCCATAACATAGCCTCCGAGCAAATCCTCGAGACCCTAAATATCCACTCCAACTGCCCAGTGATCTGAGGATGGAAGTTTGTACTAAGGTCCACCTGAGTACCCAACTGCTCCTAAAAAGCTCTTCAAAAGCTAGAAGTGAATACCAAACCTTGGTCTGAAATTATAAATATGGGCACTCCATGTAAACAAACTATCTTACAAATATAAATACAGGCTAACCTCTCGGCACTGAAGAACATCTGAATAGGAATAAAATGTGCCAATTTGGTCAACTGATCCACAATAACCTAATACTATCAAAACCACTGGAAGTGTGAGGGAAACCACTAACGAAGTCCATGGTAATCCACTCCCAATTTTACTCGGGAATGGGTAACCTCTAAATAAAGCCACGAGGTCTCTAATGCTCGACCTTCACCTGCTGACAATATAGGCAACGCGTTATAATTCTATCAAATCTCTCATCATACCACTCCACCAATAATGCTACCTGAAATCTCAATATATCTTAGCTATTGTCAAGTGAATAGAATATTTAGAGATGTGAGTCTCATGAAAAATAAACTAGATCAAGTCGCCAACCCTCAAAATGTATCCATCAAATCTCAAAAAACCCTCAGAATCTATGGTATCCCTCTTGGACTCACCACTCAACACTTGATCATGATTAATACAAAATATCATATCCTCAAACTAATAACTCTGAATCTACTCAAATAAAGTAGAACTAGCCTCAACACTAGTAACAATCCTCTTGGGATTTAAAATATCAAGTCGCACCATCAAGTTGGCTAAGGACTAGATATCCTGCAACAATGGCATCTGAGAAACTAAGATAGAAACCAAGCTACTAATACTCACCATCTTTCTGCTTAATACATTCGCAACCACATTCTCTTTACCTAGATGATACAAAATAGAGATCTCATAATACTTAAGTAACTTTATCTATCTACGATGCCTAGAATTAAGCTCTCTTTAGGTCATAAGATGCTTAAGACTACGATGATTCGTGAATATCTCACAATGCATGCCATAAAGATAATGCCTCCATATCATAAGCTCGAAGACTATCACCGCCAACTCCAAATTATGAGTGGGGTAGTTGCGCTCATTCACCTTCAACTGCTTTGACACATAAGCAATAACTCAGCTCTGGTGTATCAATAGACAACCCAAACTTATACCAAAAGCATCACAATATACAGTAAATCCCTTACCATCAATAAAAAGATCCAAACTAGGAGATGAAGTGAGAAATCCTTTGAGCTTCCCAAAGCTCAACTCACTCTCCTCAAACCATCAAAAAGGAACCTCCTTCTGAGTCAACCTAGTCATTGGGCTTTAATTGTAGTAAAACTCTCAACAAACCATCTATAGTAACCAGCCAAACCAATGAAACAACAAACCTTAAAAGGAGATGTGGGCTTGGCCCAATCACAAATAGCCTCAATCTTTAGTAGATCCATTATAATCCCATCCTTAGAAACCACATGTCCAAGAAAGGTCACTGACTCAAGACAAAACTCAAACATAGAGAACATGGCAAAAAGCCTATGATCCCTAAAATTCTGTAGCATAATCCTTAAATCTTACATATGTTTCTCTCTACTCCTCGAATATACAAGAATTCATTAATGAACACAATCATGAAGGAATCCAAATAAGGCCTAAACAGGCGGTTCATCAAATCCATAAATGTTGCTGGGGCATTGGTCAACCCAAAAGACATCACTAGGAACTCATAATGACCATAACAGGTCCTAAAGGTTATCTTTAGGATATCCGCAGCCAGAATCATTAATTGACGGTAACCAAAACTCAAGTCAATATTATAGAACATTGGTGCACCTTGAAGCTGGTCAAACAAATCCTCAATATGAGGCATGGGTGTCATGACCCGAACCAGGGCCTGGCCGTGATGGGTATCTTAAGTCTATCATGGAACATAATACCCTAGCAGTGCAAGAATTCCAAACATATAACAAGGTAGAAGGGATAAGCTTAAAGAAATCTAAGATATATCAGTAACCAATACCCAAGTCCATAGTAATCCACAAAGCCTCTAATAAAGATCATAACAATCCAATTTGGGACATTGATAATGCTCAAATCACACGTTAATTTAAGTGCAAGGCGGTCGTGGTCAAAATAATTACCCAACTTTGAGTCGGGGTCATATCTATGAGGAATAATGTGAGTGGCGATCGAGTAAGTTCAAAATAAAAGTCGCTTGCTAGATTTAAACCTAAGATACAAATAATTGGAGGATTTTAAACGTTTCAAGGATATGATTACTTTTTGACTTCTAAAGGGATAACCCGAGGCTATGAATAATTAGAGCGTAATCAATTAGGAATGGATCTTGGGGTTATGTTTTACTGGGGGCAACTAATATGTGGGAACATGAAAATCAACTTCAAATCTTAGTTAAAGCATGTGTGGGTAGGCTTGGTTAGGGATTTTGGTACTAGTTTTTTAACAAAGTACCAAACTATCATCCATAGATTCTTTTCAAATACCTCGTGGATGTGGTCAACCAATCATTACAAAGCCTCAATTTGGCCATCCCTATTTCTAGGATGATGCCCAAGATATAGAAGTTCCACAATTTATTCTTATTTCTAAGATAATAAAAAGGAAACAACTATATCTATGTTATTGTTCACAAATGCGCATGTCACCTAAAACCCTCTTTCAAGGATAATATAGGATTTAGACTACCTACATCTCACTTTCAAGGATGATATTGGGATTTAAGAAATCTGAGGTTTTCACCAAAAAAATTCCCTTTTACAATCAAGCATTTTAAAATCCAACAACATAAACTAATAATTGAAGCTAAAAATCACAACCCACATACACTTGTACCCTATTCTAACATAACCCCAAGAGGAAGAACTAGCAACTCATAAGATTAATAAGCAAAGATATACCCAAAATCTCCATTATTTTGATTTATGAAAGATAAAGAAGAAGCAAATCCAAACATTAAGTTTCAACAAATCTTCAATGGAGTTTGCTAATCCTCCACTTAGAAGTTACTCTAATGTATTCTTCGCCACAAAATTAATACAATAATGGTCCCTTCAAATTAGAAACTAGATGGTGAAAAAGAGTTCCCAAAAATTGGGGATTGTCTTCAATGGTTAAGGGTTTGAACCTTTTAAGGGAATTGGGAAAAACTGTGTGAAATTAAAAGACTGCCCCTAGCCAAAATCCCGCATTGCTGCGATCGCTGAAGCTTGTTTGTGATCGTAGCTACCACAACCACCGTGAGATCAACGAGATTGTGGTTCATTAATCTGGCTTGACTGGCTGAGATCGCAGTCCACAGACTGCGATCACGATAACTAAGGCTTATTTCTTCTTCAGGTCTTCTAGCTGCACTTCTTTTCTCCTTGTTGATCTTTTTTAGCTCAAATCCATATCTTTCCAACTCATAACCTGTATGCCTGCAAAATGTGGAAATTAGTGAATTTAATCACAAATATATCTCATTTATACATTTACATCAAAGTAGTGTGCATGAATGTTGAGTGCAAATGAGTGGTAAATTCACCACTCATCAATACTCCCAACTTAAAGCTTTGATTGTCCTCAAGCAAAACTACTTTTTACCATGAGATAATGCACATGTATGTTCAAATTTCATGACCCAATAATCAAAATGACTTCAAGCTTAGTTACTACCATAAATAGCTCTTCAAACATGGGCAAAGATATTCTCACCACCTCCCTTAACATGAAATGCAATGTTCAAAAGTGCAAAAAACTTCAAAGAGAAACCATGCAACAATCATTAATACTCTAGAAGTGACTCACCTTTGACCTCAACTACAATGTACTATTTTTGCCTTATTTTTTGGGAGATGACAAAATCACCCCCCATAACTTATTTACATGCCTCCTCACAAGAAGGAAAATTCAACACACCAAGTTATAAAATATGCAATAAGGGATTTAAGTGAAAAACTCTCTCTTCCAAGGACTCTCAATGCTAACAAGTACCATGCCATAGGCTTGCCCTTATTTTCAATCACCATTATAATGAATATACGTGGTTGAAGATCTCGAAGGGATTTTTGAGCTTGTAACAAAGGATTGGGGTAGGGTAGGATATCATTTAGGAGCAACACGACTATACCCTCCTTGAATATCTACATCACACTATTCTATCCAACTTTTGATCATTGTCCACTTCTTTTGTTTTCACTCTATACACGTGTGCCTACTTTTATTTCCTTGGTTCACCTATTTTCTTTTTATTTCTTTTTCTTGCACCCTTCATGCTTTTCTTTGGTTCCTTTCTTTTTCTTATTCATTTGTGCTCAATTCTTATGTCCTTAGGCACTCACTTACAACTTCGTGGACCAAAGTTACCTCTTCCAATCTTCACCACCCCCAACTTAGGATTTTAGCCTCAAGTTGCATTTTTAAGTTTAAGGAGGGTAGGGTTAAAAAGAAGGATTAAAATTAAAAGGCTCATGGCTTGCAATGTGTTTTCCAAAGAAAGTTCCAAAGGCTCGAAGTGGGTGACTATAGATAATATCTATGTAAGGGTAGGCTTTTTAGGCTAAAGTGGACTTCCAATGTCACAAAAGTGGCCTAGGATCATCTCACCAACCAAGTATAATAAAAATTAGCCTTGAAAGACAAATGGGGAAAGTTCTAGATGATGCAAGTATACATGAGATTTTTACAAATAAGCTCACCGCACATGGCATGTAAATTCACCAAGGAGGCTCAATTACCCCTCCTACTAGAGAATAAAATAGAGTATCTTCCAATTTTCACAAGACAAAATTTTGGAGTCACAAAAAGAGAGTATTGTTACAAGGTTGCTCAAGTCCGTGCCCTTGATTTTTGAAAATTTTTTGGACGGGGGAGGGTGTTTGCTTTGCATTTGCACCACACACAATTTGCTAATTCTGGCACCAACCCAAGACTTTGTCTCACATTTTGGTTTTCATATGGGCAACCCAACCATATGGCTACTCACACTTCGCCATAGGTATAAATACGATCCCAAATCCGAAATGCCACAGGTACTAAGACTTCCCTTACATTTGTGACCACGATGCCACGGGTACTTAGACTTCCCTGTATCCATGACTCAAAACCCAATCACGATGCTTTTTCCTTTAATAATGTCGACACTCAATATATCATAGGTAAAATCTCATTCGATAATACACGATCAATTAAACTCAAGGTTAGGCGGTAATAGAAGTTTCTTACTTTCCTAAAAGCGAAGGAAAGGAGTTAAAAGACACTGTAAGGAGAGGTCAGGGCTTTTTTCATAGTAATAGTGGGTCAGTCTTATAAGATCTATGTCTTCCATTAGAATCAAACAAAGGTCGGAGGACTATTTGATTCATTAAGGGGCATAGCGGCGCCCTCGCGCGATGCCATTTTTAGACCTAGCAGTAGACGGGTAGGTCATGCCTGAATTTAGATCAAACATTTTTATGGACTTGATGAGACAGATAGTCATTCTGAACTCCTTCTTCCCTTGGGGAAAGAAAGACTTTATGACTACACTTCTTCTAGCATATATGTCTTTGTCATAGCCAGTGGAAGATAGATTCCAACTATAGAATATTGAGTTCCCAAAGCATGCGAATTAAGGGGAAAAGCTATTAAGTAGACTAAAGAGGAAGGATACTAAGAACCAGATCGACTAAAGTCCTTGACTTAGAGCAAAACTAGGGCTGAAATCGCCATAACTAAAATAAATATAAAGTAAAAATATAAAAACACACTAAACAATTAATACATGAAATGTGGGAACAATCAGACTACCCAATAATGGATAATCCAAAATATCATCAAAACATCCATAAAATATCTAAATAATACAAATCCCGGGACAAACACCCCCAACTTAAAAGCTAGCATTGTCCCAACTGCATAAATAATAAAGTAGAAGAAAAGGGTGCTCCTTAAAATTGCATCAAGAGCTTCTCTCCCCTATAGATTCTACATCATCAGCACTAGACCACTCAGCAGGGGCCTCATTACTCTCTACTCTGGGAGAAGGTAGTCTATCACGAGGTTTCAGGACCTTCCATAGGCCCTTTACCCTCTTCCACATCTTACTAAAAAACTTGTATCTCCTATTATCCCTTTTCTTCATCTTCTCATGGGAGAACCAAAGCTCCCTATGAGACTCCACCAACACTGAGTATGCCCTTTCGAGCCTAGAAATAGTTGCTTCCTGTGTCTGTTTTTCCTTTTAATACTTTTCATAATCCGAGCGGGATACATAAGAGTGACATCTGGTGGAGGGCTCTCCTGGCCCTAGAGAAAATCCTGACACAAGCTCCTTGATGACCCCAATATGAACACCAATATTTTCCAGAGGCCCAACAATAGATGGTCTACACAACTCTAACTCCTCAACTATCAACTTGTCCAAGTTGATCTTTCTTTTGCTAGGTGCACCCTTACCCCAGATCTTGAGAGGATAAATAGGTGTTTCATGGCACACCCAAGTGTCATTCGAGTATTCCACAACCCTGGATCTCCTACATAACTTAATAATAAGAGAAAGGAATAAGAGATGCATACCATCGTGATTCCTGAAGAACTTTATATCAGAGATCAAAAGATGGCCAATATTTAAAGGAATATTGTCCAGGATGCAGGACCATGCGGGCGCGTATATCTGTAACTGCATTCATATGAATGCAAGGATATATCCAGCTGCAAATGATGTTCATCCATATCCAGGCCTTAGTAGTGAAGTCATTTATTAAGATGCCTCTCTTTATTACCACACCCAGACCTCCTTACCTGGGCACAACTTCTCTATCATCCAACTACCTGGCTCATACCCCTTAGCCTCAAAATTAGTCATGTCTGAATTCAGGATCCCATATAAGTCATTGATCTGCTCTGCTCCAAAATGGACATTTTTCCCTCGAATCCTGATGACCGAGTCCACGAAAGATAATATGCTGAGATTTGCTTAGAACTCTCGTATCCACTGCTCATTTTCCCGAAAAGGATCTGGAGCAAAACATATACACTCTGTGGTTGTGAGACTATCATGAAATGTCAGAAGCTTTTTAACCATTTTTTCTAAGCATATGCCCCTTTTCAGGAGAAGTTTATCCTTGGAAGCTCATCATAGTACTGGTTGGGGCACTCGGGAGTCATGAATCGAATTTGGTCATAGTTCTCTAAGATGTAAACCTGTAAAATATGAGGATAACAAAAACATTTATCATCAACATTTTCATGCTTAAACTAGATTATATTGTCCAATAAAGCTCATGGGATGGGTACTAGGTGGTGTTTGTACAAAAATTAGAGCTGGAGGAATTTTGGTTCAGGATGAGATTTAGCCTCAGATATGGAGATTATGGAAGCTTGTCTACAATTTTGGTTGCCCCACTCGCGACTAAAAAACCACAATCGCTGGTACCGCAATCGTAGTCCCGATGACGGTGGTCGCAGAACCTGAGACCAAATCATGCTAGATTTTCACCAATCAAAAAATCCATTTTAGGGGCCAAAATGTGTTCTAACACTAATTAATCAGTAAGCATATCAAACTAAGCTTCTAAATACTTAATCATTCCCCACAATGTGAAAATAACTAGTTATAGACTTTTTTGGACATTTGATCGGGTACTTGGTGTACTCCCTATATTTTACTCAATTTCACCCCATTTTGTGTCTTCAAGACTTCCCCTCATGTGTGCACACTATTTCTAGAAGCTAATTACCACACAAGTATGATTCAACAATCATTTAGCAATGAAAAACATGGTTTTAGGACCTACCTAGCTCATTCACTTTGAGGACTACTCACAATAATTTAAAACATGAATTTGAGGCACTTACCGGAAGAGTGATGCAAGGTGGATGCAAATATACTTTTGGAATGCTCGAAATATAGCCAAGAACAGGTGCAATTTGAGAGGAAAATTAGAGGGGAAATAAAAGATCAATGGTCTTTTAAAACTGGTGTGACAGTGATCGCAGTCAAGGGTCCGCGATTGCGGATGGGTGACCGTGATCGTGGAACAAAGCTCGCGATTACAGTAACAGGGGGCATTTTTGCACCTCTATTTTCCCTTGTTCAGTCCAACATGCAAAATTCACATACTTTTCCTCTTTCAAACTCATTTAGTACACTCCAGCGTTCCACCAATGCATGGATTATTTAATGACAAAATTAAAATCTACATTACCAAGTTAAAAAGTAAGGATATGGGCCACTTTCGTGGCTTAAATGGTTGCTTCCATCGAGTGCCAAATTTTAATGTCATGGCATGATACACCCCTTCAAATATCATTAATGTCTCCACTTAGAATATTTGAATTGACGTCCTATCTTGCAACCATTATATTTTAAGCGAAAGTTGGACAGAAGATTGAAATGTTCCAAAATAAGACTAAACAGAGTTAAGGGGGTATTGATGACGCCTCTATCTTACCACTTCGAAGACATAAACCGTTTACCCAACTTCACATCAAACTTTCAAGTAGGCTCGTTAGGTATTGGTGAGAATATTAAACGACCAATAGTTGAACACCAAATATTTAGCTTTTTGGTCTTCAAATGAGGGACGTCATCTATCCCTTTTGGAATGACAAACTCCAAAATATAAGGATTTTTTACCCTATCTCCCAAATTCATCATTTGCTTGGGTGGCTCAACTTTCATCACATCTAATAAGCACAATGTTGAGAAGTGGTTGGAATGAGGTCGTCTCCCTAATTCTGGAGTCACATTCCTCTTGATGTCCTCACCCAGGAATGTACTAGAGCCTTCACAAAGGATTTTCTTAGCTTCTTGTTTGGACTCTAGTACCACTTCTTCAACTTTGGCATCCTTCAATAGTTTTGGTTTGGTTGGTTAGCAAATCATCGAAGATTCATCACTATCAACCTCATAATCAACCACATGGCTTGATATCTTTTCTTTGTCATCCTCTTTTTAAAGAATGGGCATACCCGTGACGTTTGAAGGATTGGTATCCACACCTACTTCTTTTTATTTTTCATTCTCCTTTCCAAATGCCACCATGGATTAATGGAAGTGTTGCATGTCCTCCTCTATTATGGTTACCCGGTCCAAGAGAGTTAGAAGCACTACTTTAAGAAGAACTAGCATTTTTGTTAGCATAGCTAGGGGAGGCGGCATTTGGAAAATCACTCCAATGTCCTTCTCGACCACCATATAAAAAACAATACTCCAATACTTATCCATAGTGATAAGTAAACTAAAACAAAAATTCTACCTAACACAAGAAACAAAAGAAAATCACGAACAAATATTTACAAGTTTAAATCAAAGCAAGTAAGCTAACATTGCAAATTAACTCAATACACCAAATAGTTCCCCAGCAAAAGCGATATTTTTGATAACGCTCAATTCACACGTCAATTTAAGTGCAAGTCGTTCGTTGTCAGTAAAATTACCCAACTTTGAGTCGGGGTCGAATCCACGAGGAATAATGTGAGTGGCGATCGTGTAAGTTCAAAATAGAAGTTGCTTTCCAAATTTAAACCTAAGATATAAATAATTGGAGGATTTTAAACGTTTCAAAGATGAGATTATTTTTCAACTTCTAAAGGGCTAGCTCGAGGCTACGAATAATTAGAGCGTAATCAATTAGGAACATACCTTGAGGTAATGTTTTACTGGGGACAACTAGTATGTGGGTACATGAAAAGTGACTTCAAATCTTTGTTAAAGCATGTGTGAGTACGCTTGGTTAGGGATTTCGGTACTAGCCTTTCAACAAAGAACAAAACTATCACCCATGTATTCTTTTGAATACCTCGTGGGTGTGGTCAACCAGTCATTACAAAGCCTCAATTTGGGCATCCCTATATCGAGGATGATGCCCAAGATATAGCAGTTCCATAATTTATTCTTATTACTAAGATAATAAAAAAGAAACAACTATTATCTATCTTATTGTTCACAAATGCTCATGTCACCTACAACCTTCTTTCAAGGATAATGTAGTATCTAGACTACCCACATCCCTCTTTAAAGGATGATATTGGGATTTAGGAAATTTGAGGTTTTCACCAACAAATTCCCTTTTACAATCAAGCATTTGTAAAACCCAACAACATGAACTAATAATTGAAGCTAAAAATCACAACCCACACATACTTGTACCCTATTCTAACATAAAAACTGGTAACTCATAAGATTAATAAGCAAAGATATACCCAAAATCTCCTTCAATTTGATTTATGAAAGATAAAGAAGAAGAAAATCCAAACTTTAAGTTTCAACAAATCTTTAATTAATTTTGTTATTCCTCCACTTAGAAGTTACTCTAATGTATTCTTCACCACAAAATTAGTACAATAATGGTCCCTTCAAATTAGAAACTAGATGGTGAAAAAGAGTTCCCAAAAATTGGGGATTGTCCTCAATGGTTAAGGTTTGAGCCTCTTAAGGGAATTGGGAAAAATTATGTGAAATTACAAGACTACCTCTGGCCAAATCCCACATTGTTGCAACCACTGAAGCTTGTCCGCGATCACAGCTACCGTGAACATGGTAAGATCACCGCGATTGCAAATCTTTTACCTGGCTTGACTGGTCGCGATCGTGGTAACTGGGGTTTGTTTCTGCTTAAGGTCTTCTAGTTGCACTTCTTTTCTCCTTTTTGATCCTTTTTAGCTCAAATCCACATTTTTCCATCTCATAACTTGTATGCCAGCAAAATGTGGAAATTAGTGCATTTTATCAAAAATATGTCTCATTTATTCACATCATAGTAGTGTTCACGAATGTTGAGAACAAATGAGTGGTAAATTCACCACTCATCAGACATGTCACCGACGATGGCCAAAAAAAATAGGTCTGAAACTAATTCTATGACATAAGGAAACAAAACCATGAAATTAAGCTCTTCCAAAAAATGGAAGGTCACTACTTCAAGTCTACTCACGATCAACCTGGAAGCCACCTAATCACTACACAGGAAAACCAGCAATGTCTCTGTGTCCTGCATCGCATGGGGATACAGCATTCGGAGACGGTTAGCGGTTGAGCACTAGCATGTAACTCAGGGATAAGAGTATAAAGTAATGCCATGATCAATAATTCAAAACCATTCAAAATCTAATACACACCATCATATGCATATATATAATTATATATATCATGTCAGGGTAAGGATTAAGGTTTAGCATGCACTTTAAATTCTTAACCTGGGTTGTGTAGCATAACTGTCATAATAAGGAACCCACAGGATATATGGGTCAAGCTCTCCCCTAGCTGAAAGGGCCTCGGTGTATGTAGCCACATGAACCAGAGAATAATCATATGTACATATGCACCATGGGGGACTCGATCCTCCCGACACATATCAAAGGTGAGTTAAGCACCTAGTTATTTAACTTAGGGGACTCAAACCACCTAGTCATTTACACCCCACGTCGGCAATCGAGGCTTCCAATATTGTTCCCTCTGGACCTACAATTTCACAGCCCAGCTACACAACCCTTATTTAAGCCCAATTAAAATATTTAGCACACGTTCCCATTAATTGAACCAATTCATTCATTAAGGCATCCCGTTAGTATCGTCATACCAACTTCAATTGCAAGTTAATATTATTATGTCATGATAATTAACTATTCACATAGGGAAATTCATCACCCCTCTAGGTTCAATTATTCATTCATATGGGGATTCCACAACCACCAAGGTTCAATAAAATCAATATGTGGTTCGTAGTAGAGCAAGTCAAACCATGTGACAATACCGTATTCAATATCAATTTCACATTTTGGGTTGAGGGAACACAATTTCCAAAGCCATATGTTAAGGAAAAATCATCAAATTGGGGGAAACCATGACCCCTTAGTTTATTCACCATGCCCATGCACCCCACAAGTTCAAAACCATTTATAAAACATAATTCAAGGGAAAATAATTTAAGAATCAATCATACCAAAATCCTCAACCCATATCAAAACCCATGTCCAAATCCACATAAACAAACATATAATGTCACGCTTTTAGTAAAACAGGAATAAGGATAGAGTCACATGCCTGAAATATTAAGAGTTATAGAGAGAATTCAACCCTTGAAGCTTTGGATGGCCAAGTATGAGAAACCCTAGCTTGTTCTTTCCTCAAGGATTTGAGAGAATTTGAGAGAATGTTTTTATGTGTTATGGATGGGAATTAGGTACCAATAGTGTTCTAAGGTCGTGGGTTATGGTTAGGGAAAGAGGGAAATGTCCAAAATACCCTTGATAAGAAGACTGAAATTTGTCGCCCAGTCGATACTAGTGACCTTACGACTCATAGGGTCACCTTATGACTCATGACACGTAGTCGTAGGCTGGATAGTACCCATAGTAACCCACACTGGTCTGATTACGACTGAGTCATATGACTCGTCAAGTAACCCTATGACTTGTAGGGTCCTAGTCGTAGTCAAGACAGAATCCTTTGGGTAGCACACTGGTCACCCTATGATTGGTACCTTGCGACTGGTATAGAGTCCTTATGACTCGTTGAGCCTAGTTGTAATCAAGGTAGAAGCATTTGGGCATCACACTAGTTTATCTATAGAAGGGACTGTACGAATCGTACCCTCAAGTTGTCACCAAGGCAGTAACTCAAGCAAAACTCATTGGACACCCTACGATTTGTGTCTTATGACCTGTCAAGACACCCTACGACTCGTATGATGAATCTTAGGTTGGAAAGTGAGTTCAAAACTCAATTTTCTAGGAGCAAAAATCTAGGGTGTTACATTCTCCCCCTTAGGATCATTCATCCTCGAATGATGGGTCAAGGCATCCTTTAGCACAATTTAACACAGAGACACACCGACACTAACCTTTAACAAATATAGAAAACAAAGATGCTAAAAAAACACATACCTCAAGCACGATTATCTGGAACGGGGAACAAGGACGGATAATTGGAGTTCATGTCCTCCTCAGCTTCCCAAGTAACTTCTTCAACCTTTTGGTTCCTCCATAGAACCTTCATAAAATCCATATCCTTATTCCACTATCAATGGAATCAAAGATCCAAAATCTCATCAAAAATTCCTTATAAAACTAGAAATCTAAAATACCCATACTCTCTAAGGAAACAATCAAGGATTGATCACCCACGCACTCCTTCAACATTGAGATATGAAAAATTAGGTGAATGTAACCCAAACTAGAAGGCGATTCCAATTCATAAGCAACATACCACTCTCTTCAAAACCAAATATCCCCTTCTTCCCAAACCATATCACTCCCTTTATGGGAGACACCTTCAAGAATACCCAATCACCAACATCAAACTCCAACTCCATTCGTTTCTCATCCGCATAGGATTTTTGGAGACTTTGAAAAATCTTAAGTCTGTCTCTAATCACATGTACCTTCTATATAGATTGAAGAACCAAGTTAGGACAAAATAACCTTGCCTCACCAACTTTGAACCACCCAATAGGAGAACGAAACCTCCTACCAAATAAAACCTCGAACGGAGCTATCTGGAGGCTTGAATGATAGTTGTTATTGTATGAAAACTCTATGATAGGTAAATAGGCAACCCAACTAACACCAAAGTCAGACACACAAGCCCAAAGCATATCTTCCAAAATGGTACTAAGGTTCACCTTAATCCCCAAACCACTCTGAAAAGAACACCATAAGTGAGACGATAGCTGTGTACCATGATCAGATATGATAAAAACTAGAGCACCATACAATTTGATGATTTCTTGAATGAAAATCTTAGCATAATCATCCTCAAAATAACTAGTCCTCACAGGCAAGAAGTTAGCAAACTTAGTCATTTTATCCACAATGACCCAAATTGAATCAAACTGAATATGAGACCGTTGAAGACCGGTAACAAAATCCATATTAATCACTTCCCATTTCCACATGGGCAACCCAATCTCTTGAGACAAACCACCAGGCCTCAAGTGCTCCACCTTCACTTACTGACAAACCATACACTTACCCATAAAAATGGCCACATCTTTCTTCACGTTATTCCACCAATAAATTTCTTTCAAGTCATGGTACGTCTTCGTCCAACCAGGATGAATAGTGTACCTCAACTCATGAGTTTTGGCAAAATTCTTTCTCACAAGCCATCAATATTGGGAACAAACAATCTACCTTAGAATCTCAAGATACAATCACCACCAATCTCAAAAGTCATCACTTTCTACTAACCACATCATCCTTGATGTGCATCAAGATAAGATCCAACACCTGTTTCTCTTTTACCTCAGCACCAAGAGATGACTTCGCCATCTCTAGAATAAATACACCTCCATCCTTGGAAAATAAAAGACAGACTCCAAGATTAGTTAATCGGCAAATATCCTTAACTAATCCTCACTTCTGCTCATCTACATAGGATAAATTGCCCATTGATAACCTGCTAAGAGTATCAACAACTATGTTAGCTTGACCTAGATAATAATAGAGACTCGTGTCATAATCATTGAGAAACTCAAGCCATCATATTTGCCTGAGATTCAACTCCTTCTGGGTGAACACATACTGCAGGCTCTAATGATCAGAATAAATATCAACATAAACTCCATACAAGTAGTAACGCCAGATTTTCAAGGAAAACACCACAGCCAATAATTCTAGGTTGTGCGTCGAATAATTCTTCTCGTCAACTTTTAATTATCTAAAAGCATAGACCACCACCTTATCATGCTGCATCAAAACATAGCCAAGTCCCATGCGGGATGCGTCATAATAAACAACAAAACCATTGGTAACCTCTAGCAGGGTCAAGACCGAAGCAGAAGTCAACTTATCTTTTAATTTCTCAAAACTTCCCTCACAAGTATCGGACCATAGGAACTTCACCTTCTTCTGTTTCAACTTCATCAATGGAGAAGAAATCAAAGAAAAACTCTCCACAAACCTCGAATAATACTCGAGTAAACCTAAGAAGCTCTGAATATCGGTTGGAGTCATGGGTCTAGGATACTTCATAACCATTGCAACTTTCGGTGATCCACCATGATCCTTTCATTAGAAATAACATGATCCAGAAAAGTAATAGCATTCAATCAGAACTCACACTTCAAACACTTGGCACACAAATGTTGATCCTTAAAGGTCTGCAATACTATACGAAGGTGATTGGCATGATCCTCCTCACTCCTCGAATATACCAAAATATTATTAATAAATACAATCATAAATAAATCTAAGAACTGACAAAATACCAGGCTCATAAGATCCATAAATCCCACTGGCGCATTAGTCAAACCAAAGAATATTACCAAAAGCTCTAAATGACCATACCGAGTTTGGAAAAAAGTCTGAGGGATATCGACTTCACTAATCTTACATTGATGATAACCCGACCAAAGGTTGATATTAGAAAAGTACTTAGCACCCTGAAGCTGATCTAATTGGTCATTAATCCTAGGAAAAGGATACTTATTATTCACAATCACCATATTTAACTAGAAGTAGTCTATACATATTTGAAGGGAACCATTCTTCTTTTGCACAAAGAGAATAGGAGCACCCCATGGAGTAACACTCATGCGAATAAAACCCTTATCAAGAAGATCTTTCAGGTGCTCCTTAAGTTCTTTCAACTCAACTAGAGTTATTCTATAAAGAGGGATAAAGATAGGATGAGTATCGGGAATAAGATCAATCCCAAAGTCTATATTCTTATCGTGAGAAATGCCAGGAAGATCATCAAGAAAGACCTCAGAAAACTCATTGACCACAAGGATAGATTGTAGTGACGGACCTTCCAAACTAGAATCCTTAACATTCACTAGATAATAAAGGCACCCCTTTGAAATCAACTTCCAGGCTCTAAGATATAAAATAAACCTTTCCTTAGGCCCTAGGGAACTCCCTTCCCATCCTATAACCGGCTCATTAGGAAATCCGAAAATGACCTTACAGGTTTGACAGTCTATAGAGTCATAGCACGAGTGCAACCAATCTATCTCCAAGATTATATCAAAGTCAACCATATCCAACTCTATCAAATCTACCAAGGTCTTTTTACCACAGATAGATACAACACAATCCCTATAGACTCTTTTATCCACAACAGAGTCACCCACTAGGGTAGACTCAGAAATGAGATCAGGAATACACTCAGGGCCAAAACCAAAATGAACAGCCATATATGGGGTCACATGAGAAATAGTAGACCCCGAATCAAGCAAGTAACACACATCATGAGAAAAGAGTTTTAATGTACTAGTGATAACATCAGGAGATGCCTCAAAGTCCTGGTGGGTGGCAGGAAAATACAGAGGGGTTTGGCCATGCCGGTACTAAAAGGGCACCCTTCGGTACAGGAGTTGATGAAGTAGCAATAGAAACCTTGTTAGCCCTAGAAGATACCTTAGAAGGACAATCCCATTGAATATGACCAATCTAACCGCAACTAAAATACCAATTCCTCCCCTTCTCATACTGACCATGATGCAGCTGACCATAAAATCGATAAGGAGGATATGATGGAGCTGACTGGGCCCCACTGGACTTAAATTGGGCACCCTATGCCCTAGGTCCATCACTACTCTAGAAATAACGATCACCAAATAGCTTTGGACAGAGAGCACTAATCGTCGACTAGGAGTCAGGACTCCCCCATCTCTTTTTCTTAAACCACTACCTGTCATCTCTACTACTCTACTATTGACCTTCACCCTGATCTGAATGTCTGAATCTCTTACTCTATCTTTCCCTATTTTTTCTTGCTCTTCTTTCCATCCTCAACTTATTGTATATACATCACAAGTATAGAGATGTCCGTATCCTGTTTAAACAAGGCGGCCTTGCTCTCTAAAACCAAAAATTGAGACAATCCTGAGGCAAAGTACCTCATCCTAGCCCTTATGCTAGACACTAATTCAGGAGCATAGCGAGACAACTAATGAAATTATAGGGCATACTCCTTCATAGTAATCTTACATTATTTAAAATTCACAAACTCCTCTATTTTGCTTCCCTCGACTACTAAGAAAAGAAGCGATCAAGAAAAGTACTCGAAAAGTCATCCCATAAGGCTGACTCAACATCATCACCCCTAAGATACTCTCACTCTGCATACCAGTAATACATAATATCCTTCAATTGATAAGCAATGAACTCCACATCCTCTACATTAGTGGCATGCATAACTCAGAAAAAAATCTCTATCATATCAATGAAACCTTGAGGATTCTCCTAAACCTAGGAGCCAGTAAAAATTAGAGGATTCAACCTCATAAATTGTCCAACCATAGTGCCCTCAGAATAATTGATAGCAGTACCAATAGGACCCGGCTGATATAACTGAGATATCACCAACGGGGTCAATAAATGAATAGATCGGCAAAACTCAACATTAGTAATATCTCCTTGAGGTGACTGAGCATGGGTATCAACCTTTAGAGAAGGATCAATGGAGACTAATGGAACTCCATGAGGGAAATCAGAAGTAGAGACCCTAGACCGGGTATGTACCTCATAAGTTGGATGATTTCTATCCACATGGTCCTCTGGTGGGACAGTAGAGTTTCCACGAGTATCAAATCTTTTGGGAGGTATGATCTGAAATGCGAATAAAGAGAAATTAAAGGAGATTTTAACATCCTAGTCTCTACAGGTCGAAAGTAGAACACAAGAAAGGAAAACATTCCTAAATGCCCTGTAGCCTCTCCCTTATAAGTATGGCGCGCTACATACCCATCAAACATACTCTACTTAACACGTCTTTATGGACACCCAATTGACCATGAACCTAGTCTCTGATACCAAGCTTTCAATGACCCAAACCAAGGCCTGATCATGACGAGTATCTCAAGTCTTCCGTGGACTAGAGGCCACTCTTTTTCCTAGCCAAACAGAATATAATACCCTAGCAGAGGATGAATTTCAAACATATAACAAGGTAGAAAAGGATAAGCTCAGGAGAATATAAGATATATCAATAAGCATAACCAATACCTAAGTCTAAAGTAATCCACAAATCCTCTAATCAAGATCAAAACAATTTAAGTCAGGACATACCCCCAATGATAGCCAAAAAATAAGTCTGAAACCAAGTCTATGACATAAGGAAATAAAACCATGAAATGAATCTCTTTTAAAATATACAAGTTCACCACTTCAAGTCTACTCACGATCAACTAGGAAGCCACCTAATCACTGTGCAGAAAACCCAGTAATGTTTTCGTGTCCTGGATCGCGTAGGGATACAGCATCTAGAGATGGTTAGCTGGTTGAGTGCTAGCATGTAACTCTGGTATAAGAGGATAAATTAATGTCATGATCAATAATTGAAAACCAGTCAAAATCTAATGCACACTATCATATGCATATACATAATTATATATATTATACCGAGGTAGGGAACAAGGTATAGCATGCACTTTAAAATCATAACCTAGGTTGTGTAGCATAACCATCATAATAAGGCAGCCACGATCTATATGGGTCCAGCTTTTCCCCAGCTGAAAGGGCCCTAGTGTGTGTAGCCACACAAACCAGAGAATAATCACATATACATATACACCATGGGGGACTCAAACCTCCCGACATATATCAAAGGTGTCTTAAGCACCTAGTTATTTAAAATAGGGGACTCGAACCACCCAATCATATAATATGGGAGACTCAAACCACCCAATTATTTAGACCCCTGCGTCGGCAACCATGGTTTCCAGTATTGGTCCTTCAGGACCTCCATTTTCATGGTCCGGCTTCACAACCCTCCTTTAAGCCTAATTAAAACATTTAGCACACATTCTCATTAATTAAACCAATTCATTCATTAAGGAATCCCATTGGTATTGTCATACCAACCTCACTTGTAAGTTAACATTATCATCCCATGATAATTAACCATTCACATAGGGAAATTCATTACCCCTCTATGTTCAATTATTCATTCATATGGGGATTCCACAACCCCCAAGGTTTAATAAAATTAATTTGTGGTTCACTAACCTTCTATGCCAATGCATTAGTGTAGGAAAGAAAGTCAAACCATGTGCCAAAATCGTATTCAGTATTAATTTTACATTTTAGGTTGAGGGAACACAATTTCCAAAGCCATATGTTAAGGCAAAATCATCAAATTGGGTAAAACCATGACCCCTTCGTTTATTCACCATGCCATGCACCCCATAATTTCAAAACCTTTTCTAAAGAACATACAATGCAATATTTCACGGGAAAAAAATTTAAGTATCAATCATACCAAAATCTGCAACCCATATTCAAATCCACATAAACAAATATATAATGTCATGCTTTCAGTAAAACAAGTTTTAAGGGTATAGTCACGTGCTTGAAATATTAAGTGTTATGCAGAAAATTCAACCCTTGATGTTTTGCATGACCAAGTATAAGAAACCCTAGCTTGTTCTTTTCTTAGGGATTTGAGAGAATTTAAGAGAAAGTTTTTGATGTATTATGGATAAGAATAAGGTGCCAATAGTTTTTTAAGGTCGTGGGTTATGGTTAGGGAAAGAGGGAATGTTCAAAATTCACTCAGTAAAAAAGTTGAAATTTTTCACCCAGTCGCAATAGGTAACCTTACGACTCATTGGGTCACCCTACGACTCATCACATATAGTTGTAGATTAGAAATTACCCATGGGCACCCAGACAATTCTTGTTACGATTGAGTCATACGACTCGTCAAGAGACCCTACAACATATGAATCATAGGGTCCTAGTTTTAGTCAAGATAGAATCTTTTGGGTTACACACTGTTCACTTTACTATTGGTACTTTTCTACTTATATAGAGTCCTTACAACTTGTTGAGTCTAGTTGTGATCAAGGCAGAAGTATTTGGGCATCACACTGGTTTGGCTATGGAAGGGAGTATATGACTCGTATATAGTATTGACGACTCGTACCCTCAAGTCATCACCAAGGCAGTAACTCAGGAAAAACTCATTGGACAACCTATGATTTGTGTCCTATGACCCATCAAGACACCCTACGACTCATATGGTAAGTTTTGGGTTGGACAATGAGTTCAAAACTCAAAATTTTCCAGGGGTAAAAATCCAGGGTTTTACAATAGGATACCTATTCTTCACCATCACCTTATTAAGTTGCCAGTAGTAAATACACAAATGCATGGAACCATCCCACTTCTTCATAAACAAGACAAGAGCACCCCAAGGAGACACATTTGGTCTAATGAAACCCTTACCCAAAAGATCCAAAAACTAAGAATTTAACTTCTTAAGCTCAGTAGGAGCCATACAGTAAGGTTCCACAAAAATTGGTCAGGTGCTCAACTGAAGATCAATAGCAAACTCAATATTACGCATAGGAAGAAGACTGGGTAGATTAGTAGAAAAAACATTAGGAAACTTATGAACTGTAGGAACAGATTCAAGTGACAGACTCCCTACACTAACGTCAAAAATATAAGTGAGACAAAACACACAACCCCTCAAAATAAGTCGCTTGGCCTGAAAATAAGAAATAATCCCCATTGGCTCACAGCTAATAGATCCCTACCACATAACTAGGGGTATACTGGGAATGGCTAAGGTACCGAGCTTGGAAAAAAATCCAACACCTCATGATAGTGGGATAACCAGTCCATGCCCAGAATTACATCAAAATCTGCCATATCTAACACAATAAGATCATCCTGAGTATCAAACTCTCGAAAAGTCACAACACATGATCAATAAACTTGATCCACTACTAAAAAATCACCCATGGGAGTAGATAAACATAATGGCATAGATAAAATATCCCATGATAACTCTAACCACGAGGCACAATAAGCAGACACATAAGAATAAGTGTATCCTGGATCAAATAAAGCAAAAGTTGCTTGATGGCACACTGATATTGTACAAGTGATAACAACATGTTAAGACTCAGCCTCGGGTCTAACAGGTGCGACATACAACTGACCATACCCTTCACTGAGTTGGGTTATTGACCGATCTCTTGTCCTACCCACCTATGAGCCTCTATGAGCACCTTGGGGACCACCCTGACAACCATGCATACCACCTCTAGTTGGTGGAAAAATTACCCTAATCAATAGAACACTCTAAGCTTAAGGAACCATCACTCCATGACTGGGGCACTCTCTTGAGAAATGGCCAAAGGCCCCACAACCATAACATGCCCCAGGCACTACACTAAAATTAGAAGATCTGGTGGACCCAGAATAACCACCATGGCTAAAATACCCAGAAGACGATCCCCTTAGAGGCACTACCTCGACCAGGATGATCACACAACTAGATTAACCTCCATCGGTAATCTGAAGAGCGACCTAAATGAGCTTACTAGACTAACCCTAATGTTGATATGGACACATCCTTAACCTACTCAACTTTATCAAATTCACTAGATGAATCTCTCCATACAGCTAAGGCCTACTTAATTGTAAAATCAGTTGCAGCTTGTCTTCTTGACTTTACAGGAACTTGGTACCTGTTATTTCCTTTGTCACTCTCTGTCTTGATATACTCCTGTAATAAATTTTATGCATTGGACAGTCCTAAATAAAATGCTCAAGACATCCACATTTGTAACAGACCTCCATAGTGGCTACTTTTCTACTTCTACTTCCATTTCCTTGAAACTAACTACTTTTCTTCATAATTCTAGAAATTATTTTTGCCAAAAAAGAGACATCAGTGTCTTATTCATTTGAATCTGAGCCTTCAATGCAAAGGATTTTTTCCTTTTAACTTCCTTTTCTCTTGCCCTTGCTTCTTCTTGAGTTCATGAGTCTTTAAATTACCAATAAGTTCATCCATAGTGAGAGTTTTTAGGTTATTTTCCTCAGTAATAGCATCTACTTTGCTTTCCCAGGATTTAGGAAGAACACCTAGTATTTTTGTTACTTGTTTATACAAAGTAATCACTTCTCCTAAGCAGTGTAGCTCATTTATGATGGAATTGAATCTTGTGTGCATTTGTTATATTAGCTATCCTTTTTTCATGGTAAAGGTTTCATACTGAGTAGTCAGCATATCAACTTTGGAATCTTTCATATTACTAGTTATCTCATGAGTTATTTTTAAGAAGTCCCAGATTTCTTTATCATTTTCACATGAAGAAATCCTATTGTAATCATCAGGACCTATACCACAAACTAGCAAGTTTCTTAGCCTTATAATTCTTCTCAACTTTCCTTCTATCTTCATCATCATATTCTCTCCTACTTTTTACAACCATTCTTATTATTTCTCTTTCTTTGACTTCTTTAACTGGTATATGAGGTCCATCAAGTACCATATCCATCATATCACTATCCTCGGTCATAATGAAGTCAAATATTCTAGTTTTCCGCCACCTGTAGAATTTCCCATTAAATCTAGGTGGTCTAGTGGTAGATTGTCCTTCTTCCAGATTAGGTGGAGAAGTCATAACAACCAAATCACTCTAGGTATTAACCTTTTAGAGTGTTCTATCTCTAATACCAATTGATGAAACTCGAAGGGGTTGCACCACACAGTGAGGGACCAGGTCCCTTGAAGTCAGTCGGAAGCGATCAAACAATAAATCACAACAAAACTTAAAACTTTGCAGGAAGGTAAAAACTCAAATATTTTAACGTGAAACCCTCCTTGTTCAAGGGAGGAAAAAATATGGATTGACCTCAAAAATAAAACTATTGATTATAGACTCCAATGAGCCTCACTCTAGGCTTCTCCTTGTAATAACTCTACTATAAGCCTACCTTGACAACTCTACTCTCTCCAATATTAATTAAATCTAACCAATATTAAACTTAGGAAACTCTACCTAAGCACTCTATGGAAAATAAGAAAACATTACTCTTATAACATGAGTAATTCATTTACAATTCAGGACTCAACTCAAGAACGCTCACTCTTTTCAATACATTCAGAAAATAAGCACTTTACAAATACTTGAGCAATGAAGCTGGATTGAGTTTTTGCCATTTTCAATTCTTAATAATCTGGATTGTTAAAACTCACCTATTTGAGAAGCATTTTTTTCCTTTTATATTGGAACAATGATTATGGTAGAAATCCTATTGGGCCAAGTGTCCTAAAAGGTACACATCTTACCAGCGTAGTTTGTTACACTAGAAAACAAAACTATACAGTCCATATGATAGCTATATGTTTCCATGAAGACCCAGGGACCTGGTCGCTCGTTGTCAGCTACTTATCATCAAAACAAGATATAGCAATTTTCCCCTTTTTTTATAATGACAAACCACAGAACATGACCATAGATCTTTTGAGCATCAAACTCATTCACCTTATACAGTTGTAGTTACTACCACTATTTTTAGTGAATCTTCGCCCTATCACTTTGCACTTTTCTTCCCTTTGTCAATACATAACAAAACTTAGGGACCATGTTCATTGTTGTCAATTGACATCAAAAAGTCATTCCAATGTTCCCTTTATCAATATGCATGCACTCATCAATGTTCAGTTGAGCATTTTTTTCATATTCCCACTATTAATATGCCAGCTTACTTCGTTTATTTCAGGTAACACGTCTGATCTCCTACCTTATGCATTCAGTATATACCATTTTAGCATTATTTAAAAGTAATAACAGTAAACCAAAAATAAAGTAAGCACAAGATGATTAACTTATGGCCACTTGGGCGACACTAACATGAAAAATAGCTTTTAAATTAAAGAAAGAATAGATGAAGCACATAACTAAGAGATTTATTCATTGTTAAGAGATATTATTACAAATACATCATACTAAAATAAGCATAAAATATTCTAATCCATCAAAATCCACTCTAGGAATACAAAGTTTAAACTGACACATAGGGATGACTAAGATTAGATATGTCAGGACTTAGGAAGAAGGGGGCTCAAGAGAGAAAGATTTCATTAACAGCTCAATTTTAGAACTCTCAGCAGCATGAGCATTTAGCAATTGTTTAGTGAGGTTTTTAATTTTAGCATTCAGACTATTAATCTCCTGAGTGAGTTCTGTAACCTTAATCTGGAGCTTAGTATTTTTTGCTAGAAGTTCCTATGAGTACCAGGTCCCTCTAAGTATAATTTTTTATTCTGCATCTTTAAAATCACTATCTCAGCATCCTTTGTATCCAACTGGCCCCTCATCTCCACTATCTCCTTGCTTAAATTCTCCTGAGTAGCCAAAAGTTCTGACACTTGGTACACAATTCCAATCTTTCCTTCAATGCACTTATTTTCCACCAACGTTGCCAGACTAAACTTTTGGTTGAATGTTCCTGGAGTCCCTTTATTTCCAATTACTCCAAAGTGATCAAATAATTTGTTCATAAAGTAACTAGATGGCATTATATGTCTTCCTTCTTTCTCAATAGCCACTTTGTTCATGTGCTCTATCATAAGATCAGGAAGACTTATCATCTCAAATTAGCTCAAGCACTCAATCAGGAACAAATCAACAATAGAGGCAATGTTTCTTTTCTTTGATATGGGTAAAAGGACCTTGTTCATAAATTCAAATACTAACTAAGATTCTCCTGTGAGAAATTTCTTTCTCACTCCAGCTATTGATGTTCCTCCAACCTTAGAGGCATCCATCATGAACTCGATAGAGGGTTGCTTCTTTAGAACAGTCATCACCCCTCTAATAGGTACATCTAGGATTTTCCCTAGTGATTCTTCATCCAATCTGATTTGATTTCCTTACACTTTGGCAGTCAAGCTTAACTCATCCTCTGAGAATTTCATTTTATAATAAAATTCTCTCAGTTCTTCTTTAAAAACCATGGGATTTGGTTTCTCCAAGAAGTGTAACCATCCCTAGTGTTTTACATATTCCACCAATTCAACCATCCTTAGTTTCTCATAAATTCTGGGATCAAACACTCTCCCAGACAATACTTTCTAAGTTTTTAAGATCTTATTCCTTTGTTCTCTTGACAAATCCTTCTTTTCTTCCTCTTCTTTTCTATTTATATCACTACTTGGCTCCGTCTTTTTAACAACTTTTCTCCTTTTGGGACTAGGTCCCTCAGGGACTCTCTTTATTTTCATGGTAATATGTTTTTGTTTTATTTCTACAAGGCTACCAAACTTTGAAAGAGAGCTCACCCTATCTCCTAACTCAACTTAGCACAATCTCAGTGTTACAGTGGCCACTAGCACTTGGATCTACAGCAAAAAGATACAAAAGTATAGTATGAGTACCAAAACCATGGGTAATCAGTAGGCATGATTGGCCGACTAAGCTAAATCATGATATAAGTACGATAAAGATGCAAGATAAATAAGTTAAGTCAAGGTAAAAGGGCAAACCTGAAAGCAAGCTTCAACACTGTAAATGAATAATTGGAATAGATATAATATGAAAAAAGCATAAATAATACTACAAGACTAGCTCCCATAAGCTAATAAGTGTGAAAAAGTAAATAACCTTATGCAAGACCCAATAAACCCAGAAGAGTAATCAAGTAAATAAATAACCGAACTTACATAAATTAACAAATATCAAGACATAATTGTGAATCCATCCGTGCCATAACATACCATAAATAACCTGTTAATGTCGAACTCAAATCGAAACTCATATCATCATCATCATTTGTTGGACTTGAACCGAACTCATGTCATCAATTGTCGTACTTGAATCGAAACTCAATATCAATAAATCACCGAACTTAGTCTGAAACTAGCACCAACTCCCAAATACCAATATAGCATAAACATCAAGAATATAGTCTTTTCAAGCTATAAAATATGCAACCTTAAGGATACAATTCGCCCATTGAATCTATAAGGATCTAATAAGAATCTTGGCCTAAGGTGGGGGTAGAAGGGGCTCACTTCTAATCCCCGAAAATTTGTATTAAGTCAAATTCTACTCGTGACTAGGATAGGGTATCTAAATTTACTTCTAGATGTCAAATAATTCATAATTAGCCCTAAGATAGAAATTATACCCTAAACATGAATAACTAAGCCAATTAAGCATAATTTATGGTTTCCAAAATAGTCTAGACAATCCAAATAATGCTATTATATCAATTGTTACCTCCAAGACCTATATCTCATCCCATATCTAGCATAATATCATAATTATACAATGGATTAGCTCAACCTATAAGGAAGGTAGACCTAGGCTACCTGGATCTCGAACAAAAGCTCGGAGAAATTGGCTAAATCATTGATTTCCCCTTTCAATAAGCTTTTACAAGATGCCAAGCTATCAAAATCATATTGTACTCATCAAAATAAGAACAATAATACATATATTGCACTTTTATGCTTTGGGTCCAAAATTACATAAAAATCCCATGTGGGGTTCGGTTGTGGAATCGTACTTTTGAAATCGACAATACATCCTTCTATGCTCAAGCATTATTAATCTTCAAGATTGGGTAAATTTCGAGCTCAAATGGTGTTACAATTAATCCACCAATATTCTAGGGATTTTGGAGAAATTATGAGAAATTAACCATGGATTTGATGAAAACTTACCAAGAATTCGGAGAAGAAACACGTTATTCGAGTTTACAAACATCCCAAAATCACCTACTAATGTTTCTCCCAAGTTTTCACACTTTCTAAGGTTCTACACTATTGAAAATGGTGGGAAATGGGAGAAAATGGGCTAAGTGGGGATTTTATAAGTACTAGGTATCGCTTATTAAGAAACTGGGTCACTTAAGCGGTCATCGCATAAATCGACCATATGTCGCTTTCGCGACATTGGTAAAGTTTACACATGTTGCTTAAGTGACCATTGCTTAAGAGACAAAGGCATTCCTTATGTTGGCCGCTTAAGTGACCCAATGGGCGATTAAGCGAATGCTCCAGTGCCAGTTGAAGGCTTGGAATTTTCTCAAGTCTCCACTGGCCTCTTAAGATTTATCCAGAATCTGGTATACACAAACAAACAATGTTACCCTATTAACTTTGATATTTCAGACTCAATGAAGCAGTTGAAAGTTTTATCCAAGGTTATGCTGATGAAAAATGGGTCCCAACCTACTTGCCATTTTTCTTAACTTTTGTCCAATAGCCCAGAATGAGTCTAAAAGCCTCAGGACCCGAACCAAGGGTCCTTCTATCCTAAAATCAATGTTCAGAGTTGTTGAAACTATCAGAATTAGCCTACGAGGTCATTTGACTAGTGTTTTTTGCCCGATAACCAATTTTGACTAGCAAAGACTTCAAAACATGGAATTGGCTCTAAAAACCAAATAAATGGCCCTGCAACTGATCAGACAACTCCAGCAAGTCATAAATGACTTAGGGCAATTATAAGAAACCTCTAAACGGAAAAAATGAGCAGAAATACAAAAAATGACCTGGAGGGTAATTACATAAATTTTAGCCTTGTCGATAACAAACACAACCATGCAAATTATATGGGTTTGACTAGGCTTAGCATAGATTCCCAATTTTCCAACAACAACTACAAGTCAGACCCTACATAATTGCACCTTTTAATTATTCCAAATAGGTGTGATTTCACATGAGTACTCAACACCCTTAACCTTAGGCACCGGCTTAAACCTTTACATTACCATCATCCAACAGTACAGCCATAGTCAAGGCTTTACCTACACCCACAGCACATGGTAACTCAAAACATTTACATAGCATAGATTCATGCAAATCAAGAAACTATATCACAATTATGAAATCAGGGAAAATCAAATCAATTATCATTTGTTCATGCCTCATTAAGAACTTTTAATTGCACTCATGGTGACCTTGAGTGGGCTATATAGTATGTATTACATAGCTCTTATGTCCATATACCAATTGGAACCTTCCCAGTTCTAATTGCATTTCTTGTATCCCTCCAAGCGGAGTTAAGTGAGATCCACTTGCCTAATTAAGATACCAATTGGAATTAAGAGATACCAATTGGACTCAACTTATACATTAACCACACAACTATATGAGAGAAAAGAAAGAAGTGGAACCATTTCTTAAAATGCCTCATAGCTTCTTAAAGATTAGATATGGACATCAACATACCAATCTGCAGGACTCTACTTGGCATTTTCTCTTGTACAGGGAGATAGGTAACTTATGCTGATACCAAATTATCATGATGCCAATTACTAGATCATGAGGGCACCTACTATAATCCACCTAGATAGAAGAACCCTTATCTATCCCTTTAAGAAATCAAGAGAAAGTCTTTAATTAGTTAAAGAATAGTATTTATTACATAAATATCTTCATAAAACAAAATAGAATTATTACCAACCTAGGATCAAGTCTAAACATGTATAAGAGCTTTTCAAAGAAATAAGGACTGGAAAAAGATTTCACCATGAGTAAGAGAAGTGGGATCTGTAGAAGAATCACTATGACAATAGCCAAGAAACAAACACTGATCCCTGCAAAAGACTATATCATGAAAGAGGTATAGCAAGAGTAGCATTAGTACAAACCATGCGTACTTGAAAGCCTTATTGGTTGTCCCAAATTAGATTACAAAAATATAACATAAATAAGCAAAGAAAAACATGAATTCTTTTAATTAATTTCCAAACCCTCAATGCACTTTTCTACCTTTTTTCTATATTTTGATTATGATTCCTGAGACATAGCTCTTTCTCTTATGACTCTATTACCCCAGACCATTAATTTTGTCCCCACACTAAGTATCCATATAATCTCTAATGATAACTATGAGGAGTGAAGACCTAGACCTAATTCAAGATCCTAATAAGTCACCTAGCATACCTAGAGAAAGCCCAATCAGACCTATGACCTGTCCACTTAATTTCGCAAACATGAACCCAAACTTATTCCCTAACTTACACTCGTCCTTCTCCATATCCCACTAACATAGAACTCCTTAATCAGCCTTAACCTCCTTGGATAATTCACCACCCAAGGTAATACAATAAGTTGGGCTCTATAAGAATTATAAGCAAATTCATAAGCGCTCAAGTCTTAACAAAAATATGACACCACAAGTTAATACACGCTTAGCCAACATATATTTAGCATACCCAGTATTAAATAAGAAGTATAGGATATTCAATTAAGAATTTAACAAGCACCTAGTATCAAATAAGCAGTATAGAATATCCAATCAATAAGTTAACAAAATTATTACCAAATCAAGTTCAACCAAGATAAGTCAGAACAAGTTAAGAAACAAAAATCAAGTCAACAATAACCTAGTCAACCCCCTGACTCTAATAATATCCAAGTCAACAAACCATGGCTCTAATGATAGCAGTTCTATTTTATATGACAAGCAACCGAACTATATAAGAATTCAATAACATCAATATGTAAATATAGTCTTCGATTCTCTCATGTCATCAAGATCGAATGACCCTCATACATACAGACCATAGGTAATGTATCCACCCTCTAGACATAACCTTCAAGGGATAATAATGTCCATGTACTAAATCCTAGACACAAGTGTTTGTCAACCTTGTTTTCACTAATATCTTTTGAGAATGCTCCAAATACCAAAGTATTCCTTTTTTCGTAGTGACATAGATCAAAACTATACAATAACATAAAACTCATTTGCATTGACCATACCTAACAAAGTGCACTAGCAAGCCACACTACAAAGTAGTTAACTTGCACATATATTATAAATTGGATTTAAACTATAATACCATCACCTACGCTATGGGTTAGGGCCTTAATCTCAAAATATCCATAACTCTAGGTCCAAAAAACTACAGTAAGGATTAATACCCAAGATCAACTAAAAACTCATCCCTCCCCCCCTTTTTTTACTTGGTGTTATCCATTTCTTTAAGATTTAACTAATAATTGGTAATTCATACTTCCCAATACCCTAATTATGAGTCTGGGATAGAGAACTATTCATATCAAGACATAAGTATAGCATGACATGACAATGTATATAAACAACCCATAATTATATGTTACCCAAACCCAACAAATTTTATGCACCCTAACTTTGTGCTCAAAGGCATAGACATGAAATCTCATGTCCATCTATGTTACAATCGTTTCCTCTAATACAAGTTTATGCTACAATTAACCTTAGGTTACCTGGATGTCAACCAGCTATAAAAAAGAATGAATAAATGCAGAATCCCACCTTGTTATAATTCTGGACATGTTAATTCTTAAAAATCTATGGTTTTCACCCACGCGCACCACTTTCTTCCCTTCTTTATGGTTCTAATATATGGAAGGCAGTCCTACGGGTTTTTAAAGCCTCTCACGTTATTTATTTCAACCCCAGTAGAGAAGAGGATTAAAAACCCCTTAAGTGGATGTTCTGGTATGTGTCACCTCACTATAGCAGTATGTGTGCTGCTATAGTGGTACCACTTATTAGAATAAATCCCGCTATAGCAAGATAATGTCAGCCTGACCTGACTTTTTTAAGTTTTGAAATTCTAGCACACGTGGCCCACATAAGTTTGCTAAAGAAATACCAGTAATATCCATACTTACATACTTATATAGAGATGTTTCTTAGTAATGGCAGATTCAGTCTTTACACATTTATTTGGTTTCATTCTTATTTTGTGGTACGAATCTAACTAAAACCATAATTTTCTACTATTTTCTTAAAAAAGGATTTATTCTTACTTTTTTACTTGTAAAACCAATCCCTTAAATAGAAGTGTACTACTCTCATTATTGGTTTATGATCTTTTAAATTGAGCATTCTACTTTGAAACTCGGCCCGTGGAAAAAAAATTCCATTCTTGATCCATTCATTCATTACTATACTTACCTCGGTCGAGGGAGATTTTGACCCTTTCTATAATATTTGACCATTTTAGTATTGAATTTAATATTAGGCACAGGACTTTATAGATTTCTATTTTTTAGTCTCGATTTGATTCTGAGCACTTACTATACTCATATTTATCTCCCATCCTAAATGGAGTAGAGTGATTATGGATTATGTATAAAAATCTTAGTTTGAGACCAAGCAGCGTATATAGATATATAAAGGCCCCTATTAGCCTATTCATCCGATGACCTATAGTATCGGATGAGGATGGTTATCATAGGTCTTGTCTATGTGAGCTACTGAGTTGGATGATGTGTATGCCATTGTGTTAGATCTGGTAATTGATTTTGCCCATATCAAATAGTTTTATCTTGCTTTTATTCATATACATTACCTATCTCTAGTATAATTATTTGGCAACTGTACCTACTGGCCTTATGGAGGCTGGATAGGTATAGTTTATGTTTGTTATTTATAGAGTGATTATTTGTACCTTTCGAATTTATGTTAGGTTATTGGTTGTCTGGGCTTATTTGTTTATATTATTGCTTTGAGTATTATTGTAAAGACTATGACTGGTTGGTTATGGATATGTACCAAAGGCTGTAGGTATACTTCTATGTTCTTTTCCTTTCTTATATTATTGATCATGTGATTATCCACATGTCAGATTAGACGCTACTATTGTGCAAGAGTTAGCACCCTTATTATTAATGATCCTTGTGATGTTTAGGCTGTCAGGCTAGCTCCCTCAGGTTAGTACCTCTGTGTTTAGATTCCTATATATAATACTATTTTATATATCTTTTCATATTAATCTATTTTTACTTGTATACCATCTTCATCCTTTATTAATACTATTGTATATTACCTCCGACCCTAGCTAAGTATATTGTATAGAGTTCCATCCCTAGTAACCTATAGAACAAGATGGTTTGTCTTTTCTTTTCTATTATCCTTATTGTAGTTCATTTCATAGTTAGATGTATGTAATGTACATTCATATCGTACATGTTATTTATATTGCATTATCTTTGGTCCATAGTCGGTCGATGCCTACTGACTACTTCGTATTTGGTACTCACACTACACTTCTACATCCTGCAGATTATTACCCGAGTTCTCATTACTGATGTGTGCATCTTATAGATCTTCCATAGATTACATATTTAGGGTGAGCTCTCCTGGTCTTCAAAGTTGTTCCTACTCTCTCTTTTTTGCTGGACTGGCCTTAACATTGTATTTTGGAGATATTTTTGTATATCTATATATATTACAATCACCTCGTGAACTTTCTTTGCTAGTGACTCTTGTACAAACCTCACCAGGTCTTGGAGAATATTTGCTTTCTTCGGATTTTCTTTCTCCCTTTATGTAGTTTTGGATTATCTTTTCTCTTATTATCCCATAACTCATTCTTTTGAGCTATAGATAGGCTTAACTACTAGTGGATTTGTAACACCCCGTAAATTTTTTCGTACACTTATCGCGATTATATGGAGTCCTAAAGGCTTGCGTATGGGTTAAATTAAGTTTATGGTGTTCGGAAGTATCCCGTCAATAGTTGTATGTGTAGGTATTGGAATAAGATTTCCAACGATATAAAGTTTGCCCAAAACAGAGGAGTATTTCATATAAGCGAGCACATTCGAAATTTCAAAACGGTGGCCGGAAGCCTGTGAACAGTAAATCTGCAGGAAAATTACTGCAGCTAGGCAATTTTTTTTTGGATCAACTTTAGACGATCATAACTCCTTGTACAAAAAGAACTGTATGATCTGCTATATATCTACAAAAATCTCCGAGAGTCTTCTTTTTGATGAAATTGGTTTCATCCAAATCCAATGTCTGAGTAAGGAGCTATACCCGTTTTACTACAGCCTATAAAAAAAAACAGAATTTTGGGATAGATTTTTGGGTCAACTTTAAACGATCATAACTCCTTTTACAGGAAGAACTGGGTGGTATACTTTATATAAAAAGGAAATACCTTTGAATTATCTTTCCAATGCAATTGGTTTTACCCAAATCCGATACCGGAGCAAAGAGTTATGATCGATTTACTTCAGCCTGTCAAAACTGTCCACTGGGGACAGATTCGGATTTATTTAAATTTTTAGGGCAAAATGGTCATTTTCTATTACCTCTTGGACGAAAATTGTTCTTTATAAACATACACTTAGCCTCATATATATCATATATCATCCAATTATTAAGAGAAGGTGAAACCCTAGCCTAATTTCAACTTCAAATATTTTGTGATTCAACCGTAGAAAATTCGAATTGGTTCCGTAGTTGTGTTCACCATCTCGAAAGCTTCGAGAAGCACCCCATGGTTATGTAAGGAGGATTCTAAATACAAGAGTTCATTGTTAAGGTATGAATATTGTTTATTCTTGATTCTTATCCATGAATAAGTATTGATAAAGGATTATGAGTATTGTCTTGATGTTGGAAGATAACTAGAAACATAGTTATGAATTGTTTTGTATAAATTGTTAGTAGTAAATTATGGAAGTTGTTGTATTGGATTATGGAGGATGAATTGTGGTGATATATCATTATATTAGTGGTTATGTATGCCTAGTGATCATGTTGGTATTGGATGGTGATTAAGAGGGGAAATAAAGGCTAAGAGTGATGTTGAGGGATATTGCATGAAAATGCATGATATGTGAATGTAATAAGAGTATAAGAGGATGTATGTAGCACTCTTATTGATGAGTTAAAGGATTACTTCCTAGACATTATTTGGTGAAGTTAATACCTAAATGGTAAGGTTTGGTTGCTAATACTAGTTTGCCACAAATGACTTATTGTAGATAAGTGTTCGAAGAGTACGGGAAGTCAAGTTGGACTTGTATTGAAGTGGTTATATCAAGGTATGTAAGACATACTCTATCTAATCTTTGGCATGAATAATGACCCATGGCACTCTCAAGTAAGCTTCCAACATTGTCCTACAACACATGACACATAATAACATCATATGATCTTCGACACTACCAATTGAACTTGTTTTCACTTTTAAGATGTTCGGCTAGTCAAAAAAAATGTCCATATACTATTGTTGACTCCGAAATGGTTTAATAAGGTATCCATGATTCTCTACTTCATTTTCATGATATTGATTACCTATTTACATGTCTTTCCTATTGAGGTATCATGGTTTCAAGTTTCATAAGGTGTGACCACAAAGTAACCAATCTCAAAGATTAATTGAATTAAGAAATGGGATGTTTTATTTTAAATTGATGATATGATGTATTGTATTAGTACCACTGATCAGTTGGCCATTGTATTATAAAGATTATGTATATATGCTATTCCAGGGGTGGTCCCTGATGTATTGTATTAGTACCACTGATCAGTTGGCCATTGTATGACATATGTTATGTATTGACAAGGAATACGGGAAGTAATGATATGAAAGTAATGTGCAGGTATCCCATCAGCTCTTTTAAGTGTGGTCTACTCATACTGTTTATTCACTGGTATCTGGGTTCTGTTGATCTTTTGTATCTCATCTTGATACTCACTGCCTTACATACTCAGTACATATTTCCGTACTGACGTCCCTCACGGGGGACCTGTATTCATGCCTGCAGGAATAGGTACTTCAGATCGTACACCTCCGCAGTAAGAGCCAGGACATTCTGTTGATAGTGGTGAGCTCCAGTTGTTTCGAAGCATCCCAAGTCGTTTCTATATGTATTTTTGGTATTTGTACAAAAGTCTTTTGTGGGCGGGAGTTTGTCCTGATCCTAACTCAGTTGTGTATCTATGTAGAGGCTTTTGTAGACATATTGTACAACCATAGGAGTGTTTGGCTGATAGACGTGATGGCTCTGACCGCCAATTACTGTTTATATATATATATATATGTGTGTCTTCTGGGCTGATACAGGTACTGTTTTCTTCTATTTACAATGAAGTGCTGCCCAAATTTCTAATTTTCATAAGTAATGTAAATGTGAAAGTATAGGTTATGAACGGGTTCTCCCGGGCCTCCTCGGCTACGGGTGCCAGTCCGCTCCAATGGGATTTGGGGCGTGATAGGATTATAGTAGGTGCCATCATGATCTGTGAAATCTAGTCGTAACTATGTGGGAATGATAATTGTGAACTTGATGTTGAACTACTATATGAAATTGTCATGCTTTTATTTTGTGATTTCTATATGATGTTTATGTGATCTAACCCTGTCGATCGATGATGGCTACCAATACTAATGGTGTATTAATACTTCTCTTACTATATCCCTTTTTAGGACTTAGATATGTTGTAGGTTGATTAGATGTTTCGTGTGTGGAGCAGTGGTCATCCAGCATCAACTTCTACATCTTTTTTTCGTGGAAGTTGTGCCTATTCTTATTGTTGTTCTCATCGTAAAAGCTCTTATAAATGTCTAGACTATGTCTTGGGTACTGGTGTAAGTTGTTGATTATATATTATAACTGTTGTAAAGGTTTTTACTTTTTGATTATGTTAACTCACATATTGGGATTACTTAACTACAATAAGGATTTTACTTGAATTTTTGCATAGTAATTGATTGGGTGGTAAGGGTTCTCATATCTAGTTAGAATAGAGTAGGTGGCATGATCCTGGAATTTTTATTGTGCAGATTTTTTTTAGTTCTATCCTAATTATTATAGTACTCTTCAGTATAGTTTAATATAATTAGCCCATATATTTTTAATTTAAACAGGCACAGAACTAGAGATCAAGGAAATTAAATTTTTAGGAAGCTAAAAGGAACATTAGACAAAGTTGTTGAAGAGGACCTGAAAACAAACAAAGCTAGAGATTGAGACAAAGCTACGCTAAAGCTGGTGAAGAAAACATTGACATTGTAATCCTTTTTATAGAAGAGTTGTAAAATAGACAAAAATAGGATTCTTAAGAATTAGATTTAGACTCCTATGTAGTTTTTATTAGGGTTTCCTTATTACAATTAAAAAGGGATTCCTACGGCGGTCATTATGCTACTTTGCAAAAAATAACAATAGTCATAACCAAAAAAGCAATAGCAGCCTTTATAACTCCGTACAACTAACCTTCTGGGGGGTTTGAAAAAAGAAATGTATTCTTTTTTAAGTGTTTTTATTAAACTCATAATAATTGAAGGAAAAAGTAATTCTTAATATATTTATTAAAGTCATAAAAATTGAAGGAAAAGGTGACAAGAACAATTTCATCAATTGCGGAGTCTTTTATTGAAGGGCAAAAATAATGCCCTTTTAACATAATATAGTTGACAAGAAAAGATTTTAGATGTAATAATGCTATATTTTGTAGAGATATTTCACTTCTCATTGTTGATATCATCAATTCAAACTTCTTTATCCAAATTTCAAATGCTACAACAAGAAAAATAATGTCTTCTGTAATTAGAAGGATACTAAACAGTGATAAGTATCAGACATCTTATCTAAGGCTAGCAGTTACACATCATTCCACAAACTGGACAGGCTAGTACAGTTTTTCATATTTTTCTATACAAGATGGAGAACAAACAAAAGAAAATGCTACTTAGCCTAAGTAACCAACCATCAAAAAGGTCTCCTAGTAGATCAGGTGTCCATGGTTAGATTGTCAACACATGCAGCTTCGGTTCTTGGTATCATCTAGGTACCAGTGGGTCCGAGCATCTCTTTATCTCCTTCCCTTCTAGAACTAGTATAAGTGAGATGTTAGTTTATAGAATACTTAGCAGCTTTATCAAAAATGAAGTAGCAAGCTCATCAAAAATGATGACCAGGCCCAAGTGGACTAGACCCTATTTTTGTGCATCAAAAAGCTTTTCATACACCTTAGTACTGGAGATCCCAACTGATATAAAAAGAAAGATATAGTTAAGCATGAGCAAAGTCACTCAGAAGATGCAAGAGGGGATAAAGCAACTTACTCTTGAAGCTAGAAAAGCATTCAACATAGCTACACCAAGGAACAGAATTTATCGCCCAAAGAAGAAGCAGTTTGAGCTGGAGATTGAAGAAGAAACCATGGCAAAGGGAGAAGAGGCGGTGAGGACTGTTGTGAGCTGCTCCTAACTCTTTTAGGAAACCCTACACTCTTTTTAAATGTATTTGTGATGGGTCGTATTTTGGGTTGGACCTACCTGGTTCTTTTTAGTTTTTGTTTTGAATTTTTAGGATGGCTTGGCCCATTCATGTATTGATACTTTGATTATTAATAAAACACAAATTAAATCAAAAAAAAATGTCTTCTGTAATTCAAAATGGGATGAGATGCTTTTAAAATTTAAAAAGCAATTAAGACAACAAAATGTTTATAATACAGTTTTTTTTCTCTTTTACTAATATGATGGAAAAAATAATTAAATAATGTGACTATGCTGAAAGTAAAAAAAGTACAAAAGAAAAGAACTTACGGTAAAATTTTAAGAACATGAAATGAACTGTAATAAGATGATAGGAAATAATTTAAGTTGAATCATAAAACATTAATTCACATAAATGATGTCAACCTAGATTTTTCAAAATGATTAATAATCTAAAGATTTGTATTCTATCATAAGTTAAAATTTGTTACAACCTGAAATCTCATGTCATAATGGAACCTATTAAATCCACAAGTAAGTCAAAAACATAGCTTGGAATAGCAAGTAACAAGCCAATAGAATGATAGAACAAATCATGAAACAGATGAGCCAAATATAAATATAAACAAAGAAAATAGTGTCCATAAGCTATACACAAAGAGAGTGAAGAAGCAAAATATACAAAATACACCCCCAAGACCTAGTATCAGTCAGTACATGAGCTACTAAATATAATATGAGTACTAAGTAAATACAATATATACTGAATCATCTCTAAGAAAAAAAGAACAGTACAACAAAATAGAGGGACAAAGAATGCCTCTAAGTGTCAGGAGCTCACCCTAATATCCGATACAAGACAGCTCTGCATAAAGTACACATCAACAGTTAGGAATTATACATAAAGACCCTTTCTATTGTTACAGGTGAGTCAATTATGCAAAAATTTAGGCTAAGTATTTCACCAAATTGGAAGTTAAAATTATTGGTTATGTTAGTCTTGAATGAAATCTGAGTGAGGTATGGTCTAGAAAAATCAAGAAATGGATTAGATAAAAAAAAATACTAAAGTTTAGCATGGTTTTATGTTATCTAAGATGATAAGAAACTAGTAGGACTATTTAGAACTGAAATCGAGTGAGCAGAACATCTGATATCGAACCTGACGCATAGGGGTTGGTCTGAAATATCATGGTTTGAGGGTGTATTGTAAAAAAGAACAAATTGAGAGATTTTCAAAGTTTCTGCATTGCCACACCCACTATAGGGGAATAATTCTTGCTATAGCAATAGTGAGAGATGATCAATGTCGCTATAGTAGGTAGCTAGTGAAAAACGATCAATGTCGCTATAGTGGGTAGCTTCTACTATAGCGATTGTTGTAGCGAGATCGGGTTGCTATAATGGGGTAAATCTTTGTATATGTATAAATTTCCCTAAAATAGGTTATTATTTCTAAACACATTTTGGAGATGGCTCAGGCAATTTAGGATTATTTTCACCTATTTTCCACCAAAAATCTTTGAAAAGGTAAGTTATTTATATCCATTAACTAGTTTTTTTATTTCTTAATCTTACTCACTAGGTTATGGGTCTTGGAGAAGGTTTAACTTGACCTAGAAGTATTTTTTGGTGTATGGGGGATAACATTGATATAAAACCTTTGAGTTTTAGTTAAAGGTTGATATTTTACTCTTGCTTATTCACTAATGTAACCATGAAATTGGTAGTTTTAAGGTAAATTATGGTAGAAAAGCCCTAGAATAGGGGGAATAATCATAAAATTGGTTTTGAGATTTGGGATTAGGTTTTTATCCTTGATATGTAGGTCATTTAATTTATTAAGTGTTATATTCCTATTTTTTTACCACAACCAAGCAAAAATTGCAAGAAAAGGGATGTATCGGGTTCAATAGAGCATTTCAGGCTTGGATTGAGGTAGTTGATGGTTTTAATGTTGATGAAACCCAATTTATGTTATGCGTGCATGATAACTAACTCTATGTATTGATTATACAATGCATGTTCATGGAAAATGAATGGTTGTTTGATATCCTAAGTGTTAATCACATGCAATGAACATACATGGAGGTTGGTTGAATTTTTACAAGTGTTATTTTGTTATCATTATAGTTGTGATTGTTGTGATATCTGTCATTATTGGGGAATATATTGATATTTCCACATCTCGACATGATTGGTTGGTACAAGATTGATACACACTTAAAGTCTAAGATTTTGGTACGTGGATAACAGCTCATCCCCAGTAGGTCATGACTAGTGGGCGCACACATAAGACCCTTAGCATGTATGTACAAGGTGAAGTTGAGTGTGATTGTTCCTTGTGTGAACTAGGGATTATGTGTTTTTCTGATTATATTGGCTCTTTGAGTGAATTGGGCTTAAGTT
Organism: Capsicum pubescens; assembly: GCA_030864215.1. Classification (NCBI taxonomy): domain Eukaryota; kingdom Viridiplantae; phylum Streptophyta; class Magnoliopsida; order Solanales; family Solanaceae; genus Capsicum; species Capsicum pubescens. The sequence continues at coordinate 215,240,635 of CM061548.1, forward strand.
TTGTCATTATATATTGATTCCTTGAGTGAATAAAATTTATGTGCTTAATTCCTAAAGGTCGTTTCGTTATGTAAGTCGAGATGCATAATATTTTCCATTGTTATTGTCCTTGTTGATCATTGAGTGGTTCGGATTAATTCAAGTTATGACATAATTTTGTGTTGTCTATTATTTGTGTAATTGGGACAAGAATTATATGATAGTTGTGTCATGGGAGTTAACTTGGAGTCTTATTGTTGGTCACAGTTGACTTGACTTGTTATCCTTGTTGCCTCATATTTACTAAACATCATGTTGTACTTGCGTACAAGATTAAGTGTTATGAACTTTAATAGAGTTGCATGATATAGATCATGGTTGTCTTGTTGTAATCATTTTGGTTATGTATCCATATTTCACATTTTGGTTGGCCGATGACCCTGCTAGCGCACCGTTGTTTTTTTGTGTTGATACTACACTTGCTCTTTTTTTGTTGAGTATAGAGAATATTCCAACAACTCATCTGAGACCTCAACTGTGATTCATACCATATTCAAACTCAAGGGGAGCTCTATCTTTTGAGATACCATGGGTTCTTTGATTATTCTTTGGTCCATTTAGTTCGGACTTGGATATTACTTTGATTTTGGGGGTTACATCCCCTCTTTTGATATTTATTAGAGTTTTGGTACAATGACTTTTAGGTTATAGGTGATTATTTTAGTTTCATATTTTTTGCGTTTATTTTTGTTTGAGATGTTGAACACTGATTTTAATGAGATTGGTTTAGTAGCCTATTTTTGGCTAAGTGTTGGTTTAATGGTTTGAGTAGTTGATTCTCTCACCGAAGAGTTAGAGTAGCGCCACTCTTGACGGGTTTGGGTTATAACATTATATTAGGATATGCATCAGGAGAAAAGATGTAGAAGTGTAGTATGAGTATCAAAATATTTGGTACCCATTAGGCATCATAGGCCAACTGAGATGAACAGATAAATGTAAGTGTAAATTACATGAAAGGAGATAATGAACAATGTAAGAAACAAGAAGGGAACTGATATACAAACTAGGTATCCAGAAAGAAAGTACTTACTTCCGAATGCTAGCATAATATCCCAATCTAACAAGGATCACATTAAGGAAGAAAGCTAATAGTAATAGACTCAAAAAGTTTTCCCAAGGTAAGAGAAACAATATAATAATCTAACACTAGAGCTCAAAAATCTAAAGAAGGAGAATCCACAAGACGTACCGAGACCGCGAGTATACGCCAGTAACTAACCAACCATACCTCATGAGCACGACCGGTACAAATAACAAACATAACCCAACTAGCCCCTATAAGCACGATGGGACAAACAACAAACATAACCTAACTAGCCCCCATAAGCACGACATGTACCAAATAATAATCATACTGGTGATAAATAGTGCATATACAAAGATGAGGGAAATGAAAATAAAGTGATGTAATATGAGATGCATGTCATGTCCAATAATAGTGTACACACATTTCCAGCCCCCAAGGCTCGCAATGGCAGGACCCATAGGGAATACCCTTCCTCCGGCACTATGGCTCATAGATAGAGGGATTCATAAGGGACTCAAGATATCTATATATACTTCCCAGTCCCAAATCAGACTTTTAAGTAATAACAATCATGAATATGATATGTGTCTGGACTCCAACTGAGGCTAAAGTGATAAAATTTTCCTTGTTAAAACAAATGCATCAATAAAACCTTTCAAAATTCCATATCAATGTTGGAATTTAGTGTGTGAAAATCAGGATAGATCGTCTCTAAAAAATGATAGAGAAAATTAGTAATAAGGGGTAAACACAACAAGTGCCCCGACTTAAAAAAACTCATATATAGTATATTTTAATTTTAAGAGCCATCATCCAACAGTAAGGGTGGTATGATTTCTGTTTTAGAAATAGTTTATGAGTGAAAAATGAGAATAAACCCCTTTCTTTAAATAGTAATGAAAATCAAAGTTTTTCTTTGGAATCATACCACAATTCATGTGAGTACGCTATACACACAATACACCATAATCACCCAAGTATCAATAAACAGAAACCACTGTTCCTCTAAAGCAAAGAACACTGACCTAATATCTGATGGGTTTGTAACCAAGGCCTCTGGCCTACTAATATAGGTATATATACTAATACAGAAAAAATAGTAAATAGGGTTATCCATGATACAAAATAACAGACAAACAAGTAATACTAGTTCCATGTCGAAGTACTATCCCTAACCTATACCAAGGGTCGCTAGCCTAATTCATGAATTATAAAGCATACAAATATATCTACCCTAATCTTATCTCTACAACAGGCATATAAATATCTCTACACTAATCCAAACACTACAACAAGCATTCTAAACTAAGGCAAAAGCTAAAATTCTATTCTAAAACCCCTAAAAAGGTAAGAAATAGAGGAAAAGATAACATAAATCTTATACATAACCTATAAACCCCTACCCATATATAATATATACCATACACAATTTCATAGAGTAAAGTCTATAAGAGAGTATATCGTAGCCAACCTCAAAGTCAAACAGCAACTTCAGATCATCCACAAGATGCTCATCCCTACAATTTGATCTAAAAAAGATGTTGCACTATCACAATCATAATCTACACATCAATATAAGAAGAATGATACTCACATTGTAAATTTACATTCTAGGCTAAAATTTTAGCTAAAAATTACTAGTGGGTCCCACTTATGAAATCCAAAAATTGAATCTGCAATTGTGTCCCTCATGGGACAATGATCACGTGCTCAAAACTTGAGCATGGTCGTACCCTATTTTGAGACCCAAAATATCCGTAAGAGTAAAAGAAAAATCAATAATTAAACTAGGGAATTAATTAAAATTTTGGCCAGAAACTTACAAGATTTTGAAGAAATATGATCAATAATCAAGCAACGAACTAGCCTTAGCTTAAATTTGTGAATCCACAGAGATTTACAAGCTCAACTTCTAGCTATGGAGGAATTTTCATGAAAAATGGGGAAAGAAATAATGTAGAGGATATATATACAACTACCTCCGGTTGAGTAGAGGTTTGGCTTCACAAGTAGCATCGCTTAAGTGAAAAACTCTCCACATAAGAGGCAGCCATTATGCATGTATGCCTCAACTTAAGTGAAAGTTTGTCCGATTAATAGGCTTTGCAAAAGCGAGAGGTCCACTTAAATGGAAGGAGCTGACATCATCCACCTCCGCATAAGTTGCTTCGTAGCCTCTTAAATGGTTTTGCTTAAGCGACCCAAAGGCCGCAAAAGTGATGGTACCAACACCACTATACTGTAAAATTTAACTAAGCTTAGGAATTTCTAAATGGTCCATGAGGATTCATCCGGAACCCTAAGCACGTAAATAAATATGCTACCCTATTGAAAATGACATCTGGACTTAATGAAATTGAAAAAATTCTCAATAGAGGCCACTTCGATGTAATATGGTCCCACACTTACTCTTTTCATTTTTAACTAAAATAAATTAATAGATCAAAATGACTCTTAAAGCCTCGGGATCTAAATCGAAGGTCCCCCTAACTTAAATCTTCATTCTGGAGTGAATAGAACTATTGGAATATTCATTTGAGGCTGTTTAGTAGAATTTTTAGCCAAAGACCAATTTCTCAACTCCAAAACAAGTAAATTGGCATGAAATTCAAATGAATTGCCCAAAAATCAAACCAACAGTCCCATACCCGAGGTGACTGTACGAAATCCCTAAATCTAGAAAATGAATTAAATGAAAAAAACAACATGAAGGGTCATTATAGAATCTAAATATATAGTATTCTAATAGGATATTTTACTTTTGGAATTATTTTTTATTACTATATTATTTGACCATATATGTCTCTTGATTGTTATTCAATTATTCACTTCCATACAAAAATCATTAAAATTAAAATAAAAAATAAGTTTTTCATACTAATATTTTTATTCATTATCGATATTGATGGATGTGTGGGTACTAGGGTAGGATTAGAAATGAGGTTATTCGAGATAAGGTTGGAGTGACTTCAGTGGAATCCAAGATGAGGAAAGCGAGGTTGAGATGCTTCAGATATGTGAGGAAGAGGGGAAAAAATACCCCAATGCGGAGGTGTAAGAGGTTGTCTAGAGATGGATTTAGTCGAGGTAGATATAGATCAAAGAAATATTAGAGTGAGGTAATTAGACATGACATGGAATAGCTTCAGCTTACCGAGGACATGGCCCTAGATAGGAAGGTATGGAGAAGGCAGATTAGGGTAGAATAATAGTAGGAATGAGTGCATCAGTGCGTAAGTAGGACTTTGTTGTCCGTGTTAGTATCTATTGTTAGAGTAGTCAATACGGACCGACCCAACCCAGCCGGGCTAGCCCACACGAGCTTTAGAATTTAACGAGCAAGACTGGGATGGCCCAAGAAGATGATAGGCCAGAAAACACTAAGTCCACACCATCACTCTGTGGGTTGTAGGTCTCACGAGTCAGCCCACTTTTAAAAAAATAATATTTTATAATTTAATTTTAGAATGTTAATAAACATAAATATTTACTAGACAATATTACATAGTGTTACTACATGCTAATCAAGTCTCCAATATCCCAAAAAATAATTCAAATATCAAAATTAAATAACTTTTGACATGATATCCTTCTAACCAAATAAAAATACTAATAAGCAATCTAAATAATTAATGAATAACAATATAATTGATAATTAAAAATATTAACCTAATTTATTTCAATATATCAAAATAAAACACAAAAATGTCAATATTTCATTCATTAAAAATAAAAATGAACTTCTCAAGAAAAGTTTCCATGTCACTTATTATATATCCAACGTCACCACTTTATCTTCATCAAACATCTCTGAATTAACTTATGATAAAATTATCTCAAAATCTTCATTTTCATCTACAATTTATATACAATATTAAATAATTAGACACTAAGAAATAATAAAATTTAAGAACTAATAATATTTTACATGTATGCAAAAAATATTACCAATTTGAGAGAAATCATGGAACCAGTTTCTAGTAGTAATAAGTGTTTGAACATTTTCACGATGGATACAGCTTCTATATTTGGTGAGAACACGTCCTTCAATTCTGAATAATGATTTTGATGCTACAGTAGTAATAGAAATACTAAGTACATCACGAGCCATCATAGAAAGATCAGGATATTTATTAGAGTGGTCCTTCCAGTACATGATAACATTCTTATCTTGAAACTTTTCAAGATCAAGCCTTGGTTCCTCTAAGTAATGATTCAATTCCGACTTTCCATATCTATAATTAGGTTCATTCTCAAATGTTTTAAATTCCTATAAATATTAAACATAACAATAGTTAATACATACAAGAAGTAACAATAATAATAATAATAATATAAATAATATTTGGTATAGTTAAAAAAGAATTCAATTCTTAATGAAATGAAAATTACTTACACTAAACACTTTGAAGCATTTGAATTTACTTCTAAGTCAAAATATTAGAAGGAGCACTAGCAACATTTTGCGTGCTCGCATGATATTCATAAAGCTTATACAATTTCTTCACAAGTTTTATTTATTCTTGTGTCGAAATAAGATCCAACTTAGAGTAACAAAATTTTAAAAACTGCATCTTCATGTAGGGATCAAAGATTGCTCCAAATGCAAGTACTACACTATATTGATTCCAATATTTGTCAAACTTTTCATGAATCTTTGAAGCCATTTTCTTAATAACTTTATCTTCATTATTCAATTTCTCATTGAGCATGCATTTAATTCTCCATATTTACATAAAATACAAGTTAGAAGTTGAATAACTTGAACTAGAAATAAAATTTATTATCTCATTAAATGGCTCCAAGACTTCACATATTTTTTCAGACCTTCTCCATTGATTAAGTGCAGGATGATGAACATAAGTTCTATCATGCAAAAATAAATAGGCAAAAACCTTTTCATATGGAAGAATACTTTCAAGCATCAAATGTGTCAAATTCCATCTAGTTGATACATCTAAACGTAAATCGACATTAGTATTATCAATTCCAACTTATTTAACACACTGCTCAAGTTTTTATTTTCGTCCATCTGATCCTCTAACATGCTTAACACATTCTCTAATTGCAAAGAAGGAATCATTAGCTGCATTTAACCCTCTTGAATGATTAAATTCAAAAATAAGCACAACAATGCATATGGAAGAACTCACCATCACATACCAAACTATTTTGTTAACTAAGATGACCTTTCAGAATAGTTTACAAGATATCATTTGAGGTGGCATTATCAAAAGTAAATAAAAGTATATTCTTATCTAAGTTCCATTATTTCAATCAATCATATATCACAGCAGTCATTTCAACTCCAATGTTAGGAGGATACATACGATAAAAATTTAAAATTTTACAATTTAACTTTCAATTTTCATCAATAAATTGAGTCGTTAAATAAATATATCCCTCTGGAATAGATGATGTCCAACAATCAGAAGTCGAACATACTTTCCTAAAAATTTTAGTTAATTCTTGTTTCGGTATCTCCTTCTCTCTAATATACACTTTCCTTACATCTGCAACTTTCATGTTCCTAGAAGGCATCACAATATATGTATTTATATAATTACCCACTCCCTAATTCCTTCATCTTCAATAAAAGAATACGGTAAATTATGATTTATGATAGCTTTAGCAAGCTTTTCATGTTTTGTTCATTGATCATTTTTTCTAGACTGTAATTATCCTCCTTGACTGATGAACATAAGACCCAGATTATGATTTTTAAGCATTGGACATACCTCTTTACGATGACATAAATGTGAAGTCCTATAATTTTTACCTTTGAAAATTTTACCAACTTTAAAAGTTGCAATCTTACACCCATTGCATTGTCAGTATTTGTGAAGCATTTTCTACATTTGATGTTGTTGATTTAGCATTTTATGCTTTGGTTCTACCGATTCAATTACTTCAGCACCATTTTCACGTATATTATTTGTGTCACCCATTAATCTCCTCAGCTTTCTGTAATAAAATAAACATTAAGAAGATTATAAAAAATAGTAGACTAACTCAAGCACTAATGACATACTTTAATTTTTATGTAAACAATTTAAGAAGTGTAACATTTTAGAGGTGGTTTGGTAATCAAATGAAATTGAGCTATTTCATTGAATTATTGTATCTTATTATTCATATGGTATTGTATTCTCGCCATTTTACTATAAATGATGGGATTAAATAATTTTGAAATTAGTTAATATTATCGATAATTCAAATAATATATATATATATATATATATATATATATTATAACACCTCGGAAGTACCCCCTAAATGTCACATGGTGCTTAAGACTGTGAATAGCCTTATGCTAACCCATGATATCTATTTGCTTCAAACCCTCATAAATGGTGAAAAAACATACATATAAACACTGAAAGAGAACAACTTAATATCTCATTGTAAACTAGCAAAAATAGGAAATCTTAAACCAACTCCTTAAACTAGAAGATAAGTAGTATGACAAGCCTCTATTGCTAACTAGAGAGCCACTAGGACAGACCCCCAGCTGACCTGAACATAAACAGAAATCAAGTAAGTAAAATACTTTCATTAATGAATAGGAGTCTGATAAGTTGGGTCCTCAGACTATGAGGACTTACTAAAGTCGGGATGCTGGTGATACAGCCCTAGTCAATTAGGCTGCTGGAAACGAGCACCATAACCAACATTATAAGACAATATAGCACATATGCATATATGTGGGACAGTACTTCTGAAATGTACTGAGTATGTGGGGGCTAATGCATAAGTAAAACAAGAACAAAATATATATGTACACTTTCAAATGATGTATGCTAAGCGTAAATGACTTACCTTGGACTTGAGTAAAACTAAAGACTAAGATCATGAAACATGAATAACCAAGCATAAGAATAAGCTTAGTGAGCCATAACACTTAGTCACTAAAATCTTTAATTTTATTCTTTCTTATGGAAGATTTTTCTATGAGACATAAACCATATGAGCTACCATGGAGTCCAAGTTCTTACCCACGTTGGGGAGAGATATTCTACCCTTGCTATCAGAATGGAATCTTAACTTAAGTGATCACTATAGTTCATCCATATTGGGAAAAAACTTAACCTAAGGTGGCTCGTAGTTTCTGGGAATTTAGGATACACTCATCCGCATTTCCTTCTCGGTGCTAAATACTACTCCAAAATTATATATATGCTCATACTTCAGAAATCCACCATAAAATAGCATAAGGATTTATAGAATGAAAACCAGTTATGCTTCTCTTTACTTTAAATCAAAATCAAGATAAACACTTGTGGATTTCATGTATTATCTTTAGGTCAAAGGATCAAGATTTCTTGAATCATGGTATATTGCATATGAATGGAACTTTAAAAGATTAAATTTTCTAGTAAATGTAATGCCTCTTCTTAAATCTTGAAACTTTTACTTTCTTTCATAGCACTTTGAACAGAATATCAGGCTCAACATCCATATTAAAATCTTTCATCAAAATCCAAATCAAAGAAATGAAATTCAAATCACAATATCAATCTTAAAGTTCAAAACACGAATAGATGTAACCTTTATGCATCTTTAGCCTTTAAATCACAAGATAAGGGTATACTTCGATATATGAGAACTTGAGGAATGAACCCTAATGTAAAACATGTAAATTCTATCTTAAAATTCATACTTTTCGAGCACAATGATGGAATATTAACCTTGTTTAAAAATCTGCATACCCAAAATTGCTTGACTTGTGAAGTAGACTGGAACTTTAAGACTTGAGAGATGACTTGTTGAGAGAAATCGTAATCTTGTTGTGCTTGAAGATGGGAGGAGAAAGATGTTGTTAATTGACTAAAATATTGAGCAAAATAACACCAGTCTTGGGTTATAAGTCATAGGTTGGGAGTTATAAGTGGTGAAAAGAACAAAAAGCACCTTAACTGAACTTACAGAAATTGATTGTCAATCATCACGAGTCAATATTACGACTCATTAGATGAGGGTACAAGTTGGACTAGTAACTCGTAAGCTTAGTAGTGGCAAAGATATCACACACTTGTCAACATATGAGAGATATCTTATGGCTCATTACATGTCTATATGAGTCAAAATATCCATTCGTAACTTGGATAGAAACTTAGGAAACCTATATTGTTGACCTTACGACCACTCCTCATACAACTCATAACACCCTATGACAATTCCTAGGGTCAAATTGTAACTACAACAGACTTCAACTACTTCATACTGCCATAGATACGACTTACAATATATGACTCATTAGGTGTATATACGATTTAAGGGGATGAGTCGTAAGTTGCACAGAGGATTTCAAACACGGGGCATTACAATATATCTCCCTTGGAAGTATTTGTACTCGAGTGTGATTCATATAGAATTTGGATTTTAGAAATGAATCAACATGTAATACCCCGTATTTTCCTATCCTAGATTAACACTCAGTACATGGGTTATTCTAAATAAAAATTTTGTAATACTTATTAATTTTCATATTTGAGTCTTTAATTATGTAGGAAATTCAATTACCTTTCCAACGATATAAAATTTACCTAAATCCTACAAACGGGTAAGAAGTTATGGTAATTTTAAGTTCCAGTCGATAACATCATCATTCAGGCCAATAGAACGTCGCGGAGTGTGTCAAAATAGCAATTATCAATTTCCAGTGTTTCTCCATAATATTGGCGTATTGTTCCATATACCCAGTTTAGAATTATCCTTTTTTAGTGTTCCAACGTGATACCACCATGTCGCGGTACACTTCCAGTTCATAAATAAAGTGGCAACACGATACCACCACGTCGCACCTTCATGTAATTTCCCAGTTGTCATTTTCCAGTGACACGGCACAATAGCGTTGCGTCGCACCATGGGTCCAGATCAAGAAAATTTCATGAAAAATTAAAGTTGCGCCTAGGGTTAAATCAGTCTTTTCCCATGATTTTATTCTGCCCAGATATGGGATTTAAGCCCTAAAAACATATAAAACCCTTCATTATTCACTTTTCCTCAAAATCAAATGGTATTTCTCTCTCAAAAAAATAAACCCTAGCTCTCACGAATCAAGATCAATCCCAAGAATTTCTCCAAGAACTCATCAAATTAAGGTGTGTTAGAAATTCATCCATGGATCCTTATCTTCTATGGAGCCCAAGAATTCTTTTTCAAAATACAAGATTTATGATTTATGATTTCCATGTTTGAATTTGATTGAATTCATGTTCATGATGTTGTTTGAGTTTTAATCCATGATTTAGATTACAAGTTCTAAGAATTGACTCTAGTATGTATTGAACTACATGATATTCATGATAAACTCTTCAATGAGCAAGTTGATTGTTGTAACCATGTTAACCCTAAATGTTTATGATTTAATGAACCAAGTATGCTTCTTATGTGTTTGATAAATTGTCTATGAGAATGAAATAATGCCATTATAGCATGCTAACATGTATTCTCCATCCATGTACAAGTTAATGCATTACAAGTGTTTGATGAAATGTCTCTATGAATGAATTATGACCAAGTGAACATTGTTATGTTGTTCAAGATGATGCTTTGCTGTAATTTCCATGCTATCAAGTCCTGGGGGTATTTAATACCCGACAATCTAGTTGTTACTTAGAGCCAGTGTCAGTTACAAAATAGTATCAGTCATGTCACGATCAGTAGTACTCTCAATTCGTTATAGAACTCAGAAGAATTTAGTCAGTTACAGAACTTAGAAAAACTTAATAATCTCAGTATCAGTCCAGTATAATAGTTACGTGTCTTTCAGTTGGGAGTAGGATTTAGCACCGAGTGAACCCAAGGATGGGGGCTCACCTGCCAGCAGAGGGTGTGATCCTTAGAAGCAATCCTTGTGTTCCAGAACTACGTAGCCAGCATAGGTTGAGACAACAAACCTGTTAGTTAATGGTTGATGGGGTACTATACCTGCCAGTAGAGGGTACCACCATTCTTGATTAAGGGAACCTGCCAGTAAAAGGTTACTTTTCAGCTAGTCTTTACCCATGGCATGGTACTGACACCCTTACAATTAGGGATATAGATTGGACCCCAGATTAGTTATCTTCTCTTATTTGGGGCATGACGGTTAGATGATTACCTCCCATAGTTTTAGTTTCAGTTTCAGTCTTAGTCTTTAGAATAGAACTCAGTTCAGTTCTACAGAATCAGGACTGTCAGATACAGTCACTCAGTTATTAGTAATTAAAATTATCAGTGATCTTATATTATCAGTATTTTTAATTATCAGTTATAAGAATCAGTTCCAGTATACTCAGTTACAGTATGCACAGTATGTTTAGTAGTTACAGATCCTCCATGTATGTTATACAGCTCTTGCATATCATTCAGTTAGTTATTGTTCATACATATGAACCTATGCATTCAGCCTTACCTCATTTAGCATACCAGTACATTCCCATGTATTGATTGCATACCTGTTTCTTACGCTATGATGTTTCATATCATAAGTTCGGACGCTCAGATTATTGACCGCGCTTAGCCAAATTCAGCCAATAGTAGCAGACTTAGCAGCGAGTCCTCATCTATAGAGGATATGTTTTTATTTCAGTACTTTATCTTAGTAGTATTTTAGTAGATGGAATTAGTTGGGGGAGTGTCCCATCAACTCCACTTTCAAACAGTTCTAGTTAGAGGCTTTTCAGACTAGATTTTTAAATAGTTTTTCAGATTCAGATGTTATTATTCATTATAAATATTTTAGATGTTTTGAACCATATAGAATTTCAGCCCATTATTCCATAATTATTACAATATTATCAGTCAGTGTTCACAGCAGGTACCAGCTCATGGGTTAGGTTGTGGTCCCTCGAGATCATAAGCATCATGTAATGACTAGGGGGTAGTCTCGGGTCATTACAAACTTGGTATCAAAGCCTAAAGTTCAATAGAGTCCTAGGGAGTCTGAAAGCCACATCATGTAGAGTCTTGTACATGGGTATGCAGCGCGCCAGACTTATGGAAAAGAGGTAATGAGATGTTTTAGGAAAAGTTTCCCTTCTTTCAGTATTCATGTCATGCGAGTGAGCATGAGATAAAGTTAATCTCTTAGTCTAATCGGTTTATTCCTTTTGTTTACAGAACATGCCTCCCAAAAAGATAAATGAAAGAAGAACCAAAAACCAGTCAGCCCGTTCAGATAGATCCCCTGGACGAACATGTCTCTCACGCAGAATTTAGAATTGCATTCACTACGCTAGCCAATTCAGTCATAGCTCAGAATGAACGGCCAGCTATTGTTTCGGCCAACCCATTGGTCAATACTGCTGCAACCAGAATTAGGGACTTTACCCAAATAAATCTTTCTTTCTTTATGGGATCTAAGTCAGAAAAAGATCCACAGGAGTTCCTCGATCAGGTTCAGAAAGTCACAAATATCATGGGAGTAACTTCCGGTGAGAGTGTTAAGTTAGCTGTCTATCAGCTACAAGATGTATCCCATACGTGGTTTAAGCAGTGGAAGGTAGACAGGGGTATAGATGCAGAGCCCATAGAGTGGGAAGAGTTTGTTACTTCCTTCTTAGACAGATTCTTTCCCTTAGACCTGAGAGAAGCCAAAGTGTTAGAGTTCATCAATCTCAGACAAGGTAGTATGAGTGTAAAAGAGTATTCCTTCAAGTTTACTCAGTTAGCCAGGTATGCTCCCTATGTAGTAATAGACAATAGGTCCAAAATAAGATAGTTTATATCTGAGGTATCAGATAGTGTGGTTAAGGAATGCAAAACAGCAATGTTGATTAAAGAGATGGACATATCTAGGTTAATGGTCCATACACAATAGATTGAAGTGCAGAAACTTAAGGAGAAAGAGAGAGAGAATAAGAGGGCTAGAACAGGTAGCTTTAATTTTAATTAGCCTAAGTTAGATAAGGGTAATCGTTCCCAGTTTTGTTCAAAGTCTTCAGTCCCAGCTCTGTCCTCAGCCAGTGTACCGATGACCGAGGATAGCGAGGGCAATGGTCGTACTAATCTTTTTTGCTAAGAGTGTGGTAAGAATCATAAGGGTGTGTGTAGAGCTAGCAGTGATGTTTGTTTCGGGTGTAGCAAGCTAGGCCACAGAGTCAGAGATTGTCCTCATTCAGGTTCTCAGGGTTAGTATAGTCGTCATTCATCTCAGTCAGGTCGCCTGAATCAACAAGGTGTCACTTACAGTGCCACCAGTGGGCAACGCCTAAATAGATTTTATGCACTTCATTCCTGACAAGATCAGGAAAGTTCTCCTGATGTGGTCACTGGTATGTTATAGATCTCTCATTTACATACTTATGCCTCAGTTTTAGATCCTAAATAAATAGTCACAATTTATTTCGTAGGTGCCCCGTGCATCATCTCATACTTTTCCTTAGTATCTTAGTCGAGTCAGCATTCTCGAGGGACATAGCATCCCAAGGGAAAGATGCACTATAATCCTTGAGCTATCACGATCTAAACCTCCCATTTTCTCTTCACATAGTAAATCCAGTTGAAGTAATGGGTCCTCATAGTTGACCCTCAAGTCCCAATCTCAGCCGTATGACCATCCCCCTGTCATGAAACATATCTAAGGAAGAATTTCAGTTCAAGTATCATGAATCAGACTTATTCATGTCCTCATGTTCTGGTTCATGCATATTCAGTCGCGTATTCATTAATTCGTTCAGACATGTACTCATGCATCAGATATGCATGTTCAGAATGCAAGTTTAGTCTATCAGACCAGTCACGTAATTATGCTTCAATTGTACATGTCTAGTTTAGTATGTAAACGCAGTCTGTCTGTACTCTCTCAGCTTAACTAGCCACATTCGAAGACGAATGTTCCCAAGGGGGAGATATTATAATACCCCGTATTTCCCTAGCCTAGATTAACCCTCAGTACATAGGTTATTCTAAATAAAATTTTAGGAATACTCAGTAATTTTCATACTTGAGCCAACCATTATATGAGAAATTCAATTAGTTTTCCAACGCTATAAAAGTCGCCTAAATCCTACAATTGGGTTAGAAGTTATGGTGATTTTAAGTTTCAGTCATTAAACATAGTCATTCAGGCCAGTAGCGCATCCCGGAGCGTGTTGAAATAGAAATTGTCAATTTCTAGTGTTGCTCCATGATATTGGCGCATCGCGCCATAGACCAGCTCACAATTGTCTTGTTCCAGTGTTCCAATACGATACCACCATGTCGCGATGAACTTCCAGTTCACAAACAAAGTGGCAATGCAATTCCACCATGTAATTTCCCAGTTGTCATTTTTCAGTGACAAAACATGATAGCGCCACATCGCGCCAGGGTTCCAGAACGAGAAAATTTCACAAAAAATTAAAGTTACGCCCAGGGTTAAATCAGTCTTTTCCCATGATTTTATTCCGCCCAGATGTGGGATTTAAGCCCTATAAACGTGTAAAACCCTTCATTATTCACTTTTCCTCAAAATCAAATGGTATTTCTCTCTCAAGAAAATAAATCCTAGATCTTAAGAATCAAGGTCAATCTCAAGAATTTCTCCAAGAACTCGTGAAATTAAGGTATGATAGATGTTCATCCATGGATCCTTATCTTTCATGGAGCCCAAGAATTCTTTTCAAAATACAAGATTTATGTTTTATGATTTCCATGTTTGAATTAGATTGAATTCATGTTCATGATGTTGTTTGAGTTTTAATCCATGATTTAGATTACAAGTTCCAAGAATTGACTCTAGTATGTGTTGAACTACATGATATTCTTGATATACCCTTCAATTAACAAGTTGATTATTGTAACCATGTTAACCCTAAGTATTTATGATTTAATGAACCAAGTATGCTTCTTATGTTTTTGATAAATTATCTATGAGAATAAAATAATGCCATTATACCATGCTAACATGTATTCCCCATCAATGTACAAGTTAATGCATTATAAGTGTTTGATGAAATGTCTTTATGAATGAATTATGACCAAGTGAACATTGTTATGTTGTTTAAGATGATGCTTTACTTTAATTTTCATGCTATCGAGTCCTGGGAGTATTTAATACCCGACAATCTAGTTGTTACTTAGAGCCAGTGTTAGTTACAAAATAGTATCAGTCATGTCACGATCAGTAGTACTCTCATTCTGTTATAGAACTCAGTAGAATTCAGTCAGTTATAGAACTTAGGAAAACTCAGTAATCTCAGTATCAGTCCATTAAAATAGTTACGTGTCTTTTAGTTGGGAGTAGGATTTAGAACCGAGTGAACCCAAGGATGGGGGCTCACCTGCCAGCAGAGGGTGTGATCCTTAGGAGCAATCCTTGTATTCTATAACTATGTAGCCAGCGTAGGTTGAGATATCAAACCTTCTAGTTGAGGGATGATGAGGTGCTCTACCTACCAGTAGAGGGTACCACCGTTCTCGATTAAGGGAACCTACCAGCAAAGGGTTACTCTTCAGCTTGTCTTTACCCATGGCACGGTACTGACACCCTTCCAATTGGAGTTACAGATTGGACCTCAGCTTAGTTATCTTCTCTTATTTGGGGTATGTCGGTTAGATGATTACCTCCCATAGTTTCAGTTTCAGTTTCAGTTTCAGTCTCAGTCTTCAGAATAGAACTTAATTCAGTTCTACAGAATTAGGACTGTCAGATACAGTCACTCAGTTATCAGTAATTTAGATTATCAGTGATCTCAAATTATCAGTAGTTTTAGTTATCAGTTATCAGATTCAGTTCCAGTATACTCAGTTATAGTATGCATAGTATGTTTAGTAGTTACAGATCCTCCATGTATGTTATCCAACTCTTATATATCATTCAGCTAGTTATTGTTCATGCATATGAACCCATGCATTCCTTACCTCATTTAGCATACCAGTACATTCCCATGTACTGATCGCATACCCATTTATTGCACCATGATATTTCATATCATAGTTTCGAACGCTCAGGTTCCTAACCACGCTTAGCCAAATTCAACCAGCTGTAGCAGACTTAGCAGTGAGTCCTCATCTATCGATGATTTGTTTTTATTTCAGTACTTTAGCTTAGCAATATTTTAGTAGATGGAGTTAGTTGGGTGAGTATCCCATCAACTCCACTTTCAGACAGTTTTATTTAGAGGTTTTTCAAACCAGATTTTTAGATAGTATTTCAGATTCAGATGTTATTATTCATTATCAGTATTTTAGATATTTTGAACCTTATGGCATATCAGTCAATTATTCCGTAATTATTATAGTATTACCATTCAGTGCTCACAGCAGGTACCAGCTCATGGGTTAGCTTGTGGTCCCCCGGGATTGTAAGCACCGTGTGATGATTAAGGGGTAGTTTCGGGTCATTACAAACTTGGTATCAAATCTTAAGGTTCAATAGAGTCCTAGGGAGTCTGAAAGCAGCATCTCGTAGAGTCTTGTGCATGGGTGTATAGCGCACCATACTTATGGATAGGAGGCTAGGAGATGTTTGAGGAAAAGTTTCCCTTCTTTCAGTATTTATGTCATGCGAGTGAGCATAACGTAGGGTGTGATCCTAATAAGCAATCCTTGCATTCCAGAACTACGTAGCCAACGTAGGTTGAGACACAAAATCTGCCAGTTGAGGGTTGATGAGGTGCTCCACCTGCCAGTAGAGAGTACCACTGTTCTCGATTAAGAGAACCTGCCAGTAAAGGGTTACTCTTCAGTTTGTCTTTACCCGTGGCACGATACTGACACCCTTCTAATTGAGGTTACAGATTGGACCCCAACTTAGTTATCTTCTCTCATTTGGGGCATGTCGGTTAGATGATTACCTCCCACAGTTTCAGTTTCAGTCTTTGTCTTTAAAATAAAACTTTGTTCAGTTCTACAGAATCCGAAATGTCAGATACAGTCACTCATTAATCAGTAATTTAGATTATCAGTGATCTCAGATTATTAGAATTTTCAGTTATCAGTTGTCAGATTCAGTTTCAGTATACTCAGTTATAATATGCACAGTATCATTCAGTTAGTTATTGTTCATACATATGAACCCATGCATTCAGCCTTACCTCATTTCGTATACCAGTACATTCCCACGTATTGATTGCATACCTGTTTCTTGTGCTATGATATTTCATATCATAAGTTCGGACGCTAGATTATTGACCGCGCTTAGCCAAATTCAGCCAATAGTAGCAGACTTAGCAGCTAGTCCTCATCTATCGAGGATATGCTTTTATTTTAGTACTTTAGCTTAGCAATATTTTAGTAGATGGAGTTAGTTGGGGGAGTGTCCCATCAACTCCACTTTCAGATAGTTTTAGTTAGAGGCTTTTCAGACTAGATTTTTAGACAGTATTTCAGATTCAGATGTTATTATTCATTATTAGTATTTTAGATGTTTTAAACCTTATGGAATTTCATCCCATTATTCTGCAATTATTACAGTATTATCATTTAGTGCTCACATCAGGTACCAGCTCATGGGTTAGCTTGTGATTCCTCGAGATTGTAAGTACTATGTAACGACTAGGGGTAGTCTCGGGTTGTTTCAAACTTGGTATCAAAGCATAAGGTTCAATAGAGTCCTAGGGAGTCTGAAAGTCGCATAACATAGAGTCTTGTGCATGGGTGTGTAGCGCGCCACACTTATGGATAGGAGGCTATGAGATGTTTTAGGAAAAGTTTCCCTTTTTCAGTATTCATATCATGCGAGTGAGCATGAGCTCAAGTTAAACTCTCAGTCTAATTCTCTTGTTCCTTTTGTTTACAGAACGTGCCCCCCAAATGGACTAATAAAAGAAAAAACGGAAACAAGTCAGCCCCTCAGCCCATTCAGGCAGATCCCCTGGATGAACATGTCTCTCACGTAGAATGCAGAGTTGTATTCACTACTCTAGCCAACTCGGTCATAGCTCAGAATAAACGGACAACTACTGTTCCTACCAAGCAAGTGGCCAATACTGTTGCAACCAGAATTTGGGACTTCACCCGAATGAATACTCCTTTATTTATGAGATCTAAGTCTGAAGAGGATCCACATGAGTTCCTCGATCAGCTTCAGAAAGTCACAAATATCACAAGAGTGACTTCCAGTGTTGAGTTAGTCGCCTATCAGCTATAAGATGTATCCCATATGTGGTTTAACCAATGAAAGGTAGACAGGGTATAAATACAGAGCCTATAGAGTGGGAAGAGTTTGCTACTGCCTTCCTAGACAGATTCTTTCCCTTAGAGCTGAGAGAAACCAAAGTATTAGAGTTCATCAATCTCAGACAAGGTACTATAAGTGTAAAAGAGTATTCCCTCAAGTTTACTCAGTTAGCTAGGTATGTTCCTCATGTAGTAGCAGACAATAGGTCCAGAATAAGCAAGTTTGTATCTGGGGTGTCAGATAGTGTGGTTAAGGAATGCAAAACAGCAATGTTAATTAAAGAGATGGGCATATCTAGGTTAATGGACCATGCTCAATAAATTGAAGAGCAGAAACTTAAGGAGAAAGAGAAAGAGAATAAAAGGGCTAGAACAGGTAGCTTTAATTATAATCAGCCTAAGTCAGATGAGGGTAATCGTTCCCAGTTTCATTCAAAGTCTTCAGTCCCATCTCCGTCCTCAGCCAATGTATCGATAACCCAGGATAGTAAAAGCAATGGTCATACTAATCCATTTTGTGGAGAGTGTTGTAAGAATCATAAGGGTGTGTGCAGAGCTGGAAGTGATGTTTGTTTCGAGTGTGGCAAGCCAGGACAAAGAGTCAGAGATTGTCCTCAGTCAGGTTCTCAGGGTCAGTATAGTCATCTTTCAACTCAGTCAGGTCGCCCGAATCCATAAGGTGCCACTTCCAGTGCCACCAGTGGGCAATGCCTAAATAGATTTTATGCACTTCAGTTCCAACAGAATAGGAAAGTTCTCCTGATGTGGTCACTAGTATGTTACAGATCTCCCATTTATATATTTATGCCTCAGTTTTAGATCCTAAATAAACAGTCACGATTTAGTTCGTAGGTGACCCGTGTGTTGTCTCATACTTTTTCTTATGATCTCAGTCGAGTCAGCATTCTCAAGGGACATAGTTTCCCAAGGGGAAGATGCACTATAATCCCCAAGCTATCACGATCTAAACTACCCATTTTCTCTTCACGTAGCAAATCCTGTTGAAGTAATGGGTCCTCATAGTTGAGCCTCAAATCCTAATCTCAGCCGTATGACCATCCCCCTATCATGACACGTATCTAAGGAATCATTTTAGTTAATGTATCATGATTCAGACTTAGTCATGTCTTTATGTTCCCATTCATACATATTCAGTCACATATTCATTAATCCGTTCAGACATGTACTCATGCATCAGACATACATGTTCAGAATGTAAGTTCAATCTATCAGACCAGTCACATAATTATTCTTCAGTTGTGCATGTCTAGATCAGTATGTAAACTCAGTTTGTCCGTACTATCTGAGCTTAACTAGACACAATCGAGGACAATTGTTCCCGAAGGGGAGATATTGTAATACCCCATATTTCCCTATCCTAGATTAACCCTCAGTACATGGTTATTCTAAATAAAAAAATTGGAATACTTAGTAATTTTAAGATTTGAGCCAGCCATTGCGTAGGAAATTCAATTATCTTTCCAACTATATAAAATTCACCTAAATCCAACAATCGGGTAAGAAGTTATGGCAATTTTAAGTTTCAGTCTTTAAACATCGTCATTCAGTCCAGTAGCGCATCGCGGAGTGTGTCAAAATAGCAATTGTCACTTTCCTAAGTTGCTTAGCGATATTGGCGTATCGCGCCATAGACCCAGTTCATAATTGTACTTTTTTAGTGTTCCAACGCGATACCACCATGTCACGGTACACTTCCAGTTCACAAACAAAGTGGCAACACGATACCACCGCGTCGCGCCACCATACAATTTCCCAGTTGTCATTTTCCAGTGATACGGCACGATAGCGCTGAGTCGCACCTAGGGTCTAGATCAGGAAAATTTCATGAAAAATTAAAGTTGCTCCTACGGTTAAATCAGTCTTTTTCCACGATTTTATTCTGCCCAGATGTGGGATTTAAGCCCTAAAAATGGGTAAAACCCTTCAGTATTCACTTTTCCACAAAATCAAATGGCATTTCTCTCTCAAGAAAACAAAACCTAGCTCTCAAGAATCAAGGTCAATCCCAAGAATTTCTCCAAGAACTCATCAAATTAAGGTATGTTAGATGTTCATCCATGGATCCTTATCTTCCCTGGAGCCCAAGAATTCTTTTTCAAAATACAAGATTTATGATTTATGATTTCCATGTTGGAATTAGATTGAATTCATGTTCATGATGTTGTTTGAGTTTTAATCCATGATTTAGATTACAAGTTCCAATAATTGACTCTAGCATGTGTTGAACTACATGATATTCATGATAAACCATTCAATTAGCAAGTTGATTGTTGTGACCATGTTAACCCTAAGTGTTTATGATTTAATGAACCAAGTATGTTTCTTATGTGTTTGATAAACTGTCTATGAGAATGAAATAATGCAATTATAGCATGCTAACATGTATTCCCCATCAATGTACAAGTTAATGCATTACAAGTGTTTGATGAAATACCTTTATGAATGAATTATGACCAAGTGAACATTGTTATGTTGTTCAAGATAATGCTTTGCTTTACTTTTCATGCTATCAAGTCCTAGGGGTATTTAATTCCCGATAAATTAGCTGTTACTTAGAGCCAGTGTCAGTTACAAAATAGTATCAGTCATGTCATGATCAGTAGTACTCTCAGTCCGTTACAGAACTTAGTAGAATTCAGTCAGTTACAAAAATTAGGAAAACTCAGTAATCTCACTATCAATCTAGTTCAGTCCATTATAACAGTTCAGATTCTTTCAGTTGGGAGTAGGATTCAGTACCGAGTGAATCCAAGGATGGGCACTCACCTTCCAGCAGAGGGTGTGATCCTTAGAAGCAATCCTTGCATTCTAGAACTCATAGCCAGCGTAGGTTGAGACATCAAACCTGCCAGTGGAGGGTCTATGAGGTGCTCTACCTGCCAATATAGTGTACCACCGTTCTCCATAAAGGGAACCTGCCAGTAAAGGGTTACTCTTCTACTTGTCTTTACCCGTTGTCGATACTGACACCCTTTAAATTGGGGTTACAGATTGGACCCCATCTCAGTTATCTTCTCTCATTTGGGGCATGTCGGTTAGATTATTACCTCCCACAATTTCAGTTTCAGTCTCAGTCTTCAGAATAGAACTCAGTTCAGTTCTACAGAATTAGGACTGTCAGATACAGTCACTCAGTTATCAGTAATTTAGATTATTAGTGATCTCAAATTTATCAATATTTTCAGTTATCAGTTATCATATTCAGTTCTAGTACACTCAGTTACAGTATGCATATTATCTTCAGTAGCAACAGATCCTCAATATATGTTATCCAGCTTTTGCATATCATTCAGTTAGTTATTGTTCATGCATATGAACCCATACATTCAGCCTTATGTCATTTAGCATGCCAGTACATTCCCACGTACTGATTGCATACCCGTTTCTTATGCTATGATATTTCATATCATAGGTTCGGACGTTCAGGTTCCTGATCGCGCTTAGCTAGATTCAACCAGCAGTAGAAGACTTAGCATTGAGTCCTCATCTTTAGAGGATATAATTTTATTTCAGTACTTCAGCTTAGAAGTATTTTAGTAGATGGAGTTAGTTGTGGGAGTGTCCCATCAACTCCACTTTCAGACAGATTCAGTTAGAGGCTTTTCAGACTAGATTTTTAGACAGTATTTCAGATTCAGATGTTATTATTTATTATCATTATTTTAGATGTTTTGGACCTTATGGAATTTCAGCCCATTATTCAGCAATTATTATAGTATTATCATTCAGTGCTCACAGTAGGTACCAGCTCATGGGTTAGCTTGTGGTCCCTCGAGATCGTAAGCACCGTATAACAACTAGGGGGTAGTCTCGGGTCATTACACAACACCTCTATATCAAACTTATAATCAAGCTTATATCCATCACAAGGATCCAATTACTTACAACATAAGATATGACTCAAGAATACTTAAATAAACTTAAAGAGGAAGAGTTTTGGCTGAAATTAACTATGTACATTCGGTAGGAACTAAGTTAGAAAAAAATAGATGAGGATACTTGGCTATAATGTCTGCTTCAGCTTCCCAAGTGTCCCCTTCAACCAATTGGTCTCTCCAATGAACCGTTACTGATGCTACTTCCTTATTTCTTAGCCTTCAGACCTGTCTATCAAGTATCTCCACTGGAATCTCCTTATACGACAAGTTATCATTGACCCCAATATTATTTAAAGGAGCTACTATGGACGGATCTCCAATGCACTTCTTAAGCATCGAAATAAGAACACTAGGTGAACCGCAGCTAACTCTAATAGAAGGTTTAATTAGTAAGCCACCTCTCTTATACACCTCACTATCTCATACGGACCGACAAATCGGGGACTCAGCTTTCTTTTCTTTCCAAATCTTATTATTCCCTTCATAGGCTACACTTTCAAGAATACCCAATCCCCTACTTCAAACTTGAGCTATTTCCTCCTTACATCTGTATATGACTTCTAATGACACTGAGCAGTCTTTAATCTTTCACGAATCAAATGAACCTTTTCCATATATTTAAGAATAGAATTTGGCCCAATCAATACCATTTTACCAACCTCAAACCATCATATGGGTGATCTACACCTACGCCCGTATAATGTTTCAAATGGAGCCATCTGAATGCTAGCATGGTAACTATTATTATAAGCAAACTAAATCAAAGGTAGATGGTCATCCCAACTTTCTTTAAAGTCTAAAACACACGCCCTCAGCATATCTTCTAATGTCTAAGTTGTGCGTTCAGCCTGACCATCGGCTGCGGATGAAAAGCAGTACTAATATTAACCTTTGTACCGAGGCCTTTCTAAAAAGATTGCCAAAATTATGAAGTAAATTGTGTCCCTCTGTCTGAGATGATGGAAAATGAAATCTCATAAAGCCTTAATAAATTGCGAATATATAGTTTGGCATAATCTTTCGTTGTATCTGAAGTCTTGACAGGTAGAAAATGGGTTGATTTAGTCATTTGATCTACTATGACCCAAATTGAATCAAGCTGATATCTTGTACGAGGCAACCCTGTGATGAAATCCATATTCACTACTTCCCATTTCCAGGTATGGATGCTAATCTCTTATAGCGTACCACCCGGTCTCTAATCAACATTAACTTGTTGGCAGTTGGTACACTTGGATACAAACTCTGCTATGTTCATCTTAATACCATTCCACCAATAAATTTCCCGTCAGTCACGGTACATCATAGTAGCACCCGAATGAATGGAATACCTCGAACCATGAGCCTCGACTAGTATCCTTTCCCTCAACCCGTCTATATTTGGCACACAAAGGCTACCTTGATAGCAAAGTACACCATCTCCCCCTTGGGAGAAAACCTCAACCTTTTGTTGTTGGACTGCTTCTAATATTTGGTTAAGTATGGGATCATTTTACTGTTTTTTCTTTACTCCCACTACTAGAGATGATTTTGAACCATTCAGAACCACTACTCCCCCGTCATCCATGTCAAGCAAACATACTCCCAAATGGGCCAATCTATGCACTTCTTTGGCCAACTCCCATTCTTCCTCTTTTACATAAGCCACACTACTACTCAGTGCGTCATCCACTACGTTGGCCTGACCCAGATGATAAAGCACACTTATGTCATAATCTTTTAAAACTTTAACCACCTTATCTGATGAATATTTACCTCCTGTTAAGAAAATGCATACTAAGGACTCATTAGTCAGTGAAAACATCAACATGCACCCCATAGAGGTAATGCCTCTAAATTTTCAAGGCAAACACCACAGCAGCTAATTCTAAATCATGAGTTATGTAGTTCTTTTAGTGATCCTTAAGTTGCCTGGAGGCATAAGCTATCACTCTTTCATTTTGAATTAACACATAACCTAACCCAACTCTAGAAGCATTACAATACACCACGAATCTGTCTAACCCTTATGGCAAAGCTAGCACTGGTGCTGAAGTCAATCTACCCTTGAACTCTTGGAAACTCTTCTCACATTTATCCAACCATATAAAATTAACTTTCTTTTGGGTCAGCTTAGTCAATGGTGCGACTATAGAGGAGAACCTTCAACAAATCTTCTATAATACCCAGCCAAACCCAAAAAACTCCTGATATCGGATGGAGTGACGGGTCTAGGCCAGTGCTTCACTGCATTATTCTTCTGAGGATCTACATGAATACCATCC
Organism: Capsicum pubescens; assembly: GCA_030864215.1. Lineage (NCBI taxonomy): Eukaryota > Viridiplantae > Streptophyta > Magnoliopsida > Solanales > Solanaceae > Capsicum > Capsicum pubescens. The sequence goes on from CM061548.1 coordinate 215,264,955, forward strand.
CCTGAAATCACATGCCCCAAGAAGGTAATAGATTCTAGCCAAAATTCATATTTACCAAACTTCGCATATAATTAACGGTCCTTGAGGGTCTGCACCACTATTCTCAAATGTTCTGAATGTTCTTTCTCACTCCTAGAATACACCAGTATGTCATATATAAATACAATGACAAACATGTCTAAGTACTGCTTGAAGACCTTGTTCATCAAATCCATAAAGGTTGCATGAGCATTTGTTAGCCTAAATAACATAACCATAAACTCAAAATGGTCGTACCTTATTTGGAAAGTTGTTTTCGGAATGTCTTGTTCTCTGAATTTCAACTGATGGTATCCCGACCTAAGTTCAATCTTGGAAAACCACTGGGAACCCTAAAGCTGATCGAATAAATCATTGATTCTAGGAATGGGATACTTGTACTTGATAGTAACCTTGTTTAGATGTCTATAATCTATACATATTCTGAGAGTGCCATCTTTCTTATGCACAAATAGAACTGGAGCGCCCCACGGAGAAACACTGGGTCTGATAAAACCTTTATCTAAGAAGTCCTTAAGCTACTCTTTTAACTCTTTAAGTTTGGCCAGAGCCATGCGATATGGAGGTATATAGATGGGTTGAGTATCACGAAAAGGTCAATACCGAATTCTATTTCTCTGTCTAGAGGTACCCCTGGCGGATCTTCGGAAAAAAACTCAAGAAACTCATTGACTCAGACTGATTGAACTATCGAGGCTTCAGACTTGGTATCTTTGACTCAATATAAATGGTAGATTCACTCTTTTGATATTAAATTTTTGGCCCTAACATAAGAGATAAAACGACCTTTGGGAGACACTGAACTACCTTCTCATTTAAAAATTGTCTCACCAGGAAATTAAAACTTCACCACGTGGGTGCGATAATCTATTGATGCATAGCATAAATTGAACCAATCCATCCCAGAATAATATCGAAATCTATCATCTCTAACTCTATTAGGTATGCTAGTGTGATCTTATAGAGGATGCTAATAGGACACTCCCTATAGACTTGCCTAACAACAACTGACTCACCTGCTAGGGTAGAAACTAAGAAGGGCTTAGGGATATTTTTATGACCTACCCTAAAATTTACAGCAACCAAGGGAGTTACATAAAAGAGATTTGATCCCAGGTCTAACAACACATATACATCAAGGTGAAAGGCACGAAGCATACCAGTGATAATATCTGGTGAGCTCTCCTACTCCTGACGGGATGTTAAAGCATAAAACTGATTTTGGCACAGACCACCATCGGTACTGGATGATGCACCCTGTGAAGGAACTGAGCGGCTTGGCTAAGCTGCTGGATTAGTAGCCTGAGTCTAAGGATGATCATCTCTACTTTCCTGCTTAGCATACGGACACTTCATGATCCTGTGGCCTATCTTACCACAACCATAGCAGCCTCCTTTACCCATCATGCACTCACTAAGATGGGTTCTGTCACACTTTGTACATGTCGGGTAATTGGGCCTCCCGACTACACTATTTTGAGACCTAAAATTTAAAGTACTTCCCCACTGCTCCAGCCTAGTCCTGGGTGTAGGGGGGCACTAGCTGAAGATGGCGCAGGCACGGATGAATGACCCTGAAACTGTGAACGGCTTCCCTCTTCATACCTTGGCTGACTATACTCATACTGTTTAGTCCTAAATATCTTGTTTTTCTTCTCTCTTCCCTTCAACTTTTCTACCTCAGTCTGTGGAGAATGAGTCATCAACCGAGCAATATCCATATTCCCAATCAGCATAGTAGTCTTACACTCCTTGACCACCAAATCAGAAACCCTAATAGCAAACTTACTCATACGAGCTCTAGAGTTAAATAACAACTCTGGGGCATATTTGGCTAGCTGAGTGAACTTAAGGCAGTACCCTTTCACTGTCATAGAGACCTACCTCAGTTTCATGAAATCCTCCACTTTAGCCTTCCTCACCTTATAAGGAAAGAACCTATCTAAAAAAGCACTCAAAAATACCAGTCAACTCATAAGAGTTGCATTCTCACCCCTACTATTCTTCTACATAGTGACCCAATCATAAGTAACATCCTTCAGCCTAAAGGATGCCAGCTCTACACTCTTCTCTACAGTAACATGCATGATCTGAGTAATATTTCTCACCTTATCAATAAAGAGTTGAGGATCATCATCCACATTTGACTCATGGAACTCACATGGATTCATCCTCATAAAGTCCCGAATCTGGGCTGCAGCTAAATTACCATTTTGCTGAAGTGGGACCATTTCTTATTGGTTTCCCTGAACATTAGCATTCACAGCTTGGGCCAATATTTAAAAGGCAGCCTGAAATTCAGCATGAGATACATTCTCATTCAAAGGATCTGCGTGTAGGGGTAGTTGATCATCATTTCTGCATGCGTTGGCTCGGTGAGGAGTCATATTATGTCATATAAAAGCACGAGTTAAGGCAGATAAAAACAACTGTAAGCATGATAGATCGTGAAAGAAACGATGATTCCTAACTCGTTTTGTAGCCTCTTGCTCATAGATGTGGCGCGCTTCACATTCATGATCAAGACTCTACTTAACGCATCTTGTCTTACTCCCAAGGACTTTTTAAAACCTTAGGCTCTGATACCAAGTTTGTAATGCCCTAAAAGTAACCCTAGACGTCACACGATGCTTAACACTATGAATAGTCCAAAAATAACCCATGATATCTATTCGGCTTCAAACTCACATGAACGGTGAACTAACATGTGTATAAAGACTTAAAAAGAACAACATAATATCTCATTGTCAACTAGTAAATTGGAAATATTAAACAAACTCTTTAAATTGAAAGATAAGTAGTCTGACAAGCCTTTATTGCTAACTAGAGAGCCACTAGGACAGACCCTAGCTGACCCAAACATAAATGGAAATCAAGTAACTAAAATACTTTCATCAAAAAATAGGAATCTGATAAGCTGGTGACTCAGACTATGAGGACTCACTAAAGTCGAAATACAGGTGATAATGCTCGTAGTCAATCATGCTACTGGAAACAAGCACCAGAACCTACATTATAAGACAATGTAGCACATAATATATATGTAGGTCAGTACTTCTGGAATGTACTGAGTATGTGGGGGAAATGCATAAGTAAAATAAGAACTGAATATATATGTACACTTTCAAATGATGCATGCTAATCGTAAATGACTCACCTTGGACTTGAGTAAAACTAAAAACTGCAAGATCATGAAACATGGATAATGAAGCATATGAATAAGCTTAGTGAGCCATAACACTTAGTTTCTAAAATCTTTACTTTTATTCTTTCTTATGGGAGATTCTTTTAACCGACATAAATCATGTGAGCTACCATGGAGTCCAACGTTTTACCCACGTTGGGGAGAGTTGTTCTACCATTTCCATCAAAATAGAATCTTAACTTATAGTTCATCCATATTGGAAAAAAATTTAACCTACGGTGGCCGTAGTTTCCCGGAATTTAGGATACGCTCATTCGCATTCCCTTCTCAATGCTAAATACTACTCTCAAATTATATATATATGCTCATACTTCAGAAATCTACATTAAAATAGCATAAGGGTTTATAGAATGAAAATCAGTTATGCTTATCTTTATTTTAAATCATAATCAAGATGAACACTTGTGAATTTCATGTCTTATCTTTAGATCAAAGGATCAAGCTTTCTTGAATCATGCTCTATTGCATATGAATGAAACTTTAAAAGCTTAAACTTTCTTGTAAACTTAATGCCTCTACTTAAATCTTGAAACTTTTACTTTCTTTCATAGCACTTATAACAAAATATCAGGCTCAACATCCATATAAAAATCTTTCATCAGAATCCAAATCAAAGTAATGAAATATAAATCACAATATCAATCTTAAAGTTTAAAACATGAATAGATGTAACCTTTATGCATCTGTAGCCTTTAAAGTGCAAGATAATGGCACACTTCAATATATGAGAATTTGAGGGATGAACCCTAATGTAAAACATGTAAATTCTATCTTCAAAATCATGTTTTTCGGGCACAAGGATGAAATATTAACCATGTTCAAAAACTCACATACCTGGAATTGCTTGACTTATGAAGAGGACTTGAGCTTTGAGACTTGAGAGACGACTTGGTGAGAGAAACCCTAATCTTGTTGTTCTTGAATATGGTCGAAGAAAAGAGTTGTTAATTGACTGAAAGATTGAGGAAAATAACGCCTCTCTTGGGTTATAGGTCATGGTTGGGTGATAAGTGGTGAAAAAACCAAAAATCTCCTTAACTGAACTTACAGAAATTGACCGTCACGAGTCACGAGTTAATTTTATGACTCGTTAGATGAGGGTACAAGTTGGACTAGTAACTCGTAAGCTTAGCAGTGGCAAAGATAGCACATACTGGTCAACATACGAGAGGTATATTACGGCTCGTTACATATCTATTCGACTCAAAATATTCACTCATAACTTGGACAGAAACATAGGGAACCAATACTGTTGACCTTACGACCTCTCCTCATATGACTCGTAACACCCTATGACGATTCTTAGGGTCAAATCGTAACTATAGCAGACTTCAATTACTCATGCTGACATAGCTACAACTTACAACATACAACTCGTTAGGTGTATATACGACTTAAGGGGATGAGTCGTAAGTTGCACAGTGGCTTTCAGACATGGGGTATTACATATATATATATATTAAAAGTGTGAAGACCCTTAGAAAAGTGATTTGAACATTTTACCCTTCATTAAAAGTTTATGATTTAGACAAAATCGTCCTTTTATAATTTTTCTTCAATTATTATATTATTATGTTATATTATTTAAATTTAAGGAATCCTACATATAAAAGGAAAAAATATATTTTGAAAATTTTTCCTTATAAAACACATAAAAACAACTAATTGCCATAAAGTTTCAAAAAAAGAAAATACCTTCTATAAATTTTTTTGACGAAGAGAAAAACAAAAAACACGTTTCATTAAATTTTGAGAAAAAAAATTCTGAAGTTTTCCAAAATAAAACCATAATTGTCCTAAAATAATATTTAAAAAAAAAAAAAAAAAAACGTTCTTTCTATTTTAAAGAAAAATTTCCTTATAAATCATAAAGTCATACTTTCTATATAACCTAAATAGCTATTAAATTTTAAGTTGTTTAGGTTTGAATCACTTTTAAATAAAGATTTCTTTCTTGCCAATTGAAATCTTGATAGTATCTATGTTTAAAAAATAAATCTACTTGTTATTTGAGGTAAGTTTTTTTAATAATTTTAATATTAGTATATTCTTGAAGTTTACATTAAACAAATTATCATGTATTCTTGATAAAAATTGCTAATTGAGAAGCTATTTTTTTTATATATGTGAGATTTGAGATATTTTATGATTGTAGAGAAAAATTTGCTTGTAATTTGAGGTAAATTTTCTAAAGTTTTAGTATGTTCTTAATGTTTACAATCTTGATGTATGTATGATTAAAGAGATAATTTTTTTATGATTTGACATAAGTTTTCTAAGATTTTAATTCGTTCTTGAAGTTTACAATAATAAATTATCATATATTCTTGATAGGTAATTGTTAATTAATAAATTTTTTATTTTAATATTGAGAATAGTCATGACTGAAGATATAAATTAGCTTGGTGGATAATTTTTAATTAACAAGTTTTTTATTTTAATATTGAGAATAGTCATGATTGAAGAGATAAATTAATTTGTGATTTCAGGTAAGTTTTCTAAGATTTTAGTATATTTTTTATGTTTAGAGAAATAAATTGTAATGTATTTTAATTGACATTTTCTAATTGAGAAGTTTTCTTTTTTAATTTTAGTATGTTTTGAAGTTTAAAATAACAAATTATCATGTATTCTCGATAGATAATTGTTGATTGAGAATTTTCTTGTGATTTTTGTTCATATTGACTTATTTATGATTTTGACCAGATTTCTTGGATTTCTTGGATGCTAAATTTCATCACAATAAATTGGTTAGTCATTCTAATTCTATATGATTTCACTTTTAAAACTTAATAATATGCAATTGTTTCAATTGTCAGTAATGACATATCGTAATCAAAGTGATTTTATAAAATTGAATTCATTGAAGTGAGGTACTTCGCGCGTATCCTAAACTAGTATATATAGAGAGAAAGACACACACATACATACACACTCACATGCGTATAAATTGTGATAAATATCAATTTTATTTATCATTCCATTTCAGATATATCTGTTTGATGATAGATCAATAATATTTATATATTTGATCTATGAAAATGAGTGATTAAATTTTTAATCTATAATATATTAAAATTGTAAAGACTCTTAAAAAAGTTATTTGAACTTTTTGTCCTTCATTAAAAGACTACCTCTAGACAAATTTATCTTTTCACTGTTTTTCTTCAATTAAAGTTCCAAAAGAAATAATTATTCTTGCAAAAAAAAATGATCTGATACTTTTCTTTTTGGTTTTTCAAAGTTTGTGTCCTATTTAATTAAGGACTCCTAAAATATATATATATATTTAACACTTTTTAAATTAATTAAAATTGTATCTTAAATAAAATAAAAATTCTACCATCAATTCTATTTAAATAAATTTGTCTTTTCGCAGTTTTCCTTCAATTAAAATTCCAGAAGAAATCATTATTCATGCTAAGAAATCATCCGACACTTTTCTTTTTGTTTTTTTCAAAGTTTGTGTCCTATTTAATTAAGGCCTAAAATATATATATTTAACACTTTTAAATTAATTAAAATTGTATCTTAAATAAAAGAAAAATTCTACCATCAATTCTATTTAAATAAAGTTTTCTTTGTTCAATTGGTGCCGCCCAAAAGTTCGTGTTCTATTTTGTTTCTCTCTTTCTCTTAAGTTATATGTAATTTATTTTTTCAGGGGGTATGTTCCTTGATTATATGTATAATTCAGATAAATTGCTAATTACAACTCCAATTCAAACGTCAACACACTTGTTATTTCTTTGTTGGGTTTAGGAATTTTGGTAGTAGAGATATTCTTATAATTATTTTTTTGATGAGCTTTGAAGGAGCGATCTATATAATTTCTTTAATTTCAAATCTATATTATAGAAAAATGTTCGGTTATACGTTGAGATTTTTTTGTGTAAAGGTTATTGTTCTAATATTTATTTGTTATTTTTTCTACTTAATATAGATGGTAGATGAATGTTCGGTTGGGCTTTGAGAATTTTTTGTGTAAAAGTTAGGTTTAATCGTTGGTGCGGTTTTTTGTATTATCGTATTATTTTTTTATAGTTTATAAGTGATAGATGATCATTCGTCGGGCGTTGAGAAATTTTTTGTTCTATTGATTGATTCACTGCGGAAAGATCGAATCGGATAATTCGGTCCTGCAATCGACTTAACCAACAGAAAGTAACAATAAATTCAATGACATAGTAACTTAACACGTAAGAAAGGTCCTGGTATGTCCAAAAGGGCGTTGGTGTTTCAAATTGATTGATTCAAAACAGATTCCAGTTATAGGAGGTTGATCTGGTTACTCTCTTAGTGTTGTTAATAACTTCAAGGAATTTTAAGTGGTTAAAGAACATCAATAGTACTGATATTACTCGAGTACATCTTAGAACTAATGTGTTTGCATCCCCCTAATTAGTTTTGGTTGCTACTCATCATAATTTCCCCTGTTTCACTATATTAGTTTGTAGTTAGTTTCTTTATTTATTTTATTATTTTTAGGATTTTCACCATTTAATTTTCTTCATAGTGCTCCCAGTACTGCATTTTATGCCTCTGAATGCTCTACAAATTAAATGATCGAAAGCTCAGGTATGTTTCCATATTCTCTAATATCTCCTCACTACATTCTCTGCATCTTTTTTTTATTGTAGAGCTTTAACTTTAAGAATACAAATTGGTTCCTTGATCTAGCAATTTCACTGTTAGTTTTTCTTCTCTTGATATTGAAGTTATACATATTTTAGTTGTTTTGTTTTGTGTGTCCTCTTTGAAGTTATGACGTTTGAATTTAGATTTTAATTGAATGATTCACCAAGGGTCTACCAGAAATTGAAGAGTTTAAGGTCGCGGAGAAAGAGGAGAAGATCAAGGGAAAGAGATTCAGATAGTTTCTTACTAGACTTCTACGACTCGCTAGGGTCACTCTTATGGGTCTGCCCCATTCAAAATCAACTGCATCATACAAATCCATATTGCACAAGCTGCTACACAAAAACAAATCAGGTTTCGGTTCCCCTATTTTATCTTAAGCTAATTTTATTATTTCTGTTGTATGTGAGGCTATCACCTCCTTTAGATTATTCTTATCAGCCTTCAATTTGTCCTGCAAGTCACATTTAGTCTTGCATAATTGAGTGACGTAATTAGGCACTTTTATGTAATCGTAGCTGAAATTGAGACGAAGAAAGTAATAAGGTTACCAATGACGTTTTGCTTGAACAACGGTGGGTGTAAACCCATCACACTGCACAAACCAGGCAGTCGGAATGAGCTCGACTGATCACTCGCTGCAGTCACTCCGCATTTATGAAGGAATATTGTTGCAACTTCAACTGGAGTTGGGTTCTGCACATGTGTGTTGGTTGCAACTATATACTTAAGTTTTCTCAAACTGGAGGATGGGATATTGTACCGTCTCGTCACGGATCATTTTGGTTTACGTGACAGTTGGACGCCATTCATTGTTGGGAATATATGATCTGTGCCGATCTCAAGGCCGATGATTTTCGGTAGTCTATTGAAACGATCTCTCGAGTTGTAGACGCCCAATCCCTAAGGAATTTTGCTATACTATATTCGTCAGCAACCTTGTGTGAGATGCATATGCCACCCAAGTAAATATGGGCATTAACTAATGAGAATGTGGTAACTGAGTGTGTACCTTGGTGCTTGTCAGGACTTATTGATTCTTAGGCTGATTTCTTGTTTCATATGCTTCAATGAGAGAAAAATGTACAATGTATTCTGATGTTTTTAGTTGCTTAATTTATTTTTAGGATTCACGTTGTTGTGATTTAAAAAGGGACATTGTTTCTTGGGTAGTTATATAAACATGAAGATGAAAACATAGCACTGTTGTTTGTCGTCGTTATATTTGACGACACATGGTAGTATAAGATGTTATTTGTCGTGACATTTGATGGCACATGGCAGTATAAGATACAACAACAATCGTATATCAATGTAGTCCCACCAGTAGAGCACGAAGAGGATAGAATGTACAGCGGGGTGTAAGAAAAAAATGAATGGATTGACTAACCTAACTCACCCTTAAGGAGACTTTTCCATAGTTGGGTGCCCTTTTCCTTATTTCTTTGTTAATAGAGTTCATGATCAATGATTGTCCAATTTCGAAAGCTGAATGAAGAAAATAGATCTAAAACAAAAAAAAATACAACGTAATTTTGACTTTTAAAATTAATTGCAAAATTGTGTTCCCCTTTTAATTTTGTTCCTTAATTAGTTGGTATATTTATATATGTTTCCACTAATATAGCCTATATTACAGATTGATATTCATTTACTTTTTTATTTATTTAATTTTTTCATTTGCTTTTTGTAATGCCCCGAAATTTCATTTCGAGACGCCACACGGTGCTTAGGGCTACCCGTAGCCCCAAGCTAACCCTCGGAGCCAGACACTACCTCAAGGAATTTAATTCAACAATAGTCATGCACAACAAAGAGATATACCACATCGGGTTCAAGAGAAATACTGGAGAATACTAGACTGTACAATCAAAATATATTGAATGTCTGTACATACCAACCCTCTAGTCTGACAAAGCCTCTATACATCAAATCAAGGAGTCATTGGGACAAACCCCCAACTAACTCAAACAGTACTGAAAGCCATAACAACAGAACAATATCCCCAAAAATATAGACACGGTCCTCGAATCATGAGGACTCACCACTGAGGGAACGTAGTTGAGGCACTCGAATATCGCTAACGCGGTTGCGGCTGAGTACTTGAACCTACATTACGAGAAAATGTAGTCCATAGGAAAATATGTGGGTCAGCACTTTGGAATGTACTAAGTATATGGAGGTGCATGCAACAATGCAAATATCATCATCAATTTCATAAAAATATGCATATGTACAATGATGGCTCACTTGGCTTGAGTTAGATTGAAACATACTTTTCATGATTTCATAGTAAATAAATCATATGATAAAAACCTCATAAATCATCATAAATAACTCAACTCTTCAACTCAAGACTCGGAGTGACTCGGTAATTCAAGAAACTCAACTCTTATGGACATGGGAGGTTCTTATAACCGACATAAACCATGTGAGTTACATGGAGTCCAACATTTTGCCCTCCTAAGGAGAGAACCCCACATTGGCGGGAGCATTGTACTCTTGCCAGGGAGTACAACCTAAATTTAGTGATCACAATCTCATACTCGGCCTCTGGCCCACAATTATCAATATCAATCCTACGGTGGCACGTAGTTTCGGAGAAATACAACATTTCCCCCTTGGTGCTAAATACTACTCCCAGACACAAGCTCAGAACGCGTTAGAAAATCCACCACAAACATCACAAGGGTCTATCATGAAGACCAAATCAAATTTCTTTCTCATTTATCAAATCATAATCAATTTGTGGATTCCTAACTCGACTCAAATCAAATTAATCTTTCTCAATATCAAAATGTATCAATTCATTAAATCATGACAACATCAATAACTTTGAGGAAATATCAAGACTCATTGTAATAACTCAATTTCATGAATCAATACACTCAATAATCTAGTTTGTCATAAGGAAGCTTAAAGCTTGACACATATCTTGAAAGCACTTAAATATCAACTCATGGTAGAAATATGAAATTCACAATATTAAATATCAAGTCATAACTTGGGAATAGCAAAATAATCATGTATAACAAAGCTTGAACAATTTATATTCTCATAATCTCATGATGAAGTAATTTGGGTATAAACCCACTTGCAAAATCATATAAATCCATGATAGAAATCAAAGCTTTGGGCACAAGAACGAAAGAATTGCTCTTGTTCAAAACCTCACATACCTTAATCATTGAAATTGGATGAATTCTAGTGCTTGAAACTCTATCCGCACTTGTAATAAATGATTCTCGAAGCCTGCACTATGAGGAACTTGATTCTTGAAGAAATCTTGAAGATTTATGAATGATTTTTGGAAGATTAATGTCCTTAAATAAAAATCCTAGATATATTTCTTAAGAGAATTGGAAGAGAGAATGAAGAAATTAGGGTTTAGATGGGGATTCTCATATTTATATAGGCCTTCAAAAGATGGAAAAGGACCAAAATACCCTTGCAAAAACGTCCCTTAATTGCTAAAAAAAATAGCTGACGACATTCGTGACAAGTTGTCACGAAATGTCATCACAAAAGGGTGGATTTTATGATTTTCTGCTTAAGGTTGACGACATTGGTGATAAGTCATCACACTTGTGACAACTTATCACAAAATGTCATCACTGGGGATGAAAATCTGCCTAAGGCTGACGACATTAGTGATAAGTCGTCACACTTGTGACAACTTATCACAAAATGTCGTCACTAAGTTTTCCAGCCTGACATGTTGGAGTAAAATGGGCATAACTCTTGGCTCCGATACCGTATTTGGGTGAAATTGGTATCGTTAGAAAGCTAATTCAATTATCTATCTTTTGGTAGGTCATGAGATCAATAATTCGTAGTATAACGAGAGATATACTCATTTGAAGTTGAAGATGACAATATCCTTCCCAAGAATTCAATCGGTAAGGAATGTTTTGATTCACCTAATCGCTAGGACATCTTTGAGGCCTTAATACACATCACCCTTGATCAGAAAACAACCAAAGCACTATAATTTACTTCTCATGAACTTGAGTCATGGTTGCACTATTGATTAGAGTCTCGGGGTATTACACTTTTTTAGAATTCTTGTTAATTGTCATTGTCTATTTTATCGTTTATACATTATTTTTTTAATCTTTAAAGTATTTTTGCTGCTTTTTAAATTCTAATCGACTTAATCATGTTAATTATAGAAAAAGTGTCTCAAAATTATCATGTCGTTTGTTTCTTTCCTTTGCGTGAAATTATTGACAATTGTACGTTATAGTGATGCATAAAAAAATATGAAACTATTATTTGTTAGAACGAAATTTTAATTAAGTCTACCCAAATAATTTGAATGTTTTAGGACCAAAGTTACACGATCAAAGGATAAATATTTTTATCATAATTTTGAAGTTGTTATTTTTATCTCAATAAATTTGTGATTTGCAATGTTAATAAATAAATTATAAGGTCAAACTATATCATTTAAATAGATATAACATTTATTTTAACGTGAACTGTCATTTTTAAATATATTTTTGTTCTTGTATATAATTTATTGATTGATGATAGACACATATGCAAAGCACGTAGACTAAACTAGTTAAATTTTTTTAGAAAAAAGGAAAGTGCTTTGGTGTATTGCAAGCATGCATGCGGGAAACAAACAACGTGGGCTTACAATAAGTTGACATGAAAAGTGTGACCATTAATTTTTTTTAGCAAATAACGAAATGTGATAATAGAAACTCCATATATCTACGGATCTAACATATAACATACAAATTTATAGGAAAATTCAATAACTTTTAATTAGATTTTGTATATATATATTTAAATGTGGACATAATTATGTTCTTTTTCTTGCCTTTTAAGCAATTAAAAGTTTTTAAATCAGCATTATAATTAGTGTAATCTTTCAAAATCACAAATCATAAAGTAACTTTATGATTCTAGAAAGAGTAGTAAAGAATTCATTCTATTTAGTGCTAAGAGCTACGTACGTACGTACGTAATAATTTGAGAAATTAACAACTTTTGATTCATGAGTAATTATTTTATTCTTGCTGAATTAGATCCATGTTTAACAAAGTGATATGTAATTTACTAAGTAAAAAAATATGTTTGCCTATAAATACAATATATTCATAATCTGTCTTTATATTAGATACATAAAATATGTCAATTAAAAAGAAAAATCAAATAAATATATATAAAACTAGACGAGAGTTGCCCGTGCAAGCACGGGCCGACAATAGCAATCAAGAACTAAAATAAACGATTAAGTTGCAAACATGAAAACACAAAGATACATTTGTTGATGTTGTACAGTAGTATTGAATAAGTAGTTGAATGTAAACTGATAAATGCCTTTACAAGTAACATAAATATTCAACATTTTCAAATAAAATAACCCCCAGTAATGCTTAGTACAACTGGACTTATACAATCAAATTCAGAACAAACATCTCATTCTTTCATCTCTTAAGCAAAAAATATAAATTAATAAACTAAGTAGTAGAGATGATGCAACAAAAATAGTACGAAATTATTCTCGCTTTCTACCTTCCACAAATCAATTTTTAATCTTACTAATAATTGTGTCTTCTCTTCCTAGCTAATTTCCATTGTTAATCGGGAAGACTATGTTGCTCCTCTTACATCTGGTTGATGGTCTTGCTCTAAGCAAGAGTCATCCATGCTAGAATCGCCTGATCCTACATATATTTAGAAAGAGTAAAATATGTGAAAAAACGTTATTCATTTTCCAAGCAAATTAATTTGTATTGAACACAGAGAGTTAGGGAGGAAGGACAATTATTCCTTCCATACACATGAGCGTATTTAGGTGGGGTCATCGAGTTCAAGTGAACCTATGATCTCCTTCCTAGATCATATATATATAATACTGTAATATTTTTCAAAAAATATTTAAATATATGTGTGAACCCATTTAAAGTATTTTCATAATAGTACACCCAAAAGGAATTCTAGACAAGCCTCTGTTCATACGGGCCTAAATTCAGAGTACCGCCTACTAAGTATGTACTTAAGTTCTTGTTTTAAAAATATTTAAATATAGATGTGTGAACCCACTTGAAGTATTTTCATAATAGTGCACGCAAGAGGAATTCTAGATAAGCCTTTATTCGTACAGGCCTAAATTCAGAGTACCGCCTACTAAGTATGAACTTAAACTCTTGTTTTTTCATAATCTATGTTTGAACTTAACTAAACTTTCGACAAATAAATAAAAATTTACAGTTCAGAAATACCTACTAAAGTAAAGTCAATAGCGGAGGAGAATATGTAGCTACCAAATATACATAACTTTAGGTGGCGTCCTTCAATATTTTATTGAACGTACAAATTTTGATCTTCTTTAGAAGGGCTAGTCGGACTTTATATTGATTGGAATGGTTGTTGGAGAGAAGACACCAATCGGATATGATATATACAATAAAAATTTTAGACAGCTTAATCAAGTAAATGGGACAAAATTGTGTAATAATTTGGGGTTAATCAAGAACGAGCCTCTTCTAACATGAGATAATATTCTAGCTAACCAAAATAAATATGTGCTAAATTGATTTGTCTTCTTCCTTTCTCCGGTCCTCAATTAACATCTCAAGATGTTGCTGAAAGGAGAAATTGTATATTTATTGCACTATTTGCATGAGAAAATGTATAATGGCCATTGGAATGCACAATTAACAATGAACTGAAATTTAATAGGAATTCTTTTTTAAAAAAAAAGTAAGAGCTAACCTATATTTGACATGAAACATTTTTTTCAAATAACATTGTTTGTGGACTATAAGCAGTTCAAGATGGTGGGAGTGTGTTGGGCAATAGTTTGTCTCCCCAAAGTTTCTTTGTCATATTTGCACTTAGTACTCTCGTTATCCAAAAATATCGAGGAAAGAGACACAAATGAGCCAAGATGAGATAAAAATTAATGTACTTGAAGGCATAATATCAATCAGGGAACATGTCCAAGCAATAATGATTAAAAGGATAAAGAGTTTTGGATAGAGCAACTGAAATTAAAGACAGCATCAATAACAGGAAATAAAACTGAACAAATTAATGAATTAATAAAAGATTGATGAATGTGCACTTAAGCCTGAATCTGATGAAATTTTAAATGACATAATTAGTTGGATGAAACTAATGAACTCGAGAAATTTTCGATAGCTATAACATGAGGCGATTGTCTGACATATGTGATTGCAACGTAGTGTTTAATTCAATTTCGGGGTAAGCATTGAGGACCATTATTTCCTTAGAAAATAATCAGGATTGGCAACTCAATAATAAAGAAGCTTGGTCAAGCTTTTGTCAAGGAAATTCATCCACCTTAATTGAGCATAAAAATAATACCCACAATTTATTAGTGACTATTATTGATTGACAAACAAAGTGAAGACAAGAAGATGATGAATCAGATTTATTTTAAGTATTCATCACGCATCTCTATTACATATTCGTTTCGGAGTGTTACAAAATCTTGATTGAAGCGGTAGATAAGATTATTTGTGGGTCGATGTCAATCACTTTATGTTGTTGCTAAAAAATGTATATTGTCACAGAATCAGAAGACATAAATAACAATACAATACAAAACTTAATACAGAGTAAAACAAACAATCAAATCAAATAATAAAGAGAAGAAATGAACTCCCCACAAAATAAATACAAACGCCTTTAAAAGAAGCTTCACTTTTTGAAAATCAATTTAACTAATTTTTGAAGTTGTGTCATATTACTTCGACTCAATAATTTAAAATTATATTCAGAAACTATGCAAAAAATACTATAGCTACAACTTTATTTTATGTCAATTTGAATAAAACAAAACTTTAAATTATTGAGCACAGACTACAAAATTTAACCCTCGCGAAGTGAAACCAAACACTTAAGGATGCATGCAACCAAATAATTCAAACGAAAAAAGAAAGAGAAGCTATATCACCTTTTGGCACAGAAGATAACTACCACAATAGAAATCCAATTACAATAAAAACAAATCCCTTACTCTGTCTTAAAGTCAATTATTTATGACAATAACAGAAAATTGAATATTTGAAGTAGGTAAGAAAACCATCAATGAAAGAAGAATAAGAAGCTGAATAATGAATTAAGCCATAAATTTAATTTAATATATTTGAGAATGGGAAAAAAGGTAACGCAACATGAAAATCGAAAGGAGAGAAAAAATAAAAGATCAAAAAAGAAAGAAGAACGGAAAATAAAAGTGATATTCAACACGTGTACAAAAGTAAGAAAATGAAAAGACTAAACTATTATTTTTAATGATACGTAAATTCACAAAAAGAAATTATAGACATGCAAATTGTCATAATTGTCCTCAAAATAAAATTGAATTACAGATAACAAACATGTCGATCCAACTCCTTAACTCATGCTTCTAATATAGTAGAAAATAATAAATTAAAATTAGAACAAAATAATAAAAAATTAAAATAAAGAAGAATAAGAGAAAGTAACTACCTGTACTATAAAAACTCTGTGAATTAGAGAACAAGACTTTGCACGTCTATAGAGGAATAGAAAACGACTATTTCATAATTAATTGCTTAAATCTAGCTAGTACTACTTAAATAAATTTTGAGGAGTTAATTTCTCAAATTGTTATTGAACTTGTGCAAACATTCCACAAAAGTAACTTTTGTTTCTTCTTAGGATAACATTTTCATTGCACTATGCACATCTTTCCAATATAAGGTGAAACTAAGAAATAGTTAAGTATATGTTTGGAAAATCACAAGATTGAAATTAGGTGTAATTTTACAGTTCAATTCTCAATTAAGGATTGAGAATTGGGTGCAATTATGTGATGTAATTATAATGTTAAATTTTATTTCTTTTTTTTAATTTGTTTTTCTTTTATTTTTTTTTTTATTTCTATTATTTTAATTTCTTTTTTATTTTTACTTTTTTGCATTTTACATTATTTATCTTTGATCTCCTTTCTTCTCATTTTTCAACCTTTACTTCTTATGATTCAATATAATTACTCGTATTTTTTTTCTTCATTTAGCGCATTATTGCATTTTTATTCTAGTGTTTGAATTAAAGTAGAATTTCATTGTTAAATGAGATTATAAACTTAAGTGTTTTCCTTTCTTTTGAATTATATTTACTCGTTGAAATTTTATATAATAAGAATATTATTTTTTTCTTGGATTTTGAACTTAAGTTTTGTTTTATATTTCAATTTATTTATTTTAATAGTATAGATTTGTTATTCCATATTCCATATTCCATGTCATTCCAAACTGTCTAATCAGTATATATATATATATATATATATAAAAGAATCTTAGTCTATCCTATGTGACATACTTTAGAGGTCACCATTCCTAATTATCTTTATTCTCATTTTTTAAAATTTTTTATTCAAGCTTTTATACATAATATATTAACTAAATGGCTTACTCCCAAAATAAATGCATTAAAAACCACAAATCAATAGTCAAACTGATTTCACTCCATTATCAGCCCAAAATAAATGCTAGTCACTATGGCTTTTCAATATTTTTCTATACGATTTTTGATCAAGTGTTGCCCAAATGGATTTAATGTGCATTAATTTTTGATTAATTATATTAGTTTTATGCCTTTTCATATTATATATATTTTTGATTAATTATATTAATTTTATGCCTTTTCATATTTTATATTTTGTACCATACATAAATTGGAAGTGAACCTTTTTTTAATATTATAACTTGCCTAGTTTGTTTTGTTTTTAGATGAGCATTTTAAATTAACAAAAGTTAATGGATATTGGCCCAAATCTGATTTACATTCTTAGGCTTTGTTTTTTTGGGAAAGGATAAAAACGGCACTTCAAATTAAACTATTTCTACGAAAATGGCTATTAAATTTAAATTTCACTTTCTAGTCATTTCAATTTGTTGGCTTGTTCTATACCGTTTCTACACACCTTCTATATAGTTTCTATACATATCTAATACATATAAATATTCTATACGAAAATTATTAGATACATATACATATACATATTTGATAGAACTATACAATTTCTATACATATATCTTATATAGATACATATTCTATTTAACAATTACATCAGTTTTATATAATTATATTTAATTATTATTTCTAAACAACAAAAAAAAAGAATATTTTTTCAATTAAAAAAATTATTAAAAAAATTGAAATATTTTTAAAAGGGCCGAATTACCCAAGTTGAAAATTGTATCAGTATTGTATATGGACTGTATCTGAACTACGTGGGTCAAAATGACCCAAATTAGAAAACAGCTATAAAGTGGGAATAGTATACCCAACTAGCCACTTTTTGGAAAGATATCAAACTTGGGCTATTTGTTTTAAAAATTGCTATAGAGTATCCTTTTTGTTATGAAACATAAAAACAAGAACAAAAAACTATAAAGCAAGAACAAGAATAAATACAGAAAAGAGAGAGTAATTCTTTATTTCTCTTGAGGAGTAAGAGATCATAAGATTGATCCTTGAGGATGATTTACAATGAAGGACGCCCTTCTATTTATAGGAGAAATTTACTCTTAGTTTCCGACTAAAAGACAGATACTTCAAATCCTGATAGATATCAACTAGATCTTGATAGATCTTGTTTATATAGACATTCACTATAATGTAAATACATTTATAACACTCTGTCTTGAATGTTTAATTGATAGATAATGTGTCTCGTTAAAACTTTACTAGAAAAGACCCAGTGGAAAAAAAATCTAGTGAAGGAAAAAGAGTACACATCTCTAACAATATGTGTATAGTCTACCTCATTAAAAATCTTACAAGAAAAATCCAGTGGGAAAAAATCTCGTAAGGGAAAAAGAGTATAGCACATATTAACTCCCCTAATGAGAACTTCCTTGAACCTTTGCTTCCCGATCTTGTGCACCATCTTCTTGAAAGCTATAATTGGAGAAGACTTGGTGAATAAATCAGTCACATTGTCATTTGAACGAATCTCTTGCACGTTAATATCACCATTTTTTGTAGCTCATACATGTAGAAAAGCTTTGATGAAGTGTGTTTCGTTCTATTTCCTTTTATGAATCCTCCATTAAGATGAGCTATGCAAGCTGTATTATCTTTGTATAAAATTATGGGTACATTGTCACATTTCAAACCACATTTTTCTCGAATGAGATGTATCATGGACCTCAACCATACATATTCTCGGCTTACTTTATGAATAGTTATTATCTCAGTATGGTTCGATGAGGTGGTTGCGATAGACTGCTTTGTATATCTCCAAGATATGGCAGTATCCCCATATGTGAACACATAGCCTGTTTGAGACCAAGCTTTATGCGAGTCAGATAAATACCCAACATCAGTATAACTAATAAGATCGGGACTGCAAGCTTTAGAATGAAATAAACTCATGTATTTTATCCTATTTTGATGTCTTCCAGTAGGAGCAGAAATATACCTTGCTAACGAATTAAATGAAAAGGCTATATCAGGCCTTGTAGTATTTACTAGACACACTAGTACGCCAGTTGTACTAAGATATGGTACTTCATAACCAATTCAATTCGGTATATTTCTCATGTCAGAAAATAATCTATTGCTTTGAAAACTCTTCAAGAGTTCCAATGATTTTCAAACCATCAATTTATCCCTTATAATGATAATAAATAAGTTTTCCAAAAACTTTATATGCTTCAGACATTTTGAATTCTTTAGGGATTTTCATATAGATTATTGTCAAGTGACAATATCCAACATGTTAAGTGTGACATCTTCAAGTGTGTGAACTGTAAATCAAATAAGTTTTACGCTTATCAAAATGCATCCTTTCAGGTCACTTGATAAATATTTGTACGTCAGCATGCTTAAATAAACATAGAATTTGGATCCTCGTAATCTCTCACAATATTGCGTCAATATTGTATCAAATATATCATCAATGATATATCATTTTGTATCGGTTCACAATGTGACATAACATTTTGAGATCTCTTCACTTCATTATTTTCAGGTACCTGAACTTTTCACAAGATTTCATGAAGTGTTATGTCGTAGGCTTTTCAAGAGCACATTGCCTTCTTATTATGATTATTTGCTCCTTATTTTTCAAGAATTATTTTATTTGGAACCGATTAGTCTACCACGTTTCATGCATGCATAGACTTTGTTCTTAAGAATGCAAATATGATACTAAATTTGAGTCAACAGATGTTTCCGGCATTTGACTTGAATCAACTTTTGAATGAGGATCTAATGATAATTCCTAACATATTTCATAGCTTCTTATAATCTCTCTCTTATGTTAGGAAAAATAACATATATCCTCTATCTTCTTTGAGAAATTCATCTTTGTGCATCATGGTATATTCATTAATCGTATACCGCACATCAAAACTATTAGATGGAATAGTTGGTTTCTGACCTTGAACCAATTGAGAGGAAAGAAATAATCATAATTTATTGGTATAATGCATATAATTGATATTGTATGCAACATATCATATTTCAGACCAACACATGAAGCTTTGTTCTCATTAGCAATGGTTTAGCTATTTATCGAAGGCATTCAATGCCAAACCATCATCATCAAGATGATTTGTCTTGATTACACAATCTGAAAATTATGTTCTTAACTCAATTTTATTGGGCAAGCAACTTTATGAATGTCAAACTGCAGGTTGACAATAAACTCACATGTGATCATCTTATATCGATGCATCTTAATAAATCACATGACAGGTGAACAGACCTTTATTCGCCTTTTATACTTTTCAGATTTTGAGGATTCAATCCCAATATTAGTTGGTACAACCAACTTATCATGAGAACAAGTGGCATAAATAATTCTTGAAGAATCTTTTAGTTCTTCAATACATGTTTAATACTCAATATGCACATCTTCGAGATGTCACAATCGTTCATATCAACTTATGAACTCATTTATAGTAGTAAACACAAGTTTATCATGACATGTACTTTTATTTTCTTTAGTAAATTTTAGATTTACTATTACATGAATAAATTTCAAATTTACTACTTTAGAAGTAGATTTCAAAATTATTTAGCCTCTTTTGGAGGTGAGTTGTGATAGCATCACAATCAAGTGCACGTTTGCATTAATGAGTATCTCATTTCCGAAATAAAATATAATCATGCATTAAGCCTATCAAATTATGATGGCTTATAACTTCCTTCAAAATATTGCTAATTCAAGAGCAAATTGAGGTGTGCATATAGTGTAGAGAATTTTTTTCTCTAATCATATCTTATAATCATAATAAGTGTGTGAAAATATTATCACTTTTAATGATTATTATCATATTTGTCTCTCCACACTTATATTCGTGCATTCAATCGCTTGTCTTCTTTCAAGAATGAAGCAAATTGTCAACCTTCAGATTTATCATATATTGCTACCATATTCACTTCATGGAATAGAGCGTATTAATGGGATATGTTTCATGATATTTTATCAAACACCCATTAATTTGCCTTAGCCATCATAATATTATCAATATGGTGTATTGAGATTCAAACTCAATATCTTATCCATATAAAGTCATCTTAGGCAATAACTCGATGGGACTTGAACCCAATATATTATCATCATTTTTTGATAATATTGTTCTTGAAGAATAAATTTAAAACAAAAATGGTTCCAAATCAATTATGTTTCCTCAAATTCAATAATAATTATATTATTAGTAGCAAAAGAAAGATAATATAAAGAATTATTAACCTTGCAATTACCTTTAGATTTATAATCTCACCTTGTTCGGTAGAATCTCGTGCTGATAACGTGTTATGAAATATAAAAGCAAGAACAAGAAAATATAAAGCAAGAACAAGAATAAATAGAGAGAAGAGAGAGTAATTTTTTATTTCTCTTGAGGAGTGAGAGATCATAAGATTGATCCTTGAGGATGATTAACAATGAAGGAAGCTCTTTTATTTATAGGGGAAATTTACTCCTAGTTTCTGACTAAAAGACAGATACTTCAAATCCTGATAGATATCAACTAAATCTTGATAGATCTTATTAGATCTTGATAGATCTTATATATATAGACATTCACTATAATGTAAATACATTTATAATACTTTTTCCTTTTTTTTTCTTTGTCTTAGTTTTGTATTTGGACTTTTTGTATCCGGTTTAGGTATAGGCCCAAATCCGATTTTGTACATAGCATTTTTAGATAATAAAAGGCCGTTTGGCCTTTAAAATTTTTTTATTTTTTTTTAAAGTTAATGGACGAATATTCTGAGGGTAATCTGGAGTAAATTCTTTTAGACAATATATGGTAAGATTTACACGTTTCATTTGAAACTTTTGAAGTTTGTATATTTTTTTCGCAAATTTATTGTATGAAATAGACATTGACTTTAGTTTTGTTGATTTTTATAGGTGAAATAAAATCAATAATGAATAGTTAGAGGAGAAAGAGAAAAGGAAGAGTTGCTTCAACAATGAGTGTAGCACTTTCTTTGTTTAGTTTATTTATTTGATTTTAACTTGATATGAAATTTAAAAAATTAAAAAGACTACTGAATTTTGTGGCTTTAAATTAAAGATATGTAAAAATGAAAGAAATTTTCTTAGTTGTGATTTTTAAATATTAACATTTAATAATTTTGTTTACTATGTTGATTGTTATATTTCTATTTGTTTTCATTATCCCTTTATTTTCATTATTTTTTTCTTTCTTTTAACATTATATAATGACATCTCCTTGGAAGGGTGAGTGTTATATCATTGTTTTTGCTTATCAACAATAATAAAATATGTATTTTTCCTTTCTATGTTAAACCTAGCGTTTATGATTTTATGATAAATATCATAAATATACTTGATAGAAATAAATGGTTAAACTAACTATAATGGTTAATTTTGATATTATAAGGACCTTAAATAGGAGGTAAACTATTATGATTAATGTATGATGTTCATAGATAAATTATATTACTATAGAGAATGAAAGGAAGAGTAAAAATTTGTTATAACTGTAACATAAAATTAAGCGTATATAAGTTTGACAAATTGCATTTACAGTCTTTTGTTATTAAAATATATAATTCTATTCTTTTTCTAATAGTTTTGTTTCATAATTGAGAATACTAATTGTTAAGTAAAGTTGGAGAGGAAAAAAAATTCACTCATAATTTAAAAGATCTTGCATTTTCCTTTATAGATGGATGTAATTACCTAAGAACCACATCATAGATGATAAAAAGTTCAAGAAATTTTTTTAAAAAGTGCAATATTGAAATAAAATAAGAGTTAAAATCTACTCTATTTTAATTTGAAGACTAAAGAATATTTGAATGTACTTTAGTTTTTGAATATGATAAATTAGTTTGTAAATTAGGCAATGAGATATTTTAGAACTGCCATAAGCACCTAACAACTTCATTTGATGATTCTTATTCATAATTTATTGAATTTATACGCGCTTCACGCGGCCATAAAGAAATAGGAAATGATGATTTTGTTTTTTGGTCTCTCATAAGATAAGTCTTTAAAGAATAGTAAGGAATCGAGGGAGTGTTATTGTTGCACTGTTAAGCATCAATTAATATCATATGTTCTGATTAAATATTGTTCTCCACTCCCCGTTTTTAAGTAAATGCATGTTTTAGTGTGATAAACCCTTTAAACAATTACTAAATTTTAGAAAATAAAATATAATTTAACCTATTTATCCTAAATAAAATTTGCACCTCTTTCTAAGTTGACTTTGATTTTATTATGAAGAGTTAGACATTAATGATATAAGGACATATTAGAAAGATTACGATCAAAATGTTCTTCGTTTAAACATGCACTTATTTAGGAACAAAATTATAAGACAAAACATGTACTTATTTAAATTATATGTATGTATGTATGTATGTACGTATGTATGTGTGTATTATTTTACGTCAAAAATGTATATTTTATGTTTATCATACATTAATATACAAATAAGTACACATTTTCATAGCCATTATTTTGGTGGTGGTTATTTATGTCAAAAAATTATCTATTGCAAATTTGCAAGTTGTTTAACATAATTTTTTTTTCTTGATAAAAATATTTTATTGTCACACAAATGTCATGGCATATCTAATGTAACAAATCTCAAAAGTAACTTTTTCTTTAGATAATGTTATACGCTTTGTGAATGAAACTAGATATGCACGGCCCGTATATATTTTTTTATTTTAATTTATGTGATGTAAATAGAATTTAGATAAATAATCATTAAAATAATTTAAATTTTTAATTATTATATTTTATAATATTTTTTCATCTATTTCAATTTAAGTGACAATGCTATAATTTCGAGAACCAACCAAATATTTTATATTTTTAAATTTTTAAAATTATTAATTATATGATTTATAATATTTTTTATATAATTTTTCAATAAGATATAAATACTCTCTTGAGAAAATTGAAGGAAAGGTGTCTTTTAAGTCTTGAATGAAGTATTGGTGACATTGACCAACTTAAAGGGTCAAATATCATTAGAAAACTTGATTAAGTTAATTGTGGACTTGATTAATATTTTCACAACTTTCTAATCTTTTCTAAAATACAAATCAACCCAACCCACACCCCCTTCAATCCAAATCAATCGTCTCTCTCCTCTCTCTCTCGACAGTTTCTCTCAACTCTCTCCCAACCAACAGTTCTGCAAAATTCTCCCTTCAATCCCCGGCGACTTCAACCTCTGGTGGACAAATAGTCGGGTGAGTTCTCTTTCGACTTTCAATCGTCAATCGACGTGAAGACTTCTCCGGCGACAACAACTTCGAGTTCTTCATCGTCTCATTTCTTTTTTCACAGGTAAAAAATTATGAAGAAATAGAAGAACTTGAGCCAACTACTCTTCTAGTATTAGCTAATAATTTTAATATTTCTAGCTTAAATTTGAAATATGGACTGAATAAAATCCCAATTTTCTAGCATTTTTCTTCTTGTTGTCAAATTGTTGATTCAGATTTGTTGGAGATTTTTTATCACAGTTGATAATCTTAGTGTGTGTGTGATATGTTGGTGTTGCTGGGTTAATTTGTTGTTTGTCTTGGTAAAAATGGTGTTGCAACAAATAAAACATCTGATGCAACAGATAAAACATCTGATGCAATAGATGAAAACATCTGATGCGACAGATAAAAATATCTGATGCAACAAATGAAAATTTGATGCAACAGATGAACAATCTAACAAATCATTCACCTGTTGCAACAGATGGCTCTTCTGTTTGGAAGAAATTTAAACAATATTAATCCAACAGATAACTCATTTTGTAATAGATGAGTGATATATTTCAATAGATCAATGATCTATTTTATTATTTCCAACGAATTACTCATCCATTGTAACAGGTTGGTTATATGTTACAACAGATAAACTACCTGGTGTAATAAATTAGTGATCTATTTTTATGGTTTCCAATGGTTTACTCATCCGTTGCAACGATTGGTTATATATTGCATCAGATAAACTACCTGGTATAACAGATCAGTGATTTATTTTATTATTTCCAACGAATTACTCATCCATTGTAACAGGTTGGTTATATGTTGCAACAGATAAACTACCTGGTGCGATAAATTAGTGATTTATTTTTATGGTTTCCAATGATTTACTCATCCGTTGCAACGATTGGTTATATATTGCATCAGATAAACTACCTGGTATAACAGATTAGTGATCTATTTTTACTGTTTCCAACAGATTACTCATCCTTGCAACAGGTTGGTTATATGTTGCAACAGATAACCTTTCTGGTGTAACAGATGAGTGATCTGTTTTTACTGTTTCCAATGGATTACTCATCTATTACAACAGATTGGTTATATGTTGCAACAGATAAACTACCTAGTGCAACAGATTAGTGATTTGTTTTATGGTTTCCAACGGATTACTCATCCATTGCAATGGTTGGTTATATGTTGCATTAGACAAACTACCTGGTGCAATAGATTAGTGATCTATTTGTATTGTTTCTAATGGATTACTCATCCTTACAACAGGTTGGTTATATATAGCAATAGATAACCTTTTTGGTGCAACAAATGAGTGATCTATTTTACTATTTTCAATAGATTACTCATCCGTTGCAACAGTTTGGTTATATGTTACAACAGATAAACTACCTGGTGCAACAGATTTATGTCTATTTTATGGTTTCCAACGGATTACTCATTCGTTGCAACAAGTTGATTATATGTTGTAATAGATAAACTACCTGGTGCAACAGATTTGTGATCTATTTTATGGTTTCTATTGTATTACTCATCCGTTTCAACAGGTTGGTTATATGTTGTAATAGATAAACTACCTGGTGCAACAGATTAGTGATCTATTTTTACTGTTTCCAATGGATTACTCATCCTTGCAATTGGTTGATTATATGTTGCAACAGATAACCTTCATAGTGCAACAGATGAGTGATCTATTTTTACTTTTTTCAATGGATTACTCCTCCGTTGCAACAGGTTGGTTATATATTACAACAAATAAACTACCTGGTGCAATAAATTAGTGATCTGTTTTTATGATTTCTAATGGTTTACTCATCCGTTGCAACGGTTGGTTATATGCTGCATCAAATAAAATACCTGGTGCAACAAATTAGTGATCTATTTTTATAGTTTTCAACGGTTTACTCATCCGTTGTAACAGGTCGGTTATATATTGCAACAGATAACATACCTGGTGCAACAGATGTGTGGTCTGTTGGAATTATTATTTTACCGTTGTGCATGTTTAATTTACTGTTATCCTTTTTTAACGATGCATTAATCAATTATAATCTATTTTATGTTCTTATTAATTTAAGATAATATGACTCCCAAAAGAAAAATAATTGAATCAAGTCAAAGTAAAGGAATAAGTACAGTAGCTCGGCTATATCTACCACTCTATGAGTTTTCTTTACAAGCGTTATCTCAATCAGGAGCAGAAGATAATGAACACGGAGAGGAGGAATATTTCAAAAAAGATGATCCAAATGCTAATAGCCCTTCCGTCGAAGAGTTGGTCAAAACCTTCAGCATTGATCGTTATCCTGTGAGAATGCAGTGCATGGTGCCACAGATTTAACGGGTGATTTCGTGGTTAAGTCGGCTATGGAAAAATCTTTCGACGCCTTCAGAAAAATACTTCGAGAATAAAAATTAGATGCTTATTTCAGGGAAAGATGCTTTGGGCAATATCTTGATTTGCCGGAGGACAACAATGCTCATTTCCAGATGAAAATGGTATATAATCTTCTCAAGTGTAGGTTTATGTATGAAAACAAAGATAAGATGGATGAGGTGTGGATAAATTACTGTGGCATGCCTTTTTATTTTGGTTGGAAGGAGTTTGTCATAGTTGCTAGACTAAAATGTTATCCTCCTTCTCATTCTCAAGTTATACCTACTCTGACCCAAATAAAAGCACCCCCGCACACCTAAAAAAGGCAAAGGCAAGTCGAGTGATCGTGATGACCTGGTGTCCATTATTGGTCCAAGCTTCAAAAATAATAATTTGATAGAAGCGTTGAAAGGTAAAGGACTCTCAAAGAAGCACAAGCAATCATTGTGTTTGGTTTGGTTTATTCATAATATTCTTTGGGTGAGAGACGTTAATAACAACATAAGCCTCGATTTAATAAATCTCTTAAAGGATCTTGAGGCATTTAACAACTATCCTTGGGGTTATGAAAGCTTCAAAATGACTGTCAAATATTTGTTGACTCTGTTAACACCAAAGACAGTCAACTTATATGGCTTTCCATAGGCCTTCATGGTAAATATTTCTTTTATCATGATATGATTCTTTTTTTTATTTAATAGTGCTTTTGATTTATTGGCGTTATGTTATAGGCTTGGGCATTTGAAGTCATTCCTTATTTGAGACAACAAGTGAACTACCAGGAAGAAGTTTTTTGTCCAAGAATCCTGAGATGGTTGTTGGCCAAAACTGATAAAAATGCAAAATTTCTTGATCTTTTCAATCCCCCAAAGGAAGCAGTAAGTCCAATTCTAATAAATTTTTTGTTTTAATTAATGATTATTTTAAATAATTTCATCATCATTCTAATATATGTACTGATTTATTTTATATTGTCCATCTGTGGCTTGTTCTGATCAATCGAGAGTTGAAAATGTCATTTTTTCTTACTTTACAGTCTATGCAAACTTTATCGGACCCTAAGGTCATTGATGGAATAAAAATGGAATTGTTTGGAGCAACAATCATCGCAAGAAAAATAATTTTGGAGGGTGGGCTTATTGCTATTGATGATGGTAGTGGTAGTGGTAGTAGTAGTAGTAGTGGTAGTGGTAGTGGTGCTGTTGTTGGGGCTAATGATGTTCCTCTTACAGTTTTTGAAACAACAAGCCATTATGATTATGATCATACTGGTTGTACAGATTTTTCTCCAGTTTTTGCCACATCTAGCGAATGTTCTGCATGCAAATGTCAAGACTGTAAGGCAAAACACGATGGAGTGATTAATGTTATTAATGCACTAAATATTTCTGTAAAGAAAATGGCATCTAAGAGGGGTGTCATTCCATCAAAGAGGATTTCATATCCATACACTCCACTAAAGATCAAGATGGCTTAGAGGAGAAGGAAAGATATTTCCAAGGCATCCTCAAGCATCGAAAAAAGCAAAATTACAACGCCTATATCTTTGTCTTACACCGTTGTTCAGTGTGCAAGGGCCACAGGAGAGCAGCATTAGCTGAAAAAGGTGAATGTACACCATCTGTTCCAACAAACAAACAGGCACATATTTGTTTCAATATAATACATCTGCTAAAAATTATCAAATAGATATATACATCTGTTGCAACTGTTGTCTAACTTGTTGCATCAGATTTGTTATCTGTTACAACAGATAAGTCTTATGTTGCAATAGATAGGTCATCTATTTGAAATTATCATACTTTTTTAATTTACCTATTTGAATTTATCCCACAGATGATCCATCTATTGTAACATAAGACTCGTCTATTACAATAGATGGACAATCTGTTGTATATCTATAATTAGCATTGATAATTCTGGCTTTCCAGGTGGATGTCACAGTAGAAGCTACTGCTGAAGAGCATAATATCGCAGTTGATAATCCATCAAATTCTTCCAAAGAAGAAGAAAAAATGGAGTATGTCAGTTCGGGAGAATGAAAGAATTACCCGTTTGAAGGATTTAACATCTCAAATGAGCCTCCAAAAAAACTAACACAGTTGATCAACGACTATTCAGAATGGATTGCCGATGGGCTGTTAAAGTATCATGTCAGCAGGTACACAAATTAACTTTAAAGATATCGGTTTATACAATTCTTGTTGTAAGAACATGACAATAACACATGTAGAAAACAAAATAACGAACACTACAAAGTAAACGAATCGAGTCTTGGTTTTGATATGTTTGACTTTGTTGTTACACATCCCGAAATGAAGAATTGGTTTTATTTGATGTCACAGCCCCAAACTTGCTGGAATGATGAGGTTTAAATGCCATACATATTATTATTAATTAATATTTTATTTAAATACATTTGCGTATTAATTTTTTTATCACGTAATCTGAAATATTTGATAATATGTGCAGCACATCGATGTCATTTTTTACTACCTCCAAAAGAAGGTCAAGTTGCAAACACAAGAACAATACAGATACACGACAGAAAACTGTTTGTACAAAGTTTACATCAATAATGCCTACTAGATATTGTCAACAACAGCCGAAAGTTTCCCAAAATGAGAAATGCTTAATCAACATCATCAAAGGCTTTAGCATTCCAGCTGGCTTACCTTGGCATTTGGTCGACGAAGTGTACATCCTAATCAATTATAGTGATGAATTCCATTGGGTATTGGCTGTCGTCGTTCTAAAAGAGAGGCGCATCCGAGTTTATGACTCGATATCGCGAAGGAGACGTTTTGAGCCGTCGATACAAAAGCTGGCCAAAAATTTGCCTACTTACCTTGATATGAGTGGCTTTTTGGACCAAAAGGTTCGTACTGATTGATCAACGATTGAAGCATACTGGGATAAAATGGGTAATCTATTTGATGTACAATATGCTGAAGGAATTGCTCAACAAACTGTTGGTAGCCTGTAAGTTTAAGTGTCATGATTTAGTTTCATTTGACAAATTTCACAACACTTATATGAACTGCAAGATTTGAATTATTTATTTTTTTAAAACGCAGGGATTGCGGTCTCTTTGTTGCAGCCTACGCCGAGTATTTGAGCGATGGATTACAAGTACCAAATGATGAACTTGATGCTGGATTACTCCGCAAAAGATATACTGCTCTTTTATGGAAATACGGAGAAGCAAAAACTCAAAAGCCGTACGCAAGCGACATTAAAGATCCACAACGACCAAAGCCGAATTCCGTAGCACCGGATGAAGAACAACTTTTCCATATTGAGTAGATCTTTATATCTTGAGTCCGTCAATGTAATAACCTATCCTCCTTAGTTTAACTTGTTGATTTATTTGTAGAGTAGATCATTTGTACCCATAATAATTTTTTTACATTTCATTTATTTGTTGAGTTATTTTATGTGGTCTAAGAATAATTCAATCTTTAGTTTTGAACATATTAATTGAAATGGAATACTAGATTCATATATCACAATAGATAATACATCTGTTGTAATAGACGACATATCTTATCAGACAGATTTAAAAACATGTTGCAACATGTAGGTCATCTGCTGGAAATTATATAACATGTCTTCCTACTTTTTTTATTTGATCCAACAAATTACTTATCAGTTGCAACAGATTGTATATCTGTTACGATAGATTGACAGGGAACATCTGCATAATGCAACAGATGGTCAACCTATTCCAACAGATAATCAATTTGTCACAATAGGTACTATATCTGTTACAACAGCTATACAATATGTTTCATTATAAAAAATTCAACTTTCGCCAGACATAAAAATTATTGCCACTACATGTAAAGTGAAGTGGTTTGAAATAAAAAATTATTATTGTGTTTGTCTCTGTCTTTGTACATATTCTTATTTATACACGGGATCCAACCATTTAGTTAGTACCCCATAATCCCAGACCTCTTGCATCTTTCCCATAATGGCATCGCACATACCTGTCATTTCTATATCGGTCAGCAAACACTCGATATATGCAAGCGAGTACGGCCCACACGCTGTACCGGTTCTATTTCTTTGGAGCTGGATGTACTTATTTCGACCTTCAAAAACCCATGATTCCTTCATCAAGACTTCCGCTGGCAAATGATCCATCAGCTTACTCTGCGTCAATAGCTTGGGGAACAGCTTCAAGAGTGGCTTCACGTGGGTTAAAAATATGTCCTCGTTGAAGACAGGTAAGTTGCAGTCATAAACCTTAATCTTTCCCTCGTAGAGTAGTATCTCAATAGTGAGAAAATGTTTGACTTCCCCATTCATGACTGCAAGGATTCTCTTTGCCTTGGTCCAGCTCTTGCCGTGTGGATATGGCCTATTTTCTCTAACATTATTAACCACGTTTTCATCCCATTCGAACATACAAACTAACCTATCAAGTCTCTGGACATTGGGACCAGCCTGCCCATGGAGATCATTGTACCTATCCTTGAAATTATTGTAAAAGTTGAGGTCAATTATTCTATCGACAGCATCATAAGCATCCGGGTACGCTAATTGTCTGCCCCTCATTAGGCAGAGAATTTCATCAACATACTGTGGTATAAGAAGATAATTTTTAAATAGGTTAGTAATTGTAAAGAAGAAAAATAAAGTGGAAAGAATATATTGCAGAGAGTTCTCTAAATTAGTTCACAGATTACCCATCTAACGAAACTTATGCAACAGATGTGTATTATGTTGTAATAGAATATCAAGCTGTTGCAACAGATTACACATCTGCTACATAGATTCTTCTTTATAGAGTAGATTAGAAGGCTAGGTTAGCAAAAGTAAACTTACATTATCCTCGTACCACTCACGCATATTTTATCATATTCGTGAAGTCTTTAGCGGAAAATGAATGCATGGTGTATTCTTTTTGAACCTTTGTCTTGTCATTAATGATTTCTTCCAGTTCCTTCTTCTCTTCGTTGCCAAGTTCAGTATATATGTCCACCTTCTTCAGCGTCACTGAACTTCAATAACTCTTGGAGCGGAAGGAGTTACAATTTTTGCTGTTTTCAAAATGGAGAGAATTTGTCTAATGTTTCTTCTCTTCCTCATAACCGCCACTGTAGGAGTGTATGGCACCCTCACCTTGTTGGATGGTACGATGCCCCTCTTAGATTTCAACTCCTCGGTAGCTTCAGCAATAGCCTTTAGTTTTTCAAGGAGTTTATCCTCTCTGTCCTTACACACTTTGTATTTGCAATGACAATATGAGGGTGGAGAGGGGTGAGAGGGACCACTGTAAGGGTGGGAGGGATCGGTGTAGGGGTGAGAGGGAATTGTGCAAGGGGTGTTTTCAAACGTATTTATTTTTTGCTGAGCACCAACATACTCATAATCACGACTGGAAGCAGCAACAACAGCAGGATAGTTTCCACCATCATCAACAACTCCACCTGCAACACCCCCAGAAGAAGCATCCAAAGCTGTTGCAGTTTAAAGTTGGTCATGAAGAGCTTTAACATTAGGCTGACCTTGCCTAACCGCTCTTTTTATGGATGTTGCTCTAGCCAATTCCTTCTTTATTAACTCCACCGTTGGGTCTTCTTTTGTATCAACAAGACCTAGAGTAAGAAAAGAAGTCATCCCCAACTCATCAACAGTACGCACGTTCCAAGGATGCACAATCTATAAAAAAAGACATGAGGTATTTAAATTATATAATAATAATTTGCAGTCAGTTGGGTTACATGTTAACACAACCAACTTATGCAACAGATAATCTAGCTGCCACAACAGCTGATCTGTATGTTGCAACAGATTGACAATATATTGCATTAGATTACCCATCTGTTGAATAATTTACAGTAGATGGGTAATATGTTGAGTCGGGTTCAAAGAACCAGAGCAATAAATGGTTAATCTATTGCGAAATATGGATCGTCTGTCACAACAGATTACCCATCTGTTGCACCAGTTGCAGTTGATGGGTAATTTGTTACAACGGGTGACCCATCTGTCACAACAGATGGCACATCTATTTCAATATCTTTCTTTGAGGCAAATTATTTTAGTTGAAAGAATACATACTGCATCATCCAGAGGGTTAGAGAGATCAGCAGCCTCATTAATATTTTTACTATCATTTGCAGCCAACCACCTAAGGATCCTTAGATGAGAAACCTCACCCGGGTAAACCTTGAACTACTTTCGGATGGGAGGAATGGCTTCATATGCCCAAGCCTAAAAAATGTAAACAGGAAGCAAGCAAAAAAAAGTCATAATAACTATATTCAATATAAATTAATAAATGAGTAAAAATAGTGATCAATTTTACCATGAAAGCCCAAGGAAAGCCATATAATGTGGTCGTCTTTGGGGATAGTTTTGTCAGTAAATATTCGACAGTCAAGTAGTAGCTGTCATATCCCCAGGGATAATCGTTAAATTTGTCAAAATCATCAACAAGCACTAAAAAATCATCTTCTATGACTTTCCTGACATCTCTTGCCAAAAAAACAAAATGGACAAACCAAATTAAGCATAATTTCTCCCTGTAGTGCTTTGGTATATTTTTATCCTTGAGATCTGCCATCAAATCATCCATTTTGTAGCTACTACGTCCAACAATACCCAACAACCCATATTTTTTTCCCTTGCATTTCTTGGACCCTTTGTGGGGTGTTTTCTTGATGAGAGATTCTTTTGGATGATTGCATCTCAAGCCCGTCACTATGGCAAACTCTTTCAATCCAAAACAAATTGGCATGCCACAGTAGTTGATCCAGATTTCATCCATCTTTTTGCCCTCCTTCTCCAAAAGTTTATCATCCCCCGCATACTTGATCCTGCGCTTGAGAAGAACATATACCATGCTCATTGGGAAATGGAGAGTGCGGTTCACAGGCAGCTCAAGAAAGTATGCAAAACAGCTCTTGTTAAAAAATTCGTCTATGTTTTCATTCTTCATAATACTCCAAAATTCATCAAAATGTTTCCCCAATAGACATTTAAGTACAAGATCACCAGTTACTTTGCAGGGTTATCCATCGGCATTGCAACTTGAAACCTGTCGATACTAATGGTTTTGACAAGATAATGCTGGGATTTTGATATTAATTCACGCCCCATTGGTGAGAATGAATTATCACTTTCCTCAGCTTCATTTTTCCCTAACTGAGATTGTTCAGGAAGTTCCTCCAAATCTATTTATACCCCAGTCATTTTTGTTGAGTGGTCAGAAGTTGATCCACTTTCAGTTTCTTTTCTTTTGGAAGACATATTTTAACTACAACTAATAGAAAAATAAAAAATACATTGCATTTGATGTCTGCATAATTTTTTTAAAAAGGGTAAGACAAATTTCATTAAATTATTCTACACCACATTACAAAAAAAGTCTCCAACAGATAACCCATCAGTTGGAACAGATGGGGAATCTGTTTGAAGACCTATTTAATATCTCCCAACAGATCTTCCACTTATTGCAACAGATGGACCACCAACACCACAACGAATGCCACCACCAATGCCACCAAGACCATCATCAATGCCACCAATACCAACACCAAGACCACCGAGACCACCACCAAAAATATAAATACCGATACCAACAACAACATCCACCAACAATACCACAAATACCATCCAACAATACCACGATAGTCCACAAAACACAGAGATAAAAACTAGGGTTTTCTCGGGTGCTTCCTACTTTTTTATCATCAAAACACAAAATTGTTAACCCATTCTCGAAGATAATACAACTAAAAGTCTTTTTTTCATCATTAACTAAAAAACCCTAATTTATATAATAAAGAATAAATATAGAACTCTTATCGAACTCTGTTACCTGTGAAGACAGAGAAAATGATGGATACAGCGAGAATGAAGTCGAAAATAACAACTATGTGGTCAAAAATGGGAAGAAAATTGATCTGTTTTGAAGGGTTGAGCAATATGTTGAGTAGTTGTTGTCTGTATTGTTGAGAGAGAGAGAAGAGAGAGAAATTGATATTTGAAATGAGAAAAAGTTTTTCCCGCAAATGGATGATTTGTATGGGTTGATTTGTAATTTTGAAAAAGAATGACAAGTTTTAAAATTGTTATTTTGGTCCGAATTGATCTTAATTAATTTTTAAAATTTCAAAAGATATAGTTTTTAAAATATTAAGTTAATGAGAACTCATTTCAACTCAGAGTGATCGATTGACGACTCGGGTCGGGATGAACGCAATACCAACACCATGCAATTGCAAAGACTCAATTGAAGTTGTTGTTGACCCTATGAATTCATTCATCCCTAGTTCCACCTAAATCAATTAAGGTTCTATCTTAACATTAAGTTAATGAAAACTCATTTCAACTCAGAGTGATCGATTGACGACTCGGGTCGGGATAAACGCAATACCAACACCATGCAATTGCAACGACTCAATTGAAGTTATAGTTGACCCTATGAGCTCATTCATCCCTAGTTACACCTAAATTAATTTAGGTACTATTAATCTTAACATTAAGTTAATGAGAACTTATTTTAACTCAGAGTAATCGATCGACGACTCGGGTCGAAATGAACGCAATACCAACACCATGTAATTGCAATGACTCAATTGAAGTTGTTGTTGACCCTATACGCTCATTCATCCCTAGCTTCACCTAAATTAATTTAGGTATTATTAATCTTAACATTAAGTTAATGAGAACTCATTTCAACTCAGAGTGATCGATCGATGACTCAGGTCAGGATGAACGCAATACCAACACCATGCAATTGCAAAGACTCAATTAAAGTTGTTGTTGACCCTATGAACTCATTCATTCCTAGTTCCACCTAAATCAATTAAGGATCTATCTTAACATTAAGTTAATGAGAACTCATTCATCCCTACTTCCGCCTAAATCAATTTAGGTACTATTAATCTTAACATTAAGTTAATGAGAGTCATTTCAACTCAGAGTGATCGATCGATGACTCGGATCGAGATGAACGCAATGACAACACCATGCAATTGTAACGACTCAATTAAAGTTGTTGTTGACCCTATAAACTCATTCATTCATCCCTAGTTCTACCTAAATCAATTGCAATAAAATCTATTGAAACAAACGACTGAGCTATTGGAAATTTCTAATAGATATTCATATTTGTTGTAATAGATGACATATTTGATTTAATTATCAAATAGATAATTACATATGTTGTGACAGATGGCTGAGCTGTTAAAAATTTTCAAACAAATATTGATATTTGTTATAACAGATGATATATCTAATTTAATTATCAAATGGAAATTGGCATCTGTCGTCACAGATGACTGAGCCGTTGGGATATTTAAACAGATATTGATATCTGTTGTAATAGATGACATATCTAATTTACTTATCAAATGGAAATTTGCATCTGTGAGCTATTGGGATTTTTCAATAGATATTTATATCTGTTGTAATAGATGACTGTGCTGTTGAGATTTTTAAACAGATATTGCTATCTGTTGCAACAAATGTCATATTTGTTTGAAAATCTTTTTTTCTTTCAATTTTAAAGCAAGCTTCTATCCGAGTAGATAAAGTAGTAAGTACTACAAAATGCGGTAAAAAAAGAAGAGTTCCTTAGATAACTCAAAAATAAGTTCATTGAGTAGTCTTATCTTGTCTTTTCAATATCACTAGTCTTCCTCGTGCCCCTCAAATTATCAATGAATATTAATTATATTAATTAATGGATATTGAAACCCACGTCTACGTACATAATACATCTAGAATTATCTCATCTCTCCTCAGCTTCAACCCTAAATTTATTTTATTTATCTCTCATCTTTTTCTTTCTCTCCTCTTTAGGGTTATCACGATCTTTTTTATCTCTTTTCTCTTCTTTTTCTCATAAAGATCTTTTCGGATCTAAATTGATCCATATCTTTCCTCGACTGAAATTACTGTTTTGATCCTCTTTTGATATTAAGGTATGGTTCAATATTGCTCTTTCATTCTTGTCTTCTTCTTTGCAAGTTATTTACATCTATTTTTTTATTTAATTACCATTTACCCATATCATATTTATTTTAAAAAATTGAAGAAACTTTTAAGTGTTCAAACAAGATATCTGCAGTTTTACAGTTAAGTTTGGTAGGTCCGAACTGATAAGGCTGAGGGACCATGAATATGGTTCTGATACCCTGTTAAGATTTAATGTCGGTTCTTTCTCATATTTATTTATCAAGCATTGTGAAGGGATCTAGTATAGGTGTCATTGTAAAGAGATTCAATAGCGATTGGACTAACTTTTAGGGTGCATTGGACTCTGAGAAGGCCTTTGAAGCCTAGGACTACATCTAACAAGAATGGAAAACCAATATAGTTATTGCCCTAGCCCAAATTTATATGGTTAGGTTGCTCGGGGTGATGATTATATGCCAGAAGGTGCGGTAGGAGAATGCTTTCGAGGGAAAATGGGTGGTTGAAAAAAGACTATATCATTTGAGAGATAATTGAAGAGGATACATAGGGTAGAAAGTAACTTCTAGCGAATCTGGACAATGAAATTATCTTAAAACATGAGAAATTTGTATCAAGTGCAAATATGAAGTGTATCCGGTAATGAAAAATCCATCTGTTGTTTCTCTAAGAGAAAAATAGTGCAGATGGTCACTTTTCTAGGGAGCTGCAACTAGGAAGCATGGTCGAAATTATCACCTAGATTGAAAATAACAGAAGACCAAAAAAATAGTCTTACGGGCATCGAGGGTTGAGATGATAAACAGTAAGTCTAGAAAACTTTCGCCAACAGCAACTGTAGTTAAAGTAAGGAATCTAAGCGAAGGCAGCAATTTCTGAATTTTAAATTGCATCCCATGCCTTCTTATTTGTGGTTTTGATTAGATCCACTGTTGTTGACCTGATCAGAACCACAAACGAGATTGAAAGGCAGATTGAGTGTCATTACTTCCTTAGCAATATGGTTATAATTGATTGTGTTTTCTTGTCTTAGCATGCTTTCAACATTCCTTGGAGAAGATCAGAGGCTTGTTGTAGTATGCGAATCCCGATAATTTTCAAGTTTGCCTCTAGCTTGACGATTCGGTCTTTAAGTTTGTCGTTGCCATCTTTGAATTTGGTATAGAGTTCCTGATCTTCTGTGAGCTCGATCAGGAACACTACCTTCAAAGTTATGGCATTGAAAAAAGCCTTCAGAATACTTTCTTCAGAAGTCTTAAAGGATACATGGAAGGTCGTTGTGTTTATTTTAGGTCAAAATATGTTGATACACACTCAAGATGTTGTCCCAACTATTGAACAACTCACTTTTATTGAGCGTTGCTCAATGTAGCTTGCTCAACTAACCTTTAAAGGATTTGATAAATTAATAACCAAAGAGTTATGTAATGTTTGATCTAAATCGACTCTACCAAGCCTATCAAACGTTACGTAACTCCAAGCTCATTACCCTATCAAAAAACTTTGCTCAAGTTAATGGACAAATCAAACGAGCTCAATCTCTTAGCCTTTATGCTGATTGCTCTTCTCTAATATAGATGAAAAGATATCCGTCATGCAAAAGTCTACACCGTCGCTAGAAATGTTTGTCAGGGAACAAGTCTTCAGAAGGCATCAACAGTAATCTCTCAATATCAAGTGATATTGAGAGATTCCTAGTCATGCCTTCTCAAGACTTTCGCTATGGCAAGAATTTCTGCTGATGACAATATATCTGCCATGAAAAAGTCTATACCGTCAGTAAAAATTCTTGCCAGAGCAAAAATCTTCAAAAGATATTATTAATAATCTCTCAACATCAAGGAAGTCTTGTACGAAAGTCTTCAGAAGACATTCGAAAATAAGGAAGTTTTCAACAATGACTACACATAATTACCATCAACAACCTCACCAGATTCTCTCCTCTTTCAAAAGAAAAGGTAGAAATATTTTCATTTGCATTCGCATGTTATTTATTTAACAAAGAAATGCAAATTTTCTGCTTTTTCTTTTGTACGAAGAGTGAATTTGGTGAGGTTGTTGATGCCGTAATTATGTAGTCATTGCTGAAAACTTCCTTATTTTTGAATATCTTTTGAAGACCTTCGTACAAGACTTCCTTGATGTTGAGAGATTACTAATAATGCCTTCATAAAACTTTTGCTCTGGCAAGATTTCTGCTGACGGTGTAGACTTTTGCATGACTGATATCTTGTCATCAGGAGAAATTATTGTCATAGCGAAAGTCTTGAGAAGGCATGACTAGGAATATCTCAATATCACTTGATATTGATAGATTACTGTTAATGCCATCTGAAGGCTTACGCCCTGACAAGCATTTTTGGCGACGGTATAGACTTTTGTATGGCGGATATCTTGTCATCTATATTGGAGAAGCGCGATCAGCAAAAATACTGAGAGATTGAGCTCGTTTGATTTGTCCACTAACTCGAGCAAAGTTTTTTTATAGGGTAATGATCCTGGAGTTACATAACATTTGATAGTCTTGGTAGAGTCAGTTTAGATCAACGTTACATAACTCCTTCCTTATTAATTTATCAAATCCTTTGAAGGTTGGTTGAGCAAGATGCATTGAGAAATGCACGATAAAAGTGAGTCGTTCAACGGTTGGGACAACATCTTGAGTATGCATCAACATATTTTGACCTAAAACAAATACAGCAACCCTCCATGTATCCTTTAAGGCTTCTGAAGAAAGTGTTCTGAAGGTTTTCTTCAATGCCATAACTTTGAAGGTAGTGTTCCTGATCGAGCTCACAAAATATCAAGAACTCTATACCAAATTCAAAGATGGCAACGACAAACTTACAGACCGAATTGGCAAGCTGGAGGCAAGCTTGAAAATTATCGAGATTCGCATACTACAACAAGCCTCTGATCTTCTCTAAGGAATATTAAAGCATGCTAAGGAAAGAAAAGCCAATCAATTATAACCATATTGTTAAGGAAGTAATGATACTCAATCTGTCTTTCATTCTTATTTGTGGTTTCGATCAGGTCAACAGCAGTGGACCTAATCGAAACCACAAACAAGAAGGCATGGGATGTAATTTAAAATTCAAAAATTGTCGCCTTCGCTTAGATTCCTTACTTTAACTGCAGTTGTTGTTGGCGAAAGTTTTCTAGACTTACTGTACATCATCTCAACCCTCGATGCCTGTAAGGTTATTTTTTTGGTCTTCTGCTATTTTCTATCTAGGTGATAATTCTGACCATGCTACCTAGTCGCAGCTCACTAGCAAAGTGTCCATCTGCATTATTTTTCTTTCAGAGAGACAACAAATGAATTTACATTACCGGATACACTTTTATATTTGCACTTGATTCAGATTTCTCATGTTTTAAGATAATTTCTTCTGCCAGATTCGCTAGAAGTTACTTTCTACCCTATGTCTCTTCTTTAATTAGCTCTCAAATGATATAGTCTTTCATCAACTCCCCTTTCTCTTACAGGCATTCTCCTTCGGCTCCTTCTGGTGTATAATCATCTTCTCGATCAACCCTTTGATATAAATTTGGGCCAGTGAAATTTCTATTAGTTTTCCATTATTGTTTGATGCAGTGCGAGGCTTTGAAGGCCTTCTCAAAGTCTAATGCACACTTAAATTTAAGTCTAATCGCTATTGGATCTCTGCAATGACACCAAATATTGATCCATTCTCAAAACTTAACACGCATAAACACGAGCAACAACCGTCAGTAATTCATAACAAGGTATCTGCACCATCTTCATGGGGACCTCAGCCTTATTAATTCAAACTCATCAAACTTAACTGTACAATGCAGGATCTTATTTGAATGATCAGTGCCTAATCGATTAAAAACTGCATTCACAAAAATATTGTACTTTGTGTGTGTTATCCGGGTGGCCTTATCAGTAATACTTACTTAACTCCCACACATATGATAGTGGATCCATCTGCAGGCACTTTATTCTTTCTAGCCCATCTATGTCTTAAATTGAATAAATAGATGACTAGCAAGTTGCAAAAGATATCACATCTGTTTAAATTATAAAACAATTGCAGACATCTGTTACGACAGATGATCAAGCTGTTGGACAAGCAAACAGATATATCCATCTGTTGCAACAGATTATCAATATGTTGTAAGTTATCTGACAGATGGAATATATTTTACAACAAATTACCCATCTGTTAGATTTATTTTAAAATAATTTTCTTTTCTTTTCGAAATACAATAAAAGATAAAATGTTGTATTTAAATTTTTTTTTAATTTACATATTTGAAAAGTCACCAGTTTTATTTAATTAATGGATATGAACAGTCATGGCTTTTTATTTGACAAACCCCTTCCAATTCAATCATTTATAAATAGGCCCCTCCGGACTCCTTACTCACTCTCACTCATTCATTCTACTACACTTACAATAGAAATATGGTTGATACGGATTCGTACAAGAAGATTCATATTGAGTCCTTGTGGGAACTTCAAAGGCAGTTTGATGAACTCCAGAGGGATTTGGCTGACTTCGGAGCAAAGGTGAGGATGGCCCTGATGCTGTTGGATGAAAATTGTCTGATTGACAATAATAATAGTAATAATAATAATAATAGTAATGATAATAATAATAGTAGTAATAATAATTAGGTGATTTTTTTTCTTTTAGCGTATGTATGTAATGTATAAATGTATGTATTTTCCTCCTTTTATATATCGGATCTGCCCAAGGGATTCAAAAATCTATGTTTGGATATGGTGGTCGACTTTGAATTTCTAATTCTTATTTTGTATTTAATTATCATTCTGTTTATTTCTTATTCTCAACATGTCGACGTAGGTTAATCTGATGCGATAGGTCGATCATATGTTGCAACAGGCGGTTATTGATAAAAAAAGGTTATTGTTATTGACAGAGTGAAAAAATATGCCTTTTCGACTATTTAATATGAAAAACGATTCCTAAATAAATAATAAGGAAATAAATGATAAACACAATTTATAACCGTAACAGAGCGGTTATTTAATTTTAATAATTGAACGTGACTCTTTGACATATTTGTTTTTAAATCTATTTTTTTAATTTATATAATAAAAAGTCACCAAATTTGAATTAAAAAGATATGTTGAATATTAAAAAGATATATGTTGCAAAAGATAGATTATCTGATGCAACAATTGTTGATTTATCGCAACAAATGGTAATCTGTTGTCACAGATGGGTTATCTGATGCAACAAATATATAATTTGTTGCCACAACTCAATAAAAATGGTTACTGAAAAGAACTTATCAAGTCATAACTTTCCACAGTAATCAAAAAGTCACCAGTTTAAATGTAATTAATAAATGGAGGTGAACAGCCGCGTTTTTTATTTTTGAATCTATTTTTTTAATTTATATAATAAAAAAGTCACCAAATTTGGATTAAAGATAAAGATATGATGATTATTAAAAAGATATATGTTGCAACAAATATATTATCTGATGCAACGGGTTGTAGATTTATTGCAACAAATGGTATATCTATTATCACAGATGTGTTATCTGATGCAACAGAAATATAATCTGTTGCTACAACTCAATAAAAATGGTTACTGAAAAGAACTAATTAAGTCATAACTTTCCACAGTAGTCAAAAAGTCACCAGTAGTAATAAATGGAAGTGAACAGTCGCGCCTTTTTGTTTTTGAATCTGTTTTTTCAATTTATATAATAAAAAAGTCACCAAATTTCGATTAAAGATAAAGATATGATGATTATTAAAAAGATATATGTTGTAACAGATATATTATCTGATGCAACAGATTATAGATTTGTTGCAACAAATGGTATATCTGTTGTCACAGATGTGTTATCCGATGCAACAGATATATAATCTGTTGCCACAACTCAATAAAAATGGCACCAGTATTAATAAATGGAGGTGAAAAGTCACGACTTTTTGCCTAACTCATTCAAATTCAATCCTCTATAAATAGGTTAGGTCCCTCCTAACTCATTCATTCCACTACACATATCTATTTTTTCTTGCTCTTGTCTTTCGTATTACACCTTCAACTACTTTCTCTTTAAGGACTTGATAGATTTTTCGTCTCTAGTAAGGTTTTTTTCTTGCTTTTCATGTAAATATACGTTGTATTACTTTACTATCAGATTCTTTTCTTTACTTTTGTTTTTGCATTTTTTGTCAATTTATGCGTGTTCTAGATATGGTTGATCCAGTGTGGGATGTCGCTATTTTATGAGATGTCGTACGGAAACTGCAAAGGTAGGTTCATGATATACAGTGGGAGTTGGCCACTGTCAAAGTAAGGATGTTGCAAGAGATCCGCATGATGAGGAGGGCGCTGCTTCTGTCGGTTGAAGATTGGTCGGCTGGAGATAATAATAATAATGACGAAGATGATAATAATAATAATAATTAGATTATTATTTTTCTTTTTAAGTCTATGTATATATATTTTTATTTGTTTTAGTTTAATAAAAAATATATATTTGATCAACTTTGACGTTTTAATTCATATTTAATTTCATTTTGTCTATTATCTTCTCAACAAACATGTCGATGATTGGACGTAAGGAATAATTTTGAATCCAATAGCAATAGCAAGATTTAAGATTTATCTATTGTGTTTGTGTGTGGCAGGGGCTGATTTGTGTTGTTCCAAACAGATTACTCATATGGTACAACAGATACGCAGTCTATTTCAACAG
The DNA here is from genome assembly GCA_030864215.1 of Capsicum pubescens. Classification (NCBI taxonomy): domain Eukaryota; kingdom Viridiplantae; phylum Streptophyta; class Magnoliopsida; order Solanales; family Solanaceae; genus Capsicum; species Capsicum pubescens. The sequence goes on from CM061548.1 coordinate 215,308,604, forward strand.
ATAACTAGTATGTTTCAATAGATAACTAGTCTGTTGTACGACTTTGACATTTTAATTCATACTCCCTCCGTCTCAAATTAACCCGTCCCAAATTGAGATGACACATTGATTAAGAAAAATAATTAATAACATGCCTAGTTTACCGTAATACCCCTATTAAATGATGTTTACATTTTAATTTGAAGAAAAAATGATTAACACAAAGGGTAAAGCATGGAATTTTTTTTATCTCTTCTTGATTAATGAAAAAAGACAAAATAAATTAAAAAAATTGGGACGGGTAATTTGAGACGAAGGGAGTATTTAATTTTCATTCTGTCTATTATATTTTCAACAAACATGTCAACGATTAGACATAAAAAATAATTTTAAATCCAGTAGCAATAGCAAGAATTGAAACATACTGGTTATCTATTGGGTTTGTAGCAAAGGCTGATTTGTGTTGTTCCAGAAAGATTAATACAGATAAGAATGGGTTATTTAAGACGGAGGAAATATTTAATTTTCATTCTGTCTATTATCTTCTCAACAAACATGTCGACGATTGGGTGTAAGGAATAATTTTGAATCCAGTAGCAATAACAAGAGTTGAAACACATTGGTTATCTGTTGGGTTTATGGTAGGGGTTGATTTATGTTGTTCCAAACAGATTAATCATCTGTTGCAATAGATAATCAGTCTGATGCAAGAGATAATCAGACTGATACAACAGATAATTAGTCTGATACAATAAATAATCAGTTTGATGCAACAGATAACTAGTCTATTGCAACAGATAAATCTTCTATTGCAACAAATTAATCATCTGATGCATCAGATGAGTGGTCTGTTCAAATTATGGGAACTTATGTTGGATTCATGATCGAGTTCTATCCATTGTTGGAAAAACAACAGTAACTGTGTACCCAGATGACAAATTCGAATAAAAATTATAATTTTACTTACCAAAGTCACCTATGAAGTAATGTCAAAGTGGAAAGTTGTAGGAAACAATTTGACCTAAGAAATTGGTCAGATAGCAGCAGTAACGGTAGCAACAACAACAATAATTGTCGACAAAAAGAAGATGAAGATAATGAAGTAGAAGATGATGATAATGAAGCAGAAGATGATGAATAAAGTAGTAGCAAAAATGAACAACAATAATCGTGAAGATGGAGAAAATAACAACGGATGAGAAGAGAGAGAAACGCACCTTTTTTCCCTCTGTTTCCTATTATGTTAACTAATATTTGGATTAAAGTGTAAATTAAAAAACTTGTGGGTTATTTTCAAACTTCTCCAACTTTCTTAATCCATAATAAAGTAATTGTCACCTCCACTCAATAATTAAAACTTGTGTCACCTACACCTCATTTTAAAACTCTTTTGTCACCTACAGCCCAAAGCCCCGACTCTCTTCGTCCCAATTTATGCGGCAAAGATAAAATTTTGGAAACATTCAATTTCTTAAATATTTTTCTTAATTATAGTTATTTATAGTACTTTTTATTTTATTTTCAAATAATATAAGTTGTTTTATATCTTCCTCTGTTCCGTTCCAATTTATATAACACTAATATAATTTTGATAGTCAATCAAATTTTTTATGTTGACATATCATTTTTTTATTCTTAATTTTCTAATACATAAATGACTTATAACAAGGGGCGGTATAGTAAAATCATTGTTTGAAGGACGATAATTTAATTTAAAATATCAAGAGTTAATTTCATATTTTATGTCTATTTGGTATAGTAAAATCATCGTTTGAAAGACGATAATTTAATTTAAAATATCAAGAGTTAATTTCGCATTTTATGTCTATTTTCTCTTTTTATTTAATATTATTTATTTTCCTAATACCTAGATGACTCATAATAATTAATTAAGAGCGATTCATTATGCTACTCCTATAAAAATTAACATAATTTTATTATATCCAATAGTAATCATTGATAATTCACTAGAGTAGTATATTTATTAATTAAATACGAGATACTATATTTTGCATATACAAAATATGATATTATTAAACATTATTGGATAGTACATTGTGTTTATTTGTTACAATAATAAGAAAAATTATATATATATATATATTACTTGATACATATTGACCCAACACAAATCTTAAGGAAATATGCATTAGGAATTTATTTTATTAATTTTACACTTTAAAGATTTAAAGTTAAGTTTAAATATTAGTATTTCTATATAAGAAAAAAATAATTTTAAAATTTAAATTTACTAAAATAAATAAGTAAAAAAAAACTTTGAATATAAAAGTCAATTAAAATAATAAAATTGATTTACTTTAAATATTTAGTTTTAATTAATTAAGATAAAATTATTATATTATTAAATTACTTAAATTTAAGATGCTATATTTTGCATATACAAAATATGATATTATTAAACATTATTGGATATTACATTATGTTTATCTCTCACAATAATAAAATTTTATTATATTTTTTTCTTACTTGATACATATTGACCCAACACAAATCTTAAGAAAATATCCATTTAGAATTTATTTTATTAAATTAAATTTATTAATTTTGTACTTTAAAATTTTAAAGTTAAGTTTAAATATTAGTATTTTCATATAAGGAAAAAATAATTTTAAAAATTAAATTTACTAAAATATATAAGTAAAAAAATAATTTTGAATATAAAAGTCAATTAAAATAATAAAATTGATTTACTTTAAATATTTAGTAGCAATTAATTAATAGAAAATTATTATATTATTAAATTACTTAAATTTAAATCATTTAAAATTTAAATTTACTAAATAAATAAGAAAAAATATTAACTTTGAATATAAAAGTCAATTAAAATAATAAAATTGACTTACTTTAAATATTTAGTTGCAATTAATTAAGATAAAATTATTATATTATTAAATACTTAAATTTAAGATGCTATATTTTGCATACACAAAATATGATATTATTAAACATTATTGGATAGTGCATTATGTTTATCTCTCACAATAATAAAATTTTACTATATATTTTTCTTTATTTCTTTTTTACTCGATACATATTGACCCAACACAAATCTTAAAAAAATATTCATTAGGAATTTATTTTATTTTATTAAATTAAATTTATTAATTTTGTACTTTAGAAATTTAAAGTTAAGTTTAAATATTAGTATTTGCATATAAGAAAAGAAATAATTTTAAAATTTAAATATACTAAAATAAATAAAAAAATTAATTTTGAATATAAAAATCAATTAAAATAATAAAATTGATTTACTTTAAATATTTAGTTGCAATTCATTAAGATAAAATTATTATATTATTAAATTACTTAAATTTAAATAATTTAAATTAAATCTATGAAACTTGGAGGGCAATCTTGTAAATAAATCCAATAAGGTGGCCTTTTTTTAAGGGCATGGTGTGTAATTAAATCAAAGATTGTGGGCAATTTTTAAAGTTATTAATAAGGTACAACTAACATAGAACAAAAAACAAATCCTTTAAGAAGCTTTTTCTTATAAAGAGACGAAAATGTCCTCACTCTTTCATGAAATTCCACCAAGCTGACATATCAAAGTCAGCTCTTCTTATATATAACTACAAGGTATATGCCCGAGTTAGCACGGGCCCAACATGAAGAATATTTTTAGATTAACTATTGTGATTTATCATATTTTCTATGTAATTTTTAAATAATATATGTTATACCCTCTATCTCAATTTACGTGGTATTAATATAACTTTTGAGAGTCAACTAAATCTTTTATATATATTTTTAAATATTTTAAATTATTAATTTTTGTGATTTATAATACTTTTTCTTCTATCCAAATTTATGTGTCAGTAATAAAATTTAGAGAGTCAACCAAATTTTTTTACATCTTTTTAATTATTTAAAATCATTAATTATTATGATTTATAATACTTTTATGTAATTCTGAAATATATAATAGGTTAAAATGGAAAGAAAACTAAATAAATATAAAAATATCTAAGTAGGCAACACAAGTAAATATGTCGATCTGCTACCTGTTTATCGTCCTTTATAAGTGAGGGAATAAATCACAAATGTCAATTTAAGTGACACAATGCTTAGATGATCATAATAACTAATTAGGGGTGATATAGTAAAAATCACGGTTGAAGCAGCGAATCAGACATGTCTTAAATGACTTACAATGATTAATTAGAAGTGATATAGAAAAATTACTACAAAAAATATTTATGAAAATAATTTAAGTGGGTCTCATATAAAACGTCAACTTTTATGTCTATTTTATCTTTTTTATTAATTATTATTAATTTTTTTAATACTTAAATGGCTCATAATAATTAATTAGGAACGATATTTAGTACAATTATAGTTGAAACAACTAAAATAGATATGTCATAAATGTCTATTTTTATTTTTTAATTAAATATTATTAATTTTTTAATACATAAATGACTTATAATAATTAATTAAGGGTGATATTGTAAAATTACGATTGAAGGACGTCAACTTAATTTAAAACATCAAGAGTTAATCTATTATTTTATGTCTATTTTATCTTTTTTATAAAATGTTTTGAATTTTTTAAACGTTAGATGACTCATAATAATTAATTAGGAGAGATATTTAGTAAAATTACAACTGAATCAGTTGCAACAAACATGTCATAAACATCTATTTTTCTTATTTTAATTAAGTATTATTAATTTTGTAATACATAACTGACTTATAATAATTAATTAGGGGTGATATAGTAAAATCACAATTAAAGCAAAAAGGGACATGTCATAAATGTCTATTTTTTAATTAAATATTATTAACTTGATATCTAGTTACTTTACTACTATATATAAGCATGAGTGGCAGGCAGCTGGCGGTCGACATGCCTGCTTCCAGCTACTTGCTTCTTCCGTAATTTTACTATATTGCCCCTAATTGGTTATTATATGACATTTACGTATTAGAAAATTGATATAAAAAAAAAGTAAAAAAGTAAAATAGATATTTATGACAAGTCTGCTTTTGTTGCTTCAATCGTGATTTTACAATATCTTACTACATCACCCTAATTAATTATTATATGACATTTACGTATTATAAAATTAATAAAATTTATTTTTAAAAAAAGTAAAATAGATGTTTGTGACATGTCTGCTTCAGCTGCTTCAACCGTAATTTTACTATATCACCTCTAAACAATTATTATAAGTCATCTAAGTATTAAAAAAAAAAAAATATTAAAAAAATTAAAATAAACATAAAATGATAAATTAACTCTTGATGTTTTAAATTAATTTGACATTTTATATGAGTCCAACTTAAAAAAAAAAAATCACAAGTATTTTTTATAGCAATTTTGTTATATCACTTCTAATTAATTATTATGAGTCATTCAAGATGTGCCGATTTCGCTACTTCAATCGTGGTATTTGATTGACTCTCGAAATTATACCAATGTCGCTTAAATTGAAATAGAAAAAAATATTATAAATCACAATAATTAAAAATTTAATTACTTTTAAAATATAAATTGACTATCAATATCACAAAAGTTTGAATAAGAAGAGTATTATAAATTACAACAACAAACAACTTAAATAGTAAATTACTATGTCGAAAAAGTATTATAGATTACAATAGTTAACAGTTTAAAAAATCTTAAAATATATTAAAAATATAATTAATTATCTAATTTTATTTATCTCACATAAGTTAATAAAAAATAATATATATTGCAAGGGACTTCGATACCTAGTAGCTTAATATAAACCTAGGTAATAATAATAAGTATTTACACTTGGCAAATATATGGAAGAATAGAGTATGACATCATTATAGCACTGATCTCGGTGTCAAGTTGAAAGTTTAATGGGCCCCATCATATTCAATTGCATTTCAATGATAGGACATGGTTTGTAATTTAAGAGAAAAGAATGGGCAATTTCTGGAGTTATGGTTTGTAATTTAAGAGAAAAGAATGGGCAATTTCTGTTGATAAGCTCCAAACAACAAAGCCAAAAATGACAACCTTCTCTGTCGGGCTAATCTTGCAAAAGTTTTAAGAACCATAATAGCCTTAGACATTTTACTTAGGCCTCATTTAGCCATGAAAAATACTTTTTTCCGGAGTTGGAGTTGGAGTTAAAGTTGAAGTTGGAGTTGACCATGAATATAAATTAAAATTATTTTTAAAATTTTGTGAGAGAAGTATGAGTGAAAAAAGTGAAAATAAGTAAAACTTGTTTTCACTTTTTCAGATAATTTTTCGAAGTTGGAGTTGGAAAATTGATGGCCAAACGGAGCGTGTTTTCACTTTTTTCACTAAAGTGAAATAATTTTTCCGAAAAAAGAAAAAAAATTCTATGGCCAAACGGCTACTTAATGTCATAAACCTGACATGTCGAAGTGTCGTTTCTAATATATAGAATATAATTGTAACATGCACATTTATATATAACGATTTAAATTAATTTTACTTTTTACTTTTAAAAGAATTTAAAGAATGATAGTTTGGTTGGGAACATTTATTTTAGGATCATAAATTTCAAAATTAGCTATTTCATCATGTATATGAAATAACTTGCTCCATCATTTTGGTATAAAAGATGAAATAAATAACTCCAAAATTAACTAATACCTCTAACTAAACAAAGAATAAAATAATTCAATATTTTATTCAAAAACTACTATACCTTCTACATCTCACCAAACTACTCTGAAAGGAGTATATGTCAAGCAAATGAATATTTGAAATGTCTAGCACTGCAATTCAAAAAATGTGAAAAGTTAAAATTCAAGTAACAAATGCAAAGGCAAGTGAGAAATGGGAAAAATAATATATATATATATATATATATATATATATATAAGAAATACTAATGTTTAAACATGAAATGTCCATATTTTTCCTTCCAATACAAAAGAAAAAGGAAAAGAAATGAGGTTTCTTATAAATTTCTCTCTTAAGAAATTTGAATGAAAGTATAGTACATCTTCTTTTTTTCCTCCTTACTTTTTGCTTAAAATTACTTTAGATATTAAACAACATTTCTCCTCAATTTATATTAAAGAACTCAATAAGAATATTGCTAATGACAATAGAAACGCTCTATCATAAAAATAAAAAGATAATACTTATTTGAGATTTTTCAAATGCGTTGACTTTCTTTCTTAAAATTATTTGTAGTATTCTACCTTATGGTTTGGTTACTGTTTCACTTTTTAATATTTGTCTATTTATTAAATATATTAATTTTTATACTTTTAATATGTTTTGCGCTAATATGTTTGATATAATTATATCTTTTACTTTATAAGATAAAACCCAAAAAAACTCTAATATTAAAATAAAGGATCGCAAATCTCTCTCCATATATATAAAGGAGACATTAGAGGCTGTTGATGTGGCACCTCTCAATGATCTTCATTCACATTTTTCTTTTTTCTTTTTTTTTGGCCTTTTTCATCTATTTTAATTCATTTTATTGTAACAAACATTCTAAATTGTTTTAATATATGTATTAATGTTAGTCTTTATTATGCAATAAGAAAGGGTAATTATTAGGTGAACACAAATGATAATTTTATTGTTGGAATAGGAAAAGATAATGAAAACTTGTAACAACAAATCAATTGAAAAAAGTATAAAATATGAGCTGACAATCAAGTTTGATGACTATAGCTTTGGTTCAGTTTTATTGGAGCTAATTACGGGAAAAAGAACTGTTGGTATCACGAGACATGGGCATCAACAGAATTTAGCCGTATAAGAGATGACCAACACAAATTATGCTATCTCCAGAAAAATCTACAATGGCACCATCCTCGCTGCATATGGCAACATGTCCGACAAAAGCTGCAAGCCAAGAAACCACATAGAGAGGAGTTCAAACAAGGCAACAAAGGAACTTTTGTTTCGTTAGATCAATTTTGTCTAGAGGCCATAAGTCATGCTAGAGTACCCGTGCAACATTATCCCTTTTAACCACATACTTAGGATTTACATCTATCTTGGAAAATCTTTTAGGAAACACTGAAGTATTTCTCATCAACCAGAAGAATGAGATTTCCTATTGAATAGGAAAAGTAATATCATCTCATTACACTGAAGGCTAAGCGTGGTCATTGTTCACTATTAACAATGGAGTCTCAAAAGGAGCGGAAGAAAGAAAAAGAAGCAAAAAAAAAAGCAGAAAGAAAAAGCACGAACGTGAAAATAGAAGGAGCAACATGAACAAGTCTTGGCCTTATTATTAATTTATTAAGCATTTTATTTTCTTCTTGGTGTAACTATTCTAGAAAAACTTAGTTAATAACTTTTAGGAGAATTTCATAAGTTTGGAAATTGTATTAATTGTGTGTTAATTTATTGCTAATTTTTAAGAATCACTTTTTGTAATTTGAAACTTATGTCAATAATATTGCATCAATTTTTTTATTTTTTTTTTTTTAGTTTCTCACCCGATATTCGATAACTGTATGCAGCTCAATTAAATTCGAATTCACATCGAAAAGTTCAACACTAGAGATAAAACTCCCTCCTAACAAAGAGCTTCTACAGTTATTGTTACGCGATTTCAATATAATTGGATATATTGTCACTTCAAGTTAAACTTATGTATGAATGGATTAATTTTTCTTCATCACAACTATTTTTTCCCACTAAAATACATTGAATAAATATGAGAAAAAAGTGACAATATTTTAGAAAAAGTACATTATTGGTGAATTGTGACATAAACTTGGGAAAGGGAAAAATGAAAAGTACATGAAATGTATAATATGTTGCATACAATAGCACTTGTATGCATTAAACAAAAAAATTATGATTATTTTATTCCCTCAGAATTGGTTCAAGGTCAGGAACTAACTATTCCATCTAATAGTTTTAATGTGTGGTATATGATTAATGAATATACCATGATGCACAAAGATGGATTCCTCAGAGAAGATAGAGGATATATGTTAGTTTTTCTAACATAAGGGGGAGATTATAAGAGGCTATGAAATATGTTAGGAATTATCACCAGATTCTCATTCAAAAGATAATTCAAGTCAAATGCCAAAAGCATCTCATATTAAGCTGCAAGTGCTCCTATTTTGTATCCTAAAAGGACAAAATCTACACATACGTAAAGTGTGGTAGACCAATCGATTCCAAATGAAATAATCCTTGAAACAAATAAGGAGCAAATAATCATAATAAGAAGACAATGTGCTCTTGAAGAGCCTACGACATAACACTTCATGAAACCTTATGAGAGGTTCAGGTACCTGAAAATAATGAAGTGACGAGATCTCAAAATGTTATGTCACCTTATGAATCGATACGAAATGATATATCATCAATATCTTTGATATAATATTAGCGTAATATTGTAAAAGATTACGAGGATCTAAATTCTACGTTTATTTAAGCATGCTAACGTAGAAATATTTATCAAGTGACATGAAATGATGCATTTTGGTAAGCATAAAACTTATTTGATTTGCAATCCAAACACTTGAAGATGTCACTCATGAAATGTTGAATATTATCATCACTTGACAAAATTTACATGAGAACTTTTAAGGATTCAAAATGTTTGAAACATATAAAGGTTTCTGGGAAACTTATTTATAGTCCTTATATTGTATAAGCCTATAGCTTGAAAATTATTGAAACTCTTGAAGAGTTTTCAAAAGCAATAGATTATTTGCTGAAATGAAAAATATACCAATTTAGATTGATTATGAAGTACCATATCTTAGCGCAATTGGTGTACTCATATATCTTGCAAATACCACAAGGCCTGATAAAGCCTTTTCGATCAATTTGTTAGCAAGGTATAGTTCTGCTCCTACTAGGAGACATCAAAATGAGATCAAACCAATGAGTTTATTTATTCTAAAGATTGTAGTTACGATCTTGTTGATTATGCTAATGTTGGGTATTTATTTAACCCGCATAAATCTTGGTCTCAAACATGCAATGTGTTCACATGTAGGGATACTGTCATAGCTTGGAGATATACAAAGCAGTCTATTTAGACACTTTATCAAACCATGCAGAGATAATAGCTATTCATGAAGCAAGCTGAGAATGTGTATGGTTGAGATCCATGATACATCTCATTCGAGAAAAATGTGGTGTGAAATGTGATAATGTACCCACAATTTTATACAGAGATAATGCAGCATGCATAAAACATTTTAAGGGAGGATTCATAAAAGGAGATAGAACGAAGCACACGTCATCAAAGCTTTTCTACATACATGAGTTGCAAAAGAATGTTGATATTAACTTGCAACAGATTCGTTCAAGTGATAATGTGGCTGATTTATTCACCAAGTCGCCTTCAATTGCAACTTTTAAGAAGATGGTACACAAGACCGAAATGCAAAGGCTCAAGAATGTTATCATTAGGGGAGTTAATACACGTTGTACTCTTTTCCCTTGTGAGGTTTTGTCCCACTGGGTTTTTCTTGTAAGGTTTTTAATGAGGCAGCCTATATATGTATTGTTAGAGATTTGTACTCTTTTTCTTCACTAGATTTTTTTCACTGGTTTTTTTTTAGTAAGGTTTTAATGAGGCACATTATCCATCAATTAGACATTCAAGGGGGAATATTATAAATATATTACCATATATAGCGAATGTCTACTTTACCATACATAGTGAATATCTACTTTACCATATTTAGTAAATATTTATTTATGGAAAAGTTAGAAACCCCAAGGTTAGTTTTCACTTATAAATAAAGGGGCTCCCTTCATTGTAATTCACTCATCAAGGATCTCTCAAGAGAAATAAGTATTACTCTCTATTCTCTCTACTCGTCTTCTTTATTCTTTATTATTTTATAACAAAAATAAAGTCATGGTACGTTCCAAATTTTCAATGACTATTATAATTCTTTTAATTACTTTTGCCGCTACTTACATTAATAGCAGTGACTTTTCAACAATTTTTTTCTTTGCACATCCTCTTTTGTTCATTCAATTTCTATATCTTTTTCTTCCTTTTTTTATTTTTTTCTTTCCAATTTTAAATACATAATCTTTTTAACTAAATGCTAATTGAATGTTTTACGTTAAACTAATTAGGCGTTTCTTTATTTTCATCATTTGCATTTACAATGACTTTTAATGTATTTAATCATTGCATAATTATACTTATAATTAATTTTGTGTCTTTTCACTGTCTACTTTTTTGTGCAATATATAAATTGAAATTAGGTATATCTTTTTCACTTGATAAAATACTCTATTACCACCTTGAACTATACGTGAAAAGGCAGAGACACAACCGAACTTTAGAAAGGTCTTATTACCCCTGGACTAATTAAAACCGTATTTCTGATAACCTTAGTGCCTACGTGGCACAACACACTGAAGGTTCGACGCAGGCACACGTGTGAGTCACGTATGTGCCACGTAGGCACTAAGATTGTCAAAAATACGATTTTAATTAGTCCAGAGGGATAATAGGACACTCCTAAAGTTCGGTTGTGTCTCAGCCTTTTCGCGTATAGTTCAAGGTGGTAATATATCATTTTTCTGTTTCACTTTATAGTTTGCTTAGTCTATTCCACTTTTAATTGAATTATTGGTATGACATATTTTTTTCTTTCAGAATTGGTATCGATAGAGATGATTTGATGATATGGGTTAGAATTTATAGAATGTGGAATATCATTAACTTCAAGAAAACAATGAATTAATAAATTTGGATATGATTATTGTTGATTAAAAGGTATCTTATTATATTATTTTTATTCTTTTTTGTAGATGTTCTTTTTTAAAACTTTTAATTCTTAAATGACTTATGCCTTTGTTATATCAGGAAACTTGACACATGCTAGAGAAATCAAGTTAACATATAAGTATAAGTTGAAAGAAGGTTTTTTATTTATCATTAAAATTTTTGAAGTTGTTAAAAATAATAGTGAATGCAGACCTATTAAAATTTCATTAAAATTATATTTATTTTTTCATAATTGCGATTAAAAATTAGAGATATTGTTGATATTTTTGCAAATGATTTCAGCCCGAAGCTTTTTATTGAAGAGATAAATAAAAAACCACATGATCAAACGTCTACTGAACTCATTTGGATGGTTGTTACATATTATTTCATAATATATTATTTTTTGTTGTGTTATATCGCACTGTATTATTTTAATGAGTACAACGTTTAGATAGATTGTTTCATTTTTCGCCATTATATAATCTCACACATCAATAATTTGAAGAATAAATCTATTAGAAAAGTAGAGTACTAGATAGGACTACTAACTATAAAAAGGTAGAGTAATGGATAAAATGATATTATTAAAAAAAAAACAGTGATAAAATGAGAGGGAAAAAAATATCAACGCAATTCCACCAAATCAGTCATTACATAAGATAGAACTTTCTGTCATTACCTTATAATGAAACTTAACAATATAATAAAATTTAACTAACAAGCAAAATAAATATGATATTAATAGTAATGATATAAATGCAATACAATGGTTAACAACCATCCAAACACACTGTAAATAATAGTGATGTCTGAAGGGTAGGATAGAAGTCAATAAAAAAGAGAAGGAAAGCGAATTAGAAAAGAAAGAGCAAAAAGGAAGAAAAAATATAGCGAAAAACACTTTAATTAAAGAAATACAGTAAAAAATAAAACTGTTCAACTATTATTTTTCGTTTTCACTTGCTTAAGTAGAAAAAACACATTTTCACCCTATTCAATAAAATGAAATGATATAAGATATGATTTCTTTTCAAATGCTACTTTTTTAGAATGATAAAACTTAGAGGAAAATAAATGTTAACAATAAATTAAATAAAAACTTGAAACTCAATGTATAGATTTGAGACTAATTTTATTCTTTGTATATTATGAAAAAATAATTATTTAAAAAATTTATCATCGCTCGAAGCGCGACTAAGTTCACTAGTAGATATCTAAAAGACAAATGAAAATCCTTAAAAAATTTATAAATTTTGAAAAGATATTTTATGATCGCGCGAAGTGCGATCAAATTTACTAGTTACATATAATTCCAGTTTTCTTGTGGTTTTCTAAACATGTTCTTATTTATTTTTTAGTTTCATCTTGTTTTGGAAAGATGCACATAGTTCGTTGATAATATTATTTTTTTAAAATAGAAGTTATTTTAGTGGAATGATTGCACAAGTTCAATGATAATTTGGGGAATTAACTCGATTTTGAGTGGACTTTGAACTCTTTTATTACCTTTAGTGCTTTATATTATTTTAAATTATTTATAGTTTAGCTTAGAAGGGGGCCCTTGGAGTAACTGGTAAAGTTGTTGTCATGTGACCAGGAGGTCATGGGTTCAAGCGTTGGAAACAGCCTCTGGCAGAAACGCAAGGTAAGGTTGCGTACGATACACCCTTTGTAACGACCTAAAAATTTGATAAAATATGCGAAATTTATAATTTTGTGTGATTTGACTGTTTTACTCCTCCCCGTAGTTGCATTATGGTATTTCAGAGGTGTGGGATGATGGGCATGATTTTCGATGCATTTTGGTATCATTTATGCAATATTGTGGTTTTTGATGGCTTCGAAAGTCTTATTTTGGACTTATGTGGATATCTTTTGATCCGTGAAATGGATGGCCGAACGGACTGCTCCAGCAACTTCAAAATATTGATTTTAGGCTATGAAGACCTATGATTCGGGTCCCGGTGCACCGAGCTCATTTCGACCCATTGATTGGAAAGTTGGAAAATTAGAAATATGGGTGTGGGACCCATATTTGGTTGAAACGACCTTGGATGGAAAATTTAACTTTGCGAACAGATCCAAAATGTCAATTTTAGGGTTTTACCATGTTTGGTATGATTTTACGGCTTTTAAATCTCATTTCGACCCTCGATTTGGAAAAATGTGATTTTGGATTTCGGGGGTCAACTTTGTAAAAAAGATATTTTTTTGAAAGTTTGACATCGCCAACGTGTCCAGAATATCGAATTTAGTATGGTTGCATAGTTCGGTTGCATAGTTCGGACTCCGAACGAATCCCGAGCACCTCGACGAATTCTGATTTGACTTAAAAAAACAGTTTTTCAGCTTTTCTTGTGCAGTTTTTCTGCAATAAAATAGCAGTTTTGGCCTATTTTTGCTCATTTTCATCTTGCATCTTGAGAGTTAAACTCTAAAATAATGTGAGAGCTTAAAAGTAAAGTTTGTGGGAGCTTGGAAAGCTAGATTAACATCTATTTCTTGGTTTTATTATGGATTTAAGGTAAGAATTCACCATTTTTTAGTAATTTCTTGATAAATTTCTCAAAATTTCAAAATTTTTAGGGCTTGATTTTAAACTTCAATTTCACTCTTTTTCACTTGAATAATGTTTTTATTTTATAATTACTAGTTTTTCATCAATTTAACCCTTAAAACAACTTCGGTTTTTATTTTAACCCAAATTTCAAACATTACCAGGTAAAGCTCAAAAATGGGTTTTCTTCGATTTGAACCTCATTTTTTACTTGATTTAACTTGAGTTTTCATCAATTTCTACGTTTGACATTCATAAAGTTACTTGCTCAATATAAATTGAGCATAATTTTTAGATTGAGTAATCAAGATAATTCATCTTGATGATGATGGTTTAACATTAAATGCCTTCGATAAATAGCTAAACCATTACTAATGAGAACAAAGCTTCATGTATTGGTCTAAAATATGATATATTGCACACAATAACACTTGTATGCATTAGACCAATATATTATGATTATTTCTTCCCTCTCAGTTGGTTCAAGGTCAGGAACCAACTCTTCCATCTAATAGTTTTGATATTCAGTATACGATCAATGAATATACCATAATGTACAAAGATGGATTCCTCAAAGAAGATGGAGAATATATGTTAGTTTTTCTAATATAAAGGGAAGATTATAAACAGCTATGATGTATGTTGGGAATTATCATTAGATTCTCATTAAAAGGATCATTCAAGTCATATGCCGAAAACATTTACCGACTCAAATTTAATCTCATATCTAAGCTGCAAGTGCTCCTATTTTTTTGGCCATAAAGGACAAAATCTACACATGCTTGAAGCATGATAGACCAATCGGTTCCAAATAAAATAGTCCTTGTAAAGAATAATGAGCAAATAATCATAATAAGAAGGCAATGTGCTCTTGAAGAGCCTACGACATAATACTTCATGAAACCTTATGAAAGGTTCAGGTACCTGAAAACAATGAAGTGATGGGATATTTAAATGTTATGTCACATTATGAATCGATACAAAACGATATATCATTGATGATATCTTTGATACAATATTGACGCAATATTGTGAAAGATTATGAGGATCCGAATTCTATGTTTATTTAAGCATGCTGACGTAGTAACATTTGTCAAGTGACATAAAAGAATGCATTTTGGTGAACGTAAAACTTATTTGATTTGCAGTCCAGACACTTGAAGATGTCACACATGAAATACTGATTATTGTCACTTGACAAAAATCTATATAAAAAATCATAAAGGATTCAAAATGCTTGAAGCATATAAAGTTTTTGGGAAACTTGTTTATTATCCTTATAAGGGATAAATTGATGGTTTGAAAATCATTGAAACTTTTGGAGAGTTTTCAAAAGCAATAAGATTATTTGCTGAAATGATAAACATACTGAATTGGATTGGTCCTGAAGTACCATATCTTAGTCCAACTGGTGTACTAATGTATCTTGCGAATACTACAAGACCTGACATAGCCTTTTTAGTCAATTTGTTAGCAAGGTATATTTCTACTCCTACTAGGAGACATCGAAATGGGATAAAAGACATGAGCTTATTTTATTCTAAAGATTGCAGTCCCGATCTTATTGGTCATTGTGATGTTGGTATCTGACCCGTATAAAACTCGATCTCAAACATGCTATGTGTTCATATGTGGTGGTACTGTCATAGCTTGGAGATATACAAAGCAGTTTATCGTAGCCACTTCATCGAATCATGCTGAGATAATAGCTATTCATGAAGCAACCCGAGAATATGTATGGTTGAAGTTCATGATATATCTCATTCGAGAAAAATATGGTGTGAAATATGTCAATCTACCTACAATTTTATACAGAGATAATGCGACATGCATAACACATCTCAAGGGAGGATTCATAAAAGGAGATAGAACGAAGCACAGTTCATCAAAGATTTTTCTACATACACGAGCTACAAAAGAATGGTGATATTAACGTGCAACAGATTCGTTCAAGTGATAATGTGGTTGATTTATTCACCAAGTCTCCTCCAATTGCAACTTTCAAGAAGATGGTGCACAAGACAGAAATGCAAAGGCTCAAGAATGTTATCATTAGGGGAGTTAATACGCATTGTACTTTTTTTCCCTTATGAGGTTTTGTCCCACTGAGTTTTTCTTGGAAGGTTTTTAATGAGGCAACCTATATATATTGTTAGAGATGTGTACTCTTTTTCTTCACTAGGTTTTTTTCACTGGTTTTTTTTAGTAAGGTTTTAACGAGACACATTATCCACCAATTAGACATTCAAGGGGGAGTGTTATAAATATATTACCATATATAGTGAATGTCTATCAAGATCTAATTGATATCTATCAGAATTTGAAGTATCTGTCTTTTAGTCTGAAACTAAGAGTATTTTTTCCTATAAATAGAGGGGTTTTGTTCATTATATTCTTAATCTTACGGTCTCTCATCCCTCAAGAGAAATAAAGAAGTCTCTCCTCTTCTCTCTTTATTTATTCTTGTTCTTGTTTTATATTTCATAACAAATTATGCTTTATTTTGAAATTTTAAAGATCATAAAGATAATCTTTAGATTTGAAAAGGAAATCTACTCTTCTAAATAAGAGTAATTTATGAAAAAAGAATCTAATCCTTTAAATAAGAGTAATTTATGAAAAAAGAATTTAATGTTTTAAATACATGAGATAATTATTCATTATCTAACTCAACTGATTTGAGTAAAAAAAGGATAGTAAATCTCACTGATTCAGGGATGACTCAAGGGTGAGGCTAATAAAACGTTCGCTTGAGGCCTCCAAAATTTTGAGGCCCCAAAAAACTTAATATGAATTTTATGATTTTAGTTTCACTTAAAATAATATTAAAGATTGTAAAAAATAAAAGGTACAAAATTGAAATAAAAAAGAAAGAAATCTACGTTTTGCAAAAATATTTTAGATCTTTGATTTAAACAACTCAAAATCTCCGTATTAATAAATAAAGTTTTTGCAATAATATTCAAGGGAATCGTTGCAAACAAATGACTAACATCTTATTAATTAAAATCAGTCCTTCTTTTATAAAGAATAGTAATATTATGCGAAAGTAATTGCTTAATATCTTCCAAGAATAATACCCTTAGAAAAAGTAGTACGTAAGAACCAAAAAATAATTTTAAAGTATTAATAATATTTTTGTTATGTGCATATATTTAAGGTCACATATTAAAATTTGGCTTTAGACCACTAATTTTATTGAGACGGCCTTACTCGTTTTATATGTATTTTAGTAGCAACACTTTCATAAAATACAAAATACAAGTTGTTATTTCAGGTAATTATGAAATAGTTTCTATGAAATTCCTAATTATGAGCTTAAGTTTGTTACTTATGAAATTTCCTCTTAAAAAAATCCTATTATTAAATGGGCCGCAAAAATTGAAGGTCAAAACCCCACTCCTCCCTCTCAACCATCAAATTACAGGGTCGGGTCTATCTTTAAGTGATTGTTTGTTGAATGACCTTTTCATGTTTTTTTTTTTTAATTAAATAGACTACACTTTTTTTGTTTTAGGAATGATCCATTTTTGAGATAGATCTATTATTTATCCGATCGATATATAGATAGATTGATTATCGATCCGACAAATCAATTGTCCATTCGATACATCGATTATCAATTTAATCTATATATATGGATAGATCATTATCAATTTGATAGATGAGGAAATAGAAATAAATCATTTTATTAATTCAAAGCTTGAAGTGGTTTATTAACTAATTTTTTTTCAGTATATATTTTGCTAATTGAAATGTTGAAAAAACTTTAATACCGAATTTTTCTCCACTCCAACGATAAACAAATGACACATCTGCAGCCCAAAACAAGCCGGTTAGACCTCATTTAGATTCAGGGTTCCAAATTGAATTAACCTATTGCTCAGATTTAGGGTTCCAAATTAAGTCCCATGCACTGAAACTCGGAGGGTCTCTGTCCTCTGCTCTGAGTCGCATCGCGTCTGCTGCCTCCGCTTGCTACTGCTCGTACGTCTTTCTCGTCGTCTGCTTAGTTCTCGTACGTCTTTCTCGTCGTCTGCTTAGTTCCATCATTGTATTTTTTTTGTAAGAAACAATTGAATTAAAGAAAAATCTGGTGAAATTTTTTTCTTGAAAAGAACGCAGCTATACACACAACACCATAATTGTATTGAGGCTTGTTCGAAGTGTGATTTGTTGTTGTTGAAGTCGCGATTTCGATTATTATTCCTTGTTCTTAGGTTAAATAAATATTTCTCAATCACTATGGTTTCACTTTCTGCTTGTCGAAATTGTGAGTTCTAAAAATGGGCAGCCTAGTGTACTAAAGGTCCACTATGCACGGGTATGGAGAAGGGCCGGGTCACAATGATCTATTGCATGCGGCTTTGCCGTGCATTTATGCAATAGGTTGTTTCCATGACTTGAACCCGCGGCCTCCTAGTTACATGACTGCAACTTTACTATGCTTTTTAGAAGTCGTGAGTTCTTTGAGTCATAATTTTGTATGTTTGAGTTGATGGAATAGATTATTTGAATCTGACACTCTGTTTGGAGGGTTGTTACACATTGTTTCCTGATGTTTTGCATCATATTGTATTGTTATAATGAATACAATATTTGATTGATTGTATCATTTTCCATCATTACATAATGTTACACATCAACACTTTGTAGGATAAACCTACTAGAAAAGTAGGGTACAAGGTAGAGCTACTATAAAAAGGATACTTTGAAGGATAAACCTACCAGAAAAGTAGGGTACAAGGTAGAGCTACTATAAAAAGGTATTGTAAGTATAAAATAGGATTATTAAATAAGGATAAAAAGAGTCAAAATGCGATCACACCAAAAACTTTTTATGGTTACCTAACGACGGATTTAACAATCCGATACAGTAAAATTAAAGTAACAATCAAAACAAACATTGTATTTAAACTAACAACAACACAACACAATAGGTAACAACCATCTAAACAAGCTGTAAATGTATTTGAGTTGAAATTTTGTTCAGTTATAGACTTTGATTCTCCCTTCTTTCATGCTTGTTTCTGCCTTCTTTCCTCAAGAACCTTGTTTCTGACTTTGATCATGACTTCTTTCCCCTAGAACTATGTTTGATTCCGCCTTCTTTCTTGCTAAGTGAGTATGCCTATAGGAATTTTTATTGATTATATTAATCAAATGAATGAACAGTTGAACTTTGAACATTTTGATTCTTCTTTCTTTTAGTTTTCTCCCTGTATATTGTTTTGCATTTTTTAATTCTCTTTTCATTCGATGTTTCATATATGGATGAACTTGAATGTAGAGTCTGAGGTGGATTCCACAAAAGCCGATCTATTTCTTCACCTACAAATTCTATTAAACCTGATACTAGTTAAGGTACAAAGAAAAGAGAAGTCTTCCAATCTACTTTGGGAACATTTTGAAAAGTTTAAAGATGCTATTGGAGATGATATAGTGAAGTGTCATTATGTGATTGTGACTATAAGGCTGATACATGGAAGAATGTGAAAGTTTGATAATGAAGTAGTTAGGAGAGCTATAGTTGAGATTATAATCACGGAAATACTACCTTTATCTTTGTAGAAAGGAAGGTTTCAGAAGTTTATGTTTAAAGCCAACCTCTTTTTTGATGTCCTTCCCATATGACCATAACAAGGGATTTTGATAAGTTTGCAATGAAGAGAGACAAAGACCAAATAAATGTGCCAGTGTTGTACAACAACAAATTTTCCATTCCAAAAACAAATGGACTTTGCTGCAATGAATTAATTTTGTGTTTGGTCGCTCATTTTATTGATAGAATTTGGGTGTTGCATTAATTAATATTAAAATTTTTGGTTATCAAAATAAATTAGGATAGAGGGCTAAGGTGTGTGGTTGAGTCGTAGGCAGTAGGTAGGAGGGCTTTGGTGTCCTTGTTTGGTAGTGTTCAATATTTTTGGTGGATGTCATGCCTATGTTATTTTATCATGTTCCATGCATTTTTTTTTATATATATATACTGTCCTTTGTCTTGAGCCGGGGGTCTATCGGAAACAACCTCTATTTCTTTAGAGGTAGTGGTATGGACTGCGTACACTCTACCCTCCCCAGACCCCACGATGTGGGAATATACTGGGTTTGTTGTTGTTGTTGTTGTTGTTGGTTATCAAAAAAAATAATATTATTTTTTTGTCTTTTCTCTAGTCATAAGGGTAAGAAGATGGCGGATGCTATTGGTAAGTCTTTAATTGAATTAAATTTGGACAAGGTGTTCACTCTTACTACATATATATCATGCTTTTTTAAATGATGTCATGGTTAAAAAATTAGAGATGCATGAAACTAATATGATGGGTGGTATGCATCTTCATTTGAGATGTATGGCTCACATACTTAATCTTATAGTCCAGGAAGGTTTGAAAGAAATTGGTCCTTTTGTCAAACATGTTAGGCAATAGGTCTGGTATGATACATCATGTCTTACAAGGACTAGAAAATTTTAGGATTGTTGTGGACACCAAAAGATAGAATGTGATAAATCATCATTTTGGATGTTCTACTAGGTGGAATTCCACCTACTTAATGTTGGATACAACATAAAACATTGAGAAGACCTTTGATAGTTTTGATCTTTTTGATACTGGATTTGCTGTTCACTCATATTGTAAAGAATCAAATGTGATGATTGGCTGAATGTGTGGTGGGATTCACCTAGTAGGAACACCAAAAAGTGCAAATGAAAAAAAGGACAAACTTATTAGTCACCTAACTCGGGAAGTTATTTCCCTTAAACCCTTCAAACTCCTCTCATTTGTACTACAAAATAAAAACGCTAGTGGCACCCAAGGGTGTGGTCCAATTGTCGATGACGTAGGTTGAGAGCCATGAGGTCTCAGGTTCAATTTCCAACAGAGACAAAACACTAGATGATTTCCTTCCATTTATTCTAGCCATGGTGAGTAGACAGAGTTATCTAACACCTGTTACTGAAGGAGGTGACATGTATCGCGTGTTATTAGTCGAAGTGCGAGCTGGCCAGAACACATGGTTATAAACAAAAAAATGTAGTGGAAAGAGGCAACAAGCTGGACAACAACGCGACCAGTACTTTATTGAATTCTCAACTGCATATTAAGGCTGTCTCTATGTCTTGTATGTTTGTTAGTGTGGTGTGAACAATTATGCCGTTCATTCAAAAGCTTTTGTTAATTCTTGTTTCTGTTTATTAGAGGATTAATTAGGATGGGAAAGCTAGGGAAGAACGCGAGGAAGTTTGCCAAGAAGAATCTTCCGTCAGTGCTTCGAGATCGCCGGAAGAAGAAAGCTTTATTCAAAAAGAGATATTCATCCAGTAAATCTCTCTCTCTCTGTCTCTTCTTGAATGACTTATTCATTAATTTATCCTAGTTTTTATTGTTGTATTTTATTATAATTAAACGTTTTTATTTTGAAAGAAACATCTTAAGACTAAAATATGTGTAAGCCCTTTGGTTAGTGGTTACTCGAGTATAATTGTGCTGCTAGTGGATGTTGTGGAGGAAGTGAGTGCCTATCCTAATCAGATGTAGAAACTAGAACTAGTGCTTCAATCAAGACAATCTAGTGTAATCGAATATAAGTTATTACTTTTCTATTTAAGGCCGAAGTTGTTAGATGATATGAGTTTTTGGAAGATGTTTAAACATCGTCAAAATGCTTTAAGTATTTCGTTAGGACAAATAAGATGCAATATATTTTGATTGCAATTTCCATGGAATATTTTTTTTTGATAATCAATTTACTTGGAATAATTTAGAGCTTGTTTTGACTCTACAATTTTGAGAGCCTTTGCTTGTTTTCTTTTTCTAATTCTTGATTAAGAATGAGTTTCACTTGGACAAAACCAAGGATGGAGGACTAGGCACCATGTCCCCAATTGTGTATTTAAAAAAGATTTCCTTGAATTAAATGAAGTGGCTAAGCTTCTATAATCAACTTATTTTGGAAAGTGCTTTTCAAAAAAGTACTTTTGGTGAGTAGCAGTTTATGTTTGGCCAATAAATTTTAAAAACATTTTTGAGCAGCAATTAAGTGTTTGACCAAGCTTTCTATAAGTGCTTTTAAGTGTATTTTTCTCAAAATTGCTTTTCCTAAAAGCAGAAAAGTGCTTTTAGGAAAAAAAAATTACTCATTTTTTTGCGTATGAAAACTGCCTTTTCTATCCCCTAAAAGCACTTCTTTCTTTCAAAAGATTGGCCAAACACCTCATCTTTTAAAAATAAGCATTTTTGAAAAAAAAAAGCAGCTTGGCCAAACATGCTATTACTCTTACATTAATTACCAAGAAATAGTATGCTGCTAGGAATAAAAAGATGAAGCTGCTGACTTCATCAGGCATTTAAAAAGAGTTATCCCCTCAGAGAATTAATCTGTCCGTAGCAAGGTATTGGAATATACCTATCTTGAATAAAGCAATTTGATATATGACAGCTCTGGGAAGACTCTGAAGGAAGTCATATTTTTTATTTTGTTTTTGAATGTGATTTTTAGATACATTTAGTACAGTGCATGGGTTTATTTGAAGGGATTCTACTGTAAAGTTTGACAACATAAAAGGTGTAAAGCATGAGAAAACCAAAGATGTTGGGAATGAAGTGTTTGATTTTTCCCTAAAGTATGTTGGGGTTAAATAATATTTACAACTATTCCTAAAAAGGAAAGAAAAGTAATCCTTATGTCTAATTACACAATGATAAGGATTTTAAACCTTTCCCATATTTTCCCATATTTATAAGGAACATGCTTTTTTCATATTATTAATTTCTAATTCCTAACACTCCTTTTCTAGTTGGAGTTGACATATTGTATGCTCCTAACATAATATAAATTTACTCAATTCTATAGCCAAAAGTGATTTGTAAGAATATTTGATCACTGATCATTCAAATTGACGGAACCTTTTCAAAGAGCAAGGGAAAGATCGATTTCATCTATTGAGTGCTAGGATGTGAGATGCTGCTGGAGTAGGCAATAAGTCACTAAGGCAGACTTCATGTACCAGGTTGCTTATGCAAGTTGAAGATGAGGATGATTACTAATGCTTTGCAATTTGGTTCCGACGGTAATTCTCATAATCAACTAGGGGTGGGCATAAATATACCAAAAACCAAAAAATTGGACTGGACCAAATTAATTCTGTTCTTCGGTTTCTGTTCTATATTTTCTAAAAGTTCGCTGTTCGTTCGGTTCTCGGTTATACGGTAGCAGTTCATTGGCCACCGAAGAACTGAACTTTTATTACCCAAGCTCTAAAAAAAGAAAAAAATATACTTACACTCTCACTTACTCAGGACTTGTGCTGCTGCTGCACATTGATGCTGGCTTCTGCTGCCGGATCGTGATGTTGCTGGCTTTTGCACATTGATGTGTATGGCTGCATTGCTTGCTGAATTGTGATGTTGGAATCCTTCTCAAAAGTTCAAGAAGAGTTTATTTTGGAAGACAAAATTTAGAACCCTGAAACTTAAATAAGCCCATTTTGAATTAAAAAAACATAAATGGGCTATTTTTAATTTTAAAAAGTAGTCCATTTTACAATCAGAAAAATGGCCTTTAATTGGGCCAACACTAGAAAATCGAACTAGGAAAACTGAACTGAACTAATTTGGTTTAGTATCCGGTACACACTTCCGAATAACCAGACACCGATAAATCAAACCGAAGTTTGCAAAAACTAAACTGAAGAATCGTACACCCACCCCTAACTCCAAAAAGGCAATACTATGAGGATTTTATGTCCTCTCATTTGGGGAAGGTAGGATTCGAACTTCATCGGTCTGAACCACAATTTTTTGTGGGAATAAGGAGAATTTTTTTGCTTTTTTATGGGAATAAGAAGAAACTTTTTTTTTTTGCTTTTTTTTATGGGATTAAAAAATGAAAAAGGAAAGACTTGGCAAACTTCTCTTCCTAGCTTCTCCCTCTAATTAAATCCTCTGAAAAAGCAAAAATGAAAACGGAGAAATCATTGGAGTTTTAGTTACCAGTACTCAAAATAAAAAGAGAAATCATTTGAGTGAATGCCGTGACTGATTTACATCCCAGCTAACAAACACCCACATAGAGACTACCTTAATATACCATTGAAAATTCAGAGAAGTATTGGTCCTGTTGCTGTTCAGTTTATCGCCTCTTTCCGCTTGCCTTTTTTTTTCTGTATAGATGGGGGAGGAGTTTGAAGGGTTCAAGGGCAAGAAAGAAGAGTGTTTATTAGAATTTGGAGCCTTTGCATGACTTTGAACCTTTACGAACTTCATACGTCAGGCGACTGATAAGTATTTTTTGGGAATTTATCAGAAAAAGAAAAAACCTATTAGTTAACCTTGGGTAGTTCGAAATGGTTCAGGTTATGCAAGGCTCTGAATTTTGATAAACCCTTCTCTCTCTTGCCCTTAAACTCCTCCCATTTATACTAAACAATGTATGGAAAGAGGCGACATACTGAATGACAACACGACCAGTAATTCTTCGAATTTTCAACGATACATTAAGGTCGTCTCTATGTGCGTTTGTTAACTGGGTGCGAACAATTATGGCGTTCATTCAAATGCTTTATGAATTTTCATTTTTGTTTTTCTGAGGATTAATTAGATGGGGAAACTAAGGAAGAAAGCGAGGAAGTTTACCTAGAGGAATATTCAGTCGTGCCGGAAGAAGAAAGCTTTACTCAAAAAGAGATTCTTCTAGTAAATTTCTCTGTCTTCTGGAAAGACTTATTCATTAATTTATCTTTAGTTTCTATTGCTGGATTTGAAAGAAATGTTACAGGGAGAAAATATGTGTAAGCCATTTGTTTTATAGGCTTTCATTGGGCACACTTCAAATGGTATATATTTATATCACAACTTTTGTATTTATATGAGAATAATTGGGAAAGAAGAAGTATAGTGATGGGGTTCAGTCTGCTGCAATACAACTTATTTTCCTGGATTGCTCTTGTTTAATTGAAAGAGTTTCTTACAGAATAAAGCTCTGATCTTCCAAGTAGGATTTTTTCAATTTCGCACAAGTATACTCCAGAAACTTATATTCCCTTAAACTAAGTAGTGAGTGTAGAGGTGCATCCCAACTTGAAAGCTCTAGTTCTTGTAGGGAGCTCATTGGTGTACGAGAAGTAACAGGAAATATTAGACAAATGGCGAGAGTCACGGTCTGTTTATCATTGGCTGTAACTTATTTGTTTTTTATGTACTTATGTCGAATGTCAAAAGTTTGACCAGATGGATCAAGTTTACTTCTCTGTTTGACTTCCCTGGACATCTTGCCACTATTTTTATTGTGCAAGTACTATTGAGATTGGACATTCATATGAATATCTTTATGACCTTGAGTTCTTTAACTATTGTAGAAAATGTGCAGAGTAATGTTGAAGACCAAGCAGATTTAATACTCCACTCTAATGAAAGGTGAATTTAGTTCATTTTTTAGAGTTGGATATGAGCTGTTTTCTTTTAAGGCTGGACATTTTTGTCCTCTTATGCTGTTTCATTTTCTACTTGCGGCTTCATTTACTTTAAAATTGAAAACTGATGCTAACCAGTTACCACTTTTAGATTTGTAGGAAATGTCGGACTTGATTGTCCAATCTAGGTGAAACAGGGAGGGGATTGTTTTCCCTGCAGTGGCATACAGTAAAAGAGCTGAGATGTGAGAAGAATCTGAAGTTTTGGGGAAGGTCCTAGGCCACACATAAAGTAGAACGAAATGCTGTAAATCTATAGTTTCAGCTAGATGGGTCACATTGATTATAGAGACTAAAATCTTTCGGTGGTATTAGAATGTCATAAAACTGAAAACTCTTTACAGTGATTTATTTCATTGAACCTCTCTTTGCAATTGCATACCTCATGTTTATATAGACCGATCATTTGTACTAGAAGCTACGTAACAAGTCAATCTAGTTAGGTATTGACAATTTTCTCAACCTAAAAGATTGTAATTTCTCTTGGACGATGTGTCTAGTCAAAATTACGAATTTTTTGACTATGCTTAGGTTGCCCCATTCTCAGGGTTACTTTACTCAATTCCAGCCCCTATCATTTCCTCAATAAGCTAAATGTTTTTTGCAGCATACAGACTATGAAGCCTGAAGCTATGCTCATGTTTCTTTCTGGAAGAACTCTTCATTTTCTCTTCCATTACTTTCCTTATCCGCATGTTGATTCAAATAATGTTCCGGAAATTCTTTGCTATTCGTGCTCTATGTTTTCTTCCAGTTCCCCTCTCTATAGGAGAAACTATTATCCAAGTCTTGCAAGGGATGTGTTTTGGTAGGTAAAGGAAAAGATGTTGTTTGGGGGAACACACAAGCAATGTTGCATAGATTAAACTGACAATCTGTCATGATATGGAATTGTAAAGACTAAATTTCTCAGATTGTGTTTCAACTTGTGGCTTTGCGTTTCTTCCTTCAATTTTTCAGCATTGACTCCTCGATATCATCAAAAAAGGTCTGTTCAACCCTGTGTTGTCAAAGAAAAAAGCTTTAAAAGTGCTCGAGGTCTATTGGGGCTTTAAGCACAAGCACAGTTGAAGTGTTGGAGTTGGTAAAAGAGCGAACAATTAAGAAAAAGAAATAAAAATATATCTTCGTGCAAGATATAGGTAACAGATTCTTCATAATGTTTCACTAAACAATTAATATATCTCTATGTTGAAGTTATCAGAAAATATATTTCTTTGCCGAGTAAGAGCCTGTTTGGCTTGACTTTTGGATTTGGACTTATAAGCCAAAAGCCATAAGTTAGATTTTAGAAATCCTAACTTATGGCTTTTGACTTATTTTTATCATTTTGGCTAAAACCAAGTGCTTATAAGCACTTTTTTTAATTTACCCAAACCTTAGAAAAGTGCTTAAAAGCTATTTTGGCTTAAAAGCAATTAAAACAAGCCAATCCAAATAGGCTCTAGTTTGTTGTTTAGTACTGCTTGATTCAAGATAGAACTCTTGGGTAATGAGGCACACGTCTTAGTGCCTTACCTACATTGAAGCACAACTTGAACTAGGCAAAGCACCTTCCCTGAGCTTTTCTGAGCTTCAGTGCTTAACTGCACTTCAAATGATCCTTTGACTACACTTGTTCATCCCTTAATTAAAAAAAGGTCTATTCATCCCTTGTGTGCTGGAACTTTTGTTCCTAGTGTTTCTATCTTGTCACGTAAATCTTATTAGGTAATGACTAGTCATAATTTTTCTCAGAAACACTGAAGTTGAAGCTGCTTTTGAAGACTTGCCTCTTGATGCACCATTCATGGAAAATGACTGTGATGCTGTCGCCGATTCTTCAGACAGTGATGGATACCTTTCAGAGGTTTCAATCTTCAATTTAGCAATAATCTCTACTTCAATGTCAACTTTTGCTTTGTCTAAACTTTTTGTGATCATGTTTCAGGATATATGCTATGAAAATGAAACAGAAAGTGAGCCTGGGGAACTTTTAGAAGGTTCATCATCTGACTTACACCCCGTTTGGATAGGATTAAAATCTGGTCAAACCAGCTTTTAATCTCTTTTTTAGCTTTTTTAGGTGTTTATTTAAGTTAAAAAGTGCTGAAAAAAAGCTAAAAATTGATTAAAAAAGACAAAAAGTGAGAAGCTGGGTACCTCTAGCTTTTTACTTTTTAGATTAAAATTCTTTTAGGTTTGACCAAAACATTTACCTTTTTATCCCTTATATTTTCCTCTAATTCCAACAATATGCTGAACTTGTAGCCCTTAAATATATGTTTTTTCTTTCTTTTTCTCTTTGCCACTTCTCTTCGTCTCTTCCCTCCAATTTCCTCTTCATCTTTCTCCTTTGTTTTCAACGAATCATCATTACATTAGAGGTTTGCTCAAAAATTTTATTTTAGGATTAAAATTTATAAATAATTCACCTTATTTATGGTGTTAACAACTTTAAGGACATTTAAGTCATTTTGACAACAAAAAAGTGGTTAACATCACTTGTTTACCAAACACATCAACTTTTTTTTCAGTTTCAACACTTCTATCCTAACACTTATCTGCTTAATTTATAAGCACTTATTTTAAGCTTTTAATTGGACTTAAGCGGAAAGCTATTTTTTTAATTCCATCCAAACAGGCTCTTAAAATGGGGTTATCTTGGTGTTCTGTTCCTTATTTTAACACCCCTTCCATTATTTACTTATTTCTAACTTTTCTCCTTTCATCAGCACAAATCCTCTGATTCATTAATGGATGTGCAGGTGACAAATGTACTAGTGAATTGATGATGCAGAATATAAAAATTCAGGAAAATGTTGCTGTACAGAAGAGAAAGCTGGAAAGGCTGAAGAGGAAGGTAGGCTGCTTTTGCTAATTTAATCTACTGTCTTTCAAGACTTCAAAAGATGAACCTTGTGGATTTACAGAAAAAAGTCAAGATATTGTGCTAAAGTACTCAAAAGAATTTTTTGGGATGTGAAAGAGTAATTTATTTAGTTTAAAATATGTTATATCAATACTTAAATGATTGATATTTAGTTATGTTATTTTGAGATGATATTTAGGTATGTTAGTTTGAGCTGTTGAAGAAGGAAACTTATTGATGCAATCCGAGTTACATTAAAACCTTGCACACGAAGCCGAGTTAAGGAGTTCATGGACTTTTCGTTGAGTCACTACCTTGGAGGCTTGAAGGGTGCTTGGAATGAAGGTTTTGGAAGGCCCATGGCTAAGAAGTTATGTCATTAAGGGTATTATTGTATAATCATCCTTAGTCTTCATTCTTTGCCTAGCTTAGTATAAATGATACGGCTAATAAGCTTTTTCTTCAATTTCTAATTGCTATCCATATGGATGCACTGTTTGGAGAGCAATTAGAAACCTGTGGTTTCTAATGCAAACCAGAATCAGCTTCAAGGTTGCAATGGGCTGAAGGTCTCATTCTAGAATGGCAAATGGATTGGTATTGCTTCTCTGGAACAATTATACCCTGACATTTACATTTCATGCCAATAACAACAAACTACAGTTGCTGAGATGTGGTCTGGCCAACCATGAATTCTACATCTCAGAATACATCTGAATGATTGGGAAATGGAGAGCATAGCTACTTTCTAGTTTCTACAATACAGTGGTAGTTTAACAACCTAATAGAGTAAAGGGACAACCTGGTGTGGCAGAAGGATATCATAGGTATATTCTCTCACAGCATATAAGGAACTAAACTCATAAGAGGCACAGGAGGCGAATTGGCCATGGAAAACAAAGTTACTTGGCTTCTGGTTAAAGAAGCAGTATTGACACATGACTACTTGAATAAGAGAGGCTTTCACCTATGCACTAGGTGTTCTTTATGTGGGGAGCAGGCTGACACAATTAATCATCCTTTTTACATTGTTTGTGGATCTCCTAGTTGTGGAAAATATTCATCTGTTTGAGGAGGATCAAATGGGTGAAGCTAGGGAATTTGAAAGGACTGCTCAACTGCTGGAACAAGGTTGGCAATGCTTCCAAAAAGGAAGATAGATGGAAGACTGTCCCTGCTTGCATTTGTTGGACAGCGTGGAAAGAAAGGAATAGGAGATGTTTTGAAGACAAGCAGTGCAGCCTACAGGAGTTTAAGATGAATTGCTTAACTTTGTTTTATTTTTGGTGTAATCAGAAACTAATAGCTCTAACAGAAGATATTTTTGATGTTTTAGACTGTTTATAGGAGCAACAAATAAATGATCAAGTTGTAAGTTGTGATACTTTTGAGGGGGGACTACATATTTTGATGCAGTATACCTATGGATATATAGATTAGAAGGTACTATTCTGAAAAAAAGTGGTTTATGAGCAGGCGGAGGATATGTGCGGGAGTACGAGCTACTCCCATAGCTCATAATCAGTTTTTATTTGAACTACCCTCCAGGCAAGAAGCAAAGAGGATACATGCTGGTGATTTGTTTTGGAATGGCCGCCGTTTATCCTTATAATGGTGGTCACTGATGATTGGAACTGAACTAGGTTGTCGAAAAATAGGCCCTAAGTGGGTGAAAGCATTTGGAATCCCATCCATGAGTGGTCAATAGACACTTCCAGAATTATCGGTGACGTTTGTAGTGGTTTTGTTGGTGTATGAAGATACAAAGAATAGTGCTCGCGTCTAAATTTCCTAATGACTTGGATATGGAAGATGGGAGGTACAAAGTTTCAACTCTAGTGGATGTCGCTCCTTCTTTGGGACCCATCCCAATCAAAGCTTATGAAGTCGCTGGTTGTAAATGCAAGCTAATCGTACCAGAGACAAGCTACAAAACCCTGCTACAAGAGGGAAAGTATAGTAGAAGAACGTGGGGGTTCAGATGGCTTTAGGACACTTTCATTCAATTTTTCAAACCTTACTAAATTGACTTCAAAGGCAAAAGTGAACAGGCCTAGTTAAGCTAGTGTTATAGGAGTAACAGATCCAATTAATTTGGGCCCAAATGAAGCAATACATAGTTCCTTTTTGAAGCAATACATAGTTCCTTTTTGGAGCAATACATAGTTCCTTTTTGGAGCAATATATAATTATTTCTAAGCCCCAGGATAAAAGGCCCACCAAAAGAACAAACCCAAAGACTATATGCTTATCGCAAGCACAACCTCTGCAACCTCTATCTATCAATACATATCATGCTAAATAGATCGAGGAAGTTAGACTTGTTAGAGGAAATGATAATACTTGATAGAACCATGAAAGGGAATGAATCTAGAGAAAGCTAAATTAATTCAGAAGACGTCCAAATGGAGTTGGAAAAAAACAGCTATATGTGAGGAAATTTGTGGAGAAAATGTCAAGATGTCTTTGGTTGAAACAAGGAGATAGTAATACTACGTTTTCAGTAATAGCAAAGGCACATCGAAGGTACAAACATTCGATATAATAGTGGGAGGGGGTCACCAATGAAGATCCCTAGGAGATTCTAATTCTATAAACAACTTTATATTGAAATGGAGAATCAGAGTCTTAATTTCTCAATGGGAAATATAGGAAAGGCGATTGTGAAGAAAACTCATGGTCATTGAAGTGATCAAACACAATGTAGGAATTAGAGACCATGGTCTATGATTTTTCAATAGAATTTACCAAAAGTGTTGGCTTTGAAGTAAAAGAAGACATTATGAAGCTATGCTATTATTTTATCAATAAGAGAGGTTTGAAAGAAGCTTCGGTGCTACCTCCCTTGTTCTTATTCCCAAGAAAAATCAACCATTGAATTGAATGATCTCAAACCTATTGGATTGATTGATAGTGTGTATAGATTGTAGCGGAAGTTCTAACAACTATAAATTATAGCTGTAGTTCCTAAGCTGATTTCCAAGTCACATATGGTTTTCCTGAAAGGGAGACAAGTCACCAACGCTCTATTAATAGTATAAAGTATTGGATTCAAGTATAAAGGATACAAGACCTGGGTTTAAACTATGTAGACTTGGTATCGAGAATGCCTGACTGTGTATATTATGGCTGTTTGCTTAACATGTTACAGCAATGGACATTAATAATAAATGGGTTAACTGAATCAGATCGTGTAATGATAGAATGATATGGAATACAAATGGGGATGGGCATTTCATTATGAAACTTGCTACAAAGTTTGAACTAGGAGTTCCCTGTTTCCCTGTTTGTACCTTTGGAAACAAATATGAAGTCAAAGGCTCCCGATATATATATTGTATGCCTGATACCTGGAGAAGCATGTCTTACCCAAGAATCAAGATAATCTGCAAAGGAGGGGCTGCCTGCTGTGTAACAAACATTATATGTGTAATAACAACACAAAGTCAATCAACCCTCTGTTTTTACATTGTTTTGTTACAACACAAATATGATCCGTTTTACAGTATTCTGGGCATGAACTGAGTGATGCCAAAATCAACCATGAATTGACTAGATTGATGGAGCATGAAATATGTTAAAGGGTCTGAAGGCTAGATGGAATACAATTCCACTTTTATTTGGGAGAAGCAGGGAGCTAGCCTCCTCTCCTTTTCTCCTTGTGAGTAGTATTATTAGTAATCACGTATTTCTTTGTTCTTCAACGTGTATGTGTATTATTATTATCTGTTGCTTCATTTGCTTTGTATCGTGCTATTTTGCTGTCATTTGTTTTTGCGACTTGTTTCGAACAATTTTCTTTTGAGCGACGGTTTATTGGAAACCACTTCTCTACCCCACAAAGGTAGGGATAAGCTCTGTACATCCCACCCCTAGACCCACTTATGGGATTATACTGGTATATTGTTTTTGTGGTTGGATGAATATGGATTTTGTAAATGACGTGGGAACCTTTTTATGGGTATAAATAGCTTCAATGGATGGTACACCACTTTTGTAGTATTTTTTTTTTTGAAAAATGCCCCAGCGCAAATTTTATGCCATAACAATAATACTTGCCTCTTAACAGAAAAAATACGAGTAGCTTCAAAGTTTTCATGTTTTGAGAAATGTGCCTTGGAGGGCACCCAAGGGTGTGGCCTAGTGGTTTAATAAAATTGGGATGAGCACCATTAGGTCTCAGGTTCAATTCCCAGCAGAGACAAACCCTAGGTGTTTTCTTCCCATCTGTTCTAGCCTTGGTGGGCAGAGTTATCTGGTACCTGTTGCTGGCGGGAGGTGGCAGGTATCCCGTGGATTTAGTCGAGGTGCGCGCAAGCTGGCCCGGACACCACAGTTATCAAAAAAGAAAAAGAAAAAAAAAGAAATGTGCCTTGGAGGTCATTGTACTTGTAGTATGAGTTCAAGTTTGGCTGTATTCTGTTTTTTTTATTTGATGATAGAGGTTGTACAACACTTAATTTGTTGATATAAAGGGTGAAAAGCTCTTACACATATAAATTGTTAATTGTTCTTCGAAATTTTTTAGGATCCAAGTTTCTCTACGTTCTTAGAAAGACACAAGGAGGACATTGAAGCAATGCAAAATGGAGAAGTGGTAAGTAATTTCAAGGTGATCAATTGTTAACTGTTATGGGCAAGTTTTATTGGTTGGTAGTGAATGTTGTCTTACAACTGTGAAGTGCTCATGATCTAGCTCATATTTGTGAGCAAATTTGTTCATGTCGTCCTTAGGGTGAAGCCTAAAAAATAATGAAACTTAGGGGGGAAAAACTTTTAGTGATATTTCAAAAATGTCTGGTGTTCTCCACGCTTTTCTTTCCTAACTTCTAACGAGCTAATAAAGGTTACTAAATTCTTATTTTTTTAAAGTGAAACAAAAGTAAATTTTAAAGTTACTCTTTGAGATTAGTGCTATTAAGTATTAGTTTTAGATTTTGCCATGTAAAAAATTGTTTTACCTTTTCGCTTTGAAATGGAATGTGAACATAATTTCAGTAATAAAATGTTAAAAAGGTTGAACTTATTATTATTTAAAACAAGGATCCACCTAGATTAGTGTGTTTGTTAGGATGATTATGTTTCCGAAACTTGATTGTTGATTTTTAAATGTTGACACTTGTATGAAATCCTGACTACACCCTTGACTAGACTTGCAGTTTAAAATATTAATTTGCCTTTCTATTGATATTGGTGGATGAATATATTAAAATAATTGCACTTTAAAGACAAGATAAATTAACATAATACTTAAAAAGTTTGTTTGGTATTTACAGATTGGAATAACATTCAAGTGTTAAGATTTTCCAACATTGATGGGAACTTATGATTGCATTATGAAGAATATCTTGAAAATTGCTAGGTGACTGGAGGCAAGTTTTAATGGTTTTGACCTAAGTTACTCAGACTCTTCTCTATAGGTGCCGCACCCGTGTTGTGTCGACACGACATGGATGTGGGATCTGTATCCCATCTAGTCAACTGATTTTGGATACTTTGTCCAAAATCTGTAGAGAATTCTAGACTGATTCAATGAAAAGGAGTCACCGATTTTTTGGTACCTAGAAGAAAATTGAATATCCTGTATATAAAAATTTCTATGCTGCCCCTCTTTCTTTGATCTCCTTCTAGTATTCTCCTCTTGATCAATATTTCCTCCTCAAGTTCTCCGCTGAATACCTCCTAATTTAGGTTTTAGAACTTTATTTTAGATATTTGAATTATTTAAAATTTCTATGCTGCCCCTTTTTCTTTAATCTCCTTCTAGTATTCTCCTCTTGATCAATATTTTCTCCTGAAGTTCTCCGCTGGATACCACCTAATTTAGGTTTTAGAACTTTATTTTAGATATTTGAATTATTTTTAGCCGAATCCCTGCACCTGTATCCAAACCTAGTTTCATATCCTAGAATCTTGAAATTTAGCTCATGAAGGATCCAACTTCTAGATCCGCACCCGTATCGGACACAAGCACCTGAGGCCGATCAACTTAGGTTTTGACGGCAAGTAAAATCATTATTTGAAATGATAAAGAATAGAGAAAATTCGCTGCTTCCAAATGTCCTATCAACTCAAGATGCAAGAGCTTTAGTACGAATTAGAATTTAATATAGATTATGTTGATAGAGATGATAAGAGGAAATGCAGGCTTGTCTATACTATACAAGAGGCAGTTGAATATTTAGGGGTTGAGTGATAAGCAAAAGACATAGGACTATAAAATTACTGACACGTAAATGGAGAACCAACATCTATTGTTTCCAGGAAACCTAAACAGATTATTTGGGTCTTCATTTAGAGCATAGTGTCACGTCGAGGTGTTAATGATAAGTTGGAGGTTTGGAGACAAACCCTGGAATCTAAAGGATTCAGATTGAGTAAGACAGTACTTGGAGTGCAAGTTTAGTGACTCGAGGCGAGAGGAAGAGGAGGTAGTGAAGTTGGATTCGCAGGTGGTTCTTAAGAGGGATAGTTTTAGGTATCTTGGGTCTACGATTCAGGGGGATGGAGAGATTGATGTGGATGTCTCTCACCGTATTGGGGCAGGTTGGATGAAATGGAGGCTTGCTTTGGGGATTTTATGCGATAAGAAGGTGCCCCTCAAGCTCAAAGACAAATTCTATAAAGCTGCGATTCGGCCGGCTATGCTGTATGGGGCGGAGTGTTGGCCTGTTAAGAACTCTCATGTCCAAAAGTTGAAGGTGGTAGAAATAAGGATGTTGCGTTGGATGTGTGGATTCACGAGGGCTGACAGGGTTAGGAGTGAGATTATTCGGGAGAACTTGGGAGTGACGTCGGTGGAAGATAAGATGCGGGAAGTGAGGTTGAGATGGTTTGGTCATGTGATGAGAATGGGCACGGATGCCCCTGTTCGTAGGTGTGAGAGGTTGGCCTTGGATGGTTTCAAGCGGGGGAGGGGTAGACCGAAGAAGTACTGGAGAGAATTAATTAGACGTGACATGGAGCAGTTACAGCTTTCTGAGGACATGACCCTTGATAGGAAAGTATGGAGGAAAAACATTAGGGTAGAGGGCTAAGGTGGGTGGTCGAGTCATAGTTTTGTAGTTAGGAGGGTTTGCTGTAGCTTGGTTGGTAGGTCTAGGGGTGGGGGAGGGGGGTCCATTGTCTGTTTGTGTACTTTATTGTTGTGTTATTTTATTCCTGTTGCACGCTTTTGACGTTTTTGTCCTTTGTCCTTTTGTCTTGAGCCGGGGGTCTATCGGAAACAACCTCTCTACTTCCTCGGAGGTAGTGGTATGGACTGCGTACATTTTACCCTCCCCAGACCCCACTAGGTGGGAATATACTGGGGTTGTTGTTATTGTTGTTGTCATTTAGAGCATAGTATTTGGAGAAATAGGTTTATTGATTTAGCTTTTTCACAATAAGAAGGGAACAATGTAGGAATTGTAATGTTTTGGTACAAAAGGGATTAACCCTCTGAAGAAGACCATTTGGGGTGTACATTCAGTTTCACTGCTATCCAGCAACACTATAGCAACACTATAGCAACACTGTGAGTTGTACTTCGACATTCATGGAAATATATGGCCCAACTAGAGGAACTGGAGAGAAGTCCTGCATGAGCTTGCAGTATGGAAATGCTATTGGGATTAGCCTTGAGGAATAGGAGGTGATCTTAATGTAATATGAAGAAAGAAATGTACACGCCAGACAATCCATGGCTATGAGAGACTTCTCAAGTCTTATCGAAGATTTGGAATTAGTTGACTTTTCTTTACAAGAATATCATGAATAGACTAATTGTTACTTTCAAATTAGTTGAATGATAAGTTCAAGTTTATTAGTCCCTTCTTAGAATTTGTTCATACTATTGCCCCAATTTGTCGGCAAAATGAGTGGAAGGCCTTATACTTTAGTTTGGAATTGATGTTTTTATGGTCAAACATGGTGAATTTTGTTGGGGTAGGGAGGGTAGTTAGGGAAAAATCAAATTACATCCTAGCACAAAGGTTTAATGTTATTTGACACGGAACGTAAAGGAATGAAATTTGAACACATTTGGTAGGCTGTACTTGACAACAACAACAACAACCCAATATATTCCCACACAGTGAGGTCTGGGGAGGGTAAAGTGTACGCAGTCCATACCACTACCTCCGAAGAAGTAGAGAGACTGTTTCCGATAGACCCCGGCTCAAGAGAGAAAAGTATAGCAAGGCCGTAATGCAACTCGAAACAGGATGTATAACACAACAAAAATAAGCGATAAAATAATAACAGTAAATATCAAGGGAATACAAAATAAGTAAAGTACAAGCAATACGAAATAAGAAATAGGAAAACGAATACTCTCCTAGTAGTAAACAATACACTCACAGACCTAAGAGGACTGCCACCCCTACACTCTCCTAACACCTAGCCACAACCCACACACTCACACTAGCCTTCAACCCTAATCCGCGACCTCCACACCTTCCTGTCTAGGGTCATGTCCTCAGTAAGCTGCAGTTGCTCCATGTCATGCCTAATCACCTTCCTCCAGTATTTCTTTGGCATACCTCTACCCCTCCTGAAGCCATCCAAAACTAGTCTCTCACACCTCCGAACAAAGGCATCCGTGCTCCTCCTCATCACATGCCCAAACCATCTCAACCTGCCTTCTCTCATCTTGTCCTCCACCGAAGCCACTCCCACATTCTTTCGGATAATCTCATTCCTGACTCTATCCCCTATAGTGAGACCACACATCCAACGCAACATCCTCATTTCCGCCACCTTTAATCTTTGGATATGGGAGTTCTTGACTGGCCAACATTCAGCCCCATACAACATGACCGGACGGACTGCCACTCTGTAGAATTTGCCTTTAAGCTTAAGGGGCACCTTTCTATCACATAACACTCCCGAGGCGAGCCTCCACTTCATCCAACCTGCTCCAATACGCTTAGAGACATCCTCCTCAATCTCGCCATCCCCCTGAATCATAGACCCAAGATACTTAAAACTATCCTTCTTACAAACATCCTGAGAGTCCAACTTCACCACCATACCGTTCTCCTG
Source organism: Capsicum pubescens (assembly GCA_030864215.1). Classification (NCBI taxonomy): domain Eukaryota; kingdom Viridiplantae; phylum Streptophyta; class Magnoliopsida; order Solanales; family Solanaceae; genus Capsicum; species Capsicum pubescens. The sequence goes on from CM061548.1 coordinate 215,346,205, forward strand.
ACTCGAGTCGCCGAACTTGCATTCCAAATACTTCGTCTTGGACCTACTCAACCTGTTCCAATACGCTTCAATACGCTTTATCCAACCTGCTCCAATACGCTTAGAGACATCCTCCTCAATCTCGCCATCCCCCTGAATCATAGACCCAAGATACTTAAAACTATCCTTCTTACAAACATCCTGAGAGTCCAACCTCACCACCATACCGTTCTCCTGACTCGAGTCGCCGAACTTGCATTCCAAATACTCCGTCTTGGACCTACTCAACCTGAACCTTTTAGATTCCAGGGTTTGCCTCCAAACCTCCAATTCCCCCCGCGTCTCATCAATCAGCACTACATCATCCGTAAATAACATACCCCACGACATCTCACCTTGAATACTCCGCGTCAACACTTCCATCACCAACGCAAAAAGGAAAGGGCTGAGAATCTATCCCCCGAAAAATGCCCTGAGTCTCCTCCCGCCGTCCTCACCCGAGTCTTCCCTCCATCGTACATGTCCTTAATAACTCTGATGTATGCCACCTGCACTCCTCTCACCTCCAAGCATCTCCCAAGAACCTCCCTAGGGACTCTGTCATACGCCTTCTCCAGATCGATGAACACCATGTGCAAATCCCTCTTCCTTTCCCTATACTGCTCCACCAATCTTCTCACCAGGTGAATTGCCTCTGTCGTCGAGCGACCAGGCATAAAACCAAACTGATTCTCTGAAATGGACACTCTCCTCAATCTCCGCTCAACCACCCTCTCCCAAATCTTCATAGTGTGACTCAACAACTTAATTCCCCTATAGTTATTATAGTTATTGCAACTCTGAATGTCACCCTTGTTTTTATACAAAGGAATCATCGTACTCCATCTCCAAGCCTCCGGCATTCTCGCAATCGTGAAAATGGCGTTGAACAAATCAGTCAACCACCTTAAGCCCGCCCCACTAGCATACTTCTAAAAATCCACCAGGATCTCGTCGGGCCCCGTCGCCCTACCCCTCCACATTCTACGAATAGCCTCTCTAACCTCCTCAACCTTAAAACGTCTACAGTAACTGAAATCGCGGCTCTCCTCTGAGCGCTTCAACTCCCTTAACACAATGCCTCTGTCCCCTTCCTCGTTTAAAAGCCTATGAAAATACTCCTGCCATCTCTTCTTAATGTGAACATCTTTCACCAACACTCTACCGTTTTCCCCCTTAATGCACTTCACTTGATCGAGGTCACGACCCTTCCTCTCCCTAGCCTTAGCAAGCCTATACAACCTTTGTTCCCCGCCTTTCTCCTCTAACCCCGCATACAAACCCTCAAACGCGGCTGTCTTAGCCGCCGTAACTGCTAACTTAGCCTCTTTCCTTGCTACTTTGTAGACCTCCCTATTCACCCGCTTTTCCTTTTCATCCTTACTCTCAATCAACTGAATACACGCCCCTTTCTTGATCTCCACTTTCTTCTTAACTTCCTCATTCCACCACCAGTCCCCCTTATGTCGTCCAGCCCGATCCCGATCCCTCGAAACACCCAACACCTCTCTAGCCGCCTCCCTGATGCAGTTGGCTGCCTTATCCCACATAACATCCACGTCCCCCCTACACTCCCACACCTCCATCCCACCACCTTCTCCTCTATCTCCAACGCACTAACAGTCGTCAAGCCACCCCACTTAATTCTGCGTCGACCCTCTCCGGCCCTACTCTTCTTGTTCTTCTTGATAATCAAGTCCATCACCAGAAGCCTTGTGCTGAGTCGAAAGATGCTCACTCGAAATGACTTTACAATCCTTACACACAGCCTATCCCCCTTTCTAAGCAACAGAAAGTCAATCTGAGTCTTGGCTGAAGCGCTTCAGAAAGTAATCAGGTGATCCTCCTTCGGAAAGTTCGAATTGACAACCACCAGTCCAAAGGCCCTCGCAAAATCCAACAGAGCAACCCCCCCCACCATTTCTGTCGCCGAAACCAAACCCTCCATGCACATCATCATAACCACCCGGAAAACCCCCAATGTGCCCATTGAAGTCCCCTGCTATGACAATCATCTCCGAGCTAGGCACGCTTCTCACTACCTCGTCCAAAGCCTCCCAAAAGCTCGCTTTCACCTCCTCAACCAAGCCCACCTACGATGATGTGCCACACTACACACATGCAGCGTAAACCCCCCAATGACCAATTTAATCGTCATCAGCCTATCACTTACCCTCTTAACCTCCACCACCTGTCCTCTTAGCTCCTCATCCACTAAAATACCCACTCCATTACGACGCCTCTCACTGCCTGAGTACCACAACTTGTACCCATCCACATCCCTAGCCTTAGATCCTACCCACTTAGTCTCCTGGACACACGCAATATTAATCCTCCTCTTCTTAAGAATCTTCACCAACTCTACGGACTTACCCTGAAGGGTCCCAATGTTCCAAGACCCTACCCTCAACCTATCTCCTCTCGCCTGCCTCTACCACCCCTCACCTGGCTAGCTTGAACACCTGGCCTAGACCCCACACCCACCCCTGCCCTCCCTTCTCCCCCTCTTCCAAAACCGCCCCAAACTCCAACCCCCTTGGACATGACCCTCCTCCATCATCAACCCCGCGTCCACTACTTAATACCCGTAACAAAGGCTCCACACCGACCAGCAGACAGACCGACAAACAAACAAAGCAACAGTATGAAAACAGTAGGCGAACAACAGATACGCACACGAACACACTATCGACCTCTCAGCTAGAACCACACAATAATACCCACCACTAAGCGAGCCAGGCACAACAATAGTCACAAGAACTGAAAGCAGAAAGACAATACAAAAACAAACAATCCAGGAAACTAAATTGTACTGCGTACGTAAAGAATAAGGAGTAACACAATAAAACCGTGAAACTAAATATTAAGAAGTAGCTAAAAATCAAAGGTTTAGATGTCACCGGGATGCTCTTGCGTGCTGCTGATTTGATTGCCGGAAATGGGTTGCCAAAATATTCCCGCCGACGCGTCGCCGGAATGACGGCGGAGTGACCTCTGCAACTTGCCGGAAACTGTGTTGGGTTGTCTTCGTACCAACCTGTTCTGACGGACTTTCTGACCAAAGCGGCCCCACTTACCCGTCGCCGGAAGTCGAGTCGAGCCGGCGGGAGCTCTAAGCTCGCCGACGATAGGAGTGTCTAAGAGGGGGAATAGAGGAGAGAGGAGAGAGAGAGGGGTAGCGACGGGAATGGGGAGATCCGAGGAGAGAGAGAGAAATCTCCGAGGAGAGAGAGAGAAGAGAGGGAGAGAGGTCCCTTACCTGTTGCCGGCGTAGCTATGACGTCGCCGGCGTCGACCGTTTGAGGTCAGTGAACGTTAGGTATGAGAGAGAGAGAAGAGCGTATGAGAGAGAGCTTTGGTTTCTTAGAATTTAGAAAATCAAGAAAGATATGAATACAGATACGCACACGAACGCACTATCGACCTCTCAGCTAGAACCACACAATAATACCCACCACTAAGCGTGCCAGGCACAACTATAGTCACAAGAACTGAAATCAGAAAAACAATACAAAAACAAACAATCCAGGAAACTAAATTGTACTGCGTACGTAAAGAATAAGGAGTAACACAATAAAACCGTGAAACTAAATAGTAAGAAGTAGCTAAAAATCAAAGGTTTAGATGTCACCGGGATGCTCTTGTGTGCTGCTGATTTGATTGCCGGAAATGGGTTGCTGAAATATTCCCGCCGACGTGTCGCCAGAATGACGGCGGAGTGACCTCTGCAACTTGTCGGAAACTGTGTGTTGGGTTGTCTTCGTACCAACCTGTTCTGACCGACTTTCTGACCAAATCTGCCCCACTTAGCCGGAAGTCGAGTCGAGCCAGCGGGAGCTCTAAGCTCGCCGACGATAGGAGTGTCTAAGAGGGGGAACAGAGGAGAGAGGAGGGGGGGGGGGGGGTAGCGACGGGAATGGGGAGATCCGAGGAGAGAGAGAGAAGAGAGAGAGAGAGGTCCCTTACCTGTTGCCGGCGTAGCTACGGCGTCGACCGTTTGAGGTCAGTGAACGTTAGGTATGAGAGAGAGAGAGAGAAGAGCGTATGAGAGAGCGCTTTGGTTTCTTGAAATTTAGAAAATCAAGAAAGATATGAATAGGAGACTCGAGAACTGTTTGTGAAGATTGACATGTTGAGAGCAAACAAAAATTCCCCTCAAGTTCCACAAAGTTGTGGAACAACCAGATGGAAAGGCATCCAGGAGCTCAAAGGCTTAGTCTTTGATATGAAATTCAAGAGTAATGGAAACATGCCCAGTGGGAGATTGGATAGAAGGGGGATCATGAAGCTGAATATTAATCTCGTGGAATGTGAGGGGTATCAATGATGGGGGAAAGAGAAAGTACTAAAGAGCCTAATACATCAATGTGGAGCAGACATCTATTGTCTACAGGAGACAAAAGTTGGAGGAGATATCTCAGCTTTCGTTAAAGAAATTGGGCTAATCGATGGGTCAAAATGCGAGTCTTCAAGCGAATGGCACTAAAGGGGGATATTAATTATGTGGGACAATAGAAATGGAAAGGGGAACTAATATGCACTGGGATATACTCTTTATCCTTTAGATTTAATCAAAATTTTGAGTGGTGCTTGACTGGTGCCTATGGACCCAATACCAGAAAAGAAAGATTAGAATTATGGGAGGAAATTAGTGGAGTAAAAGGTTTTTGTGATGAACTCTGGGTGGCTTGTGGCTGAAGGGACAAAAACACTCAATTTTTCCAATGATCAGCAAATGGCCACAAAAGGTACAACATTGATCATCTAGTAGTTGGGAGGAGTTGAAACAAAAGAGCCAAGGGTGATCAAAGAAGAAATTGTCAAGTTCTATGAGCATCTCTATACAGAAACAGAAAGTTAGAGACCAGAATTCAACCAGATTGCAGGCCCTATGATATCTGAGCAAGAGAAGGACTGGATCCAAAGACCCGGTGGAGAAGAGGAGGTGTTTGCTTTGCATTAAGCTGTGTCGTAGACAAAGCTCCAGGACCAGATGGCTTTAATATGGGTTTTTAGATTCAGTGTTGGATATAATTAAAGAAGATGTTATGCTGGCAATTCACAATTTTCACAATCAGGAATTTTTTGAGAAAAGCCTCAATGCCGCATACATAGCATCCTCAAAGAGAGTGATGCAAAGGAGCTAAGAGATTATAGACCTATCAGTCTGATAGGTAGTGTTTATAAAATTATCTCTAAGCTTCTCACAGAATGACGGAAGACATTAATGCGCAAACTAGTAGTACGAGCCGTAATTAATGCCTATATCAATTTTATGAACGATATGTATGCACGAGCCATTATTAATGTGAGAATAGTAGGGGATACATGAAGGAGTTTCTGAAAATCGTGGCTTACACTAGATCATCATCGAGCCTGTATTTGCTTAGTCCAATTATGGCCGAGCTACCTAATGATATACATGATGAGGTCTGTTGGTGTATGCTAGTGAGGTCTCTACTAAAGAGCTTGTACTATGGAGAAGCACTCTAGAGTGTAAGAATATGCACTTCAAATTACGACAACATAAGAAGAATGAAGTTAAGGGGCGATTATACGTGATTGTGATGTCTAAATGCAAACAATTTAGATATTTAGGCTTGCTATTCTAGGAGAACGGTATGATATGCTACACATGGATTCAGATGGAAAGATTGAAATGGAGAAGTACTACCATAGTGTGTTACTCAGTAGAAGGTATCTACCAAAGTGTAAAGCAAGTTCTATAAAATGGGAAAAAAGATCAATAATGCTACATGGGTGAATGTTTGGTCTCTGAGGCCCAAGTATCCAGAAGATAAGTGTCGTAGTAATATTGATAATAAGAGATACGTGGCATCATACAATATTGAACAAGATTTACTCTCTCCTTTTCAATTTATGTTTCATACTTCTTTTTTGGTCTATTTTAAAAAAGAGTGGTGCCTTTCTATAATTTAGCAAGTTTTTGTACTCATATTTGCATTTTACTTTAATAACACTCCGTTATAGGATTACTTGTAAACAGGCTCCGTTATAGGATTACTTGCATTTTACACCGAACGCAAGGTTCAGGCGTGCATTTGGTGTTTTATACATCTTGAGTTTAAGACCATAGAAAGTTTTCTTTGCATTCTTAAACATTATGCATACTCAAATTGCGATATATATTTGGGAATTGGTCTATAAAATTGACCTTGGGTGTAAAAGCATGGTGACTGAAGATGTTAAGACGTGATGATAAAATCATATTTAAGGAAGTTGTCTTAAAATACCTGCAATCTATTGAAATCCGTGGAAATTTAACACAAGGCACAGTGGAAGAAAAAAAATCCAAACATATCGTTCCAGATAGTTGGGATTAAGATCTAGTTATGTTGATACATTTGCCGTAGATCCAATAATCATTACGAGTCTTTTAATCTTGTGGATTTGTAGAAAGTGTAGAAAACATATAGTGCTAGAAAACAGAAACTTGTTAAATATTAGATTAATACGAGTCTAAATTGATTGATGTGGTTTGTGAGGATTCATATAACTCGTGTCAACTAACTCGGGGTTGAGGAGTAATTTTTGTTACTGCTTTCCTTCTATTATCTCGAAATTAATAATAAGTGGCAGTACAATCCACCTTTGGGTTCGCTTGCTTTAAAATGTTACGCCGCTCCAACTTTAAACTTAATATTTGCTTGGATAAGCTTAGACCAGTTGGAATAAAGAGAGTATTACAAGATATCATCTTCCTTCCCCTGAACTCATGGACTCTCTTGGTCTAAATAAATTAATTGGATAATTTTGGTCACTAGATATTTAGGCATGTATGTCGCATATAGTCACCCATATTTGTTGGTTAAAAAATTTAGGTGGAATACATTGGGAACCCCTTAAACATGCCAGTAAATTTCATTTGAATACTTGGATTACGACTTGTTTCTATTTTGGACCAGAACATGATAAAATGTTTCTCTCAAGACACTTCTAGCTCCAAGTTAGGAAAAATTTCTGCATGTGTTCTCAAATGCCCATTATGTATAGATAAACCACCCACTTTAAATATTTCACACCTTTTTTTTATATGCATTAGCCTCATAAGCCGTATATCCTTGTGCCTGTCACAACTGAGGCTGGTGTATATAATTATAGGAGGTGACATATTTTACGTGGTTAACTAATCTACGTAATCGACGATTAAGAACACGCACAACTTTTTTTTCAAAGTTTGAGCCGAAGAGTGTTATAGGAACACTTTATCATAAGTTTAGGTGCCCAATTGGAAAATGCCATATTTCATGTATCTATATGTAATTTACTGACATGTTTAAGGTCTGTCAATGTATTTTGCCAAAATGTGTGCTGGGCATGCGCTGGATCGCTGACGATTTTGTTGAACAGCCTGGCCTTATATCTCTTTCTTCTTATGTGTTGTCTTTCTGTTAATGGGACATCAGCTGTGTTTGACATCAAAATTTATGAAACAATATAGGATTGCAAAATGGAGCCTCGTGATTTCCTTTTAGAGCTACTTTATATAATCGTATCTTGATTACTGTTTAGATATCAAATTATTTTGCTTCTGATTAGCTTCGTGGCAGTTCTCAGATGAGGATGAGACGAGTAATCCTGGACGAGAATCAGTGATTGAAGACAACCAAGGTAGAAACCGGGGAAGAGTTTTGACAGTATCTGCCATTAGTTCTTGGTGTCGACTGATCTTAGAAGAGAACAAGCAGGCAGCATTTGTTTGTTTATTAAATGCTTATCGAGCAGCATGCCACTATGGAGCTGAATCCATTGGCCTAAGGTTTCAGAATGCTGAGACATTCGGCAGCTTAGTAACGTCTGTTCTTTCCGAAGCAGATAATATACTTTGGGGGCTTTTGGGGATATCATCCTCCAGTTACAAGAAAGAAGCAATATTAGAGCTGAAGGATACCTCACAATGGGTTAATGTGAAACCTCTCATCAAATCTTACTTAAGGAGCACATTATCTCTGTTGGATCAGGTTACTGATTCAGAAATTCTGGCTTTCGCTTTGACTCATCTCAGGGATTCTTTACTATTCTTTGCTGCTTTCCCATATCTTTTGCAGAGGCTCATTAAGGTACATTATCTTTAGCACTTGATTTGTATGAAGAATCTTCTACATGTGATTTGATGATATCCTATGCATATGCTATCCAGGTTGACTATTAAAATTTTCGAAGCACTTTTTTTAAATTAAAAATTGATCTCATATATGTGTATGCACTACTCGAGTCCATGCGCTTGCTGGTAAGCTACTTACGTACTACTAGTTTTGCTGTATTATCTTATTATAAACTTTTTTTGCTTCTGTTTAACACATGTATGATGTATCCTTTTGTGAATCAGATAAACAATATGTTTAGCTGTAATTTCATGCATATGCTGTTAGTGAATTCCAAGCAAATATATTCTTGATTGATACCCTTTCATGAACCCCAAATCATTACCATTGTGGTTTTCCAAGAGAGTTGCACATGTAATTGTTTTACTACTAAAGACGTAGGTACCTCACAGAACTCATCCCCACATTCTAAAATCCTTTGATCTGCAATTTGAAGTTATGTTAATAATGTGAATCCCCACTGGTCTGTGATGCTAATATTACTTTTAAGTAGTTGAATATATGGTGACTCCTTTATTCTTGACCTTTATGTTGAAACAGACGACAATACATTTGTGGGCTACAGGTGGGGGTATGCTATCATCAGCGTCTTTTTCGATCGTACGGAATGTGGCCTATCTATTTACAGCTGATTGTTTTGACAATTGCTTAGCAAAAGCTTTTGTTGCTTATCTTGCTCAGTCGAGAGCTACAGAAATTGTCAATAACAAACATTTGCAGTTCCTAAGAAATTCCTTAGTTGACTTGTGCTCCCTAGATGTTCAAAAGTCATTGTCTAAAGCCACCGTGTCTGTCCGTCAGCTTGCAAAAGTATTGCAGTGGGGTTTGCGTACAAAGAAAAAGGTACTTAAAATTGCCTTGTGGTTTTAATGATTAAGTAGGAAAAATGTTGCTTGAAGTAGCTTCTTGACTATTTTTTATCGTCTTATGGTGCAGGAAGCTCTTCAAAGGATCTGCAGTTGGGAGTATGCCAATTGTATTAATCTCTGGGTTGGTTTTATAGTGGGCAATGTACGGGATTATGATCTTCAGGCCTTATTCTTCCCTACGGTTCAACTTATAAATGGAGTGGTGCGCCTGTTTCCTGGACCGAGATATTTCCCTTTAAGACTCAATTGCATTCAATGGCTTAATGATCTGTCTAATTCTACTGGAGTTTTCATCCCTATTGCTTCATTTGTGTTGGATGTTTTGGAATACAAAATAGTCGGAGAGCGTGGAAAACCTGGATCTGCTTGCTTCTTTCACTCTGTTCTAAAGGTTGTTTGATGTTAGGACCACCTTGACAATTTTGCAACTGAGTTTTCTCTATGTATTTGTGTACCATTTTAATTTGCAAATGAACATACTGCAGTTGCCAAAGAATTGCTTAAAGTCTCAAATGTTCCAAGATGAATGCATTACATCTGCAATTGAACAACTATCATCACACTTTTTACAATGGAGCTACCACATTTCTTTCCCTGAGTTAACAACTGTTCCACTCATTCGTCTGAAAAAGTTTTTTGAGTCAAAGACAAAGGAAAGTTTATGCCGTGCGGTAAAACATTTGATTGAGCAGGTACTCAGCTTACCTTTGATGTTTTCTTGATGGTTAGTTACCTAGTATATCCATTTCCATTCAGAAACATGCATGGTGGATGCTGTTATTGTTAAATTAAGAATATGGAGATGCAGCTTTAAACATGATTTGTACGTAGTACTTAACTGAAGGTCAATTATGTGTTGGAATTAATTAAAGCTCAGGCATAACTCTCATTTGACTTGAGCACTTGCTTCAGATTGCATATATTCAGCATTGCTTGACAGGGTTTTCCTTGGGTTCAAAAGTAGATTAAAATAATGGGTGTTGATCAATTGGTACAAGTATAGAGGAGGATAACATTGTTGTCCATCACATAAGTATGAAAATAGAATATGTTTGTCCTGTTTAGATAAAGTAGTTAATGTGGAGGGTCATTCTCATGCGTCTAATTGCAAGGACTTGAAGTACACGTGAGATGATAGTTTGGAAATTATAGAGTTCCTTTCCTTTGTCTGATAAGTTAATTTGGGAATTACATAGTTAAATGTTTCTTTTCATATTCTAGTATCATTTGATATTCCTTGTAAGAGTTTGGGCACTAAAGTAAAAGCTTGCTGGATAACAAATGGGTTTGGGGATATTAAATTGGAAGCTAAAAGGACAAAGTTGTGCTCGTGCCTTGTGGCTAGGAAGGGAAAGATAGCTTAGAAAGATTTGCCGATTCAGTTTATTTCGTGGATCCCTTTTGTTCCTGTTTCTATCTAATAATATTCATGTGCTCAGAAGCAGTTTCTATCTTAACATCTCTTTCTTCCTCACATTCCACCCTTCTGTTTTTGAGGCTTCTTTTAGTTTCCCTAGTACGAATGGGTGAGGTATACTGCCTAAATAGTTGACACCGGTAAATAAGAGACTATAAGAGGACACCAAGATCCAAGCTCTCGAATTTCTCAGTAACAATTTCTCATCTCACCATCAGTTGCTTTTCTTGTCTCGTTCTGAACACTTTCTGTTGCCTCTGCAGGTGGAGAAAAATGCTGATTCTGTGCAAAAGAAAAGAGATGAGGTTGCATTTTCACCAAATGATCATCAATCTGCTGAAACATTTCTTCCGGTGTGCCCATTTCTTATCTACTAGTAACATCTATCTTTCAGACTGGAGAAATATAATCTATTTAATTGGAGAAATATAACTTATTTAATTTAATATATGTTCAACCTGCAGTTTGAGAGGTCCAGTCTCAGTTCTCCATTTTCTCAGTGCTACATAAGTGTACTTGAAAAGGCTGCTCTAAGGGGCTCGCATAAGAATGAAAAGATTAGGTACTGTTATGCTGCTGCAGTTTGGTTGAATTTCTTTTAGTAGTCTAATGTCTTAGTGATTTTGTCGTTTATTTGTTGTGAGGGCTGATAATAATGTTATGGAACAACGGATGGCTACAGGGTATGGTTCATATTATTGCTATATTTTACTTGTGATCATCTGGTTAAGATATTCTGCAAGGGAGGGGGACTCCTCTGGACCTTTTCCGTGGAGTCCCCTACACATATCTTTGTTATTAACTGATGTTAACTTTCATCAAAAGAAAAAATCTTGTTGTCTACTATATTTCGATAAAGCAGTTTGCAATATGAACAACAGTATCAGTTGGGAAAGGGGGGGAGGGACGGGGTTTTGTAGACAACTCTACTGGTGAACTGTGGTATAGTTATATAGGCTGAATGAGTCACCCACCATGTCTTGTTGGCGGTCATCCTCTGAACATTTTGTTCAAGCAGCTGTGATGTTCCAGACATAGCAGCAGTTGAGCATTATCTGGATTGAAGTTGAGATAATTTTAAAGGTGGTGGTGATTATGATATAGATAGTGTTCGTGGTGACTCTGTTTTAACTGCAAACATCAGTGTTTTGTTTTAGTTTAACATCAAGCTGAGAAACCCCACTGTGTTTTAACTGCAAATATCAGTGTTTTGTTTTAGTTTAACATCAAGCTGAGAATGTTTCGCAATGCTACTTGTGGCTCACTAATTCTGTAAATTCTACTGCAGTTTGCCAAGACGAGATAAATCAAAGGGTAAAAGAGAGCACCCCCTAAAGATTGCAGCGGTTGATAGTTTGATCAATGGTTCAGGCCACAAGGATCTGGATACTGTTAATGGAACAAAGAAGCGAGTCCAAAAACGAGCTCGGAAGGCATAATCGTTGTAACATTTTTTTGGTTGCTATAGGTTTGGATAATTTTCTAATTGGTCCTTCCAGGTTTGAAATTTTGTGCGTCGATTTTTTCTCCCCTAACCATGTTATGATGTTCTTTAACTGGGTAAAACTCAACTTTCTTGTTGCTTATTTTTTATAAAGGAAATTAGAAAAACGACTGCTCTTGAGGTGCTTGAAGCCTTGAACCGTTGATTACTTTATTTTCTCATTTTTGTCTTTCCAAGTTAAACCAAGTTTAAATGTTTTCGGTATGACATTGATTTTGAAGGATTCTTCTGTTAAGAGGCACATTTTGCTTGTACGGGTGTTTTAGTTAATTTTTTCAAACAGAAAAGGTGCAAATATGCCGCCGACTATACCATTGATTAAATATACCTTTTGTTTATAACTGGTTTATTTCTGCTCTGGTGACTCTTGTAGAAATTGCATGTGTATATCCTTTTTTTATTGACTGAAGTGAAAAAAAAACTAATTTTTTAAAAATTATTCTAATTTTCTATTAAGATAAAAGCTTTGAATTTAATTGAAGCGAAAAGGGTAAGTTTTAGCTCTCTTCTTTTAACAATGCCTTCATTCAAATAAAAAAATTACCTTTGTCAGTAGTAATTTTTGGATCCAACTATTTTATAATCTCGTGTGGTTTGTCATTTGGATATGGTGGGCGCGATGGAGCATCTTTATCTGATGACTTAGTTGACGTTTGGCCATGAAACTAAAAAATTGTACACACACTATTTAAAATTTTTAAGTTGAAAATAGAGTTGGAGTTGTGTTTGTCATTATATTTTGGAGCTAATATTTATAATTCAAATGTAAAATTTAAAAAAATTAGAATTTTATGGAAATAAAAATTTAGAATTTTTTTATAAGGAGTGCAGAAAGAGAGACCAAAATAGTGAAAGCACCCCTTGACGTATTTTTTAAATTCTCAAATTCAGTTTCTAATTGTATTTGATTTATTTATGATCAAATTCTCAAATTCAGCTTCTAATTGTATTTGATTTATTTATGGTCAAGCAAGTAGAAATAAATAAAGTGAATATTTTTTGAAATATAATGAGTGCTTTGAATATTATCTATGGCCAAATGAGTCCTTAACATCATGATTTGATATTTGTTCACTGTTGTGTTGGAATCTCTTACCTTTTTCTTTCTTCTTTGTTGTTCAAGTTATCACACCATAGAAGAATCAAATAATGATAAGTAAATAAATTTTAGGGAGATCTACAATTCGCGTCATCGAGAAAACTTTCAATTTTATTATATTTCGAGAAAATAGTCTATTACCCCCAATCTTTAGTCGAAATTTCAACTACACACTCAATCTTTAAAGGTGATCTATTACCCCCTGGACTATTTTAAAGTGAAATTATTATCCCTCTGAACGCTGACATGATAAGAGAGTGTGTTTCACTCTCTTTAAAGAGAGTGAGGACGATTTTTTTTATTAAAAAAATATTTTTAATATTTCTTTATTTTCTTTATTCATTTTTAATTATTTTTTTCTTTATTCATTTTCTTTCTTTCTTCTTCTTCTTACAAACAATGACATCCAACAACTCATCAATGGCATCGAAAATTAATTTATCATTTTTCTTATCTCCAATCACAAAATCTATTGGTTTCGACTTCAAATTCGTTGAAAATTTCAAAATGGGTATTGTTCATTGTTTCCAACTTCAAGATTGTCGGGAATTTTAAAATCGCTATTGTCCATTATTTACGACTTCAAAGTCATCGTAAATTTTTAAATGGGTATTGTCCATTGTTTCCGACTTGAAGGTCGTTGAAAATTTCAAAATTCTCTATTGTTTTCGACTTTAAGGTTATTGAAAATTTTAAATTTGGTATTGTTCATTGTTTCCGGCTTCAAGGTCGTCGAAAATTTTGAAATTCGTATTCTTCGTTGTTTTCGGATTTTAGATCGTCGGAAATTTAAAAATTGATATTGTTCATTGTTTCTCACTTCAAGGTTATTGAAAATTTTAAATTCGATGTTGTTTATTATTTTCGACTTCAAGATCATCGTAAATTTTAAAATGGGTATTGTCCATTATTTTCGACTTCAAGGTCGTAGAAAAATTCAAAATTCTGTATTGTTCCGACTTTAAGGTCATCGAAAATTTTAAATTCGGTATTGTTCATTGTTTTCGGCTTCAAGGTCGTTGAAAATTTTGAAATTGGTATTGTTCGTTGTTTTCGGATTTAAGATCGTCGAAAATTTAATAATTGATATGGTCATTGTTTTCCACTTTAAGGTTATTGGAAATTTTCAAATTCGATGTTGTTTATTATTTTCGACTTCATCACACAGTTCATAACCAAAGAATCGACAACAAATCAACATGAGCAATTATTCACAGACAATAAAGATCAAACAACACACAAATATTCAGTCTCAACATCGCACGTCACTCCTCATTTTTTCATTAACAGAAAACATACAGTTGACCAGATACATACACAAATTTACTCATACATAAGGGTCAAAAAACACACATAAACACATTTTACTGGGATTGAAAAACAACAATCCAAAACACACGCACCACACACACACACTTAAAATAAGGGAGAGAACAAGCAAATCGCGAGAAGAAGAGGTAAAAGGGAGACCCACATCGATTGAAACTCACACATACGCTTGCCGGAAAATGCCCACCACCGGAAAAGCTAAGGGGACCCACCAATACACACACATACCACCGCTACAGTTGTTGGACAAAAAAAAAGTGAATGGTAGAAATCTTTAAACTATTTCTCAAACATTCTTTGATTTGGGGAAAATGATAAAAATAGAAAGGAAAGAAAATTTAATGAATATTTTAATTTGACTTTTGAGATGAGAAAATGATCTATTACAGTTGTTGGACCAAAATGACTTTTGAGATTGAAGAAAAGAAAATGAATAGAAAGGAGAAAGATGAATAGAAATAGAAATGAAGAATAAAATAATGAAGTAATAATTGTAGAAGGAAATGAATAAATAATTGATTAAAAAAAAATTAAATATATTTTACAGGTGTCAAAACGCTTGTATCTCATCTCTCAACATAAATGTGGTTGTCACTTTTTAGGGGTGTTATAATTTCTGTTTTAAATAGTTCAGGGGGGATCATAAATTCGGTAAAAAAAGGTTCAGGGGGTAATAGGTCACCTTTAAAGGTTGAGGTAGTAGTTGGGATTTCGACTAAAGGTTGAGGGGTAATCGACCATTTTCTCTTAAATTCCTTAAACCGTTTTGCCCTTTACTTTGACTAGCACTGGAATTTTTGATGATTGAAGAAACAAGAAGAAAAAAACTTTTTGAATGTTGACTAATATTAATGATGAACGTATTCAACAATTGGTGTAGCTAACAAATATGTAACTCTTTTAGCGGAGGGCATATTTACTCTAAATGGTATTTCTTCCATTTAAAAAAACTAACTACTTTTCTTTTTAGTTTATTTAAAAAAGAATGATTTCTTCCTTTTATGACAACACTTTTAATTTCAACTTCTCATATGACATTTTAAGACCACGAGATTAAAGGGCATTTTGATATATTTGACACAATTTTAATTTAAGATCATAAGATTTAAAAGTCTTTTTATTTTGTTAATTTTTTTGCCAAATTAAAACAAATCATTCTTTTTAAAACGGATGGAGTATTATATAAGGTTTTATTGGGATTTTTTTGCCCTTTAATTAATTCACATGACCTTTACATTAACTCAAAAATATATATATATTTTTTAAAAATTGATGTTTCATTTTCATCAACCTATCTTTCTCCTTTCATGGATTAGTCTGCTACACCTGTGGTAAAGAAGGCATAAATTACATAACT
This sequence comes from Capsicum pubescens, assembly GCA_030864215.1. Taxonomy (NCBI): domain Eukaryota; kingdom Viridiplantae; phylum Streptophyta; class Magnoliopsida; order Solanales; family Solanaceae; genus Capsicum; species Capsicum pubescens. Next base: position 215,361,924 of record CM061548.1, read on the forward strand.
GAGGACAACTGTCTAAAGGAGTGTGGATTTGGAGGCTCAAAGAAAACACATCTATCCCTCAAGGACCCAAGACTACATGGGTACCTAAATAAAATTAATTCTCTTATTTTGCAGGAACATATCTACAAAAACTAAAGGAATGTGAATAGACATCGGATGTTCCAGACATATGATCGGAAAAAAAGAAACGACTCAGTCAAGTTCGGTGATAATGCCAAAGGGGAAGCATAAGAGCCAGCTTTGTGAAACTCAGCCTCTCCTGCGAACTCATTGAAGTATACCTCGTGGATGTAGTCAAACACAATCTTCTGAGCATCAATCAGCTATGCGATGTAGGATTTGGCGTAACCCTTAAAGCCAAAAATTACTCCGTTAAGCATGAAAAAAGGAAAACCACTCTTATTGGTGACTGTGCCGATAATATTTATGTTCTTAACAATCCTGAATTTGCTACTCTAACATGTCTTACTTCTCAAACCAGTGACACATGGTTGTGGCACAGAAAACTTGGGTATGCAGCAAGCATGCCATACAAAAACTTTCTAAACTTGAATTGGTAAATGTTCTGCCAAAACTGAAGTTTGAAAAGGATCACATTTGAGATGCTTGTAAAATTGGTAACAGTTTCAAACATCTTTTAAAGTCAAAGACATTGTCAGTACTACCAAACCCTTAAGTATTGGTGGAAAAAGATATGTATTTGTCACAGTTGATGATTTTTCTGATTTTACTTGGGTAATTTTTCTTGCTCATAAGCATGAGACATTCACTAATTTTGAGATCTTTTTTGTAGAAAAGTACAAAGAGAAGTAGGGTACTTCATCACGTATGTTCACAACAATCATAGAGAAGAATTTGAAAACAAAGCCTTTGAGGAGTATTGTGCTCAAAATGGTTACTCTCAGAACTTCTCATTCCCTCGATTCCCTCAAAAAAATGGCGTGGTGGAAGGAAAAAAATAGATCTCTCCAAGAGACTGCAAGAACTATGCTTCTAGAACAAAACTTACTTGATCACTTCTGGGCAAAGTAGGTAAGCACCACATGTCATATTCTTAACATGTGTCTCATCAAATCAATCCTTAAGAATACACCTTATGAACCGTGGAGAGGAAAAAAGCCTAACATATGCTACTTTATTCATTTCAGATGCAAATACTTTATTCATAACAATGGTAAGAATACTTTGAGAATGTTCGATCCATAAAACGACAAAGGTATTTTTATGGGTCACTCTCCCACTAGCGCGCCTATAGAGCTTATAATAAATGAACTCTATGTGTCAAAGAAACTATGCATATAGTATTTGATAAATCTAATCCCATTTCTGTGATCTTGAGAAGAACAGGTAAATGACTCTCAACACAAAGCTTCTCCTGAGATAGCTCCTGAGCTAATTGACTCTGAGTCGACTATGGTTCAACCAGAGTTAACTCCCAATATCGAAACTTCAAAAATAAACATTCCAAGAGAATGGAGGCATACTGCAAGTTTTCCAAATGATTTTATCACTGGAAATCCAAATGATCAAATCCAGACAAGAGCTTCTCTGAAGAAACAAGCTTCAGTAACATTTATATCTCATATTGAGCCTAAGAAGGTTGATGAGGCCCTAAAAGATGAATCATGGGTCCTTTCCATGAAAGAAGAATTAAAATAATTTGAACGATATTAAGTCTAGAAATTAATAGAACGATAAAAAAATTGCTCAGTTGTCAGAACCAGATGGATGTATTAAAATAAAATGAACAAAGAAGGAAAAACAATCTGGAATAAGGCCAGGTTAGTGACACAATCCGAAATTGGGCCTTGTTGTATGGGTATCTCAAGCCTAACAAGGATCGGAGATCGCCCCGTTAATCCAAACTAACCATCACATCAATTGATAACGCCCAAAATACACCTCCAATTGAAGGATAAAATGGTCATTGTAAAATATAGTAAACCAACTAGGTTGGAATCGAATCCCACAGGGAATACATCATAAATCTATCTCAAATTTATTGAAATCACCTGCCAATGCGTAAAAGTAAAATGGGAAATTTGTTAAAATAAAAAAAAGAAAAAGAATTGGTTGTTCTTGGTTGTAAACAATAGAAGATGAACACTAGGCTTGTGTTCCCCCTGGCTTCTCAACTCCATAAATTTCTCATGATCAACCCAACTATTCTGTTGTTCTGCATGTAAAGTCTACAAGATAGGTAATATCAGACACCTGGTGAGCGCGAAGATAAATTTCACCCTTTACCGGGTAAGTCAGGGTATCGGCTTGTTGCTCCTTGCTACGACCTTAGTTCACTATCACTGGGTAGGATCAGGTGATTAGATGAGATGACGGGAACTAAAAGATGGAGGTAAATCCCAAATCACTGTCATACTTTTTTTCCCAATCGCAAACTTTCTTGTGGGGACGGGCGCGAATACAGGCTCTCTCAAGCTACTGTAGCTACTTGAGATTAATTATCGTGGAGAAGATTAAAATACATGCAACCCTAGAATAGATGAATATCACACTTTCTCTACGTATCTAATCCAACAGGGTTCCCACAACCCTAGTTAAGAGAATTAGCCGCTCATATTTATGAGATCAATCATGAAATTCACAGACAAAATTACAAAATCAATTTCCAAATAATGAGGAATAAATCCCAAAGTCTTAAATTGAATAACAAACCAAGAACAAACAAAGAATAATAATCAATAGATGAATTCTTATTGAATTATTGAATGAATCGATTAATAAACAAACAAAGCCTAAAGGGTATTTATAGATTACATAAACCAAATCCTAATTAAAGTAGGAAAACCCTAGAAATCAACTCCTAAATAAAATAGGAAAACACTAAAAATCAAATTCTAAATAAAATAGAAAAATATAATTACCCATACATAATAGGACTAACAAACATTATAGGAGTGTAATTGGTATATATGGAAACCCCAGGAAATAAATCCTAACTAAAATAGAACAGGAAAAGTAAGTTGGCCAAACTTCTGACTCATATATTCATTTTCAACTGATCATAACTTTTTGTATACTTGGAATTTTTGGTCTCAAGATACAAAAACAGATAGACAATTGAATTAGCTTTCCAATGATACCAATTTTGGCTTAATCTGATATCGGGGGTGAAAAGTTATGGCCAAAATACTGAAGCACTGTCGAAACTTAGTCGAATCTATCTGAGATACGACTTTAAGGTTTGTCCAAGATACGACTCGTACAGGCTCCTTACGAGTTGTTAGGAGGAAGTCTTAACTTGGGCAGTAAAGGCTTAAAATGGTTTTTTTGACTACGATTCAAGCCATTTTTCATAGTTCCTCTTGCATTTAGCATCCAAAATCTAATTTCCTGCAAAACACTCCCAAAAACACATCAAATCTAACAACATAGCCTTAAGTACATGCATATTCTCATAGTTTAAGAATCGTAAGTGCTATATTTCTGTAGCACATTAAGACACTCAACTTAGAACATTGCATGTCCTCAGGCAACAAAATATAATACAATAATACGACGATGCTTAACCAAGAGAAACGTAAGATACCTATGGTAGTCAATCATCAATTTTATCTCAAAACACATTACCCTCTCCAAGTTCAATCACTTTAAAACCAACTGTGTGTATTAATGAAGCACAACAATGTGACCCAAAGAAATCAAGCGATGTCATTATAATAGCGACAAACAATCATACATGTATACAAAGTTACACTACCCAAACAACAAGCAACTAGCAATATAACCCATGTTTCTTCACAACAAAGAAGTCCCATTCACTCATATATGAAATCAACTATGTCAATGCACGGAAAATCAAGAGTCACTCACACTCACAAAAGAAATTCCAATCAGTATGCATCAAATACCATAGGCTTGCCCTTATTTTCTTTACGTAAGATTTCAGACAATCAAGTTAGGATCACTATAGGACTTTATTCGGTTTGTAATGTAGGCTTGGGGGCTGGTATGGTACATAGGGATATATGAAGTGACTAAGCCTCCTTGGCACTACACTAACTTTTAGGGTCACACTCATCAACCAAATTTCCCTTCATTTATTTCCATCCTTATTTCTTCCTTTCTTTTTATTTTAAAGCATATTCAGGTTGAGTGTGATCTTTTAATTTTTGTTTTTTCCCTTTTTTTATTAATTTTCTTTTCTTTTTCTACCACACCCAGCCTTATTCTCTTTTCTCTTATTTTACCCTTCTTCATACCCATTTTACATCATGCTATGATATCCATCTTCAACTTAGGTGATTTTTCTGAGTTAAAGTGCACAATATCCTAGGAGGATCAGGATCAAAATAGGTTCACTGTAATACAAATGGGAAGGTGATAGGTATAACAAGAGAAAAAGGCCGTAAGGTTCAAATATCAGGATCAAAGGATACTAATTCACACATGGAAGGTCAATTAGGCTAAAAGTAGACTAATATAAAAACAACCTATATGATCCTTTCCTAACCACTATCCTACAACTTAGCAAGACTAACCGAGCAAGTTATGGATTTAACACACAAAGGAAACTAAGTAGCATCTCAAACACACATGGCACAAAGTCAATATTGCAAGCTACCACTCATCCGATTCATGCATAAGTTTTCAATGATTATCATGTCCCTAATACTAATGCCAAAAATGGATTCACAATAGTCACATATATATATGCATATTACACAACTACAAAATAGACAATTGGAGAGGTATTTATCATTTATATCAAAAATCAACAAAAATGTGTCAACTGTCCTAGATACTTATTTTTCTCCTAGTTAACCATAAAACATCATGAAATAAAACACAATACGCCTAAGCAGCCGGCTCTACTAGGAACAAGATTTTGGGGTAAAGAGACATGACAACAAAAACCCTAAGAGGACATCAAGATCCACAAGTAGCCCCACCCTCAACTTGAAATCATGCATTGTCCCCAATAAGTCAAACCAAAAAGAGAGAGATAGAAACATACCTGTGGCACCATAGGTGTGGAGATCTGACGTCAATCACACAATACGAATACAAATAACAAAATACCTTGGGTTGCCTCCCAAGAAATGCCTGATTTTACGTCGCAGCATGACGGGACTTTGTTAGGTACTCAGACTTCCCCAACAAGTCCATGGGTACCTTGATTACTCAGACTTCATCAAGCTAGCCCAATAGTTGGCCTTCAAATTTCTTTTTCCACTTTGAATTTATGAATTTCACCCCTAATTGCTTTTTTGATTTTCCATTATGCTCATGAGGCGGAGGTGTAAAAATAAAGGACCCAAGAAATAGATGTGGCATGTTATACTTCTTGGCCCTTATGTGAGGAATGTAGATCTTTGATTCTGGATCAGCAAATTTAAGAATATATACATAAGTTCCCTCCTCCTTGCACTCTTATTTAGGCTCGAATGGCTCGATCAAGATCTGACTATCCAAACACAATGTGAAAAAATGCTTAGAATGAGGTCCAATACGCCCCAAATCATGATTTGCAGTCTCCTTTACATCCCCACATAACTCTAATATGCTCTCTTTAAGAGTGACACTATCCACAAGAGCATGAGCAATTTTTGACTCCTCTAATTTTAGATCCTCAAGTTGGATTTTCTAAATTCTTTCAGTCTCACACCACCCATATCTAAGTCGTCGGGCGTTCCATGCAGCAGCGTTTGCATTCAACTCTATTTGTAGGTGGTAAATATCCAAGCCAAATATGTAAACCTTTTGTATACGATCTTGTATTTCTTTTTCCAGGAGTGAAAACGTGTCAAGCATGCTCTTATTATGTTCCAATAATATATTTATCACACTTCTGCAGTAATACAACATATCAAAAGGATAAGGATCAATACATAAAGAGTCATCATCACTCCGTACTTATTCTGGCCAGGTTGTCATCTCAAGAAGAGTAGGTCAACAAAAATAAATAAAATAAAATTTAAAAACAAAAGAAAATAAATCCAATAACTTCAATCAAGAATTTCAAGATCGTGTTCCCCGTCAATGGTGCCCAAGTTTGATAATGCCTAAAATATACCTCCAATCGAAGGATAAAATAGTCCTTTTCAAATATAGTAACTCAACTAGGTTGGGGTCGAATCCCACAGGGAATACGTCAAAAATCTATCTCGAATTTGTTGAAATCACCGATCAATGCGTAAAAGTAAAAGGGGGGGATTTGTTAAAATAAAAAAAGAATAAGAATTGATTGTTGTTGATTGTAAATAATAGAAGACGAATACTAGGCTTGTGTTCCCCCTGACTTCTCAACTTCATAAATTTCTCATGATCAACCCAACTATTTTGTTGTTCTGCATACAAAGTCTACAAGATAGGTATTATCAGCCTCCTGGTGCGCGTGGAGATAAATTTCACCCTTTACCGGATAAGTCACAGAGTGTCGCCTTGTTGCTCCTTGCTACAACCTTAGTTCACTATCACTGGGTAGGATAAAGTGATTAGATGAGATGGCGGGAACTAAAAGATGGAGGTGAATCCCAAATCACTATCTTAACTTCTTTTCCCGATCGCAAATTCCCTTGTGGGGACGAGCGCATATACAGGCTCTCTCAAGCTATTGCAGCTACTTGAGATTAATTATTCTAGATAAGATTAAAATACATGCAACCCTAGCACACTCTTGAACCTTAGGCTCTGATACCAAGTTTGTAACACCCCGAGATCCCATCCCGAGACGTCACATGGTGCTTATGACCCCAAAGGACCACAATCTAACCCCTTACTGATATCTGTACCTGTACACTACATAATATCTGAAATAAATGCGGAAACTAGCCATAAGGTTCAACATGTCTATGAATGCTCATAATACAGAAAATTGAATACTAATAGATCCATCTGAAAAGCCTCTAAACTATCTGAACTGTGGAGTTGATGGGACAGGTCCCCAACTAACTCCATCAACTTAAAATAAACAAAGACTGAAGCAATAATTGTAAACTAAAATTCATCCTCGAAAGAAGAGGACTCACTGCTACTGTTGCTGACTGGGACTAAACCATTGAGGATACTTTGGATCCTGTGCCTCTGAACCTATGGTGTCAAATTAAACACCATAGCATAAATACATCAGTACAGGAATGTACCAAGTATGTAGACGAGGTAGGCTCATGCATGCACAATATCTAAATTGAATAATCATAAAGATGCCGCATGAGAACACATACATGAATGCACAGACCATGAACACAATCACCGCAAATATAGCTACTAAAACTCGGATACCACTTTACTACATACTGAACTCACTACTGACACTGAGATACTGAATCACTGACTCATCTGATACTGATAACTGAGAGTCTGGATTTACTTACATCAAGGACTGAATTTTGAGCTTACTGCTTTCGACTGACAGAATTAGAGATCAACTTTTCTAACAGATTATTTCAGAAGCGATTATCAATGATAAGAAGTATGATCATGTCCAAATCTGACAATAAGAATACTCAACAAAATTTGAAATAGAGATCAAGCCTATATGATGGGAGATCTCTAGATATGATAATAAGAATCTGTATATGAGACCAAACCTATCTAACGGGATGGTCTATGAATCAATGGAACTATCTGAGTTCCTCACTGAGATAGATGACTGTACCACACAGTCCTGATTTCTTAAGATTGATACTGAAACTGCAACCGTGGGAAGTAGTTACTTAACCGACAAACCCCAACCTACCACAGGAAGGGTCCAACCTATAACCCCAACTGGAAGGGTGTCAATACCGTGCCATGGGTAAAGACCTCTCTGGTCAAGCCTCTATGACGGGATGACCCTCACAGGAAGTCAGCCTGAGGCAATATAATAGTCAAACCTCTCTGATGGTGACAACCTCTACTGATGGGTACTCCTGCATCCTGCACTGGCTATGCAGTTCTGGAGTTCAGGGATTGCTCCTAACGACTCGACCTCTCTGATGGGGAGCCACCATCCCTTCTCTCGCTCGGTGCTAGTTTTTACTCCCAACTGAAAGACTCTGAACTAAATTCTTAACTGAACATAACTGAACTGAATCTGATACTGATCATGTTTCTCAAAAGATCTGATTGAGTTATGCTGAGATTACTTAGTTTCGTATCTGATGAAAAAGGTATCGAATCATGGTATCTGACTAATGATATAGAGCTGGAATAGATTACTCGAATCGCTTCTGAGATTAGAATTGAATCACTTGAATAATATTAGATCTGAGTTGATGACATGACTGAGGCTAGATTACTAGCGATACAGAGATTACAGAGATAACTGAGATTACTGAGCTTTCTTAAGTTCTGCACTTGTCTGAGGATACAGAGTTCTATAGTTCACTGAGTTCTGAGAATTATGGCTCGACTAAAATTATCGAGAAACTGACACGGGCTCTAGACAACAGCTCTATTATCGGGTATAAATATCCCCAGGACTTGATAATATAAAAGTAAAGCATAATCATTCTTGACTAGTCATCACCACAATCATTCATTCATCATCACAAGCATTCAAGGGGCCACTTTAAGTATCTCTGAATCACAATCATATAATAATGTAGGGGAAACATGCTACTAGATCGTACTCCATTCAACAAGGTTTTACCTCAACTATTTCATACCTAAATCAGTCTTCACATGTGTTTGGATATCACACGGCTTGGGGAAATTTCATACTATCATGTCATAACCTACTTGCTAACCACTTGGCATGTATTAAAAACTTAGCATATATCAAGAGCACATAATTAGAAAATTTACTACTATCATATCTCCACTTATTCACTAAGGTCCTTCAACAAACACTAGACATGCATGGGTTCACACTTATTTGGGGATTTCCTACTACCATGGAATAATTCATTCACTTAGGCATTTTATCAAATACTAGGCATGCATAAACTAACTCACAATTTGGGGTTTTATCTTCAACATGCTACAATTTCCCTTATGCTTTACCTAAGCTCTTTATCAAACCTAGAGGGAACAAACTTCACTTATTCAACTATTTCTACACCCATTTGACATGAACACATCACATAGAAAGCAACATAAGGAGGATTCATCACAAATATCGCATGGATTCCACCTACTAGGGTCAAGGCTCATGAATCTTGGAAACAAATATGAATCAAAACTCAACAACACATATAACATCAATTTCAACTCATACAAATCATGGAATCTCACAAACATAAAATCTTTATATTTTAAAAAGGGTACTTGAGCTTCTTGGATGAAAGGGACCCAAGAATCAACATCTATATACCTTAATATTTGAAATTGGATGAATTCTAATGCTTGAGACTCTATCCGCACTTGTAATAAATAATTCTCGAAGCCCACACTATGAGGAACATAATTCTTGAAGAAATCTTAAAGAATTTATGGATGATTTTTGGAAGATTAGGGTTCTTGCATTGAAACCCTAGATATTTTCTCTTAAGAGAATTGGAAGAGTAGATGAAGGGATTAGGGTTTGGATGGGGTTCCTCATATTTATAGAGACCTCCAAAAGGTGGGAAAAGACCAAAATACCCTTGAAAAAACGTCCTTAAATTGCTGGAAAAAAATAGCTGACGACATTCATGACAAGCCGTCAAGTTGGTGATAGGTCGTCATGAATTGTCATCACAAAAGGGCAAAATTTTGAGTTTCTGGTTAAGGTTGACGACATTGGTGATAGGCCGTCATGAGCGTGACAGCTTGTCAGAAAATGTCGTCACCAGAGGTAGAAATCTTCCCAGGGATGATGACATTGGTGATATGGACATGACGGCTTATCACAAATGTCGTCACTTAGTTTCCCAGCCTGACATACTGGAGTAAAATGGGCATAGCTCCTTGATTTGATATCATTTTTTGACGAAATTGGTATCGTTGGAAAGATAATTCAAAGAAATTTCATTTGATATATAGTAGGTTCTATAATTTGATATATATATAAGGAGTTATGGTCGATTGAAGTTGACCAAAGTTTTGACTCACTAAAATAGAAAATCTTTCAACTCGTCCTTGAGTTAAGGGACCTCTATGATCTTAATTCATGCGCAAATAGATTCCTACACGATTCAAAGTATTTCACACTTAGGAAGATGTTTCTGAAATATTTAGACTCAAATTTTTTGCTTTACCAAATATACTCTAAGGCTCAAACTGGAAGAGGATTTTGCGGGGTATTACACAGACGAATATAGAACTTAAGAAATCTCAGTAATCTCTGTAATTGCCGTAATCTTAGTATCACTCAAAATCTAGCCTCAGTTCTGTACCCATCTCAGATCAAGTATTATTCAAGTGTTCATTTCTAAGCTCTGTAGTAACCGAGTACTCTATTCAAAACTCAGTATCGTTCAATCAGATAATGAGATTCAGTAGTATTCCGTCAGATACGGAACCAAGTGAATTTAGCTTAACTCAGTCAGACCATTCGAGAAATATGATCATTATCAGATTCAGCTTAGTTTGGGTTCAGTTAAGAATTAGTTCAGAGTCTTTCAGTTGGGAGTAGGAGCTAGCACCGAGTGAGGGCAGGGATGGAGGTTCCCAGTCAGAGAGGCAGAGTCATTAGGAGAAATCCCTAAACTCCAGAACTGCGTAGCCAGAGCAGGATACAAGAGTCATCCATCAGGAAAGGCTAGTCACCCGTCAGATAGGCTTGACTATTATATGCCTTAGGCTTGACTTCCTGCGAGGGTCACCCGTTAGATAGGCTTGACCAGAGAGGTCTTTACCCGTGGAACGGTATTGATGCCCTTCTATCTGGGGTTATAGGTTGGACCTCACCTGTTGAGATTCGGGGCATGTCTATTAAGTGACTACTTCCCACAGTTACAGTTTCAGTATTCTTGTTATCAGCTCTAGAGATCAACCATCAGATAGGCTTGACTCAGTCTCAGATTCAGTTGAGTATTCTTGTTATCAGATCTAGAGATCACCCATTTATAGGCTTGATCTCAGTCTCAGGTTCAGTTGAGTATTCTTGTTATCAGATCTAGAGATCACCCGTTATATAGGCTTGATCTTAGTCTCAGATTCAGTTGAGTATTCTTGTTATCAGATTTAGAGATCACCCGTCAGATAGGCTTAATCTCATTCTTAGAATCAGTTGAGTATTCTTGTTATCATATCTAGAGATCTCCCATCAGATAGGCTTTATCTCAGTCTCAGATTCAGTTGAGTATTCTTGTTGTCAGATTCGGACATGTTCTTTTCTTATCATTGATAGTAGATCCCAAAATCATCCGTTAGAGAGGTTTGATGTCCGATGCAGTCAGTCGAGAGTAGAAAGCTCAAAATTCAATCAATGATGTAAGTATATTTAGTAAATCAGCTACAGTATCCTCAGATTCTGAGATCACTCGCTAGATAAGACTGATCTCAACTCCAGTACTCAACTATCGGTATTAGATGATTCAGTTGTTCAGTATCTCAGTATTAGTAGTGAGTTCAGATGACAGTAATGCAGTATCCAAGTTTCAGTATTCAGAGTCGTGATGGTTGTAGTTATAGTTTGTGCATTCATGCATATGTTCTCATTCAGTACTCTCATGATTATTCAGTTAAGTAAATATCCATGCATAAGCCTTGCATTTAGCCTTACCTCATCTGTATACTCGGTACATTCCTGTACTGATGCATTTATGCTATGGTATTTTATTTGACACCATAGGTGAGGCACGAGATCTAGGTACCCTTAGCAGCTCAGTCCCAGTCAGCAGCAGTAGACATAACAGTGAGTCCTATTTATTCGAGGATGATTCTTTTATCATTATTGCATCAGATTTTGTTTATTTTTAGTAGACAAAGTTAGTTGGGGACATGTCCTATCAACTCCATAGCTCAGACAGTTTAGAGGCTTTTCGGACAGATGTATCAGTATTCAGTTTTAAATTTTGAGTATTTTTAGATATTTTGAACCTGATGGCCAGTTTCTGCATTTATTATCTATATTATGCAGTGTCCAGTATAGATATCTGTAGAGGGTTAGCTAGTGGTCCTTCAGAATCATGAGCACCTGTGACGTTTTGGTTCCAGAAAATCAAGTCGTTACAAATATACATCAAAAGCCTCAACATTAGGATTTCAAAACCTCCATTTAAGAATCAAAATCAATGTTCAAACACCTGATATTTTTACTCTGCCCAAAAATAAGATGAAAATGGAGTACCACGATCTGAGATGATGGAAATTGGAGCACCATGCAACTTCACAATCTACGTAAGATACAACTTAGCATAATCCTCCACCGAATAACTAGTCCTTACCAGCAAGAAATTAGCGGACTTGGTCATTCTATCCACAATGACCCAAATTGAATCACATTGATTCCAAGATAGGGCAAGGCGGTAACAAAATGCATATTAATCACTTCCCACTTCAATTCAAGTAACTCTATCGCTTGTTACAAACACAGGGTCTCAAGTGCTCAACTTTCACTTGTTGACATATCATACACTTAGCCACATAGCTAGCCACATCTCGTTTGTTATTATTTCACTAATAAAACTCCCTAAGATCATGATACTTCTTCGTAGAATTGGGATGAATAGAATATCGAGATCCATGAGCTTCGGCCATAATCCTTTCCCTCAATCCATCAACATCGAGAACACATATCCTACCTTGTTACCTCAATATACCATCACAACCAATTGCAAAATCGACAACCTTTTATTGACCAATATTACTCTTAATCTTCATCAAGACAGGATCTAACATTTGACTTTGCCTTATCTTGACCATAAGAGATAATTGTGACACCGGATGCACAAACACTTCACCATCCGCGCAGTCCCTGAGATGAACTCCAAGATTATCCAAACGATGAATGTCTTTCACCAACTCCCGCTTATCCGCATCAACATGAGACAAACTCCCCATGGATAACCTGCTAAGAGCATTTACAACAATGTCAGCTTTACCTGGATAGTAGTGGAGACTTATATCGTAGTCCTTTAGTAACTCAAGCCACCTCTTTTTTATGAGATTCAACTTCTTTCAAGTAAACACATACTGAAGATTTTTATGATTAGAAAAGATGTCAACATGAACCCCATAGAGATAGTGACACCAAATCTTCAAAGTAAAACCCATGACCAACAACTGCAAATCATGAGTAGGGTAGTTCTTCTCATAAACTTTCAATTGCCTAGAAGCATAGGCCACTACCCAACCATGCTTCATCAACACACAACTAAACCCAATACGACAAGTATCACAATTCACCATAAACCCACTATTATCCTTGGGCAAAGTAAAAAACTAGAGTCGAAGTCAACTTATACTTTAACTTCTCAAAACTACCCTCACACGCATTTGACCATCAGAACTTGACCTTTTCCTGGGTCAACCTAGTCAATGGGGCTGCTTTCGTCAAAAAGCTCTCCATAAATATCCTATAGTAACTGACTAGACCTAAGAAGCTCTGAATATCAATTGGAGTTGCAGGTCTAGGCCATTTCTTAATCATGACAATCTTTTATAGGTCTACTATAATCCCTTTACTAGAGATAACATGATCAAGGAAAGTCACAACCTCCAACAAAAACTCACACTTAGAGAACATAACATACAAATAATGATCCCTTAAGGTTTGCAGCATGACACGAAGGTTATCGACATGATCCGCCTCACTCTTAGAATAAACCAAGATGTCATCAATGAAAACAATTACAAACAAATCCCAAAACGGACTAAACACCCTGTTCATCAAATGCATGAATTCCACCAGGGCATTTGTTAACCTAAAGGACATAACTAGGAACTCATAATGACCATATCGAGTCCGAAAGACAGTCTTTAGGATATCCACCCCCTAATCTTAAGATGATGATAACCCAACCTAAGATCAAATTTAGAGAAATACTTCCCACCTTAAAGTTGGTCAAACAAACCATCGATCCTAGGAAGAGGATATTTATTCTTTATGGTTACCTTGTTCAACTAACGATAGTCAATGCACATTTGAAGGGAGCCATTCTTCTTACCACAAATAATATGGGAGCACCACAAGGAGACAAACTAGGATGAATGAAACCTTTATCTAACAGATCTTTCAATTTCTCCTTAAGCTCCTTCAACTCTACCGGAACCATTCTATAAGGAGGGATAGAGATAGGATGAGTGTCTGGATCAAGGTCAATCCCAAAATCAATTTCCCTATCAGAAGGAATACAAGAAGGTCATCGGGAAAGACCTCAGAAAACTCATTAACCGTAGGAACCGATTCTAGGGAAGGAACTTTTGAATTAGAATCTTTAAATCGGACCACATAATACAAACACCCCTTAGAAATCAACTTCCGGGCTCTAAGATAAGAGATGAACTTCTCCTTAGGCACTAAATAACCTCCTTTCCATACAATGACCACCTCATTAGGAAATTTAAACGTGACCCTATGGGTCTGACAATCTAAGAAAGCATAGCACGAATGCAACCAATCCATCCTCAGAATAACATCAAAATCGACCATGCCTAACTCTATCAAGTCTACCAGAGTTTTTTTACTGCCAACAACTACCACCCCCCCATATAGACTCTTTTAACAACCATAGAGTCTCCTACCAGGGTAGAAACAAAAAAATAAACTGACAGACTCTCAGGACCAAAACCAAAATGCACAGCCATAAATGGGGTCACAAAAGAAAGAATGGACTCTGGATCAATCAAACAATACACATCACAGGAGAAAAGTCTCAACATATCCTTAATAACATCTGGAGATACCTTATACACATGGCGAGTAACAAGTGTATATAATCTATTCCAACTAGTCCCAGTGCTAGAAGTAGAAGCAAAAGCAACACACTTCGGTGCAGATGCAGGTAATGAACTAATAAGGACCCTATTAGCCCTGAAACCCATCCTAGAAGGATAGTCATGCTGAGTGTGACAACTTTGACCATAAGAAAAACACCTGTCCTTCCCTTTTGCACAAAACTCATGGTGCAACCTTCTACAAAATCTACAAGGAGGGCGGGATAGAGCTGACTGAGCCCCACTAGTCTGAGATTAGGCACCCTATGCCTAAAATCCACCCTTAAATTAAGATCGACGATCACCCAATGACTTTGGTTAAGGAGCACTAGCCGAGGAGAAAGAACCCAAACTCTTCCACTTTTTTCTTGGCCATTTACCACCAATCCTTTGGCCTCCACTTTGTTCAGAAAACTAAAACCTCTTGCTTTGCCTCTCATCAATATTAAATTGTTTCTTTTTCTCTTTATCCACTTATTGCTTATACATAGACAACTGAGAGATGTCCATGTCTTTGATCAATAAGGCCGCCTTGATCTCAAGAACTAACTCATGGAATAATCTCAAAGCAAACTTACACATTCTCGCCCTCATGCTAGAAACCATCTCAGGAGCATACCTAGAGACAAATAATGAAATTTCAATGCATACTCCTTAACAAACATCCTTTCTTGTTTTAATTTCACTAACTCTTCTGCTTTTGCATTCCGTAACTCTTGAGGAAAGAATAGGTCTAAGAATGCACTAGAGAAATCTTCCCACACATAATAACTCGCATCCTCACCCCTTGATTGTTCCCATTCCTTGTACCAATGGTACTCCACATCTTTCAATTGGTAGGAAGCAAACTCAACACCTTCAAACTCAGAAGCTTGCATAATCTGGAATATATTTTCTATTTTATCAATGAAACCTTGAAGATCCTCCTCAACCTTGGTACTGGTGAACATAGGAGGTTGCAGCCTCATGAAATGTCCAACCCTCGTGGCATCAGTAGATGGAGCGACATGAGTACCATGCTTAAGTTGAGAAGCTACTAACTGGGTCAACAGAGTAATCGAGCGACGAAACTCAGCATTGGTAGCATCCCTTTGAGGTGACTGAGGAGGAGGATTAGAAGAAACTAGTAGAACTACCAGACCATCGGGAATCGGACACCTAGACCGAGTATGGACTCTATAATTGGATCGAGTCCTATCAACATCATTCCTAGTTGGGATGGAAGGGTTTGCAGAAACTTCAAATCTTCTTAGAGGCATGATCTGAAAGATGAGCAAATAGAAATTAGAAGAATCCAAGACCTTAAACTCTATAGCCCAAAATAAGACAATAAGAAAGTAGAACATTCCAAAATGCCTTGTATCTCCTCTCTTATAAATGTGGCGTGCTAAGCATCGATAAACAAGACTATACTTAAAATGACTTTATCGACAACCAACTGACTATGAACCTAGGCTCTGATAATAACTTGATACGACCCAAAATTGGGCCTTATCATATGGGCATCTAAAGCCCAACAAGGACCGAAGATTGCCCCATTAACCTAACCTAACCTAAATATTAGATCAATCCACAAGCGTCGGATAAACTCTAAACATATAATCAAGAAAGCAAAAACAAGATTAATAATCATAACTTAAGAAAGTCTATCCATTCATTAATGTCAACATTCAACGTCCAATATACCCAAGTCCACAATCATCCAAAAAGCCTCTACAAAATCCAAAGTCAAATAATGTGTCGGGACAAGCCCTCGACAATAGAAAAATCCAAAATAAGTCTATGACATAAGGTATAAAGACCATAGAATGCGTGCCTTCCGAAGTATGGAATCTCAACACTTTAATGTCAACACTCGAATAGCCCGAACACCTTATTACTGGGCAGAAAGAGAAGAGAAGGCTTCGATCCCTATATCATATGGGGATATATGTGTAAAGATATTTTAGAGGGCGAACACTAGCATGTAACTCAAGGATGAGGATAAAATAAAGCCAACAATCCAAAACCAATCAACCAATGCATATAATCATTGTAATACATATATATAAACCATGTCGGGATAGGGAATGGGATTAGCATGAACTTTGAAATTATTAACCTAAGTTTTGTAGCTTTTCCATTTAGAATGTCACCCGTGGGATATTTGGGGATAGCGCCACTTGCTGAAAGAGCCCCGACGCGTGTTTGTCGCACGACCTAGAGTAAAATACCAGATGACTTCTACATCTCTAAGAATATAAGTGTAAAAATATGGACACAGTTATCATGACCAAACCTCACACAAAAAAATTGTGAGTTTCTAGCTTTGGTCCCCTCGGGACCTCCACCTTTCATAGCTCGACTAATATCCTGCTTTAAAGTCCAAAATAAAACCATTCACACACAACTAACCATTTAACCATTTCCTTACCAAAGGAATTTCATTGGTATCATCATACCAACACTACTTGCAAGTATACATATGCCATTACCTCTATCAATCAACCATTTATATTAGTTTTAGGGCTCTAGCCCATCGTCCAACAAGGACATTCATTAACTAAGGTTTAGGGACTCAAACCCATTTTAATCAATTGAACCACCAAGGTTTCCATTTAAACCATTTCATGGCCAACAAGGCCTTTAAAAAACCATTTGTAAGCCATTCATACTCATTTAACCATTGACTTAGTTCAAAGCACCATCAACATATGACTAGAGGTTTCCTTTAGATATTTTCACAAATACCTTGAGGGCACACCTTTAACAAGATCAGAATCAAGGTAAAAACCATTAAGATTAGGGTTACCCATGACCCATCCATTAAACCACAATCAACAAGTACCCACATATGAAAACCATCACCAAAAACATGTGAAAACATTATTTAGATCAAGAGTAAATAATACTCAACAATATGCATCAAAACCCTCAACCTTTGGATTTGAAAACCACCATTTAAGAATCAAAATCAATGTTCAAACACATGACATTTTTGAACTAAAAATGAGGGAAGAGATACATGCCTTATACAAGATGATTCATGGAAGGATTCTTGGTCTTCAAGCCTTTAGAATGACACCTCTAAGAACCTTAGTTCAATCTTGAGAGAGAAGTTTTTGTAGTGTTTGGAATGTTTTTGATCTTGTATATGTGAAGAATAAAGGGCAAAATAAGGTTATAAGTCATGGGTTATAAGGGTTTAGGTGTTGGAAATTCCCAAAATGGCCTCTGCTAAAAGCTATAAAATAAACTCCTAGGAGGGTACAACTCTTACACTAAATCGTACCCTAGGGTACAAGTGGTACCCTAACTCATACCCTAGGCCTCACCATGGACCCCTAAACTATCCATGATACGACTACACATGCATGAATCATATCCAAGGTTACGAATAGTACCATGCAACCCATACCCAAGTCAGTGTCTATTAGATTAAGACCAACACTCCATAAAACTAGGTTGTATATGACCCGTACCTTATCATATAACTTGGAAGTGAATAAACTGTATCTTGGTCAGTGGGTTACCAACTTAAGATGATCTCTATACGATAAGGGAGAGTACTAGTCGTACCCTAGCATACAATTGGTATGCTTAATCCATATAAAACCCAGAATCTCAAAACTTGGGGAAATTTTATAAGGGTCCAAAGCCTAGGTGTTTCTGTTAGTAGATCAGGGCTACTCCTAGGAGGAATGTATTGACTACAATGAAAACTTCCCCCCCGTAGAAAGTCTAGAGTCTATCCATATATTTTTAGAATTTTATGCATTCAAACGCTTTAAGTTATATCAAATAGATGTTAAGAATGCTTTTCTAAATAGATTTATTAATGAAGTTGTCTTCGTCAATCAAACTCCTAGTTTTGAAGATCCCTCTTATCCAAATCATATTTTCAAACTCTCGAAAGCACTTAATAGTCTTAAACAAGCTACAAAAGCTTGGTATGAGAGGTTGAGTACTTTCTATTAAAGAATAACTTCAAAGAGGCAAAATAGACACTACTCTTTTTATTCAAAAAATGGACTCCAGTTTACTCATTGTACAAAATTATGTGGATGACATTATTTTTAGCAGTCCTAACACTTCTTGCGAGAATTTTTGCAAACCTTATGAAGGGAGAGTTTGAAATGAGTCTCATGGGGGAACTCATTTTCTTCTTAGGATTACAAATCAAGTGAACTCCCAAAGGAACCTTTATCACTCAAACCTAACACATAAGGGTCCTTATCAATAAAATTGGAATGGAAAAGGGGAAAGTATTTGAAACTCTAATAAGTCCCTCAACAAGTCTTAATTCAGATACATCTAAAAAAAACATTGATGAAAAGACATACATAAGAATGATTGGATCACCACAATACTTTGAGTGCAAGCCGACCATTCATTATGTTTAGTGTTTTCAAATGTGCAAGGTTTCATATGGCTCCCAAGAAATCCCTTCTGATTGTCATCAAAAGGATCATTCGCAATGTCATCGGGACTCAGGACATTGGACTACGGTACCCCCATTATTCTAATTTTGATTTAGTTGGCTATTTAGATGCTAATTTTATAGGTGAAAAATATGACAGACAAAGTACTAGTAAAACCTGCCAAATTCTTGGTGATGCCTTAATTTCATGGCATAGCAAGATACAGACTTCAGTCACTCTATCAACAACCGAACCTGAATACATAGACATTGGAAATTGTGGTTCTCAGGTTCTATGATTATGCATCAATTACTTGACTTTGATTTATCATTTGAATCTTTACCTATCTTGTGTGATAATACTACTACAATTAGTCTGTCTAAATAAATGATGCATCATTCTAGAGCTAAACATATAGACATCAAGCATTATTCTATTCATCATCATGTAGAAAATGGAAACTTTTCTTTAATTTTTTTTTGATTTTGAAAATCAACTTGCTGATATTTTTACTAAATCTTTGTTAGAAGAAGGATTTTATTTTTTAATAATAAGTCTTGGTATCACATGCATTAATGATATTTAATTGTACTATTCTTTATTTTGTCTAAATTTTTTTAAAAATATTTTGTCCTTAAATATGTTCAAATTTTTTATCCTTCTGACACATCATCATTACCTTTTATCCACCCCCTTTTATGCTATGACCTTTATACCTTCTCTTTTCGTTATTTATATTTTTACTTTACCTTTTTTTTCTCAAGAAGATTGAACCTTTTCTCTTTATTCATCACCTCCTTTCATCTTCCCACCATTTCGCCCTCTTTAAACTTTCTCTTCTCATTCCTCCAATGACCCTAACAAGATCTATGTCAGATCTTGCCAAAATTCTCTTAGCTTGTAATTTCGACAATCATGACTCAGTTCTTGTTTCCAGATCCTTCGAGGAAACATCTTTTCAATCACTGCAATTGACTGTCCATAAGAAATATTTAGCTTCTATCCCCAACACCCTTCCAGAAAACCCATCTCTCTCATCTAGACTGTCTTCTGCCAGAGGACAAGCATAAGTTCTGGACTGTATCGCAGCAGGAAAAAATTATCGCCTTAAAAAATTACTTAGTTGTGCTAGAAAAAATTGTGAATCTCTCTCAGTTAAAGGAATATTACTACAATGTAAGTCCTTTTTTCAAAGCCCAAGATTTATCTCTTGTACTTCGTCTCTGTGGTTTGGAGGTTTATGAAGACCCTGTGCACATATTTATGCAAATCTTTGCTTTTCCTAAGACTGTGTTTAGTTGGAAACTCTTGTGCTTGGGAGTAGAACCATTCAAAATGATTTTTTGTTTGAAAAAGTTTTTGACTCTAAGTTCTCTAGAGTTATCCCTTTTATGAATGGTACATGGCCTGATAATTTTGAGTTTAGCTTCGAAGAAACTAAGAAGGTTGTCTTTAGCTGAAAGTTAGTTTATGAAATTTTGATCTGTTGTTACTTTGCTTTAAATATAGAATTTTTGCTCACATTATCTCCACCACCCTCTTCCCAAGGAAAGGTTCCCTCAGCAATGTCACTTGTCAAGATGTGTTTTTTTTGTACTGCATGATTAGGAAATACAAAATCAATTAGGCTGTATGGTTCTGAGAATATATGTTGGAGAGTGTGGTTACCTTATGGATTGTTGATTACTAAAATTCTCATTTACTACTCCATTGTTCTCTCTGAGTACCCTGTTGTCGAAGTCTCTGCTATATGTGATTCTAAAACTTTTGCTAGCATGGGATATGTCCTGTAGACATTGAATGGTGCAAGAAGAAGTCCACAAAGGCAAAGACTGATCTGCCCATGGTAAGAAAAAATATTTCTAATACTGTGCTCCCAATGACAAAGGAAATAGAGAAAATCAAGGAATACCTCAAGACAATAGATGAAGGATTACAGAGTCTCCACGGGTTGACTAGCATGCTACTGTAGCTGAATAAGGACATCAACACCAAAGTGGGAAAAGTGCACTTGAAAAGTGCTGGACTTAAGCAGGAAAGTATTAAGTTTTTAAACAGGCTATGTGCTAAGGTTGACTCTATCAAATCCAAAGCCGACTCCTCCCACAACGAGCTTTCCATATCAGTTTAGAACTTCTACTCCAGCTTTTCCAAGAATATTAGAAAGTCTTATGAACACTTTTTTCACTATATGCACAACACCCTTACCTACTTTCTTTCCAATCATTGATTTTTTGACTGCTCATTCAAATGGGGGTTTACCCCATTCATTATTTTGGTCTGTATTTAAGATTTTAAACTTCCTCTATCATGCACTCTGATACCCTCCTCTCATGTCTTTTGTATGAATATTGACTAATTGTCTATTATATATAGTCCATTTTGATGCTATATTTATGTATTCTTTCTTTACCTGTTTTTTTTGATAATGTCAAAGGGGAAAACTCTAAACATCAGATAGGTCTTCGAGTAAGGGAGAGTCATCCAGTCAACTATATATACGAAATTCAACTAATGATGATGCAAAGGAGTCAGCAAGAATGAGGGAGCCAATTGACTATATATAAAGGGAAGTCAACTGATGTTTATTATTTTTCATTATTAAAAAGGGGGAGAATTTTAGCCTCCTATATTAATATAATATGTTCTAATAGTGCCAAACTAATAAGGAAAATATGCAGTATACACCGAAGGTGTAATCAAGGCAAGGATTTCATAGAAGGATCATTCTGGAGCTAAAATTGGAATAACATCATGAGAAGATCTCACAAGACCCCTAACTAAAAGTAGTCAAGCATACTAAGGGAAATCGCAAAAAAAAAACATGGAAAGAAGAATTTACACAAAGCCACGAAAGGAAGGAAGATCACACCCCCACATAGACATATCAGATATGGATATGTATGGCTATGAATTTACATCCAAGCAAGAAAGATCATATCATACATACAGGTATATCTGATATGGATGTACCATATGATGTGAATCCCCAATGGAGTAGTCAATTCAAATCCTTGATTGAGAAGAAATCCCTTGGGTTTTTATTTTAGAGAAAAGAAGCCATATGAGATAAAAACAATAAAAAGAAGGCTGATGACAAAAGAAAATTTATGCAATTTCACAGGGAACTAGTTATCTGTCTCATCTTTTAGTCTTTACAAAAAATTGTAATCTTTAGTTTACAACAATTGCAAAAAGGAAAAAAGTAGAGTATGTTTATTTATACCAGTCGAAGCTCTGTCATAAGATCTGAATAATAAAATAAGATTAAGAAATTGTTCAAGCTACTTTGTAACTCCATCTTAATGTTTAAATCTCCAAAGAAAACCCTTAAACCTAAGGGGACTGGAATAGGCACCACACTGGTGATCTGAAATAAGATAAATCTTTGTGTTCTTCCTTACTCTTTTATTTACGCACTTAATTTAATTCATTTGTTGTTAAGGTCACTAACCTGCAGGTGAGTTGACTGTAAAGACTGATCAGTCGAATCAAAAAAAGTTTTTAATTCACCCTTTCTTTAATTTCAACCGCTACTAATTTTATTATTTAGATGAGTTTTGCTTTATACAGTTGAACGTATTTTATTTCTTTATTTCAATAGCCTTAGGGTAAGTCATAGTGCACTTTGGTTGTTTTTCATTGGTTGAGAGTAAATGATGAATTTAAGTCTCATCAATCAAAGAAGGGTAGGACATTGGATTAAAATTTTAGTGTTTCATGCATATGATAAGATGTTAGATTTAAGTCCCATGAAATTATGGCCTAACACACTCTTTATGGTAGGATATTGACTTCAAAGTTCCAGCACAATATATTGATTATAATAATAATTGCAACAAAGTAATGGACTTTTGATTAAAAGTCATGGAATATATCCATTGATCTTCTCCGTTCTCTTATGAGAATGTGGTGGCAGTGCATAACAAGTCTGATAGATGAAAAAATAATTGTGGTTGTACAAATGAATGTATAAATATGAATATGGAATGAGAAAATAATAACAGTCATCATTGTGGTAATTGTACAAGAATGAATATTATGGGTTCTTAAAATAGTCATTCAAAAGAGTGTAATTTATTACCATCAATTTGGTGTAAAAGGCCCTTAGACACACGATTATTTTGACCTGATTAAATAAGTTTTTATAAATCCTCCATTAAAATAAAGAAATATAAAGTGGTGTTACACTTGATCTTTCAAAGTGTTGTTGAAGTAGGTTATATAAATATGATAAATGTCACGACATGACAATGATCTTACAAATAAATTATAAAGGACGTATGATTAAAATCTATTCACCGAAGATAACAAGACTTGTGGTAAGCATATCATGAATGTTTGGCCATTTTGAAAAGGAAATACGTGGTAAGAATTATAGATAAGGACGTGCTTATGTATGGTTGGATACAAAACTCACCTCAACGGGAGGTTTGAGAGAAAAGATATTTAAATATTAATGGTCATTAGTCAAGTACTTTTAGTACATCATAAATATGTAGTAGTTTTATTATGAACTATCGATGGACAAATGAAAGAAATAATTCTTTCATTAAGGGTTGTAGCCATGATCAAAATAAATGTTATTGTGTGACTACACAAATTATCATTTGTTGTGTACCTATGGTACGTTGAAAGTATTTTTCCAGGTCTTATTAAGAAAATAATAAAAGCAAAAGTAAAGCAAGAAACAAGTCTTGCCTGTAATGATTTTGACCATGACAATAATAATATAATTCTCCTTAAAGGAGATGTTCACTATGCGGTTGGTATTATAAAATATTTGATAGTACGAAAAATTAATTAGGAGCTCTAGAAGATTTAATGTTTTAATACCTGGGAGAAATAAAATTATTCATAATATTGAAATTGTAATAAGTCTTATAGGTATTGATCAACAATGGATTATATTGAGAGTATAAATTATGAGAAAATTTAATATCTTCATATTACTATAATCAGAGTCGGAAAAAATATATGGAAAAGGTTACCTGTATTTTCCTCCTATTTGTGGTACACAATTATGGACATGGTGATGAAATCATATGTGATAGTAAACTAGAAGTTTACTCAAACAAATTAGTTGGCATGACTAGTGAACCATCCCCAATCAAATGTGATGCAAAAAATAATTAAAATTTTTATGTGGTTACATATTGAAGAAATAAAGGTTCTTCACAAATTCTTTTATGCTGCTTATTCTCGTGATAAATTATCATTGTACCAGCTAAGATTGATATTGTATTCCATAAATTTATGGAACATATATCAAGGATAATATAAGTCTGATCACCTCTCATGTGGACCGTTAACTATTATATGATTTAGTATATGCATATACGGTTTGGTCACATGTGCATTTGATATTAAATTATTTACAATATTATTTGCTCCGTTAAGTTAAGAGCATAATTTCAATTATAAAAGTTGATAATGTTGATTTGCTTAGCAAAAATTGTACACCTCCAATGATAGCTAAATCGTTGATTATGAGAATAAATCTCTCAAAATAAAAATTAATATGAGATTTATTATTTAATATGTAGCAACACTTGTACGCATCAAGCTAATAAAGTTTCCCAATCACAATTGATTCAGGTCATGAATCAAATAATTCTCATCTTTAAATGTGCGATATTTGATCTAATTTTTCCACCAGGCACAAAGATGTAAGGTTGAGATAAATGTTACATTTTCTAACATTAGGAGGAGCAATGATTAACAACTAAAATTATGAATGAAAGATGAATTATCTATATCTTTATAAAAAGAAAAAATGAACTTAAAGTTTAAGAGATACTTCATTTGCAAAATATTTCAAAATAATTGCCCAATGTATTTACTGATCGTATGTTATAATTCAGATGTAAATGCTCGAACGAGATTATCTTAAAGAATAGAGTCTATGGCACGCGAGAAGGATGATAGACCAATCAATTTCAAAAGGTAAAATTCTTTAAAGAAGGAGAGGGGAAAATGATCAAGATGTTCATGATAATAAAAGAAGTGCTTTGAAAAAACACCATGATATAGCACTTCATAAAATCTTGACAAAGGTTCAAGTCCCTAAAAATGATAAAAAAATGAAAATATCTTGATAAGTTTTGTTGTACTGGAACAGATATAAAAATGACAATCAATGATAAATTTGATATTATCTAGCACTCAATATTATAAATGTGATGAGGTTCTTAAATTCAAATATGTCAAAAGTGTGGACAGATAAATGATTAACCAAATAAAAATACATAATTTAAGTATATTTTATTTCACTTGAAAAAGTGAGGTTTTGGACTTATATTTCAAAGACCAACGTATAACGTCATGGACAATTTAGTGACACACTATTCAAGGGGCGCGCTGGCTAGAATTCCACGAGAAAGTCCTGGCGCGTTGAGCCGCCACGAGGCTGCATGTCTAAACGACTATTTCCCCCCAACTTTGCTTTGTTTTAAGGATGCACGAGGCTAAGGTTCTTCCTCAAAAGATTACTTCTCCAATTTCATCATTAAGGTATGAGAAATTGTCTAACACTAATGGGGTGTTCGGCATGGAGGAAAATATTCTCCAAGAAAATATTTTCTAGAAAAATAAGTTGTTTGTTACTTATTTTCTTCTGTTCGTTAAAGTAGAAAAATATTTTTTAAAACTATTTGCATATATTTAACATAAAATAATGAGAATGAATAGGGTAAGGGGTTGAGGTAAGATTTGTTTTTCTTTTTTTTAAAGCTAACTAAAAAAAATTAATTTAATTTTTGTTAGGGGAAAGAGGGGGGAGAGGGTGGGTGGTAAAGTGGAGTAAGAAAAAAGTTTTAAATTATTTTTAAAAATAAATTAAAAATTATTTAAATTTTTTGGTAGGGTGGGGGTAGGGGTTGGGGCGCGGTAAGAAAATTTTTTTGATTGTTTTTTTAAAAATAAATTTTTATATTTTAATTTTTTTTTCTTTTAGGGATTTGATAGGTGGGGGGTGGGGGTGGGGGAGAGGGATGCTATGGGGTAGCAGGTGGGGTAAGAAATTTTTTAAAATAAAAATAAATTTTAAAAAATTATTGTTTTTGTGGGTGAGGGGTCGGGTAAGAATTTTTTTAATAAAAATAAATTAAAAAATATTTAATGGGAGGTGGTAGGGGTAGGGGGTGGTAGTGGCTGGTATGAATTTTTATTTTAAGGAGGGTGGGGGCGGGGTTGGAGGCGGAATGAGTGATTTTGAGAGTGATATTAATATCGCAACTTGTTTTCCCTACTCTTAGTTAGAAATTTATTTTCCTTTAGTTTGAAAGAACTTATTTTCCATAGGAAAAATATTTTCCAAATTTTTTAGCCAAACGAAAATGAGAAAATCGAAAATATATTTTAGAAAACATTTCCTTCATAATGATCACACACTAAGAATTCCATCAGTTATGTCCTCCTTATGATTGCTTAATCCCCCTTTTGTTAACCTTGGATTTAAAATTTTCTCCTTTAATCTCAAAAGTCTCCAATTTATTAGTGTCACTCGTGAAGTCTCTTCAATTATGTTTCAATTTAATGAGGTGTCTAATTTTCTATGATTTGTATTATGGGTTAAGAATTCAAGAACCCCATGAATTATGAAACTTTATGAATGTTTAATGGTATTTTGGTTTGCAAAGGCTATGTTTATCGATTTTCCTGGTCTTTCACAAAAACCAAAATCTCTGTGATTTCAAACAAATGTTTTAGAACTATTTTTCCAAAATCTTCTTGTATCATTAACCTTCTAATGATATGTAGAACTATCCAAAGTCCAATCATATTTCAAATTAAGATATTTTATGTTACTTCAAGTCCCCATTAATGCGATCACTCCCGATACAATTCATGCTAGACCTCTTGTAATGCCCCGAGTCAGTACCTCAAACGCTACATGGTGCTTATAACCCCAAACAACCACAAGCTAACCCATGAATGATATCTATTGTGAGCACTGAATAATAATAATGAAATAAAATATGAAAAATAGGCTGAAATTCCATAAGGTTCAAAATCTATAAATACTGATAAAGAATATCAACTGATAATAGTAATCTGTAAAACTGAATACTATATGAAAGTCTAGTCTGCAAAGCCTCTAAACTGAGCTGTCTGAATATGGCATCGATGGGATAATTCCCCAACTAACCCCATCTAATGAAATACTGCATCTACTGAGAAACTGAAATAATAAAATATCCTCGATAGATGAGGACTCATTACTAACTCTGACACTGCTGGATGAATCTGAATCTGTCTATGCATGGTGGGGAACCTGAGTGTTTGAACCTATGATATAAAAGATCATAAGGCAAAGAAAGAGTATGCGTCAGTACGTGGAATATACTGGTATGCTAGATGAGGTAAGGCTGAATGCAAGGGTTCATATGCATGAACAATAACTGACTGAATGATATAGAGCAATTGAACATGAGAGTACATGGATAACTGATACTGCTGTAAAAACTAAGTATGCACTATAGTACATATAAATAAATATTGTGACTGAGCTTATCTAAAGCTAAGTCTTGAGTTTTGTTACTGAGTAACTGATATCTGAAGTTACTGAAAACTGAGTTACTGATATTGGTTTACTGTATCTAACAGTCTTGATTTTGAAGAACTAAACCAAGTTCTATTCTGAAAACTAAAACTGAAACTATAGGAGGTAACCATCTAACCAACATGCCTCAAATAAGATAAGATAACTGAGTTGGGGTGCAATGTGTAACCCCAATTAGAAGGGTGTCAATACCTTGCCATGAGTAAGGACAAGCTGAGAGTTACCCTCATCTGGCAGGTAATCTAATAAGAACATTGAAACCCTCATCTGGCAGGTTAAAAACTTCATCAATCCTCAACTGGAAGGTTTGATGTCTAAACCTACGTTGGATACGTAGTTCTAGAATGCAAGGACTGCTTCTAAGGATCACACCTCTACTGGAAGGTGAGCCCCCATCCTTGGGTTCACTTGATGCTGAATCCTACTCCTAACTGATTGACACTGAACTGAGTATACTGAACTGGACTGAACTGATACTGAGTTTACTGAATTTTCCTAAGTTTTGTAACTGACTGAGTTCTGTAACTGACTGAGAGTAGTACTATCATGATAGGACTGAGACTATTCTATAACTTACACTGGCTCTAGGTAAACAACTAAATTTATCGGGTATTAAATACCCCCCGGACTAGATAACATGAATAGTTAAGCGTAACATGATCTTACAAAGCATAACAATGTACACTTGTTCACAATTTATCTATAAAAATATTTTATCAAACACTTGTAGGGCATAAGCTTGCACATATCTTAACATGTCATGATTTCATTAATTTATTCACATGGACATTCTATCAAACACTTAGGGAGCACAACTTAATGCACATAATCATGGTTAACACATAAGCATGGAAATTATAATGCCCAAACTTGCAAATTCATAAATTATAACATGGGGGTTCCACAATTCAATATACATGCTATTCAAACTTCATGGAATCTACAATTAATCATGGATTGAAACTCAATTAATATCAAGAACATGAATACAATCCAATTTCAAGTATGAATCATAAATCTTGAAGTTTTAAAAATGGATTCTTGGACTCTATGGGTGAAAGGGACCCATAGATGAACACCTAACATACCTTAATTTGTGAGTTTCTTAAAGTTATTGGTGAATTATTTGAGATTGTTCTTGGTTTCTTGAAGTTAGGGTTTTGTTAATTGAGAGAGAATGCCTTTTGATTTGGGAAAAAGTTGAATAATGAATAACTTAAAACATTTTTCGGAATTAAATCCCATATCTGGACATAATAAAATCATGGAAAAAGACCTATTTAACCCTTGATGTCTTTTAAAATTTTTGTCAAAATTTTCTAAACTGGGCCCTTGGCGCGACGCGCCATGATCGCATAGGGTCACTGAAAACTGATAATTAGGAAAATGCACAGTGGCGCGATGCGGTGGGATCGCATTGGTATACTGGAAATTGATAATTATGAAAAGGCTGCTTGGAGCGAAGCACCAATATCGTGATGGAACACTGGAAAGTGACCATTGCCATTTGGCTGGCCTCTGCAACGCTTTGATAGCCAAATTGGCATACTTCATACTAAACTGGCTATAACTCTTTTCCCGGGTATCAGATTTGGGTGAACTTTACATCGTTGGAAAGCTAACTGAATTTTTTATGCATTGGCAGGCTATAAACTGAAAAATACTGAGTATTTTGAAAATTTTATATAGGGTAACCCATGTACTGAGGGTTAATTTAAGTTAGGAAAATATGGGATATTACAATATCTCCCTCTTGGGAACATTCGTCCTTGAATAAGACTATCTAAGTTGAGAAATACTGATAGACTGAGTTTACATACTAAACATGCATACTGAGACATGACTACATGACTGAACTTCTGACAAGCTGAGTTCTTATATTGAACATGTATATCTGATGCATGGAATACATAATTGAAGCTACTGATAAGCTGAGTTTCATACTGAACATTCGTATCTGATGCATGTGTACATGGCTAAACTGATTCATGAATGCATGACTAAATATGCAATGGTAATATATACTAAGTTTATAACTGTAACTGGATCAGGAAATTGAGTAAATCTGAGGAAGACTGTTTCCTCAAGCTGAAAATAGTAATGAACTTGAGATCATTTACTGAACATGTATGAATGGGAACATGAGAACATGATTGAGTCTAAAATATGGTACATGGACTAAATATCATGAACTAAATTGATTCCTTGAATATATGCCATGCCATGGAAATGGTCATACGATTAAGATTGGAACGAGAGAGTCAACTTATGAGTACCCATTACTTCAAGCTGGATCTTTTTACGTGAAGAGAAAATAAAAGGTTTAGGATATGAAAGTTCAGGGGTTATAGTGCATCTGTCCTTTGGGACATTATTCCCCCAAAGAATGCTGACTTGGCTGGGATATTGAGGAAAAACTGAGATGATGCACGAGGCACCTACAAACTAAATCGTGACTGAATATATGAGATCTAAAATTGAGGCATGATACATGAATTGAGATGAACTTGCAACTACAAGGATGCTCCATCCTAGAACGGTCATATTCATGAATTTTTGGACAGGACGACTAGGTGGAAAGATGGGAAGTAAAATGAACTTGTCTGCCTGACTGCTAAACTGAATTGCTGGCTTTACGGACTAACTCATATTGAAAACTTATACTCAACTGAAGTATTTCTTTACACTCTTTCTATAAAGTTCTATTGACTTTAAGGAGCAAGGAGATCTTGGCATGGTCTGAATAAGACATCTGAATGAGAAATCACCCCACGGCTAAAATTCTATAATATGGGCATTGATAACTCTACCTACTGAGGTCTGAGCTGGACTGAATTCTCCCACTATGTTCAAGCCTACTCAAATCTCCAAAATATATTTAGCCATTTACACATCATCATGATATTTAAGCCTATCTTCATAACTACAGCCTCATGTAAAATAAGCATGCAACAATTTTTTCTTAACGTGAAATATTTACTCTCTCTCTTCTAAGCAACTACTCATCACTACATTATTTCATAAGGAGAGTTCACTGAAGGTTAAAACATGGGGACCTGAAGCATGAATGGAACTATACCGAACTTGAAACTTAACTTAGGCCTAAGGAATAGAACATAAATATCCTAGGTTTTATCAAGAGATCTAAACTGAGGATATACAAGATAAAATCTAAATTTAGCTGATCATTAGGAGTATAGCATAAGTCATGGAAACTGAGCATACTGTAAAGCATGATATGAGTACATGAGTCATGAGCTGCATGATCTGAGTTTGGAGTTTCTATATTTATGGAACATGATTCGTAACACTGAGTGAACTGGAACTGCTCATGCTAGGAACTGTAGGCGGATATGATTTTCGTTAATATACACAAATATGAGCTATGATCATAAAACTGACATGAACTGCGTGAGTAGACATTATGATAGCTGAAGTGCAAAACTTTGCACTGAGGTAAGGATGGGTTGGGCATCAACCTCTCCCACTGCTTTTCAACACATACTAACATTACTACTATAATCTAAAAGTCTGACTTGGTTACTTGTTCTATCATATCCCCCTCAGCTTAAAGTCATTATTCTAAGTCTGTGAACCACTTAATAAATTCCAAATTGAATTGAAACCACTTTACTCTAGAGCATGAGATATAACAATACTCATAAACACTAAACTCATTCTTAAGGACTACTCCTAATAATGTAAGGTCCACCACTAGTACTTTCTTCTGATACATAATTCTTAGCTTTTTATAGCCCCAACAATCATCATATAACAACCTCAACACTGGCTAACTTAGAATTCTCAACTTCTTTTCCTACTAGTTCAAGCTAGAGATTCAAACTTAAATCAACTGAAACCGAGGGACTACCCCTCCATTCAATGATTGGTCCACAAGGAAACTAAAATGGAACAATCCCATTACTGAAATTAACTAAAGGAATTTTTCTGACATACTATAACTAGGCAAATTCTGTATACTCGTCTAGCTAGAATAGTTTTACCTACTAAGGTAAGCACTAAGAAAGGTTCTGTTAATATTTCTAGTCTGACTTAAAGTTGACTGCTATGCAAGGAGTTACAAGAAATAGAGAAGATCCTGGATCTAGAAAGGCATAAACATGTAAATGGAAGATATGTAATGTACCAGTGACCATATCAGAAAATTTTTCCTGATCTTGTCTGGACTAAAGTGCATAAATCCTGTTTAGGCGTTGCCCACTAGTGGCACTGGAAGTGGCAACCTGCTGATTCGGGCGACCGAACTGAGCTAAAGGATAATTATACTGACCTTGAGAACCTAGATAAGGACAATCTCTAACTCTGTAGCCTGGATTGCCACACTCGAAACAAACATCACTGCCAGCTTTGCAGACACTCTGATGGTTCTTGCCACATTACTGACATTAAGGATTTGTTCAAGCACTGCTGACACTACCCTGAGATTTAGAGCCTAGTGCCCTATATTTATTACCATTTATGAACTTAGGAACTGGAGCACTAGCTGAGGACGGAGCTGGAACTGAAGATTTTATGAGAAACTAGGAACGATTACCGCCCTCTGACTTAGGCTGATTAAAACTGAAGCTACCTATTCTAGATCTCTTGTTCTGCCTCTCTCTCTCTAATCTTAGCCTTTTATATCTAATGAGCAGGGACCATGATCCTGGATATGTCCATCTCCTTAATCAACATCGCTATTCTGTATTCCTTAACCACACCATCTGATATCCTAAATATGAACTTGCTCATTCTGGACCTACTGCCTGCTACTACATAAGAAGCATACCTGGATAACTGAGTAAACTTCAGGGAATACTCTTTCACACTCATACTTCCTTGCCTGAGATTAATGAACTTTAACACCTTGGCTTCTCTCAGTTCAAAGGGAAAGAATCTTTCTAGAAGAGCAGTAGCAAACTCTTCCCACTCTATGGTCTCTACATCTGTGACCCTATCTTCCTTCCACTGCTTAAACTATGTATAAGCTACATTTTGTAGATGATAGGCATCTAACTCAGCACTCTCACTGGAAGTCACTCCCATATTGTCTGTGACTTTCTGAACCTGATCGAGGAACTCCTGTGGATCCTATTCTAACTTAGATCCTGAGAATAGGGGAGGATTTATTTAGGTGAAGTCTCGAATCCTAGCTGCAGCAGTATTGGCCATTGGATTGGCCTAAACAATAGATGGCCATTCATTCTGAGATGTTATGGAATTGGCTAGAGTAGTGAATACAACTTTGAATTCTGCATGATAGACATGCTCGTCTAGGGGATCTGCCTGAATATGCTGAGGTGCTAACCGATTTCTAGTTCTTCTTTTGTTAATCTTTTTGGAAGGCATATTCTGTAATAGAAGGGAAGAAAAAGATTAGACTGAGAGTTTAACTTGAGCTCATGCTCACTGGCACAACATGAATACTGAAAGAAGGGAAACTTTTTCTTAAACATCTCATAGCCTCCTGTCCATAAGTATGGCGGGCTACACACCCATGCACAAGACTCTACTTGATGTGGCTTTCAGACTCCCTAGGACTCTGTTAAACCTTAGGCTCTGATACCAAGTTTGTAATGCCCCGAGTTTGTACCTCAGACGCTACACGGTGCTTACAACCCCAAACAACCACAAGCTAACCCATGACTGATATCTACTGTGAGCACTGAATAGTAATAATGAAATAAAATATGAAAAATAGGCTGAAATGCCATAAGGTTCAAAATCTGTAAATACGGATAAAGAATATCAACTGATAATAGTAATCTATAAAATTGAATACTGTCTGAAAGTCTAGTCTGAAAAGCCTCTAAACTAAGCTGTCTGAATATGGCGTTAATGGGATAATCCCCCAACTAACTTCATCTACTGAAATACTGCATCTACTGAGAAACTAAAATAATAAAATATCCTCGATAGATGAGGACTCATTACTAACTCTGACACTGCTGGCTGAATCTGACTCTGTCTATGCATGGTGGGGAACCTGAGTGTTCGAACCTATGATATAACAGATCATAACACAAAGAAAGAGTATGCGTCAGTACGTGGAATGTAATTGTATGCTAGATGAGGCAAGGCTAAATGCAAGGGTTCATATGCATGAACAATAACTGACTGAATGATATAGAGTAATTGAACATGAGAGTACATGGATAACTGATACTGTTGTAAAAACTAAGTATGCACTACTGTGCATATAAATAAATATTGTGATTGAGCTTATCTAAAGATAAGTCCTGAGTTTTGTTATTGAGTAACTGATAGCTGAAGTTACTGAAAACTGAGTTACTGATACTGGTTGACTGTATCTGACAGTCCTGATTTTGTAGAACTAAACTGAGTTCTATTCTGAACACTAAAACTGAAACTATGAGAGGTAACCATCTAACCGACATGCCCCAAATAAGATAAGATAACTGAGTTAGGGTCCAATCTGTAACCCAATTGGAAGGGTGTCATTACCGTGCCATGGGTAAGGACAAGCTGAGAGTTACCCTCATCTGGCAGGTACTCTAATAAGAATGTTGGAACCCTTATCTGGTAGGTTAAAAAACTCATCAACCCTCAACTGGCAGGTTTGATGTCTCAACCTATGTTGGCTACATAGTTCTGGAATACAAGGATTGCTTCTAAGGAACACACTCTATACTGGCAGGTGAGCCCCCATCCTTGGGTTCACTCGGTGTTGAACCTACTTCCAACTGAAAGACACTGAACTGAGTATACTGAACTGGATTGAATTGATACTGAGTTTATTGAATTTTCCTAAGTTCTGTAACTGGCTGAGTTCTGTAACTGACTGAGAGTACTACTAATCATGATAGGACTGAGACTATTCTGTAACTGACACTGGCTCTAGGTAAACAACTAAATTTATCGGGTATTAAATACCCCCCGAACTCGATAACATGAATAGTAAATCATAACATGATCTTACAAAGCATAACAATGTACACTTGTTCACAATTTATCTATAAAATTTTTTTATCAAACACTTGTAGGGCATAAGTTTGCACATATCTTAACATGTCATGATTTCATTAATTTATTCCCATGGATATTCTATTAAACACTTAGGGGCACAACTTAATGCACATAATCATGGTTAACACATAAGCATGGAAATTACAATGCCCAAACTTGCAAATTCATGAATTATAACATGGGGGTTTCATAATTCAATATAAATTCTATTAAAACTTCATGGAATCTACAATTAATCATGGATTGAAACTTAATTAATATCAAGAGCATGAATACAATCCAATTTCAAGCATGAAAATCATGAATCATAAATCTTGAAGTTTTAAAAATGGATTCTTGGACTCAATGGGTAAAAGGGACCCATATATGAATACCTAACATACCTTAATTTGTGAGTTTTTTGAATTTCTTGGTGAATTCTTTGAGATTGTTCTTGGTTTCTTGAAGTTAGGGTTTTGTTAATTGAGAGAGAATGCCTTTTGATTTGGGGAAAAGTTGAATAATGAATGACTTAAAACATTTTTAGGGATTAAATCCCATATATGGACATAATAAAATCATGGGAAAAGACCTATTTAACTTTGGATGTCTATTAAAATTTTCATCAAAATTTTCTGAACTAGGCCCTTAGCGCGATGCGCCATGATCGCATCGGGCCATTGGAAACTGACAACTGGGAAAATACATGGTGGCGCGATGCGGTGGGATCACGTTGGTACACTGGAAATTGAAAATTATGAAAAGGATGCTTGGAGCAACACACCAATATTATGATGGAACACTAGAAAGTGACCATTGTCATTTGGCTGGCCTTTGCGATGCGTTGATTGCCAAATTAGCACACTATCATATTAAATTGGCTATAACTCTTCGCCCGGGTATCGGATTTGGGCGAACTTTATATCATTGGAAAGATAACTGAATTTCCTATGCATTGACAGGATCTAAACTTAAAAATACAGAGTATTTTTTTTATATAGGGTAACCCATGTACTAAGAGTTAATTTAAGTTAGGAAAAGACAAGGTATTACACCTCTACTTCAAGGTCTACTCAAGAGGACCCTAGATCTACAATCCATGATGATATAGAGAGGATCTTAGGATGATATTATTGAGAACCAATGGAAGAGATTTCATGTGTGTATGGTAGCTTGGAGAATGATGAAAGCTCTAATGGCCATCCATGTCATTTCCTTAATTTGCATGTATTTTTGGTGTTTCGAGCCTTTTTACACCGTCTATAGGTCATTTATGACTTGTTAGAACTATCGATTCGGTTATCAAACAATTAATTTAGATTTTAGACTCATTAATGAGTGGTATATTTACTACTCATTTACATCCAAATTTGTGCATGCTGCTATGGTTAAATTGAATAAATGAGGCAAAATTGCCATTTGAATGCACTAATTCCCATGTTTATAGGTTTATAGGTAATTGGAAGAAAACAAGTGAAGTTTAAAAGGGAATAAAAAAGAGAAAAGTTAGTGCAAAAACTAGAAAATTCGAAGATGAGACCGACCTTAGTTACCACGATTGCAGTCTGAGGGTTGCGATCACGGCCAGTCAAGGTTTGGTTAAAGAATGTCGATCACGATAGGTTAATGCGATCGCGGGCATCACGATCATGATCAACTAATGGCGATCATGATGGTGTGGAATTTTCCTAAGGGCAGACTAGTCATTTCACACAGTTGGTTCTAATATTCAAAAGGGCAAAGCCCTTTCACTTTTTATGACATGTTCTAACCATTTAATAAAGTTCTCATAGAGAGAAAATTTCCAATTAGTGAGAAGACATAATTTTTATTAAATCTTCTAAGAAGATATTTTTATTTGTAAATTGAGTTTGGAATTTTGGGATTACTATTGCTTTATTTTCAATGGAGAAATGAATGTCAAATTGGGTAATTATATTTTCCCTACATTAATAAGTAGCAAACACTTAACTTGGACTTATGTTTGAATAGGGTGCAAATGCATGTGGGTTTTGATTGTTAAATTCAATTCTTGGTTGATGATGTTTAGTTTACTAATACTTGATTGATAAATGAAAATTGTGGATAAAAACCTCAATTTCCCTAAATCCTACATTATCCTTGAAAGAGGGATATGGGTGACAAGTATTTGTGAACAATAATTAGATGTTAGCTTATTCATTTACATTGTCTTAAAAATAAGGATGGATTGTGAATTTACTATGTCTTGGGCATCTTCCTAGAAATAGGGATGCCCAATTGAGGTTTTAGGTTGAGTTGTTTGCCACACCCATAAGGTATTCGAAGGAATCTATGGCTAATATTCTGGTGCTTGGCTGAAAGACTAACATCAAAATCCCTAACCTAGCCTACGTATACATTCATTAACTAGAGTTTGAATTTGACTCTCATCTACCCATGCACTATTTGATCTTAGGAAATTATAATCCCAAGACTATTATCCTATTGGAATTTTATCGACAATTGTTGCTCTAATTTGGTAGTTCAAGTAGATTTTACTTAAAAAACACTTTAAACCATACCCCTTAAATTTTAATTTATGTCTTACTTTATGTTTACATTGCGGGTAAATACTTAGATACTTTCAACAACCATTGGATTCAAAAATTAGCTACACTCCTCATGGACTCGACCCCAACTCAAGTTATATTATTGCATTGACATCGTCCCGCACCAAAATAATGGAGTAGGTGAGCATAATCAAAATGGCGCTGTTGCTAGGGATTGAAACTTAGTTTTTGATTGTGTGGTGTTGCTAGTAACTTTGGGTTCACTCGTGGTGTCGTATTTCACTTTTGTTGTTGTTTTTGATTTTTGATTAGGTGATTATTATTTCTTCCTAATAACCATGAGTAAATAAGGGATCATCCATGACCCATCATATGAACATATTGAAGTTATGGATTATCTTAGTGACGAGGAACATGCTAGTTCCATCCGTATTCTTCTTACTTAGGGAAATAGAGTATTTTATGTTACAAATGTCATGCTCCACTTGCTTAATATGAAGGGTTTGTTCAAGGGTAAACCACATGAATATACCAACCTATATTTGATGAATTTTGTGGAAATATGCTCACCATTTGACATTGCTCATATCTCAGAAGAGTCTATATAGTTATGCCTCTTCCCATTATCTCTAATGGGTGAGGCAGTTTTATGGTTGAGGTCTCTTCTCGTCGGGTCTATCACATCATGGGTCTAGCTTACCAATGCTTTCTTAGATTGTTACTTTCCACTACCAAATATGTTGTAATTGAGTGACAAAATCATAAATTTTTGTAAATGCAATAGGGAGCTTTTGTATGAAGCATATGTGAGATTTGAGGATAAGCTTATTAAATGTCCAAACCACGAGGTATTGAAGAAGAGGCTTCTCTAAATATTTTATAGGGCATTGGACCAAGTCAACAAATCCATAGTGGACAATACATCCATTGGATCTCTTACTATATTTCCTTATAGAGTTATATCAAGTGTGATAGATCAAGTGGCTAGTCTAGCTAGAGGTTGGCACATAAAGGATGCTGAGGTGGCCACTGGGGATACATCCTCATCCTTTGTGTGTCAATATCAAAGAATAAAAGAGGAGGAGAGAGATGAAAATATAATCAAGGTGATGTCACACCTCAGATTTCTTACTAATCATGTGATAAGACCCTCTATTGAAAGAATCAACGCTATAGATACAATGATACTATGACATGTGAAGATGTGGAAAAGGAGATACTTGATGACAAGGTGGGATTATTTCCAAATTATTTGGAAGGTTTCCACGTTGCCTCTCAAGAGCAAGGTGGCAATCAAGATCGAAAACATGAGAACTGGAATATGTCTCCATGCGAAATGGGAAGGTACATTATTGACGATGTTTTGGCTTGAATTTTGATAGGAGTTGAGGGAAACAACATAATAGTAAGGGAAATAAGAAGTGACTTATCCAAGTTACCCCAAATAGTAAAGTCTCTTTCAACTTCCATCCAACAATTAGAGGCAAAATTGAATCAAATATCGGCGTACCTCATGTAAAGAAAAAATAAAGAAAGGTAGAGTGGTATGGTAACAAATGCTATTTCCATTCAAAGTGGTAAAACTCTTGGCAAGGGCATGGAGTTTGATGATGACCCCGTTGAAAGAGAAAATGATGAGCAAACAAGTGTGAAGAGGAAGAGGCCCAATGATGATGAGTTAAAGACAAATGAAGTTATCATTCAAAATTCAAAGGTGAAAGAATCCCAAATTGTCTCTATGGCACCAATTATAATTCCTCCTCCTTTTCCTCAACGGCTTAAGATAAAAAGGGAAAATGTTAATTTAAAAATATTTCTTGATAAATTTAACAACCTCTCCATCAACATTCCTTTGATAGAAGCCTTGCAAGAAATGCCAAGGTATGCTAAGTTTATGAAGGAATTAGTCTCTAAAAATGTCTTGTGGAGGATGAGACAATAGAAGTGACTCATCATTGTAGTTCAATTATATCAAGCATGATGGCAAAAAAGAAGAAAGACCCCAGAGCTTTCACAATCCCATGCACCATCGAAATGTTCAAGTTTCCAAAGGCCTTGTGTGACCTTGGGGAAAGTGTAAATTTAATGCCATATGCCATATTTCACAAGCTAGGATTGGGAAAACCGCAACCTACTACAATGAGATTACTAATGGCCAGTCGGAACAATAAGAAACCTATTGGGATACTTCATGATATGCTAGTTAAAGTTGACTGGTTTATTTTTTGTGATCCTTGATTGTGCATTAGACCATGATATCCTTGTTATCCTTGGAAGGCCATTTTTAGCAATCGGGAGAGCATTGGTGGATGTAGAGTGTGGAAAAATTAAGTTCTACCTAAATGATGAAGAGGTTTCTTTAGATGTATGCAAGTCCATGAAAAAACCTATGTAATTGTAAGTAATTTCGGTGATCGATGCCATTGATGATGAGGTGTCAAATTATGTCAATGTAAATTTGGTGAATGACCCATTAGTGGGAGTCTTGTGGAATTGTGAAAGTGATAAAGTTGAAATATTCAATGAAGTGGTTGCATCTGTAACAGGACTTGGATCTTATACCAATAACTCAATAAAGTTGGACCTTGATCTAAAAAATCATGAAAGTCCACCCGCAAAGCCATCCATCCTTGAGCCACCTCAAATTGAATTAAAGACATCACCACCCCACCTTCAATATGTATTCTTGGGGGATATTGACACTTTGCCTATTATTATTGTAAGTGATCTCGAGCCTTACCAAGTATAGGATTTGAAATTGGTAGTGAAAAAGTTCATTAGAACCATCGGATGGACAATTACGGATATCATAGGCATAGCTCCCAGCATTTGTTCCCACAAGATCAAGCTAGAACTAGATCATGTACCAAGTGTAGAACCTCAAAGAAGGTTAAATCAACCCATGCAAGAGGTGGTGAAGAAAGAAATTATAAAATGGCTTAATAAGGGAGTAATCTATCAATCTCTAATAACACGTAGGTAAGCCCAGTGCAATGTGTTCCAAAGAAAGGTGGAATTATGGTAGTTATGAATGAAAAAATAACTTTGTACCCGTTTGAACGGTCATGGGATAAAAGGTATGCATGGACTACTACAAGTTGAATTCTTAGACTGAGAAGGACCACTTCCCCATGCCTTTTATGGACCAAATTCTAGATAGGTTGGTTGGGCGGGGTGGTATTATTTTCTAGATGGTTATTTGGGGTACAACCAAAATTGTATTTCCCCAAAAAACCAAGAGAAGACAACATTCACTTGCCTCCATGGCACATTC
This sequence comes from Capsicum pubescens, assembly GCA_030864215.1. Taxonomy (NCBI): domain Eukaryota; kingdom Viridiplantae; phylum Streptophyta; class Magnoliopsida; order Solanales; family Solanaceae; genus Capsicum; species Capsicum pubescens. Next base: position 215,402,403 of record CM061548.1, read on the forward strand.
ACATTCAAGTGGATGCCCTTTGGTTTGTGAAACACATCAATAATATTCCAATGGTGTATGTTATCAATTTTTGTGGATAGGTAGATGATTTGATAGAAGTCTTCATGGATGATTTCTTGGTAGTGGGAAACTCATTTGAGTCACGCCTTGATCATCTAAGCAAAGTACTTGAGAGATGTATGGAAACCAACCTTGTCCTTAATTGGGAGAAATGTCATTTTATGGTAAAGGAGGGTATCATTATAGGCCACAAGATCTCAGGAAAGATTATACAAGTTTATCAAGCTAAGGTAGAGGTCATTGCCAAATTATCCCCTCCCACTTTCGTAAAAGGTGTTCAGAGTTTCCTTGGGCATTCCAGTTTTTATCAGTGATTTCTCCCAAAATAGCTCATCCAATGTGCAAAATCCTTGAAAAGGAAGAAAAATTTAATTTTGATGATATATACTTGAAGTCCTTTAATTGTCTTAAGGATTTGCTTATATCGGCTCCCATTATTATGGCCCCGTATTAGTTGTCTCCATTTGAAGTGATGTGTGATACAAGCAGAATAACATTAGAGGTGGTGTTGGGTCAATGCAAAGAAAAGTTATTTTATCCGATCTATTATGCGAGCAAGACCTTGAGTGATGCTCAACCTAACTACATAATTTTGGAGCAAGAATTATTGGTGGTGGTATATGCTTTTAAGAAGTTTTATGCCTATTTGTTGGGAACAAAATCAGTGGTGCACACGAATCATGCCGCCCATAAATACCTCATAGAAAAGAAAGAAGCTAAGCCATGCTCAATTAGATGGATCTTGCTTTTTCAAGAGTTTGATTTTGAGGTAATGGATCAAAAGGGTTGCGAAACAAGTGACCGACCATCTTTTGAACCTTGAGAATAATAATAAAAGGCATGGTGAGATTCTGATTGACTATGCTTTTCTTGATGAGCTAGTCATGTTAATCTCGGGAAGAGTTGCACCATGGTTTTTTGATTATGCTAATTATGTGGTGCGTGAAGTACTCCTCGAGGATCTTAGATATCATGAAAAAAGCAGTTCTTAATCAACGTATGAAATATTTTTGGGATGAACCCTTCCAATTTTGGGAGTGTGCGGATGGTATGATTCGGCATTGTGTTATGGAAGTAGAAATGAAAGACATCCTTGAGCTTGCTATTCCTCCTCTTTTGGTGGTCACCATGGGGGTATTCAAACCGCCAACAAAGTTTTTCAATATGGTTATTATTGACCCACCATTCATAGATATGCCATTATGAGGGTCAAAGGGCGTCATTTATGTTAAATGCAAGGTGGAATTTCGAGAAGACATGAAATGACCCTTAGGCTCAATCTTGAAGTCGAACTTTTTGACATGTGGGGAATTGATTTTATGGGTCCTTTTGTGAACTCCTTTGGTAACAAATATATATGTGGGGAAGGCATGTCATTTCCCATTGAGCTTGAGCATAAAGCTTTGTGGGCATCAAAGAAGTTAAATATGAATTAGGAAGAAACTTCTGAATAAAGGGTCACTAAACTTCACGAGTTGGAAGATTTCTGACTCAAGGCCTACGAAAGTTACGCTATGTGTAAGGAGAAAATTAAGAAATGGCTTGACGCTAATATCCTAAGGAGAGAATTTTATGTAGGCAATAGTATACTTATTTACAACTCCCTTTTGAAGGTTTTTGCAGGGAAGCTTTGTTCTAAGTGGTCAGTTCCTTTTGTGATTTTGAGTGTTTACCCTAGTGGTGCTATCAAATTAGAGGATCACGAGAAAAAGATATTTGTAGTAAACAGACAAAATTTGAAACACTACAATGTAGGAGGCCCCGGGGAGGCCAAGGTGGAGTTGGTACATTTCAAAGATCCTCAATATTGATAAAGAAACGTCATGCCGCAATGTTAAATTAGGTGTTTGATGAGAAGCAACCCATCGGTTACATGCTTATTGCATTTTTGATGTTTTGTAGGTGTTTTGACACCAGTTAGAAGTCCAAAAAGCAGGGAAAACAGAGTTGAAAAGTTGGCAGCTATGCAGAAAAATAGAGCAAAATGGGGTAAAATCAGTCTCAGTTACTGCAATCGCGGTACATGGGCCGTGATCGTGATCTTGTAATTGCGACACATCCTATCATGATCGCGATAATCCAAAAAAATTTGTGTTGCTACTTAAGTGATCCTTTTCTAACCTTTCTAATTATTTTATATGTTACAGTGAGGGTACTTCAACTCTTTAAGTTGGGGGTGGGGTTAAATTTGTGTTCGGGCATTATAATCTAAGGTCACACACCAAGCATAGAGATTTTTTTATTTCTTTTGATTGACTTCAGATGAGCCTTTCCCGATGATGGATTGAGTGATGACATTTTTAAGGTAAAAATCATCGTTATTGGGTTTTGAGCCATATATGCAGGAGAAGTCTAAGTTAGCATTGGAGTTTTTGGACCACTCTTACACCTATGGTGAAGTCTGAGTAGCCATATGGTTTGCTCTCATGAGAGCCAAAATATGAGACAATAGCTTGGTTTGGTTTCATCAATAGAAAATTTTGTGTGGTGTAAATGCAAAGTAAATACCCTTTCAATCCAAAATTTTTTGAAAATCAAGGGCATGCCCGTGAATAATTTTATAACAATGTTTTACCTTTTTTTGTGACTCCAAATTTCTTAGTTTGTAGTACATGGTAAATATCTCCTTTTATCTCTAGTAGGAAATACAATTAATCCTCCTTGAAAAGTTTGCATGTCATGTGTGGTAAGCATAGTTGTTTAACTCTCTTGCTTGCTTGTATCACCTAAAACTTGCCCCGTCAGTCTCTTAAGGCTAATCGTGATTATGCTTGGTTGGTGTAATGATCTTAGGCCTTGTTTTCAAACATAGGAACCCACTTAAGCCTAAATAGCCTACCCGTACATGGAATAGTGTCCCTAGTAACCCATTTTAAGATTTCAAGCCTTTCTTTGACAACAACATTACAAGCCTTGAACCATTTAAAGTTTACCCCTCTGTTTAACCCTACCCTCCTTGAACTTAAAAATTCAACTTGTGGCCAAAAGCCTAAGTTGGGGGTGGTAAGTTTTGGAAGAGGTGACCTTGGGCCATGGTAGTGTAAGTGGATGCCTAAAAGCTAAGCAAAGAGAGTAAGTGAAAAAGTAAAAAAGAGAGGAATCATCCAAAGAAGGAAAAACATAGATTTCACAAAAAAAATAATTGAAGAGAAAATAATTTCAAAGAGATGGGTGAATCAAAGTAGTGAAGTAGGCATGTGTGAAGTTGGAAACAAATGAAGTGGCCCATTGTCTAAAGTTTGATTGAATATGGTTATATAGATGTTCAAGGAGGGTGTACTCAGTTTATTCCCAAATGATATCATACCCTTTCCTCGAGCCTATATTACAAGATTGAAAAAGTCCTTTGAGATCTCCAATCAAGTGTATTCATAATAGTGGTGATTAAAAATAAGGGCAATAATATGGTATGATACTTGTTTGCATTGAGAGATTCTTTGTGAGGGCGAGATCTTGCATGGTAATCCCTTGTTGCATGATAAATATTTTGGTATATGGGATTTTTTTTATGAGGAGGCATGTAGATTAATTGAGGCGGGTGAAATTGTCATCTTTCAAAAATGAGGCAAATGAGTCTAGTTGAGTTCTATCAATGGAGAGTCACTTCTAGAGAGTTAGTGATTGTTGAATTGTTGTTTTTTAAAGTCTTTTGCATCTTTGAGATTATGCTTCATGTTGAGAGGAGTTTTGATAATAGCTTTACCTTTGCTTGAGAACTACTTGTTGGTGTTGATCAAGTTTGAAGGCACTGTGATCATTTGGTCGTATAAATGGGCTTAAAATTTCATAGTCTCATTAAGTAAGAAGTAGTGTTGCTTGAGGAAAAGAAAAGGTTTAAGTTGGGGGTGTTGATGAGTGGTAAATTTACCACTTATTCATATCAAATTTGTGCACACTACAATGGTTAAATTGCAAAAATGAGGCAAAATTACCATTTGAATGCTCTAATGGTTTGCAGGTTTACAGGTAATTGGAAGAAAACAAGTGAAGTAAGTTGAAAAGGGAACTAAAAGGGGAAAAGTTAGTGCAAAAGCTAGAAAATCTGGAATTGAGATCGATCTTAGTTATCGCAATCGCGGTCTGAGGGCCGTGATCGCGACCAGTCAAGGCATGGTCAAAGTATGGCGATTGCAATAGGTTAATGCAATCGCGGGTATCACGATAGCGGTTAACTAATGGAGATCGTGATGGTATAGAATTCTCCTAAGGACAAACTAGCCATTTCACACAACTTGGTCTAATCTTCAAAAGGGCAAAACCCTTTCACTTTTGGGACATCTTCCAACCATTTTTTGAAGTTCTCATAGAGAGAAAATATCCAATTAGTGAGAAGACACAATTGTTATTAAATCTTCTAAGAAGATATTTTTATCTATAAATTGAGTTTGGAATTTTGGGATTACTCTTGCTTTATTTTCAATGGAGGAAATGAATGTCAAATAGGGTAATTCTCTTTTCCCTACTTTCATAAGTAGCTGAACATTTAACTTGGGATTATGTTTGAATAGGGTGCAAATGTGTGTGGGTTTTGATTGTTAAATTCAATTCATGGTTGATGATGTTGGGTTTCACTAATACTTGATTGCTAAATGGAAATTGTTGGTCAAAACCTCAATTCCCTAAATCCTACATCATCCCTGAAAGAGGGATATGGTGACAAGTATTTGTGAACAATAATTAGATTTTAGCTTATTCCTTTACATTGTCTTAAAATTAAGGATGGATTGTGAATTCTCTATGTGTTGGACATCTTCCTAGAAATAGGGATGCCCAGTTGAGGTTTTAGGTTGATTTGCTTGCCATACCTATAAGGTATTCGAATGAATCTATGGGTGATATTCTGTTGTTTGGTTGAAAGACTAACATCAAAACCCCTAACCTAGCCTACCAATACATTTATTAACTAGAGTTTGATTTTGACTCTCATGTACCCATGAATTATTTCCCCCTAGGAGAACATAGTCCCAAGACAGTTATCCTATTGGAATTTTATCTACAATTTTTGCTCTAATTTGGTAGTTTTAGTAGATTTTGTTTAAACAACACTTCAAACCATACCCCCAGATTTTAATTTATTCCTTGCTTTATGTTTACATTGCGGGTAAATACTTAGATACTTTCAACATCTATTGGATTCAAAAATTAGTTACACTCCTCATGGATTCGACCCCAAATCAAGTTGGGTTATTATAATGACAGTGATCGTCCTACACCAAAACAATGGTGAAATTTCTTCTTTTTGGAGCTATCACTATTTACGATTTGGTATTGGACCAAAAATCCTAGTAGATAGCCTCGATGAGAATTTCGACAGTGCCATCAGTTCCAAAATATTTATTTTAGCCTAGAAGAACACTTGGTTCAGGTCCCGAGGCTTTCAAACTCATTTTGGTCTATTGGAAAGATTATATAAAAATAAAACTATAGGTATGGGTCCCACATTTAGTTGAAACGATCTTGGATGAAAGTTTTGATAATTTCATTGGATCTGAAATGTGTTTGACAATCAAATTTCACTATAGGATCATGTTCATAGGGTTCCGAATGAGTTCTGGGGGTCAAAAATAAGTTTTTGACATTGCTAGTGCTGGTGTGTCTGCAAAAGCGAACCTTTGATTAGGGGTGTCAAAATGAATCCAAATTGAGTTGAACCACCCAACCCGCCCAAAACTTAATGGGTTGGGTTCAAGATAATTTATTATTTGGTAAATCTCAATTCATTAAGTCCCAACCTATTTTCAAATTGGGTTCAAATGAGCCCAATCAATCTCTTCTTCAACCCGTTTAATAAAAAAATTATTTTCTTAATAAAAATAGGAAAAAAGTGACAATGTGTTCATTCACTCTCAAAATCACCCACCTCACCTCACCCCAACCCCACTATAAGCCAACTTACCCCACCCCCACCCCGCCTTCCTTAAATAAATTATTTTTATTTCTTAAAAGCACTTTATAAATTTTCTTCTTGCTCCCCCATTCCCCCTTTCCTACCTCGAACCCTCACCCGCACCCCACCCTAAAAGTTTAAAAGTCTTTTAACTTTTAAAAGTAAATAAATAATTTTTTTTAACAAAAATATTTATCTTACCCCAACCCCATCTCCCCCTACTCCTTACACCCCCACACCCTTCTCCCCTATACGACATATCCCCTCCACCCCCTCCCCCAACCAAATATTTTTCTTAAAAAAATAAATTTATTTTTTAAATAAAACTAAAGTTATTTTTTTTAAAAAAACTCTTACCGCAATCCCTATCCTTTCCCTACCCCCTACCCCCACACCCACACCTACACCCTCCCGCTCCTAGTTTTTTTTTGAAAAATTAAATTTCTTTTAATCCTTTTTACCTCAACCCCCACCTAAAACCCACCCCTCATACCCCCCAACCCCTTACCCTTCACCCCTTCCTTAAAAATAATTCTTTTCTTTTAAAAAATAAATTTAAAAAAAATATTTTTATCCTACCTCCACTCCCTACCCCCCTCCCAACTTTTCAAACCCATTCAAATTTATTATCTTTACAAGTGGTAAATATTAATGTGTTAATATTTTTTAAACTAAGCGGGTTAAATTGAGAGGGTCAAGACCCAATCCAGTTTTTATCCATTTTAACCAAAAGTGAATTTGGGCAGTCATGACCCAACCCGATTTCCAATTCAATTCATTTAATATCTTCAATCGGAACCCAATTCACCCATTTGACACCCCTATCTTTGACTATTTGATCAGGTCGCTTAAGCAATCATTTGACCGCTTAAGTGACATCTTGACCATTTGACCAGGTCGCTTAAGCGGCCATAGCTGAGTATATGACCTAAATTCGTATTTTTGACATTTTAGATGCTAGGAAACTCCAATTATGAAAATTTTTGATGATTTTTTATTGTAGAAACACTGTCTATCAATGTAGAGCTCTATTTATCTAATTTCCTATATTTTTTTTTCTTTTCATGATTTAGCCAAGTTGAGAATCAAACCCTCATTTTCACCATTTTTAGGGCTTGGGAGCTCAGATTTAGGTGATTCCAAAGGAGTTTTTGAGATTTCTTCCATGGGTAAGTTTTATAATATTATAATTATTATTTTACCCTTGATTTTATCTTCAAATAACTTTAAGTTCTTAATTTCAAAATGGGTTTTTGCCGGTAAAGCTTAAAAATAATTTTTCTTTGATTTGAACCTCGTTTTATCTCGTGTTCACTTGGATTTTTAGCTGTAGGCTCCTATGAGTATGTTCAAACTTATTTTTGAGTTTCATTTTAAGACCCGTCTTGAATATAGCAATATGAGTCTCGTTATTCTCCTAACAATGTGTAGATTACGATTTGGATAGTGTGATAGCATTTTGGAATCAGGGAACAAAGATGAAATTTTATGGGCGATTCAAAAATTGTGGTTCGGCATCGAGGTATGCTTCTGTCTACTCTTTTTCATGAGATGGTATATTATTTATGTTACATGTTAGATTGGGATGTTAGGATGTGATATTGGGTAGAACACTATGACTTTGCCTAATTTTTGAGTTTGAGGGCTAGAAGGGAAATTGACCCTCAAGATGAAATACTTATGATGTTTCAACCTATTACCCTAAGTTGTATAATATTTATTATGTTACTTGTTGGATTGTGATGGTTTTCCATGAATTATGATATTTTCCCTGAAGACGCAGTTTAGCCTATTGGTATTTAGATGCGTATTATCATGCTTACTGCTATATTATTTGGATACTGGTGATGGCATGTGTAGACTTGGCACCTTCATGCTCGCTAAAATGGTAAATGGTATGATCCCAACCAAAATATAATTTTTACTACTCTTTTTCTTAAAAGGGATTTATTCTAACTTTTTAAATTTAAAACAAACTTCTTTATAATGGGAATTGTATCTTCTTAATGATTAAGTTATGTGCATTGAGATTCAAAATTAATGTTTTAGAGATTTCATCAAGATAAATTTTCGTTCACGATTTTACTACTATTATTTACCACAGTTGAGAGAGATTTTAACCCTTTCTATACCTCTACATTTATTTAGTCTCAGAGTTTACCCCGGGCAATGATTCACTGACTTCACTCTCTTAGCCATGGTTCTATTCCATGCATTTATGTATATATGTATTACTGGTACTGGACTTGGTAGATTGATTATGATGATGGTTATTAGAAACCCTGGATTGGGATCGGATTGGTTTATAAGGGTACTCTCAAACCCTCTAGTGTCCCCCTCTTTTATGGGCCATTATGCTGAAGAAGAGTCATTATCGTAGGTCATTCCTTTGCGAGCCATCAAGTTGGAGGAGGTGTATACACTAGATTATTTTATGGCACTTGGATTAGTTATGGTATTATGGACTTACTTGGCATTCATTCTTGCATGCGCATTGCCTATCACTAGTATGCGCCTATATCTATCAGCCTTATGGGCATTTTCATAGGTATTGGTATGAGTAATGCTTTTAGTATATTGTGTGGTGCTTGTATCTATCACCTTATGGGGGTTTCATAGGTATAGGCTCTGACTATTGTTTTTTGAGTATTGGTTGAACTTTTTGAGCCTATATCACCGGTGGTTTATGAAAGGCCCGATTAGGTATTGTTTGAACTAGCCAGTAATTATAATGTGTTATTTATATGGTTAGTTTATGATATATTGATTATTAGACTGATACTGATATTCAAGGTATGATTCTGATTTCTTTATTTACGATTGCTTTATTATGGATAATTATCTCATGTTTAGATGTATGGATTAGAGACCCTGATTATGTTAGTAGTAGTTCCTACTATAATAAGGAGGCCTTAATATGCTAATGTTACTACTTTAGGTTGTACCTTTGAATTAGCCTTGTTTATATACATATGTCTATATATGTAGTAATGGTATTACCATATATCCTTCCTTTCCTTCATGTGTTTATGTTGTATATCAACTTCTTGTCTTTGTATACTATTACATATCCTTCATCTGCACTTTATTTATTTATGGGCCACGATATATGGTATAGTGCTAGGATTCTTAAGTATGACCAGAATAAGATAGTTTATCCTTATTTCCTCATTAGATTTACTATGATAGTTCCCTAGATATTTGAGCATAGTTTACATTCTTACTTACATGTTATGTATATTTGCAATATCTTTTGAGCTCAGTCAATAGTTGTCTACTAAGTACAATATGTTTGGTACTCATACTATACTTCTGCACCTTGCAGATCATAGTATAGGTTCTCATCATTGTTGTGTGCATTGTGCGAAGTAACTATGGTCCAGAGACATTTGGTGATCTCCTGAATATTCAGAGCATTACTATTCTCCCTCTTATATATTAGACTAATCTCTATGTTGTATTAAGAGATAAGTTGTATCAATATTCATTTAGTACTTTATTTTTTAATTTTATTACATTAGAAGATCTTGTACTAATTCCACCAGGTTTTGGCACTATCTTATGTATTTTAGTCTTTTGTTTCATTTATTTTGGATTCTTTCTTTATTTCTCTTGGTAGTTCGTTACTAGTTGTTTTAGAATATGGGTTTGCTTGTCTACTGGTAGGTTATTGTGGGCGCCATCATGACCTAAGAAATTGAGTCATGATAAATTAGTATTAGTACGTAGGTTTATTGGTGTGTTGGTACAAGTGCCAAGTGTCTATTAGGGTCCTGTGAATCGATGCAGAGACATTCATAACCTATCTTTAATAGGCTATAGGACATTCATAAGAAATTTTATTCTCAATTCCTTGTCGTGTGTTTGTAATTTAATGAGCCTCAAGTACATTCTTTGACTCTCTATCCCAGATGGGAAATGAAAGGATGTCGATACATGCGGATGAGATTTTAGTATACATTCCCAGAGCTTCAGAATAGTATTGGATCAGGGAGTTAGGGATAGATGTCAAAGATCTTCAACTTCAGTTTGAAAATTTGAGGCCATCCGGTCTACGATAGAGTTTGTGTCTGCTTCAAACCTTTTGATCCAGTATTGGGGATTCTGAGACTCTTTATGGATACCTCAGAACCTAGGATGACATCTGATCCATTGGGTAGTTCTCTAGCTAGAGTTAGGTTTATTGGTGTTCAATAGGGTTCCTTGAGTATGAAATTAGGTTTCTTGAGAGCTCTAGGCATATTTCTATGCTATATCCTTAAGAGCATGATATGGTGCATAGATTTATTAGAGGATTAACATTGCCACTCCAGTTGGCATTGGAGCATTTGTTAGCAGTTGGGTCTTTTATCTCTCAGGTTGTTGATCATGTGAGGTCCATAGAAAAGGCATGTATTGGGACTTATGGAGGTGGTGGTAAGAGTCTATGTCACCAATACAGTGTGACTAATATTCCATTTGGGAGTGAGTATCCTCCTGATGGTCATCTTCACTTGCAACCTATCAATTCTACGCAGGTAGCATTTTAGAATATGGTGGCTCTCAGGTTACTCACGGCAGCTAAAATAGGCAGAGTTCTCAGCGGACCTTATGGAATATTTGGTATGGGTCTTCAGCCATAGCGTCCAAGCTAGATCAACAAGGGTAGCATCCCAAGGTATTTTAGGAGCTTATTTTAGTTGTGGCGATAGTGGACATTAGTCTAGAGAGTGCCTCATATGCGAGTTGATAGTTCCGACAGAATTAGCATATATTCTTCGCCAACCTAGGGTTACTGAGGTATATTTTGATTGTGGAGAGAATGACCATCTTAGTAAAAAGTGTCCTCCATGTTAGTTGGTCAGCCAATTAGGGTCAACTCATGTTTCTCGCCAAGTTAAGGCTCCAGGAGTTTGCTATGACTGCATAAAGATCAGTCACCTGTCCAGAGAGTATCCTCGACAAGGTATTATTAGTCATTCAACTCATTCATATCAATCTCATAGTGTTGTGGCACCTTTAGTTAGAGGCAATGCACTTAGTGCCTCAATTGATGATTCAGATGCTCAGTCTGAGTTTGGACCTGTTTAGATTCCGACCCTTTCTACACTTTTATGATTATTCAATCCCAAAGTTTACCCCAGGCAATGATTTATGGACTTACACTCTTTTAGCCACGATTCTAGCCCGTGCTTTTATGTATATATGTATTACTGGTACTGGACTTGGTGGATTAATTATGATGATGGTTATTAGAAATTTAGGATTGAGACCAAGTCGGTGTATATGGGTACTCCCAAAACCCCTAGTGGCCTCTTCATCCATGAGCCATAATGCTAGAGAAGAGAGGACACCGTAGGTCCTGCCTTTGCGAGATGTCAAACTAGAAAAGGTGTATATACTGGGTTCTTTATGGTACTTGTATCGGTTATGGTATTATGGAATTACTTGGCATTTATTCTTGCATGCACATTGCTAATCATTGGATGCTCCTCTATCTATAAGCCTTATGGGAGATTTCATAGGTATAGGTATGAGTGCTTTTTGTAGTATATTATGTGGTTCTTGTATCTATCAACCTTATAGGGGGTTTCATAGGTATAGGCTCTAGCTGTTGTTTGCTGAGTGTTGGTTGAACTTGTCGAGCCTATGTTGACGATGGTTTATAAAGGCACAATTAGGTATTGTTTGTCTAAACTTATTGGTAACTGTATTATGTTATTATTATGGTTTGTTCATGACAGGTTGATCATTGGACTAATACTGAGATTCAAGGTATGATTCAAATTCCTTTCTTTATGGTTGCTTTATTATGGATAATTATCTCAAGTTTAGATGTATGAATTAGAGATCCTGATTATGTTAGTACAAGTTCCTACTATGATTAGGAGACCTTAAGATGCTAGTATGGATACTGTAGGTTATACCTTGGGTTAGCCTTGTTTATGTACATACATCTATATATGTAGTTATGGTTTTACCATTTATCCTTCCCTTTCTTCATGTATTTATGCCGTATATACATTTCTTGGCCTTGTATATTATTACAAATCCTTCATCTACACTTTATTTTATATGGGATAATGATATATGGTATAGTGCTAGGATTTATGAGTATGGCTAGAATTAGATTGTTTATCCTTATTGCCATCTTAGATTTACTATGTTAGTTCCCTAGATATTTGAGCATAGTTTACACTCTTGCTTGCTTGTTATGTATATTTGCATTATCTTTTGATCTCAGTCGACAGTTGCTTACTGAGTACCTTATGTTTGGTACTCAAACTACACTTCTATAGTCTGTAGATTATAGTACGGGTTCTCATAATTGTTGTGTGAATTGTGCAAAACAGCATAGTTAGGAGACATGGAGTGAGGTCCTAGTATTCAGAGCCTTACTATTCTCTCTCTCTTATTTATTAGACTAATTTCTATGTTGTATTTAGAGATAGATTGTACCAGTATATTTATTTAGTACTTCATTTTGTAATCTTATTACATTAGAAGATTTTGTACAGATTAATTCCACCAGGTTTTCAGACTATCTTATGTATTTTAGTCTTATTTCATTTATTCCCCATTCTTTCTCTATTTTTTGGGTAGTCTATTACTAGTAGTTTTAGACTATAGGTTGGCTTGCCTACTGGTGGGTTATTGCGGACGCCATCATGACCTGAGCCATTGGGTTATGACAAATTGGCATTAGTGTCTTAGTTAATCTGTGTGTTGGTTAGAGAGCAAGTTTCTATTAGAGTCCTACAAATCAGTATAGAGACGGCCTATCCTATCTTTGGGAGGCTACATGGCATTCTTAGGAAATTTTATTCTTGATGCCTTATTGTTTGTTCGTATTTTGATAAGCCTCAAGTATATTCTTTGACTTTGTTCTATCCCAGATGGGAGATACGAGGGTGTTGACACATGTAAATGGGACTTCAATAAACATTCCTAGAGCTTCAGTATAACATCGGACCAGGGAGTCAGGATAGATGCCAAAGATCTTCAACATCAATTAGAGTATTTTAGGCCTACCTAGGCTACTAGTAGAGTTTACAATTGATTCACCCTTTTGAGATTCAGTATTGGGGATTCCAAGCCTCTTTAGGGATAACTTACAGTCGGGGATAACATCTAGTTCTTCAAGCAATTCTCAGGCAAGAGTTGGGTTGGTTGGTGTTCAACATGGTTCCTTATCAGTTTTAAAGAAAGAGATTGGGTTTTTTGAGTGGTACAGATATATTCCTATGCTATATCCTTTAGAACAAGATATCATGCATAGATTTATCAGAGGATTAAAATTGCCACTCTATTTGGCATCAGAGTATTTGATGGCAACTAGGTCTTATTTCTCTCAAGTTGTTGATCATGCGAGGACCATAGAAAAAACATGTATTGGGACTTATGAAGGTGGCAATGAGAGGCCATGTTATCAGTATAGTACTACTGGTATTCGATCTGGGAGTGATGATCCTCCTAATGAAGGTCAGCATCACTCGCAACTTATTGATTCTATGCAGGTAGCATTACAAACTATGGGTGGCTCTTAGACTACTCATGGCGATCACAATGAGAAAAGTTCTCGTCAACCATATGGAATATACGGTATGGGTATTTAATCCATGGAGGTCATTCTAAATCAGCAGAGGCAAAAGTATTCTAAGAGATTATTTTATTTGTGGAAAGATTGGACATTGGTCTAGAGAGTACCCCTAATGCGAGTTATTTGTTCAAGATGAGTTAGCATATGTTCCTCGTCAATCTAGAGTTCCTGAGGTGTGTTTTGATTGTAGGAAGGATGACAATTTTAGTTGGGAGTTCCCTCTCTATTCATTGGTAAGATAATTAGGGTTAACTCATGTTTCTCATCAAGTTAGGGATTCAAGAGTTTGCTACAACTGCATAAAGATCAATCACTGGTCCAGAGAGTGTTTCCGATAGGTGATTGTTAATTATTCAACTCATTCAAATCAGTCTTGTAGTGTTGTGGAACCTTCAGTTAGAGGCAGTATGCCTAGCGCCTCAGTTGATAATTTAGATGCTTCATCTGAATTTGGACCCGCTCAAATGTGTACTTTCTCAGGCATTTCAAGCATCTAATTTTGTATTCCACCATGATAGGTTCATTTTTATTTCCTACATTTACCCCTTTTATTTGAGTGTATTGGGATAGTCATACCCATCGATGATTGTATGCCTTAGTAGGTTTATATTGTTTATTTTGTACCTTCGTATTGAATTAATATTTATATGACTACCCCTATAGATTATTTTTTTTAGTAGTGGATAGAGTGGATCAGTGTTGATATTTCCTTGGCTGTGTAGAATTTCGGTCCGAGTCCCATTTACCTTAGCATATTGGCCTTCTTATGGCCCTATAGTGGTACTTGTTATTGATTTTCATTTTTGGGTACCACCTATCTTTTATGCTGATGTTTGTGTTACTATCACTTTTATTGCCATTATGCAATGTTAATCGATCCTCTATTGTTATATGACTAGACTAGCATTATCTAGATAGAATTCTATTCCTCACATTTCTTATTCATCGGCTTGGGCAGCTAGCTTGGTTGGATGATTTCTCTCTTGTAGTGAGGTGAGGTTTGCCATTTTTCTCTTTTTTTGGTTGTGCTATATTGGTTGTGGAATATAATATGGTATTGAATGTAGTTGGATATCCACGTTTTAATTGTGGTTTCAGGGTTAGTGATTAGGTTGTGTAGCCCATTTCTGAGGTTGACTAGTTTGGGGCCCATTCTTTTGATTTGACTAGTTCATATTGCGGTAGTGGTTTTGATGTTGATGTTGAGAGGTTTTAGATTTATCTTTCAAGTTTGTGTGGTTCAACTCCTAGTGATGGTATATTCTTGGTATTGGTGTAGAGTTGCATACTCTGTACATGCCGTGATGTGGTTATTGTTCTAGTAGAGTTAGAGAGTTGGACATAGGTGATCTTTCCTATGACTATTTCCAAAGTTGGTGACTTGAGTGTTCCTTGCCTAGATGGAGTATTGGATTGACTAGTTTCCGGCTAAGGTTGCATTTCTCTGAGTTGTTAGAATTTTTGCTATTACTAGTGTAGTTTGCAGCCTTGGTAAGTTCTTGAGTATGTTTTGGTAGTTCATGCCCTCCAGAAGACATGGAGTTGATTGCTTATGTTTTCAATCAGTGATTTATCCTATGTGGTGATTTTGTTCTTCAACTATGTTTTAGTTCTAGTTCCAACATAATTCAGTAAGGATATATCTAATTTAGCTACTAAGGTCTATTAGGTATTTAGCCTTATATCAAACTCGTTAGCTTAATTTTAGATTTGATGCCTCATAATGATGATTTAGAGGTTATGATGGATTTGGAGCATGGATGCTTACCTATCTTCAGGTTTGGTTTGGGTGGTTGAGATCGAGCAGTTCATCCTTGGTGTCAAGAATTTAGCTTGGAGTAGTAGAGCTTGGGTGAAACCTTTTTTTCAGATTTGTCTTAGTTGGGATTTTATCTATAGGCTGCCTAAGCCTACCCCTTGTCTACCTTTTTGATCTTCTTCAGTTCAGATGGATTGTGGTTGATAGGTGTTCAGATGATAGTTCGTTGGCATAGTATTAGTTCCTTCATCTTTGACCTTGGGTTTCAGGTTTTGCTGGGATTTTGGATGATCTACTCTGCAGGAGTAGTATGCTTTAGTTGGATTCAACATGGCTTCATCATTGGTTGATGGAACCTCCTAGAGTGGACTATACTGTGGTGAGTGTTTATGCTTTGAACTTCTAGCTTTCAATTTTTAGGGTCATCCAGACCAGTTGTAGCATTAACATAGATTGTGGACCTTTATTGTCTCCATTTGTGTTCCTAGGTAGCGCCTTTTTGGATTATTCTCATGCTTGTTTATGCTTACTTTTATAGATTTTTAGTGGAGCAACTTCCATTTCTCGGATTTACTGTGATGGGATTACACAAAAAGAACTTGGTGATTTTCTTTCTAGTTTGGAGAGTAAAATAGGTTTGGAAAGGGAAAAGAAGGTTATATTTGGATTTGGATTTGGAGTTGGTTGCATGAATCATGCCTTGGTTTTCCTTTGGGTTGGATGAGTTTTCATTTGATTGGTGTGGTATCAGTGTGTCTAGTTTGGATTTTTGAGCATTATCTTCCTTGGTTAAGTTGGAGGCCAGTTGGTGGTTGAGGTTGAGTTTTGGCTGTTTGAGAGTAAAGTGCAAAAGTTGGTTGGAAAAAGGGATATCTATGGCAAAATCCCTTAGAAACGTCATTTCTTCTTGGAGTTTATAAGGGAAGTACTGCTTGGAGCATGCGGGTCCAGTACCTCATCCCTTCGAGCTTTCATAATCTTTCTATTCATTGACTTCCGCAGATGAAAGTGCTTTTAGTATTGGATATTGTAATGACTCTCTAGGTGATTTCCTCTATTTGCATGCATTTTCCATATATTGAGCCTTTCCACAATGGCTATAGGTCATTTATGACTTTCCAGAACTGTCGGTTCGGTTATCGAACAATTTGTTTAGGTTCTAGGCTCATCTCCCTTTTTAGAGCTTTTGCTATTTAGGATTTGACCTCAGACCAAAACTCCTAGTAGATGACCTCGGATGAGAATTTCGACAATTCCATTAGCTCCGGAACATCTCTTTTAGTCTAGCAAGACCCTTGGTTTTGGTGCCGAGGCTTCCAAACTCGTTTTGGGCTATTGGGCAGATTATATGTAAAATAAAACTATAGGTGTTGGTCCTATATTTATTTGAAACAATCTCAAATGAAAGTTTTGATGATTCCACTGAATCCGAAATGTGTTTTAGAATCAAATTTCACTATTGGACCATGTTCATAGGGTTCCGAATAAGTTTCGGGGGTTAAAGATAAGTTTTGACATTGCTAGTACCGGTGTGTTTGTGAAAGCGAATATTTTACCATTTGACCAGGTCACTTAAGCGACCATTTATTTACTGAAGTGACATTTTGACCCTTCGACTAGGTCGCATAAGAGATCAAAGTGTTACTTAAGCGACCATCGTTGAGTATAAGATCCAAATTTGTATTTTTGACATTTTGGGAGCTAGGAAACTCCAATTTTGACGATTTTTGATGCATTTTTCTCATAGAATCATTATATATCAATTTATAACTCTATTTTCCCCATTTACCTAGAAATTCTATTTTTTTCGTGATTTTCACCCAAGTTGAGAACGAAAACCCTATTTCACCATTTTTTGGGCTTGGGAGCTCAGATGTGGGTGATTCTAAAGGAGTTTTCGAGATTTCTTCCATGGTTAAGTTTTACAATCTTATAATTATAATTTTACCTTGATTGCTTCTTTAGAATAACTTTAATTTTTTTTTTAAATAGGTTTTGTAGTTTTTGCTGGAAAAATTTGAAAATGATTTTTCATTGATTTGAACCTTGTTTTTATCTCAACTTGGCTTGGGGTTTCAACTGTAGACTTCTATGAGTATGGGAAATATATTTCTAAAATAAAATTATGGTTTCACCCCTTTTATTTTGAACTCATTTTTGGGGTTCCTTTTTAGACCCATCTTGAATAGAGCAATATGGGTCTCGTATTTCTCCCAACGACGTGTAGATTACTATTTTGATAGCGTGATAACATTTTGGGATCGTGGAGCAAAGACGAATGATTTATGGGTTATTCAAGGATTGCAGTTCGACATCGAGGCACGCTTCTGTCTACTCTTCTATATGAGATGATGTATTATACATGTTGCATGTCAGATAGGGATGTTAAGATGTGATATTGAATAAAACACCGTGACTTAGTATAATTTATATGTCTAGGGGCTAGAAGGGAAATTAACCATTAAGGTAAAATACAAAATATTCTTCCAGGATCCTATTACCTTAGGTTGCTAGCATGTTGGCATAGTTTGGACTAATGAACCTTGAGTATAATGTTTATTATGTTACTCGATGGATTGTGATGGTTTTCTCGGATTATGATGTTATGGTTTTGTCGGATATGTACATTATTGGACCCAAGGATGTGTTCATGATATTGGTTGGATTCTAAAAAGTTATTTATCCTTGTGGAAGTCGTGGTTTAGCTTATTGACATTTAGATGCTTATTGTGATGCTTACAGTAGTATTGTTTGGATACTATGATGGAATGTGTACTTTCATGCTCACTAAAATGGTAAATAATACGATCCTAACTAAAATATGTTTTTTTACTATTCTTTTTTTTTAAAAAAGAGATTTATTTTCACTTTTCACTTTTAAAATAGATTTCATCATAACAGTAATCGTACTATCTTAATGAACAACCTATGTCCATTGAGATTAGAAATGATGTTTTAGAGATGTGACCGTGATAGATTTTGGTCCACGGTTTTACTACTATTATTTACCATGGTCGAGAGAAATTTTGACCCTTTCTATACTTCTATGTTGATTTAGTCCTGTAGTTTACCCTGGGCAATGGATTTATGACTGATACTCTTTTAGCCATGGTTCTAGCTAGTGCATTTATGTATACATATGTTACTGGTATTAGACTGTGTGGATTGATTATAATATTGGTTATTGGAAATCCTGGATCAGGACTAGGTCAGTGTATATGGGTACTCGAAACCCCCTAGAACTTCTTCGTCCGCGAACCGCCGTGCCAGAGAAGAGAGGTCGCCGTAATTCATATTTCTGTGAGCATCTAAATTACGTATATAAGTCTTGTTGATGTATATAAGTCTACATATGTATTATTGCATTATCGTATATCCTTTCCTTCCTTCGTATGTTCATGTTGTATATCCTTTCTTGGCCTTGTATACTATTACATATCCTTCATCTGCACTTTATTTGTATATAGGCCAGTGATATACGGTATAGTGATAGCGCTCCTGAGTATGGCCAGAATAAGATAGTTTATCCTTATTGTCTCCTTAGCTTTACTATGTTAGTTCCTTAGATATTTAAGCCTAGTTACATTCTTGTTTGCACGTTATGCATATTTGCATTATCTTTGAATCTCAGTTGGTAGTTTCCTACTGAGTACCATATGTTTGGTACTCATACTACACTTCTGCTGCCTGCAGATCATAATATGAGTTCTCGCTGTTATTGTGTGCGTAGTGTGGAGCAGCTATGGTTTTGAAACATAGGATGATCTCCTGGCATTCAGAGCATGGCTATTCTTCCTCTTATGTATTAGACTAATATCTATATTATATTCAGAGATAGGTTGTATCAATATATTTATTTAGTACTTCATTTTGTAATATTATTACATTAAAAGCTCTTGTACTAATTCCTCCAGATTTTGGGACTATCTTATGCATTTTAGTCTTTTATTTTGTTTATTTTGCATTATTCCTCCATTTTTATTGGTAGTCCGTTACTAGTAGTTCCATACTATGGGTTGTCTTGCCTACTGATGGATTATAGTAGGCACAATCATGACCTGAGAAATAGGTCGTGGCAAAAGCTATGTGAATAATGGGGAGTCACTATTCTTCCCATTTTGGTGATCTCAAAGAACATCATAAAAATATTGTTTATCTCGCCAAAGTGAAAGAGGAATCACCCAAACTCATTCAAGTTGTCTAACTGCTTGAGGACTTGGCAAATCCAAGATGAGGAGTTGGCGGGAAGGCATAGCCATTTTAGACTATATTTTAAATAATTTGAATAAGCTACTTTTTGACTATTTGTAAAAAAAAATCTACATTTGTAAGATTAATCCTATTAATAGGTGGCTTAACTATTTTTTTCTTAGATTGTTTTTAGATGAAGAATTAGGGGTCATTTGGTTGAGTGTATTGGAATGTTAATGCATGCATTAGTTTAATGTGTATTAGTAGTACCTTGTTTGGTATACTTTTTTACCCTATGTATAACTAATGCAGATATTAGTTATATACTCTATTATGTATTGAGGTGTGTATTACTAATACCTCAAAATTCATGGCATTAGTAATGCAATGAATCTAATGCATGCATTAACATGCTTAAAGACCCTATTACCCCCTCAAAAAAATTTCCGCATCCTTTCTAACATATATATTGAGGGTATTATGTAAAAAACGTTTTTTTTTTTAGAAATTATGTGATTCATGTTTTTTTTTTAATACATCGAACCAAACACTACATAAGAAAAAAATACAAGCATAACTAATGCAAGCATAACTAACACAAACATTACTAATACAAGCATTACTAATACACCATATTTTGCATTATTCTTATACACTCTACCAAACGACCCCTTAAGGTATTAGTTATCTTATAGAGGGTGTGGATTCCCTATTTTAGAGTAGCTTAGTATATCTTAGATTGATGGGTGATTTTTTTATTGTTGATTAAAAACTCCCTTACCATTTTTTTTGGTAAATAAACAAAATTTTATTTAAACCAAGTGA
This sequence comes from Capsicum pubescens, assembly GCA_030864215.1. NCBI lineage: Eukaryota > Viridiplantae > Streptophyta > Magnoliopsida > Solanales > Solanaceae > Capsicum > Capsicum pubescens. Next base: position 215,422,704 of record CM061548.1, read on the forward strand.
CTAGTTACAAAATCAGACAAAAGATGACCACTTGTCTCTCAAAATCAAATAAAGGTAGCACTCTACACTAGCTTGAAACAAAACCAATACAATGCAAATTCATTCTAAACAACTACTAGATATGTAAACAATTTAATTGTGATAGTGTGCCTTGCCAGTGAGACTTTCCTTTGCCTCTGATATGGATGTGCAATGCAATTTCCCCATAGACTTGATTACTCTGGAAGTGTCCTGCCTATTGAATGTGCAGTGTTGTTTAAAACTCTGAAAATGTCCTCTAATATGTATGTGCGATGCAATTTAAAATTTCTTGTTCTTGATTTCATATTGAGTCATTCATTTGTGGATTTCAATTGAGGTTCTATTTTATATTGAATTCAAGTCTCTTCTTTCTTGGTTAACTTTAGAATAACTAACCCTTTTTTCTTCTCTTCTCATCTCCTTATTTCTCACCTATTTTTAATTTCGTGTTTTGAATTTGATTTCGATTAGTTCGCTACTTGTAATCATAGTATTTAGTTTTCATGTCAATTTTACTCTACTCGTCTAATTAGGATCGTATCATTTACTATTAAAGCTTAGGCAATAGAGTTTTTCCTTTAGTTCTTGATTCTAGGTTCATAAATCTGAAAATCGTAACAAAAACATTTTGAGTAAAAAATTTTAAAAAATCAAAAAAATTGTTTGAATTGAGTTTTGATTGAGTTTCCAACACTAGTTTTTTTAAAGTAAAAAAGGTCCTCAAGGGCTATTTATAAAAGAAAAACATGGTTTCCAGGACCAAAAGTGACCTGGCTTAAATGAAATCAGGAGAAAATAAACCAGAAAAAGATAAAGAGAAAGGAAAGGGAAATGGAGAGACAAAAATCTAAAAAAACATGAATAAGGAAAAATTAGAAGTGAACGAATCTTGTCGAAGAAGCTCCAATTCTCATCTTCTAGTCCTACACAATTTACTTTTACTTCCCTAGCTATGACCTAAGCTTATCCATACTCGATCCAAGCTTCTCTTTATTCACCATCTGGCCAGATTATTTCCCGTAGTGTGTAATGTACCCATAATCTTCTTACAAAATACTTATTAGTAGAAAATAAGAAAATTGTGTAATCAATATATGCAAGATTGTTCAGGTTAGGGTTCTATTTAGGCATGTATAAACTATAAAGAATTAAGACCCCTATTAAGAACTTCTATTTATAGAATAAAAAGAGCTGGAGAAAGAGGGTCACCTTGTTTCACTACCTTGGTAGAGTGAAAGAAACCTATTGATTGACCAATTATTAGAACATAGTAGTAGTTATTGGAGATTAGTCTCTAAATCATATTAACAAAGCTGTTGTAAAATTCCATATTTCATAAAACTTTCATTAAAAAAACCAAGAAACCTTAAAATGGACTTTTTTGTATCAAGCTTTATGACAACACTGGCATGTTCCCCCCTTTTCTAATATTAGAGATGTGTTTTGGGTAAGTAAGACATTCATAACAATACTCCTTTCTTTGATAAGACCCGATTGGTTGGTGAAACCATCTTTGGTAGCAAGTTTTATAGTCTATCATGGATGATCCTGAAAGGATTTTGTTAACAAAGTTACTCAAAGTAATAAGACTCAAGTCTGAGAAAGGTTGAAAGTCTGAGAAAGGTTGAACTTTTTCTTTCTTAGGAATGAGAACTAAAATAGTATGTGTAACTGATTTTGGAAGGAAGTTACCTACAAAGAAGTTATGGACCATTCTGACTAGATCAAGTCCTATAAGATCCTAGTATTCTTGATAAAAGCTTCCTGATAGACCATTAGGACAATGTGCACTATCTCCATTAAGAGTAAAAACAACTCGCTTCACCTCTTTAGGGTTTGGATTGACACCCAATGATGCATTCTATTCATCAATGATCACTTTTGGGACATGTGCGTGTATAGAAAAATTAGTAGAATCCATGTCTTGCTTAAACTAGTTTTCATTGAAGTTAGTAGCCACTACAACTATCTCCCATTGATCTTCTAACCAAAAACCCTACTGATCTTAAACCCTAATAACCTTTAGTTTTTATCTTCTTCCCTTGACCATACTATGGAAGAATATTGTATTCTTGTCACCTTTCTCAAACCATTCATATCTTGACTTTTGTTGCTAGTAACTTTCCTCCAAAACTAGTAATTTGTTGTACTCAGCCTCAACTTTCCACATCTCCATCATGTTCTCAAAATAAGTAACCTCTTCAAATAGATTCTCTTTTAATGCTAGCTATTTCTTCTCTGGTTATCAATTGCTGAAAAATGTTCCCATTAGTCTATCTACTCCACAATGTTAAGGCCTTCTTGATCTTTATTATATTTCTTATAAAATCCAAGAAGGGATTAGAAGAGAAATCTAAACCCTAATTCAATCTAGAAACATCTTTAAAGGACTTATGAGCTATTCAAAATTTAAGGGATTTACAAGGTCTATAGACATTAGAAGTAAAAAAATAACAAGATAACAGAAGAGAGGCATAGTCAAAACCATATCTTCTAAGGTGCTCCACTTTAGAATTAGAGAACAAACTCTGGAAATCATACTTCATTAACACTTTGTCTAAAACTCTAAAAATCATACTTAATTAAAACTCTATCTAATATCTTAAAAAAAGCAACCATCTCCAGCTTTACCACTCTACCATGTGAAATGGCTACCCTTAAAGTGCATTTGAACAAGATCTCCTGACATAATACAAGATCTAAAATCATCAAAGTCATTATCAGTAATAGAAAGACCTTTTATCTTCTCCTCCCTCTTTATAATCATATTGAAGTCCCCTTTTATCAACTAAGGATGAAGCATCCTATTATCCGCAGAGAGCAAATCATTCCACAACTCTAATCTCAAATTTCTATCGCACTTAGCATAGATAGTGGTGATATAGAATATGGAATCTAGGGATTGGTCTCTCAACTTTAAAGAAAGTTATTAATCTGAATTACCAATCATAGTAACATCATACCCATAATTGGTAAAGACCCAAATTTGATCACTACTATTAAAATTGACTGATTGTATCCCTTAGTCTTGTTTTATACTTGTTAATATTTCTGATATGTTGAAAAGGTTCTAGTAATGCCACAAAAGTAAACTTATCAAACTTGTGCAGTATTTGTGCTCTTTAAAATGCTCCAAGTGACTTAATTAACCTTATATTCCAAAGAAAGGCTTTCACAATTTATTAATATAATGGGATACCACAATCCTCTTTGGTTGCACTCTAACAGTGTGAGGGGCTTCCCCACTTCCTTGTTTTCCTTTTCCTAGCTGACTTTATTAATTTGACTGCCCTAGGGGAAATATCTACATCTCTATAAATCTGCTTTTCTATTAGATCATTAATCTGCCTCTTTTCCTTTTCAGGTCCTTCAACTATGTTTCCCCATTATGAGTTCGAATGCCATGAAGTGCTTATTAGGAGATTCTATGGCACCCAAAATAACTAGAGATTTATCTAACTACACCATTATTGGAATCTCTACAACTTCTAAGTTCTGTGAATTATGTTCTTCATTAAGCTCCACGGATATATAAAATCATCATGACTATCAATGTTCTTTTTTGTACATCTATTTTCTATAGCCATTTGTGCACTAGCACTATTATTACTTTGTTTTATAGGGTTTTTATTTGAAGCATTTTCACTAGTTACACCATTATGTCACCCAAATTATACCTCCAAGAAATATAATGCGGTCGCTGGCTAATATATAACCCAATAAAGGTCGGGTTCGAACCCATAGGGAATATGCCAAATATCTCTCACAAATTTGCTGAAGTAACCGGGACAATGCAGAAAAGTAAATAGGGAGTTTGTGAGAACAATATCAATAGTAACAAATCTTGGTCGCATTGGTTAAAACCATTATGAGATAAATACTAGGATTATGTTCCCCCTGATTTCCTAACTCCGTAAACTTATTATGCTCAACCAAACTATCACAATACCTTACATGCAAAATTTGATAAGATATGTATCACCAACCATCTTGTAAGCACCTTTAGTGAATTTCACTCTTTACCTTTTGAGTCCTAGAATGATGCCTTACTAACCCTTATCCTGGATCCCAAATTAACTATTATCTTTTGAGTGTCAAGTTAATTAGATGAGGGTTGGTAGCCTCAAATTACAGTTGTGATCTTTTTTTCCTAATCTCTACCTCTTTTTTGAAATAAGTATAAAAAACATCTGGGTTCTTAACTCCTACAGTCATTAAGAAATCAATCAAACCAAAAAGGAACACAATACATGCAAGAATATTGATTAAGAACAACTTTGCACTTCATCTACTTCGTTATTCCATCAAGGTTTGCATAATCCCAGTTAGGTAGTTTAGCTGCTCATCGTTGCAAGAACGTCCATTGAATTCAAGAAAGAAACCATACGAATAATCTTACAAGAATTTAAGAACAAAACCCAGAATCTCAAATTAATAATCAATTGTAAAACAAAGAACAAAAGATTCCAAGATCAAAGTCGAATCTTAGAATCAATATAGTATTGTGAATGTAAAGAATGTGAAAATTAATATGAAAAAACAAAAGGGTATTTATAGAATATATTAGAACCCTAAAAATCCTAACCAAATTGAACAAGAAAAACTAGGTCAGTGACAACTTACAGGATGTAAGTGGTACTTACAGACCCCTAGGTGGGTCATAAATGTCAGGCTAATCTTCAAGCTTTCAGAACACCACCTACAATGGCACTTAAAAGGGGAGTAAGTTGTACTTACTCTCTGTAAGTATCCCTCCGTAACTCTCAGATAAAACATTAAACTTCAGCTTCTCAAAACATTCTTCATCTGATACTTATGTGGCCACTTATGGCCCATAAGTGCCACTTATGACCCATAAATGGGGTACTTTACACACTTCAACTCTTTTCTTACTTTTTAGCTCTAAAACCTAGTTTCCTATAAAACAAACACAAAAACACAGCATATCTAACAAAACAGACCTAAGTACTTGCATATTTTCTAATTTTAAGCATTGAAAGTACCACGAAACCATGGCACATCACACCTTCAGTCCCTTTCAACCCTAGCTTTTCACTACTATTCATACTATTTTCTCCTCCATGCCTGGTTTGAATGTAAAACCTCTATCTACTTTGTGCTCAACTTTTTCCTTATTTTTGTCATTGTTAGCTTGAATAATATTTTCACATTAATTTTTAGGTGCACTTGATTGGGCCAAACTTGGAGAAAGTTATTTCTCCAATTTCTTGGGGAATATTTTGGTATCTAATCTTTAGTAGAAGAATGGACCTTTTCTCTAACCCCTGTATCTCTTTGTAGTCTACTTTTCTATTGTTTTTCTCTATTTGTAATTATAATTGCTGTACAGTTTTGTTTATCCTTGTTAACTCCTAAGGATGGTAGGTCCTCGACTGTACGTTCCTTTGTTAATATAGAAAAAGAGTTACTAGTACCCTCTCCCTTTTGTGTTGTTAAGGTATTTTCACTCATGGACTTGTCGATATGAACAACAAACCTTCTCTGAGCTGGTTTCCATTGTTTTTCTGATAATATTCCCCCTATTCCAAAACTCTATAGCTTCTACCATCTTAATAGTGTCTTGATTACTTTGTCTATGGTATGCTTTCCTTTTACCTTATTGATTTTGTTTAGGATGAAGATATTCCATATCATTATGGCCTTAAAGTTTATATGTTAACAATATTTAGGTGAAAAATCATACTAAATTTTCACCTCTTTCTCAACAAACTTAGGAAAATCAGATAACAGATTAACTTTCTCTTTAACTCTAGCACAACTAGGTCTCATCTTATATATAGTAGTTACATCCAAGAGAAAGGGCTTGACCACAACGTTGACAGGTGAAGAGGTATTGTTTGATAAAGAAAGTATGATAAATATCTAAAAAAATATTCCATGTAATGGCTTGAGTCATCATCTCTGAATCAATCTTGAATTTTACATCATAGATTAGGGGTTTCATTGATAAGAACATCCCTTTTTAGTAGCAATATAGTAGATGTTCATAGACAGAATGTTCACAAAATCTTCTACCAAACTGAATCTCATGTGAATTTATCTATTCCTTAGTAAACAAATTTTCCAATATTTAATATTATATTATTTAGGGATTTTTTCTATAAGTTCCTCCATGATTAAAGGTTTGCAAGGTTATTCATTCTAGAAATCTCCTCTCCAGTCCATATAATTCTTGGGATACCACTGACATACTTAATCTTTTTTACTAGGATTGAATCAACCACTTGATTTAGGGTTTTCATACTAGTAGGTTGATTTAAAAGGTTTGTATAATTTTTCTTTTGTTTAGGATATTATCATTAAGAGATTCCTATTCCATTCTAGGTAAATCATTATGCACAATAGGCAAATTGGGTTCTTGAGAACTGGTAAGTTTTGTAATATTAAGAGCTTTTGGTAGTGGTTGAAGGGTAAAGAAGATGAAAAGGGTAAGAAAGTGGTCTGGCCATCCTTAGGAGATAGCTGACTAGTGGCCATTCTGGCTATCCCTAGTTACTAAGGCTATAGGAGGTGAAGGTTCAAGCATTCATGCGAGAGAAAAATCATTTGTTATTTCTATATTAAAAAAGAATTCCAGTCTGTTTACGATGTTAGATTTGTGTTTTTCTAGTATATATTGAGTTTAGGATTGAAATTTATTTTATGTAGGGTTGAATTAAAGTTTACCAATGTTGAGGTGAAAAAAGCTTAAGGTAGAACAAGTTTGTTTGTTGATCTAGATTAAATTAGAAGTTCAATTGTATTGGGGTTTGTTCTCTCTATCAAAAGGAGTTCAAATATCAAATTTGAGAAAACATAAAGTTAAAATCAACTAGGGTTAAATTTTAGATGTTCACCTTGTTCATGGTATTCTTTATAGCTTGAGGTGGTCTTCAAAATTAGATGGAGAAAAATTAAAGGTTGAAAAGCTTCAGGGTTTGTTCTCCATAACAAAAGGAATCTAAGTCTTGAATTTTGTCAAAATTAGAGCTAAAACGAAGAAGTTATGAAGTTTTGTAGTTCACCAATGTTTTTAGTATTCTTCAAGATTTTCATATCTTGAAGAAGAATTATATTTGAAAAATGGTTGTCAAATCTAAAAAGTAAAAGGAAAAAAAGAGTACTTATTGCTACAAAAGGAATTTATCAAAAGGGGCAAGTAGTAAAATAAAGGGAAGTACATGAGGACCACAAAGTATGAAATTCAGAAGGCTTTGGGTGATCTCACCGACCACTTTGGAAAGAATCATTCACCCTCACAAAAGTCACAATAGCATTACCAAACTAGCTATTTACTCTCCAAACTTTGGTTTTAGTAACCTACACAAGCCAAGTTTTTGGTAACTTTGGAAATGGAATATCAACTTTGGCGATCCCATGTTAACTTTGATGACCAAAAGGAGTAATCTGGCGATCCCAAAGTTTCAAAAAGTGTGATATAAATCCTTCTTCAATCAATCTCAAGATATAATCCCCTAGTTTCATTTCTTTTCTTTGATTCCTAAACTAATTTACAATGAGTAATTGGTATACTTAGTTGTTAGTTTGTTCTTGAGCCTGTATTCTTTCATACCAATTCTTCTAAGCTTTTCTCATATATCTCATTTATTATTTATTAGTTCACTCCATTTATTTTGAGTCATCCATTGTTCGATCAATAAAATCTATTCTTCCACAAAGAATAAGTGACCTTGTGTATTAATTTGGGAAATATAGTTCTCTATCAACTTCATAAGTTCCTACCCATCATTCGAGGAGGAATGGATCTAAGGGGGAGATAATGTAACACCCTATGCATTTAACGCTCTAGTAATGCCCTTATATTAATGTTAAACCATGTATAGTTGTGGGTCATGTTGGGGTGTTTTTGGACGTTGGAAATGGGTATGCATTGCAAAATGGACCCTCTGCAAAGGCTGGGCGCAGCAGAGGGATCGCCAATCACCACTGGAATGGTTTCACTTTAGGATGTGCACCACCAACCCTGAGGTTGGCTTTGGCTATGCACCACTAACCCCGAGGATGGCTTTGGCTGTGCCCTGCTAAGTAAAATCTAAGCGTCAAAAGTTGCTTCGTTTGTTTTAATTTAAGAGTGTTGAGGTCTTTTCACACCTCTAAACAATTTCTAATCTTTCTTAAATGAATTAAGGGGTCTTAAAATAGGATATTTCCACTTTCTTAACCCCAAATGTCCAATACATGATTTAAGACCCTTCCCCTCTTCCCAATAACAAAATTCAAATTTCTTCCCTTAAGAATTCAAGTTCCAAATTCAAGTTTTCCTTTAAGAATTCATCCAATTGAGGTATGTGGGGTATTCATCAATGGTTCCTTTCACCCATTGAACCCAAAAAAACCTCTTTTGATTAAAGTATGAATTTCACTCTAATTATGATCAACTTTCATGTAATTTATCCATATTTTCTCATTAGTTTTACATTCAATCCATGCTAATAGTTTTATCCCATGTGAATCATGTTCCTATATGCTTTTAGTTCCAAAACCCTAGGTCATATTCAGTTGGCATCATGTCCAATTCTCGAATTATGCTTTAAACTGTATAAACATGATATTATCCCAAGGTTAACTCATTCTCATGTTTACATTCACGTAATTTATCAGGTTATTAAAATATCTCATGTTTTGGGTATTTGAATTATGAGTTTATGTCACTATTTTAAGTGCTGTTATCAAATTCTATAATCATTTAGTGCTGGCGGGTTATTAACACCCGATACCTATATATTTTCTTACGTTTCAGATTTTTTAAGTAATAAGTCAGTCAAGCTATGATTTTATTATTAAACTCAGTTTGTTATGATCATGTCGAGCACTATCAGTTTACATGTTTATGATTACTCCAGACTCTGTATGCACTAATGTTTTCTAAATACCATGACCTGAGATTATCAGCTTGAGTGTATGCACCCGTTAGTATTTCAGTTGGGAGTAGGATTTAACATCGAGAGGGAAGTGTGGGACTCGCTAGAAACTTCGTGCTATCATAGGTTTAAGGGACTCGCCAAAGAGTGTTTTCTCTTGTCCAATATGGGCTCAATTTAGTGATCACTCTAGTTCAGATTCAAGTTCTATTTTGATGGCAAGGATAGAACAACCCTCCTTAATGTGGGTCAGACATTGGACTCCATGATAGCTCATATATTTTAGGTCGGTTACATGATAGCTCCCATAATTTTAGTCAGTATTCAGTTTGACTGAAATTATGGGAGCTATCATGTAACCGACCTAAAATAGTATTTATTCAATCAATTTTACAGATTACTTCAGTTATTCAAATATTAGTTATTTAGCTATTCAAATCATTTCAGTGAATGCTTTACTTGGTCTTGCATTATCAGTTTTACATGTTCATGTTTTCATGCTCAGTATCCATACATGATCCTTCGTTCTGTTTTACAACTTGTTCAGCTTTACATGAGATTTACATACAGTGTTCATGTTTTACCGCTTCCCAACTTACAAAATTATTTTAGCTCGTGATTTATAAATTTGACTATGACTTACAGTTTTCACATATAGCCATGTTTTAAATGTATGTTTCAACGAATAACTTATGTCAGTTTTAAAGCATGTTTAAATATTTCCATGATTTAGTGCATGTCTCCATATACTCAGTATATTCCAAAGTACTAACCACATATATGCGTTTATGGCTACGTCATTCATAATATAGGTACCAGATGTAGCTCATACACCAGGGACAGATAGTTCTCAACTTTCAGCCAGTAGGTGATGAGTTCTCCTATTTTGAGAATTACAGTCAGTTATAGTTCATGTACTGTATTGTTATCATTCTTATGTATTGATTTATGGTAGTTGGAGGTATGTCCCAGCTGCCTACAGTCAGTATAGTAGAGGCTTCATAGATAGTCAGTCAAAGTCATTACATATAATTTAAGTTTATTTCTTCAGTTTTATCATATTGTAAACTTTATCATTATTACATTTATTAAGACTTTCTCATGATCAAGTTTCCGCTTAGTAAATTTAGTTTTTATATAATTTAAATTAATTGCTTAAATAGTATGCTAGTTCATGGGTTAACTCGGGATCACTTGTGATTCCAAGCACTGTGTTACGTCTAGGGGTAGCCTCATGTCATGACAGTTTTACAAGATATTGATGAGGATCCCATTTATGTAGTGGGTATGTTCAGTTGTATATAGTACTTGCTAGACCTGAGGTTAAGTCTTTGAATATTGCTATCACAAGTATGATCTTGGTGTGTTGTCAATTGTCTTTTTACTTTATTTGATCCAGTATCCACTTATTCTCATGTGTCTGCTTATTATTCCCTGTGATTAGAGTTATCTGGGATTCATTATCTATGCCATTATGTGTATCTACTTTTGTGGGTGATTATTTAGTAGTGGATTGAGTTTTCAGTTCATGTGTTTTGAATGTTTGAGAACTTGATACTTATGATGATCTTATTATAATAGACATGGTAGATTTTGATATAATTCTAGGCATGGATTGGTTATTCCACTATCATGCAGTCTTGGATTGTTTTTCCAAGACCATTACATTAGCATGACCGACATACCCCCAGTCTTATAGTAGGAAGTGATAAGCCGTAAGCTAGCAGGAATTATTTCTTATACTTATTCTAGAAGGCTTATTTTGAGGGGTTAAGAGTTTTATCTTGCTTATATTCATGATTTTAGTTTGGAGAGTCTGTCGCTTGACTCTATTCCTATGTTTGTGAGTTTTTTGATATTTTCTCTACTGATCTACCTGGTCTTCCTCTTTAGTGTGATATCGAGTTTGTTATAGATCTTAAGTTGGGTACCCAACCTATTTTTATGTCACCTTACCATATGGATTCTACAGGGCTTAACGAGCTAAATTCTTAGCTTTAAGATCTTCTAGGTAAGGGTTTCATTAGACCGAGTGTGTCTACTTGGGGTGATCCTATGTTATTTGTGAAGAAGAAGGATGGTTCCATGCATACGTGTATTGATTATAGGCAGCATAATAAGGTGATAGTGAAGAATTGGTATTCTATGCCTCGAATTGATGATTTTTTTGACTAGCTTCAGGGAGAAGTGGTATTTTATAAGATAGAATTGAGGTCTGGTTACCATTAGTTAAGAATTCAGGTCGAGGATATCCCAAAGATAACTTTTAGGATCTGCTACAATCAGTATGAGTTTCTAATAATATCTTTTGGGTTGACTAACGTCCCAACCATATTTATAGATTTGATGAATCGTGTGTTTAGACCTTATTTGTATTCTTTTGTGATTGTGTTCATCAATGACATCCTTGTGTATTTGAGGAGTATAGAGAAGCATATGCAATATTTGAGGATTGTGCTCCAAACTTTGAGAGACCATATGCTATTTGCTAAATTCTCTAAGTGTGAGTTTTGGCTTGAGTCGGTATTATTCCTTGGTCATGTGGTGTCTAAGTATAGGATTATGGTATACTCGACAAATATTGAGGTTATTCATGATTGGGCAATACCTACATCTCCGTCCGAGGTTCATAGCTTCATTAGTTTGACTGGTTACTATAGAAGGTTTGTTGAGAGTTTTGTTACCATTACAACGTCGATGACTAAATTGAATCAAAGGAGGCTTCTTTTCGATAATCTGAGGAGTGTGAGTCGAGCCTTAGAAGCTCAAGGGATTTCTCACTTTAGCTTTTATTTTGGATCTTCTTTTTTTTGGGGGGGAGGGATTCACCATGAATTGTAATTCTTTTGGTATTTATTTGGGTTATGTGTAGTAGGGTCGTATTATTGCTTATGCATCAAGGCAACTGAAGGTGCATGAGAGAAACTACCGCACTCATGATTTGGAGTTGGCGGTGGTAGTCTTCATTCTTAAGATTTGGAGACATTATATTTATGGTGTGCATTGTAAGATCTTCACGGATCATCATAGTCTTTAGCATCTTATGACCTATAGAGAGCTTAATTCTAGGTAGCATAGATGAATGGAGTTGCTTAAAGATTATGATGTCTCTATCTTGTACCATCCGGGCAAGGCGAACATGGTAGTGGACGCCTTGAGTCGGACGACAATGAGTATGGCTAGCTTAGCTTGCATTTCAGTTTCTCAGAGGCCATTGGCATGAGATATTCAGTCCTTAGCCGACTTGATAGTGGGACTTGATATTTCAGACCCTAGGAGGATTCTTGCAAGTATTGAGGAAGGTCTTATTTGAGTAGATTCAGATTTGTCAGTTTGAGGATAAAATGCTTTGCTTCATATATGATCAGGTGTTGAGTGGTGATTTCAAGAGGGTTACCATAAATTTTAGGGTGTCTTGATATTTGATAGCTACATTTATGTTCGGAGGATTATTGTCTTGATTCAATTGATATTGCGTGAAGCTCATAACTCTATAATTCTATTCACCCAGGCACAACTAGAAATTATAGATATTTGAGGTAGAATTATTAGTGAAGTGGTATGAAGAGATATATGGTAGACTTTGCAGCTTATTACCTATGTCGTCAGCAGGTGAAGGTTAAGCATCAGATACCTGGTGGTTTGATTCAGAGCTTGACCATTCCCGAGTGGAAATAGGAACAAATTACCATAGACTTTGTCAGTGGTTTTCCTCGTGCTTCCCAAGCTTTTAATGGTATTTGGGCTATTACGGATTGGTTGACCAAGTTGGTAATTTATTCCCATTTAGATGTCCTTTAGTGCCAAGAGGTTAGATCATATCTATGTTAGTGAGATAGTCTGTTTGTATGGGGTTCCTATATCTATCATTTTAGATCAGGGTTCAATATTTACTTCTAGCTTTTGGGGAACTTTTTAGGATATGTTGGGTACTCAGGTGGATCTTAGTATATCCCTTCCATCTCCAGATCAATGGGCAGTCAGAGATGACTATTTAGGTTCTCGAGGATATGCTCTGAGCCTGTATTGTGGACTTTGGAGATTAGTGGGAGCTACACTTAACTTTGGCAGAGTTTGCCTATAATAATAACTATCATTCAGGTATTGAGATGGTAACTTTGGAGGCTTTGTATGATAGATGATATCATTTTCTGACTGGGTGGTTTGAGATATTTGAGATTAGACCCTGTGGTACTAACTTGCTTCAGGTTTTATTGGATAGAGTTACGGTGATTCAGGACAAGATTAGGGCAACTCAGAGTAGGCAGAAGGTTTATATAGATCATAGACTTAGTGCCTTGAGATTTGAAGTTGGTAATTGGTTATTCCTTCATGTATCGCCTATGAAGGGTATGATGAGGTTCAAAAGGAAAGGCAAGATCAAGCCCAAATGTATCAAGCCCTTTGAGATTGTTCGCATAGTTGGTAAGGTGTCTTATGAGTTAGCCTTACCCCTAGATTTTGATGCTGTCCATCCGATTTTCCATATTTCTATATTGCGGAAATATATTCCTGACCCTTCTCATGTTCTTAGATGAGACTTAGTTCAGTTGGATGAGCGGTTGACCATCATGGAAGAGACGATGCTCATATTAGCTAGTAAGGTCAAGAGGCTGTGTACTAGAGAGATTCCAGTAGTTAAGGTTAAGTTGTGACATCACCCAATAGAGAAGGCTACTTAGGATATTGAGAGTGATATGCGGACCCAGTATCCTTACCTATTTGAGGCTTCAGGTATATCGTAATCTTATACTTTTGTGGGCAAAAGTTCTTTTAATAGTGGATATTGTAATGACCCGCCAAGTCATTTTCTATATTTCTACTCATTTTGTCGTTTAGAGATTTTCTATAGCTGCACCAAGTTATTTATGACTTGCTAGAACTGACAGTGCAGTTATCAGGCAGTTCATTTGATATTTAGAGCTAATTCTCTATTTTGAAATCTTTTTTGATTAAAATTGGCTATCGGACAAAAACTTCAGTTAAATGACCTCGTATGCTAATTTTGACTGTTTCAATAACTCAAGAACATTGATTTTAGGCTAGGTGGACCCTTGGTTCGAGAATTAAGACCCCTGGACTCATTTCGGGCTATTGGTTGGATGTTAAGAAAAATAAAAAATAGGCGTGGGACCCACTTTTCATCGAAACAACCTTGGATGGAAATTTCAACTACGCCATTAATTCTGGAGTGTCAAATTTGATAGGGTGGCATAGTTTATTTACATATATAGGATTTTGGATAAATCCCAAAGGGTTGGCAGAAACTAAAAAATATTCCAAGTCTTCAGCCGACGCAAGAAAATATGGTGTGACCGCTAAAGCATCCATTGGTGCCTTAGCAACCCTGACAGCTTCAACAAGTGCTGCTTTGGCAGATAGGTGGCTGCTAAAGTAATAGTCTCTTTGGCACTAACCAACCGCCTTAGCGGCCTGTCATGTCAGAGAGGCATCGCTTTAGCGCTTATCATTAAAGCGACCCAGTGTCCGCTTAAGCGGAAACTGCATACTTGGAAAGGGTATAATACCCCACTTTGCTCGATTTTCACCCTTTTTCAACCATTCTCTAGAATATTGAGCCCTAAAAAGTGGAAATTCTTAGGAGAATCAATTGTGGGTGGGTTTGGAGCTTTGGTATGGTTAATTTATGTGTTTCTCTTCGAATTTGTGGTAAGCTTCCATCATTTTCATGGTTAATCTCTCCATCTTTTTCTAAAATCCCTAGAATTTTGGTGGCTTTATTGTAGAACCATTAGAGCTTAGAATTCACCCATTTTTGATGCGAAAGCAATTCCGTAAGTGGGCCCCATATAGGATTTTTACGTAATTTTGGACCCAAAGCACAATAGTGCAATATGAGTATCATTGTTCTCGTTTTCATGAGCAGATTATGATTTTAATAGCATGGTATCTTGAAAAATTTATTTGGAAAGAGAAATTGGTGGTTTATTAGATTCTTTGGGTTTTTTTTTTCAGTATCCAAGAAGGCTAGATTTTCCTTCTTCATTGATTGAGTTATTTTGTAGTATGACTGTGATAATACACTAGTATGGAATGAGATTTAGGTGTTGGAGGAATGATTGATAAAATTTGGGTTAGTTGGACTGTTTAGGCTATCGTGAAATTGTAATTTACGCGTAATTGACTTAGTTGCTCATATTTTAGGGATAATTTCTATCTTAAGTCTAATTATGCCTTATTTAAAATCTATAAATGAATTTGCATACCTTAGCCTAGTCCAGGGTAGAATTTTCCTAAAATGGATTTCGAGTATTAGAAGTGGGCCCCTCTAGCCCACCTTAGGCCAAGACTTGTGTTAGCTTTTGTAAACTTATTTTTGCATGATATACCCTTATTAATGCTTACTTTGGGACTTTGGAGAGATTAGATGCTTATGGATTATGCTAGTATTGTATTTAGGAGTTAGTGATAATTCTGAGTAAGTTTTAGTGGATAATTGTTGTGATTTAGTTATATGACTTACTATTACAATTTATTTACATGGACTGTTTATATAATTTAATAATATCTGAGTTCCTATTTGAGCCATGAAATAAATGATGATAATAATGTATGAGTTCAAGTTCAAGTTCGGCATTTGATTATGATGTTGATAATATGAGTTCCGATTCAAGTCCGTCAGTTGATGGTAATGATGATAATAATATTGAGTTCTGGTTCATGTTTGGCATTTTTAGAGTTATGTATGATATGATATGGTTCAGATGGATTGTTGGTTATGGCATGATAATTTATAATTTATGGTTATTGGGTTATTTACTTTCCTTGGTTGTACCCTCAAGCTTATGGGGGCCTGCGTTGGGTTATTTACTTTTCCGCACTTATTGGCTTAAGGGAAAAAATTTAGTAGTTATAATGGTTTGATCTTTACGTTACTTTTATTTTTTATTTATTTACTTATGCATAGTGGTGTTGGAGCTATTTCTTGGTTTGCCTCGTTTACCTTCACTTAACTTTATATTTTATCTTAATATATTTATATCATGATTTGGCTTAGTCAGCCGATGATGCCTGCTGAGTACCCATGATTTTTATACTTATACTACACTTATGTACCTTTTGGTGCAGATCTTATTACTAGTTTTCACTGTTGACGTGATGTTCGTGTAGGGTTGATTTCAGACATTGGGTGAGCTCTTGGAGTCAAAGTTACCCTTCTTCCTTCTACTTATCTATGTCTAGTCTTTCATTTTCGAGATAGATTATATTTTACTATACAGTACTTATAGCTCATTTATAGTAGCTCTCGTACCGACATTTTTATGTCTTGGGATTGTTGTTGCTCTTTTAATCTATATATTATACGATTATGATTGCTTTATTGCTATTTTAACTCCTTAAATGTTGATTTTTGGCTTTTAGGCAATTTTCCACCAAGTTAGCCCACTGCGTGTATCTCTGAGCTATAATTTTTCTTACTTACTGGCGGGATTAAGTAGGTTCCATCATGACTTGTAAATTGGGTCGTCACACTTATGCTACCATATATATTGGGTCTAGAATTGACTCTTAGAACTTTAGTTTGGACAGGTCATGGTGAGTGAGGTAATGGTGGAGGTAGTCCAAAGGGTGGGCATGGTGGTGGTAGAGGTGGATACCAAGCCAATCGTGGTGGAGGATAGAGTGGTCGGGATGATGCACAAATTGGTAGAGATGGTGATCTTGTTGGTGATAAGTAGGGGTGTCAAATGGGTGAGTTAGGCTGAAATTGAAAATATTAAAATGGGTTAAATTAGAAATTGGGTTGGTCAATTTACTTTGGGTTCAAATGGATAAGGCTCAAATGGACTTAAAATAGGGTTGAGTCCTTAGTCTCCCAATTTGACCCACTTAATCTAAAAAATATTAACATATTGATATTTACCTCTTGAAACCATAATTTGAATTCTAACTCAAAAAATTAAAAGAACAAGTTTAATTTTGATAAGGAATGTCACCAAACATTATACCAATGAAATAAAATGTGCTTTGGGTGTGTTTGATATGGAGGAAAAATATTTTCCAAGAAAATATTATCCTTGACTTTTTTAAAAATAATAAAATAAACTTATCTATTTCTTAGTGGAGGAGGGGGATGGAGGTAAGAGGGTTTGGGGGTAGGGTAGGGGGTAGAAAGGTATGGAAAGGTACGAGTTTGAGGTGAGAAAAAATATTTTTAAAAAGTGTTTTTTAAAAACTAAATAATTTATTTTTGGATAGGGGTGGGGGTGGGGGTGTGGTGTGGTGCGGTGAGGAGGGTGGCGTATGATGAGTGGTAAATTTACCATTGATTTACGTCCATATTCATGCACACTACTATGATTTAAAGGTATGATTGAGACAACTTTGTTAGTCGAATGCACTAATTTCCACATTTTTCAGGTATACAGGTGATGAGAAAGAAAGATGTGGAATTGAGCTTAAAAGGAACCAAAAAGAGAAGAGAAATGCACAAGTTGGAAGACTCTTCACAGGAAGAAGGATCAGCTACCGCGACCGCGGCCAGTCAACTTGGTCAGCTTCTAGATATCATAAGGATTTGATGGGGGCTGTATTGGCCGTGATCGTGGACACGATGCAACGATCATGGCATCGTGGGATATCGCCCAGGAGAAATTATGTAATTTTACATAACCGATCCCAAATTCCTCTTAAGGAAAAAAAACCCTTTCCCATTTTGGGCATTCTGCACTTTTTGAACAATTGAATTGAGAGAATTTGTAACCCTTCTAATTTGGGGAAATACTTGTATTTTAATTTCCAATTTGAATTGAGTGAAATTGAACTTACATTGAAGAATCTGCTTACTTTCAATCTCTAGGGATGAATTGAATGACCATTTTGGTATATTTCTTCTTCCTAACTTCATGAGTATCTAAAAGGTTTATCTTTGCATTATGTTGAAATAGGATGCAAATAAGTGTGGGTTGTGATTTATTAGTGACCCGACGCGATCGCGGGCCTTATCGTAATAGGCATTCCAAGTCCAACCAGGATCGGGGACCTCCCCCGATTACCCAACCCAACCACCTATGTCCAGCCTTAGATGGGCTAAATTTCGAACATATAACAAGATAGCGTTATTGTTCTCATTAGGACTCTGGGATAGGGTCCCAACCATGACCGACCCAACCGAGTCCAACCATACCGCACCAATCGTCCAACCATACCAAACCAAACCATATAACATAAACCAAAGGAATGCCAAAACATAATATGAGAATCAATCCTAAAATATAATAGGATGCAACAACCAATAATATCGTCCAATGATGTCAGCCCACGAGCTTATTCCAATGCCAAGGCCGACACCAATACCGTCCCGCCCATACCAGCCCCTAGAAGTACCACTAAGCCTCTATCTAAAAGAGTAAACAAATCCGGTTGGGACATGCCCCCAACCATGGCTAAAACCAATATCCAAAATAAAAGAAAAATGTCTAAATAAAACCATAAGATGAAATGATGCCTCCCGAAAGGATGGAAGCTCACCACTTCAGTCCAAATGTTGATACCAAATCCGTATGCTAAACAGGAGGAGTAGAATAGCCAGAACCGGCATAGCATGGGTATACAACCGGCAGTAGATGGGGTTAGCGAGTGAACACTAGCATGAATCTCAGGATAAAGATAAAATAATGCCAGTCATAAAACCAAGTAAAATCACCCATAATGCATACAACCATACATATATAAGTGCCGGGAAAGGGGATCGGGTTTAGCATGCACTTAAAACCCTTGCCTGGACTGTGTGAATTTTCCATCCTAACCACCCACGGGCCATATGGGTTCAGCTCTCCTTACTGAAAGGGCCCTAGTGCATGTATTCGTATAACCAAAGAATATCCCAGGGAATAAGTAGTACATCCCCAATATAAAATGTGATACCAGCACATGGTCATAAAGACCCATCATATCAGAAAATATGAGTTTCTGGTTTTGGTCCCCCCGGGACCGCCACCTTCCATGGATTAGCTACAATCCCTTCCATTAATGCCCAATTAAAACAAGTCTCCAAATAACCAAACCATTATCTATTTATTAACCAAGGCCAATATTGGTGGTATCGTCATACCACCCCTTACATGAAAGCAATATCCATAGCCAAACCAATTAGTTAAGGAGACCTTAAGTGCCCTTCCATATACCATATTAAATCCACTTGGGAGACTCCCATGTTCTCCACGAGCATAACCATTTAGACTTTAGCCATTTCAAACCATTTAAGCCATGTATAAATACTTTGTTCATTTTAAAGCATGCAAGAGTTCCATTAAAAAGAGTCAATGCAATGAACATATCTTTATAAGCATTTTATCAAAAGCTTAGGGGAATAGTATAACCAAAACTAATTCCAAAGAACACTAAACCATTACCATTAAATCCAATTGTCCAACAAAATTTCCCTTCCATATGGATCATCATGGAATGAACTTTTTTCTTCACTTAGATTCCACCCCTCAAGCTAGATCCTTCTCCTCCTCCTCCTCTTTCTCCTAACGGATATGATTCTTCTTGGTCCTTTTTACATAACACTCTCGGACGCCCAAGAGGACTGGCTAACATTTTTCAGCTAGCTATTATGTTAGTTGTAGCGTGCTTTCACTCCTTCTCTCACTTTGGAAAGATTTTTTAGTATTTTCTTATGATGACCTAGTAAAGAAAGTACGATACATCGGTGTAAAATATTTCCTTTTCCTTGTGAGCTTGGTTTACTTGACCGAAGGGTGCAATAGAACTTAAAGGAGAGGAATAAATACCTAGTCTATAATTTTGACAAAAGGAGGACCACTATTAGGAAATATCTTCTTGGAAACCACCATTAAAGCATATAAAAGCATAATTAAAACCATAGGAAACCATAATCAAGCATCCAATATCAAAACCCCCATATAATAGTTGGAAACCATAATCATGAACTAGTAAAACCACTAAATCAATCATATAAGCCATGCCTTTAGTTGAAATTATAATGAGGGAAGAGAATCATGCCTTATACCGAATAATTGATGGAAAGAAATCACCAAGACAAGCCCCAAACCAATCCGTAATATGAAACCCTAGCCTTCTTTCCCCAAAATCTCTTGAGAGAATTATGAGATGTTTTGGAATAGTTTCTAAGTGTTAATAAATAGAATAATAGGGTTAATAAACTCCTAAGTGTATTAGAAGTCATGGGTCCTAAATAGGGTAAGTAGGGAAATGTCCAGAATACCCCCACTTATATCCCTTAAAAGCCTGTCACAGGGATACGACTGACCCATATGAGTCGTATCCTCCTACACGATCAGTATCCACCACTTGTATCCAAACTCAACCCTTGGATCAAATACTGTCTAGTATACGACTCATCCAACCAAGTTGTAACCACATCATATGATCCATACCCATAACCCGTATCCCTAACAGAATAAAATACCAGGAGAATCAAACACTGCCCACCATACGAGTCCTTGCTACGACTCGTACCAAACCCTTACGACTCACACCTCTAAGTCGCACCCATTCTAGTGACTAAAACCATACCACTAACTAACACTGGTCAATATACGACATGACCATACCACTCGTACCCCAGTATACAGCTCGTACCCATGAGTCGTATTGGGTCTGGAGAATGGATTCACAAGAAATTTTCTAAGGGTCAAAACCCAGGATGATAAAGTCTCCCCCACTAGGAACATTTGTCCCCAAATGACGGAAAAGGTAGGGTTAACCACACATAGAGTCATTTGCATTATCAAACCCCCCTTCAATAAAGTTTGAAAACAAAGAGGTAAAGATGTTAATCTTTCCGTTAACAAACTCAAAAAATAAAGATGTGTTCAAGACACATACCTTCCGCACGAATCCCAGAAGTAGGAAACAAATGCGGATACTTGAACTTCATGTCCTATTTTGCTTCCCATGTACCTTTTTCCACCTTATGGTTCTTCCATAGAATCTTTATCGAAGCCACATCCTTGGTCCGCAACCAACGAACTTGTCGATCTAATATCTCAATCGGTACCTGTTCATAAGATAGAGAATCCAAAATACCCAATCCTTCCAAAGTTACAATCGAAGAAGGATAACTAAGACACTTCCTCAACATAGAAACATGAAAGACCAGATGGACCAAACTTAAGCTAGATGGAAACTCCAACTCATAAGCAACATTTCCAACTCTCCGCAAGATCACATAAGGACCAATATCCCGAGGACTTAGTTTCCCCTTTTTGTCAAACCGCACTACTCTCTTCATGGGAGACACCTTGAGGAACACCCTATCCCTGACCTCAAACTCTAAGTCTCTACGCCTAATATACGCATTGGACTTTTGGTAACTTTGGGAAGCTTTAAGCCTATCCTGAATCACCTTGACCTTCTCCATTGCCTGATAAACCAAATCTGGATTAAACAAGTCCATTTCTCCAAGATCAAACCACCCAATAGGAGATCTACACCTCCTACCATACACCATCTCGAAAGGAGCCATACCAATACTCGAATGATATCTATTATTGAAAGCAACTCTACCAAAGGTAGATTCTCAACCCAATTGCCACCATAGTTAATCACGTAGTCCCAAAGTATATCTTACAATGTATGAATAGTTTGCTCCACTTGCCCATCCAGTTGTGGATGAAAAGCGGTACTCAGACTAACCTTAGTCCCCAACCCTTTCTAAAAAGGCCACAAAAAATGAGATGTAAATTGCATACCACAATCAGAGATAATCAAAACAGGCACCCCATGCATCTTCACAATCTCCTGAAGGTACAACCACGTATAATCCACCACTAAAAAGGTAGTCCGCACTGGACAGAAAAGGGCAAACTTGGTAATCTTATCCCTGATGACCCAAATTGAATCATACCAATTTCAAGTATGAGGAAGATCGGTAACAAAGTCTATATTGATCACTTCCGACTTCCATTCTGGCAAATCAATTTCTTGATACAACCCTTCTAGCCTTATATGCTCAACCTTAACCATTTGTCGCACCATGCACTTGGCCACGTAGTCAGATGTATCCCTCTTCATGCCATTCAACTAGTAGATCTCTTTGAGATCATGATACATCTTAGTTGAGTCAGGATGAACAACATAGCGTGACTCATACTACTTAGCCAAAACCCTTTGCCACAACCCGTTGATATCAGGAACACACAAACTCCCTTGGTACCGTAAAGTACCATCACCACTGATCTCAAACACCACTACCTTTTGCCTACCAACGTCATCTTAATTTTCATCAAGATAGGATCCAATACTTGCTTCTCTTTAATCTCTGCACCAAGAGATGATCGAACCACTTCTTGAACCATCACACTACTATCCTTAGCGTCCAAGAGACGAACTCTAAGATTAGCCAACTGGTGAATATCCTTCACCAATTCCCGCTTTTCTTCCTCCACGTGAACCAAAATACCTATGGATAACTTGCTAAGAGCATCAACGACCACAATAGCCTTACCTGGGTGGTAGTGAAGACTCATATCATAATCCTTAAGAAGCTCAAGCTACCTCCTCTGCCTGAGAGTAAGATCTTTCCGAGTGAACACATACTGAAGACTCTTGTGATCAGAAAAGATATCCATGTGGAAACCATAAAAATAAGGTCGCCATATTTTCAAAGAAAACACAACCGCCAATAACTCCAAATCATGAGTAGAATAATTTCTCTTGTGTACCTTCAACTGCCTGGAAGCATAGGCAATCACCTTCTCATACTGCATCAAAACACAACTAAGCCCTACTCGAGATGAATCACAATAAACCACAAACCCATTATTGACTTTCGGCAAGGTTAGGATTGGAGTCGAAGTCAACTTATCCTTAAACTTCTCAAAACTCCCTTCACAAGTATCCAACTAAGAAAACTTAACTTTCAACTAAGTCAACTTAGTCAAAGGAGAAGATATCAAAGAAAAGCTTTCCACAAACCACCTATAATCCCTGACTAAACCCAAGAAGCTCCGGATATTGGATGGAGTCGTGGGCCTAGGACACCTCTTCACCACAACAACCTTCTGCAAATCCACCATGATCCCTTTACTAGAAATAATATGGCTAAAGAAAGTCACAGAGTTCAACCAGAACTCATACTTAGAGAACTTGGCATACAAGTGTTGTTCCTTTAAGGTCTACAGAAACACATGAAGGTGATTAGTATGATCCACCTCACTCTTCAAATAAACTAAAATGTCATCAATAAACACAACGACGAAGAGATCCAAATACTGTCTGAACACCCTATTCATTAAGTCCATAAATGATGCCAAAACATTAGTCAACCCTAATGGCATTTCCAAGAACTCAAAATGCCCATACCAAGTACCAAAAGTCATTTTAGGGATATCCACCTTCCTAATCTTAAGCTGATGGTACCCAGACCAAAAATCTATTTTAGAGAGGAACTTGGCACCCTATAAATGATCAAACAAATCATCTATCCGGGGAAGAGAATACTTATTCTTGACCGACACCTTGTTTAACTACCTATAGTCAATGTACATCCAAAGGGAACCATCCTTCTTGTGCATAAATAGCACCGGTGCACCCCATGGAGAAACACTAGGATGAATAAACCCCTTCTCCAAAAGATTCTTAAGTTGCTCCTTGAGTTTTCTTAACTTAGATGGAGCCATTTTATAAGAAGGAATAGAAATTGGATGAGTGTCCAACTCTATTTCTCGATTCGGAGGATCAACAAGAAGATCATCTAGAATAATCTATGGAAACTCATTAATTACAGGGACTAAAGACAGAGAAGGAACTTCCAAGTTAGAATCTTCAACCCAGACCAAGTGATAAAGAAAACCCTTAGAGATTAACCTCCGAGCCCTAAGATAAGAAATAAAACTCTACCTAGGAGATAAGGAACTACCTTCTCATTCTATAACTGCTTTACTAGGAAATTTAAAGATAACCCTATGGATTTGACAATCCACAGATGCATAACAAGAATGCAACTAATCCATGCCTAGAATTACATCAAAATCTACCATATCCAACTCAAATATATCCACCAAGGTTTGCTTGTTACCAAAGCTACCACACCCCCTATAGACTCTCTTAGCAATAATTGAGTCACCTACCAGGGTAGAAATAGAAAAAAGATCCAAGATAACTTTTGGATCAAAACCAAAAAACACAACCACATATGAAGTCACATAAGAAAGTGTGTACCCTAGATCAAGGAAACAATAGACGTCATGGGAGAAAAGAAGTAACATACCAGTAACAACATCAGGTGATGCCTCATATTTCTATCAAGATGCCAAAGCATACAACTTGTTCTGACCAAAACTAAAACTAGGATCAGTAACAGAAGCAGATGCCACACCACCTGGTGTAGGTGTAGAAGATGAAGCCACAGGAATCTTATTCACCCCCATAGCAATCTAATTGATCGGACAATACCTGAGTCAATGGCCTACCTGGCCATACTTGAAGCACTTGTCCCTTCTTTTCTCGTAATAATCCTGATGAGAACGACCATAGAATCAACAAGCAGGAAACGAAGAAACTGACTGACCTCTACTCGCCTGAGATTGGGCAACTTGTGCTAAAAAATTATTACCACCTAAATGATGCTCGTCTCTTAAATAATAAGTAGTACTAGAAAAAAAGAAGCCTGAACTCCCCCACTTCTTTCTCTACCACTTGCCACCATCCCTACTACCCTGATACTGAGAGCCTCCCTGATAAAAAAACTTACTTCTCTCCCCTGCTATCCCTAAACTCTACCAAATTTCTCTTTTAATCCTCAACCTGCTGCATATGAATAGTAAACCTTGAGATATCCATATCTTTAATCAGTAAGACAGTCTTGCTCTCTAGAATCAAATCCATATTCAACCCAGAAGTGAACTTCCGCATTCTCGACCTCATACATCCACCAAATCAGGATTATATCTTGATAGCTGATGGAACTTCAAAGCATATTTCATTACAAATATCCTCCCCTACCTAAGGTTCACAAACTTCTCTATCTTTGCTTCCCTCAACTCTTGAGAAAAAAATCAATCCAAGAGGGCATTAGAAAAGGCCTGCCACAACCCTTACTCTTCCATATCACCTCTATCCCTGTCCCACTCCTCAAACCACTAATAAGAAATATCCTTGAGTAGATAGGTAGCAAGGCTAACCCTCTTTACATTAGTAGCCTGCATGTAATGCCCTGAATCTGGCACCAAAAATGGTACATGGTGCTCATGACCCCGAAGGACCACAAACTAACTCATGACTGATATCTGTACCTATTTACTGCATAATATACTATATAAATACAAAAATATGAACTGAAAGGCCATAAAGTTCAAATCTGTAACATAACTGATAAATCATAACATATGGATGGGGTATAAATACCCAAAACAAAACTGATATAACATGATAGTATGAACATGATAGTCTGAACATGATTATCTGGAAAGCCTCTAACTGAATAAACTGTCTGAATAAAGAGTTGATGGGACATGTCCCCAACTAACTCCGACTACTGAAATGACTAAGTACTAGGATAATGAAATAACAAATCATATCATCCTCAAAGCATGAGGACTCAATACTGACTGGCTGCTGATATCTGGTATCTACTGATGCTATAAAGCTCGTGTCTCTAAACCTATGGTATAAGACACCATAGCGCAAATACGTCAGTACTTTGAATGTACTGGTATGCATATGAGACAGGTTGAATGCATGGGGTTTATATGAATGAACAATATTGACTAACTGATAAATGTAAATGTGAGAATACTGCATGAATACTAGTAACTATATCTGAGATCATGATAACATAAAATTACTGGTAACTAACATGACTATTAACTGAGTTCTGATGACTGATATAACTGATAACCTGAATGATTGTATTTGGCAGTCCTGAATCTGAAGGAACTAGCTGAGTTCCGTACAGTTCTAAGTTGACGGTATCTGACAGTTATAAATTCTGTAACTGAAACTGTAGGAAGTAGTTTTCTAACCGACATGCCTCTAATATGCCATTATGGCTAAGTTGAGGTCCAATTTGTAACCCCAATTAGAAGGGTGTCAATACCGCGCCATTGGAAAGGACCAGCTGTGGGTGACCCTCATCTAGTAGTGTCCCCTAAAAGAGAATGGTGGCACCCTCATCTGATAGTGTTTGTCCACCTAATCAACCCTCATATGGCATTGTTGATGTCTCAACCTATGCTGGATACATAGTTCTGGAATACAAGAATGACTTCTAAGAATCACACCCTCATCTGACAGTGTGTGTTCCCATCCCTGGGTTCACTCGGTGCTAATTTCTACTCCCATCTGAATAGACACTGAACATGGATTACTGAACTAAATTAACTGAATTAGTTGAATTCCGTTGAGTGACGAAAGATTACTAAGATCTGATAACTGACAAAGATTACTGAGATTATTGAGTTTTTTTCCTGAGTCATGAGACTGATTGAATTCTACTGAACCTGGCTTAACTGAGAGTATCTTGAAACATGACACTAATTCTAGGCACACAACTATATTTTTTGGGTACAAGTACCCCCAGGACTCGATGGAAGGAAACTGACAAGGCATGACATTCTTGAATACATAACTAACATCAACAATCCATAATATAATAATTAAAGATATTTCATGGGCATTTGGTCATGATATCTTGGTACGTGAATAAGATAGCATGTATACATAGCATAATTTCATATGTCTAACTCATGAGCAATCCAACAAATAATTTCAATACATAAGAATAGCATGGAAGTTATTTTGGATCACAATTAAGCTATAGTGCATAATTTCTATCCTCCTAGGCATTTTATCAAATACCTTGCATGCACCCTTAGGGCATAGGCCTAATCATCAAATTGACACATTATAAATAATTCAATTTATGGATTTCACTCACTTACTAATGTAGTTTCATGAAAAACACATAAATATCCCAACTTGGGAATCATATAACAAGATAAATATGGTTACAACCAACCCACAACATAAATATCATGATTCATAATTTAAAATAGGGTTCTTGAGCTTTATGGATGAAAGAAATCCATAAATTAATACAACGTATACCTTAGTTCTTGGTTTAGCGAAGAATGACAGAGAGACTTTCTTGAAATTGAATCCCCAATTGAAACCCTAGCTTGTTCTTGAGAGAAAATTGAGAAAAACTAGTATATTTTGGGTGAAGAATGGCTAAGTCATGTGTTATTCGGTTTAAATAGGGTTGGGAAATTTACCCTTTTAACCCTGGACGCATCTTTTAATTTTAGTGAAATTTTCCCGAATTGGACCCATGGCGTGACACGGCGCTATCGCGCAGTGTCACAGGAATTTGACATCTAGGAAATTGAGGGATGGCGTGACGCGGAGCCATCGCGTTGCTATTTCATTTGCGACTTGAAAGTTTGGTGCAACGTAGAGAAATCGCTCTGAGACACTAGAAAAAGGACAATTGACATTTTAGCTTATGGCGCGGCGTGCCACTAACCAATTTGGTACTATTTTACGGCAGGAACTTAAAATAGTCATAACTTCTTAAGACAATATTAGTTAGGAAACTTCGGGGTATTACAATATGTCCCTCTTGGGAACATTCATTCTCGAATAAGATTGACTGAGAGAGGAGAAATGATAAGCCAAAGTACACATTGAACATGAACAATGAAACATGACTACATAACTAACATTTCTGAGATTCATACAGGGCATGCATATCTAATGCATGATATCATGACTTAGCTGATACTTGAATGCATGACTGAGAGTATTGATAAGCTGATCACACATCTCTAATGCGTGAATTCATGATAGAACTAATTACATGACTGAGATTTCTAATAACTGAGTCTTCTCACAAGGAGAACACATGTCTGATGCATGAACACATGACTAATCTGATGCATGAACAAATAATTAGATATGCAATGGTACTTAGTACCAAGTTTAAAAATAGAATCCTGAACATGAGGCTGATACAAAGTTGTAACTGAAATCTGGACATGAAAACTGAAAAGCTTAAGGAGAACTATTACCTTGAGCTAGATCTGAGTTAGCGGAGAATAGGTGAGGATACTTGGTACGCATGTCTTCTTCTACTTCCTAAGTAGCTCCCTCAATGGACTGATTCCGCCAACGAACTTTCACTAGAGGAACTTCTTTATTCCCCAGTCTACGAGTCTAATAGTCTAGAATTTCGACTGGAATCTCTTCATAAGAGAGGCTATTCTGAATATCTATGCTCTGAATAGGGACTACAACCTCTAGGTCACCTATGCACTTCTTGAGCAAAGAGGCATGGAAGACTGGATGAACTGAGGCTAGATCTGAAGGTATTTTGAGCTCATAAGCTACCTTGTCGAAGCGACTGAGAATTTTGAAGGGACCAATATATTGTGGACTGAGCTTTCCCTTCTTACCGAACCTCTTCACTCCCATCATGGAAGAGATCTTTCGATAGACATAGTCACCAATCTCAAACTCGAGATCCTTTCTACTCATATCTGCATAAGAATTCTGTCGGCTTTGAGCAGCCCAAAGTCTTTCTCTGATCAACTGGACTTTCTCTAAGACATTGAATACTAAGTCAGGCCCTATAACTGAGGCCTTACTAACTTTGAACCGACCGATTGGATATCTGTACCTCCTACCATAGAGAGCTTTGAATGGAGCCATCCAAATACTGGAATGATAGCTATTGTTGTATACAAACTCAATAAAGGCAAGTGGTCATCCCAACTACCCTTGAAATCAATTACACATGCCCTTAGTATATCTTCTAGGGTCTGAATGGTCCTTTCTGCTTGACCATCTATTTGAGGATGAAAGGCTGTGCTGAGGTGAACTTGGGTACCAAGACCCTTTTGGAACGTTTACCAAAAATGAGAGGTAAACTGGGTACCTCTGTCTAAGCTAATGAACAATGGAACACATGTAATCTGACCAACTCTCTGATGTAGAGTTTGGCATAATCCTCAGCTGAATAAGAGGTATGAACTGGAAGGAAATGAGCTGATTTGGTCATTCTATCTATAATAACCCAAACTGAATCATGCTGATGAAGAGTATGAGGAAAACTCGTCACAAAGTCTATGTTCACTTCTTCCCACTTCCAAGTAAGAATACTGAACTCCTGCATTGACCCACTAGGCTTCTGATTCTTTATCTTAACCTGCTGACATGTAGAGTACTTAGCCATAAACTTTGAAATATCTCTCTTTATCCCACTCACCCAATAGATCTCCTGCAAGTCATGGTACATCTTTATGACCCTTGGATGAATAGAGTAGCGCGCACCATATATTTCTGCAAGAATTCACTGCCTTAAGTCATCTACATCTAGAACACAAAAATGACCCTGATAACGCAATACACCATCTCCTCCTTGGGAGAAAACCTCTACTTTCTGATCCTTGACTGACTCTTTCAACTTGACTAGACTGAGATCTCAATCTTGCTTTTCTTTCACCTCTGAAACTAGAGATGATTCTGAACTACTCTAAAACCATATATCACCCTTTTTGTATCGACTAAGAGAACACCTAGTCTGGCAAGCTGATGGACTTCCTGAGCTAACATTTTCTTACTATCCTCAGCATGAGCAACACTACCCATAGACAGTCTACTAAGAGCACCGGCCACTACGTTGGTCTTTCCCGAATGATAAAGGACACTCATGTCATAATATTTCAAGAGCTCTAACCACCTTCTCTAACAAAGATTGAGATATTTCTGAGAAAAGACATAATAAAGGCTCTTATGATATGTGAAAACATCTACATAAACACCATATAGGTAATGCCTCCAAATTTTCAAGCCAAAGACTACGGCTGCTAACTCAAGATCATGAGTTGGATAATTTTTCTCATGGGGTTTAAGTTGTCTGGAGGCGTAGGCTATGAACTTACCATGATGCATGAGGAAAAAACCCAAACCTACTCTGGATGTATCACAGTACACCACGAAACCATCTAAACTATCTGGAAAAGCTAAGATTGGTGCTGAGGTGAGTCGAGTCTTCAACTCCTGAAAACTATTCTCGCAAGGTTCTTACCATTGAAACTTGACTTTCTTATGAGTCAATCTATACATAGGGGATGCAATAGACGAAAATCCTTCAACAAACCGTCTGTAATAGCTAGCAAACCCAAGAAATTCCTGATATCTTATGGAGAGACAGGTCTGGGCCAGTTTCTTACTGTTTTGGTATTTTGAGGATCTACTCTAATGCCATCACTGGAAATGATATGACCAAGGAATGCTACTGACCTTAGCCAAAATTTTCCCATATTGAATTTGGTGAACAACTGATGATTTTTGAGAGTCTGAAGTACAATTCTGAGATGGTCTACATGATCACGCTCACTACGGGAATAGACCAGAATATCATCTATGAAGACTATGACGAACATGTCTAAGTACTGCTTAAAAACATAGTTCATCAAGTCCATGAAAGATACTGGGGCATTGGTGATACCAAAGGACATGACTAGGAATTCGAAGTGACCATATCGAGTTCGAAAAGCTATTTTCGGAATGTCACATTCTCTGAATCTGAGCTGATGATAGCCTGATCTGAGGTTTATCTTAGAGAAATAACTGGCACCCTGAAGTTGGTCAAATAAGTCATCGATTCCGGGAAGTGGATACTTGTTCTTGACAGTGACTATGTTGAGTTGACAGTAGTCTATGCACATTCTGAGAGAACTATCTTTCTTTTGCACGAATAGACTGGTGCACCCCACGGGGAAATACTGGGTCTGATGAACCCTTTATCTAAGAGATCCTTCAACTACTCTTTCAATTCTCTAAGTTCTGCTGGTTCCATTTTGTATGGTGGAATAGATATAGGCTGAGTATCTGGAAGAAGATCAATACCGAAGTCTATTTCCCTTTTGGGATGAATTCCTGGAAGATCTTTGGGAAGGATATCTGAATATTCATTCACGACTGGGACTGATTCAAGACTGGGAGTTTCATAACTAGTGTCCTTAACTCGAACAAGATGATAGACATATCCTTTAGATATCATTTTCCATGCTCGAAGGTAGGAACTAAGCTGACCTCTGAAAACGGATACACTACCCTTCTACTCTAGGACGGGTTTATTAGGAAACTAAAACTGGACTATTTTGTTTTTGCAGTCAACTGTGGAATAACAGGAATAAAGCCAATCCATGTCGAGAATGACATCAAAATCAGTCATCTCTAATTCGACTAAGTCTGCTGATGTAACTTTCTAAAATATCATAACCGGGCATTTCCTGTATACCTGCCGGGCTATGATGGTTTTACCCACTAGGGTAGATACTGAAAAGGGATCTACTAGAATTTTGGGACCGACTCCGAAATCGACTGCTATATAAGGAGTAACAAAAGACAAAGAAGCTCCTGGATCTAGCAAAGTGTAAACATGTACATGAAAGATCTATAACGTACCAGTAACTACATCAGGATAATTTTCATGATCTTGCCGGGACTGGAGAGCATAGAGTCTATTTGGGCGTTGCCCACTAGTAGCACTAGAAGTGACACCCTGCTGATTTGGGTAATTGAACTGAGCTGAGGAGCGGAGATGACTCTGATAACCTGACTGGGGGTAGTCTCTGACTCTGTGGCCTAGCTTGCTACATCCAAAACAGACATCGCTACCAGCTTTGCAAGCACCCTTGTGTTTTTTACCAAAAGTCTGACAAAGGGGATTTGTTCGGGCATTGATGACACTTCCCTGAGACTTAGATCCTGGCGTCCTATCTCTATTTCCATCCCTAAACTTAGGAGATGGAGTACTGGCTGAATAAGGATCTGGAACTGATGACTTAGAATGAAACTGAGAACGGTTTCCTCCTTCTAATTTGGGCTAAGAAAAGTTTAAACTACCTGTCTTTGCTCTTTTATTCTGCTTCTCCCTCATCTTAATCTTCTGCTCCTCTATCTGCTGAGCATGAGTTATAAGACTGGATAAAGTCATGTAACTATTCAACATCGCAGACCTAGACTCGTTGACCACACTATCGTTCACCCCAGAAACAAACTTACTCATCTTGGCCTTGCTGTCTGCAACCACATGAGGGGCATATCTGGATAATTGAGTAAACTTAAGAGAATACTCTTTCCCTGTCATGTTTCCCTGCCTGAGGTGTATAAATTCTAACACCTTAGCTTCTCTCATATCAAGGGGAAAGAACCTCTCTAAGAATGCGGTGAGAAACTCCTCCCACTCTATAGGCCTTGCATCATCTGGCCTTTCTGACTTCCACTGCTTGTACCAAGTGTGAGCAATATCCTGTAACTGATATGTAGCTAGCTCAACACTCTCACTAGGAGTAACCCCCATGGTGTCTATAAATTTTTGAACCTGATCGATGAATTCCTGATGGTCCTCATCTGACTTAGACCCAAGAATTGATAAAGGATTCATTCATGTGAAATCCCAAATCCTGGATGCAACTGAATTGGTCACTGGGTTGGCCGGAATGACAGCTGGTTGTTTATTCTAAGCCACAACTGACTGAGCAAGAGTAGTTAATATAGCTCTAAACTCTGTATGAGAAACTTGTTCGCCCAAAGGTTCTTCGGGATGAGGGGATGACAGATTCTTGTTTCTTCTTTTAGGAGACATGTTCTGTAGAAGAAGGGATAAACAGATTAGACTTAGAGATTGACTTGAGATTATGCTCACTATCATGACATGAATACTTAAAGAAGGGAAACTGTTCCTAAAACATCTCATAGACTCCTATACATAAATATGGCGTGCAACACACCTATGTACAAGACTCTACTAGATGCGGCTTTTAGACTTCCTAGGACTCTATTGAACCTTAGGATCTGATACAAGGTTTGTAACACTCCGAATTTGGTACCCAAAATGCTACATGATGCTCATGACCTCGAATGACCACCAGCTAACCCATGACTGATATTTGTACCTATTTACTGCATGATATACTGTATAAATATGGAAACATGAATTGAAAGGCCATAAGGTTCAAATCTATAACATAACTGATAAATCATAACATATGGATAAGGTATAAATACCCAAAACAAAACTGAAATAACATGATAGTCTGAACATGATAGTCTGGAAAGCCTCTAACTGACTGAACTGTCTGAATAATGAGTTGATGGAACATGTTCCCAACTAACTCCGACTACTGAAATGACTAAGTACTGAGATAATGAAATAACAAATCATATCATCCTCGGAGAATGAGGACTCACTATTGACTGATTGCAGATATCTGGAATCTACTTATGCTCTGGAGCTCATGTCTCTAAACCTATGGTATAAGACACCATAGCGCAAATGCGTCAGTACTTTGAATGTACTGGTATGCATGTGAGGTAGCCTGAATGAATGGGGTTCATATGCATGAACAGTACTGATTAACTGACTAATGTGAATGTGAGAATACATGCATGAATACATAGTAACTATATCTGAGATCATGATAACATGAAATTACTGGTAACTAACATGACTGATAACTGAGTTCTGATGACTGATATAACTGATAACCTGAGTGACTGTATCTAACAGTCATAAATATGATGGAACTAGATGAGTTCCGTACTATTCTGAGTTGACTGTATCTGACAGTCCTGAATTCTATAACTGTAATTATGGGAAGTAGTTTTCTAACTGACATACCCCTAATACGCTATTATGGTTGAGTTGGGGTCTAATCTATAACCCCAATTGGAAGGGTGTCAATACCGCGCCACTAGTAAGGACAAGTTGTGGGTGACCCTTATCTGATAATGTCCCCTAAAAAAGAATAGTAGGACCCTCATCTGATAGTGTTTATCCACCTCATCAACCCTCATTTGACACAGTGTTGATGTCTCAACCTATGCTGTCTATATAGTTCTGGAACGCAAGGATGACTTCTAAGAATCACACCCTCATTTGACAGTGTGTGTTCCCATACCTGGGTTCACTCGATGCTTATTCCTACTCCCATATGAATAGACACTGAACATGGATTACTGAACTGAATTAATTGAATTAGCTGAATTCCATTGACTGATGGAAGATTATTGACATATGATAACTGACTGAGATTACTGAGATTACTGAGTTTTTTCCTGAGTCATGAGTCTGATTGAATTCTACTGAACCTGGCTTGACTGAGAGTATCTTGAAACATGACACTAATTCTAGGCACACAACTATATTTTTTGGGTACAAGTACCCCCAGGACTCGATGGAAGGAAACTGACAAGGCATGACATTCTTGAATACATGACTAACATCAACAATCCATAATACAATAACTAAAGACATTTCATGGGCATTTGATTATCATACCTTGTTACGTGAATAAGATAGCATGTATACATAGCATAATTTCATATGGATAACTCATGAGCAATCCGACAAATAATTTCAATACATAAGAATAGCATGGAAGTCATTTTGGATCACAATTAAGCTACAGTGCATAATTTCTATCCTCCTAGGCATTTTATCAAACACCTTGCATGCACCCTTAGGGCATAGACCTAATCATCAAATTGGCACATTATAAATAATTCAATTTATGGATTTCACTCACTTGCTAATGTAGTTTCATGAAAAACACGTAAATATTCCAACTTAGGAATCATATAACAAGATAAATCTGGTTATAACCAACCCACAACATAAATATCATGATTCATAATTTAAAATAGGGTTCTTGAGCTTTATGGATGAAAGGAATCCATAAATAAACACAACGCATACCTTAGTTCTTGGTTTAGCGAAGATTGACAGAGAGACTTTCTTGAAATTGAATCCCCAATAGAAACACTAGCTTGTTCTTGAGAGAAAATTGATAGAAACTAGTATATTTTAGGTGAAGAATGGCTAAATCATGTGTTATTGGGTTTAAATATGGGTGGGAAATTGAACCTTTTAACCCTAGATGCGTCTTTTAATTTTATTGAAATTTTCCTGGATCAGACCCCTGGCGCGACGTGGCACTATTGCTCCGTGTCACTAGAATTGACAACAGGGAAATTAAGGGATGGCGCGACGTGAAGCAATCGCATTGCCACTTCATTTGAGACCTGGAAGTTTGGTGCGATGCTAAGAATCACACTGAGACATTGGAAAAAGGAAAATTGCCACTGACCATTTTGGCATTGTTTTACGACAGGAACTTGAAATAGCTATAGCTTCTTACCCTGTTATCGGATTTGTTGAAATCTTATATCGATGGAAAGCTTATTGAATTTCCCATATGACAAAAAGTGAATTTTAAAAATTCCTCATGGAATAAACATCATTCAATTTAGAAGATAATACTAGACATTCTTAAGACAAAATTAGTTAGGAAACTTTAGGGTATTACACTGCATCACCTAAAAGATTTTTTCCGTCTCATCTAAGAAACCCTATGGATCCTCCTCCATCCTCACCCTAAAAGAATTTGGAGGACCCATCTTTATAAATTGACCAACTCTTGTGGCCTCAACAGACAAAGAACCAGTCGTACTCTACTCAGCCTAAGCAGCAACCAATTGGGCAATGATATGGATAGACTAATGAAATTCTGCATTTGTCACGTTGCCCTGTGGGACCTGAGGAGAACTAGCCAAAATAGGAGGAACTCCAGTACCATCAGGAATAGGACCATAAGATAAAACAACAAGGATTAGAAGAGATTCCAGGATTGAGAACTCAAGCTTGAAGATAGAATACCAAGAAAGTGAAATATTCCTAAATGTCTTGTAACCTCTCTCTTATGAGTGTGGCGCGTATCAAACCCTTAAAAGAGATTCTATGCAACACGGCTTTGTGGACATCCCAATTAACCATAAACCTAGGATCTGATACCAACTTGACTAAACTGGATCTCGGGCCATGTCGTAATGGGTATCCCAAGTCCAACCAAGATCGGGGATCGCCCCTTTTTACCTAACCCAACCATCTATGTCCAGCCTTAGATGGGATGAATTTTGAACATATAACAAGATAGCATTATTATTCTCATTAAGACTCTGGGATAGGATCACAACCATAACCGACCTAATCGAGTCCAACCGTACTGCACCAACTGCCCAACCATACTAGACCAAACCATAGACCATAAACCAATGGGAATGCCAAAACATAATATAAAAATCAATCCCAAAATATAATAGGATGGAACTACCAACAATATCGTCCAATGATGTTATCCCACCGACTTATTCCAATGCCAAGTCCTACACCAATACCGATCCCGCCTATACCAACTCTCAGAAATACTATAAATCCTCTATCCAAATGAGTAAACAAATCCGATTGGGACATGCCCCCAACCATGGCCAAAACTAATATCCAATATGAAATAAAAGTTCTGAATAAATCCATAACATAAAATAATGCCTCATGAAAGGATGGAATCTCACCACTTTAGTCCAAATGCTGATACCAAATCTGCGTGCTAAACATGAGGAGTAGAATGGCCGATTCCTGCATAGCAAGGGTATGCAACTGCCAGTAGACGGGGTTAGCGAGTAACCACTTGCATGAATCTCAGGATAAAGATAAAATAATGACACTCATAATACCAAGTAAAATCATATATAATGCATACAACCATACATATATAAGTGTCAGGAAAGGGGACCGGGTATAGTTTACATTTATAACATTTACTTGAGCTATGTAGCTTTGCTGTCCTAACCACCCATGGGCCATATGGGTTCAGCTCCCCCTGCTGAAAGGGGCCCAGTGCGCATAGCCACACGACCAGGAAATATCCCATGGGATGACTAGTACATCCCCCAATATAAAATGTAACACACATACATTGTCATCAAAACCTCTCATATCGGCAAATATGAGTTTTCGGTTTTGGTCCTGCAAGGCCCGCCACCTTCCATGGCTCAGTACACACCCCACATTTAATGCCCAATTAAAACCAATTTCCAAATAACCAAACCATTATCCATTTATTTACCAAGGCCAATATTGGTGGTATTGTCATACCATCTTTTACTTGCAAGCAATATCCATAGCCAAACAAATTAGGTTAAGGGGACCTTAGGTGCCCTTCCATATACCATATTAAATCCAATTGGGAGACTTACATGTTCTCCACAAGCATAAACATTTAGGATCTAGCCTTTACAAACCATTTAAGACATGCATAAATCCTTTGTTCAATTTAAAACATGCAAGAGTTCCATTAAAAGAAGTCAATGCAATGAACAAATCTTTATAAAAATTTTATAAAACACCTTGGTGGCATAATATAACCAAAATAAATTCCAAAGACCATTAAGCCATTAGAATGTAATCCAATTGTCCAAAACCACCATTAATGCATATAAAATCATAACTAAAACTATAGGAAACCATAACCAAACATTTAATATCAAAACCCCTAAATAATAGTTGGAAACCATAATTATGAAATAGTAAAACCATGAAATCAATCATATAAACCATGCCTTTAGTTGAAATTACAATGAGGGAAGAGAATCATGCCTTATACCAAAGAATTAATGGAGCAAAATCACCAAGACAAGCCCCAAAGCAATTCGTAAGATGAAACCCTAGCCTTCTTGCCCCAAAAGCTCTTGAGAGAATTATGAGATATTTTGGAATAGTTTGTAAGTGTTAATGAATAGAATAATAGGGTAAATAACCTCCTATATGTTTTATAAGTCATGGTTCCTAAATAGGGTAAGTAGGAAAATGTCTAGAATAACCCCACTTAAATCTCTTAAAAATCCATCATAGGGATACGACTGACCCATACGAGTCATGCCCTCCTATACAATCAATGTCCACCACTCGTATCTAAGTCTCAACCCTTGGATCAAACACTGTACAGTATACATCTCCTCCAACTAAGTCGTAACCACAACATACGATCCGTACCTATAACCTATATCTTTGTCATAATAAAATACCAATAGAATCAAACACTGCCCACCATACGAGTCCTTTCTATGACTCATACTAAAATCTTATGACTCATACCTCTAAGTCATACCCATTCTAGTGACCAAAACTATCCCACCAACTAACATTGGTCATCATGCGACATGACCATACCATTCGTACCCCAACATACAACTCTTACCCATGAGTTGTATTGGGTTCGAAGAATGGATTTCCAGGAAATTTTCTAAGGTTCAAAACATAGAATGTTTCAACTAGTGTAAATTCTTGGTCATTGGTTGTGGTTTTCATTATTACTTGCTTGATTTAGTTGGGATTTGTGGGTGAAAAACCCAAATTCCTAAAATTAAATTTATGGGTGAAAACCCCAAATTCTCAAAAACTCACATCATTCTTCAAAAAGGGATGTGAGTGAACTTTTGGGATCCTATGTCATCCCTGAAAGAGGGATATTGGTGAAAAGACAATAATGAACAATAGTAGATGTAGTTTGTTCTATTTTCACTATCTTAGAGATAAGGGTGGATTAAGGACTAGCTATATTTTTGGGCATCTTCTTAGAAATAGGGATTCCCAATTAAGGTATTAGGTGGTTATGCTTGCCACATCCATGAGGTGTACAAAAGGATTCATGGATGATAATCTTGAGGGTGGATTAAATGACTAGCCTCAAGAACTCTTAACCTAGCCTACCCATATAGTTGATGACTAGAATTTACATTCAATTATCATGACCCATGATTTATTTTCCCCTAGGAAGAGATAATCCCAAGACTCTTCCTATATTAAAATCTCAACAACAATAGTCACCTTATGTTGGTAGTTTGATTTTACTTTGATCGAATAACTTTCCAAACTAGTTCCCTCTATTTTAATTTATGAATTTTACTTTATTTACACTACATGCATACCTTAGACACCACCAACACCTATAGGTCATGAGGAATAGACTCACACCTTAAGCATCCAACCTCAACATGAGTTGAACTTTATTAACAACGATCGTCTTATATTCAAACTATGGTATAGGTGAGCGTTAATCAAAATGGCACCATTGCCGAGGAATGAGACATAGTTTTCACTTGTATGGTGTTGGTTGTATCTTTGAGTATACCTGTGGTGATTTTAATTTACTCTGTTTATTGTTTTTGGAGTTTTATGTAGGTGAATTCAATAGTGTCCATGACACTATGAGCAACCACACAAGTAATGCTAGGACTTTTGACGGTCCTCTTGATGGTGAGGTGCAACTCTATGATGTTGGACGTATGAGTGCCATCTGTATCCCACCTAATTAAGGGAATGGAGTATTCCATATTATGAGCATCATGTTACATATGCTTCAGATGAAGGAACTCTTTGGGTAGGGGGGGGGGGAGGAAGCCAATGAGGACCCTAATTTGTATTTGAAGAACTTTGTAGAAGTTTGTGCCCCTATTGATATTACACACATCTCGTAAGATTTGGTTTGATTGCACCTCTTCCTATTTTCTCTAATGGGTGAGGCGGTATTATGGCTACGATATCTTCCGGCTGGATCAATTACTTCATGGGAAGAGCTTATCATGTCATACCTAGACCGATACTTCCCACCATATAAGATTCTACAATTGTGTTATGAAATCATAAACTTTCGTTAATTGAATGGAGAGACTCTCTACAAGTTTTTGGAGAGATTTAATGGGAAGCTCATACAATGTCCCAACCACGAGGTCCCAGAGAATATGTTTCTCTAAATCTTTTATCGGGATTTGAATTAACTAAACCAAATCATGGTGGATAATGTGGCGAGGGGCTCACTTGTGAAGTTGTCTTATAATGTGGATACAAACTTACATGAGGAAGTCATAAAGAAAAAATAGGGATGGCATACCCAAGGAATTGAGGTTTCTAAATGGTCTAGGTTTGATGAGGAGATTCGGTATTTGTCTAACTATCCTGTGGGTTCCCGCCCAGACTATTAAAGGCAATGTGGGAAACAAAGTTGGATGAATTATGAAAGAGAGAGATTGGTGTGATATGTTAGAGATCATGATTGGAGAGACAATGAAAGAGAATATGACCAATATGTGCCTCCCTATGACTGAGCAAAGGGTAAGTATTTTGATGAGGGTTAAGGGAACGGGAATAAATGGCTAGTGAATTGAAAGGCAAATTTTTGTAAATCAACCAAACCATGGTATCACACTCCGAATCGATCAAGAAATTAGAGACTCAAATTGGGAAAATCTCCACTCAATTTAATTCTAGACAAAAAGGAGGTCTTCCTAGTGACACCGTTGTGAATTTGAAAAATGATGCCCAAGTATTGGCTATTATCACTAGGAGTGGTAAAACCCTCGGTGATCTTATGGTGGATGTTAAAAAAGAGACCAATGTTGAACAAACAAATACAAAGAAGAATTATGTGAATTATTTGAATGAGGAGGCTCCGAAGTCTCAAGAAGGAAATAAAAAAGAACCAATGTTAAATGAAGAGGTGGATGATGAAGAGAGACCCAAAGGTAGTTGAGAATGATAAAGTTAAAAGTGATCCGATGCCTACAATGAAGGTTCCCCCTCCATTCCCTCAAAGGCTCAAAATGGAGGAGGACAATG
Organism: Capsicum pubescens; assembly: GCA_030864215.1. Lineage (NCBI taxonomy): Eukaryota > Viridiplantae > Streptophyta > Magnoliopsida > Solanales > Solanaceae > Capsicum > Capsicum pubescens. The sequence goes on from CM061548.1 coordinate 215,463,081, forward strand.
CTAAATTGAAAAAATTCCTTGCTAAGTTAGCAATCTATAAACTAAAATCCCTTTGCTAGAGGCAATTTAAGAGATCCCGGGGTATGCTAAGCTTATGAAAAAGTTGATGTCCAAAAAGAGGCTTGTTGATTGTGAAACCATATAAATTATTCATGTGTGTATCACTATCATGACGAGCGCTATAGCAGAGAAAAAAGAGGATTCTGAGGCCTTCACAATCCATTGCACCATAGGGAAACACAAGTTTGAAAAAGCCTTGTGTTACCTTGGTGCAAGCATAAATCTCATGCCTTATGGAATATATTGGAAACTTGGGTTGGGCTCTCCTACTCCAATAACAATGAGGCTATTGATGGCGGGCCAGTCTATCAAGAGACCGATTGGCGTCTTGTTTGATGTTTTAGTAAAGGTGGATCATTTCATTCTTTTGAAGGATTTTGTGGTTCTTGATTATGAAATTGACCAAGAGGTCCTTATTATTCTTGGACGACCTTTCCTTGCAACCGGAAGAGCCATTATGGATATGGAGTTAGGAGAAATGAGATTTCGGTTCAATAATAATACGGTGTCCTTCCGAGTGTGAAAAATAGAGAAACAACCCATGGAGTTACAAGTAGTGTCCATCAGAGATGTTGAGGACACGGGGTGAATGATGGGTCCATTGAGGATCCAACTTAAAATGATGAAGGATGTCGTGCCATGACAATAAATAAGGAGCTATGTGGGAGGAAACCGATAAATGCCACGAAAGTTGCCCGTATCCTTTGTTTTTATTTAGTAAAGTAGATTTTAATTTTTTTGTTGATTAATACATACATTTTTGGCACTATGGTGTGTTGGAATAAGGCTGAATAGGGGAAAGTTTGGAATTTCTATGTAGTGGATTGAACAGGGGAAAATAGAGAACCAAAAATAGCCTTAGTTACCACAATCACAACACCCAAACCATCGCGATCGTGGTAGATAAATGTCCAAAATCATGGAATATGGACCACGATCATGGTCAAGTCTGGTTAAAATACCATTCGACTTCCACTTTCCCCTCTACACTCCTTTTTTTAATTTTCTCTCAAAATTATACCCAATTGGGATTGTGTGTTGGTATTCAAAAATAGTCTTATTATCCACTCATTATCCCTCATCCAGTATGTGCTTTGAATACTCTCTTTAATTTCTTTTAGGTTAGGCCTTAGAATGGATGTATTAGGGATAGCCTAGAATTGTGATTTTCATTGCTAAATCCTTATTAAATTGTACTTGTGTGGTAGTTCGTTGTTGTGAATGGTGTGCACGGGTTTGGGGAAGTATTGAGTACCCAAATTGCATTCAAAATCCATAGAAATATAGCATGCACACTAAGTTCTTGATCAAATGCCCAAACGAGCTCATAACTAGTTGTTTTCACATTCTCAAGGCATGATCGAGTACTTAGGAACCTTGTTCAATGTTATTATTATTAATTACTGCTTTGGGAACATGATTTAACCCTGAAATTGGAATTTTGAGCTTTTAATTTAGGAACATGATTTAGCAACACTGCGATTGTGGCTCAGTGACCCGCGATCCCCGTATCTGAGGCTGATTTCCATCCTGGGCCAAAAATTATGTACTTTTAATTCTTACCCAAAATTCACCAAATAACCATCCCATGAGCTTAATTGGACAACATAACATAGTTTTTACATGAAAATGATACTGATGAGTGTTGTTGTGTTGTTTGCATGTTTTCCAAGTTTACATCATGGAATATTATGACCAAGTTTGATTCATGGCCCTTGAATGCCACAACCAGGATTACAGTGATCTCCAAAAGACAAATCTGCTTTTGGAAAGGGGAATATGCTTGGAAAATTTGCTAAAAATCTCTCGACATTCCATGAAAGACTCATTGCCAATGGGTGGAGGTATTTTCCTCCAGATCCATGTCAGGCAAATAAGAAATGGGTTAGGATTTCTACGCTAACCTTAGCATAATATCTCTCTTTAACCCCATCATCAGGATTTGAAGGAAGGAGGTACGATTTGGATATGAATAGATAAATGACCTTTATGGGCTCCCAAATACAGATATGGATCAATTTGAGGGAAATAAGTATGAACCTGGGAGTTGGATAGCTAAGAAGTTATTCCACAATAGGGAGGTTTCTTGGGCGACCACCAAGAGGGGTGTCTTGATGAATGACTTCACAGTCGAGGGTCAAATTTGGTTGTCCATTATTTGTAGATGGGTTTCTCCATGTACCCATATGAATACTATTTCAGATATACGGACCTTGATGGTCGCTTATATACTTGACGATAATTCTTTAAATGTTGGTCTACTTAAGATCTCAGATATGAAGTTTTTCAAGATCCATTATGGTATGAATCTCTTATTCCCTCCTTTAATTACTGAGTTATACAAGAGATCAAGGGGATATTTACCCCGGATACACTTGGGTGTGCCCAAACACCCTCATTTATCCTCTTAAGATACGGGATGAGGGAGCACCGGGCAAGAGTAAAAAGAGGAAAATTAACTTAGGCAAGTCGATATATGAGGATGAAAAGTAGGCCATGCACATCCGGTCCCTTTGATGGGATCACTGTTGATTTGAGGTCAATAAAAGAGCTCGTAGTAGTGTTGCCTCAGGGGATGGAAGAGCCTTCCACCAACCTACACTTTTATGTGGATTAGTCTAATTATGAGAGGTACTTAGAGGATCAAAGGGCACAGGAAGCCAACATTTCCAAGCTTTAAAAGGCCTATTAATCTTTGGCAGAGTCTCATAGGAAGATTAGGGACTCATATGAGAAAATAAAGAAGAGGGAGAAGAAGTGATACAAGTTCTTCACTAAGATATGAAAGAGGGTAAAGGGCCTTTAAAAGGTCCTAAAACCTTAAGATAGACTTCCTTGTTCCAGAGTTGAGAGTCATAATGAGTCCTTAGCCGAGTGGTTCTATTTTGATAGTGCTGGAGATGATGCAGAGTCTGAGGGCAAGATAAGCTCTTGACGAGGTTACATGAATAACCCTTTTTCCCTCCTTACACTTTATTGTTTATGCAGTGAGATCATTGTAAGATTTCTAGTTGGGGGTGCCTGTCTCCGTATTCATTCATTGGATTGTATTATTGAGATATTTCTTGATGCTCTTATTTTATTTTGGATGATTTTTATTTTTCTAGGTTGTAATATTCGGGCAATCTGATGGCATCCATATTTTATGAATTAGTTGTTTAATTCATTTTTAGACTTTCATTTTATCTTTATCTTGTAAATGGTGATATCAGACGCACATTTCCTTATGAGAGATTGATTGACGATATTCTTAAGGGAAAATCATTATGATTGGTTTGTGAGCCATGGATGATGGGAAAGTCTAAGTACCCATAGCATTGGAGCTATAAATGAAAGAGAAATCTAAGTACCTACAATATTTTAGATTTGGGATTGCACGTATACCTATGGTGAAGTCTGAGTAGCCATATGGTTCGCCCTCATGAAAGCTGAAATGTTAGATGACGGCTTAGTTTGGTGCAATAAATAGTGAATTGTGTGGGGTGCAAATGTAAATCAAACACTCCTCCCCTAGTCTAAAAATATTTAAAAACCAAGGGCATGGACACAAATAATGTTGTAATAATACTTTACCGCTTTTTGTGACTCCAAATCTTTTAGCTTGTATAAGTTGGTAAATACTCTATTTTTTCTCTAGTAGGAAGTGAAATTGAGACCCCTTGAAGAGTTTGCATGCCATGTGCAGTGAGCATATTTGTCTAAATCTCATGCATACTTGTACCATCTAGTACTTTCCCCATTAGTCTCTTAAGGCTAATTGTGATTATACTTGGTTGGTGTGAAATGATCTTAGGCTATCTTTGTGAACATAGGAACCCACTTTAGCCTAAATAGCCTATCCATGTATAGAGTAGTACCCTTAGTTACCTATTTTGAGCCTTCAAGCCTTTCTTTGGCAACCACATTACAAGCCTCAAACTATTCAAACTTTTTCCCTCTCCTGAACCCTACCCTCCTTGAACATAAAAATAAAACTTGAGGCCAAATACTTAAATTGGGGGTGGTAAGTTTAGAAGAAATGACCTTGGGACATGGCAATGTAAGTGGATGCCTATGATCTAAGCAATGAAAAAAGTGAAAAAGAAAGAAATGATGAAAAAAATAACGAGGCATAGATTGCAAAAGAATTAAGCGAATGAAAGATTCCTTCAAAAAGATAGGTAAATCAAGGTAGCTAAAATAGGCATGTGTAAAAACAAAAAAAGTGGTCCATGGTCAAAAGTTGAATGGAATAGTATGATGTAGATGTTCAAGGAGGGTGTAGAAACTTTGTTCCTAAATGATATCCTACCCTTCCCCGAACCTACGTTACAAGCTCAAAAAGCCCTTCGAGATCTCCAACTAAGTGTATTCATTGTAGTGGCGATTGAAAATTAAGACAAGCCTATGGTATGGTACTTGTTATCATCAAGATCCTTTGTCAGCGAGAGAGTTTTGCACTTAAATCCTTTCATGCATATTAGATAATTTGGCGTGTGTGGGATTTTCTTCTTGTTAGGAGGCATGTAGATAAATTGAGGTGGGTGAAATTGTCATCTACCAAAAAATAAGTCAAAAGGAGTATAGTGAAGTTAAGGTAAATAGAGAGTCACTTCTAGAGTGTTAGTGATTTTTGCTTAGTTGTTATTTAAAGACCTTTGCATCTTGGAGAGTGCATTTCATGCCGAGGGAAGTTGTGAGAATTGCATTTCCTATGTTTGAGAGATACTTGTGGTGTTAGTCAAGTTTGAAGTCATTATGATTATTTGAGTGTACAAATGGGCTTAAATTTGGATTATCTTATTGAGTAAGAGGTAGTGTTGCTTGAGGATAAGCGAAAGTTTATGTTGGGGGTGTTGATGAGTGGTAAATTTACCACTCATGTACGTTCAAATTCGTGCATGCTACCATGATTTAAAGGTATGGATGAGACAACTTTGTTAGTTGAATGCACTAATTTCCATATTTTGTAGGTATACAGGTTATAAGAAAGAAAGATGTAGAGATGATCTTTAAAGAAACCAAAAAGAGAAGAGAAATGTACAAGCTGGAATACTCTACATAGGAACAAGGCTCAGTTACTGTGATTGCGGTCTGAGGGCTACGATCACATCCAATTAACTTTGGTCAGCTTCTAGCAATTGTGAGGATCCGATGGTGGTCGCGGTGTTCGTGATTGCGTACATCCTACTACGATCGCGACATCGCAGGCTATTGCCCTGGGGTAATTTTATAATTTTACATAAACGACCCCAAATTCCTCTTAAGGTAAAAACCCTTTCCTATTTTGGGCAGTCTACACTTTTTGAACAATTGAATTGAGAGAATTTATAACCCTTCTAACTTGGGAAAGACTTGTGTTTGATTTTCAATTTGAATTGAGTGAAATTATAGTTAGATTAAATAATCTCCTTACTTTCAATCTTTATGGATGCATTGAATGACCAATTTGGTATATTTTTTCTTCCTAAATTCATGAGTAGCTAAATAATTTATCTCTGGATTATGTTGAAATAGGGTGGAAATATGTATGGGTTGTGATTTATTAGTATAGATTCTTGGTCATTGGTTGTGGGTTTCATTATTTGTTGCTTGATTTAGTTGGGATTTATAGGTGAAAACCCCAAATTCCCAAAATAGGTTTGTGGGTGAAAAACCCATATTCTCAAAAGCTCACATCATCCTTGAAAGAGGGATATGAGTGAACTTTTGGGATCCTATATCATCCTAGAAAAAGAAATATGGGTGACAAGGCAATAGTGAACAATAGTAGATATAGTTTGTTCTCTTTTCACTATCTTAGAGATAAGGGTGGATTAAGTACTAGCTATATTTTTGTGCATCTTCCTAGAAATAAGGATGACCAATTGAAGTATTAGGTGGTTATGCTTTCCACATCCATGAGGTATCTGAAAGGATCCATGGATAATAATCTTGAGGGTGGATTAAAAGATTAGCCTTAAGAACTCTTAACCTAGCCTACCCACGTAGTTGATGGCTAAAATTTGCATTCAATTATCATGACCCATGCATTATTTCCCCCTTGGAAGACATAATCCCAAGAGTCATCCTATATTGAAATCTCAACCACAATAGTCGCCCTAAGTTGGTAGTATGTTTTAACTTTGATCGAAGAAATTTCCAAATCATTTCCCCCATTTTAATTCATGGATTTTACGTTGTTTACACAACGTGCATACACATAGACACCACCAACACCTATAGGTTTTGAGGACTAGACTCACTCCTTGAGGATTTAACCTCAACGTGAGTTGAGCATTATTGACAATGCTTGTCCTATATCCAAACTATGGTAGAGGTGAACATTAATCAACGTGAATAGAGGTTGGGTTAAGAAAATATTTTTTTAAAAATATATAAGTAAATTTAGGTTTCACTTGTTTTATCCTCTTTAATTAAGGAAATCATTTTACTTATTAAATGGATTGAAATGGAGATTGAATTGGTCTCAATTGAAAACTATTTTAAAATTATTTGAGGCTTAATAGGTTGAGATTGAACTTAATTATAAATTATCTTGAACTCGACCCATAAATATTGGGTTGGGTTGCGCAAGTTTACTTCATTTAGGCTCACTTTGATATCCCTAGTGATAAGGTTCATTTGTATGCATTTCTAAGTGTTCATGAAATTGAGACTTCTAATAATGTGATCATAGGTACAATTCTTGTTTGTGATTGTATTGCTTCTGTGTTATTTGATTTAAGGTCTATATTTTCTTATGTGTTTGTAAATTTTCTTTGGGTTGGTATTTAACATGTGAAATTCTTGATGTACCCATGTACACATATATACTAGTTGGGGTTTTTATGTGTGTGGAGCATATTTATCAAACTTATCCTATAGTTTTTATGGGGTATAAGACTTTGGCAGACTGAGTGATTTCAGATATGGAAGATTTTGATATTATTTTAAGGAAGAGTTGGTTATCTCCTTACCATACTGTCCTTGATTGTTATACTAAGATTGTCACTATAGCTATTCCTAAAATGGAATGGTTAGAGTGGGTGGTATTTCTAAGCCTACTCCATTGAGAATTATTTCTGCTATTCATGCCGAAAACCTAGTTAAGAAGAGGTGTCAAACATTTCTATCCCATCTTCAAGATGATAGTATTGTAGTCCCTCCTATTGCTTCAATTTTGGTAGTATGTGAATTTTTAATGGAGTTCTCTACGGATATTCCTGGGATGCCATTTTATTGTGACATTAAATTTGTATAAACTTAAAGCAAGCACTCAACCTACTTCTATTCCTCCTTTTAGGATGGCACCAACAAAGTTAAGAGAAGTGAAATCATAGTTATAAGAGTTATTAGAGAAGGGTTTTTATCCACCCTAGTACTTTTTTGCGTGGGTGCTCCTGTCCTTTTTGTAAGAAACAATGGTAGTATGTGAATATTTATAGACTACCGACAGTTTTAAAAAGTGACAATTTATAATGACTATTTTTTCCAAGGATAAATAACTTGTTCGACTAGTGGTAGAGTGCCACATTGTTTTCTAAAATTATTTAAGGTTGGGTTATCATCAACTTATGATTCAGGCAGAGGACATCCTAAACTACTTTTTAGATTCGGTATGGCCATTACGAGTTCTTCGTAATGTGTTTTCACTTGACCAACGACCCAGTTGTCTTTATGGATTTTATGAATTGGGTATTCAAATCTTATTTGGATTCAGTTGTAGTTGTTTTTTTTGATGATATTTGGTCTACTTAAAGAGTAATATGGAGAATGAAGCTCACATGCGTACCGTGTTGAGGTTGCTTAGGATAAGAAACTTTATGCTAATTATTCAAAGTGTGAATTTTTGTTGTCCTTAGTGTCTTTCTAGAAGTATATGGTATCTAAATAAGGGGGTTATGGTAGATTATAGAATATTTAGGCTATTAGAATTTAGGCCAAACTAAACAATCTGATAGAGATTCGTAGTTTTCTGGGGTTGGCTAGCTATATTGTTGATTTGTGAAGCGGTTCGCATCTACTATTTTGCATATGACTAATTAACTTAGAAGGAGGTAACTTTTGTATCAAATTATGAATGCTAGAATAGATTTTAAGAGCACAAGACTTTGCTAACCTAATTTCCCATTCTTACCTTGCCAGTCGAAGATAAAGATTTTAATGTATATTGTGATGTTTTTCACATTCTGGTTTGGGTGCTATTTTGATGCAGGAAAAGAATGTGATTGTTAATGCTTTGAGGCAATTAAAAGTGCATAAGAAGAACTATCCCAATGATGCAAGTTGAGTTTCATCGATCATGGAATGAAGAATTGAAAATCTATAATATGCTAAATTAGAAGTACTAAGAAGAAAGACGATTAAAGGATAAAGAGGATATGGATGCAAAATGGCTATTCTGGACATACAAGACCTGTGATTAGAAAATCATTTTCTCATTAAGCATATTTTTTTAATTATTAGTGTAGGCCATAAATAATGGAGATTATCTCAGTTTTAGGGTTAGACTATTTTGATATGATGAATTGATATGTGTGAAATTCTTGTTAGCTATGGCTTAGTCTTTGTTTCTACTTAATAATGATGAGATTTCTTACTTGAGGATTATTCCTCTTTAGGACGTGTCGATAGAATACGTGCTTGGTTCAATTTCTTAATAGGAGGTCTTGGTTTTCATATAACCTTAGTTGCCTATTAGGCTCAATCTTGCATCTTACTTTATAGATTTGATGCCCTTTGGAACATGTATTTGAGGGTACTAGTTGATCTATAGCCATTTTTCTCACGTCTTTTTATTTTGTGTCGATCTTCTAACTTTATTCTTAGATTTTATGGTTTTTAATCTTTTGCATATTTTGTAAAGTATTATTTAGTATTAGAGCATAGGCTAGAGATTTGTTTTTACAATCCTTAATCCTAGGTTTATAAATTTAAAAATCCCAAATAATTGAGAAATTCAAAAATTTCAAAAAAATTGTTTGATTCATTTTTTGTTTGAGTTTTGCACCATAAATTCATGTTTCTCTAGTATTTAAGGGTCTAGATCTGAAATGCAGGTTGATTTGGAGGTGTTTCAAATTTTCACCACTGTTGCGCTTGAAAAAGCTTAAAGAAGGTGCAACGGTTTCATTGATTGAAGCTAAATTGGAGTCTTAATTATGTTGGAGATTGTTCTCGTTATTAATAAGTGCTTGAATTTAAAATTCAGAAGGAATGGATATAAAATTTACTGGGGTAAATATTGGGGGTTCATCATGTTCATGGTGTTCCTCGTGATTTTAAGAAATTGCAAGTAGGTTAATTTTTGAGAGCAATTTATTTGGAATTGAAGCTTAGAAATTATTTGGATTTGTTTGTGGTGTTGAATGGAGCTTTATTTAAAATTTCTATCATGAATGACCATTAATCAACTATTTTGTTTAGGATCTCACAATTACTTTTGATGTCATTATAGTCCTTAAAGTTTTCAGTATTTTTTCTAATAATTTAGTCCCATGTGATTTCCTTTTAATTAGCTAGACACGTGTCATCTAGTCATGCTCTTTATTTAGGTTTATTAGCTGTTGTACTGGATTATTTGAGACAATTAATATTATCACACTATTTTCCTTTTTCTCTTTCTTCCCTCTTTTCTTCGTGTTCATTACAGTTCTATCCTTTACGAGTAAGGTTTGAAACACCTATATTCATGACATAGGGAATAAAGCCATTAAGTCCTCGTAGAATTTTAATGGAATATAAGTATAAGGTTATCAAAGAGCGAATGAATAGATCTAAACACAACTTCATTAGTTGGATGCTAAAAATACAAAAATGTTGGAAGCTTTGGAGTCATCCGAAAATCAAATTTTCGTTCAACTTAAGAAGTTTGTAGCAAAGAATCAAAGACTAGAGATGATTATCTCCCAACTTGATACTTTTTAACAAGATAAAGCCGTAGCACAGATCCCTCACTCCCCAAGTTCAATGGATTCTAGATTTCATGGTCGATTGCAAATTCATGAGTCTGGCAAATCTTCCAACTCTCAAGGTCAGGTAACCCCTCAATCGACTCCTAGTAGCTACCCCATGGGGAGAGGTTTCACTTTTCCTCCCATGTTTTATTCTTAGGGTATTCCCGACTTTAAAACCCCATTCTCTCTTCTTCCTTGATAACTTCCACTCTTTCATTACTCAAAAATACTGCCTATTCCTACTTCTACTTTTGTGACTATTACCACCCAAATGCATCCCTCCATTACTTCCTTTACCAAACACTAACCCTCCAAAAATGCAAAACAAACCCTTACAGCCAAAATTAATTTTCCAGAATTCATGAGCTCTAACCCAAGGGGTTGGAATCACAAATATGAACAGTTTTTGGAAATATACCAAATTCTAGAGATAGAAAGGATGAGTTATGTTGTAATATATATAAAGGATAAGGATTAGGTATCATTTGTTAGCCATATTTTAGAGAATAGGGGGACCAACTGGTTGTCTTTTTGTAGTGAAGTTTTTGACAATTTGGTAATATGAGACCATTGGATATTATTGATGAGTTTAATAACCATAAGAAAACTGGTAGTATTGATAATTACCATGATAAGTTTGAGGATTTAAAAACATGTATGTTATTTCTAAACCCATTTTTAATGAGACTCATGTCATTGATAGTTATGTGAGTGGCTTAAAACCCGAGTTGAAACCTGTGGTGGGGTTATGTAATCCTACCACTACCATGGTTGTATATGAGTCGGCAAAATCTTATGAAACTTCTTTCAAAGACCTCTAAAAATCCATTAAACCCATAAATTCCCCAATTTCCCACCTCCTAATCAATCATACTTGAGCCATTGTCCCTTACCAAGGAGCCTCTAATCAAACCCCATACCACAAAATTTTTGTCCTTAACTAATCCTAATTAACAGAACTCTAACAAAAAAAGTAGAGTTTTCTTCAATCTAAACCCCACCACTGAGAATCTGAAGGACATGAACTTATGTTTCAGGTGTCTTGATCTTTATTTTCCTGGTCATATATTTTAACCTAAAAATATTTATGCTATTACTTGGGAACGTGCTGAAATAGGAATTTAGGAACAAAATATGGTTCTAGATAAGGGAGAAACTAGTGGTGAAAAGGTTGAACCTTTTATTAAAGAGTTACTAGTTGTTGAGGAAGAAGGGGAGTTGCAGTTGTTGGATTAACTAGTTCAGCCTCTACAATTAAGATTTTAGGGTATGCTAAAAAGTACCCCTCATGATGTTGATTAATAGTGGTTTAACCCATAGTTTTGCGAGTCCATAAATTTTGAAATATAGAATTTACCCAGACAACCTTGTTATGCCAAGATAAAGGTGACAATAGCTAATAGGCAAGTCATGTACTTTGGTAGCTACTGCCTCAATTTCAGGTGGCAATTACAAGATGGGCCTTTCTAAAGTGACATAAGACTTATGAAGTTTGGGGTTTTGATATGGTATTAGTGATGGATTCAGTGGATTCTTTTGCACTAGTGGTGATCAATACTAGACCCCATAGTCTATCATTATTTAGTACATAAGTTGGTTAAATTGTTTGAGTTTCAAAAATAACTCAGTTTATTACTTATTGAAGGTGAGAAATTACTTAAAATATTAAACAATCAAAAATCTGGTGGTTTTTAAACTATGTGCATATTGGTGTCCAGTGAAGAAGGACTATAGACAACAATTGTCCAAAGAAAGTGGATTCACAACTTCAGTCATTCCAAAAGGTGTTTGAGGAACCTCAGGAATTTTCCTTCCCCACAGAACTTGTGATCACTCTATTCCATTACAAATTGGAACTCAACTTTTCAACTTAAGGCCATATAGGTACTTCTTTGACCAAAAGAATGTCATTGAGAATATTATTAATGATATGTTTATCTCCCAAACAATGGTGCAAAGCCATTCTTATTTTGCATCCCCTGTATTAATAGTGAAGAAGAATAATTATACTTGGAGACTGTGTGTAGACTATAGGAGTTTGAATTCATTGACCATACAAAACAAGTAATCAATTCCAATGTTAGAGGATTTATTAGATGAGTTAAAAGGATCTAAGTTATTTTATAAAGTAGACTTATGACCAAGTGATAATCAAGGAGGACGATGAATATAATACAATATTTAGAACGAACGCATCATGGAATATGGAAATTCTGGGTGATGCAACTTGGTATTACAATTACTCCTGCTACTTTTCAAACTTTAATACATCAAGTTGTTGAGACATACCTTAGGAAGTTCACATTAATATTTTTAATGACATTTTAATTTTTAGTTTATCATTATTAAAGATCATTTGAAGCACTTGCATGTTGACTTACAGTTATAGAGGAAGAACCATTTGTTTGCTAAGAGATCTTAGTGTGAATTTTCCCCAAAAAATTTAATATTTGGACATTTTATCTCTAGTGAAGGGGAAACTAATCGAAACAAGATATCAATAATGGTTAAGTGACCTGAGCCTAGAACTTCAAGGAACGTAGAGGATTTCTAGAACTCACAGAGTATTACATAAAGTTTGTTAAGAGTTATGCACTGATTAGCAAACCTTTAACATTCTTACTTAATAAAGTGTCTTTCGTTTGGAGAGAAGAAGCTACTAAAGCATTTCAAGACCTGAAGACTGCCATGACCATGGTTCCAGTATTGGCTTTACCATACTTTTATAAACCATTTATTGTGATGATGGATCAATGTAGGACTAGAATAGGGGTTTTATTTATGCAAGGAAAATAACCAATTGCTTATCTTAAGTACTTAACAAGAAAAACCAAGGCCTATCAACTTATGAAAAAGAGTTGATTGCCTTACTCTAGGCAGTAGAGAGATGGAGTCACTGCCTCTATACTCACCATCTTATTATTAAAACTGACTATTTTAGTCTTAACCTTTTGCTAGACAAAAAAATCTCAACTTTATTGCAACACAAGGGTCTAACTAAAATATTGGGGTTAAGTTAAATTCACTATAAAAGGGGTAGAAATAGCTGCCAATGCACTGTCCAGAGCTTATACTAAAGATAAATATAATGTTTTGAGCCAAGTGCAACCCAAGTAGTTGGTGGAGATCCATAGTAGCTATGAATATGACAAAGAAGTTACTCAATTACTAGTCGAAACCTATATGGATCCTAGTGTTATGAATAACATTACCATAAATAATGGCCTGCTGAGGTTCAAAGGAATATTTAGGTAGGAATTGTAATGATTTAGGACAACAACTAGCTTAACAAGAACATGACTCTGTTTAGGAGGACACGCGGGTGTTTCAGCTTAATTCTTTTTAGAGGATGAAACTTATTTATTACTGGCCTTTTATGATAAAGGATGCGCTGAAGATTATCCTAGAATGTGATATATATCAAAGAATTAAGGATGAACAATCTTCATAGATAGGTTTACTATAACTATTGCCACAGTAAAAAGACCCTGGGAGCACATCATTATGGATTTTATTGAAGGATTTCCCAGATCAGAAGGAAAGGACATAATCTTTGTCTATGTGGAAGGATTTAGTAAATATGCACACTTTTTGCCAGAAACTCACCCTTTTAATGTTGTAAAAGTAGACAAGCTATTCATGACAAATGTGTAAAAATTGCATAGCTTTCCTACTACAATAGCGAGGGACAAAGATAAGGTTTTCCTTAGTTTGTTTTGGAAAGAATTGTTCAAATGCCTAGGGACAAAACTTATGATTAGCTTAGCATACCACCCACAGACTGATGGACAGATTAAAAGAGTCAACAAGTATCTAGAAAACTTCCACGACCAAATTTTTCAAGTCATGGTGGCACTTACTTTATCCCACTAGTAGGTAAGTCAAGCCATAACCCGAAATGACAAGTAATGGGATGAAAAGTAAAAAATAAGGAAAGACAAGAAATAAATTAAAACAATAACAAAGTAAGTAGAATAGATAAATATAAATGGTCATATACATACATACTGTACATGAGGGGAATAGGACAAAAATAAAATGAATCCCTCCCAAGACCTAGTAAGGTCGACACTAGAGCCACTATAATTCAAGATCAAAATACTAAAAAAAAATCCAAAATATAAATGTATATACAATCATCTCGGAATGCAAAAGACTATAACTGGAATAGATGAGGAGGATCAGCGTTAGACTTTAGAAAGCTTTCTCCATCTCGGAATTTACAACAAGGCCTGAGAACAATGTTAATGATGGCTTGTACTCGGATTTGTACTAGGGAAAATATCCAGAAGTGCAGTATGAGTACCAAAGAAATGGGTACTCATTTCACATCATCGTCCAACTGAGCTCAATATAGTAAAAGCATAATTATAATGTGAGTGTGTAAGCTAAGTCAACAGAAATAGGAGTAGAAATATAAATATATACTGAATTATGAAAATGCGACAAAGGAAATGATTAAGGGAAATGTGGGAAATAAATGTCTTAGAAGTGAAAAAATGCCCTAACTACAACCTAGCTGGGCCACCATAAGCCAGAAGGCACTCAGAAGAAGACAATTAACTATATCAAGCCCTAATTAGCCATTGGGTCCATACAAGAAGTAACTAAAGAACAAAACCTAAGTAACCATAGATGCATCAATCTTAGGTAACTATCTGATCCTAAATCCATGATAACATATCTAGATGTGCATCAGGCTTGAACCGACACCAATGGGTAATAATGAAAGGCCAGACACAAGGCTCAAATTGAAAATAGTGGGTAAAAATAAAAGGCCACATAAATAATGTATAATAGAACTCAACACCACTATCAATACTCTAGAACAACTGTAATCAACACCAGAACACCCTAATAGTATCATAACCAGATGCCGAACTAGAACAAAAAATCATTGTAGCCATACCACAATAAAAAACTAGTGATACCATAGCTAGCCAATCTCAACTGTAACACTAATTCCAAGACCATACCATAATAGATCCAAGAACCGTGATAGAACTCACAATAAATAGTAGAAATAAAGCATAAGTCGGCCCCAAACAGGAACTAAAATACATTTAAATAAATATATGCATAACTTGCTAAAGTTAAGAATTTCAAGATTTCTAAGCCTATTTCCAGACCATAAGGTCAATAATACCAATCTCGAGCGAATAAGTCTACTAAGGCAAGGCGGGTCCCTAATTACTAGGTCAAGGAATAGCGATACAGGTGAAATACAACTCTACCTGGGGAAAAGGGCAAATATAAGATATAAATCAAGTCTAGGTCAAACCCAACCTAAGGTAATAGCCTAAAATGGTAATCAAGAGTCCAACTAAGACTAAAGAGTCTCCAAGTCAAGTATACTAATTCAAAAGGGTAGTAGGGACCACGATGAGGTACCAAAAATTAAATCTAGGTTGGATCTAACCTAATCTAGTATAAGGCTTCCCAATCCTATTTGAAGGTACTAATAGTTGAAGTGCTATAGAAATATAGCACTTTTGACACTTAAAATAAGGAAACTATGTAAATTTCTGAGGCCTTTTTGTTAGTTATGATCTATTTTGGGTATGGTTTGCAGAAAACCATGATTTGAATAATAAGGTCGTAAAATTGTCAAAAAGGTGTTTTTGGAAACTTTTGGAGTGATTATGGATAATTGGGATGGTTTTCGGCTTGATCATGATCAATGCATGTTTGAGATTTGAAGAAGAGTTGAAAAACTAACTCCCGACACCTAGTAAGTCAACCTACAGACCACATGTTGACTTATGAAACATAGGTAGACAAAGCGGGTACCAGAAAGTTCAAAATCCTGAGAGCTAAATTGTAGGAATTTTCTCATCCGGTACCTGCACCTGGAGTAGACCGTAGGTACAACCCGAAGCCAGGACTAAACCGTAGGTACAGGAAACGGGTAGCCAATGACCCTGTTATCTCCTATTTTGTTTGGGCTTAGTTTTTAGGATTTTCTCTTGTACTATAAATACCCCTTATGTACTTTTTAGTAGAGGTTAGCCACTTTAATACTTAAAAACATATTTTAACTTCAAGATCCATCTTTAATATTAGGATTCCATTGTATTGACTTTGATTTACTATTCAGTTTACGGTTGTGGTTTTTCTTTCATCTTATCGTTGTGATTTCACATTTCTTTCCAACAGTAATGTTATTGATTTATTAACTATCATGAGTGGCTAAAACATATAGCTAGGGTTATGGAAACCCTAGAAAATTGATGAAGTAGGGGAAATATGATTGTTGAAAAGAACCAATAACCATGTCATGCAGTACTTTATCTTTGATATAATAGATTTTTTAATGGGTGCACACATTAGGATCATGCCTAGATATTACTACTTTCTTTAACAAAGGGGTAGTAACTAGGAAAAAAGAAAAGACAACAATAATTTGGAGAGTTAATAGTTGATCCATTGCAGCACAATGGCATATGCGAATGATTATTAGACTTTATCTAATAACTTGAGACTCAAAAGTTGATAGTTAACAAGGACCCGAGTAAGGGTTAGTAACGCCACACTCTGAGACTCAACAGGTAAATGGTGAAATTCTCCTACTCGTCCAAAAGGCTGTAGGAGGTACATAACTTATTGGTTTTGCATGTAAGGTATTGAGTTGGCTCAACAATGTACATAAACCTACAAATTTGAGATTCCAGGGGGAACACAATCCTAGTGTTCACTTATGACTAATTTTCAACCAAGTTAATACTGTTCTGTGTTTTGAGACTACTACAAAACAAATCCCCTAATTTGCTTTCTTGTTTTCCCATAGACTGTAACCACTTAGATCTGTCAAATCATGTATTCCCTTGGATTTAACCCCAACCTTAGCTGGGTTATAAGTGCCATGATTTAACTTCTGACTTTGAAGGATGTGTTTGCAAGATTGCCTACCGATGATGCAAACTGTACCTTGAAAATTTCCTTGGGATTAGTAACTCATATACCAATCTAAGGGTAAATCAGGAAGCAGTTAGACTGACTCCTTCTTACTTACATAAAAAACATCTTTATGGTTAGGGGAATTACCAAGAGGCTCTATCATGAGTTGGAATGAGTTGGATAGATAATTCTTAAATAGGTTCTTTCCTCCATCAAGAATTTTGCAATTGAAGGACGAGATCTGTAATTTCAGGCAGCTGTAGTCAGAGTCCATGTACGAGGCTTGGTTCAGGTTTAAAAAGAAGCTGAACTTGGTGCCCAAATATCAGTATTCAGGGAAATGCTTATTGGAGATATTCTACATATCCCTGAATATTAGCTCCAGAGCCATGGTATACACCATCTTTGGAGAGCCTTTCATGAGACTACGTTGGGAGACCGCTTTGGAGATTTCAAATTTGATCTCACTCACTAATCAAGAGTGGAAAATTCAGGAGGCTGAGAGAGGATCTGGTACTTATGCTATTAGCGCGTCCTTTGACCTAAGACCAGCTGATGATATAGTAACATAAGAAATTGCATTACTAAGGACTGATTTAGGGGTGCTGGCAAAGCATTTTGCAATAATAAATTCTGAGAAAGTGAATACAGTAGCAGCATAAGTGTCAGCTTCCAAAGCATATAAGTCTAAATTGCAAAGGGAAGCTAATTATTTGGATCATCAGATGGTGGGTTTCCGAGCCCAAGGGAAAAGAAATGAAGGTAAAAACTATTATGATAGGTACAAAGAATATATCAGAGATCTAAATAGTGACTAGAGAAAGAAGGATGACTATAGAGAGAAGGGAGATAGATACATTCCACCTGGTACATGCGATGCAAAATCTAGAATGGAGGAGATGTTGGCTAAATTGGTGAAGGGTCAGTAAAATCAGGAGACCAACCTGAAGGAGATTAAGGTTGATATTTCAAGATTGACATAGAAGGTCGAGTCACATGCCACTGCCATCAAGTAGTTGGAGCACCAGTTTGGGCAGAGGTCAGCAACTCTAAACCAGAGGCAACCAGGTACCCCTTCAAGCAACATAGTGCAAAATTCAAGAAGTGATGGTCACGTACTTGCTATTACCACCAGGAGTGGTATCACTATAATAGATCTACCACTACTTACTACAGAAGTTATTGATGATGAGACACCTACTAATGAGTGTGAGAAGGTAGAAGATAATAGAGATACAGTTGCTAAAGAGAAAGGTAAGGGTTCGATCATTTAGCCTGAGGTAATACATATTCCAAGACCATCCCCACCTTTTCCTTAGTGACTAATGCAGAAGAAAAAGAAAGGTAAGTTCAAACGGTTTATTTCAATGCTAAGAGAATTGAGTTTGAATATACCTCTTCTTGTGGCATTAGAGCATATGCTTGGATACAACAGGTTCATGAAATAATTTATCACAAGGAAAAAAGGAGTAACTTTTGAGAATGTTGAGGGAATGCTCCATCGCAGTGCAGTCATGACTAGGTCCTTAGTGCAAGAAAAGGGTGATCTCAGAGCATTCACTATACCATGCACTATTGGGTTATCCAAATTTGCCAAGCCTTGTGTGATTTAAGGGCCACTATTAAATTGATGCCGCTGTCCGTCTTTAAGAAACTAGGATTGAATCCTCCATAACCAACTTTGATGCTTCTATTGATGACTGACCGCACAGTGAAGAATCCTATCAGAATCTCTTGTGATATGATCATTTGGGTGGAAAAATTCATTTTCCTGGTTGACTTCGTCTTCTTAGACTGTGAGGTTGACACGAGATGCCTATTATTTTGGGAAGACCATTCATGGCCACAGAAAAAGCTACGGTTGACATGGAGAAGGTGAGCTAAAATTCTGAGTCAACAGTGAGGAGACAATATTTAACATTCGAAATTCTATGAAGTAACAAACTGCCATGAGGGTAGTATTAGTGATTGATTGTATTTATGACCCCAGAGGATATTTCTATAGGTATCTTAATGAGTTTTGATTAGTCAAGAAACCCATGTCATACCACGACGTTAAATCAAGCGCTCCATGGAAGCCAAACTATGTTCTTATTGGTGAAGTCTGAGTAACCAACATAGCCATGTCGTACCATGATGTTAAATCAAGCACTGAATGGGAGGAAACCCATTATATTTTAGTGTTTATGATTTTGTTGTTTTTATTTTTGTAGCTTTTTACCTTTTGGACCTTACATTGAATATGGTAAACATTGCTACATTCATTGATTTCCAGGTAAGGGTACTGTGTGATCAACCCATCATGGTCACAAGTCCCACATGGTAAGTAGAGTAGAAAATTGAAAAGTTCAAATTTTGAGGGTGAAAAATGGTAAGTTATGGACTTTGGCACCTAATTTTACTTTTGGCACCAAAAACTTAGGTTGTGGGACCATAAGTATCTGGAAAAATATCAATATTCCAAGTCCAGGTTATGGAAAAGTGGACCAAAAATTTTGGCTCGGCACCTGCGGGCCACATGTGCTACCTACACCTAGGACCTGACCGCGGGTATAGGGCGTGGGTAGGTTCCACGGTTAGGTTAAATTTGGGACCTTTTTAATTAAAATTTTGGGCCCACCAACATTTAAACATGACCTATTACAGACCCCCACCAATATTAAAACATTCTAACTCTCACTCTATCTCATTCTAATCCTTAAAGCTTCAAGTTTCTGTTTGAATTCAAACTTCCCACCTTTAACATGAACCAGCCCCACACTTAAGAAAAGGAAAATTTAACACTTGTTTGAGATACCAACTTGTCCAAACATGCTAGAAACAAGTTTCAACCTTGGTTTTGCTAGAGTTCTTCATTATTCTCTTTCGAATTTTCATGTAAGAGGCAACTTTCTTGGATCCTAATGGTGATTTAATGTTTTATCTATTCTTGAAACAAGTTGATATATGTAGTGCATTGATAAATATATTGAAGATGTCATGCTTGTATGAGGGAACCTTGAAATAACCTAAAATAATAATGCAGGGCCTTGTTTTGAGTTAAAAATCTATATTAGGCCCTGACTGGAAGTTGTAATTGAATGAATGAAAGTAATGAACATGTTTGTTTGCATTGAAATTCATAATTCTTGGGTAGTCTATATACATTGGACTTGTTGGGGATTACAAATAGGTTATAGGGGAGTGAAAAGTGAGGCTAAACTCAAACTTTTTGAATTTTTAGATTTTCTTCAACTTTCACTATCCCTCACTTTTATTGGAAGCTAACAACTGGTTTTTAAGGTATACATGACACCTAAAGCAGAAAACAAGAAAACAACTGGTACTTTATGGAGACGGGCAGAGTCTCTTGAGCGTAGCAGGTTTGGTGGAAGAATATTTGAGACAATGTCATGTTGATGCTGCAGTTGCAGTGACACATAGAGTCATATGAGGACAAACTCACCAGACTGCTCAGACAGCCACATCCCAACTGAGGATAAAGTTTGAGAGTATATCACCACCACATAATCCTCCACTCGATGATGATGATAAGGATGATGAGACATAGGCTAAGTCGACTCCATAGGCTGATGTACAAGACCCCTAGTTTGAGGAGGGTTCCCAGGATTCTTCTGAGGGGGTTGAGCATGAGCAGTCATCAATGGTAACCCAGTATGAGGAGGGTACTACCACTTATACACAATAGAAAGATTTAACCTAGTCTGAGGAGGGCACAATGTAGGCAACCCATGCTGTACAGTAGGCACCCATACCCACGCATGCCCAGGTATACCTCTCAAGGAGGGACATCTGAGGTATTTTATAAAGGGGATACGACATATATATGAGCTTCATCACACTTTTTGGGAGCTAGAAAGCCTACAAAATGTATCTATAAGGAGTGCAGGATTGATTTATCGAGGCTGTAGAGGTTACCAAAGTTGAGGGAAATATTTTATAGGTATCAGCTCGTGTAGATGACTAGGTTTCTTTGTTTTTATAGCCCATCTATGGTGCATAAATATTATGCATCTTACAGAGACACCATAGTCCTTACCATGCACCATTATCAAGGATTTATTAGAATTATACGACAACCACATCTTGATTACACACTAGTTAGAGGGGTCAAAGTTGATATTAAAAAGGAGACTATCCACAGTAATATTTGGCCTAGATTATATTACACCCACATCTACAACTGAGTACAACCACAGATTGAGGATCACACAAAATCATTATATTATATGGGATGCTGAGCATAGGGCTGAGAAAATTAAGATGGCTAGGTGGATAGCAGGTTACATTTCACCAAAGAGTGATGAGGCCCCTGGATTGAGGGGTCAACTATGATGAAAAAGGGCCTGTTGACACTAAAGGCTAGATTTTGGTGGTTGGTGATTTGATATCTCCTTCTTCCCACTACTTTAGAAAATGCATTATCGTGGGAAGAAGCTATATTGGTTGCTTGCTTGATGGCTGGTTATGATATTGATTTTTCTTTCATCCTCAAGTATGATCTACAAGATAGAGCCTTTGGTGAGCTGACTAACCAACCATTTCCTTGTATGACATAGAGGCTATGTAATGAGGTAGGTATGCCTAAGTTACTAGGTCTTGATAAGAGGGTGGCTGCCACTATGACGGCACAAATGAGGAAACTGAAAGGTCTGGTATGTTCAAGCACTTCTAGAAGATTTAGACAACAGACTGTAGCACCATAGGCCCAGACAGTTTTTATAGGTCCTGATGAGACGTATATAGATGATGTGGGTGTTGGTATAGACATGGAGATAGGGGAGCAGAGAGATACTTCATATTTGAATACTCAGGGTGAGGGGACATAGACTACTTCTTCTTCTTTAGCCTCGACTTTAACGTCAGAGCTGGTTGGTGTATCTACAGAGCCTACTCGCCCATCCACTACAACTCTTTCAATAGGTATGATTACTGTATCCAGTGAGTTTTTGCATGGCCTAGTGGATAGCCAAAGGGATACAACCGTTCGGTTGAAGGTTGTCGAGACCGAGATGACTAACCTCTTTGGGAAGATGAGATCAAGGGTCGGGACTAGATTTGAATAGGTCGAGGCTAGATAGGAGGTTTCTCAGAGAGATGCACTATCAAAGCAACATATCAATTTTCATACACAGATTGATGAGCTTGAGAGATGGGTTACATCCCTATATACAGAGACAGGTGCGCCAGATTTAATTTAGATAACATAGAATTTTGATATCCTACCAGCACAGATACACTCTTTTGTAGAGAGCCATGTCATATCTACTCCCTCTATGATACCCCCTGTGGTCCAGAAATCACCTCCGCGTGCACCGAGATAATTTTACTTCTTCGCAAAGGATGATCATAAGGTCCCAACAGTTATGACCAAGAGAGGTCACTTGTACAATTTGTAGGATCCTCTTATGACAGAGAAGGAGGCCCTTAAAAAGGCCAGACATGATTCTTTGGAGTAGGTAGAGGCGCGATGCTATAGTAGTGGCTGTATCATCCAATAGTGCACCTTCACCAACCCCACCTCTGCCAACTTTTACGCTCCCACCTGAGGAGGCTCCTGACTCAGGCGCTTAGTAAGTCCCAAGTATATTCTTACTTCCTTATGTTTTGTTTTGTTTTAATGTATTAAGGGCAGTGCACAGTCTTTAGTTGGGGGTGGGCATACCATGTCACCACAGGTTTTTTATTTTTGTGCTTTATTTTTTGTCGGTCACGGTATGACTGTAAAACCAACATGTCTCGGATAATTATGTGCCATATTGTATTTTTTTTATCATGACATTTTATGTAATTAGGAGATTTTGTGTAGTTAGGGTAGTAGTCAGATTTTGTGTATTTTTTGATAACCTTCCAAAAATATTATGATTTAGAACTATGTTGATAAACTTATGTATGAACTTTGTGGATCTTGTTATAGAATTAGTATTAGGGGCATGATAACCATTTGCTAACAATTGCATGAACTGAATAGGTAGTAGTTGGTGATATTGACTATGTATTATGGATTGTGAGATGCTGCCTAGTTTTCTTTGTATGTTAAATTCAAAACTTGCCTGGTTTGTCTTGACTACATTGAAAGATGGTCAATTAGGAAATGATCATAAACCATTTGTGATTTTAGTCAACTTTTAGCCTAAATGACCCTTCCATGTGCAAATTGTATCCCTTGATCCCTATTTTGAGCCTTATAGCCTATTTTTCTTGTTACACCTTTCACCTTCCCACATGTGTTGCAATGAACCTATTTTTGGCTCTGGTCCTTCTTGGACATTGTGGACCTCAACACAGGCAAAAAGCTTAAGTTGAGGGTGGCTATTATAGGGGTGTGTAGTGTAAAATGGGTATGCAAAAGGGTAAAATAGAGGCTAAGTGTAAAATGGGTATGCAGAAGGGTAAAATAGAGGCAAAGTTAGTAGGGCTGGGTGTGGTAGAAAAAGACAAAGAAAAAGAAAAAGGAAAGGAAAAATTGTGAAAAAGTGAAAAAGAAAGAATAAAAAACCATTCCAACCCTAAATGTGCATAAAAAAATAAAAGAGAGAAACAAGGGTGGAATAAAAGAAAATTGGCTAGTAAGTGAGACCCTAAAGTTAGGGTAGTACCAAGGAGTCTTAGTCTCTTTAAATGCCCATACCTATCATACCATCCTCAAGCCTACGTTACAAGACGAGAAAAGTCCTATAGTGATCTTGACTTGACTATCTGAATGCTAAGGTAAAGAAAATAAGGGCAAGCCTATGGTATTTGACATGCATTGGCTGGAACTTCTTTGTTTAGTGTGAGTGTCTATTGACCGTCCCTGCATTAACATGCATGATTTTCATATGAGTGAGTGGGTCATTCTTGTTGTGAAGTCACTTGAGTCATGTTGCTAGCAATCTGCTTGTTTCGGGTAGTGTAATTTGTACATATGAGTGGTTGTCTGTTGTTAATTTAGTTGCCATACCTTGAACCCTTTGTGTCATATTGTTGTGCTTCACATGCATACACAAATAGTTTTGAAAAAGATATAGAGGGGATGTTGTGATTTGAACTAAATGTGATGACTAACTGCCTTGAATATCTTAGATTTTCTTAATTAAGCATCGTCTTTGTTTTGTTGTGTTTTTATTGCTTGAGGACATGCAAATATTCTAATTTGAGGGTATTGATGTGCTATAGAAATATAGCACTTTTGATGCTCAAAAAGAGCAAAATATGCAAGTTTCTGAGGCCTTTTATGATCCATTTTGGGTATGTTTTGCAGGAAACCATGATTTGAATGATAAGTTCGTGAAAATGGTGAAAAAGGTTTTTTTAGCCAATTTTGGAGTGATTATGGATTATTGGGATGTTTTTCGGCTTGATCGTGATCAATTCATATTTGAGATTCAATGTAGAGATGAAAAATTGACTCTCAGCACCTACTAAGTCAACCTACGAACCATATGTTGACCTACAGATTGCAGGTAGGCAAATCGAGTCCCAAAAAGTTCAAAATCCTGAGATCTGACATGTAGGAATTTTCCCATCCGGTAACTGCGGTTGGTATCTACACTTGGAGAAGACATAAGGTACAACCCGCGGCCAGGCTCAAACAGCAGGTACAGGAAGCGGGTAGCCACCGACCCTATTTCTCCTATTTTATTTGGGCTAAGTTTTTAGGGTTTTCTCTTGTATTATAAATACCCCTTATGTATTTTTAGTAGAGGTTCGACACTTTTAACACTTAAAAACATATTTTGATTTCAAGATCCATCTTTGATCTTGGGATTCCATTGTATTGACTTTGAATAATTATTCAACTTATGGTTGTGGGTTTTCTTTCATCTTATCATTGGGATTTCATCATTGCTTTCTAACATGAATGCTATTGATTTTTTCACAACTATGAGCAGATAAATCCCATATATAAGGTTGTGGAAACCTTAACAAATTGACGATGTAGGGGAAGTGCGATTGTTGATAGGAATCAATGCCCATCACATGCATTTCTTTATCTTCGCTATGATGATTTCTTAATAGGTGCACACATTAGGATCTCGCCTAGATATTACTACTTGCTCTAACAAAGGGGTAGTAGCTAGGAAAAGATAAAGACAACAATAATTTGGAGAGTTAGTGGTCGATCCGTTGCAGCACAATGATATATGCGAATGATTATTATCCTTGATCTAATAATATGAGACTCAAAAGGTGGTAGTTAACTGGGACCAGGGTAAGGGTTAGTAATACGACACTCTGAGACTCAATAGGTAAAGGGTGAAATCCTCCTGCTCGTCCAAAATACTGTAGGAGGTACATAACTTATCAATTATGTATGCAAGGTATTGAGTTGGTTCAACAATGAACATAAGCCTATAGAGTTGAGATGTTAGGGGGAACACAATCCTAGTGTTCACTTATGATTGATTTTCAACCAAGTTAATACTTTTTGGTGTTCGAAACTACAAACAAATCCCCCCAT
Source organism: Capsicum pubescens (assembly GCA_030864215.1). NCBI lineage: Eukaryota > Viridiplantae > Streptophyta > Magnoliopsida > Solanales > Solanaceae > Capsicum > Capsicum pubescens. The sequence continues at coordinate 215,488,398 of CM061548.1, forward strand.
TTATTTTTTTATTTTGCCCATAGACTGTAACCACTGAGATCTTTCAAATCATGTGTTCCCTTGGGATTCGACCCCAAGCTTAGTTGGGTTACTATATATTGATAGCGACCCTACCATCATCTAAAAGGAGGTATTGCTTAGACGTCATCAATAGTACTAATCCTATCCCTAAAGGATGGTCCTACAGTGTACTAGGGGATAATGGGCCCAAAATCTATCAAAATAGTGCCATAACCAAATAAATAAGGCATAAAATGTTAAATCGATAATCAGGATAAAACTACCTGTCCAGCACTAACATAATAGAGCGTTAATACCATAAATAAGATTAATCTAAATATAGAATAAGCCTAGCCTATCTGGACGCTGCCGGACGCTCGCCAAATCCTCGAAACTAGACTTTTTCCTTTTAAGAGAACCTCAAAAGATGCCACACTATTAAAGCAATAGTCTAAGCACCAAGACTCGAAAAATGACACCCATATTTTGTATCAATGCTCTAAGTTAGAACTCAGTCTAAAATTCCTACATAGGGCCTGCTTAAAGAATTATGAAATTGTAATAATCATAGCATCCCACATAACTCAAGGATCAAATGCCACAAAAATATTGTCAATTTTGAGGTTAAAAAAACCTCAAACCAGCCCAAAAATAATCCCAAAATAAAAAATCAAATGAGGAATTAAAGAAGAAATTGAGTGAAAGCTTACAGGGAAATCGATGAAATGGGGTCCATAAACACGCTCTCCAACTAATTCCCAACTCAATTATCCAATTCCCTTATATTTCTAGAGCTTAAAGTGCCGATAATGGTGTGTGGGACTTGAAAAATAGAATGGAAAAATAAAGGAGGAAGTTTATATACTGCCAGGGGTCCCTTCTTCACAAACATGGAGCCTCTATCGCTAACGCAGATGCTGACCCAAAAAGATCTTTACAAACACGGCCAGTCCAATGATCATGAAGAGGAAGGATGGAGTGGCCTAACCAGACTTCTATTCATGAATGCAAAGTATAGCCCATGATGCAGAGGTTAAAAGTCTTAGACCTCACAAACGTGAAGGCCATTCTTGTCCTACACTAGGTGCCGATGCACCAATAATTTTTTAAGTTACAAATATCCCGCCCAGGCCTTCGGGATTCATTCAAAATATTGTGAATGCATATGAACTATGATACCCTACCAAATTTGACATTCTATACTCAACAACACAATCAAATTTTTCATCTAAGGTCATTTAGATAAAAAGTGGGGCCTACGCCATAAGGAGCCATTTTTGCCAAATTCCACCTAATAGCCCAAAATGTGTCCGAAAGCCTTAAGACCCAGATAAAGGGTGCGCCTAGCCTAAAATTGACATTCCAGAGCTATTGAGACTATCAAAATTATCATCCAAGGATATTTACTTAAGGTTTTTGGCCTAAGATCTATTTTCTAACTTTAGAAGATCCTAAATAGGGAAATGGCTCTAAAAACCAAATAAACTACCCAATAATTGAGCTGTCATCCTAGCAAGTCATAAATGACTCGGGGAAGCTATAAGAAAGTTTCAAATGTAGAAAATTATAAAAAATAAAGGGAATGACCTGGACGGTCATTACAACATCCACTACTAGAAGGATTTTCATTCACAAAAGTAAAAGATAAGGAAGTACCTAAAGGCTTGAGAAAGTAGGGATACTGGTTCCGCATATCATACTTTGTCTCCTTAGTAGCCTCCTCCTCTGGATAATGATTCCACTGAGCCTTAACTATGGAATGTCTTTAGAGCTCAATCACTTGACATCTCTAGCAAAAATGGACACAAGCTCCTCTACAAATACCAACCTCTCATCCAACTGAATCGAGTCCCACCGAAGCATGTAAAACTCATCTAGGATATACTACCACAATATAAATACATAAAGAACTAGGTGAGTGGCTGAAAAGGTATGAGGAATTTCCAACTTATATACTACCTCCCCAACTGTCTCTATGATCTCAAATGGTATAATATACCTGGGGTTGATCTTACCTCTCCTATCAAACATCATCATTCCCTTTATAGGCGATACTCACAAGAAGAACCGATCACTAACTCTAAAATTTAAGGCACAAAGTTTACAATTATCATAACTCTTCTTCCTACTCTGAGTTACCTACAACCTATCGCGAATCACCTAAGCTTGCTCTGATGACTCACAAAGTAAATTTGTATCATAGGGCCTAACCTCAAAAGTCTCAAACCAACCAGTTATAGATTGACATCACCTGTGATAAAATGCCACAAATAGGGCCATCTAAATACTCAAATGAAAGCTGTTATTAAATGAAAACTCTGCCAAAGGTAAAACTGGTCCCACTGACCTCCCAAATCCAAGATACAAGCATAAAGAATATATTATAAAGCCTGAATAATCTGCTGTAACTACTTATTAGTTTAAGGGTGAAAAACATTGCTAAGGTCTAACTGGGTACCTAAATCCTCTTGAAATGTCCTCCAAAATCTAGAAGTAAACTGAGAACCTCGATTTGATATAATAGATAAGGGCACCCCATGAAGGTGAACCATCTCTCAAATATAAACACGGGATAAACTCTTGTCATTGTTGGAGATCTAGATGGGGATGAAATAGGAAGATTTGTTCAATAAAACCATATTGCACCTTCCACTACCTTGACACATATCTAATAACACGATATTGCTGCATCAGTAAACACCTCAAACCAACACCAAAAGCATCACAATAAAGGGTAAACCCCTCGCCCTCAACTAGAAGAGTCCAAATAGGAGCTGAAGTGAGCAAGTACTTTGTCTCGCCTAACAATTTGCAGACTAATTAAATGGAAATTCATTTGTAGTCAACCTAGTCATAGGGGTTGCAATAGAAGCAAATCTCTTAATGAACCACTTTTAGTTTTCTTCTAACCCAACAAAACTATAAACCGTCATTAGAGACATAGGCCTAGCCTAACCATGAATAGCCTCAATCTTTGTTCCCCAATAAAGCTACAGACTCAAGCCAGAACTTACACTTTGAGAATTTGGCAGAAAGCCTATAGTTTATCAGAGTGTAGAGCAAAGTCCTTAAATGCTGTTCATGCTCCTTATTACTCCTTGAATATATCAAAATATCATCAATGAAAAATATCACAAAGGAGACCAAATACTATAGGATAATATGGTTCATCAAATCTATAAATGTTGCAAGGGAATTAGTTAACCAACAAGAAATCACTAGGAACTCATAATGACAGTAATAATTCATGAAGTCTATCTTAGGGATGTCCTTCATCCGGATCCTCAAATGATGGTAAGCAGATCTCAAATAAATCTTAAAAAATATGGTCGCACCCTGAAGTTGACAAATAATTGATATAAGGCATGCGATACTTATTCTTCACTTTCACCTTATTCAATTGCCAATAATCGATACACAAATACATAGAACCATCCTTTTTATTCATGAAGAGAACTGGAGCACCCCAATTCAATACACTCGATCGAATGAAGCCCTTCACTAGAAGATTCTATAGCTGAATATTTAGCTTCTTTAGCTTGGTAGAGGCCATACAATAAGGAGCCATAGAAATAGCTTGGGTGCCCAGATCAACATCAATGTCAAACCTTATATCATGTTGAGAGAAATGACAAGTTGGTCGGTAGGAAATACATCAAAAAAATCATTAACAATAGGAATAGAATCAAGTTAGGGACTCAACACTAACATCATAAACATAAGCAAGATATGACTCACAATTTCTCAACACCAATCCCCTACCCTAAACACAAAAAATAATAAACCATCATGCATGACTAAAATAATCCTACCACACAACCGAGGGTATGCAGGCATGGCTAAGGTAATGATCTTGGCGAAGAAATCCAAGAACACATAATAAAGTGATAACCTATCCATGTCTAGAATTATATCAAATCTAACATATCTAGTAAAATGAGATCAATTAGAGTATCATACTCTCTAACAGTCACCAAATATGGTATATATACCTAATCCACTACTAAGGAATCACCCACATGGGTAGTTATATATAAAATCAAAGATAAAAACTCCATAGACATACCCAACCAGGATGCATAATAAGCAAAAACATATGAAAACATAGATCCAGGATCAAGCAAAGTAGAAGCTGGCTGACGATATACAAAAATCATACTTTGTAATCATATCACCAAAGTATCAACCTTTGGTCTACTACATACAACATATAAAAGGCCCTATCTATGAATAGACTGGGTGCATTACTAACTTCCTATCCTACAATCTTCGTAACCCTTTGGATTTTTGTCCTTGAAAATTTCCTGAGCTTTGAGCTTACTGCCCAACCATGATGACTCTCCTTATGAGTCGTAAGGTCTCTATACAGGTCATAAGACCCTAATTATAACCTAACTAGTGTGCCAGCTAAAAGTTTTTGTTGTGACTATGACTGGAGGTCACGACTCATAATGACTCTATATGAGTCGTAAGGTTCTAAATGTAGGGTGGCTAGTGTGTTACCCAAATAGTTTAGTCTTAGTTATGACATAGACCCTACGAGTTATAGGGTCAATTGACTGGTCGAATGTTTTGAGTAGTAAGGTCAACAGTATAAATACCCCATGTTTCTTCCTTGACTATGACTCATGGTGATGAGTCATAATATGTTCTCATAACTCGTAGAGTGACCCATAGTCACTAGCGACAACTTTTCAGCTTTTAATTAGGGCCTTTTGGATATTTCCCTTTTCCCCAATAATAACCCATAACGTAAAACCCTATTTGGGACCCCATTAGCATCCATAACATAATAAAAACAACTCTCAAGGATTTCTCAAATTCTCTTAAGCAAAAACACTTAGGGTTTCTCAAGGTTGGCAATTAGAGCTTCCAAGGGTGATTCCTTCTTCAAATTTCATGATGATTAAGGCATGTGACTCTACCCTCAAACTTATTTTCCTTTAAGAGTATGTATTAAATGGTTATTGATATGAAATTAAATATGATTTTTGACATGGGTTGAGGGTTTTCGCATGGTTGAGTCTTAAATTATTTTCACATAATTATTATGATTTTTTCATGCTTGAATTGAATATTTTATAACTAATGGGGTGAATGGGTGTGGCAATTGGAATGGGGGTCGAGGCATTCCTCCAATTTGATGACTTTGGTATTGAAATTGGTTGAAAAGTGTGTCCCCTCAATCCATTTGTGAAGTTTTCTATGAAATATAGATTTTTCACATGGTTTGATTTACTTACCCACACTATTGTATTGCATAAATGGTTTAATGGTTAAACATGGATTTTTAAGGCTATTTTGGCCGTGTTTTGACTGAAATTAAAACCTTTAGGGTTGAGGCATTCCCTTGAGTTAATTTGATAAATGAAAATAGAGTCGAGGCATTCCTCCAAGATGATGGAATGTAATTAAAAATGGCATGAGTGTGAGCTTTCAAGCATAAGTGTATGAAAATACCTATGGTATGCCGTAATATGTAATTCTATGCTTAAATGAAAGGGTTATTATAAACTTGCTTTCAGTTGGGCTTAATGGGGGTTATGTAGCTAAGTTGTAAAGGTGGTAGTCTTGAAGCACTTGTATTAGAAAATCACATTTTATGATGTGAGGGTTGGTCATAATGATCGTGTTCTTGTGACACACTTATCATATATTTGTATCTTCGATTGACATGGAGTTGAGGCATTTCCTGGTCTTCCATGATACCTCCAGTTTATACGGCTAACATGCACTGGGGCCTTTTCAACTAGGGAGATGAACCCATATAGCCCATGGGTTCCTATTTGTGATGGTTGAGCTACAAAGTCTATTCTAATATTTTACTTCATGCTAAGCCCTATTCCCTACCCTAGCATGATTTTATATATATATATATATATGTATGTATACTATGTGTATGTGGATTTTACTATTATTTTGACTTGACATTATTTTATCCTTTATCCTCGAGTTGCATGCTAGTGGTTAACCCGCTAGCCATCTCCAGATGTTGTAGCCCCTCACGATGCAAGAGTCAGAGAAACTTCTACTTTTCCTGTATAGTATTAGGATTTCTAGATTGCCAGCTGTTTGCTTTGAAGTGGTGAGCTTTCATTATCCAGAAGAGCTATGATTTCAAAGTCTTATTTTATTTGTCTTAGACCTACTTCTTTGGTTTTGGTTTTGGCTATTTTTAGGGGCATATCCTAACTTAGATTATTTTTTAGTTTTGTTAGAGGCTATGTGGATACTGTGGATTGGGATGGTTGTTGACATTCTTAGATTTCTTGAGTTTTGATTATTCTATCTTATTATATGTTCAAAATTCAACCACTATTAGTGTATTGTATTTTGTTTGACTAGGAAAAAGGGGTGGTCTCTAGTCCACGATGAACTTGAGATACCCATCATGGACAGGACCTAGTTCGGGGTCTGAAAAAATTGGTATCAGAGCCTAGGTTCATGGTCAATTGGGTGTCCACAAACCCGTGTCGAGTAGAGTCTCTATTATGGGTGTGTAATATGCCACACTTATAAGAGAGAGGCTATAAGACATTAAAAAATATTTCCCTTATTTTGTTGTTCTATTTTAGTCTATAGAGTCTAAGTTCTCAAACTTCTCTAATTTTCATTTGTTTGCATTTTAGATCATGACTCCCAAAATATCTGATGCTTTTGGAAACTCTTCTATCCCGTTCGAGGATAATGTAGATGGAACTCATCCTACCTATGAGGTACAGACCCAGTCTAGGGTCCTAATTTTTGATTATACTACCCCTCATTGAGTTCTACTGATCTCTACCATTCCTCCCCGGGCAGATAATAATCATGCCCCACTGACCTAAGGAGACATTTCTAATGACGAGTTCTACCATTCTATTTATCTATTAACTCATATGGTGATATCTCAGTCACGTCAGTCGGGTCCTATTGGTATTGCTGTGAGTTCTTTTGAGGTTACTTGAGTTGGGTAGTTTATGAGGCTTAATCCTTTAACCTTTACTGGATCTAATGTTTAGGATGATCCTCAAGGGTTCATAGATAAGATGGATAAGATCTTTCAAGTTATGCATGCTTCTGACTCGGAGAGTGTAGAATTTGCTACATACTAGCTAAAAATATGGCATATCAGTGGTATGAGGAGTGAGATCAGTCTAGGGATGATGATGTAGAGTTGGCATCATGGGATGACTTTTCTAGTACATTTTTGGATTTCTTCTTTCCTCAGGAGTTAAGGGAGGAAAAAGCTAAGGAGTTTTTAAATTTGAAATAAGGCAGGATGAGTGTGAAGAACTACGCCCTGAAGTTTTATCAGTTATCCCGTTGTTCTCTAGATTTGGTGTCTTCAATGAAGGCTAATATTAGGAAGTTCACTTTAGGCTTGTCTCGGGACTTGGTTTTGGAGTGTAAGGCCGCCTTGCTGAATAACGACATGGATATTTATAGACTTTTAGTGTACATGTAAAAAGTGGAGAAGGAAAAGAAGAAGCAAATAGAAGCAAGGAAGAGGCAACGTAAGATATCCCAATATTCTAAGTAGGGTAAAGGTCACCCAAATAATGGTAGAGATGACAGGAAATGGTCTAAGAAGAAGTGGGGAAATTCAGGTTCTTATTCAACATCTAGTGCTCCATATCCTAAGCCATCCAATGATAGATGTTTTTAGAGTAACAATGGGGTTAAGGCATAAGGTGGCCAATCTAAAGCTAGTGGCCCCCAATCATTTCAATTATATCCTTCTTGCAAATTTTGTAGACAGTTGCACCATAATTTTTGAGATGAGGAGAGAAACAAGTGTTTTAGATGTGATGAGCCTGTCCATATTCAGAGAAACTGTCCTTCAGGCATTGTTTCTACTGGGGAAAATAAGGTTTCTATGGCTACTTCTTCAGCTCCTACACCAAAGGTTGCTGCTTCTAATACCGAGTCTGGCTGAAATCATCTATATGCTCTTGCCATCCGTTAGGACTCTGAGGCCACTCTTTATGACTTTACTAGCATGTTACAATTCTTTTCCCATGATGTGTATTGTTTTCTTGATTCGGGATCTAATATTTCTACATGGCCCCCTTATATGGCTATTCATTTTGGTTTTCATCCCAAAAGTATTTTAGATCTCTTTCTTGTTTCTACCCTAGTGGGTGATTCTGTGATTTCTAGGAGAGTCAATAGGGGTTGTGTGGTATCTACCTATGGTTGGGAGACCTTGGTGGATTTTATAGAGTTGAATATATTATACTTTGATGTTATTTTAGGGATGGATTATCTCCACTTATGGTATGACTCTCTTAATTGTAGGACCCAAAAGAGTTTCCAATTCCTGAATGAACCTGGAATCAAGTGGAAAGGTAGTTTCCCTTTTGATTTTTTGGTTTTAGCTCTAGACTTCAGAGTCTCCATTTTTGGAGAAGAAAATATTGTCTAAATTTTGGGTGAAGAATACATTGGAGACTTTCTAAGTGGAAGATTTGCTCACTTCCATTATTGATATTGTGGGAGAGCCATGTTTGAAGTAACATTCTCTTAGTTCTTCAACAAGTTATTTTAATGGAGATTATGGGTATATCTATGCATATTTATCTTATGTGTAGCTAAATCTCCCTCTTGGGGTTATGTGATAATAGGGGTTTAAGTGTGTGTGGGTTGTTATTGTTAGTATCTATTTGGTAGTTCATATTTATGAGTTCTATCATTCTTATGCTATTTTGGTTGGGATTTGATGGGTGAAAGCCCCAAATACCCACATGGGTTTGATGAGTGACAGCTCCAAGCTCTAGAAAGTTCAAGGTCATCTTCAAAAGAAGGAGTTTGGGTGAAGTGTAGGAATCCATATCATCCTCGAAAGAAAGATGTGGAGACCAAAGTAACGATAGACAATTATGTGTGTAGTTTACTAAATTTTCACTATCTTAGACATAAGGGTGAATGTTAGGTTGACTATGCCATGGGTAACGTCCTTGAAATAGGGATGCCTAGATTGAGGTTGTTGGTACCAATTGTTGAACACACCTATTAGGTATTCAAAAGAATCAATGGGTGACAGTTTGGTGTTTTTTCGAAAGACTAGCATCAAAATATATACCCAAGCCTACCCATATTTGATTTACTAAATTGACATTGAGAACTAACTCCAACATGTCACTCCTTTAGTAATGCACAATCCTGAGATTCGTGCATAATTGTTAAAACTCTAATTATTCGTAGCCCCAAATTTATACTAGAAAAACCGAAAAAGAAATATTAGTGTAGGGCCTATCCCCCATTTTATGTTTTTGTATCATTTGTTTGAATTTAACTCGTATCTAACATTTTGAATTAATTTGATCACCACTAATATTTTTCTAGTGGATTCGGCCCCGACTCCAAAGTTAATTAAATATATTAACGATGACTGCCTTGCACTTAAATTTATGTTTAAGTTGACGTTATCAAAAATGGAGTCGTTGCCGGGGAACAATTTGGTGTACTAAGTAAGTTTGAAATTTTATATTACTTGCTTGATTTCAAATTTGTATAAATTTGTTTGTGATTTTCTTTTGTAGGTAGATTTTTTTGTATTTTTATTTCTCTCTATGGAATCTCCATACAAATATGATATTGGTAGTTAGGAATTCTATCGTGATGACCCATGTCCAAATTATGACATGCCACACTTCATGAGAGGTTATGATTATGCTTTCTGGAGAGATATATAATCACCACCACAATCTTATAGGGAGTATATGTGCTCGTTATGTAGTGGTTGAGATGGACATTAGGATGATTTTCCAAATGCCCCTCCCCCTATTATACTAACTGACTTGCTAGTACTTCTTATGTGATTGATAGGTCTTATTATGAGAGGAAGGAGGAGAAAAAACCATACCCATTGGTTTTAGAGTGATGGTTCAAAGTATTTTGGATCGGGTAACTATAACCAAGGAGAATACGCAAGACTTACATCAATCTTCTGGGGTGTTCGACTGGGAAAATGTTAAGGTGAGGGAATTAGGCAAGAACATCATTCTTGCAAATCTCACAACCTTTCCTATTTCCCAAGAGGAGGTTCATTAAGAAGAGAAACCAAGCTATGATGATGATATACGTAGTGAAGACTCCTCGGTGACTTCCCAATCAACCGAGTCATATGAGGGAAAAAAACCACAACAAAAAAAATAGTGCTAGAGTCTTTGGAAGAAGAAAATAAAATATCTTATGAGGGATGTAGCTCATTCTGAGGTAAAGATGCTTTGGAGAAGGCTAACCCAGAATTTAGGGTTGGACCTCTTTCAAAACACTTTTCAACATTATGCTTAGAGGATGTGATGAGGATCCATGCCTTCAAACAAATCGTGGATTGTGGGGAGAAGGATTCCGACTCTTATATTTTGGAGTTTGACATTCCAAAGGAGCACATGGAATCCCATCCATCAAAGGCCAAGATGCTCAACTTCGGAAGTACAAGGAATGGCCTATTGATGTGCTTACTTTTACCCAAGGAACAAATTCAGAAGTTTGATGTGAAGTTGGGTAAAAGGTTCAAATCTTCAAAATGGAAAAACCAAAGCTTTCTTGCGATTTCAACACCTCTTCCAAACCTCATCTTTGAAGATCTGAATCTTTTTTCCCTCAGCCGCTCATTGCCTATTCAGCGAAAGTTGGGACGGTGATTCAAATATTCTAAGTAGAAGCAAAAAAAAGTGGAAAGGGCGTCTTGCTTAGACATTAATCTAAGCACTCAATGAGAGGCAAGCCATCTCTCCACTACTAGTGGAATATATCCTTTTTAGTTATGCATGGGTCTAAGCCTCAGAGATAGAGGGATTTGACAACACCAGATTCATGACCTCAGAATGTTAGAACCTATATAATGCGGATTTGTACAGGACTAAGTTACTTCCTGAAAGTGGTATAGGCTTGGACAAAGTAGAAGAAAAGTTCCCAAGCTTTCATGCTAGACTCACTCAAACCAAGCAACGATGCTTTTCCCCAGAACCCTATATTGCTAATAAGCATTGGGTGCATGAATTCTTTGCTAACTTAAGTGTAGTTTCGTTCACGAATCCAGTGATGATAATTCTGGGGAAGCAAGTGAAGTATTGGACAGAGCGGATCAATGAGGTGTATGTACTCCCAAATGCTAACATGGAGCAATTCCATGCAAAATTATGTGAGCCAGGGACTTGGATGGAAAATATTTTATGTCCTAATAAAGATGTTCCCTGGGCCACTACCAAGAGACACATTCTGATGAATGACTTCACAACTGAGGCAAAACTTTGGTTGAATATAATCTATAGCTGAGTGTCGCCATGAACGCACATGACCTTTATTAAAAACTTTCATGCTCGTATAGTGAACTATCTTCTCTCTAGTATCACTCTAAATATGGATGAAATTGTTTATTTAGAATGGAGATACATCAGAAATCACAGAGGTACACATCTTCTCCTCCCTTCTCTTAACACAGAGCTATGCAAGAGGGAACATGTGGAAGAGTATGCTACAAATACGTGGGTGATCCTAGGTACCCGTATCTTCTTACTAAAATTTAGAGGTGAAGCTACCCTAGGCCAGAAAAAGAAGAGGAAGACGAACTCCAAAAAATTAACCCAAGAGGACACAGATTCTTGTAGACCTTTATCAGTCCATTTTTGATTCAATTGCATAAGCCCTAGTTTCGACTGATGCAACAATCCATCAACCCCTTCGTTGATATGTTAGGTCAAATGAGGGAGATTCAGAAGTGAATATCCAGATTGCCTCAGGGACTAGGAGAGCCTTCTACTGCTCATTATTCATATGTAGCTCAGTTTAACTATGAGAAATACAGGGAGTAGAAGGAGAAGAAGGGAGACACTGTTGCCCACTTGGATAGAGCTTATTCAGCTTTGGTTGCATCACACAAGGACCTCAAAGAATTATATGAGAAAATGGTAAAGAGAGAGATGAAGAGATATAAATTTTTCAAGAAGCTTTGGAAGGGGGTAAAGGGCATCTTCAAGGTGTTCAAACCCACCACCGACTACCTTTACCTATGATTGATAGTGAGGACGAGGCCCTTTCTGATTGGTCTATGGAGGATGCTTAGGGTGATGATACAGAGTCAGCGGGAGAGGCTAGCTCTTAATACATATTTAGGGAGACCCCTTCTACTCTTGCTTGCTTATACTTGTAGTGGGGACACTGCACTCTTTTAGTTGGGGGTGCCTCTAAATTTGTATTATTTTGATATGTTGCTGGATATTTCTATTTGATGCTATCGTGGGATGAAATTTTGGATACTATTTTTATTTTGTGTTCTTAGAATGCTGCATTTTTGGGTATCCTGATGGTGCCCATGTTTTATGGATTATAATGCTTTCCTTTTATTGTTAGTGTTCTTTTAATGTAATTTTATTTTGATCTTGGTGATGCATGACTAGCTTTACCCTATGATGGCTTGATCAATGACATTCTTAAGGGTGGAGCGTCATGTTTGGGTTTTGAGGCATAGGTACAGAGTAATTCATTGTACCCATAGCATGAGTGTCAGGAATGCAAGGGAAGTCTGAGTATCTGTGGCATTTTATTTTTTAAAGTTGGGATCACTTTTTACACCATTGGAAAGGTCTGAGTATCCATATGGGTAGTTAGCCCACTTTGAGCCAAGATGTGAGATTAAGGCTTTAGTGGTAGCCATAGTTTAGCAAATTGTGCGTAGTGCTATTGCAAACCAAGAAACCCCCCTTGTCCAAAATTTTTGAAAAAGTAAGGTCATGGATGTGAGCAATGTTGCAACAAATCTTTTTCTTTTTTTGTGGCTCTACAAATTGTTGAATTGTAAATAGTGATAAAGGCTCCACTTTTGTCTCTCACGGGAGGGACATTTTAACTCCCTTGACAAATTTTGCTTACCACATGTGGTGAGATTTTAGTATTAGTCTCTTATACACTTGTGTTATCTAGAACTTACACCGTTATTACTTCAAAACTAATATGTATTGTATTTGGTTAGAGAAATGACCTTGGGCCATCTTTGTGATTTCAGAACCCACTTTAGCCTAAAAATCCTTCCTGTTCTTGATTATAATCCCTAGTACCCATTTCGATCCTTTATACCTTTCTTTGGCAAACTCAATAAAAGCCATGTTCCATTCTTTTCATCCCTCTTTTGAACCGTACCCTCCTTGAACTTGAAAATATAACTTGAGGCGTAAAGCTTAAGTTGGGGGTGGTGAAAGTGATGGAAGGATGTTTGGAGCCACAAAGTGTTAGTGAAATGCCCAATGTGCCTAAGTGATAAAAACAAATGTTTTAAAAAATAAAGGATCCAACAAAGGAATGAATTGCACATAAGTTGCAAGAAAAAGAAATAAAAGAAAAGTGGCGAACAAAGGAAGAGATTTGCAAGCATAATAAAAGAAAAAAAGCAAAGAAGAGTGGACCTTAATCGAAAAAGGAAGAATTATAAAGGGTGATGCAGATGTTCAAGTAAGGGTGTAGCCATGTTGTTCCTAAATGGTATCCTACCCTAACCCGAACCTACGTTACAAACTTAGAAAGTCCTTTGAGATCTCCAACCATGTTCTTTTTTTGTACTGGAGATTGAAAATAGAGGCAACCCTATGGTATGACACTTGTTGTATAGATATTTCTTTTGTTAGGGAGAGAGTTGGACACTTAAAACTCTGTGTTACATATCTTGTAGCTTGGTGTGTAAAATTCTTTTTCTTGTGAGGATGGCTTTTGAAATAAGTTGAGGTGGGTGATTTTGTCACCTTCCGAGCGACGAGAAAAATGGAGTATGACTTAGTTTTGGTCAAAAGGTGAGTCATTTCTAAAGCATTATTGGTTGTTGCTTGATTTCTCTTTGAATTCTTGTGCATATTTTGATAGTGCATCTTATTATGATGGGTGTAGTAAAACTAACTTAGCATATGTGAAATGAGCTACTAGTATTTGCGATTCAAGTTGAAGTCATTATGCCTTTGAGGCATAAAGTTTGGGCATAAATGAGTGTGCCTCATGGTAAGAGGTAGTGTTTCTTGAGGACAAGAAAATATTTTAAGTTGGGGGTGTTGATGAGTGGTGATTTTACCATTCATTGGCACTCGTTATTCGTGCATATTACATTGTTTTAAATGATTAAATGAGACAATTTTTTGGTTATATAGACTAATATCCACTCTTTGTAGACATAGAGTTGAGGAGATCAAAAGATGTGGATTAGAGCATAAAATGATCAAAAGGGAGCAAGAAAAGTACAATTAAAGACTTGGAGAAGAAGAGCCTCAGGTACCAAAGCCTCGATCTTTGGATTGCAATCGTGACGGTCAAGAAAATGTTTTCCAACCATGGTCGCTAATGTTTACTACGATTGCGTGTCTGCTGTCGCAGTCAGACTTGCACTATCATGGCCTAGCGGAGGAAATCATCCCAAGGGTGAATATGTAATTACACATGCTGATCCCAATTTGAACAAAATAACTCAAACCCTATTATGTATCACAATAATTCCATCTTCACCAATTTTTAGGTTTTAGCTCTGGACTTCATAGCCTCCATTTTTGGAGAAGAAAATATTGTATAAATTTTGGGTGAAGAATACATTGGAGACTTTCAAAGTGGAAGATTTGCTCACTTCCATTATTGATATTGTGGGAGAGCCAAGTTTTAAGTAGCATTTGCTTAGTTCTTCAACAAGTTATTTCAATGGAGATTATGGGCATATCTATGCTTATTTATTTTATGTGTAGATAAATCTCCCTCTTGGGGTTATGTGTGAATAAGGGTTTAAGTGTATGTGGGTTGTTATTGTTAGCATCTATTTGGTAGTTCATATTTATGGGTTCTATTTTGGTATGCTATTTTGGTTAGGATTTGATGGGTGAAAGCCCCAAATACCCATATGTGTTTGATAAGTGAAAGCTCTAAACTCTAGAAAGTTCAAGGCCATCTCCAAAAAATATATTTTTGGTGAAGTGTAGGAATCCATATTATCCTCGAAAGAAGGATGTGGAGACCAAAGTAATGATGGACAATTATGTGTGTAGTTTGCTAAATTTTTACAATCTTAGACATAAGGGTGAATGTTAGGTTGACTGTGCCATGGGTACATCCTTTAAATACGGATGCCTTGATTGAGGTTGTGGTTACCAATTATTGAACATACTTATTAGATATTCAAAAGAATCAATGGGTGACAGTTTGGTGTTTTTTAAAAAGACTAGCATCAAAATATATAACCAAGCCTACCCATATTTGATTTACTAAATTGATGTTGATTACTAACTCCCACATGTCACTCCCTTAGTAATGTATAATCCCAATATTCGTGCATAATTGTTAATTCTCAAATTATTTGTAGCCCAAAATTTATACTAGAAAAACCCAAAAAGAAATATTAGTGTAGGAACCTATCCCCTATTTTATGTTTTTGTATCATTTGTTTGAATTTAATTCATATCTATTATTTCAAATTAATTTGATCGTCATTCACATTGTTTCTCGTGGATTCAAACTCGACCCAAAGTTAGGTAAATATATTGACGATGATTGACTTGCACATAAATTGACGTGTAAGTTGATGTTCTCAAATATGGAGTCGTTGCCGAGAATAATTTGTCTTACTAAGTTAGTTTGAAATTTTATATTTCTTTCTTGAATTAAAGATTTTATATATTTGTTTGTGATTTTCTTTTGTAGGTATATTTTATTTTATTTTATTTTTATTTCTTTCTATGGCATCTCCTTAC
Source organism: Capsicum pubescens (assembly GCA_030864215.1). Taxonomy (NCBI): domain Eukaryota; kingdom Viridiplantae; phylum Streptophyta; class Magnoliopsida; order Solanales; family Solanaceae; genus Capsicum; species Capsicum pubescens. The sequence goes on from CM061548.1 coordinate 215,504,096, forward strand.
AAATATGATATTGGTAGTTGGGAATTCTATCGTGACGACCCATGTCCAAATTATGACATGCCATACTTCATGAGAGGTTGTGATTATGCTTCTTAGAGAGAGATATAATCACCACCTCAATCCTATAGGGAGTATAGGTGCTCATTTTATAGTGGTCAAAATGGACATTGAGATGATTGTCCAAATGCCCCCTCCCCCTATTATACTAACCAACTTGCTAGTACTTCTTATATTATTGATAGGTTTTATGACGAGAGGAAGGAGGATCAATGACCAGACCCATTAGTTTTAGAGCGATGCTTCAAAGTATTTTTGATCGGGTGACTATAACAGAGGAGAATACACAAGACTTATATCAATATTATGGGGTGTTCGATTGGAAAATGTTAAGGCAAGGGAATTAGGAAAGAACATCATTCTTGAAAATCTCACAACCTTGCCTATTTCCCAAGAGGAGGTTCATCAAGAAGAGAAACCAAGCTACGATGATGATCTAAGTAGTGAAGACTCCTCGGTGACTTCCCAATCAACCAAGTCATATGAGGGAGAAGAAGCCACAACAAAACTAATGGTTCTAGAGTCTTAAGAATAAACAAAGAAAATCTCTTATGAGGGCTTTAGCTCATTTCGAGGTAAAGATGCTTTGGAGGAGGCTAACCCGGAATTCAGGGTTGTACCTCGTTCAAAACACTTTTCAATAGTATGCTTAAGGGATGTGATGAGGATCCATGTCTTCGAACAAATGGTGGATTATGGGGAGAAGGAGTCCGACTCTTATATTTTAGAGTTTGACATTTCATAGAAGCATATGGAATCCCATCCATCAAAGGCCAAGATTCTCAACTTCCGAAGTAAAAGGAAGGGCTTATTGATGTGCTTACTTTTACCCAAGGAACAAATTCAGAAGTTTGATGTGAAGTTGGGTAAAAGGTTCAAATCTTCAAAATGGCGAAAAAAGCTTGCTTGCTATTTCAACACCTCTTCCAAGCCTCATCTTGGAAGATCTGAATCTTTTGTCCCTCTGCCACTCATTGCATACTCAGCAAAAGTTGGGATGGAGATTCAAATATTCCTAGTGGAAGTACAAAAGAAAGTAGAAGGGGCATCTTGCAAAGACATTAAACTAAGCATTTGATGGGAGGAAACCCATCATGCCACTACTAGTGTCACATATCCTTTTTAATTATACATGGGTCAAAGCCTCAGAGATAGAGGGATTTGACAACACCAGATTCAAGACCTCAGAATGTTAGAACCTATATAATGTGGATTTTCATTGGATTAAGTTACTCCCTGAAAATGGTATAAGCTTGGACAAAGTAGAGGAAAAATTCACAAGCTTTCATGCTAGACTCACTCAAACCAGGTGATGATGTATTTCCCTATAACCCTGTGTTGCTAATGAGAATTGGGTTTGTTAATTCTATGCTAATTTAAATGTAGTTTCTTTCACGAGCCCAGTGATGATAACTTGGGGGAAGCAAGTAAAGTTTAGGACAAAGCGGATCAACGAGGTGTATGTACTCCCAAATGCTGACCTGGAGAAATTCCATGTAAAATCATACAAGTCAGGGACTTGGATGGAAACTATTTTATGTCCTAGTAAAGATGTTCCCTAGGCCGCTACCATGAGAGACATTCTGATGAATGACTTCACAGCTGAGGCCAGACTTTGGTTGAATATTAACTGTAGCAGAGTGTCACCATGAACGCATATGAAAATTACTACAAACTTATATGCTCGTATAGTGACCTATCTTCTCTCTAGCATTGCCCTAAATATAGGCAAAATTGTGCATTCAAAATGAAGGTAAGTGAAAAATCATGGAGGTACACATCTTCTCCTCCCTCTCTTAACACAGAGCTATGCAGGATGGCACATGTGGAAGAGTATGCTACAGATATGTGGGTGCTCCCAGGTCCCCGCATCGTCCCACTAAAATTTTGAGGTGAGGGTGCCCTAGTTCAGAGTAAGAAGAGAAAGGCAGACTCTGGAAAATTAACCCAAGAGGACACAAATTCTTGTATACCTTCATATGTCAACCACCTCACTGATATCTTAGGTCAAATAAGGGAGGTTCGGAAGCTAATGTCCAGATTTCCTCAGGGACTAGGAGAGCCATCTACCGCTCGTCACTCTTATGTAGCTTAGTCTAACTATAAGAAATACAGGGAGGAGTAGGATAAGCAGGGAGAAACTGTTTCCCACTTAGACAGAGCTTATTCAAACTTGGTTGCATCACACAAGGACCTCAAAGAATCACATGAGAAAATAGTAAAGAGAGAGAATAAGTGAGATAAATTCTATAAAAAGCTGTGGAAGGAGGTGAAGGGCATCTTCAAGGTGCTCAAACCCATCATCGTCTACCATCACCTAGGATGGATAGTGGGGATGAGGCCCTTGATGATTGGTCTATGGAGGATGCTGAGGGTGATGATGCAGAGTCAGTGAGAGAGGCTTGCTCTTGATACATATTCAGGAAGGCCCCTTCCACTCTTGCTTGCTTGTACATGCAGTGGGGACACTGCACTCTTTTAGTTGGCGGTGCCCCAAAATTTGTATTATTTTGATGTGTTACTGGATATTTTTGTTTAATGCTATCGTGGAATGGCATTTTGGATACTACTTTTATTTTTGTGTTTTTAGAATGCTGTATTTTTGGGTACCCTATTGGTGCCCACGTTTTATGGATTATCATGCTTTCCTTTTATTGTTAGTGTTCTTTTAATGAAATTTTATTTTGATTTTGGTGTCGCATGACTAGCTTTACCCTCTGATGGATTGATCAATGACATTCTTAAGGATTGAGCATCGTGTTTGAGTTTTGAGGCATAGGTACAGAGGAATTCTGAGTACCCGTAGCATAAGTGTCAGGAATGCAAGGGAAGTCTGAGTACCTATTGCATTTTATTTTGTAAAGTTGGGATCACTTTTTACACCATTGGGAAAGTCTGAGTAGCCATATGGGTAGTTAACCTATTTTGAGCCAAGATGTGAGACTAAGTCTTTGGTGATAGCCATAGTTTAGAAAATTGTACGTAGTGCTACTGCAAAACAAGAAACCCCTCCATCCAATTTTTTTGAAAAATCAAGGTCATAGACATGAGCAGTGTTGCAATAAATCTTTTTCTTTTTTAATGGCTCTGCAAATTATTGACTTGTAAATAGTGATAAATGCTCTACTTTTGTCTCTTATGGGAGGGATATTTTAACTCCCTTGGAAAATTTTGCATGCCACGTGTGGTGAGATTTTGGTATTCGTCTCTTGTACACTTGTGTTATCTAGAACTTGAATCGTTAGTCTTTCAAAACTAATATGTATTATATGTGGTTAGAGAAATGACCTTAGGCCATCCTTGTGATTTCAGAACCTACTTTTGCCTAAAAAGCCTTCCTGTGCTTGATTGTAATCCCTAGTACCCATTTTGAGCCTTTATACCTTTCTTTGGCAAACTCAATAAAAGCTGTGTTCAATTCTTTTCATCCCTCTATTGAACCATACCCTCCTTGAACTTGAAAATGTAACTTGAGGCGTAAAGCTTAAGTTGGGGGTGGTGAAAGTGATGGAAGGAAGTTTAAAGCCACGAAGTGTTAGTGAAATGCCCAATGTGCCTAAGTGATGACAACAAATGTTTTAAAAAAGAAAGGATCCAACAAAGGAATCAATTGCATGTAAGTTGCAAGAAATAGAAATAAAAGAAAAGTGGTGAACAAAGAAAGTGATTTGTAAGCATAATAAAAGAAAGAAAGCAAAGAAGAGTGGCCCTTAGTCAAAAAAGGAAGATTTTTTAAGGGTGATGACGATGTTCAAGGAAGGGTGTAGCCATGTTGTTCATAAATGGTATCCTACCCTAACCCAAACCTATGTTACAAGCTTAGAAAGTCCTTTGAGATCTCCGACCATGTTCTTTCTTTGTAGTGGCGATTCAAAATAGGGGCCAACATGTAGTATGACACTTATTGCATAGAGATATCTTTTGTGAGGGAGAGAGTTTGACACTTAAAACTCCGTGTTGCATATCTTGTAGCTCGGTGTGTAAAATTCTTTTTCCTGTGAGGATGTATTGTGAAATAAGTTGAGGTGGGTGATTTTGTCACCTTCTGAGCAACGAGGTAAATGGAGTATGACTTAGTTTTAGTCAAAAGGTGAGTCATTTCTAAAACATTATTGGTTGTTTCTTAATTACTCTTTGAAGTCTTGTGCATATTTTGATAGTGCATCTTATGATAAGGGGTATAGTAAAACTAGCTTAGCACATGTGCAATGAGCTACTTGTGGTTGCGATTAAAGTTGAAGTCATTATGGCCTTTAAGGCATAAAGTTTGGGCATAAATGAGTGTGCCTCATGGTAAGAGGTAGTGTTTCTTGAGGACAAGATAACGTTTTAAGTTGGTGGTGTTGATGATGGTTGATTTTACCACTCATTCACACTCGTTATTCATGCATATTACGTTGTTTTGAATGATTAAATAAGACAAATTTGTGGTTAGATGCACTAATATCCACTCTTTGAAGACATAATGTTGGGGAGATCAAAAGATGTAGGTTGGATCATAAAATGATCAAAAAGGATCAAGAAAAGTGCAGTTGAAGACTTGGAGTAGAAAATCCTCAGGTAGCACAGTCGCGGTCTATCGATCGCAATCTCGAAGGTCAAGGAAAAGTCTTCCAACCATGGTCTCTGATGTTAACTACGATCGTGTGCTAGCAGTCGCAGCCAGACTTGCACGATCATGGCCTACCAGAGGAAATCAGCCGAAGGGTGAATATGTAATTACACATGCTGATCCCAAGTTGAACAAAATGACTCAAACCCTATCATGTATCACAATAATTCCATCTTCCCCAATTTTTAGGTTTCAGCTCTAGACTTCATAGCCTCTATTTCTGGAGAAGAAAATATTGTATAAATTTTGGGTGAAGAATACATTGGAGACTTTCTAAGTGGAAGATTTGCTCACTTCCATTATTGATATTGTGGGAGAGCCAAGTTTGAAGTAACATTCGCTTAGTTCTTAGATAAGTTATTTCAATGGAGATTATTGGTATATCTATGCTTATTTATCTTATGATACAAATCAGTCCACCAAGATGCCAAAACAGTCCACAAAACGTGAGAAGAACAAGCAACACAAAGGGATACAAGATGACAAACACAAAAACATACGGATTTGCAAAATAATGAAAGGATAGATAGTGAGACCAAGATTATTACAAGATTAAGAACCAAGCATATTTCAACATTAACCCCTAATGAATGTAATAATCAAAACCACAATCTTACGGTGACCTCCAAGGTAATCGACTCATCTCAAGATCCACCGTTTCTAAGCAAAGAACAATATTGGCTTTTCCAAGCCCTATACTAAGGATGACTTTTACAAGTCCTAACTAAGACTATACTAAGGTGGTCTACTCTCAAGAGAGAGGATTTCAAGTGCTTCAATCTTTCATATTTCATAAACTAACTAGCAAATGAACTAATAGAACCTATTTATAGTCTAACTTATTACATAACAAAATGACCACAATACCCTTAATGAAAAAGGGTGGTCATGGAGTGTTACTTGGACAAGCCTAAGTAACCAAAATTTCCTTAATGAAGGTCCAAAACTGTGAGTCCTCAATCTTCAATGCTCCAAGAAATCTTTCACACTTGGGATTGCTCTTTGGTGTACTCAAATCGGCACCTCCATATAGGATCCCATTTCCTTAATTCGACCAAGGCTTGATTCCCCACGTACTAACTTTGAATGATGTCATTGAAAGCTATGGCGGCCATTTGAATCGTATCATCCTCCCCTTCTTGAAAAGGATTCGACCTCAAATCCAAACCTTGCAAAACCAAAGAAAGAACACACAAATACAAACTCCTCATGGCATGAGGGTTAGGGTAAGCATGACAAATCACCTCAACATGCCAAGGTTGCACATATTTAAAATATAACCAAGGATCCTTTGAACTAAATATTACATAATTAATGAAAAATGCACAAAGGATTTGACTGTAGAATTCACGAAAAATGATACTTTGCTTGTCATGTAAACCAAGCAACAAGTTGGGTGCACTATCATCACGAATTCTATATTTAGAACCGGGGTCAAACAGGAAGAGTGTCCATAGACATGGGTCTAGACAACATTCCCCTTTCCCGTGGTCTCCACCCAAATTAAACAGAATACTCTCTAAAATAGCATACATATTATCCAGAGCAAATAGAAAGTAGAGAAAGGTATCACTCAAGTCGACTTCTACTAAGGTGCCCTCATGTGTGTACTCACTACTAGTTTCAAAATCATCACCATGAGTACTCTCAACAATAAAGTCACACAAACTAGAAAGAGAAGTAGTTTCCAAAACCACACATCCCTTACCCTTAAGAGTACTCTCATCTTCCAAGAAGAGATTTCCATCTTTAGGAGGAATATTATCACACCATAGTGGGTTAGCATATCGGCTATAGCTTCTAAGGCAAGATATACCATCATTTTCACCACTAGGTTCATTAGGAGTGGTTATATAATCTTCAAACAAGACCTTATACCTTAAGAGAGAATGATCTATTTCACGAACAGATTCAGAACAAACACATTCATCACTCTCTAAAAGATTAATATCAAGTTTCAAAGATATTTCAAGTGCAAGATTATCCCAAGAATATCTCTCGGGTTCACTCCTATTTCTTTGATCAATATTTTTAACATCATCACACACTTGCGATTCATTAATCACATCACACACATCCTCATGTGGTGGGAAATTTTCACAAAAAAGTTGATCAACATAAATTTCACAAGACGATGTACTTTCATTCAGCACAATGGTTTTAACACTAGGTGTATATAAATCGATCTTACAAGAAGAGTCGATTCGGTCATAAATAGGATCAACTAGTGTATCCACACTCACAATAAGTACATCATTATCAAGTGGAAAAGAAATAATAGACTCGTACATAGGCAATCTATAACTCACACTCAATGGGTTACTAGACATACAATTATCATTCACATGCACAAAAGTGCAAGGGTTAGCTATTTTACCTTGAAGTTCATGACTATGTTCGTCTTTAGCTCGGTGTGAAAGTCCATCACAAGATTGGGCAGCAACTTCCTTCAGAAAGATATTATCGCAAGTTGTTTAGACAATTGGATTTTGTGGAAAGAATTTGGATAACAATTCGCGTATAATTTCAATGTGCCATTGCATATCTTCAAGATCGTCATAAATGCGATTACACGTGGCCTTAAAATTATGGGCAGCCATGGTACCTAAACAAAAAAACAACAACAAACAAAACAAAACAATCAAGATTAGTAGTAAAATATCCTTACCATCACTTGATACACTCACCTTTGTGATTCTCACAATTGGAGCGGCGAATATTAAAAGTTGCTTATACTCTGGTAGTCAATAAGATGTCAATCCTACTTGGCGGCTGGAATGGATTATTGTTTTGATTGAATCAAGACACAAAAAAAATTCACTTACAAACTTGAAACAAAGAAGTTACTACGAGTTACAAACGAGAAAAGCACACAAATGACGAAGACACGAAAGAAATGTATTCAAAACTAATTAACAACCTAGTAGGTGATTACTAGTTTGTCTATTAGTACTAGGATCAAGAAAATTGAAACTAAAGAAATAAGAAATGAAACTTAGAAATCTGAAATTTTGATCCTAAGTGTCTTTTTTGAGGGTGATGACATGGCAACCTCCTATTGGACGTTAAAATTGTTGAAAATTTGAGAAATTTTCTTGTCTTCAAATTGTATTGATCAAATTCCAAGTGAGGAATGGTGGAATTTTGGCTATCATAGGGTAAAAACAAGACTTTGGAGCCCTTTTTTCAAGTTCAAAAAGTGTTTGACTTCTTTGCACCTTTTTGGCTAAACACCTTTTTGAAAGACTTTTGGCTCTTTCCTTTTTTGTAAGTCTTGGTAGGTGGACTTTCTCCCTTTTGGCAAGACAACTTTTGAAACCCTTTTGTTCCCTTTCCCCTTTGGATGTATTAGAGTTGTGTTTTTCAAAAATAACAACAAAAAACACTCTCTTTCTTCAATTTCTAAGATCAAACAATCATTTTCTCTTCAACAAAATATGAAGATGGTGAAGAACACCAAGAACACAACTTTTGAATCTTGGAGTTCTATGGTTCAAGTTGGATCCCACACATCAAAAACACATTTTTCAAGCTCCAAACCTCAACAAAAACATCAAGAAAAACGTTTTTAAGCCAAAATCTCAACAACAAACTTCAACAACACTCTTTCAAGCAACTAATCCTCAAAAAACAGCAACCTTCAAAGTTCAAAAACAACTTGAAAATGACTCAAAATTTAGATATAAACTATATAAGTGTTAGTGAAGAAGGTAATAACACTATAAACAACAAAAAACACTAAAATATCCTAAATCTAAGTCTCAAATTTTAGCTCAAATACAAAAAACGGACAAATTTTTTTTTTTTTTTTTTTTGAGATTTTCGGATTTCAACACTTTTTTTTTTCAACTAACAAGCCCAAGATCGATTTTGTTGAAACAAAATAAATCCTTGATATGATACCAAATTATACAAATTAGTTCACCAAGGTTCCAAAACAGTCCACAAAATGTGAGAAGAACAAGCAACACAAAGGGATACAAGATGACAAACGCAAAAACACATGGATTTGCAAAATAATGAAAGGATAGATAGTGAGATCAAGATTATTAAAAGATTAAGAAGCAATTATATTTCAACATTAACCCCTAATGAATATAATAATCAAAACCACACTCTTACAGTGACCGCCAAGGTAATCGACTCACCTAAAAATCCACCGTTTCTAAGCAAAGAACAATATTGGCTTTTCCAAGACCTATACTAAGGATGAATTTTTCAAGTCCTAACTAAGACTATACTAAGGTGGTATATTCTCAAGAGAGAGGATTTCAAGTATTTCAATCTTTCATCTTTCATAAACTAACTTGCAAATGAACTAATAGAACCTATTTATAGTCTAACTTATTATATAAAAAAATAACCACAATACCCTTAATGAAAAGGGGTGGTCATGGAGTGTTAATTAGACAAGGCTAAGTAACCAAAATATCCTTAATGAAGGTCCAAAACTGTGAGTCCTCAATCTTCAATGCTCCAAGCAATCTTTCACACGTGGGATTGCTCTTTGGTGTACTCAAATTGGCCCCTCCATGTAGGATCCCATTTCCTTAATGTGACCTAAGCTTGATGCCCCACGTACTGACTTCGAATGATGTCATTGAAATCTAAGGCAACCATTTGAATCGTATCATCTTATGTGTAGCTAAATCTCTCTCTTGGAGTTATGTGTGAATAGGGGTTTAAGTGTGTGTAGGTTGTTATTGTTAGCATCTATTTGGTAGTTAATATTTATGTGTTTTATCATTTCTATGCTATTTTAGTTGGGATTTGAAGGGTGAAAGTGCCAAATACCTACATGGGTTTGATAAGTGAAAGCTCCAAGCTCTAGAAAGTTCAAGGACATCTTTGAAAGAAGGGTTTTGGTTGAAGTGTAGGAATCCATATCATCCTTGAAAGTGGGATGAGGAGACCAAAGCAATGATAGACAATTATGTGTGTAGTTTGCTAAATTTTTACTATCTTAGACATAAGGGTGAAAGTTAGGTTGACTATGACATGGGTATCATCCTAGAAATAGGGATTCCTAGATTGAGGTTATAGTTACCAATTGTTAAACACACCTATTAGGTATTCAAAAGAATCAATGGGTGAAAGTTTTTTGTTTTGTCGAAAGACTAGCATCAAAATCTATAGCCAAGGCTGCCCATATTTAATTTACTAAATTAATGTTGATTACTAAATCCCATATGTCACTCCCTTAGAAATGCATAATCCTGAGATCCGTGCATAATTGTTAATACGCTAATTATTCGTAGCCCCAAATTTATACTAGAAAAATCCAAAAAGAAACATTAGTGTAGAAACCTATCCCCCATTTTATGTTTTTGTACCATTTTTTTTGAATTTAACTCGTATCTATAATTTTGAATTAATTTGATCGCCACTTACATTGTTCCTCATGGATTTGACCCCGACTCTAAAGTTGGGTAATTATATTAACGATGATCTCCTTACACTTAAATTGATGAATAAGTTGAGTGTTATTAGGAGGATCATGCCAACACCCCTATATAGTGTTGTAGACCCTTAAGGATCAATATTTATATTCTTAATTGAGGTACGCAGTTCTCGTCTGACTTTTGGCGTTATTTTTAGAAAGGTTTTAGGACTAAGGTAAACCTTAACACTAATTTCCACCCTCAGATGGATGGACAAGTGGAGAGGACTATTTAGACTTTGGATGATATGTTCAGATCTTGTGTGATTGACTTTGGCGGAAATTGGGTTGATCATTTGCCTCTCATAGAGTTTGCGTATAATAACATCTATCATTCTCGCATTCAGATAGCTCTATTTAAGGCTTTGTATGGAAGGAGTTGTCGATCTTCTATTGGGAGGTTCAAAGTTTTTTAGACTAAATTATTTGGTCCTAATTTGGTTCATCAGGCTATGGAAAAGGTGAAGGTGTTTAGGGATAGGCTTAAAACCGCCCAAAGTCACCAAAAGTCCTGTGCGTACGTGAGGCAAAAAGAGTTAGAGTTTGTTGTTAGTGATTGGGTGTTCTAAAATATATATACCATGAAGGGAGTGATGCAATTTGGTAAGAAGGGAAAACTCAGTCCCCGGTATGTTGGCCCTTACTTGATTTTGAGGAGAGTGGGTAATGTGGCCTATGAGTTTGAATAGCCTTTTAGTTAGGTTCCATTCATCTGGTCTTTCATGTTTTGATATTGATGAAGTGCATGGGTGATCCTTTCTTGGTTGTTCCTTTAGAGTGTCTTGGTGTTTCAGATTTCTTGACTTATGAGGAAGTCTCGATTGAAATCTTAGATTCTCAAGTCCCTCGATTGTGGGCCAAGGGCGTGGCTTCAGTAAAAGTCTATACGAGAAATCACAAGGTAAAATAAGCTACTTGGGAATATGAAGAGGATATGAAGTTTAAATATCCATTCTTGTTCCCCACTTTGGATAGTCATGCTTATGATATGTGTTTTCCTTGACATCTTTATTTTCTGACTTTGTTAAAGAAAATTGTGGTTTTCTTTATATCTTTGTTTTCTTCTTTGTTAAAGGTAAGTGTGGTTGTGTTTTTTTCTAAAAAATCTTCCTAATGAATGCCTTGACTCATCATTTGGGGATGAATGATCCTATGGGGGAGAATTTAACCCCCCTAATTTTGGTCCTTGAAAATTTCTTGAGCTTTAAGCTTACTGCTTAACCTACGACTTTCCTTACGAGTCTTAAGGTATCCATAAGGGTCATAAGACCCCAATCGTAGCTTGACCAGTGTGCTAGCCTAAAGATTCTGTTTTGACTATGATTGGGGTTCACGACTCGCAATCATTCTATATGAGTCATAAGGTTCTAAACATAGGTTGGTCAGTGTGTTACTTAAATAATTCTGTATTGGTTACGACATGGACCCTACGAGATATAGGGTCACTTGATGAGTCTTAGGGTCTGAGTTGTAACGTCAACAATATAAACACCCCATGTTTTTTTTGACTATGACCCATGGTGATGAGTCATAATGTGTCCTCACTACTCGTAGGGTGACTCATTGAAACACCCTAGATTTTTGGTCCTTGAAAATTCCTTGAGCTTTGAGCTTACTGCCTTGGTTATGACTAACCCTATGAGTTGTATGGTACCCTGATGAGTCATTGGGATGAGTTGTAACCAAATCATGTAAGTTTGTGGCATGATAGTACTCTGAGTATGAGTGGCTCACTATGAGCCATAGGAATATGTTACAAGTCTTAGGGTGTAAATCATAGGGTGTCCAGTGTATACCCCAAATGGGTTATTTGTTATTATGAATGGGACCTACGAGTCGTAGAGTGCCATTATGAGTTGTGGATGAGTCATAAGGGCAGTAGTGTAGGGTTCATTGGTGGTTCTACCCTAGTTACGACTCATAGTAATGAGTCGTAAGGAGTGGTTATGAGTTGATGGTTGACTCGTAGTCAAAGATGACCCTTTTTTACCTTTTAAGTTAAGGGCATTCTAGACATTTCCCCTCTAACCCAACTTAAAACCCATATCTTATAACCTCATTAGGGGGTCATTAGCACTCAAAACACAACAAAGTAACTTTTTAGCACTCTCAAACTTCTCAAGGTCATGAGCACTTAGGGTTTACAAGAGGTTGATAAATAGGGATTTCAAGGGCTATTTCTCTTCGTACATCTTACTATTTAGGGACGTGACTCTTCCCTCATTGTTAATTTATTAAAATGCATATGCATTAAAGTGTTATTCACATGGAATTACTTTGGTTTTAAAAACAAGGGTTGTGGGGTTTGAATGCTTATTGTAGAACAATGTTTTCCTATGATTTAATTATGATTATTCATGCTTTAAATATTGTTTTGAACTTGTGGGTTGATGGGTATGTTGGATGAATTAGGAAATTATGATTTTCCCAAACTTGTGACTTTTGAAATGGTTATGACCCCAACCCATAGTGTGAAATTGGTTTTGAGTTATAGAAAGGTAGGAATTTGTAAAATTGAACTAGTCTTGAACTATTGCATGATATAAAGAGGTATTTAAAAACAAAATGGTTTGATTTAATGAACAAAGGGAGTCGGTGTACCCCACTTTGTATTATTGAAAATAGGGAGTTATTTTATCCAAGTTAATGGGAATTATTTTGGCATGTCGTTGTTACCTTACAAGTGTAGTTGGTATGATGATACCAACAATGTATGACTTAATTTATAGAATGTAGTTCATGAGTGGGATTGTGTGATAAATGTTTTAGCAAGGCTATAAATAGGGCTGTGTAGCTTAGTCGTCAAAGTGAAGGTCCGAGTGACCTACACTAGAAACCACATTTGCTGATGCCGGGGTCAAAGTGACCAGGGAGGTTTGAGCCTCTCTCATTATTATTATTTGATGATTAGGGAGGTTCGAGTCCCCTATTAATTATTATATGATCCGGTGCTTAGGTCACCTTAGTATATGTTGGGAGGTTCGAGTCCCCCGTGTGCATAAGTGTGGCTACACATACTGGCGCCCGACCAGGGGGTGAGATGTTTGTCCCATATAGCTCATGGGTACTATTATATGATGGTTGAGCTATACAATCCAGGCTAAAGTTTTTAAAATGCATGTTAAGCCCTGTTCCCTCTCTCGACATGTGACACACATATGTATATATTTATATATGTATATATATAATTATTTGCATTGGTTTGAATGATGTTAAACTGTTGATCATGTCATTATGTTATCCTTATCCCCGAGTTACATGCTAGTGTTCACCCCGCTAACAGTCTTCGAATGTTGTATCCCCACGCGATGCAGGAATCAGTCACACTTTTACTCCTCCTACTCACTGATTAAGATTTAGGATCAACTCATCAGTTGACATTGAAGTGGTGAGATTACATACATCAAAAGTCTACATCTCGTGTTTTGTTCCTCTTATGTCTTAGATTTATTCTTGGCTATTGGTGGGGGTATTTCTCAATACTTTATTGATATTCAGTTTTGGTTTACTATTTAATAGGCTTTGTCTGGACTACTATAGTTATTGAGTGGTGTTGGTCGGTCGTTTGGCCGGTCATCGGTGGTTGGTCATGGATATGCATTGAAATTTTCTTAAGCTATTGCACACTATCTTTTTATATGTTTGGAATTCATCCAACTTTAGGGTGTGTTGTGTTAGGATTGGTTATGTACAAGGGTGATCTACGATCCACGTGGGATTTGAGATGCCCGACACGACTAGGCCTTGGTTTGGGTTGAGTCAAAGTGGTATCCGAGCCTAGGTTTGGTGTCATTGGGTGTCCAATAAAGCCGTGTCTAGTAGAGTCTTATTTATGGGTGTGTAGCATGTCATACTTATAAGGGAGAGGTTAGGAGTGATTTAGGAATGTTTTTTTTCTTGTTGTCTTGTTTCCAGCTGTAGATTCTAAGGTATTGAAATCTTCTCTAACTCCTATTTGTTTGCTTTTTAGATCATGCCTCCAAGACGGTCTTAATCTCATGGAAACTCCTTTTTCTCACTTGAGAACAATGCTGATGGGATATGCCTTGCTTATGTGGTACAACCCTAGTCTAGGGTTTCATTTCCCAATTCCTTTTCTAGAGTTCCATCGGCCTCCTTTAGTCCCCCTCGAGCTCCCCAGGACGATGTGTCAAATATGGAATTTCATCAGTCTATTCATATTTTGGCTTAGTTGGTAGCTTCTCAATCTGAGCGTGTAGCTTCTGTTACTCCATCTTTTGATCCCCAAGGGTTGGCCAGTTTCTGAGGTTGAGTCCTCCAACTTTTACTGGTGTTAAGGTTGAGGAGGATCCTCAAGGTTTTATAGATGAGATGGAGAAATTTTTTCGTGTGATGCATGATTCTAATATAGAGGGTATGGAATTCCCTGCTTATCAACTGAAGGATGTAACATACCAATGGTATGAGGAATTAGAACAATCTAGGGGACATAATGCCGAATCAACACCGTGGGATGACTTCTCTAGCACTTTTTTGGATCACTTCTTTCTTTAGGAGTTGAGGGAGGAAAGAGTAGAAGAGTTTGTTAATCTAAAGCAAGGTAGGATGATGGTCAAGGAGTATGCTTTGAAATTCCATTAGTTATCTCGATATGTTCCTGAGTTAGTGTCTAGCATGAGGGCTAGAATAAGGAAATTTTCTTCTGGGTTGTCCCGTGATTTGATTCTAGAGAGTAAGGCTACCTTCTTGAATATGGATATGGATATCTCTAGATTGGTTGTACATATACAACAGGTTGTGGAAGAGATAAAGAAGCAGACAGAGATGGGGAAAAGGCAAAATAAGTAGTTTAGATTTTTTGATTAGGGTGGAAGTCTGAAGTAGAGTAGTAAATATGGTGGAAAGTGGTCTAAGAAGAATTGGGGGAGTTATGGTTCCTACTCTACATCTAGTTCTCCCTATCCAAATCCATTGAGTAATCATCGTTCTCAGCATAATAGTGGGTTTAGTGCACTGGGTGCCCAATCCTAAGCTGGTGAGGCTCAGTTCGCTCTATCGTATCCTCCTTGTAGATTCTTTGGGAAGGCGCACCATGGGTTTTATGAAGAAAGACGGAATAAGTGTTTTAAATGTGGTCAAATTAGTCAATTATAGAGGGATTGTCCTTCTTAAAATAAGATTCCTACTGTCACTTTATCAGCTCCTGTACCAAAGGGTGTTGCTTTTGCTTCTTGTAATTGCACTGGCCGAAATTGCTTGTTTTCTTGCTACCTGGTAGAACTCTAGGTCATCTCCCGATGTCGTCACAAGTATGTTATGACTCTTTTTTCATGATGTGTATTGCTTTCTTGATCCTAGGTCTACTCTTTCTTATGTGACCCCATTTATGGATGCACATTTTGGTTTTGGTCCTAGTGTATCCCTAATCCCTTTTCTATTTCCACATTAGTGGGTGACTCTATGGTGGCTAGGAGATTTTATAGGGGTTGTATGGTATCTGTTGGTGGTAGAGAAACTCTAGTAGATCTGATAGAGTTAGACATGGTTGATTTTGATGTCATATTGGGGGTGGATTGGTTGCACTCGTACTATACCTCCTTATATTGTCTAACTCGTAAGGTCATGTTAAAATTCCCTAATGATCCAATCATTGAGTGGAAAAGGGGTTCTATAATGCCTAAAGGAAGATTCATATCGTATCTTATAGCTTGGAAGTTGATTTCAAAGGGATGTCTTTACCATTTAGTCTGAGTTAAATATTTTTGCTCGAAAGGTCCTTCCTCACAATTTTTTCTCATGGTTAATGAATTCCCTGAGGTTTTTCCTAATGATCTTCTTAGTATCCTTCCCAATAGGGAGATTGATTTTGGGATTAACCTTAATTCGGACACTTATCCTATCTCTATCCCTTCTTATAGAATGGCTCCGGCTAGTTGAAGAAGCTTAAGGAACAATTGAAATACCTCCTTAACAAGGGTTTTATTCATTCTAGTGTGTCTCCGTGGGGTGCTCCCATTTTGTTTGTGTGTAAGAAGGATGGTTCCCTTTGGATGTGCATCGATTATCACTAGTTGAATAAGATCACAATAAAGAACAAGTATCCTCTTCCTTAGATTGATGATTTGTTTGACCTACTTCAGGGTGCTAGGTGTTTCTCTAAAATTGATCTTCGGTCGGGTTATCATCATCTAAAGATTAGGGAGGTGGATATCCCTAAGACTGCTTTCCAAACTTGGTATAGTCGACTAGTGGTAAAATGACTAGTTGACAGATGATGAGTAGTTGATATTGTGTTAGATTTGGGATGGGCTTTAGGTGTTTTATTGATGAAGTTCAAGATTTGGAGTGGTTGGACCGTCTAAGCTAATTTGAAATCGTAGAGTTGAAACACTCGGCTTGTTTTCTTATGTCTTAGGTGAATTGGACTTCATTACTCAAGTTTAGCATGCGAATGCCTTAGATTACTCAAGTAAGGTAAAAATGCTTTAGTCACTCATTCTTAGAGTATGATTGGCCTTATTTGCTTACACTAATGAATATTGCCTTAGTTTTCATTGGACTTAGTTAATGTGTTTGGAAAGCATCTCCACCTTAGGACTAATTGTGGCTTGTTTAATATCTAAAAGTGGATTTAGATACCTTAAGCCTAGTTTGGGTAGAATTTGCCTAAAATGGACTTGAGGGTTAGGAGTGGACTCTTAACCCACTTTAGGCGATGACACGTATTAGTTTTTGTAAATATTTTATGCTTATGGATAAATCTTGATACTTGATGGTTATGTTGGTTAATGTGAGGGTTGATGCCTATTTACTATGATATCATTTATGCATGTTTATGATACTACAGATGATGGTTATTATATATATATATATATATATACGCGGTTCAAGTTTGGAAGATGATTATGTTATTGATTATATATACTCGGTTTAAGTCAAGAAGATAATTATGACACTATTGATCATTTAATGGTTCAAATCTGGCTATTGATTATATTTATTAATTCGAGTTCATCTATTTATTATTTACCTATACAAGTTTAGCTATTGACTGTATTTACTAATTCAAGTCCGGATATTCATACCATGCCATGATGATATACTTTTTATGATTAATGATATCGAGGTTTGAGATTGAAAGTAGCAACTTGGCTAAGTTGGAAAATGAGGAAATAGTTATGATGTGGCATGACATAAATGGTCTCTAGTGGTAAAATGACTAGTTGACAAATGATGAGTAGTTGATAAATGATGACTAGTGGGTATGTGATTGCTAGCAGATAATTGAAATAGTAATAAGAGAAGGATAGTTTATTAATGGACTAGTGTATAAATGCTGATAAGGTTGCTTTATGTTGGAAGATTATGAAATAATGATTAAATAATGAGTTGGTTATTTATAAGTGATTAATGGTTGCTTTATTGTATCTTTGAGTGTACTCTCCAGGCATATAAGAGTCTGTGATGAGTTATTTACTTTTCATATTAATTGGCGTGTGGGAGCCAATTTTGTAGTTATAATTGTATATGCTGATGGTTTATGTTATGTTATTGTTCCAAATTATTTACTTATCTTAGCACAATGATGTCGGAGCTATTTCAGGTGTTTCTATTCCTTGACTTATTTATGTTATCTTACATTTTATCATACTTATATCATGATTTAGCTTAATCGGCCGATGATGCCTACTGAGTACCCATTATTTTTGTACTCATACTACACTTTTGTACCATTTTGGTGTAGATCTGAGTACTAGCTATCGTTGTTGATCGTTGATCGTGATGTGTTGATATTTCCAGAGATAGGATGAGCTCTTTGAGTTGGCGTCACCTATTTTCGTCTATCTTTTGATATTTAGGATTTTTTTATCGAGACAAATATTGTTGACTATTTTAAGTCTTTGAGTTGTATTATTATTAGATGCTCTTGTACTGGCTCTAGCAAGTCATGGGATGGCATCTTGTATTGACTAATTTATCTATTTAGAACTCATGGCTTATTTATAAGTGTGTTTTTCATTTTTGTCTATGACTATGCATTTTCCCACTAAGTTAACCCATTGCATTTAGATCAGGGTTATGATTTGGCTTATTTACTGGTGGAATATAGTAGGTGCATCATGACTCGTAAATTGAGTCATGAAAAATCTGGAGAACAGATCTCTCAGGCGATCCCTAAGGTTACGAGGTATGTACTTCTCTAAGAACATCTCGTAGAACTTAGTCCATGTTAAGGGAGCAAATCCAGCTGGTCTAGAATCCATATAACCTGTCCACCAATGTCAAGCAGACAAGTTCAAATGAAATGTGGTGTAATCCATACCATGAGTCTCAACAACACCCAAATTAAGGAGACTATACTCACAAGTAATCAGAAACTCATATGCATCCTCACCCGGAGCACCAGAAACCCTAGGTGGAGACAATCTCAAGAATTTACACAACATCTTATGCTCCGCAACAAACATAGCAGGTTGGGTAACCACTGGCTTAGAAACCACCGGTGCAAAAGGGACCTTAACTCTGGGATCTGTAGCTATAGACAACGCCCCCGCCTCTATACCTCTCTGATCTATAGACTGTGCACCATCAGACGTTGAACTACCAACTATCCCTAAAAATTAAACCAATGCATCTCTGAGCAATGAATAAGAAATAAAACCTGATGGAGCCTAGGCTTGTACCTGGCCCACCGCAGGATGGGGCAGAAGAATCTTTGGCTTAGGAGTGGGAATAGGTTCTGGTGAAGGCCCCTTATCTTGGCCCCTACCTGGGGACACATCCCTAGGATATCGACGAACTTTGGGTCATCCATGAACATGATTAGGATCCCTATTCTTTCTCTCGGGACCCTCATCTCATGTAGCTCTAGCACGTGTCTTGGCCATCTGCGACTGAGTGAAATCAAAGGAATGTTCTATAAACGAACTTTGACTCTTAGCATGATATGAGTGAAAGAAGTGAAGAGCTCCTAAGAATGCTCGATATCCTCTCGAAGATAGGAAAAGGATGTCATAGTTTCGATCCAGAGGTCTTTACTAGACACTTGAACTCATACCAACAATACCGGCTAAACCTAGGCCCTAATAGTAATTTCCATGACCCAATTTATGAGTCATGATGGCTCCTACCTAGTAGGTAAGGCAAATCGTAACCCGGAGCTAAACATAATGGGTTAACTTGGTGGAAAATTGCCAACAATACAAAAATAAATAACACATTTTATATTTTAACAAGGCAATATAAATAGATATAGGTAAATCAACGGTACAGAAATCCATCCCACAACCTGGTAGAGCTAGTACAAGAGCATCTAGTAATAATACAACCCATGTATTAAAATAGTCAACATAATTCTATATTGAAACTAAAAACTAAACATAAAATATAGATGGAAATAGGGGACTCTACTCCAAGAGCTCACCCTATCTCCAATAATCAACACAACACGGACATCGATTAATGGCGGCAACTAGTACTTGGATCTGCACCAAAAAGATAAAAAAGTGTAGTACGAGTACAAAAACAATGGGTACTCAGTGGGCATAATCTATTGAGTGAGCTAAATCATGACATAAATATGATTAAATGTGAGATGACATAACTAATTCAAGGTAGAAATAAACCTGAGTCAACTCTGACATCGATGTGCATAAATAGGTAAATAAACCAAAATAATAGCATAACATAACATGAAACATCAATATAAACAATCATAACTAAAAAATTGGGTCCCATATGCCAATTAATGTGGAAAAGTAAATAACCCACCGCAAGCCTCCATAAGCCTAGAAGGTACTCACAAGATAGTACAACCCACCACCGTCATTTACCGATTTCCCAATAGTCCACTGGAATCCACTCATATCCTGCCACATTATAGCAATTTCCTCTTATTCAAACTTAGCCAAATTTTTATTTTAAATCTCACCTCCCAATATAGTCATATCATGACAAGTATATCATCATAGCATAATATGCATATCCAGACTCAAATTGGTAAATATCATCACTATCATAACCACCCTTCAGACTCAAACCGATAAATATAAATATATCAATATAATCAATAGCATAAGTAAAAGCATAATCAATAGGCATAAATCTTCACATTAACAAAAATAACCATCAAGTATCGAAGTTTCTCAAATTACCTCAATAAGCATTTTCAAGAGTCTAACAAGTGTATAAAGGTCTATAAAACTAACATGTTTCTTAGCCAAAGGCGTGTCAAGGGCTCACTTTTAATCACCAAAGTTCTATTTTAGGAAATTTCCTCCCGAACTAGGCTTAATGTAATCTAAGTCCATTTTAAGATGTTAAACAAGCCTCAATTAGCTGTAAGATAAGAAATTCACCTAAAAATGAGCGACTAGGTCAATTATGCCAAATTTATGGTTTCTAAATAGCTAAAATGGTCCAACTAACCCAAGCATATCAATTCATCATAGCAACACATAAAATATAGCCTACCTCATCACTGAAGTAAGCTCAACGATCCACTAAATCACTGTTTTTCTCTACTAAGAAGCTTCTGCAAGATCCCAAGCTATCAAATTCACATTCTATACATCAATACATAAATAATGATACCCATATTGCATTATTATGATTTGGGTCCAAAAATCACACAAAATCCAATGTGGGTCCCATTCACAAAAAAATACATTTTCAAAACCAATCCAACATTCTCTCATGCTCAAGGAATCATTACCCTAAAAAATGGGTGAAATCCAAGCTAATTTGGGTCTAAAATAAAGCCTCCAAGCATTTGGGACTTTTGAATAAGAAATAGAAAATTGTTCCATGAAATCAGAGGAATCTTACCTCAAATTCAAAGAAAAATGAGTAATTAATCAATATCTAAGCTTCTAAATCACCACAAGAGTTACTCTCAGGCTTTCTCACTAATTAGGGATTTAGATTTCAAGAGAATGGATGAATAATAAGCAAAAATAGGCTATAACGCACCATTTATACCCTTACCAGGTGTCTGAGTGTCACTATCATGACTCAAACCTCGCGATCGCGATATAAGGCATTAGATAAAAATATTGCGATCCAAAATCTCCACTCCGCGATCATGTCCCTAGTCGACTGGTCAAGGAGTCACATTCATGACTAAAAGTGTCGCAATTGTGGCACTTGTTGCTACTACCAGATTGCTATCATGATCTATGGCCAACGATAGCGGGTTCACCAGATCACAACTGACTCTTGGAATTTTTTAAGTCTCCGTTAACCACTCGAGATTCATTTAGAATTCTTTTTACGCAAACTAACTATGTAACCATAACAAATTTGATGTTCCAGACTCAATAGAGTAGTCAAAATTTCCAGCCGAGGATATTTTGATGAAAAGTTGGTCCTACATCCATATTTTATTTTCTTAACTCTCCGACAAATAGGTCCACATAAGCCTAGGTGCCTCAAGTCCCAAACCAAAGGTTCACCTAGCCTAAAATAAATATTTCAAAGCTGCTGGAATAGTGAGAATTTACATTCAAGGTCATTTGGCTAAAGTTTTTTCCCGATAGCCATTTGGAACCAAAGAAGGCTTCAAAATAGGAAATTGTCTTTAAAGACCAAAAAAACTACCCGATAACCGAACTGTCATCCCCATTAAGTCATAAATAACTTGGGAAAGCTATGGAAAAGTTCTAATGGAAAAAATCTAAAATATGAAAAATGACTTAAAGTGTCATTACATGCAAGGTTACTTCAAAAGATGGATTTACCCATGTTAAAGTTGAAGCATATTTCCGTTGACTTTGTGGTGGGTCTCTCTAAGACTTTGGGGAGGTATGAATCCATTTGCGTGATAGTAGATCAGTTGATGAGTCATCTTACTTTTTATTGGTTTGGATAGACTATAACTCTCAGTAGTTATCTAAAACTTATGTCAAGGATATTGTAAGACTTCATGAGGTGCTACTTATTATCATTTCTAATAGGGATGCAAAGTACACTTCTATGTTTTACGACATATTACATGAGTAATTGGGCATCAAGATCATATTTGACATAACTTTTCACCCTCAAACTAATGGATAGTCAAAGAGGATAATTTAGGTGATAAAGAACATGTTGAGGGCTAGTGTGAGTTTTATTCATTGTGTGAGTTTTCATACAACAATAGTTGTAACTACAGTAATGATATGGAACCATTTGAGGTGCTTTATGGAAGGAACTGTAGGTCACCTATTGGGTGGTTTGAGTTGGGAGATATTAACCCTTTAGGTAGGGATTTGGTAAAGGAAAGATTTAGGCCATGTTGTTGGCTTCTAAAAATAGGAAAAAAGAGTATGTATACCATAAGGTGAGATACAAGTGCTTCAAGGTTGGTGAGCAAGTTTTGCTAAGGTGTCTCCTATGAAGAGAATCATGAGGTTCGGTAAGAGGGAAAATCTTAGCCTACGATATATAAGTCCCTTTGAGGTTCTTGATGAAATAGGTTTAGTTATATATTTATTATCTCTTCCACTAAGGATATCGAAAGTTCATCTGATATTTTATGTCTCAATACTGAATAGGTACCATAGGGATGAAGACGACATTATTAAGTGGGATTCAAAGATTCTAGATAAGGATTTGGATTATGAAGAGGAACCAATAGCAATTCTAGATTGGTATGTCTGAAAATTGATAACGAAGGAAATTTTTTCGCGGAAGGTACAATGGAAGCATCGTCCAATTAAGGAAGCCACTTGGGATATCAAGAAGGATATACAGGATGAGTACCCTAAATTATTTGAGGATTCAAATACTTTTCTTAATCCTTGTTTAGACTATATTGCTTATTTGATCATTCAAAGATGAATTATGGTTATTCCGTATGAGTCTTACATTAAAAATCTCATATCTAAAGTCTTCTCGATTTAAAAGTTACAAATTTCAAGCTAGGCTAATTTTGATCAATTTTAAAGTGAGGTGTGGCCTAGGGAAATATGGGAATGATTTGGACCGGGGTAGTGACATTTGTCTTTACTTTTAGTTAGCTAAGACTATAAGGAACTCGTAGGAATTTACAAATTAAAATTTGGGTAAGAAGATCTCCAAAATTGATCTTAGAGTAAAGATACTATTTAGAATATCCCAAGAATAAGGTGTGTTGTTTAAAGTGGGATTTTTAAGAGAAGATGGATATCTTATCCTGTCAAGGCTGATATATCATTAACACACAGCTATAGCAGTTGAGAAGATGGACATCTTGTCCTTTCAAGGCCTATATAGCATTTGACACACCACTATAGCGGTAAACAATGTAGCAGATAAATCCTGCTATAGTAGTGAAAACTACAAATTTATTATATTTTTCATAAAATAGGTTATTATTTCTAATGCTTGTTTTGGGTCAAATAAAGAGAGATTTAAATAAAAACACACTTGAATTTCTTTCTTTGGCTTCATGAAGGTATGGAATTAATTTATGTTAACTTGTATTTAATTGATAAGCCTTATAATTTTTAAGTCATAGAGTTTGGGGAGGGTTTTAGGGAGTATTTTTTAATGGCTAGTGAAAGGGGAAAAATTAAGGAATAATATAATGGGATTTGAGTATTAGCATTAATTTACTTTTGTATTCCATTAATTCACAAATTTATCCATGAAATGTGTTATTTAGGTGAACTATGGTGGAAAATCCCTAGAATTGAAAGGGAATGATCATGAATTTGACCTTAGGAGTTGGGTGTGGAGTTATAAATCCTAATATGTCAGTTCATTTCCTTAATTATGTATTTATGTGTATGTAGACCACGAGAAAATAGTAATTTCATGAAAAGGAAAAGCTCTGACATAGGGGAGTTGTACAAGCTTTGTTTGAGGTAGGTTATGGTATTCCAGTTTAATCTAATGTATGCTAAATATGCATATTAACTACTTTGTAGTATGGCTTGTTTGTACATGTTTTTTGGTGTGTTATTTGAAATAATTTATGGTTGTTATATAATTTTGACCTACCCTACTAAATATGGAATGTTTGGCAATTAGAATGTTCTCGCGTTCTTTTGGGTGGAACAAGATTGGTAGACACTTATGTCTAGGATTTTAGTACATGGTAGTGAATGTCCCCTACAGGTCATGGATAGAGGCTGGTTGTATATCACTTTGCATATCTATATAAAGGTCAGGAGAGTTTGACAGTTCCATGAGTAAACTAGGGAAATATATATTATACTTAATAAATTGTCCTGAAGTATGTTTAGCTTAGATTGACTAAACTTGACTTGGTGATAATATGTTGGCTTGCTGGTTTGATTCTTAATGGTTCATTGTTGCTTGTTATGATAGATGTAAGTTTGTTAATCATATATTAACTTGTTGTACTATAACATAGTTACATGTTCATATTCTCATCTTGGGTGGGCCAAATGACCCTATCATTACACTGTTGATCTTTTATGCTGATACTACACCTGCATTTACTTTTGTGAGCACAATGCATAATTTAGTGGCTCCTATGAGACCTGACTTGTGAATCCAGCAGTTCACATTGGGTTTAAGGGTGAACAACATGTTTTGGCTACCATTAATTCTTCTTAGATGACAGAGTCTTTATTTCTAGACTTATGGATTTTATTTTAGTTTTTGGGGTTTCATCCCTTTCTTGAAAATCTTTAGTAATTTTAGTATGAACAACTTTTGGTTTCTAGGGATGGTTTTGGTTAAGTACAATGTTCTGCCTTTAAGTTGTACATTTGTTTTCTCTTTAGACTTGATGTTTTATTGATAGATTAGTTCTATTATCTCTTTTAAGTATTGGTTTTGTGTTGGTACTTTAGGTTAGATGGTTTTCCCACTAGGTAGGTAGGTTAAAGTTCTTAAGGTTTTAAGTCCTTGAGTCTCATAGAAGTTCCTTATTTTCAAAAGACTAAAGTGTATGTTCTAAAAGTTCTTGTTTTAAGAGTTCAACTAGTCTACAAGCTTGAGATCAAAGAAAGAATACAAATTTAGAACAAAGTGTAATGGCTCACGTGATTTATACTACATGTTTCATTATTCATGATTTATGAAAGTTTTATTCAAGCTATGTGAGTCATCTACAATACCATGTATGTTTTCTATAAAGATTTATTGTATTGATATTTAGCTGCATACACCCCCATATACTCAGTACATTCCCAAGTGCTGATCCACATATATGTTTGTGTGCTACATTGTCTCATAATGTAGGTTTAGGTGCTTAGTCCCAGCAGCGTCAGTGATCCTGAGTACCTTTATCTATATCTCCATAGTGGTGAGTCCTCATTGTTTGAGGACCTATCTCCAGAAACTTCAGTATTTTTAGTAGTTGTTTTGCTGCTTTCAATTCAGTTAGAGTCAGTTAGGGATCTGTCCCAATGGCTCTCTAGTTTGTTGAGTAGTAGAGGCTTTGTCAGACTAGATGGTCAGTATGTTTACATTTGAAGTATTTTGTTACCTTTACAGTACTCATTCAGATTTTAGTTAGACATGATATGACATGAATCCTTATTTTTCTCTCATTTTCTCTAAGTAAGCTTTATACTAAGTAGAAGGATCAAAGGGTTAGCTTGGGGTAGTAGCCTCAAAGGGTTAGCTTGGGGCTACTTTTAGCCTTGAGCACGATGTGATGCTCCGGGACAAGATTTTGGGGCGTTACAAACTTGGTATAAGTTCCTAAGGTTTAAGGAGTCCTAGGGAGTCTAACAAGCCACGTTAAGTAGAGTCTTGATCATCGGTGTGTAGCGCGCCATATCTATGAGCAAGAGGCTACAAGACATTTTAGGAAAAGTTTTTTCTTTCTTTCAGATTCTATCGTGCCTACAGTTGTCTCTTCCAGCTATTGATTTGTGCTCTGTTATTTCAGAAAATGCCTTCTCAAAGAATGAATTCCCATAGAAACAATAACGAGAAACCCCAGCCTGATGATCCCTTGAATGAGACTGTGTCTTATGCTGAGTTTCGGGCGGCCTTTCAAGCACTATCCCAAGCAGTTACCACGAATGGTTAGGTCAATAACCAGGCCACAGTTCTACCTTAACAAGGAGTTGATTTGGCCACTGCTAGGATCTGTGATTTCATGAGAATGAACCTGCTAGAGTTCTATGGGTCAAAGGTAAGTGAGGATCCATAATTGTATCTCGAGGAGGTAAGCAAGATCACCCAAGTGATGCATGTCTCATAGGAAGAAAGTGTTAAGCTAGTGTCTTACAGGTTGAAGGACATTGCTTATAACTGGGTTGTTGCATGGAAGCAGAATAGAGGGGAAGATGCAACCCCTACTACTTGGCAGGTGTTCCAAGATGCATTCTTGGACAAGTTCTCCCCTCTTGATATGAGGGAACCAAAGATAGAGGAATTCATGAACCTGAGGCAAGGCTCTATGACTGTTAAGTAGTATTACCTTAAGTTCAACCAGTTAGCCAAATATTCTCCTGATTTAATTTCAGACACCCAAGCTACTATGAGTAAGATCATGACTGGAGTATCTATACTGGTGTTGAAAGAGTGTAGGACTGCTATGCTCAGCAGGAACATGGATCTTGCTAGGCTGATGATTCAATCCTAGCAAATAAAAGCAGACAAGATAAGGAAAAAAGATAGAGTTAGGGGAAACAAGAGGGCTAAATCTGAGCAACATGAGTATGGTCAGGTTAGGTCCCATGGAGGGAACCATCCACAGTTTTAGAGTTGTTCGTCTATGCTAGCACCTTTGTCAGCTATTGCTCCCTGCGCCCAGAAATAGGCAGGAGCAAGGGAACATGCCTTCTATGTCCAAGTCCTAAAACAGTGTAAGTAATAGGCCTAATTATCCTCCATGTGCTAAGTGTGGTAGGGCCCATCCCGGCGAGTGTTTGGCTGAACAGAGGGGTTGTTTTGGTTATGGCAAGTTGGACCATAGACTTAGAGAGTGTCCGCATGCCAGGCAGGGGAACAGAGATGTGCGACCTCAGACTCAGGCTAATAGTGCCCCAGCTCCTTTAGCCCATCCATCTCCTCCTGAGGGTGCTTTTTTCAGTACTACTGGAAGTCAGTTCTAGAACAGGTTCTATGCTTTACCATCCTATTAGGAGAAGGAAGATTCTCCCAACGTTGTTACTGGTATGCTCCACATCTTTCACTTTGATGTTTATGTGTTGTTGAACCCTGGGTCAAGTTTGTCTTATGTGACCCCACTTGTAGATGTGAGTTTTGAAATGAGTCCCAAAAAGATTCCTGAGCCTTTCCTAGTTTCTACTCCAGTAGGGGAGTCATTTATTGCTAAACAAGTGTATAAAAAGTGTCCTGTTACTTTTCTTTATAGAGTCATACTTGCTAATTTGATAGAGTTGGAAATGGTGAATTTTGACCTTATTCTAGGTATGGATTGGCTTCATTCCTGCAACGCATCTATAGACTGTCGTACCCATATAATTAAGTTTCAGTTTGCGGATGATCCAGTCTTTGCGTGGTCCGGGAGTTCAGTATCTCCCAAGAGTTATTTTATATCCTATCTCAAAGCCAGAAAGCTAATAACTAAAGGTTGCATTTATCATCTTGTTCGATTTAAGGACACTAGCTTTGAGGCTCCAACCATTAAGTCAGCCAACATTGTTAATGAGTTTCCTCATGTTTATTTGGAAAATCTCACAGGGGTACCTCCCGATTAAGAGATAGAATTTGGGATTGACCTTCTTTCCGACACTCAACCTATTTCTATTCTTCCCTACCATATGGCACCTGCAGAGCATAAGGAGTTGAAAGATCAACTCAAAGATCTTTTAGACAAAGGTTTTATAAGGCCCAGTATGTCATCTTGGGGCGCACCTGTTCTATTTGTGCGAAAGAAAGATGGTTCTTTGCGTATGTGCATTGACTATCGTTAGCTTAATAAGGTCACAGTCAAGAATAAGTATCTTTTTTCGAAAATTGATGACCTGTTTGATTAGTTGCCAGGTGCGAGTTATTTCTCAAAGATAGACCTTAGATCCGGCTATCATTAACTTAAAGTAAGGGAGTGTAATATCCCAAAGATAGCCTTCTGAACCTGTTATGGTCACTTTAAGTTTCTAGTCATGTCTTTTGGGCTTACCAATGCTCCAGCGGCTTTCATGGACCTCATGAATCGAGTTTTCAAGAAGTATCTTGATATGTTTGTCATAGTTTTCATAGATGATATCCTTGTTTACTCCCGTACTGAGAATGATCATGCATATCATCTTAGGATTATTTTTCAAACTCTTAGAGATCATCAGTTGTTCTTCAAATTCAGTAAGTGTGAATTTTAGCTAAGGTCAGTAGTTTTTCTGGGTCATATTATTTCAGCCGAAGGCATTAGAATTGATCCCCAAAAGACAAAAGCTGTAAGAAATTGGCCCAGACTTATCTCTCCATCAGCCATTAGTAGTTTCTTGGGTTTAGCTGTCTATTACTGCCATTTTGTTGAAGGTTTCTCTTCTATTGCATCCCCCATAACCCATTTGACCCAAAAGAAAGTTAAGTTCCTTTTGTCAGATTCCTGTGATAAGAGTTTTCAGGAGTTAAAGACTCGACTCACCTCAGCCTCTATATTGACTTTGCCTGATGGTACTAATGTTTTTTTGGTGTATTGTGATGCCTCTAGAGTTGGTTTGGGTTGTGTGTTGATGAAAAGAGGTAAGTTTATAGCCTATACCTCTAGACAGTTGAAGCCACATGAAAAGAACTACCCAACCCATGATCTTGAATTGGCTGCTGTGGTTTTTGCTTTGAAAATCTGGAGGCACTATATTTATGGTGTTCATGTTGATGTGTTTACTAATCACAAAAGCCTGCAGTATGTGTTTTCTTAGAGGGAGTTAAACCTTAGACAGAGAAGGTGGTTAGAATTACTAAAAGATTATAATATGAGTGTGTTGTATCACCCGAGAAAGGCCAATATAGTGGTGGATGCCCTTAATAGGTTGTCTATGGGCAGTGTTGCCTATGTAGAGAAGGGTAAGAACAAGTTAGCTCGTGATGTGCTTTGTCTGGCTAGATTGGGTGTTAGGCTGCTTGATTCTCCTGAGAGGAGTATTTTGGTGCAGAGTAGTTCCGAATCCTCTTTAGTTTTGGAAGTGAAGGAGAAGCAAGATTTAGATTCTAGTTTGGTTAGACTGAAGGAGTCAGTTAAAGACCAAAAGGTAGAGGTTTCCTACCACGGGGGAGATGGGCTATTGAGGTTGCAGGGTAGATTATGTGTTCCTTGGGTTGATGATCTGAGGTAGAGAATTATGACTGAAGTGCATGGAGCGCAATATTTTATTCATCCCGGTATACCAAGATATACCGCGATTTGCGGGAAATCTATTGGTAGAGTGGCATGAAGAAGGATATAACAGAGTTTGTGGCAAAGTGTATGATGTGACAACAAGTTATTGTAGAGCACTAGAGACCTGGTGGTGTAATACAATAATTTGGTATACCCACTTGGAAGTGGGAAGAGGTGAATATGGATTTTGTGACTGGTTTACCTCATTCGCGTCATCACCATGATTCTATTTGGGTGTTTGTAGACAGGATGACTAAGTCAGTGCATTTCTTGCCCATGTATACATCATATACAACTGAGTATTATGCTAGATTGTATATTCATGAGTTGGTCAAGTTACATGAAGTTCCCTTGTCTATCATCTCAGATAGGGGTACTCAATTTACTTCTCAGTTTTGGAGAGAGTTCCAGAAGGGTCTTGGTACCCAAGTTCATTTGATTTCCACTTTTTATTCGCAGAAAGATGGTCAGGTTGAGAGGACCATTCAAACTTTGGAGGATATGTTGAAAGCATGTGCTCTTGACTTCAAAGGTAGTTGGGATAAGAATTTACCATTGATTGAGTTTGTGTATAACAATAGTTACCATGCTAGCATCAAGATGGCACCATTTGAGGCTTTGTATAGTAGAAGATATAGATCACTCATAGGTTAGTTAGAAGTGGGTGAGGCTACTTTGATTGGACCTGATGCAGTGTTTGAGGCCATGGAGAAGATGAAGTTGATTAGAAAAGGATGAAGACATCCCAGAGTCGTCAGAAGTCATATGCAGGTGTGAGAAGAAGAGACCTTGATTTTGAAGTTAATGACTTGGTGTATTTGAAAATCTCTCCCATGAAAGGGGTGAAAAGGTTTGGCAAGAAAGGAAAGCTTAGTCCCCGGTATGTTGGCCCCTATAAAATCCTAAGTCGTGTGGGGAGAGTAGCCTATGAACTTGAGTTGCCCGTAGAGTTGTCAGCTGTGCATTGTATCTTTCATGTCTCCATGCTTAAGAAACACAATGGTGATTCCGTTGTTGTGGATCCTTCAGAGATCCCAAATATCCTGACTAGCCTTTTATTTGAAGAGATTCCAGTTGAGATTCTAGACAACAGATTCGTAGACTGAAGAACAAAGAGGTTCCCTTGGTCAAAGTATTGTGGCAAAACCAGTCAGTTGAGGGCGCAAAATGGGAAGTCGAGTCAGATATGAGACCCAAGTACCCACACCTATTCTCTGCAAGTTCAGATCAAGCCAAAGGTATCATTCGTCCTTAATTTAGCCCCTTTCTAATCAAAGTTGCAGTTATATATCTATTCTTAATATAAGTTCATGCATTCTCTAAAGTATTCAAGAGTTTAGAGAGATAGATCGTTCGTTTAGTAAGTTGCTTCAGCTATGCATACTCAGTTTCCTCCATACTCTTAGCTTGACGAGCATCATTCAAGGATGAATGTTCCCAAGGGGGAGATATTGTAATACCCCCAAACTTTTCCTTAAGCTTAATTTCGTCTCTAGAAGGCTAAGGAATGACTTCCTAAGTGTAACATTTAAACCATATAGAAATTTCAACTTTTTATCATGTGGTAAATTTAATTAGTTTTCCAACAATATCAGATCCGCCCAAATCCGATAACCGGGCAAGAAGTTATGGATAATTTAAGTCTTAGTAGTAAAACAATGTCATTTTAATGCTTGGCGCATTGCGGAGAGGGTCTATTTGACAATTGTCAATTTCAAGTGGAACTCCGTGATAGCGGTGAATCAAGATAAAGTTCCAGGTCCCAACCAATGAGACAACGTGATAGCACCGCATCGCGGTGACCCCCAGAATCTCGTTTGTCAAATTCCAGTGAGCCACTGCGATAGTGGCACGTCACGATGGCCCATAAAATCGGGTTTTCCAGTTCAATTTTTCCAGCTTCATATAGAAGTTAAAAAGGGCACTTTGGACTTTTTCCACGCCTCTTAAATCGTCCAAACACCCTATATAAGGTCATTACCAGCACTTTGTATGACATTTCTCAAGATTTCTCTCAACAAAAAACCCTAAGTACCCAAAACCTCTTTCAAGGATCTCAAGAATTCACCATAGTTTTTCAAAATTGAGTCAAGATTCAAGGTTCCCAAGTCAAGGGCTTCAAGAAAACTTATCCAAAAGTACGAGAAAGAGTCTTAAGCAAATTTATCCATCCAAGTTCATAACCTGAGGTATGTGGGGTTTGAACAAGAACACTTTTTTCGTTCTTGTTCCCAAAGATTTGATTTTTATAAATGAATTTCATGTTTTTACAAGTAGGTCTATACCCAAATTATATTATTTTAAGAATATGAATTGATAAGTTGTTCAAGTTTCTGAATTGCATGATTATTTTGCCTATTTATGATTTGAATTGATAATTCATGCTATAAATTGCACATTCCTATATTTATATGATATCTTCAAGTGTTTTCAAGATTGGTGTCATGAATTAATCTTTATTGTGAAATTATGATCCTTTAAGAATATACATGCCTTAAGTCCAAGGATGAATTATTAATACTTTCTAAAGTGTTTCAAGAAGTGTATTGATATTTCCATGCTAGTAAAGTTTTAAAGATTATTGGTGATAGTCTACCAAAGTTTCAACAAAAGAGTTGATTTTAATCCTAAGCTAAGAAAGAAAATCCACACCATTTGATTTAAGCTAAAGGAAAGCATAGTTGGCTTCCATTGCATATTTCTTAGTTATTTAAGGTGGATTTTCTTAAAAGAACTGAGCTTAAGTAAGAGAGTATTATTTAGCACCGAGTTGGGCTTGATTCCAAGGTCTCATGCCCCAGAACTATGAGCCACCGTAGGATTTTATTTACCCCAAGTGGGTTAAGCTAGTGATCACTAAAGAGTAAAAGGTTCTACTCCGATGGAAAGGATAGAATAGCTCTCCCCAACGCGGGCAAGACATTGGAATCCATGTAGCTCACATGGTTTATGTCGGTTAGAAGAAACTCCCAAGTTTCCTAGATTCTCAAGTCTTAAAGTTCTTAAGGTTTCAAGCCCTTGAGTTTCATAGAAGTTCCTTGTTTTCAAAAGACTAAAGTGTATGTTCTAAAAGTTGTTGGTTTAAGAGTTCAACTAGTTTACAATCTTGAGATCAAAGAAAGAATACAGATTTAGAACAAAGTGTAATGGCTCACGTGATTTATACTATATGTTTCATTATTCATGATTTATGAGAGTTTTATTCAATCTATGTGAGTCATCTACAATACCATGTATATTTTCTATAGAGATTTATTATATTGATATTTAGGTGCATACGCCCCCACATACTCAGTACATTCCCAAGTACTGATCCACATATATGTCTGTGTGCTACATTGTCTTCTAATATAGGTTCAGGTGCTCAGTCCTAGTAGCGTCAGTGATCTCGAGTACCTTTATCTACATCTCTACTTTGGTGAGTCCTCATGGTTTGAGGACCTATCTCCAGATACTTCTGTATTTTTAGTAGTTGTTCTGCTACTTTCAATTCTGTTCGAGTCAGTTGGGGATCTGTCCCAATGGCTCTCTAGTTTGTTGAGTAGTAGAGGCTTTGTCAGAGTAGATGGTCAATATGTTTAGATTTACAGTATTTTGTTACCTTTACAGTACTCATTTGGATTTCAGTTAGACAAGATATGACATGACTCTTTATTTTGCTCTCATTATCTCTAAGTAAGCTTTATACTAAGTAGCAGGGTCAAAGGGTTAGCTTGGGGCTACTTGTAGCCTTAAAGCACCGTGTGACGCTCCGGGATAGGATTTCGGCGCGTTACACTCAGGTATTGTTTTTGCATATTACTTCAATAGAAAAAGGGTTCAATGAAGTTTATGACCATTTGAAGAAGTTTGAGGGGATTACCCAAATAGGCCAGACTAAGATGTTAGCTAAGAAATCTCAAAATTTTGGGAATTTCAGTGGATCTTACCTTAGGTAACTCTACCTAAGATCACTCAAGAAAGAAAAGAAAAATATTAATCTTATAGAATGAGTAATTTCGTTACAATTCAGGACTCAACTCAAGAACACTCACTCCTTTTTGTGCATAAGAAATAAGAACTTGAGTCGTACTTAAGAAATGTAGCTAGATTGAGTTTTTGCTTCTCTCAATTTATTCAATTCTGATTTTTTGCCAAAACTGCTTCATTGAGAAACATCTTTTTTTTTATAGTAGAGTAATGAGTATGGTTAAAATGCAATTGGACCAGGTGTCTTAAATAGTACAAGCAGCACCTGTGCAATTTGCTACATAAGAGGACAAAACTATGATGGCGCATGCCAGCTGTACTTTATCTTTGAAGATCCAAGGACCTGATCCCTTGTTGTAAGCTGCTCATCATCAAAATATATATAGCAATTCTCCCCCTTTTTGATGATACAAACGAACCACCAAGATTTTGAGCATCTTCATTTATTCACCACATTTAATCAGAGTGATTACCACCACTGAAGATGAATGTTCCCCCTATCATTCAATCATCATGATTCCACCATTATGAAACATAGAGACTTGGTCCCTTATTATCAATTAATATCAATATTTACTTCCCCCTTTCACTATGCACCATCATTTTTTCTATTTAGCACATCACATACTCCCCCCTATCAACATACCCTACACATTCTGCAATTCACCACTTACACCAGGTATCTGGTTCCTACCTTATATAATTAGTATTCCCCCTTTTGGCATTATTGAAAAGTAAAATAGTAAACTAAGAGTAAAATAATCACAGGTTAGTTAACTCATGGCCATTGGTGTAACACTAAATGAAGAACAACTTTAATAGAAATAGGAAACACACGCAACACGCAAATAAATATTCATTCTTATATAGAGGATAAGTATCATTGCATTACAAAATTTAGATGTTCTTGAGAAAAAGCCACGGGAATTAAGAAATATTAAATAGGGGAGAGTCTAGGAAGGATGGTTTGAAAAAGTAGAGCCAGGTTATTATTTTCTATAGCATGATAGTGCAATAATTCCTTGGTTAAAATCCTTATCTCTGCATTCAAGCTAAGAACCTCATCTGTCAAAGTGAAGACTTTTTTCTTTAGGTCAGCATTCTCAGTTTTAAGAACATTAGTGAAACTTGGACCCTCAACAGCTAAATTTTCATGTTCAATTTGTTGATCTTTGCATCCTTAGCAGCTATATTGAGCAGTAAATTCATTATCTCTTTGTTGGACTCCCCTTGGTAGCTGGCGCTTGATTTATTCTTCAAATACTCAATTTTGACAATTATCTTCATATGAAGCATTTGTAATATAGTTCCATGAATTCCATTCTCACGGACAATACCAAAGTGATCAAACACTTTATTTAACCAGTAACCATAAGGAATGCCATTTTTCCCAAGAACCATTTTGTGTATGTGTTCTATTATCAATGCAGGCAAACTAACGATCTCAAAACTGCTAGACATTCCATGATATACAAGTCAGTAGCTGAAGCAATATTCCTTTTTTGTGATCTAGGCAAAACTACTTTGTTTACACAACCAAAGACCAATTCCAACTCACTCTTGAGTGATTTCCTATTCATTGTGGTCACTGATTTATCTTTAACCTTTGATGCAGCTGCTAAAAACTCTATTGATGGTTGTTTCCTTGAGGAAGTCCTTACACCATAGATAGGATCATCCAGAATTTTCCCTAGTAATGTAACATTAATATCCAGCTTTTCCCCCTAAACTACAGTAGTCATCTTCATTTTGTCTCCAGAAAACTCCTATGTGGAATAGAATTCCCTGACTACCTCATCAAAGACTTTGGGAATATGTCCTTCTAAAAGATACATCCATCCTTAATGTTTTACCAGCTCAACTAATTCTAACATACCAGGTTCTGTTAACACACTTGAGTCAAAAATCCTTCGTTAGCACCTTTTTATACCCAAGAACCTGTTTCTCACTTCTTTAGACAAAACCTTGTTTCTCGCCCTATTTTTCCTTCTAGTATAAGTGATCACAGATTTCCTGACAACTGCTTTCCTGTTTTTGTGACCAGGTCCCTCATGAGTCTCCTATTTTTTAGTATAACTTTCAGACTTTTCTCTAGAGTATCTTAGTGTTTTACTAACTTTTTAGTTTTTAAAACCAAATATACCCTTTACTGGTCTATTTGAAAGAAAGATGATATTTTTAGTAACCCATGCATCATCCATCAATGTATTATCAAAAAAATTTTGAGGGTTCAGGAATGATTCTTCGTTAACAATTTGAGTGAAGAAGGGGGTTGTCTTTGGAAGAGTAGAAAACAAAGGGTTTTTTTCAAGAGGATTTGATAAAGGACTTTTATTAATGCAAAGCTCAGTTTCCTTTAAAAAATATGAAAATGAGGAATTTGTAGCCATCTGTAGATCCTTTCCACAGGAGAACGGCCTGTGATTGAACTTCTTTTTTATAAGAGAAGGGAGGGGTATGCCTAGACATAAAGGAATAAGCAATCATAGGAAGTATTTTTGGAATAATTATATGCGATCAATTTTAATTTAGGGATGACTCATCCTTTTATTTTAGAATAAGATAATTTTTTGACATAATAAGAGAGAGAGGACGTGGTTTTATCTATTCGAACATACAAAAAATGCATAATCATAATACTAAACTATGAGATGGGACTAGGTCCCTTTATTTCTTTGAGTGAATCCTTGAATTTGTAGATGTCACATTTTCCTCCTCCAAAGTTGTTTCCATGAGTGTATACCTACAAAGGTATGATACTGAGTTAGACCAAATGCACCTATTTTACCAAGGACCCCTGTCTCTTGAACATAGCCAATTTTGAGGAGAGAAACTTGATGCATCTAGTAGGTCTGATTAATTTTATAAATCCCAGCCTCAGCTTGTTAGTTTTAATACACCATTCCATTCCAGTATTTGTTTAAAAAAATTGATGACCTTTTCCCAAACTTAGCATCCTTTGAATTTTCAAGGCTTCTTCTATATTACTTTGAACCAGCCAGTTTCTTTCAAACTCTTTTCACCCTTTTGAGCTCATTCTTGGGTTAGGAATGCTGAGAAACCCATAAGGTCTCTAACTTAGGCTCTTGTTTGCACTCCTTTCTCCAAATATAAAGTTAGAATGTCCAGGGCGATGAGAAAATTTCTTCTTTTTGGACCGTTTAAGATGAATTCTACTGGGACCAGGTCCTTGTGAAATCTTAACTAGAAACTTCTTGGAGTTCTTCTACTTGAGATGATGTTTGTGACTGAGATCTGGATCACCATTCATCATTTTCTTTTTCATCATTAGGCTATTGACTATTCTCATCAGGAATGCCATTCCTTTGAGTAGGAATAAGTTCTTTAATGTCATAATCTTCTTCAACACATGTCCCATAGTTCAACATCTACTTATTGAACACCAAGGTAGGTTATTTCACATCAGCTATATGAAATTTTTGACCTTTTTCACCTATTCACAAAAGATACCTCCACCTTGAAGTGTCTTGAGAGAGAGAATACAACCAATCCTTCTAGTCATGGCTTTGAACGATTATGTATCAAGAAGATTGTTCTGAATGCACACCCTTTCTCACTCCTGTAAACAAGATCATTTGTTAGATTTGGGAACCAACTTGAGTTTGAGTTCCAAGTAGGGGACAGAGGTTTGATCAAATCTTTATTTTCTCATTTAGGTAATAAGAGCTTTTTCATATTTTTCAAAGGTTTAAAACTTTTAGAATAGGTATTCCCCCACTGGATATATCTAACATTGATCATTCTTTCTCTGAGCCATCTTTGAGAATTCTCTTTCATGTGCCCATCTCTTCTACAATGAATGCATAGGAGTTTGTGGGCTGTGTTTCAACATCTTGAACAACCTTACCTTGAGGCCTAGGTGAATGATTTTTGTATTGGTACCTAAGGCCTTTACTATTTCTGATACCCTAACTAGTTAAATTAGAAAGGATCTGTGAGGATATAGTCTGTTATAGGGAGTTTTTAAGTTCTTCCCTAAGATGGACGAGGTCCTTTTCTGACTCCTCATTCTTTTGCAGTGTAGTCATGAGATACCTTTAAGAATCCTTTAATTTTTCTTCAAGATCAACCTAAAATTTTGATGCTTCTTTCTTCCCTTTGCTTTAAGAAGCATCTACTTTCTCCAATTGACTTACCAAACTCAAATTTTCTAATTTTAGCTTAGAAACCTGTTGCTCAATTTCCGATATCTAGAGAGTTAAAGCTATCAATTCAAGCTCTTGATCTTCTATCTTTCCTTCTAGAGCATTATTTTTCTCTTTATTATAATCACTATTAGCTTTCTCCAGTTGATTAACTAAGCTTAGGTTTTCAGATTTCAGCTTGCAACCTGTTCCTCAATTTCAGATATC
This sequence comes from Capsicum pubescens, assembly GCA_030864215.1. NCBI lineage: Eukaryota > Viridiplantae > Streptophyta > Magnoliopsida > Solanales > Solanaceae > Capsicum > Capsicum pubescens. The sequence goes on from CM061548.1 coordinate 215,541,739, forward strand.
TGCAGGGTTAAAGTAGTCAACTCAAGCTCTTGACTTTCTACCTTTCTTCTAGAGAATTTCTTTTATAAGTCATTTCACACGTGGAATCATTCAAAACATTGGAAAGCTTTTTTATTTTTCTAGAAGAGTAATTCTCTAAGTTTTCTTTAATGTCAGAGAGTGTTGCCTTATTTTCTTCTTTATCTTCAGTGTTTTCCATAAAAGCAAACAACGAATCAAAGGTCACTTTCTCATCCTCCACTGCCAGCATGGAAGCATCTTCTTGCTTCCCATCTTCCCCAAATTCACTAGAGGAATCTCCCCACATTGCTAGAGCCTACCTTACTACATAATCAATTGCAACCTTTTTGCTTAATTTTATTGGGACTTGGTCCCTATTCTTTTCTTTGTCACTTCTAGTCTTAAGATATTCCTTATAGTCTAATTTGTGCATTGGACAATCCATAATGAAATGCTCTGGACTTCCACATTTGTGACAAATCTCCATAGTGCCTCCCTTTTTGCTGCTACTTCCACTTCTTGGAAATTGGCCACTTTTCCTCATAGATCTAACAATTTTTTTTTGCGAAATAGGCAATATCAGTGTCTTCTTCATTAGAGTTTATTCCTTTAGTGCCAGAGATTTCTTCCTTTTTCCTTTCTTTTTCTCTTATTCTTTCTACTTCTTGAGTTCATATTTCTTTAAATTACAAATAAGCTCATCCATAGTGCAAGTCATCAGGTTCCTTGTATCAGAGATAGCATCCACTTTGCTTTTTAAGGATTTAGGTAGAACCCCCAAAATTTTTCTCACCTGTTTGTACACATGAATCACTTTTCCTAAATAGTGCAACTCATTAGTGATTGAAATTAATCTTGAATGCATCTTTTGGATAGTTTCTCCTTCTTTCATGGTGAAGTTGTCATATTATGTAGTCAACATATCAACTTTTGAATCCTTCATATCAGTGGTACCTTCATGATCTATTTTCAAGCAATCCTAAATTTCCTTAGCTTTTTGATAAGCTAAAATCCTATTGTATTCATATGGTCCTATCAAGCAATTTCTTTGCCTTGTGATTCTTTTATTTTTTTCCACTGTTCATCATAAAACTCTCTTCTAGTTTTCACCACTATTCTTTTCATATCTCCTTCTTTGATCTATTTGACAAGTACATGAGGAAAATCAAGTATTACATCTATAATCTCACTATCCTCAGCCATAATAAAGTCAAACATTATAGTTTTTCACCACCCATAGAACTGCCCATTAAATTTAGGTGGCCTAGTGGTAGATTGCCCTTCTTCCAGGTTAGGCAGAGCAACCAGGCTAACTAAATCACTCTAGGTATAAATCTGTTAGATTGTTCTGGATCTGATACCAATTGATGAAATCTTGGGGGTTGCACCATATAGTGAGGGATCAAGTCCCTTAGAATCAATCACAGGCAATCAAATAATAAATCACAGGAAAATTGAAAACTTTGTAGGAAGGTAAAACACAAAGATTTAACGTGGAAACCCCTTTGTTCAAGGAAGGAAAAACCACAGCTTTCCCTCACAAGCACCCAAAACTTTACTATAATCAAACTCTTGATTACAGATTTCAATGAACATAACTCTAGGTTCTACCTGCTTGTAATAACTCTATTTCAAGATTATCTTGACAACTCTGCCAAGAACACACCTTGATATTGATTAACTATAACCAATATCCACCTTAGGTAACTCTACCTAAGACCACTTAAGAAAGAAAAGAAAAACATTACTCTTATAGCATGAATAATGCAATTAGAATTTAGGACTCAACTCAAGAACACTCACTTCTTTTTATGCATAAGACATAAGAACTTGAGTTATACTAAAGCACTGAAGCTAGAATGAGTTTTTTCCTCTCTTAATTTTTTCAATTCTGATTTTTGCAAAAACAACTTCATTGAGAAGCATCCTTTTCCTTTTATAGTAGACTAATGAGTAGGGTTAAAATACAATTGGACTAGGTGTCCAAAATAGTACAAGAAGCACCTGTGCAGTTTGTTACACAAGAGGAGAAAACTGTGCAGCGCATGCCAGCTGTACTTTAGCCTTGAATATAGAGGGACCTGGTCCCTTATTGTAAGCTTCTAATCTTCAAAACAAGATATAATAGATAAGTTATGTACCATCAATCATCGTTTGTACTAGTTTTTAAATTTTTCCCTTTACCTTTTGAGTCTCAGGATGTTACCTTACTAACCCTTATCCTAGATCCTAGTGAACTATTACCTTTTGAGTCTCAAATTATTATATGATAGATAACCATCTTATGTAGATAATACCCATTAGCTTGGATCGATAGTTAATCTTCAAATTACTCTTGTGATCTTCTTTTCCTAGTCACTGCTCCTCTTTTGGAGTAAGTAGCAATAATCTAGGTGGGATCTTAATGTTAGCCACCGCTAAGAAATCAATAAAAATGAAAAAACCCAACACATGAAAGAGTCTTTATCTTGAATGACTTGGCATTTCCTCTACTTTGTTAATCTATTAGGATTCCCACAACCCTAGCTAAGGGAATTACCCACTTGTAGTTATAGGATCAATCATGGAATCCACAGACAAAATTACAGAATCAATCTCACAATAGTGAAAAAATAAATCCCAAAGTCTTAAATTGAATAACAAACTAAGAACAACAAGATATTTGTGAACTTGGCCCCAAAGGGCCTCCGTCTGAATCAATCATTATGTGAATGTCCAATAATGAATAAAAAGCCAAAAAGGTATCTATAGATTGCAAGAAATACTGGAAATCATATCCTAACTAAATTGTAAAATTTAACAAACCGTACATAATAAAACTTAAAAACATCATAGGAGTGTATTTAGGATACATAGAAACCCTAGGAAATGATTTTGGAAATGATTCGGAAAAGTTAAGGTTGGTGGACACATATCTATGTCCACATGAAGTCTATCAGTGGGCACATGCACAACATCCGATCTGCTTGTAGACTGAGGTAAGTGCCAGAAAAATTTCCTACATAGTTCATTCTCAATACTTTAGACTTCTGGTACTTACCTTACCCACATGAATTCAGTATGTGCACATAGGTAAGTTCAAAGTCCCCCACCATCAGATAGATAATTGAATTATCTTTCCAATGATACCAATTTTTCCTTAATCCGATATCGGAGTAAAAAGTTATGGACAAATTACTGAAGCACTGTCAACTCTCTGGATCTTTTGTTCTGGCACTTACCTTAACCACATGCGGACCACAAGTGCTATATGATGTTCGCAAGTGGACATAAGTAAGTGTTAGGTATTCAAATTCCTACAACCAAGCTTCTAGACTTCAAGTTCTTGTGCATGCTTTGGTCACATACACTCGGTAAATGCCACAAATCCCCAAAAATGCTCAAGTAGCCAAAAACATCACTTTTTCATCCTTTTCTTGAATTTGGCATCCAAATCCTAATTTCCTGCAAAATACCGCAAAAACACATCAAATCAAACAAAATAGCCTTAAGTGTATGCATATTCTCATGCACTTAACACCTTCAACTTAGAACGTTGCATGTCCTCAGACAACTAAACATAAAAAATAATACAACAATGTTTAACCAAGAGAAACCAAAGATATCTATGGCAGTCAATCATCAAATTTAAGATCAAGATCATTACCCTCTCCACGTTCAATTATTTTAAAACTAACTATGTGTATAAATGAAGCACAACAATAGGACAAAAAGGAATCAAGCTATGGCATTACATTAGCAACAAACAACCATGCATATATATATAAGTTACACTACCTAAACAAGTAAGCAGCTAGCAATACAATGCATATGCCCTCACAAAAAAGAATTCTCACTCACTCATATGAAATAATGCATGTCAATACAGGGAAGGTCAAGAGACACTCACACTCACAAAAGGAGTTCCAATCAGTGTGCATCAAATACCATAGTCTTGCCCTTATTTTCTTTACCTAAGCTTTCAAATAGAAAAGTTAGGATCACTTAAAGTACTTTATCCGACATGTAATGAAGGCTTGGGGTGATGTTATGGTACAAATGGATATATCAAGTGACTAAGACACCTTGGCACTACACTAACTTTGGGGTCCACACTTAAACCAATTTTCTTTCTTTTTGTTCCACCCTTATTTCTCCCTTTTTATTTTTTATTGATTAGGAATGGTCTTTATTCTATCTTTTTTTACTTTTTCACAAATTTTCTTTTTGTTTTGTTTTTCTTTTCTTACCACACCAAATCCTATTATATTTTTCTCCTATTTTATCCTTCTACATACCCACTTTACATCACACACCCCTATGATAGCCACCCTCAACCTAGGTAATTTGCCTGAGCTGAGATGTATAAAGTTTAAGAGAAATGAGCCAAAATAGGTTATTGCAACACAAAAAGAAAGGTGAAACGTGTAACAAGAAAAACAGGCTATAAGGCTAAAATTTAGGGATCAAGGGACACAATTCACAATTGGAAGGTCATTTAGGCTAAAAGTGGACTACAATAAAAAATGGCCTATGATCCTTTCCTAACCAACTATCCTATAACCTAGGCAAGACTAACCGGGCATGTTTTGAATTCAACACACAAAGGGAACTAAGTAGTATCTCACAAACACATGGCATAGAGTTACATCATAAGCTACTACCTATCCGGTTCATGCAATTGTTATCAATGATTATCATGTACCTAATTATAATGTTGTAACAAATCCGTAATAGTCACATATATATACATATCACACAGTTCAAAAATAATCTATAGAAGGGGTATCATTAACAAAAACTTGTTAACTATTCTAGATACTTATTTTTCACCTAGTTAAACACAAAACATCCCGAAACATAACATAATACACCTAAAAATATCAGCTCTACAAGGAATAGTACTCGGCGGAAAAGAGGCACGGCAACAAAAACCCAAGAGGACATCAAGACCCACAGGCAGCCCCATCCTCAACTTAAAATCATGCATTGTCCCCAATGCATTAAACTGTTACAAAAAAAGAGAGTTAGAAACAAACCTATGGCACCATAGGTGTAAAGATCTGACGTCAATCACAATAACATGAATACAAACAATAAAATACCTTGGGTTGCCTCCCAAGCGACTCCATATTTTATGTCGCAGCACGACATGGCTATGTTGGTTACTCAGACTTTACTAACAAGACTATGGGTATCTTGATTACAAAGAATTTATTAAGGCTGACCAACAGTTAGCCTTTAAATTTCTTTTTCCACCTTGAACTTATGAATTTCATCCCTATTTGTTTTTTGATTTCCTATTATTCTCATGGGGCAGAGGTAGAACAATAAAGGACCCAAGAAATAGATGTGGCATGCTATACATATTTTCCCATGCATGAAAAATGTAGTTCTTTGTTTCTGGCATACCAATTCCAAGAATATAGTCATATGTCCTCCTCCTTGCACTCTTCTTTAAGTTTAAATGGATTAATCAAGATATGACTATCCAAACATAATATGGAAAAATTCTTTGAATAAGGTCCAATACGCCCCAACTCGGGAATTGCATCCTTCTTTATATCCCCACATAACACTAGTATGTTCTTTGGAAGAGTGACATTGTCCATAAGTGTATGAGCTATTTATGATTCCTTCTAATTTTAGCTCCTCTAGTTGGCTTTCAAAAAAATTTTCAGTCTCAAAGTACCCATAACTAGGTTGCTGATGTTACACACAGTAGTTTTTCCATCCAATTCTACTTGTAAGAGGTACATATCTAAGAAAAATCTATCAACCTTTTGAATAATCTCATGATTATTATTAACAAGGTGTGTCACTATTTCCAAAAGGCTATCCTTGTTCCCACACACTATATTTGCCATACTCCTATAATAATGCACCATATCAAAAGGAAAAGAGTCAATAATAAATAAGGAGTTATCATCATTCCAAACTTCCACTGGTCAATTTTGTATGTCAAGAAGAAGAATAGTAGAACAAATAAAATAAAAAATAAAACCTGATAACTCTAACAAATTTAATCACGACTCTGAAATCGTATTCCCTAGCAATGGCACCAATTTTTAATAACACCCAAGACACACCTTTAATCTTAAAAGTATGTAGTTTTTGTCAAATATAGTAAGCCAACAAAGGTTGGGGTCGAATCCCAAGGGACTACGAGGAATTGAGGCTTTTAGCTGTTGTAATCTACGGGTAAAACTGGAAAAGTAAATGGGGATTGGAGAATCAATATCAAACAAGTATCTAGTATCATCTTTGGTTGTAATTAGTTATCAGTCAAGACTAGGATTGTGTTCCCCTGGTTGCTCAACTTTGTAGGATTATTGTTCTTTATTGAAATAACTTGATACCTTGCATGCAGAATTTGATAAGTTGTGTACCACCAACTATCTTTTGGACTAGATGACAGATCTCACCCTTTACCTTTTGGGTCTCAAGATGTCGTTGTACTAACCCTTATCTTAGATCCCAGTTAACTATTACCTTTTGAGTCTTCAGTTATTAGATGACATCTAACCATCCTACTTAGATAATACCTAGTAGCGTGGAACGATAGTTAAACTTAAAATTACAATTGTAATTATCCTTTCCTAGTAACTACTTCTTTTTTAGGGTAAGCAGCAATAATCTAGGTAAGATCCTAACATTTGCAACTATTAAGATAACTATTAAAGTGAAAATAATACAATACATACATGGGTATCAGTTTAGAAAAATGTAGCACTTTTGATACGATATCAAGTCCACAATGCAAGAATCTAGCAAGACCAATAAGATGAAAAAACTAACACCAAAAATAACAAGTTGAACAATAAGTGCTAGTGAATCGAAATAGGCCACACACGGCTTCACTAGGCTTTAAGAATCACATTTTTAGAACAAGATGATGAAGTTTTCAACAAGAACTAGAAAGTCCACAAGGTGCTAGTGAATCGAAAGAGCCCCACATGGATTCACTAGACTTCAAGATTACAAAACACAATCTTAACAAGATTACAAGAAGATAGTAACTTGACATGTAATATTCAAGAGTATAAGAACCCTAAAAATAAGAGAGGACCCTAATACTAAGGAATATTAACACCAAGATCTTACTTGGACCAAGAGGAACTCTATGACCTCAAGATCCTTGTTTCTAGCCAAGATACAACACAAGTATCACTCTACTTGTGAGTTTTTAGATTTGGGGCTTCTCCAATGGAAGAGTGAGAAGTTCCTCAATATTATAAGTGTTTATGTCTCAAAATATTATGAAAGAACTAGCTGCCAAATAACCCTAATATTGTCTATTTATATTACACCATAAATAAAGGAAAAAATAACCAGATTGCCCTTTCCATGGGGTGGCCTTGGAGTGTAATTTTATTACACTTCAAGGACACTATTCACACTTAAAAACACTTATACCATTAGGTGTATCAATCACCAACTGACAAACGGCCATTTGCATAAACAAGGCTTGGAGTTTTTGTAACTCCCGATCTTGGCTCCGTGTGAATGGTCGTGAACTTATTGGATAGCTTAATACACCCGTACCATACTCTTCATCTTGAGAGGAATTTGACCTCAAATTTGGCATTTGGTCATCTTTAACCGTATCCATGAGAGAAAGATCTCACACGTTGAAAATGTTGTGTACTTGATATTTCGGTGGAAGGTCAATCTTTTAGGCATTGTCATTGATTTTCTAAAGTACTTGGAATGGACCATCACCCCTCGGCATCAATTTGGACTTTCTTTGAGATGGAAAATAATTCTTTCGATGATGTACCCATACCTAATCTCCCGGTTCAAGAATGAGTTTCTTTCTCTCCTTGTTGGCCCTCCTAGCAATTTCTTGGTTTTTCTTCTCAAGTCGAAGCCTCACCTTCTCATGTAACTTCTTCATAGAATCTTCCTGCTTACTTCCATCTAATATAATCATGAGATCACTTGGCAAAGGCAGTAAATCCAAAGGGCTAAAGGGGTTGAGGTCGTATACACACTCAAAGGGAGTCATTCCCGTACTTGAGTGTATGACACGGTTATAGGCAAACTCAATCAATGGTAAGTGCTCCTCCAAAGAAGTCATTTTTCCCTTAACCATGGAATGTAGCATAGCATCCAAAGTCCTATTTACTACTTCCATTTGGCCATCGGTTTTTGGGTGGCAAGACGTAGAGAACAACAACTTGGTACCAAGCCTACCCCACATGAACTTCCAAAAGTGACTTAGGAACTTAGAGTCCCTATCACTCACAATGGTCCACGGAACGCCATGCAATTTGACAATATTATCAACAAATAAAGAGGCCATGCTAGGTGCGTCATCACATTTAGAGCAAGGAATAATGTGTGCCATCTTATAAAATTGATCGACTACAACAAAGATACTATCCCGGACTCATCTAGTCCTTGGCAGCCCCAACACGAAATCTATAAATATATCAAGCCAAGGACGTAGAGGGGTGGGAAGCGGGGTGTACAACCCATGAGATAGGAGCTGAGATTTGGCTACTTTGCATTCTACATATTGGAGGCAAATCCTAACCACATCCTTGTATATTCTTGGCCAATAAAATTGCTCCTCCAATATTCCGAGGGTCTTTTTGACCCCAAAATGACCCATTAGACCGCCATCATGTGCTTCCCTCACAAACAACTCTCTCCAAGAGCTAGATGGTACACATAATCGTCTACCTTTAAATAAGTAACCATCAAACTTGGCATAGGGATTTGAACCCCTAGATTAATCCCACTTGTCCCTACCCAATTCTTCACTTTCCCTAAAGATAGGAGCAAAGTGAGGGTCCTAGGGATACAATACTCTTAAGCTCTCGAAACCCATCAATTTTGATGAAAAAGTGGACACAAGAACATGTTTTACTGACAAAGAATCGTCTACTACATTGTCCTTACCCTTCTTGTATTGGATAACATAAGGGAAGGTCTCAAGAAACTCAATCCATTTGGCATGCCATTTGTTAAGCTTGTCTTGTGCCCGAAGATGCTTTAAGGATTCATGGTCCGTTCGGATCACTAACTCCTTAGGCCATAAGTAGTTTTTCCAAGTGGCCAAGGTTCTAATCAAGGCATAAAACTCTAAATCATACGTGGAGTAGTTTAGATTTTCTCTTTTGATCTTTTCTCTAAAGTAAGCAATGGGTTTTAAATATTGCATCAAAACAGCCCCTATGCCTACTTTACTCGCATTGCACTTGACTTCGAATGTCTTATCAAAGTTAGACAATTGTAACAAAGGCGCGGAGATGAGCATATCTTTCAAAACTTCAAAAGACTTAGCTTGCTCATCACCCCACTTGAAGGGTTGATCTTTCCGAATGACCTCTATCAAGAGGGCGGCAATGGTGCTAAATCCTTTGATAAACCTTCTATAAAAACTAGCCAACCCATGGAAGCTTCTTACTTCTCCAACAGTTTGTGGGATTGGCCAATTTTTGATAGCATTTATCTTGGATTCATCCACTTTGACCCCTCTTGAACTAATAACAAAACCCAAGAAAACAACTTCATTAACACTAAAGGAGCATTTTTCCAGATTTGCGTACAGTTTTTCCTTTCTAAGGAAAACAAACACACATTGTAAATGCATCACATTCTCATCTAAAGACTTTCTATAAACCAAGATATCATCAAAAGAGACAATAACAAACTATCCAATTAAATGGATTCATCACATGATTCATTAGCCTCATAAAAGTACTTGGAGCATTTGTTAGTCCGAATGGCATAACCATCCATTCATAGAGACCAAACTTGGTCTTGAAGGCAGTTTTCCATTCATCACCGAGTTGCATTCTTATTTGGTGATGGCCACTCCTTAAATCAATCTTGGAAAATAAACATGAACCATTCAATTCATCATGCATATCATCTAACCTAGGGATAGGGTGACGATATTTTACCATAATCTTGTTGATGGCTTGGTAGTCCACACACATATGCCATGTTTTGTCTTTCTTAGGCACTAGTAGCATCGGAATCGCATACAGACTCATTCTCTCCTTGAAATACCCTTTGTTGATGAGTTTCTTAAGTTGACGTTACAATTCCTTAGTGTTCGTAGGGTTGTTTCTATAAGCCGTCTTGTTTGGCAATTGTGAGCCTGGCATAAAATCAATTTGGTGTTCAAGTCCCCGAAGTTGGGGCAATCCTTGCGGAAGTTCTTCGAGAAATACATCTTCATAATCCTACAACACACAAGAAATCAAAGGAGAAATGGAAGAATTAGTGGGGTTAGTGTTAAAGCAATGAGCCAAAAGTAACATAGGTGTGTCCTCATAAGGATCAACAAAGAGATCCTTATTTCTAACCAACATCACCATGTTTTCCTTCCTCTTTGATGTTGAGGAAGCCTCGGATACCCCTACTGCCCCACCTACGGGTTCCCCTCTTTTTTCTTTTTTTCAGATTTTTTTCCCTTTTCCTTCAATTCTCTCATCTTTTGATGCCACTCATTTACTTCGGAAGGCAAAAGAGGATGAAGTGTGACCTTTCGTCCATCCTTCTCAAGTGTATATTTATTGAACCTCCCATCGTGTTTGGTAGACCTATCATATTGCCAAGGTCTACCTACCAACAAGTGACACGCTTGCATTGGTATCACGTCACAAAGCACTTCATCATGGTAGTTTCCCACCATAAACTATATCACACATTGCCTTGTGACCTTTAATTCACCATATTCATTAAACCATTGCAACTTGTAAGGACTAGTGTGCGGTGTAGTTGGCAACTTCAAAAAGTTTACCATAGCAACACTAACAACATTTGCACAACTACCACTGTCGATCACCAAAGTTCACACACTCTCCTTTACAAGACATTTAGTATGGAATAGATTTTCCCTTTGACTTAGGTCATCTATTGCCTTACTAATCATGATGCCCCTAACTACAAAGTTTGGAACCACACACTGCCTTTTTGCAAATATACATCTTCACTAATATCATCATCATCATCATGTGTTCCATTCTCGGGTTCCTCTCCATATTAAGGCTCAGCCTCATCCTTCCCATTTTCAAGACCTACTTCTTCACCAAGTTAATACAATATCCCTTATTTTAGAATCACGTTGCATCAGTTTGGACATTCATTGGCTTTATGCTCCTAACCTTGGTAGTTGAAACATTGGAATCCCTTTGGGTTAGGATAATTATGAACTTCTTGCTTTGGAGGAATTTTGTGGACTGTTTTAGGCTCGGGCAGCCTTGTAGTGGCGGTTTGTTCCTTGTTTTTGGGCAAACCCGAAGAGAATGGAGCCATCTCCTTGCTTCTAGGCCAACCTGAGGTGGATTGTCCCCTTGCCTTGAATGACGACCTCTCTTTAAGTTCCCTTTCAATCTCAAGAACCGCTTGAAAAATACCTTCAACGATATCAAACTTGTGAAGTGTTAAATGAGTGAAGATCTCTTTGTTCAACCCACACTTTAACCAGATAATGTCATGACTGATTTATTCCTCACGATGATCAATCTTCAACATGAGTTGTTGAAACTTATCATAATACGCCATTACACTTTTGTTACCTTAACGCAAGTTGTACAATCTAGCAAGCAACTCATGGCGATAACTCTCGGGAAGGTATTGTTGTCTCATCAAGTACCTCAACCAAAACCAAGGTGGTGTCTTCCTATCATCTAATTCATTACCAAACCGCTTGACGTACTCCCACCAAGTGTTAGCATAACCCTCAAAATGAGCTATGGCATAACAAATTTTCTTTTCTTTAGAGATATCATTGACCTGGAAAACTTTATCACAAGCCGATTCCCAATGTAAGTAGACCTCGAGGTCACTTTCACCTTTAAATATTGGTAGGCTCAACTTGATGGTGTTGATACCTACATCTCTCTCTTGGTGTCGGTTTCCCCTTTCTCTATACCCTCTATATCTCCTTTGATCTCCATGACCCCCGCTTATCTCCTTCTCCCTCACGTAAGCATCCTCAAAGGCTCCATATCCTTCATATCCCTCTCTACTATATTCCTCAAAGTGGGCTGGATGGTTTTGGATATTTTAAACTTGATTTGGAGGAATTGGATTTTGTGGAGATGATGGTCTTTGGTTTAGTGGATCTTAGAAGGGAGGGTTCAGATTTAGCGGAGGTACTTGACGTCCAAGTCCCTCTTATGGAACTTGAGGAGTTTGTAAATGTATTGGTCTAGTGGGGTCATGGTTTGGATAGAAAGGAATGGTTTGGCTTACGACATTTAGTAGATCTTGGGGTGGATTTAGCATTTGGTGCACTGTTTTAGGAGTGATGGTTGGGGATAAAGTTCTATCATGACCACTTGAAGAAACATGTAGAGAAGTAGAAGGGCGATATTTCCTTTCTCTCCACTTGTTATAATCTCCCACTAATAGCCGACACATCTCCCTTTATTGTTATTAAATCCCCTCTTACAGCTCCAACTTCCGTATTCAACATTTCAAGTGTTTGGGTAATGGCCTCAAGAGTGGACCTCATAGAGTCAAGAGAATTAGTATCCATATTTTGGGACGTATTACCCTCCATTATCAAGGTATTAACTACAAAATCAGCAAACAAGTTAGTATAAAAAAAAATCCTTTCCTCACTTACACTCTTTGGATCACCTCACACTTTAGTTCCACATGTGTTGTAGATTGCCTAGTAACCCGTGAATCCTTAAGGTATGAGTAAGCTCTTATCCGGAGTGGATTCTTTTTTGAAGACTCAAAGGATTATCTTCGGACTAGAACCAAGAACTAGCAACGTATTCAAAAGATAAAAGCACCCAAGTAATCGTTGACACGAACAAACGGATTCAAAGGATTAATTGACAACCTAGTAGGAATGTACTAGTTTGTTAATTAGTTCTAGAACCAAGTAAGGAAACCAATAATCAAATATTAGAAACTATAAAATATCAAAATTTGAGCTTATTAGTGACGTGGAAACATGTAATTGGTCTTGGTCCCACACAACAATTTTTTTGTCACAAATTTGAAACTTCAATATTCACACAACTTGTAATGGATGACAATTGGCTTTAGAGGGAAAGTAAATGTCTTGTACTCTTTTTAACTTTTCAAAATAAAAAAGGTGAGATTTGAATATACTAATCCCACAAAACAAGGTCCCTTGATTTAAGGAAAAGTGGTTGTTAAGTCTAGGAAGTGATGTGTGCAAGTCTTCTCACCAACAACTTTATAAATTTTGTCTTACAACCTTTTGGATCTATTTTACACCTTTGTTGTATTAAGTTGTAAGAATAGATGAAGAACAAGATGAAAAATAGAACAACCTTCAAGAATACAATATCAACTTCTTCAAGAACACAACACAAAATCACCAATTGTCATCAACAAGGTACAACCTACGGCCCACTTCAAGTTTCCACAACAATGGTCAATATTATAAGCTCAACTTTAGATCTAGACACTTTTAGTGTTGTTGAGAAAGAAACCAACACTAGAAACAACTAAACAAGTAAAATAACACCTATATCTAAACACAAAAACACCAATCTTGTCCAAGACAACAAGATGGACAGATTTCTCTTTTCTGAAATTTTCAGATTTCAACAATTTTTTTTTTTGAATTTCAACAACCAGACTTGATTTGATACCAAATGATACAATATCAAGTCCACAATGAAATAATCCAGCAAGAACAACAAGATGAACAAGCTAACACCAAAAACAACAAATTGAACAAGTGCTAGTGAATCAAAATAGGCCTCACACGACTTCACTAGGCTTTAAGAATCACATTTTTAGAACAAGATGATGAAGTTTTCAACAAGAACCAGCAATTCAACAAGGTACTAGTGAATCGAAAGAGCCCCACATGTCTTCACTAGGCTTCTAGATTACAAAACACAATCTTAACAAGATTACAAGAAGATAGTAACTTGACATGTAATATTCAAGAGTCTAAGAACCCTAACAACAAGAGAGGACACTAAGACTAAAGAATATTAACACCAAGTTCTTACTTGGACCAAGAGGAACTCTATGACCTCAAGATCCTTGTTTCTAGCCAAGATACAACACAAGTATCACTCTACTTTTGAGTTTTCAGATTTGGGGCTTCTCTAATGGAAGAGTGAGAAGTTCCTCAATATTACAAGTGTTTATGTATCAAAATATTATGAAAGAACTAGCTGCCAAATAACCCTAATAATGTCTATTTATATTACACCATAAATGAAGGAGAAAATGACCAGATTTCCCTTTCCATGGGGTGGCCTTGGAGTGTAAGTTTAACACACTTCAAGGCCCCTCTTCACACTTAAAAACATTTAGACCATTAGGTGGATCAATCACCAACTCAAAAACGGCCATTTTCATGAATAAGGCTTGGAGTTTTTGTAACTCTCGAGCTTGGCTACGTGTGAATGGTTGTGAACTTGTTGGACAGTTTGCTACACCCGTATCAACTTTCCCTACTTCATCACTCCACTAGGGTTTCCATAACCCTAGCTAAGAGTTTTTAGCTGCTCATGCTTGTGAAAGAATCAACAAAATTCATAATTGAAAGAATAAGATGCAATCACAATAATCACAAATGAAAACTTAAAACTTTAACTGAATTAATCAACAAAAATCAATATACAGAATTGTACGAAAAAAATTGAATCTCAGAATCAAAATATGTTTGTAAGTATCAAAAGTGGGTAACTTCTACTAGAAACACATAAAGCGTATTTATAGTACATGAGGTAACCCTAAAATCAAAGCTTGGACAAAAAAGGACAAAAATGGGTCAGTGGGCACTTACCTGTGTCAACATGTGGCCTGGCCTTGGGCGCATGTACCACTACGACCTTACCCTAGGCACATATAGTCATGGGTAAGTGCCATACAAATTTCGTACACTTTCTACTCTCTGGACTTTGGAATTTTGGAACTTACCTTACCCACATACGGTCCACATGTGCTATATGCGGTCTGCATGTTGACATAGGTAAGTGCTGGGAGTTCTTTTTCAACTCTTTAACTATTTGAATCTTTAATTCTGGTACTTATCTTAGTCACCTATAGACCACATGTGTTACATATGGTCCACATGTTCTATATGTGGTCCATATGTAGACATTGGTAAGTGCTAGGCCTTCCAAATATTATTACCAAGCTTCCAAACTTCAAGTTTCAACACATGCTTTGACCATGTACATATGGAAAGTGCCACAAACATGTAAAAGTGATCATGTAAGTAGGCAAGAACTCCATTTTCATCTTTTTCTTGAACTTTGCATCAAAAACTTAGTTTCCTACAAAACATACCCAAAAGACATCATATCTAACAAAACAACCTAAGAAACTTGCATATTTTTATAGTTTTAAGCATCAAAAGTGCTATATTTCTATAGCATATCAACACCCTCAACTTAATATGTGACTATGGGTGTATCTTGGGCGTTATCAAAATTTAAAGCTTTTGAGGTTATGTGTCGTGCAAGTGGATTGGCCTTAGGTGTTTTCCTAGTCTAAAGAAGGGAAAAGATCATGCATCCCATCTACTATGCCACAAAGCTTTAAACCCCAGATAGAAAACTTACACAGTTACAAAGCAAGAGTTGCTTGGGGTTGTTTTAGCCTTTGAAAAATTTTGGTCTTATTTTATTGGGACTAAGGTTATAGTTCACATGGACCATGTATCCTTGAGGTACTTTATGTCAAAAAAATATGCCAACCTAAGACTCATTCATTGGGTTCTCTTGCTGTAACAGTTTGATTTTGAAGTAAAAGACTAGAAAGGGAAAGAAAATTAGGTTACAGATCACTTATCTATGCTTGAGAATAAGGCAATGTAGAAACTAGGGAATAATCTTGAGATAGATGATGCTATTCTAGATGAAAGGGTCTTAGCAGCATATCAAGACTTAATCCCCTGGTTTGCAGATTTTAACAACTATTTGGTAAGCGATATTATCCCAGAAGATCTATCCTTCTGATAATGAAGAAGATACATGGATGAGGTGATGTAGTTCTTTTGACATAATCCATATCTATTTAGGATTTATGCTGATGGTGTGATTTGGAGATCTATCCCATAGGTGGAGACAATGAGCATTCTGGAAGCTTGCCATTCATCACCCGTTGAGGGTCACCATAGTGGTATTTCCACAGCCCACAAAATTTTGCAGTGTGGATTTTACTGGCCTACAATTTAAAAGGATGATCATGATTTTACACAAGTATATGATCAATATCAGTATTAAGGCAATATTTCATGACTTTGTGAACTCCCCATAACACTCATTCTGGAGTTGAAGTTATTTGATGTGTGGGGTATTGATTTCATGGGCCTATTCATGAGCTTCTATGGCATGAGATATATTATGGTAGTAGTTCAAGATGTGTCTAAATGTGTGGAGGCATTTGAACATCTAGACAACTAAGGTAGAAGTGTAATCTCCTTTTTGAAGAAAAATATCCTCTCTCGACTTGGCACTCTACGTGCAATTATCAGTGATGATGGGTCTCACTTTTTCAACCATCTATTAAATCCCTGCTGGATAGATATAGTGTAAGGTATAAGGTGTCCACCCTACCATCCTCAGTTAAGTTGGAAAGTTGAGGTTTCCAATAGAGAGATAAAATCTATATTGTTGAAAACTGTGAATGTCAAGAGGACTGACTGGTCTAGAAAATTAGTTGATGCATTGTGGGCCTATCGGAAAGCCTATATGACCCCTATTGGTGCCTTCCTATATAAGCTCATATATGGCAAGTCATGTCATTTATCGGTTGAGCTTGAGCATAAGGAACTATGGCATTAAAAGGTTAAACTTTTAGTAGCGTGATGCAGCAAACATGAGGTTGAGTTGAGTTGGATAAATTCTGACTCCATGCTTATTAGATCTCAACCATATACAAAGAAAGAATGAATTTATATAATGACATAATAATAAAAAAAAGGTATTTAAACCCAGTGATATGGTCTTGTTGTATAATTAAAGACTCTTCTTGTCTCCAGGCAAGCTAAAATCTAGGTGGATGGGACCATTTACTGTGGTTAGGATATTCCCACAAGGTTCTATAAAAATAAATCGTGAAGGTGGAATCTCGTTCAAGGTTAATGGGTCATGAGTGAAGCACTAATGGGAAACCTGAAGGAAGCGAACGCCTATGCTGATATAGACCTTAGCAAAGTCTAAGTAACTAAAGGAACTGAGTCATTCCGCGATAGTAAATCAGGCACTGCTTGAGAGGCAATCCAATGTACACAGATGCTTAGTGCATCCCAGGATGTCCACATTTCTTTATTTTACTTTATTTACATGCATTGGGGATTGTGCACAATTTTCAATTAGGGGTGGGGTATACTATAGCTGACACGGTTTTTTGTTTTCATGCTGTTTTTCTTGTCGGTCGCAATATGGTTTTAGAACCAGCATGTCTAAGGTAAAATTTATGTCGTATTGTGTTTTGTTTCATATTTTGTTGGGTTATTGTGTAATTATGAAATTTTAAAAGTATTTAGGGTAGTTGTCATATTTTTGATTGATTTTTGAGAAAAATGATACCCCTCCAAAATTTTAGAACTGTATGAATGTATATATGTGTGAACATTGTGGATCTTGTTATGGCATTTGGATTAGGGACATGATAATCATTTTCTAATAATTGCATGAACCAGATAAGTAGTAGCTTGGAATATTAAATCTGTTCCATATGTGTAAAAGACCCTACTTAGTTCCCTTTGTGTGTTAAATTCAGAACTTGCCCAGTTAGTGTTGCCTAGGTTGTAGGATAGTTGGTTAATAAAGGATCATAGGTCATTTTTTATTTTAGTCCACTTTTAGCCTAAATGACCTTCCCAATGTGAAATAGTATCCTGTGATCCCTATTTGAGCCTTATAACCTATTTTTCTTATTTCACCTTTCACCTTCCCATTTATGTTGTAATAACCTATTTTGGCTCGTTCCTCCTTGGACATTATGTACCTCAACTCAGGCAAATCGCCTAAGTTGAGGGTGGCTATCATAAGAGGGTGTGATGTAAAGTGGGTATGTAGAAGAAAAAATAAGAGAAAAAGTTAGTAGGGTTGGGTGTGTTAACAAAAGAAAAGAAAATAAAAAAATTGTGAAAAAAATGAAAAACAAAGAATAAAAGACCACACCCAACCTGAATATGCAATAAAGAATAAAAAGGGATAAATAAGGATGAAATAAAAATAAAAGATGGTTAATGAGTGGACCCTAAAGTTAGTGTAGTGACAAGGAGTCTTAGTCACTTAATATGTCCATATGTACCATACTATCCCCCCAAGCCTACATTATAAGCTGAGAAAAGTCCTTTAGTGATCCTAACTTGACTGTCTAAATACTAAGGTAAAAATAAAATAAAGGAAAGCCTATGGTATTTGATGCACATTAATTGGAACTCTTATTTGAGTATGAGTGTCTCTTGACTGTCCCTGTATTGATATGCATTATTTCATATTATTGAGTGGGACTTCTTTGTTGTGAGGGCACCCGAGTCATATTCCTAGATGCTTACATTTTCGGGCGATTTAATTTATACATATGCATGGTTGTCTGCTGCTAATGTAATGCCATAACTTGATCTTATTATGTCACATTGTTGTGTTTCATGTTTATACACATTTTATATTGAAAGGTTGAAATAGGAAAGGGTATTGTGTTTTGAGCTTAAAGTGTTGATTGACTGCCTTGAATAACTTAGATTCTCCTAGCTAAGCGTCATATTTTGTTTTTTTATTGTATTGCCTGAGGACATGTAAAAGTTCTAAGTTAGGGGCGTTGATGTGCTATAAAAATATAGCACTTTCGATTCTTAAAAGTAGGAAAAACATGAAAGTTTCTTAGCTAGTTTTGTTAGATATGATGTGTTTTGTGTATGTTTTGCAGGAAATTAGGTTTTTGATTCAAAGTTAAAGAAAAATATGATAAATGGAGTTTTTGGATACTTGATCATTTTTGGGTGTTTGTGACACTTTCTGAATGTACATCATCAAAGCATGTGTTGAAACTTGAAGTTTGGAAGCTTGGTTAAAAGACTTGGAAAGACTGGGACTTACCTATGTCTACATGTGGACCACATGTAGAAACACGGTCTATAGGTGACTAACGTAAGTACCAAAATTAAAGATAAAGAGAGTGAAAGAGATGAAAAAAGAAATTCCGGCACTTACCTATGTCAATATGTGGACTGCATGTAGCATCTATGGGTTGCATGTGGGTAAGGTAAGTGCCAAAAGTCCAAAGTCCAGAGAGTAGACAAGTGCATGAAATTTTCTAGCACTTATCCATGTCTACATGTGCCTAGGGTCAAGCCGCATGTGGCACATAAGCCCAAGGCCAGGCCGCATGTTGACACAGGTAAGTGGCCGCTGACCTCTTTTTGTCCTTTTTTTCTGGGTTTGATTTTAGGGTTTCCTAATGTACTATAAATATTCGTAATGTGTTTTTTAGTAGAAGTTATGAACTCTTGATACTTACAAACATATTTTGATTTTAAGATTCGATTTTGGTCTTGGAATTCTATTGTATTGGTTTTGGTTGAGTGATTCAGTTAAAGGTTTGGGTTTTCAGTTGTGATTATTGAGATTACATCTTATTCTTTCAATTATGAATGTTTTTGATTCTCTCACAAGCATGAGTGGCTACAAACCCTTAGCTATGTTTGTGGAAACCTTGTCAAATTGATGAAGTAGGGAAAGTGCTATGCTGTTCTGAACCGATACCCATGTATGTATTGTATTATCTTTACTTTAATAGCTATCTTAGCAGTTGAAAACATTAGGATCTCTCCTAGATTATCGCTACTTACTCCAAAAGAGGTGTAGTGACTAGGAAAAGATAATTACAACTATAATTTCAAGTTTAATTGTCGATCCACACTACTAAGTATTATCTATATAAGATGGTTAGCTATCATCTAATAACTAAAGATTGAAAAGATAATAGTTAATTGAGATTGAGGATAAGGGTTTGTAAGGAAACATCCTGAGATTCAAATGGTAAAGAGTGAAATCTGATAGCTAGTCCAAAAATGGTTAGTGATACATAACTTATTAGATTCTGCATGTAAGGTATTAGGTTGGTTCAATAAATCATAATAATCCTATGAAGTAAAGAAGCCAGGGGGATCACAATCTTAGTATTCACTGACAACTGATTACAACAAAAATTGATACTAGCTACATGTTAGATATTGATACTCCAATCCCCCCATTTACTTTTCCAGCATTTTCCATTGATTACAAGAGTTGAATACCTTAGGATTTGGCCCCAACCCTTGTTGGGTTACTATATTTGACAACGACCACAAAATCTTCAGATTAAAGGTGTAGCTTAGGCTTTATCAAAATTTAAATAGTAAACACATAATTAAATATGTGTATTTCCATGTAAAATATATAGAAAGAAGCATGCTTGTGTGTAGGTTCCTTGAAGTAGCCTAAAATCTTGATGTAGGGCATTGTTTTGAATTAAATTTTAAGGTTAGGCCATGAACGAAAGTTGAACTTAAACAAGTAAATGAATACCAAATGATTGGCATGTTAGTTTTCATAGAAAATCATGATTCTTGATATATGTGTGCACATTGGACTTGTTGGGACTTCAAATAAGTTCTAGGGGTGTGAAAATAAAGGAAAACTTTGAACTTTTTGAATTTTGAGTTTTTCTTTAACTTTTGCAATCCCTTATTTTTTGGTTGGAAACTACGAATGTTTTTTGAGGTACACATGGCACAAAAATCTGCTAAGAAAGAGGTTGATACATTGAGAGACGTGATGAGTCCCTCGAGCCTAGTGGCTCGATGGAGGAGTACTCGATTGCATAACTCTGAGAAGATACAGGTGGAGTGACATGCAAAGTGACTAGAGGAAAGATGCACCAAGTAGCTTAGTCTATTATTTTTGGTATGGTAGGACAGTCGCTACCTAAGCAATCACAGTGGGGAAGAAGTCTGGCCTTCACTCAACCTAGGTCTTAGGGTGAGGCTATTCAGGTTATCTAAGTTGTCCAAGTAGTTGTACCCCAACCGAGGATGAAGTCAGAATGAAGATCACCTCCACATTCTCCTCCAATGATTGATGATAATAATGAGGATAAGGTAGACTCTGAGACAACTTAACAGGGTATATCTTAAGACCACCAGTCTGAGGAGGGGTCCCAAGATTCATCATCGGCGCCCTAGTATGAGAAGGGTACCATAAATCATACATAACCATCAGGTGTACCCCAGTTTAAGGAGGGTATAGAGAAGGCTTCACATGAGGTGCCCGTTCCAGATGATAAGGAACTAGAACAACAGGGAAAGAGTTAACCCGCCCCTACACATGTATCAGAGACATATATCGATGAGGATAACCCGAGGTGGTGTGTTGAGGGAATGAGGATCATATATAATATAGATAGTTGTTTCTTAAAGATCGACATGCCTAAGATGCTTATTTTTTATGAGCATCAGATTGATCTATATAGACTGAGTAGAGTACTACAGTTGTGGGCTTCCTTTAATTATTATCATTTGGAGTGGATGACTAGACCACTCAATTATTACAACCTGTCTTTGGTACAAGAATTTTATGCATCATATCATCCCATATTAGTTATTACGATGCGCAAATTTCCTAGGCTGATGAGACATATGGAGCATCCACAGCTTGAGTAGACCCTTGTGAGAGGGGTCAGGGTTGATATTTCAGCAAAGACTATCCGTTGGGTTATTTTTGGTCCAGACTATATCACTTTCGTATCCACAGAAGAGTGTGACTACATAATTAAGAGTCACATAGGACAGACATATCATGTGGGAGGTGGATATATACTTGGGATAATTGTGATTTCTAGGTGGATAGCCGACTATATTTAACCCTTGGGTGATGAGACCCTATGGATTGAGGGACATGATGTGATAAAGAAGGCCTCATTGATGTTTGTTACTAAGTTTTGGTGGTTGATCATCAGATATTAATTGTTCCTGACTGCTTTAGATAATGCATTGACTTGGGACGGAGTCACCCTGATTGCTAGTATGTTGGTCGGGTATGCTATTAGCTTTGCAGCCATTCTCTGGTATAAGATCCATGATAGAGGTTTTAGGGAGGCAAGAAATTTGTCATTCCTATTCCATATTCATTAATTGTGTGATGAGGTAGGTGTACCAAATATACAGGGAGTCGATGAGAAAGTACTTGTGACTTCCACTTCACAGAAAAAGACTATGAAGGATCCGACATGCCCGACCCTTCCCATAAGACCTAGTGAGCCTGCTGTAGTACCTCGAGTCCAGTCTGAGGGCCATACAGTTTCCACAAATCCTAGTGATAATCATGGAGGTGATGTGGGGGTTAGTTTTGATCTTGAGATTGGGGAGTAGAGAGAGGACTTAGATTTGAGTAATCATGATGAGGGGACACTAGCCACTTCTTCATCAGCCTCGGCTTCCAATTCAGAGCTGGTGGGTGCTTCTTTATTACACCCTTGCCCATCCACTATATTTGCTTCTATAGGTATGACTTTGGTATCTCTTGAGTTCTTACAGAGCCTTGTGAACAGTCAGAGAGTCACAAATAAATAGTTACATGCTGTTAAGACTAGGTGTCTACTCTATAAGGGTAGATCTAGTGTTGGTCCGTAATAGACTAGAGATAGTAGAGGCCTGATGGGTGTCGCACATAGATCTTCTATGTCAGAGTTACTACTGATTTATAGACACGTATAGATTCTTTTGAGAGATGTGTTACAACTTGATTTGTAGAGATTAAGATGCCGAACCTAGGTCATATTAGAGAGGAAGTGGATACATTACAAGTAGAGGTATTCTCTCTCACAAAGAGCCATATGATGTTCGCTTCTCTAGTCATACCTCCAATAGTTCAGATATCACCTCTGTATGGGCCAAGGAATTTTTATTTATTCATGGAGAATGATGTGGTAGTCCCTGTAGTTGGGACCAATAGAGGACTAGAGGGTGACCAGTAGAATCCATACATGCCATATGAGCAAGCCCTAAAAAGGGCAACCCATGGCTCAACGAAGATTATGGTTGTTGATAGGTAGAGGCTTACCGAGTTAGCTGCGGGTGCATCTTCTCATAGTATACCACCACCATGGCCTCCCTAGTGGAGATACTCTCATCCAGGGATGCTCATGACATAGAAGCTCAGTGCATCTCAGGTATGTCCTAATTTCCTATATTTTGTATTATTTTAGTAAACTAGGATAGTGGCAGTCTTTTAGTTGGGGTGGGGTATACCATTGCCATCATAGGTTTATGTTGTCGTGCTTTTTTTCCTATCAACCACGGTATGGTTGTAGAACCGGCATGTCTAGGGTAAAACTTATGTCGTATTGTGTTTTGTTATGAATTATGTGGTGTTTTTGTGTAATTAGGAGATTTTTTAGTATTTAGGGCAGTTGTCATATTTTTTTTATTGATTTTTGAGAAAAATGATACCCCTCCAAAATTTAAGAACTGTGTGAATGTATATATGTTCGAACATTATGGATCTTGTTATGGCAATAAGATTAGGGACATGATATTCACTAGCTAACAATATCATGAACCAGATTAGTAATAACTTATAGTGTTGACTCTATGCCATGTGTGTATGAGATGCTACTTAGTTTCGTTTGTATGTTGAATTCAGAACTTGCTCAGTTAGTCTTGCCTAGGTTGTAGGATAGTCGGTTAGGAAAGGATCTTAAGTCATTTTTAATTTTAGTCCGCTTTTAGCCTAAATGACCTTCCCAATGTGAATAGTATCCCTTGATCCCTGTTTTGATCCTTATAGCCTATTTTTCTTATTTCACCTGTCACCTTCCTATTTGTGTTGTAATAACCTGTATTGGTCTATTCCTCTTTGGACATTATGCACCTCAACTCAGGCAAATCATCTAAGTTGAGGATGGATATCATAGGGGTGTGTGATGTAAAGTGGGTATGTAGAAGGGTGAAATAAGAGGAAAAAGTTAGTAGGGCTGGGTGTGGTAGAAAAAGAAAAGAAAAAGAAAAAGAAAAATTGTGAAAAAGTAAATAAAAAGAAATAAAAGACCACACCCAACCTGAATGTTCAATAAAAAATTAAAAGGGAGAAATAAGGGTGGAATAAAAAGAATACAAGGTTAATGAGTGGACCCAAAAAATTATGTTATTCCAAGGAGTCTTAGTCACATGATATGTACATATGTACCATACTAGCCCCCTAAGCCTACATTACAAGCCGAGAAAAGTCCTATACCGATCCTTACTTGATTGTCTGAATGCTAAGGTAAAGAAAATAAGGGCAAGCCTATGGAATTTGATGCACATTAATTAGAACTTCTCTTCTGAGTGTGAGTACCTCTTGACTATCCCTGCATTGACATGCATTATTTCATATTAATGAGTGGGACTTCTTTGTTGTGAGGGAACATGAGTCATATTGCTAGCTTCCAATGTGTTTGGGTAGTGTAACTTGTACATATGCATTGTTATCTGTTGCTAATATAATGTCATACCTTGATCCCAATATGTCACTACCAAAAATTACCCTTATTGCAACAAAATTTTTGGCAACGGTTACAAAAGCGTTGCAATAGACCCTCTATTGCAACAGTTACAATTGTTGCAAAAAAAATTATTCTAGTAGAACTATTTTATAATATAACTATTTCCATTGTTGAAGATCCGTTACAATAAAGTGTCTTATAGCAACGATTGTTCAAACCGTTGCCATAGACTCATCAATGGCAATGCTTTATTGAATAAGAAAAGCTATTGCAATGGTATAACTATTCCTACCATAAACTTTTGCTAAGTCCACCAACAAAAACCCTTTTATACTTCAATCCGCCAAAAATACCCTTTCATCACTGTTCATCTAGCATACTTCAATCCGCCAATTTTTTTTCACTAAGTCTGATCCACCACTGCTCTGATCACCATACGTCAATCACAATGCCGTTGCTCCGACCACCATACGCTGATCATCATACCATTTCTTCGACCACTATTCTCCTTTCATTAAACCACTACTCTGACCACCGTACCTTGATTTCAATATTACTCCGGCCACCATTGTGAGTAGGAATATGTATTTGAATCCCAAGTTGGGTAGGGTTGGGGTTGGCGGTGGGTTGGCGTCATATTCTTTTTATAATGCCAGATATTTTCATCTTTCCCTATTTAACACTAATCTTACAAATTCATCTTCTCCATATTACACATTCATTTTCTCCTCTTTTAAATTCTTAAATTTGCTTCAATTTTTCTCTGATTCGTAATTGGAATTTATGTATGGTTTAATTGAATCACTAACGACAACTTGGTGTCTCTACACCTATAAATTTTAGGTACTGTTTTTGTTTTCACATCATTTTTTGGGTATTTTTGGCTCTAGGTTAGAAATAAACAAAAATAGGTATGGATCGAGAAAGAGGATCCTCTG
The DNA here is from genome assembly GCA_030864215.1 of Capsicum pubescens. Classification (NCBI taxonomy): domain Eukaryota; kingdom Viridiplantae; phylum Streptophyta; class Magnoliopsida; order Solanales; family Solanaceae; genus Capsicum; species Capsicum pubescens. Next base: position 215,567,106 of record CM061548.1, read on the forward strand.
GATCTTGTTACTATTTAGTGCTTGGAATTCACAAAGATGCCTCCTGCTCCAACATTCACTCTGCTTATCAAAAATTAGCTCTGGTACGCTGTAGTTTGTTCACCTAGAAAAAACATTTACAGTAAATTTTTGTAATAATATATAGTACTTACTGTGTAGTAATATGTGTGCGACTTTGCTATAGATTTGTTTGGTTTTAATGTTCTAGGATCTTGCATTCCCTATTTCTAGGATTGTTATGCTTGTTTATGTACTTTTCAGTATTTTTAGTACTTCTGTCGAGTCGAGGATCTACCAAAAACAACCTCTCTACAAGCATAAAGGTAGGGGTAAGGTCTGCGTACATCCTAGAAGTGTCATTATAGAAAATGCTGAGTACTGGAATGAATTAGGTCCATATAAAAGGTAATGGATATAGAAGATCCATCTAGCTAATCCCCTACTAAGTTTCTGTAGTTGTTATTATAATCTTGCATATATGGAATTACTCTTCACTTGAACAGAAGATCTTTGAGGACTTTCATGAAAGCCTCTCATTTTTTTATTCTAATTTTTAAAGTGTACAACTTCATCCTCATTTCTCCATACTCTGCATTCATGATCTAGTGGTATGTAGTTCTATGAGTTTTAGAGTATGGCCGTGAGGAAAGATTCTTAAATTTTGTTAACTTGTCAGGCTTTCAGATTCTTAAACAGTAACTTAACCAAGAACCAGAAAAAGAAAATTTGAAAAAAAAAATAAGCGGATAATGCATGTTGGACGTATAAACAGTTTACAAGTGATATCCAGACAAGACAGTATAGATGTTCGGAGGTTATCCTGGGTGCTAAATATTCTACTTCAGCAGATCTTTGGTCCCTTGAATGCATTTGCTTTGAGCTTATCCCGGGTGATATTTTTTTATCCTCACAGTGGAGACAATTATGATAGGGATAAGGTACAATAACTTTTCTTCTGATCATTTTGACATGCACAAACAAGTTTCTTTGATAGGATTTTGGATAGTGTTTAAACCTATTTTTGGCTTAAACTAATTGTCATGTGTTGTATGTTATAAATATGATGTGCCTGTTGGTGGACTCTTAATGTCTTGGAAGCCTATTGGTGTATCAAAAGGTCTTTATTTTTGATTGATGGTTCTTGAAACTTATGTCAACAGTGTTGTGGTTTTGGTGAGGTAATGGTATAGACTGCATACACTTACCCTTCCCAGACCCCACTTGATGGGAATATACTGGGTATGTTGTTGTTGTTGTTGAGGTATAACAGGAAGCATTACCTTCATCATAAAAATCAAAGTAGCTAAAAGTGGAACATATGGACTGCTGTTTTGTATTTTATAACTTTGCTTTAATAAAAAAAGTTTGTTGAGTTTTTGAAGCTATCAAGGGTACTAAATATGGAATTTGCAATTGTCTTTCTCCTACTCAATAAATCTCTCATTGATTATTGTGTATAAAGAATCATGTCATTGTCTGATGAGACTTCTATTTAGAGCTTCATCATTAAAGATATAATCATGTTAAAAAATGAAGAAATTGTTATAATTGGATATGTTTTCCTTAAAATGGGTAACAAGGTAAGAGGATCCAATGATGTGAGATTACATTGTATAGAGTTTTACCGCAAGCTATTTTTCCAGCTGTCTCAGGTCAGTTAGGGGTTCACATTTGGTATACCTTTTTATCTTGCTTAGAGCATTCTCATTTTAAAATAAGGCACGTGCCTGGATTTTCTAGGTACTATGCCAGCATACTATTATACTCCTAATAACATTACTTAGTAAAACTAAAAATATGATTCAAGGAAAAATTCTTATTCAGGACTCTTTTGGTACTCAAATTGAACAAGCGCGACATTGTACAATCATTTGCTCTCCCCCATTTTGGTTGATCGGGAGAGTAGGTGTGGTAGGGGGAAAATGGTCATTTTATTCAAGTTGTCTTACTTTAGCTTATGCCTAATTTATATGTGGACTTGATTTATTCAGAAATCTAGCCTTTTAACTTTGATGGAATATAATGATAAGAATATATTTGAGGTGAGGCTCAAGAAAATGAAGTCTACATTAACAACTCATCTAGTAGAAGAAGTTTTTATATCTGAAGTGATAGAAACTGTGAAGCAACATGTCAAAGATGCCAAGTTACCAGATATAGAGGTTGTGCAAATTTTGTGGGATATCTTGATGGATGCTATTCAATGGATAGGAAATAACCAACATCAAAATGCTTATTTAGCACTTCTTCAGTTAATTGATGTTTAAGTCAGTTACAAGTTTTGTAATGTAGTTTTATTTTCTGAAACTTTTTGTTTGTATCTGCTTCCAAATTAGAGAAAAAAGAACTTGTGAGTGGAACCAACTAATTGTAACAAATAAAATATAATCATTGTAGTTCAAGGAATGAAGAAATTCTTCAGGTACTTCTATATAACAATACACAAGCGACATAATTCACTGTGTTGCTCAAAATGTGTGCATGTCTTTCGATGACTAAATGCTGCTTGAAAACTTTTGCAGTGTTTATCTAGTTTCTCCTTATTTTCCTATTTTAGTTACAAATTTATGTTGTATGGCAAAGTGAGCTGATCCCACACGCTGATGGATATCAAAACAATGAGATAATTCTTTCTTCGTATATATAAAAAAACATTTGGTTTGATTATTTCAAATAGGCTACTCATGTGTTTCTTCCCCCTTTCTTTTATCTATTTGTGCTTTATTCCATACGTTTGTGCAGAAAAAAAGATAACTTTTTCAAAGTAAGGTGTGATTAAATTTCAGTTATAACTTTTACAAAGTAAGCTATGGCTATTTTTTTCCTTTGTGGAATTTATAGTATATTGTTACTATATGAAAGTAGTCTATCATTCCACCATATTTCTTTGCCTTTTTGTTTTCTTTAGTTATAATAATTTTAGAGATAAAACTTACTTTGTTAGATAATTATGAGTATCTAGTATTTTTATGATTTTATAAACCATTGGCTGCATCATATATCCCATTACTTGGTTTTGGTGTATCAGTCTATTAGGTGAAGCTATGTCAATGTGTACCTAAAATTCTTAAGTCGGGCCTAACTATGTCTAGGACGTGGTAGTCCAAATTGATGATCTTATGTAAGGACAATTATATTTGTTTCTATTTATTAATGATATGAAATCCTACGTTACTTTGGCTTGTTCCTGGTTCCACCTGCCATTTTCTTCCGTCATGTGGATATAATGAAACTTTATTTACGGTTTCACATGGAGAAGACGGTGATTCCTAGCATTTTTGTTTCTATATTTATAGTTTCTTTCTCGCCACTAGATATATTAAGACTCTCTTCTAAACCTTATTCTTCTTTACCTTTTTTTGGTCATGTATGGTCATATGAGAGAGGATTAAAAGAGACTGAATAGATTGGAACAAGTTAACCTACGGTCAATAGGAGTTTCATATGGATACAAAAATTGAAGTGCAACTGCAATTAGTAAAAATTCTTGTGTCCTAATCAGAGCAATATAGTGCCTTGGAAAAAGAAGAGAAGAAGTATGAGAGATGGATTATAGTTAAAATAGGCTTCTATACGTCTAAATCATGCATATGAGCATTATAAAATTGCAGGTTTGGCTAGTTTAGAGTAGCATATTGCATCAAAGAAGTTGTAGTTTCCAAAAAAGGAAAAGATCTGAAGGTATAAGGTACATAAAGACTTTACCTTTTTGTTCTATGGACACGAAGAGCCTCATGACTTACATGAGCATTCCCTCTTGCAATTTTTGCCATACAAGTTTACCATATTTATGCAAGTACTAGCTATGAATATCAAATGATATGCAGGCAGCTTATGGAAATGTTTGAAGTATATAGGATCCTATGAGGGGGTTAAAGAATATATAAAAGAGATGATACGACAGTTTTCTCTTTTCACCAAGGATATAGTAAAAAAATTACTATAAGGACAAGGAATGTCAGAAACGTTTCTTTAGTGGATTGATCCTCATTTGAAGAGGGTCTTGCTGGTAAGGTCCTGATGTATCTTGCGTGCTTTGACTCTATCCAGCATGCAGAGAAAAGAAAACAAGATTTCAAGATAGATAATGACTTGCAAGGGTCATATGACTTCTTTATGACCTTTTATACTTCTTATGTTAAAGGTTTATTAGTTGTTTGTTCTGAACTTGTTCAGTATGCTTGTTCAAATGTTATACATATTTTTTTGAATAACTAATTTCCATAGACAATTTTTTTGGTCATATGTTTAATTGGTTTTGTCATATTATTGAGATAACGTTATGACTTATTTCCTTTTCTTCGGGCTTCTACTCCTCAATCTGAAGTATTTCCTTTAATATGTTATTTTTGAGTGACCTAATGATGTAACCCTTTGTCATGTTGTATTCCCATACTATTATAATTAATCATGCTATACTAAGTAACTTGCAAATGTTTATTTCTTTATCATATTTTAGCTGACTTAATCTCAACGTCATTGTTTCAATATCTCTAGAAATAGAGGCTCGAGGATTTATATTTCGTCCACTAATTGGTTTGGCGATAGGGGTAAAGTTTGTCCCTTTGAGAAAACTAAAGATAATTGCCAGGTATGTTTTTTTCCTGTGACGATTTTCTTTAGAATCATACAATTTTTATCGCGTGCGCCTTATTACTTAAATGAGTTGGCTGCATTAGATGGCAAGTGTGTTAGTCACGTTGATCAGCACGCCATTATGAAACTATCAGTTCCTGGAAACATATTGATTTTTGTTTTTTCTTACTTGTAAACAAAGTTACTTGATGCAGGTTCTTCTATAGAATTATTTAAATCCTGATGTTTGATATATATGATGTATGATCTAGGCAGCAAAAGGAGAAAGAATTCCACTTTTAACTTTGTACACATTTTAACGTGTCATCCCTTAACTTGCTTTTTCCAATAAAGATATGATTCCCCTATTCAGTCTCTATAATGTTTTTTCTTAAATCGAGAAATCCCCGAGGACCAGTGGTGCTCATTAGTTGTTTTCTAATGTGGATATAAAAAGAAAAAGAAAATAGAGACCAACCTGTAATCATTGGTTGTTAATTTCAGGTGTAGGAGCAAATTTACTTTATGGAACCTCTGCAGATCAAATCACTATAGCCAATGTTACCAAAGAGTATTTACTAGCAGCTCACATTTGGACAAATCTAGCTAATGCTTATTACTTGATGAGTGATCATAGGATCTCTTCTAAATGCTTGGAAAAGGTGCTTCTTCTCTAAGCTTGAAACCTCTCTTTTATCTAATGTATAAGTAAATTACACTCTTTTGCTTTAATCAGTAGAAAGGAAAAATTGAACCTAATTGTTTAGTAACACGATATGCTGCTGGAGTTCACCATATCAGGGATGTAGAGAGGTTGCATAATCCCAATGAGCAGCTCTCATGGGCTGGTAGTGAGATAGAGTTCACCACATCTAATGTATAAGCTTGTTGCATATTTTGAATTATGAGATTATTAATGAATGATTTTGTTTTGTGATGTGTATATATTGTGTTATAATTTATTATGTATGTAAATACAAATTTACATTAATATGAGTGACTATTTATATAAATCGTTTCAATTTAATAACATGTGGCAATAATTGTTACAATAGATCAATAAATCATTGCAATAGGTAGTCAAAAAATATTGCAATAAAATAACAAAAGCATCGCAATAGATGCTATTGCAACGGTTTAATATCGATGAAATATAATCTATTGCAATGGTTAGTAACTATTGCAATAGATGAAAATAGGCGTCCCAATAAGTAATGAAATAGTTGTAATAGGTACTCAAAAGCGTTGCAACAGAATAACAAAAACATCTCAATAGAGGCTATTGCAATGGTTTAATGTCGTTGTAATAGAGCAACCATTGCAATAGATGAAAATAGGCATCTCAATAAGTCAAAAATTAACCATCGCTATAATGTCATTGCAATAGATTCCATTGCAATGGTTAGCAACCATTGCAAAGATGAAAATAGGCATCTCAATAAGTCAAAAAATAACTATCTCCATAGCTTGACCTATGGAGACGGTTCAGACAACCATCGAATAAACCGTTGCTATAGACCTATCACAACGCCCACCTATAGGATGGTTACTGAACCATTGCAGTAGAGTTATTGCAATGTTTTTTTTTCTATTGCAATGATTTTGCAATCGTCACCATAGAGGTAATTTCTAGTAGTGTGTCACATTGTTGTGCTTTATGTTTATACACAGTTGATTTTGAAAGTATGAAATAGGAGATGGTATTGTGGTTTGAGCTTAAAGTGTTGATTGCCTGCCTTGAATAGCTTGGATTCTCCTAGTTAAGCATCATATTTTGATTTTATTATGTTGTGATACCTGAGGACATGCAAATGTTCTAAGTTGAGGGTGTTGATATGCTATAGAAAAATATCACTTTCACACTTAAGGCTATGAAAATAAGTAAGTTTCTTAAGGTTTTTTGTTAGATATGATGTGTTTTGGGTATGTTTTGCAGGAAACTAGGCTTTGAATGCGAAGTTCGAGAAAAAGATGAAAATGGAGTTTTTGTCTACTTACTTGGCCATTTTTTGGGTATTTGTGTTACTTCCCAGATGGACGTGACCAAAGCATGTGTTGAAACTTGAAGGTTGGAAGCTTGGTTACAAGATTTGGGAGGCCTAGTACTTACTTATGTCTATATGTGGACCACATGTTGCTAGCACATATAGTCTGTATGTGACTAAGGTAAGTACTAGAATTAAAGATCCAGAGAGTAAAAGAGATAAAAAGAACTTTGGCACTTACGTATGTCAACATGCAGACTGCATGTAGCACATGTGGACCGCATGTGGGTAAGGTAAGTGATAGAAGTCCAAAGTACAGGGAGTAGACAATGCAAAAACTTTTTCTCCCACTTACCCATGTCTACATGTGCCAAGGGTCAGGCCACATGTGGAATATGAGCCTAAGGCCATGCTACATGTAGACACAGGTAAGTGGCCTCCGACCTTTTTTTGTCATTTTTCATCCAGGCTTTGATTTTAGGGTTTCCTTATGTACTATAAATACCCCTTATGTGTTTTTTAGTAGAAGTAACACACTCTTGATACTTACAAACATATTTGATTCTGAGATCTTATTTTGGTCTTGAAATTCTCTTGTATTAGTTTTGGTTGATTAATTTAGTTAATGCTTTCGGTTTTCAGTAGTGATTATTTTGATTACATCTTATGCTTTCAATTATGAATGTTTTTTATTCTCTCACAAGCATGAGAGGCTACAAACCCTTAGCTAGGTTTGTGGAAACCTTGTCAAATTGATGAAGTAGGGAAAGTGTTGTGCTGTTCTGAACCGATACCCATGTATGTATTGTATTATCTTTACTTTAATAGCTATCTTAGTAGTTGAAAACATTAGGATCTCTCCTAGATTATCGCTACTTACTCCAAAAGAGGAGTAGTGACTAGGAAAAGATAATTACAACATTAATTTGAAGTTTAATTGTTGATCCACACTACTAGGTATTATCTAAGTAAGATGGTTAGTTTTCATCTAATAAGTAGAGACTCAAAAGGTAATAGTTAATTGGTATCTAGGATAAGGGTTAGTAAGGAAACATCCTGAGACTCAAAAAGTAAAGGGTGAAATCTATCAACTAGACCAAAAGATGGTTGGTGGTACATAACTAATTAGATTCTGCATGCAAGGTATCAGGTTGGTTCAATAAAGCACGATAATCCTATGGAGTTGAGAAGCCGGGGGGAACACAATACTAGTGTTCACCAATGACTAATTACAACCAAAGTTGATATTAGCTACTTGTTCGATATTAAAACTACAATCCACCTATTTACTTTTCCAGTTTTTCCCATTGGTTACAGTAGCTGAAAACTGCAATTTCACGTATTCTCTCGGGATTCAACCCCAAACTTTGTTGGGTTACTATATTTGATAGCGACTGTATAATCTTCATATTGCAGGTGTAACTTGGGTGTTATCAAAATTTAGAATTGTTTTCGGGGATTCATGTACCCTCACAACAAAGTAGTCCCACTCACTAATATGAAATAATGCATGTCCATGCAGGGACAGTCAAGAGACACTCATACTCAGAATTGAAGTTCCAATCAATGTGCTCAAATAACATAGGCTTGACCTTATTTTCTTTACCTTAGCATTCAGATAGTCAAGTTAGGATCATTATACGAATTTTCTCGACTTGTAATATAGGAATGGGGGGTATGGTACAGATGGATATATCAAGTGACTATGTCTCCTTGGTACTACACTAACTTTGGGGTCCACTCATTAACCATCTTAGTTTTTTATTTTATCCTTATTTCTCCCTTTTTATTCTTTATTGCATATTCAGGTTGGGTGTGGTCTTTTATTTTTTCTTTTTCACAATTTTTCTTTTCTTTATCTTTTTCGTTTCTTTTGCTACCATACCCAACCCTACTAAATTTTTTCCTTTCTTTACACCTTTATACATACCCACTTTATATCACACACCCCTATGATAGCCACCCTCAAATTAGGCTATTTTCCTGAGTTGAGGTGCACAATGTCGAAGGAGGAACGATCCAAAATCGATTATTGATACACAAATTGAAAGGTGACAGGTGAAACAACAAAAAATAAGCTATAAGGCTCAAAATAGGGATCAAGGGATACTATTTTACATTGGGAAGGTCATTTAGGATAAAAGTAGTCTAGAATTAAAAACGACCTAAAATTCTTTCCTAACCGACTATCCTAAAACCTAGGCAAGACTAACCGACCAAGTTTTGAATTCAACACACAAAGGGAACGAAGTAGCATCTCACTCATACATGGTACAGAGTCAATACTACAAGCTACTACTTATCTGGTTCATGCAATTAATAGAAAGTGATTATCATGTCCCTAATCCTAATTCCATAACAAGATCCACAATGTTCACACATATATATATTCATAGAGATCTAAAATTTTGGAGGGGTATCATTTTGCTCGAAAATCAATCAAAAAAACTTGACAATTGCCCTAAATACTTAAAAATCTCCTAATTACACAAAAATACAACACAATACGAAACAAAACACAATATGACACAAATTTTACCCTAGATGTGTTGGTTCTAAAACCATACTGCGATGATAGGATAAAAAAGTATGACAATAAAAACCCACAGCGGCTATGCTATACCCTATCCCCAACTAAAAGATTGCACATTGTCCCCTGTCTGCTAAAATAATATAAAACAAAGGGAATAAGGACATAGCTAGGATACACTAAGCGTCTGTGTCATGCGCATCCCCATATAGGGGTATCTCTAATGGCGAAGGTCATAGTGGTGGCGTTGTACTAAAAAAAATACACCCGCATCAGGATCAGCATGCTGCTACCTATAAATTGCAGTCTCCGTCTAGTCATGGGTGACCCTTTTTAGGGATTGCTCATATGGCATGTATGGATTCTGCATGTCCCCCTCCAGGCCTCTCTTAGTCCCAACTACGAGTAATTCCATATTATCTTTCACAAATAAATCAAAATATCTGGGCCAATGCGGAGGGTATATCCGAACCACTGGGGGTATAACTGGAGGAGTGGCCATCATCTGGCTTTCTATAAGAGACCATACCTATGCTTGTAATGTATCCACCTTCTCTCTAATATAAACTAGGTCCGGCATCTCAATTTCTACAAACTGGGCTATAACATATCTATCTAAAGAATCAATACATGTTTGTAAATCAACACATAACTCCAACATAGAAGCTCTATGTTCGACATCCCATTTGGCCTCTGTCGTCTCTAGTATAGAGAAGATCCACGGTCATCACCCCACACTTAAAGCCTTGGTCATCCTCGAACAAATCTTTTCTTAGAGCATCATAATCAAAGAAAACTCCATACTTCTCCTACAAGAAAGACACTCAAGCCATTACTATAATGACTACACATAATGTAAGTTTCTACAATAAGCATTTATACACATAATTGAAATCTCAAGAAGGCTACTCCAAATCATCTTAACCTCAAGAATTGACTCACCAAGTTGGAAAGCTTATACATATTGCTCAATCAAAGATATCAGACAATTCACCCAATATTCATCAATGATGTGCCCTCACCATAAGAGAGTTACCTATAATCACTCACATAAATGCAATTTATTAAAAATTGGGTGCAAAAAATCAAATTATGATCACTCTCTCAAAGAATTAACAAGTTTCACAAGATGAACCATAGGCTTTCCCTTAGTGTAGTACTCCACTAATATTAGAATGTTAAGGATTATGATAAAATAGGTTCTTATAGGTTGTACTGTAGTCTAAGGGATGGGAAGGAACTATTCTCACAAATAATAATGACTATCTTTCGTAAGTTCTTTAATACATCCTACTGTTCATTCAATTCACCTCTAACATACCATTTACACCACTTATATCTACCCATATCTTTTAGTTTTCCCCCATATCATTAAGAACATTCACATACATTATGGTAGAGAACGTTTTATTTATATCTTATTAAATTTGAACAATTTTTCTTCTTTTCTTTGCATAACTCCCAACCATAACACATAAATTGTGCACACCGATACCTATTACGTTGGGGATTTAGTTTCACCTTTTCCCTACTTGAATTTCAAACTCCTTAACTCAATTAATTTTACACTAAAGTACTTAGGAGCTTTGGATCAAATTAAGGTCAATCAAAGAAGGGGATACAGGCTACATATAATTTTGCCAAAGAAAATAAGATAAAGGATCAATAGGGCTAACTAGGATTATGCACAAGGGAAGGTAAAAGAGGGTATAAAACATGGTTGTCAAAGAAGTGGCTATACATCTCCTAAACCCACATTTTTTATTTTTCTTTGCACACACACTAGACAAGTTCTAGACATCACATGGAACAAGGAATATATAAACACCACACACACACATGGTACATGCTCAACTCAAGTAGGATCATCATAGACTCTAGATCCTAGGAGTCTCAAAAGTAATAATTCACACAATCAACATGTTCTTTTCATTCAAAACACTTGCATCGTGCAATCACATATAGAATCAACAAGAATATCCCACTTTTTCCTAACACAATAAATTCAAATTACTTCTAAAAATTGGAATTTCCCCACCCCACACTTAAAAATCCACTTTTTCCTCAAAGTAAAATTAATAGTATAGATAGAAATACTCTCTGAGGCCTCTAGGCCTAACTAGTAGCATTTTTATCATTAAGAAGGTCTTGGACCACACACCCAATCTTTGCCATGCTTCTTATCTTAGGTTTCTGGTACTCAGACTTCCCATCAACCTGTGACTCAACCAAAATAAAAACTATGTGTAGTAAAAACTAAAAATACTGAATGTAAAACACACCTTAACTTGGGTTGCCTCCCAAGCAATACCTGATTTAGTATAGTAGCATGACCCATATCATACTTAGTTGTTTCCTTCATCTTCTTCCTCCTACTTGGAGGCCATCTTCTTATTCATTTCTGACCTCTTGAGTGTGAACTCTTGGTTAACAATTTTTTCAACATTATTCTTTTTAGGATCATCAATTAATATTTCTTCAGATTGGGGTATTTGTGGCTTGGGAAGCTCAATGAGAGTATTCGAAGAGGTGTTTGGTGGAATAAACTCCACCACCCCCACTTATCCCCTTCAATCACCATAATAATTCATAAATATTTGTAATAGGATAGTGTGTGAAGTGGTTTGTAAACTTTAAAAATTGCCTCTTCATCATCCAACTTCATTGTAAGCATGCCTTCTCTCACATATATTAATTCTCCTCTTGTCGCTAAAAATGGACATCCCAAGATGATCGACACCCTTTCATCTACCTAAAAATATAAAACAATAAAATCAACAGGAATAATAAACTTACCAACCTCGATGAGAACATCCGCTATGATTTCTTCAGGATGGGCTAGGGGTCTGTCAACTAATTGGAGTATCACAGAGCTCGATCTCGGATTCCCCTAACCCCAAGTGTTGAACAAAGATAAGGGCATCAAATTGATACTTACCCCCAAATCACTCAGTGCATGGACTACCTCACTCTTGTCAATCTAAATAGAAAGTGTGAAACTCTCAGGGTCTTTGATTTTTTTGGGCATCTTCTGCATCACCACAAAGCTACACTCCTCAGTGAATGCTACTATCTCAACATCCTTCAACTTAAATTTTGTAATGACCACGTTCTTCAAGTACTTACCTTAGTTGGGCATTCCCTACAAACCATAGAAAAGAGGGGGATTAATGTGAAGCTCTCTGAACGTCTCAAAGAACTTCTTAAAGCATGCATCCTCCTTTGCTTTTCTTAATCTCTATAGAAATAGTGGTGGTGGATACACCTTAACCCATTCAGCAACCTTTGTTTTTGGGTACTCAGACTTTCTTATATTATCAACCACTTTGTCTGCATCTGGTTGAAGAATCAATTCTGCATCTACCTCCTTATTTTTCTTTGAAGGACTTTTATTCTGCTCCTTACTAGTCCTCAAATTTATTGTCATTACTTATTTCGGAGGTTCATTGTCACTTAGAAAACAACCTTGAGTCCTGGTATTTTGTGCCTGTTGCATTTGCCCCAAATTATACTCCAACTACCTCTAAAGTACTTATTGATTTTGGAGTTCACCACCCATCTATTCTTGGGTGGCCATGATCTTCTTTAACATGTCCTCTATGTTATAGGTCTGTGTGTTTTGATAATGCTACTAAAATTGTTGTTGTTGGTTGTTATTCCATAATTGAATTGGTATCTAAGTCTGACACTTTTGATTGTAGGAATTACCATAATTTGGCCTATGAGCATTGCCAACAAAAATGACTGACTCAGTATTTTCACCACACATAGATGTAGAGTGACCACTATTGCAATAAACCTCACACCAACCTATGGTTTACTGCACTTCATTCACTTAAGTCGTAGTTTGATTCACAACCAATTTGCTAAGTTGGTTTATTCTTTGGTTCTGCATGGCTGAGAGTTGAGCGGCCAAGGTTGTAACACTGTCAACTTCAATTATACCTACATCCTTTTTCACTAAACCTCTCAAGGTATCACCATGAAAATCCATATTTCTTTGAGCTATCCAATTCAATAAGGTGTGTAGCTCATCATACGTCTTTTCTAATGCTTGACCACCTACAACTAAATCTAGCAAAATTTTATGTTATGGTCAAGTGCCTCAACAAAAGAGTGACCTATTAGCTTATTGGACTGCTGATGATATGGAAAGTCCCAAAGAAGAGCTTTGAACCTCTCCAAAGCATGATATAGGTTCTCATTTGGCCTTTGTTTGAAGCTCACAATCTCACTATGAAGTCTTGCGGTCTTGACAGATGGAAAGAAGTAGAAAAGGAACTTTCGGGCTAAGTCTTCCCAAGTTGTGATTGAACTTTCCGGCTCATTATTCAACCACTTATTCTCTTCCCCAAAAGGTAAAAGGGGAAAAGGGTCAGCCTCACATAGTAAGTTGACACACCCATAGAGATGAATGTGTCATTGATCTCCAAAAAGTTTTGCAATTGGACTTGTGTATCTTCATGCGAAAGATCGGTAACTGTCCATTCCTGATTAAAAGTTGCACCATGTTTTGTTTCATCTCAAATCTACCTCCAGCAACAAATATTTTAAAAGGGGAGGTGTGATTTGTCACAAGTGGGATTGCCACTTCACGAACTCTCCTATGGGCTGGTTGTTCTTCAGCCATGGAAGCAGGATTATCTTGTTCTTCTTGAATTTGTAGGATACGGTAGAAAAGGACTGCTTCTCTCCTTCATTAGTGGAAGCATTGCTTGGTTTGAGGTCTGGTTCAACCGATTCCCGGTCCCTTGAAAACTTACTAGCCCTTAAACCTATTTCCTAAAAATTCAAAACCAAGACCAAATGAAAAACACCTAAGAAATCCAAAAATATAAAAAAAAACAAAAGCAGTTGCCAAATTACAAGTCGCTAGCAATAGCGCCAAAAACTTGTTGCACCAAAGAGCACACACAAATGTAAGTGGTCTTTCCATGTGACACCCCAGATTTAGAACCCTAGATGCTACACGGTGCACTCAAAATCCTGAAGGACCATAAGCTAACCATTTTCTGGCACCTGCTGCAATAACTGAATAATATAACATAATAATGCAGAAAACTGGCAAAAAACTTGCCATAAGGTTCAAATTGAATTACAACTGTATAAAATATATCAATACCAAAACTAAAATAGCTGTCTAAACTTTTAGTCTGAAAGCCTCTAAACTGTCTGAACTTGGAGGTGATGGGACAAATCCCCAACTAACTCCGTCTACTAAAATACTGAATCTAATTCAATATGGAAAAAAGAAACATCCTCGAATGATGAGGACTCACTGCAAAGTCTACTGCTACTAGATGAGTCTAAACTGCTAAAGATGCTCTGGAGATCGTGCTTCTGAACCTATGGTATAAGACACCATAGCGCAAGAGAAAAATATGTGTCAGTACTTTGAATGTACTGGTACGCTAGATGAGGTAAGGATAAATTTAATGGTTTGTATGCATGAACAATACTGACTGAATATACAAGTATACTGAATGAGGATATATGCATGAATGCATAAACTATAACTGAAATCGTAGTAACATAGATTACTGATTTTATTAATACTGAGATACTAAATAACTGGGTCTAGTGTTAACTGATATCTGAGTTTACTGATACTGCTTGATTATATTTGAGATCAGGACTATCTAGCGGGTGATCTCTGAATCTACAAATAGTGATATGATTGACTGAATGTAAGATCAAGCCTATTAAATGGGTGATCTCTAAATGTTTGGAACTATCTAAGTTCTCTACTGAGCTGAGTGACTATATCTGATAGTCCTAATTTCTGTAATACTGATTTGAATTCTATTCTAAAGAGTGAGATTAAAACTGAGACTGTAGGAGGTAGTCATCTAACCGACAAGCCCCGAATCTGCACTAATGGGGTCCAACCTATAAACCCAGTAGGAAGATTATTAGTACCATGAAATGGGTAAGGACAACTTCTATGGGGTCAGTCCTACTCTAGAGGTTAACCCCTGAGATCAGTCTTGTACTAACGGGTGTTCCCTGAGTATGTCAGTCCTATCTAACGGGTGATATTTCATACCTTTGCTGGCTACGTAGTTCTGAAACTTAGGGATTGTTTCTTGGGATATCAGTTCTATCTAACGGGTGAACCCCCATCCCTAGGCTCGCTCGGTGCTGAATTCTACTCCCAACTGAAAGACTCTGAACTAATTCTTAAACTGTACTAGACTGAGCTGAATCTGTAACTGATCGTACTGATTAACTGAGCTAAACTGAGTTCACTTGGTTCCATTGACTAATGGAATACTATTGAGTTCTGAATTGATTATTGAACTAAAGCAAGAATGCTATTGATACTGAGATCACTGTGATTTCCTAAGTTCTATAACTATCTGAGTTCTACTGATTGGCACGACTGAGGTTATCTTGAAAACTTACACTGTCTCTAGACAATCAGCTAAATTGTTGGGTATAAATATCCCCAGGACTCAATAACATAAATAATATAAGACAGGATAACTCGTACATAACATGGCAATAGGCTATCATTCACAATACAATCAATGAGGCGACTTCTCCAAGCACTTGGAGGTCTTAAACATGTAATTGTATAGAGAGGCATGATGTGGTCTTATAACTCATTTATTAAGGAATACTCATGAATAGGAATGCATGTAACATATCAAAGTCATTCACTAAGGCTTTTCAACAAAAACTTGGCATGTATGAACTAATACATAATTGGTGTTTCTTGTCAACATGCTATAAGAGCCCTATTTCCTTCACACAAGCATTTTATCAAACATATGGGAAGAATACTTTGGTCATACAACATTCAATACACCTAATTAACATGGTTACAATAATCAACACGCATTTTATAGGTTTTCTTACGAATATCATGAAATTCACCTCAAACTAGGACCAAAGTTTGGAACTTTGTAACCAAAACATGAATTAAAACTCAACAACATCAAAAACTGAAATCTCAATTCACATAAATCATGAAAACTCATAAATAACAATCTTTATAATTTAAAAAGGGATTCTTGAACTTCTTGGATGGAAGGAACCCAAGAATCAACATCTAACATACCTGGAAATCTAGATTCTTGAAGTTCTTAACGTGTTTTGGAGGGATTCTTGAGATTGCTTTTTAAACTTTGTTTCTAGAGTTTTCTATTTTTTGAGAGAGAATGCTTTTGTTCTTGAAGAATAGTGAAAATGATAAGCAATCTTGGGCTATTAAGGGTTTAAATCCCGTATACAAGATGATTAGGGGCTTTAGGAAATTACCAAGTGGTCCTTGGAATTAAATAACAAAATATAAAAATCTCAATTTTTCATGCTGGTACAATGCGGTGAAATCGCGCCAGCTCACTAGAAACTGGTAGGTGGTGCGACACGGTAGAAATCGTGTTTCCACCTTGGTTGCAAACTGGAAAGGCACCGCGACGCAGTGGAATTGCGTTGGTGCACTGGAAATTGAAAACTCTAAAACTGAGCATTGGCACGATGCACCATAATTGTGAAGGCTCACTGGATTTTGACGATTTCCATTTTGGCTGGCTCTGCAACACACTAAAGTACTAGGTGGTACACTGTCTTAATAAAATGGTTCTAACTCTTCGCCCGAGTGTCAGATTTGGGCGAATTTGGTATCAATGGAAAGCTTATTCAATTTACCATATGATAAAAAAGCCAAAATCTTGAAAATGCCATAAGTAATAAAAAGGTATTTATCTATGAAGCAAGATTTTTGATGTTCCAGGGGTGAATCGAAGGTAGGTAAAAGTACGGGGTGTTACAATATCTCCCCCTTGGGAATATTCATCCTCGAATGAGACTAATTATGCTGAGAATACTAGAAAGCTAAACTTATTTACTGGACATGAGCATCTGAAACATGATGATATGACTGGAACTACTGGTATACTAAGATTTTAAGCTGAACATGCATATCTGATGCATGGATTCTGATTGTTATGACTCTTGAATGCATGACTGAATATGCAATGAAAATTGATACTAACTTTGTAAGGAACATCTGAACATGCAACTGAATGGATTTAAAGACATGAAAGCATCAAGAAATCATAGGTTATCTCCTCTTTGGGACACTATGTCCCTCTAAGAATGCTTACTTCACTGATATACTAGGGCGATGCATAGGGCACTTGCGAACTAAATCATGACTTAACATCTGGGATCTGAAACTAATGTATGACTCATGAACTGAGTTGATCTTGCAACTACGGGGACTCTCTATCTTGGAATAGTTATATTCTGAGATTCCTGATAGTATGACTAGATGGAAAGATGAAAAAACAAACTATACAGATTTGACTGTCTAACTACTAAATTGACTTGCTGGCTTTACTAACTAACTCATGCTAAAAACTTAAGATCAAGTGGGAGAAAAAGATCTAACAATACATTTCATGAAGATGGAAGACTCATGACGTACCCGAATCTATCTTAGGGAAAATTCCCTGGTCATGGCGAGTCTGGAGTGCATAAAATCTGTTCTGACGCTAACCACTAGTGGTACTAGGAGTGGCGCCCTGATGATGCAAATCTTTACCCCTCTGAGCTAGCATTCTACACTCCCACAACCTGTGACCTGGCTTACCACATCTAAAATATACCTCGCTGCCTGATCTCAAGCACCTGGGTGGTTCTTACCATATTCTTCACAAAGTGGATAGGTATGCTCACTCCTCACACTACTTTAGGTTTTGGAGCCTGGCACCCCATCATGACTAATATTTCTAAAATTTTGTGCGGGTACACTAGATGAGGATGAAGGTGGGACTGAAAACTTTGACTATACTGAGAATGATTACCACTCTATGACCCTGGCTGAGAATAACTAAAACTACCTGTTTTGGCTTTCTTACTTACTCTCTCTCCTTTGCTTTCTCTACCTCAATCTGCTGAGCGTGCATCATCAATCTAGAAATTTCCATGTCTCTATTGGGCATAGAAATCCTATACTCCTTAACCACCAACCTAGACACACCGGTCACAAACTTACTCATGCTTGCTCTAGGTCCATCTATCTGATCAGGGATATACTTAGACAACTTGTTAAACTTGAGACAATACTCCTTCACTATCATGGAGCCTTGCCTTAGGTTCATGAACTCTTCTATCTTAGCTTATCTCATCTCTAGTGGGAAAAACTTATCTAATAACGCTTTCTGAAATATCTGCCAAGTCATGGGAGCTGCATCCTCCCCTCTACTCTTCCTCCACATAACTACCCAATCATAAGAAACATCGTCCAACCTATAGGATGCCAACTCTACACTTTCCTCCTCAGACACATGCATAACCTGGGTGATCTTCTTCTCCTCATCAAGATAAAGTTGTAGGTCCTCATCTGCCTTTTACCCAAAGAATTCTGGCGGGTTTATTCTCATAGTCTCTGATTTTGGCTGTGGCTAGTCCCCCATCTTGCTGAGGTGGGGCTGCAGCTTGATGGCTACCTTGAACATTAGTTGTCACATCTTGGTCTAGCACCTGAAAAGCTGCCTGAAACTCTTCATATGGCACATATTCATTCAAAGGATCTGCGGGCTGAGGTGGCTGGTTATCATTACTATGGGTATTAGCTTTGTGAGTAGGCATACTCAGTAAATGAAAGGAAGAGATGGATTAGACTGAGAATTAACTTGATCTCATGTTCACTTGCACGACATGAATACTGAAAGAAGGGAAACTGTTCCTAAAACATCTTATAGCTTACTGTACATAAATATGGCGCGCAATATACCCATGCACAAGACTCTACTAAATGTGGCTTTCAGACTTCCTAGGACACTATTGAACCTAGGCTCTATTACCAAGTTTGTAACTCCCCGAATTCTGAACCCCGGATGCTACACGATGCTCATAATTCTGAAGGACCATAAGCTAACCCTTTTCTGGTACCTGGTGCAATAACTGAATAATCTACTACAATAATGCAAAAAACTGGTGAAAAACTTGCCCTAAGGTTCAAACTGAATTACAACTGTACAAAATATATCAATACCAAAACTAAAACAACTGTCTGAACTTTTAGTCTGAAAGCCTCAAAACTATCTGAACTTGGAATTGATGGGAAAACCCCCCAACTAACTCTGCCTACTGAAATACTAAATCTAATCCAATACTAAAATAAGGAACATCCTCTAATGACGAGGACTCACTGCTATGTCTACTGCTGTTGGATGAGTCTGAACTGCTAAGGATGCTCTGGAGCTTGTACTTCTGAACCTATGGTATAAGACACCATAGCGCAAGAGAAAAGTATACAGTAGTACTTTGAATGTACTGGTATTCTAGATAAGGTAAGGCTAAATGCAAGGGTTTGTATGCATGAACAATACTGACTGAATACACGAGTATGATGAATGAGGATACATGCATGAATGCATAAACTATAACTGAAATCGTAGTAACATAAATTACTGAGTTTAAAAATACTAAGATACTGAATAACTGGGTTTAGTGATAACTAATATCTGAGGTTACTGATACTGCTTGATTATATCTGAGATCCAGCCTATTTAGCGGGAAATCTCTGAATCTACTAATAGTGAATATGAGATCAAGCCTATCTAATGGGTGATCTATAATTTTTGGAACTATTTAAGTTCTTTACTGAGCTGAGTGACTATATCTGACAGTCCTGATTTCTGTAATACTGATCTGAGTTCTATTCTAAAGACTAAGACTGAAACTGAGACTGTGTGAGGTAGTCATCTAACTGACATGCCCCGAATCTGTACTAGTGGGGTCCAACCTATAACCCTAGCTGGAAGGGTATCAGTACCATTCCACGGGTAAGGACAACTGCTATGGGGTCAGTCCTAATCTAGCGAGTGACCCCTGAGATCATTCCTGTACTAACAGGTGATCCCTGAGTATGTCAGTCCTATCTAATGGGTGATATCTCATACCTTCGCTGGCTACATAGTTCTGGAACTTAGGGATTGTTTCTTGGGATCTCAGTCCTATCTAATGGGTGAGCCCCCATACCTAGGCTCGCTCAGTGCTAAATTCTACTCCCAACTAAAAGACTCTGAACTGATTCTTAAACTATACTAGGCTGAGCTAAATCTGTTACTGATCGTACTGATTAACTGGGCTAAACTGAGTTTACTTGGTTCCATTAATTGACAGAATACTACTGAGTTCTGAATTGATTACTGAACTGAAGCTGGAATGCTATTGATACTGAGATCACAGAGATTTACCAAGTTTTGTAACTATCTGAGTTCTACTGATTGGCACGACTAAGGTTATCTTGAAAACTGACACTGACTCTAGGCAATCAGCTAAATTATTGGGTATAAATATCCCCAAGACTCGATAACATAAATAATAAAATACAGGACAACTCGTACATAACACAACAATAGGCTATCATTCACAATACAATCAATGAGGCTACTTCTTCAAGAACTTGGAGGTCTTAAATATGTAATTATATAGAGAGGCATGATCTGGTCTCATAACTCATTCAATAAGGAATGCTCAAGAATAGGAATGTATGTAACATATCAAAGTCATTCACTAAGGCTTTTCAACAAACACTTGGCATACATGAACTTATTCATAATTGGGGTTTCTTGTCAACATGCTATAATGACCCTATTTCCTTCACATAAGCATTTTATCAAACATATGGGAAGCATACTTTGGTCATACAATATTCAATACACCTAATTAACATGGTTACATCAATCAGCATGCATCTTGTAGGTTTTATTATGAATATCATGAAATTCACCTCAAACTAGGACCAAAGTTTGGAACTATGTAACCAAAACATGAATTAAAACTCAACAACATCATAAAATTCTATCTTAATTCACATAAATCATGAAAACTCATAAATAACAATCTTTATAATTTAAAAAGGGATTCTTGAACTTCTTGGGTAGAAGGAACCCAAGAATCTACATCTAACATACCTGGAAATATAGATTCTTTAAGTTTTTGAAGTCTCTTGGAGGTATTTGTGAGATTTCTTTTGAAACTTGGGGGCTAGGGTTTTCTATTTTTTGAGAGATAATGCTTTCTTTCTTGAGGAATAGTGAAAATAATGAGCAATATGTGGCTATTAAGGGTTTAAATTCCGTATATAGGTTGATTAGGGGATTTAGGAAATTGTCAATCGGTCTTTGGAATTAAATAACAGAATCTGAAAATCTTGATTTTTCATGTTGGCGCGACGCGGTGAAATCACGCCAGCTCACTGGAAACTGGACAATTGGAAAACTTAAGCTAAGAACTATTTTTTCCCTTTATGATCTTTAACTTATTGTTTGACTATTGGCTTGATTCAATTTAACCTCAAATATTGGATTTAAGTACTTCAACATGAAGATGCTCAATTATATCATTATTCACTCATTAAGAACATAATAGTCCTCAAAACAAGGCTAAATAAGCTCGAATAACAACACTAAGGTTCATAAATCCACCTCAAATCTATCAGATCTTCCCATATAGAGTAGGCACCTCGGTCTCAATAGCACGTAAATGCTCATTAGTGACTCTCTAACTTTCCACTAGGAAATATAAGAACTCACAAGATATCAAATTCATACCTTTAGTAGCAACTATAGTGGATGGGAGAGGGAGAAATGAAAAAGCACCCACTATCTCTAAACTTGAAGCCAGGGCTGATGAAGAAGTGGTTGGTGTCCCCTCATACTACGTACTAAAATCTAGGGTATCTCTCTTCTCCCCATATCAAGATTAACACTAACTCCCACATCATGTCCATGCACATAAATAGGCTCTATGGAAACTGAAAGGCCCTTACACTGGACCCAAGGTACTACAGAAGGGTCACTAGGTTGCATGGGAAGGGTCAGATGTGTCAGATCCTTCATAGTCTTCGCCTGGGTAGTGGATTTCACAAGTCCTCTCTCATCGACTCTTTCTATCTCTGGTACACCTGCCTCATCACACAATCTCTAAATAAGTCTCGGGAATGGCAAATTTATCACCTCTCCAAAGCTATATCATGGAGGATCATGTCGGAGGATGGCTACAAAGTTAATAGCATACCCGACCATCGTACGATCAATCAAGGAGGCTCCCTCCCAAGTTAATATATTATCTAAAGTAGTTGGGAATAGTCAATATTTGATGATCAACCATCAGAACTTAGCAACAAAATTCAATAGGGACTTCTTTATCACACTATGTCCCTCGATCCTTGCTATCTTAACTCTCTCACGTCTATCATCTGCCTTCATCATGATATGTTTTTCCTATTCTACTCTCAATATATAGTCACACTTTATTGTGGATGCGAGAGTGATATTGTCTAGACCAAAAATAACTCGGTGGATAGTCTTTGTTGAAAGATCAACCCTAACCCCTCTTACAAGGGTCTGCTCAAGCTGTGGCTACTCCATATGTTTCATCAGGCCTAGAAATATATGCATCGGAAGAACTACTGTGGCATGATATGATACATAAATTCTCATACGAAATTTATGTTGTAAGAACTGAGTGGTCTAGTCATCTGCTCTAATTGATAACGATGAAAAGAAGCCCATAACTGTGGTTCTCTACTCATCCCAGACAGATCAATCCGATGCTACTAAAAAATAAGCCTCTTAGGCCTGTCGGTCTTTGAGATATTATTTTCTATATTATATATCATTCGTATTCCCCCAACACACGACCTCGGTTTATCCTTATCAAGAAGTGTCTTTAAGGTATATGTAAGGGTGGTGAAACTCTATCCCTATTATGCTGGTGCCTCATTATCTAGAATGGGAACCTCACAGAAAGCCTTCTTAGTGTATTCCTCATATTGGGTTACACCTGATGCTTGTGTATGAGTTGCAGTACCCTCCTTAAACTAAGGTACAATTGATGACTCCTCTTGCTCTGCAGCCTCGGATGAATCTTGGGACCCCTTCTCAGACTGGGGGTTCTGAGCTACACCCTATGAAGCTTTCTTAGAATATTCCAACTCATCATCATCATCATCACTCAATGGAAGATAATGTAGAGGTGATCTCATAATTCACCGAGACATAGGCCAAGTAAAGGATGACCTTCATCCTCACTGTGGGTTTTTAAGTAGATGATGTCACATAATTCCTAAAATAATAGTCTCTGCTATCTGGCACACCGATTCTCTAGGCACTCTGCATGATACCCCACCTGCAGCTTCTCTAAGTCATGCAATCGGGTACTTCTCCACCGAACCATTAGTCCCGGGGACTCATCCCATCTCCTTGATGTATCAACCTTCGTCTTAGTAGATTTTGGTTCCATGTGTACCTAAGAAACTAGTCGTTAGTTTCCAAAAAAAATGAGGGATTGCAAAAGCTGAAGAAAAACACAAAATTCAAAAAGTTTTGAATTTTTCCTCAATCTTCACACCCGTATAACTTATTTGAAGCCACATCAAGTCTAATATGTACACATATATCAAGAATCATGATTTCCCGTGCATAATAACATGCCTAACTTTTGGTATTCCTTTACTTGTTCAAGTTCAAGTTTTGGTCAAGGCCTAACCTTTGAATTTAATTCAAAACAAAACCCTACATCAAGATTTTAGGCTACTTCAAGGCTCCAACGCACAAGCATGCTTATTTCTATATATTTTTCATGGAAACACACATATTCACTTGCTTGGTTACTATTTAAATCAAAATATAACTATTAGGAGCAGAGAAAGTTACCTTTTCTTTGAGAATTCGGAAGTGAACTATGAAGAAATATAGTAAAACCAATGATTGAACTTTTGTTTAGTGTGGTGGGACAAGTTGGTACTATTAATAAGTTTAAATTTAGCTTTCTAAGTGCTGGATTACTTTATGCTTTGAGAGGGAATTTTGGATTTAAAGAGAAAAATAAGATTGGGGATTAGAATAGGTTAGAATGAGGAAAAATATGTTTAAATAGTGAGGGGAGAATTAGGTCTTAAATAAGCATTGGTGGGCCTGAAATTTTAATTAAAATTTGGGCCGCACGCGAGCCATTTGCTGCAGCCACATGCGGCCAGCTAGTGGGCGTATATCCTACATGAGGTTAATATGTGGTGGGCATATGTGGGATTAATTTTTTATCCCAACTTCCTTCTTCTTGGACTTTGTGTTTTAATGTTTTCTAAGATACATATGGTTATGTAACTTTAATTTATGGTTCCACAAGTAAGATTATATGTCAAAGTCCAGATTTTTCCATTATTATCCTCAAAATTTGATTTTTTTCTTCAATTATCGCTCAATATTATATGTCTTGGGTGAGACTTATGACCTTGATGGATTGGTCACAAAGTTTTCTTACCTGTAAAGTTATGGATTTAGCAATCTAACCATTTTCCAGAAAAGTCCATAAGCTATAAACCTACAAAATAAAAACAAAAGTGAACACTAAAAATAGTGGGTTTCCTCCTACTCAACGCTTGATTTAACACTGTAGCATGATATGAGTACCTTGATTACTCTGAATTAACCAAGATACCCATAGGATTACCTTTTTTGGGTCATCAATACAGTGTATCATCGACACCACCCTCATGTCGGTCGACTGTTTTATTGTTTTTTAGATGTTGAAAGTGGCCTCCTCACTGTTGACTCTAAACTTCATCTCTTCTTTCTCCATGTTAACTATCTCTCTAACTATGTCCATAAATAGTCTCCCCAAAATGATGGGCTTCTTGGTATCAACCTCAGTCCAAACAGAGAAAGTCAGTCAGAAAGATAAAGTTATTAACTCTTACAATTACATTAAAAGGAATGCCCACAAGTTTATTCACAATGTAGTCAGCCATCAACAGCCGTATTATAATCGGTTCAGGAGGGCTCAAGACTAATTACTTGAATACAGCCAGTGACATCAAATTTATCCTATCTCCTAAGTCACTTAAGGCTTTGGCAAATCGGGATGACCTAATAGTGCATGCTATAGTGAATTCTTTGGGATCACCTTTTTCTAAGACAGAGACCTAGTCGTGACTGCACTATAATGGTGCAACCCATCAATATTGTAATACCTCGTATTTCCCTAGAATAATTTAAGTCCTAATACATGAGTATTTATATATTAAATTTTTGAAATACAAATTATTTATAAGTTTAGATCCTGCTATTGTGTAGGAAATTCAATTAACTTTCCAACGATAAAAAAATTGCCTAAATCCGATAACCAAGTAAGAAGTTATGGAAATTTTAAGTTTCAATCATTAAACACAGCCATTTTGGTCACTAGCGCGTCGCGGAGCCAATCTAAATCACAATTTTCAAAATCCAGTGAGACTCCACGATTCCGCCGCATCGCGGTGATGTCCCATTTCATATTTTGCAATTTCCAGTGAGCCTCCGCATAATGGTGCATCAGAAAGATGGCCAAAATGGCATTCCAAAGGCTTACCGAGATAGATCCACATCACGCCAAGCTTTCAGGTCCTAGTCTTCAATTTCCAGTGAGGCTCCGTGATCCTGGAGCGTCGCACCAGGGCCTCAAATTGGGATTTTCAGTTTTTCAGTTCCGCATTTTTAATTTCCAAGGTGCTGTTTGGTCATTTTCCTTAGCCCCTAAACATGAAGTTAAATCCTATTAGGGAATTATATGCCCATTATTCTCAAATTACTCATAATGGGATCCATTCTCATCAAGAACACAAAAATCCTAGCTCCCAAATTCAAGGCCAAAGCTCAAGAACCCTACATAAATATTCTCAAATTCACTAACCAAGGTATGTTAAATGTTCATCCATGGGTTTCTTTCACCCATGGAGTCCAAGTACCCGATTTAAATTACAAAATTATGATTTTTTTCAAGTTATTTTGATTTTAAATTATGATTTCACCCATGAATCTCCATGAACTATGATTTTACACCATGTATAGATGAAATTATTGTTGTTATTTAATTCTCCATGTTTTAATGTTATCATTCATTGAATTAATCATGATTTAGTACTATTCATGTTGAATTCATGCTATTACTACAAGTTCCCTAATATTTCTATGATTTGACCAAACTAAGAACTACAAGTGTTTGATAAAATGCCTACAAGAATACATGTTTGATAAAAGCCTCCATGCTATGTCCTCTAAGCTTAAGTATCATGTTACTATTATTATTTTGTAGTCCTGGGGGTATTGATTACCTGAAAACCATATCTGCTAACTTAATCTCATTTCAGTATCTTTAGAATAACTTTAGATTTTATTATGAGCATTACCAGAACAGTCAATTAATCTCAAAATAGTCTATTATTTCAGTGTCTTTCAGTTGGGAGTAGGATTTAGCACCGAGCGAGTGTAGGTATGGCGGTTTCCCTATCAGATAGGTATAGTTGTTAGTAGTAGTCCCTAAACTCCAAAAATACATAGCCTGCATAGGATACAAGAAGTCACCCGTCAGTTTAGGCTTGCCTATCTCATAGGGGTCACCTGTCAGATTAGGCTTGACACCCTTTGTAACGCCCTGAGTATGATACCCGGAATGCTACACGGTGCTCATAATCTCAAAGGACAACAAGCTAATCCTTGACTGATATCTGTAACTGAGTACTGAATAATACACTGTAAAAATGCTGAAAAACTGGTGGAAAACTTGCCATAAGGTTCAAATATCTGAAATACAACTGACAGCTAAATACTAATACAACTGTCTGAATATCTAGTTTGAAAAACTCTAGTCTGAAAGCCTCTAACTATCTGAATATGGAGTTGAATGGGACAATCCCCCAACTAACACCATCTTCTGAAAATACTGAATCTAATCCAATAAAGTGAAATAATAACCATCCCCAAATGATGAGAAATCACTGCTATCTACTGTTGCTGGCTGAATCTGGACTGCTATGGGTGCTCTAGCGCTCATGCTTCTAAACCTATGGTATAAAACACCATAGCACAGGAAAGTATGCGTCAGTATGTGAGAATGTACTAGTATGCTATATGAGGTAAGGCTAAATATAGAGGTTTATATGCATTAACTATACTGAGTAAATAATCTGAGTATACTGAATGAGGATATATGCATGAATGCACAAACTATAACTTAAATCATAGGAACACTGAATACCGAATTCTAATAACTGGATTTCTGATAACTAAGTCTACTGATACTGATATCTGATTGACTAAGGTTGAGATCAGTCCTATCTAGCGGGTGATCTCTGAATATACTAATAATGATGATGATTAACTGAATCTGATTCATTCACTAAGGTCTTTCAACAAACACTTGGCTTGCGTTAACTTATACATAATTAGGGATTTCATGCTAACATGCTATAATGACCCTATTTCCTTCACATAAGCATTTTATCAAATATATGGGGAGCATACTTTGGTTATACAACAATCAAAAAATCCAATTAACATGGCTACATAAATAAACTTGCAACTTAAAGGGGTTTATCATGAACATTATGCAAATCATCACATACTAGGACTAAATTATAAAACTTGTAATCTAGAACATGAATCACAACTCAACAATAACATACACATGAAATTCAACTCACATAAATGATGAAAAATCATAAATATTCAATCTTTATAATTTGAAAAGGGTTCTTGAACTTATTGGGTGGATAAGACCAAATAATCAACATCTAACATACCGTAGATCTTGATTTTAGGAAGATTGGTGGAGAGACTCTTGAATTTTGATCTTCAATTGGAAAACCCTAACTTGTTCTTGAGATAAATTGAGAGAAACCACTATAGTTTGGGTGAAATATGGCTGAATCACGTGTTATAGGGTTATATAAGAGTGGGAAAAATACTAAAATAACCCTGGGGTCACAACTATTTTAATGACTGGAAAACTAGGTATCGACGCGTTGGTTGACGCAGCACGTTGATGGCATCGATGTGATACCCAACGTGTTGCATCATGATCGCGTCGAGCCTCAGTTCTTTTGAATCTGGAAGCCTAAAACAATGTTAACCAAAGTGATAGGTAATGCAGCCCGCTAAGATCGCATTGGTCTACTATTTTGAGACCCCAAACGTGGTCTAAACGATGTCCGAAAAATCTGAAACTTGTCCGAGAACCCCTATTGACATCCTAGATCATGAGTTAGCTAAAATATCTACTATCGAAGGTCAGGTAGGTCATGAAATAAATCATCAAAGTTCAAAGGCTTATGAAATGAAGAAGTTCCAATACTTAGCCAAATTTTCTTAGTGTGAAGCTTTCCTTGACATGCTTTAAAGAGTTTTAACGACTAGCAAAATTTATGGGGTTTTATAATATCTCCCCCTTGGGAACACTCATCCTTGAATAGGACTGACCAGGCTGAGATTACTGATAGACTGAACTTACTTAAGGGACATGAACATCTGAAACCTGACTATATGACTGGAACTACTGATATTCTAAAATCTTATACTGAATATACATATCTAATGTATGGATATCTGACTGAGTTTATTCTCATGAAAACATGACTGAAATTATTGATAAGATCGAGATTCTTCTACTGAACATGCATATCTAATGCACGAATATCTAACTAAACTGACTCTTGAATGCATGACTGAGTATGCAATAATAACTGATATTAAGTTTGTAACAAAAATTTGAGCATGAAACTGAATGGGTTTAAGGACATGAAAGCATCAGAGAATTATAAAGTATCACCCCCTTGTGACACTATGTCCCTCTAAGAACTCTTACTTTACTGAGATACTGGGAAAACTTAGGCGATGCATAAGGAACCTACGAATTGGATCATAACTAAACATCTGGGACCTGAAACTAATGCATAACTCATGAACTGAGTTGATCTTGCAACTACTGTGACTTTCTATCTTGGAATAGTTACATTCATGAGATTTCCTATAGCATGACTAGATGGAAAAATAAGAAAACAAACTATATGAATCTGATTATCTGACTGCTAAACTGACTTGCTGGCTTTACTAACTAACTCATACTGAAAACTTAAGCTCAAATGGGAGAAAAGTGTCTAATAATGCATATCATGAAAATGAAAGGCTTATAACGTACATGAATCATTGTTAGTGAAACTTTCCTGATCATGGAAAGTCTAGAGTGCATAAAATTTGTTCTGATGCTGACCACTAGTGGTATTGGAAATAGCTCCATGTTGACACAAATATTTACCCCTCTGAGCCAAAAATCTACACTCTCGCAACCTGTGGCTTGGATAATCAAGATTGCCATCCTTGAACTTTGGTATTGGTGCACTAGCTGAGGATGAAGCTGGGACTGAAAACTTCTGACTGTGCTGAGAACGGTTACCACCCTATGACCCTGGCTGATAAAAACTAAAACTACCTATCCTAGCTTTCTTATTCATTCTCTCTCTCCTTAGCTTTTTTTTGCCATAATCTATTGAGCGTTCATCATTAATCTAGAAAGATCTATGTATATATAGATCATAGTAGTCCTACACTCATTAAACACCAACCCAGACACACCTATCACAAACTTACTCATGCTAGATCTAGGGTCAGCCATCTTCTCGGGAACATACTTAGACAACTGATTGAACTTGAGGCAATACTCCATCACTAACATAGACCCTTGGATTAGGTTCATGAAATTTTCTACCTTATATTCCCTCATATTAAGTGGGAAAAACTTATCTAAGAATGCATCCTAAAATAGCTAACAAGTCATGGGAGCTGCATCCTCCCCTCTACTCTTCTTCCACTTCACTACCCAATCATAAGCAACATCCTTCAACCTATAGGATGCCAATTCTATACTATCCTCTTTTGACACATGCATAACTTGGGTAATTTTCTTTACCTCATCAAGATAAAGCTGTGGGTTCTCTCCTACTATTGACCCGAAGAGTTCTGGCGAGTTCATTATCATGAAATCTCTGACTCTAGTTGCAGATAAATTTCCATCTTACTGAGGTGGGGCTGCAGCCTGACGGTTACCCTGAACATTAGTTGTCATAACATGGGATAGCACCTAAAAAGCTTCCTAAAACTCTGCATGTGACACATTCTCATTCAAGGGATCTACGGGATAAGGTGGCTAGTTATCCTCCCTACGGGTATTAGCTCTATGAGGAAGCATATTTTGTAAATGAAAGGAAAAATGGATTAGGTTGAGATTTTAACTTGAGATCATGCTCACTCAGACGATATGAATCCTGAAAGAAAGGAGAATATTCCTAAAACATCTCATATCCTCCTATACAAAAATGTGGCGCGCAAAACACCTATGCACAAGACTCTACTAGATGCAACTTTCAGACTTCCTAGGAAACTATTGAACCTTAGGCTCTGATACCAAGTTTGTAATGCCCTAATTTTGATACCTCGGATACTACATGGTGCTCATAATCTTGAATGACCACAAACTAACCCTTGACTGATATCTGTAACTGAGCATTGAATAATACACTGTAAAAATAAGGAAAAACTGGCGGAAGACTTGCCACAAGGTTCAAATATCTGAAATACAACTGAGAACTGACTACTAATACAACTGTCTGAATATCTAGTCTAAAAAAATCTAGTGTGAATGCCTCTAACTATCTGAAGAAGGAGTTGAATGGGACAATCCCCCAACTTACTCCAACTACTAAAAATACTAAATCTAATGCAATAAAGTAAAATAATAACCATCCCCGAATAATGAGGACTCACTGCGATCTATTTCTACTAGCTGAATCTTGACTGCTAAGGGTGCTCTAGAGCTCGTGCTTCTGAACCTATAGTATAAAATACCATAGCACAAAAAAGTATGCGTTTGTACATAAGAATGTACTGGTATACTAGATGAGGTAAGTCTAAATACAGGGGTTCATATGTGTGAACAATACTGACTAAATAATCTAAGTATACTGAATGGGGATACATGCATGAATGTACAAACTATAACTGAAATCGTAGGAACACTGAATACCAAATTCTAATAACTATATTTCTGATAACTGAGTCTATTGATACTGCTATATGATTGACTGAGGTTGAGATCAGTCCTATCTAGTGGGTTATCTCTAAATATACTGATAATGAAGATGATTAACTGAATATGAGATCAGTCCTATCTAGCGGGTGATCTCTGAATCTAATGATTTTTAATACTAATTGACTGTATTTTAGATCAGTCCTATCTAATGGGTGATCTTTGAATATGTTGGTATTGATACTGATACTACTTGACTAAATCTGAGATCAATCTTATCTAATGGGTAATCTCTAAATCCATTGATAATACTAATAAGTGAGTCTATCTAACAGTCCTGGGTCTGTTCTACTGAGTTGAGTTGTTTTACTGAGACTAGTTCTGAAGATGAGACAGTGGGAAATAGTCATCTAACCGATATGCCCCGAATCTGAACTAGTAGGGTCCAACCTGTAACCCCATCTAGAAGGATGTCAGTACCATGACACTGGTAAAGACAACTGCAATGGATTCAGTCCTAATCTAAAGGGTGACTCCTGAGATCAGTCCTTTACTAGCAGGTGATCCCCAAGTATGTCAATCCTATCTAATGGGTAACATCTCATGCCTATGCTGGCTACGTAGTTTTGGAACTTAGGGATTGCTTCTAGGGATCTTAGTTTTATCTAGTGGGTGATCCCCCATCTCTAGGCTCACTCGGTGTTGAATCCTACTCCCAATTGAAAGACACTGAACTGATTTCCTAGTTCATACTAGACTTGACTGAACTGATACTGAGTTCTTGGACTGAATACTTGAATACTACTAAGGTATGAACTGAATACTGAACTGGAATAGACTGATACTGAGATTACTGAGTCTCTCTAATTTTTGTAACTGAGTGAGTTCTACTGATCATGGAACAACTGAGATTATCTTAAAAATTGACACTGGCTCTAGACAAGCAGCTAAATTGTTGGGTATTAAATGCCCCCAGGACTCAATAACATAAATAAATAAGGCTTGACAATTCTTGAATATCATAATAATAGTCTATTATTGACAATAAAATTAAGGAGGTATCTCTTCAATCACTTGGAAGTCTTAAACATGTAAACATATTGGGGTGCATACCAATGTCTCATAATTCATTCCTTAAGGAATACACTTAAATGGGAGTGCATGCAACATATCATAATTCATTCACTAAGATCTTTCAACAAACACTTGGCATGCGTTAACTTATACATAATCAGGAATTTCAGCAAACATGCTATAATGACCCTATTTCCTCCACATAAGCATTTTATCAAACATATGGGGAGCATACTTTGGTTATACAACAATCAATACATCTAATTAACATGGATACATTAATAAACTTGCAACTTAACGGGGTTTATCATGAACATTATGCAAATCATCACATGCTAGGACTAAATCATGAAACTTGTAATTTATTACATGAATCACTACTCAACAATAACATACACATGAACTTCAAATCATATAAATCATGAAAAAATCATAAATATTCAATCTTTATAATTTAAAAAGGGTTCTTGAACTTCTTGTGTGGAAGGGGCCCAAGAATAAACATCGAACATACCTTAGTTCTTGATTTTAGGAAGATTGGTGGAGAGACTCTTGAATTTGGATCTTCAATTGGAAAATCCTAACTTGTTCTTGAGAGAAATTAAGAAACCACTATAACTTGGGTGAAATATGGCTGAATCACGTGTTTTTGGGTTATATAAAGTGGGAAAAAGATTGAAATAACCCTGAGGTCACGAATTTTTTAATAACTGGAAAACTGGATGCCGACGCGCTGGTTGACGTGGTGCGTTGATGGCATCAATGTGATACACGATGCATCACGTCATGATCACGTGGATCCTTAGTACTTTTGACTCTGGTAGCCTGAAACAATGTTAACCAATGCGATAGGTGATGCAGCGCGTCAAGATAGCGTTGGTCTACTATTTTGAGACCCCAAACATTGTATAAACATGGTTCGAAAAATCCAAAACTTGTTCGGGAACCCCTATTGACATCCTGGATAATGAATTAGCTAAAATATCAACTACCGAAGGTCAGAAAGGTTATGAAATAAATCATCAAAGTTTGAAAGCTTATGAAATAAAGAAGTTCCAATACTTAGCTAAATTTTCTAAGTTTGAAAATTCCCTTGACATGCTTTAAAGAGTTTTAACGACTAGGAAAATTTGTGAAGTCTTACACCTTAGAACTTTGGGACATTATATCAGTATAGTTGATCCATTTAGCCAATGTTAGTACCCGTGGCATGGTACTAACACCCTTCTAACTGGGGTTACAGGTTGGGCCCCAATTAGCTTAGATTGGGGTATGTCGGTTAGATGATACCTTTCACAGTCTCAGTTATAGTTTTAGTTGAGCAATCAGTTTAGACATTTAGTCTTAGTGTTGTTTGACCAAAGCATACAAATATCAGTTATTTCTGTATTTTAGTTTACAGATTTTATTCATTTGATGTTATATGCTTAGTCATGCATCCCAGTATCTACAGATTTCACATACCTTCAGTATTTACAAACTTTCATGCATTCTATTCAGTACTCCATGTTTTACATTTATATTTAGATAGTTATTATTTTCTCTCATGAGACCATGCATACTAGCCTACCTCATTTAGCATACCAGTAAATTCAAAGTACTGATCACATACCTTTCTTTTTTGCTATGATGTATTATATCATAGTTGCTAACACTAAGTTTCCGGATCGTACTTAGACTTCTCAATCTCTCAACAGTAGCAGTGGTGAGTCCTCATATTTTGAGGACAAATTATTTTATTTCATGCTTGCATTCAAGTAGTTATTTGGAGTTAGTTGGTGCCTGTCCCATAAACTCATAGTTATTCAGTTTAGAGGCTTTCACATACTACAGTCAGTTATTCAGTATTCAGACTTCAGTTGACATGATAGTTAGTTTTTCAGTTTATCTCAGATTTTAGTATTTATTCAGACTCAGATAGTTATTTCTTCAGATTTATAATTCAGTATTTGTATCAGTTATTAAAACCTTATGGAATATCAGTTATTCTTCTGCATTTATGATTGTGTTACTCAGTGCTCACAACAGGTACCAACTCATGGGTTAGCTTGTGGTCCCTCGGGACTATAAGCACCATGTGATGCCAAGGGTGTAATCTCGGGGTTTTATAAACTAGGTATAAGATCCTAAGGTTGTAAAGAGTCCTGGAAAGTCTAAAAGTTGTGTCAAGTAGAGTGTTTTACATAGGTGTGTGGTGTGCCACGCTTACAGGAAGGAGGCTACAAGACGTGTAGGAAAAGTTTCCCTTCTTTCAGTATTTATGTCATGCGAGTGAGCATGAGCTCAAGTTAAAATCTCAGTCTAATCTGTTTCTTCCTTCTATTTATAGAATATACCTCCTAAAAAGAATAATAAAAGAGGAGCAGGAAACCAACCAACACCTCTGTCCGTCTAGACAGACCTTCTGGACGAGCATGTCTCTCATACAGAATTCAGGGCTGCATTTACCACTCTAGCAAATTCTTTAGCAGCATAGAATAAATGGCCATCTACTATTTAGGCCAACCCATTGGCCAATGCTGCTGAAACTAGAATTCGGGACTTCACCCGAATGACTCCTCTTTCCTTCCCGAGATCAAAGTCTGAAGAGGATCCTTAGGAATTCTTAGATATGGTTCAAAATGTAATAGATGCTATGGGGGTGACATCCAGTGAGAGTGCTGAGTTGGATGCATATCAGTTACAGGATATATCCCATACATGGTTTAAGCAGTGGAAGGTAAATAGGGGTGTAGATACAGGGCCTATAGAATGGGAAGAGTTTGCTACATCTTTCTTAGATATATTCTTCCCATTGGAGTTGAGGATGGACAAAATGTTAGAATTTATTAACTTGAGGCAGGGAATTATGAGCATGAAGGAGTATTCACTCAAGTTTACTCAATTAGCTAGATATGCTGCTCATGTGGTAGCTGACAGCAGGTCCAAGATGAGTAAGTTTGTGTCTAGCGTATCTGATAGTTTGGTTAAGGAGTGTGGGACTGCAATGTTGATTAGGGAGATATACTTGTATAGGTTGATAGTCCATGCTCAATAAATTAATGAGCGGAATATTAAGAAGAGGGAGAGAGGAAGCAAGAAAGCTAGGATGGGTAGTTTTAATTTCAGCCAACAAAGGTCAGAAGGTGGTAACCGTCCTCAGTTTCATCAAAGGTCTTCAGTCCCAACACCCTCTTCATCCAGTTCCCCCGTACCCAAATTCAGAAATGATCACAAAGATAGAGCACAAGGCTCTAAATCCCAAGGTAGTGTTAAAAGTGCCTGTATGAACCCTCTATGTCAGAAATTTAGTAGAAACCATCAGGAAGAGTATAGAGCAGGTAGTGAAGTGTTCTTGTAGTATGGAAAACCAGGCCATCATATTTGGGAGTGTTGGATAGTATATCAGAAAGGTAGGGATTTGTGCCATTAGGGCCAGTCCAATCAGTCGTCAGTTCCATCCGGTCTCCCAACCCAGCAGGGTGCCGTTTTCTGTGCTACCAGTGGTTAGTGTATGAACATATTAAACATTACAGGTTACTGGTACGTTATAGGTCTTTTACTTACATAATTATGCTTTACTAGACTTTGTATCTTCTTTTTCTTTTGTAACTCCATCTATAGACGTCAATTTTTGAGTCAGTCCCAAAACTCTAGCAGAGCCCTTTTCAGTGTCTACCCCAGTCGTTGTTTCCATTGTAGCTAGGAAGGTATACAAAAATTATCCAATCATAATATCTCATAAAGTTACCTCAGTTGATCTCGTGGAATTAGAGATGACTGATTTTGATATCATTCTTGGCATGGATTGGCTCCACTCATGCTATACCTCAGTTGATTGTAGAAATAGAATAGTTCATTTTTAGTTCCTGAATGAATTAGTCCTTGAATGGAAGGGTAGTACCACAACGCTTAAGGGTCAGTTGATTTCATACCTTAGAGCGAGAAAGATGATATCCAAGGGGTGTATTTATCATTTTGTTTGAGTCAAGGAATCAAATTCAGAGACTCTAACCCTTGAGTCAGTTTTAGTAGTCTGGAACTTCCAGATGTGTTCCCTAAAGATCTTCCCGGAGTTGTTCCCAAAAGGGAAATTGACTTTAGAATAAACCTTCTTTTAGATACTCAGCCTTTATCTATTCTACCATACAGAATGGCTCCAGCTGAGCTAAAAAAATTTAAAGAATAGTTGAAGGATCTCCTATATAAGGGATTCATTAGGCTCAGCATCTCCTCGTGGGGTGTACCAGTTCTATTTGTGCTTGAGAAAGACGGTTCTCTCAAAATGTGCATCGACTACCGTTAGTTGAACAAAGTCATAGTCAAGAATAAATATCCACATCCTAGAATCGATGACTTATTTAACCAACTTCAGGGTGTAGCTACTTTTCCATGTAGACCTCAAATTAGGCTATCATCAGCTCAGGGTCAGGGAATTTGACATTCTGAAAATAGCTTTCCAAACTCGGTATGGTCACTTTGAATTTCTAGTTATCTCCTTTGGTATCACAAATGCCCAGTAGCCTTCATGGACTTGATGAATCGAGTGTTTAAGTAGTACTTGGACATGTTCATCATAGTTTTCATTGATAACATTTTTGTTTACTCCCATAGCAAAAATGATCATGCAGACCATCTCAGAATAGTGTTACAGACTCTTAGTTCTTACTAATTGTTCTATAAATTTAGTAAGTGTGAATTCTGGATTAGATCAGTAGCTTTTCTCTACTATATTATTTCCGATGATGGCATTAGAGTTGATCCTCAAAAGACCGAGGCGGTGAGAAACTAGCCTAGACCCATCTCTCCATCAAATATCAGTAGTTTCTTAGGTTTGGATGGCTATTACCATTGGTTTGTTGAAGGGTTTTCATCTATTACATCCCTCATGTCTAGATTGACTTAGAAGAAAGTTAAGTTTCAGTGGTCAGATTCCTACGAGAAAATTTTTCAGAAGTTGAAGACTCGACTCACCTCAGCCCCAGTTCATACCTTGCTAGATGGTTTTGATGGGTTTTTTGCATACTGTGATACATCCAGAGTCAGTTTTGGTTGCATCCTAATGCAGAGAGGTAAGTTCATAGCCTATGCCTCTAGAAAACTTAAACCCCATGAGAAGAATTACCTTACTCATGATCTTGAGCTAGCAGTTGTAGTATTTGCATTAAAGATTTAGAGGCATTACTTGTATGGGGTGCATGTTGATGTGTTCACAGATCACAAAATCTTGCAGTATGTGTTCTCTCAAAATGACTTGAATTTACATTAGAGGAGGTGGTTAGAGTTATTGAAAGATTATAACATGAGTATTGTGTATCATTCGAGTAAGGCCAATGTAGTGGCAGATGCTCTCAGTAGATTGTCTATGGGTAGTTTTGCTCATGTTGAGGATGGTAAGAAGAAATTAGCTCAGGAAGTTCATCAGCTTGCCTAACTAGGCGTCCGCCTAGTCGATTCAGCAGAAGGTAGTGTATAGGTGTAGAGTAGTTCAGAACCCTTTTTAGTTTCTTAAGTGAAGGAAAAACAGGATAGAGATCCTAGTCTAGTTAAGTTGAAAGAATCAGTCAAATATCATAAAATAGAGGTTTTCTCCCAGGGGAAGATAGTGTGTTGCATTGTCAGGGTCGGCTATGTGTGCCTGGTGTAGATGACTTAAGGCAACAAATTATTGTAGAAGCGTATGGTGCACGTTACTCAATTCATCCAGGGGCCACTAAGATGTACCTCAATTTGCGGGAGATCTATTGGTAAAGTAGGATGAATAGAGATATTGTAGAGTTTGTAGCTAAGTGCTCTACATGTCAGCAAGTTAAGATTAAGTACTAGAAGCCTAGTGGGTCAATGCAGGAGTTTAGTATTCCCACATGGAAGTGGGAGGAAGTAAACATGGATTTTAAAATAGGTTTTCCCCGTACCCATCATCAACATGATTCTATTTAAGTTATCATAGATAGGATGACAAAATTAGCTCATTTCTTACCAGTCCATACCTCTTATTCAGTCGAGGACTATGTTAAACTCTATCTCAGAGAGTTGGTTAAGTTTTATAGTGTCCCCTAATATATTATCTCTGATAGAGGTACCCATTTTACCTCTTACTTTTGGAAAGTATTCCAAAAAGGTCTTGGTACCCAAGTCCACCTCAGTACAACCTTCCACCCTGAGGCAGAGGGTCAAGCAGAAAAGACCATTCAGAATCTTGAAGATATGATGGGATCTTGCGTAGTTGATTCTAAAGGTAGTTGGGATGACCACTTGCCTTTGATTGAATTCACATATAATAACAGCTATCATTCTAGTATCCAGATGGCTCCGTTTGAGGCTCTTTATAGTAGGAGATATAGATCCCTTATTGGTTTGTTTGAAGTGGGTGAGGCCGTAGTAGTAGGGCCTGACTTGGTATTTGATGCCTTAGAGAAGGTTTAGTTGATCAGACAAAGGCTTAGAGCAACCCAGAGCCGATAGAAATCATATGCAGATGGGAGAAGAAAAGATCTCGAGTTTGAGGTTGGTGATTTTGTGTACTTGAAAATATCTCCCATGAAGAGGGTAAAGAGGTTCAGCAAGAAAGGGAAACTCAGTCCCTACTATGTCAGTTCTTTCAAAATTCTCAGTCATTTCGGAAAGGTAGCTTACGATCTTGAGTTTCCTTCATGTCTAGCTTCAGTACAACCAGTGTTCCATATCTCATTGTTGAAGAAGTGTATTGGTGATCCAGCTGTAGTTATTCCCCTAGAAAGCATAAATGTTCAGAACAGTCTTTCCTATGAGAAAGTTCCAGTCGAAATTCTTGATCTTCAAGTTCCTAGACTAAGGAACAAAAAAGTTTCACTAGTCCAAGTTGTTTGACAGAATCAGTCCATTAAGGGAGCCACTTCGGAAGCAGAAGCAGATATGCGGACCAAGTACCCTCATCTTTTCTCCGCGAATTCAGATTCAATTTAAGGTACTAGTCATCTTAAGATTTCTCTCTATCATGCTCAGTTTCAGTTGCACATCATGTTCTTATCAGTCGTGCATTTACAAATTAGTTTAGTCATGTATTCCATGCATCAGATATGCATGTTCAGTGTGTAAGCTAAGTCCATTAGTTTTCCTCAGCTTAACTAGTCTCATTCAATGATGAATGATCCCAAAGGGGAGATATTGTAATACCCCATAGTTCCCTAGCATAATTTAAGTCCCAATACTTGAGTATTCATATATAAAATTTTCAAAATACCCATTATTTATAATTTTAAACCCTGTCATTGCGTAGGAAATTCAATTAGCTTTCCAACGATATAAAATTTGCCCAAATCCAACAACCGGGTAAGAAGTTATGGAGATTTTAAGTTTAAGTCATTAAACACCATCATTTTTGTTACTAGCGCATCACAAAGCCAGTCTAAATCACAATTGTAAAAATCCAGTGAGACTCCACGATTCCACCACATCGCGGTGATGTCCCATTTCACATTTGACAATTTCTAGTGAGCCTCCGCATATTGGCGCATCGTGAAGGTGGCCAAAATATTATACCAAAGGATTACCATAATAACTCCACATCGCACAAACTTCTAGATCCCAGTCATCATTTTCCGGTGTGGCTCCATGATCCTGGTGCATCGCGCCAGGTCCTCAAATCGGGATTTTCAGTTTTCCAGTTCTGCATTTTTAATTTCCAAGGGGCTATTTGGTCATTTTCCTAAGCCCTATCTCATCCTAAACATGAAATTAAAGCCTATTAGGGAATTATATGCCCTTTATTCTCAAATTACTCAAAAGGGGATCCATTCTCTTCAAGAACACAAAAATCCTAGCTCCCAATTTCAAGGCCAAAGCTCAATAACACTCCATCAATATTCTCAAATTCACTAACCCAAGTATGTTAAATGTTTATCCATGGGTTCCTTTCACCCATGGAGTCCAAGTATCCAATTTAAATTACAAAATTGTGATCTTTTCAAGTTATTTTAATTTTAAATTATGATTTCATCCATGAATCTCCATGAACTATGATTTTACACCATGTATAGATGAAATTATTATTGTTATTCAATTCTCCATGTTTTAACTTTACCATTCAATGAATTAATCATGATTTAGTACTATTCATGTCGAATTCATTCTATTGCTACAAGTTCCCTAACATTCCTATGATTTGACCAAACTATGAACTACATGTGTTTGATAAAATGCCTACAAGAATACATGTTTGATAAAAGCCTCCATGCTATGTCCTCTAATCTTAAGTATTATGTTACTATTATTGTTTTTAAGTCCTGGGGGTATTGAATACCCGAAAACCATAGCTGCTTACTTAGTCTCATATCAGTATCTTAAATATAACTTCCAATTATATCATGAGCATTACCAGTACAGTAGTTAAACTCAGAACAATCTAGTATTTCAGTGTCTTTCAGTTGGGAGTAGGATTTAATACCTAGTGAGTGTAGGGATAGTGGCTTCCCCATCAGATAGGCAGACTCGTTAGTAGTAGTCCCTAAACTCCAGAACTACATAGCCAGCATAGGATATGAGAAGTCACTCATCAGTTTAGGCTTGACTAACTCACAGGGGGTACCCGTTAGATTAGGCTTGGTACCCTTAGTCCTTTGGGATAGTACATCAGTATAGTGGATCCATACAACCAACGTTAGTACCTTTGGCATGGTACTAACACCTTTCTAACTAGGGTTAAAGATTGGACCCCAATTAGTTCAGATTGTGGCATGTCGGATAGATGATACCTCCCATAGTCTCAGTCACCATCTCAGTTATAGTTTTAGTCCTGTAATCAGTTCAGATATTCAGTTTTAGTATTGTTTGACCAAAGCATACAAATATTAGCTATTTCAGTATTTTAGTTTATAGATTTTATTCTATTCATGTTATATGCTTGGTCATGCATCCCCAGTATCAACAGATTTCATGTACCTTCAGTATTTACAAAGTTTCATACATTCTATTCAGTACTCCATGTCTTACATGTATATTCAGATAGTTATTATTTTCTCTCATGAGAGCATGTATATTATCCTACCTCATTTATCATACCAGTACATTAAAATTACTGATCGCATACCTTTCTTTTGTGCTATGATATATTATATCATAGGTGCTGAGGCTCAGTTTTTGGATCGCGCATAAACTTCTCAGACTCTCAGCAGTAGCCGTGGTGATTCCTCATATTTTGAGGATGGATTATTTTATTTCATGCTTGCAGTCTAGTAGTTAGTTTGAGTTAGTTGGGGCCTGTCCCATCAACTAACAGTTATTCAGTTTAGAGGCTTTCAGACATTACAGTCAGTTATTCAGTATTCAAACTTTAGTTGACATGGCAGTTAGTTATTCAGTTTATCTCAGATTTTAGTATTTATTCAAACTCGGATAGTTATTTCTTCAGATTCATAATTCAGTATTTATTTTAGTTATTAAAACCTTATGGCATATCAGTTATTCTTATACATTTATGGTTGTGTTATTCAGTGCTCACAAAAGGTACTAGATCATGGGTTAGCTTGTGGTTCCTTGAGACTGTAAGCACCGTGTGACGCTCAGGGTGTACTCTCGGGGTGTTACAAATATCCTAAATCATATCCCCTTTCTTTTTGGTAACCAATTGTTTCCTAAACTTGACATATCCATACATCTACACTAATGCCTCAAGAAAAGGGATGATCAAGCTCAATTCTCTTAACATCTTGATGAATCACTTGAACTAACCTTCCTATCTCTTCTGCTTCAATCTCTGAGGAAAAAGTAGGGGCGGTCTTGGAATTTACCTTATTTCCTAATCAATGGCCAAACCCTTAGATTTATCCTTACCAGCTTTACCATCACCACTTGTTTTTTTTCTGACTCTACAACAGGTGTCTCATCAACAACAACTTCGTTATGCCTTGGTACTTCCACGATAGTTAATGGGGGATCTACAGTATTCATACCACATCTTTTGGTAATGGCAAGAACATGACCATCATTTTTTTTATTTTGCACAGTGTTGATCGGAATGGTACCTTGTTGCCTCTGATTCAGTGTTGCTGACATCTTCCCAAACTGTTGTTCTAACTGCTTGATAGCACTTGAAGGGATTCAAACTTTTGGGTCAACCCTGAAATGTTGTTCTTAATCTCCATAAGGTTTTTCTCCTAATTTTCTTGACCCTTTACTAGCTTAGTCACCATCTCTTTCATTCTTGATTCTGCATCTCATCTTCCAGGTGGGATGTATCTATATCTCTTCTCTTTGTAGTTATCCTTCTTCCTATAGTAAGTATCTCACTCTCTACTATAGTATCTATATCTATCATAATAGTTCCAACCTTGGTTTCCTTGACTGTGGGATCGAAAAGCCTCTAAATTACGATCCAGATAGTTCTCTTCCTCCTTTAACTGTAATTCATAAGCTTTGGAAGCTAAACCCAATTCTTCTACTACATTCACTTTCTCAGAATGTATTGCTGCAAACTGCTTTACTAGTAACCTAAGATCAGTTCTTAGAAGTGAAATTTCTTACGCCACTGAATCATCAGCTACTTTCTATTTATAGGAGACACCAATAGTATACGTACCATATCCTCTCTCAGCCTCCTGAGTATGCCATCCTTGGTTAGTGATGAGATCTGATCTATTATATCTGAAGCTACCTCCCAGCATAGTCTCATAAAGGAACCTTTAAAGATGGTTTCTTCCATGTCTTTGGAACTGATGGCCTGGTCTATGTAGAATATCTCCAATAAGCTCATCCCAGAAATCCGATGGTTGGGCACTATACTCAGCTTCTTCTTGAACCTGAAAAAGCCTCATACAAGGATTCTAACTACAGCTGCCTAAAGATATAAATCTCTTTCTTAATCTACAACATATTGGATGGAGGAAATAACATGTTCAAGATTGCATGCATAACCCATTCCATGTAGTGATAGATCCTCCTAGTAATTCCCCTAGGCATAAAGATATTTCTCCTGTAAGTGAGAAGGGGAAGAACCTCAGTCTAAGCTCCTCTTGATATTCCCCTAGATTTGAGTACAAAATATATATGCTAATTAAATTTTCAAGTTGCATATTTTCATCATAAGGCAAACGCGCAAATACATCCTTCAGATTGAAGAGTTGAATCATTTCGCTCGTTATGTCAAACTTAATGCCTGGGGGTAAAATAGGAGGAATAATGTCTCCAGTCTCTGTTAGCTCAACGTACTCTAGATTCTCTTCATCATCCTTATATGGATACAAATATTGGTATGATGAGATCACTTGAGCACGCCTACCTCTAGCTTAGATTTGATTACCACCAAGTGCTGCTCGGCAGTCTGCTTCCTGTCTCTGTACAACTAACTCTACCTCCCGATCTATCCATTAAGCATCTTCTTCCCTCCTTTTATTATCAACTTGTGATAATAGAACCCTGGTATGTTGTTCAACAATGACCTATACTCCTTCAAAAGGAAGGTGAGGCACATTATCACAAACCCCTTCAGAAATATCATCTTTTTTGGCTCTATCATCCTACTAGGTGTTTGTAGGATCCTCTCTGGATTTTAATTCGCTAGGAGTAAGGTACTGACTCTAATCTATGTTCTAAGAATACATTGGTGTATAACCAATGAATAACAAAAACAAAAAGACCAAAAACCTGCAACAACCTCGATTCACAACTTAACACCATATTCTCCGGCAACAAAGCCAAATTTTAATAACAACCAAACTACCCCTTCTTAGAAGGATAAATCAGTCGTTGTCAAATATAGTAACACAACTAGTTTGGGGTCAATCACACAGAGAATAGGTTGTAAATATCTCTCAAACTTGTCAAAATAGTCGGGAAGTACGGAAAAATAAAAAGGGGGGATTTGCTAAAATAGTAAAAGGGAAAAGAATTGGTTGCTCTTGGTT
Source organism: Capsicum pubescens (assembly GCA_030864215.1). Lineage (NCBI taxonomy): Eukaryota > Viridiplantae > Streptophyta > Magnoliopsida > Solanales > Solanaceae > Capsicum > Capsicum pubescens. Next base: position 215,610,986 of record CM061548.1, read on the forward strand.
GTAAGACGAACACTAGGCTTGTGTTCCCCCTGTCTTCTCAAATCAGTAGAATTGTCTTGCACTATCGAACTATTCCAATGCCCTTGTATGCAGGATCTGATAAGTTATGTACCATCAACCGTCTTTTGGACTAGTTGATGGATTTTACCCTTTACCTTTTGAGTCTCAGGATTTTGCCTTACTAACCCTTATCCTGGATGCCAGTTAACTATTACCTTTTTGAGTCTCAAGTTATTAGATGATAGATAATCATCATACGTAGATAATACATATTAGCCTGGATCGATAGTTAATCTTCAAATTACTGTTGTGATCTTCTTTCCCTAGTCACTACTCCTCTTTCAGAGTAAGTAGCAATAATTTAGGTGGAATCTTAACATTGGGCATTGCAAAGAAATCAATAAGAATGAAGAAAACCTAATACATGCAATAATCTTTATCTAGAATGACTTGACACTTCTTCTACTTCGTTAATATGCAAGGGTTCCCACAACCTTAGCTAAGGTAATTAACCACTCATAGTTATGGGATCAATCATGGAATCCACAAATAAAATTACAGAATTAATCTCACAATAATGAAACAATAAATCCCAAAGTCTTAAATTGAATAACAATCTAAGAACAACAAGATATTTGTGAACTTGTCCCCAAAGGGCCTCCTTCTGAATAAATCGATATATGAATGTCCAATGATGAATACAAAGCCTAAAGGGTATTTATAGATTACAAGAAACACTAGAAATCAAATCCTAACTAAACTAAGAAAACTTAAATAACCGTACATAATAAGACTTAAAAACATCATAGGAGTGTATTTGGGATACATGGAAACCTTAGGAAATGATTTCGAATTGATCCGAAAAAGTTGAGGTCAGTGGCCACTTACCTATGTTCACATGCAGTCTGCCTGTGGGCAAATATAGAATATATGGTCCGCATGTAGACCCAGGTAAGTTCCAAAAAAATTTCCTACACAGTTCATTCTCGGGATTTTAGACTTCTGGCACTTACCTTACCCATATTGGTCCACATGTACCACATATAATCCGCAGGTAGACATAGGTAAGTGGGAATTCCCCACCAGCAGATGATAATTGAATTTTCTTTCCAAAAATACCAATTTTTCCTTAATCTAACATTGGGATGAAAAGTTATGGCCAAATTACTAAAAGACTGTCAACTCCATAGATCTTCAATTCTGGCACTTACCATAGCCACATGCGGACCACAAGTGCTACATGTGGTTCAAAAGTGGACTTAAGTAAGTTCCAGGTCTTAAGATTCCTACAACCAAGCTTCTGGAATTCATGTTTTGGTACATGTTTTGGTCACATACACCCGATAAATGGCACAAATGCCCAAAAATGCTCAAGTAGCCAAAAACATCACTTTTTCATCTTTTTCTTGAATTTAGCATCGAAAACCTAATTTCCTGCAAAAAACTCCAAAACCACATCAAATACAACAACTAGCCTTAAGTGGATGCATATTCTCATAGTTTAAAGCTTCTAAAATGCTATAAATTCATAGCATACCAAGTGTTCATACAGTTTTGAAGTAATTTTAGACAGATTGATCATGTCATTATTTTATCCCTTCCCTGAGTTACATACTAGGGCTTACTCCGATAACCATCCCCAGACACTATATCCCCATGCTATGCTGGGTCTGAAGACATATTTGTTTCCTTGCGTAGTGGTAGCTAATTTCTTGATTGCCCGTGAGTCATCTTTGAAGTGGTGAGCTTCCATTCTCCAGAAGGACCTCATTTCATGGTCTTATCTTTACTCATGTCTTTGACTAATTCTATGGGTCCTTTTTTGCTATGGTTGGAGGCATGTCCCGACTTAAGTTGCTATTTCATTCTTAGAGGCTTTTGTGGATAAAGTATCGGTGGATTGTGTTGTGGATTCATAGTTCCCTCTTGTTATTGATTTCCCTATCTTGTTATATGTTCGTAACTCATCTCTATTTTGTTATATGTTTGGAATAAATCTCTATCTTGTTATATGTTCAAAACTCATTCATTTCTAGTTATATTGTGTTCTGGTTGTCTAGGCTAATGGGCTGGTTCTGGTTGTCTAGGCTAATGGGGTGGTCTCCGGTCCTTGGTAGACTTGAGATACGCATCATGACTAGGCCTGGTTTGGGTCATGACACCATGTCCTCCATACCAATCATTTATACAATGTACAATTAAGTCCTAAAAACATCAATTTAAAGCATGAATAATCAATTTAAAACATGGGATAAGTAATTCAATTAGTAACAACCAAACCCCTCAACCAACTTTCAAAATACACAATTTAAATCACATGAAAATCATTTCAATTAATTCCACAATGTAATATTAAAGTTTAAGAAAGAAAAACATGTCTAAAACACACAAGAAATTGAAGTCAATTTGATGTTTGGAGCCTGGAGTAGTGATTTCTTGAAAAACCCTTAAGCTTTCTTGGGTGGAGAGTTAAAGATGAATAAAGTAGAGTTTGATCTTTGAAAACTGAAGGAGAAGGGTCACTTTTATGTTTATAAGTCGTATAATGGGTAAAAAGACCAAACACCACTCACTCCAAGTGAAATAAAAACAAAACTAGTTGAAATTAAAATACTGGCATGGAACACCAATAACGCGGAGGTTAGACTCTGTGCCATGCCAATATCGCAGAGGTTAACCTCTGTGACACGGCCTAATTGCGTACTGTCACTGCCTCGGGGTCCTAAAATAACCCCAAACCCCTTTTAAAAAATTAGAAACTTTTCCAAAGCACCCTTTTTACACCTCCTAAACATAAGTAAAGTTAAAAATTGACTTTACGCACGCGATAGGGTCAAAAATAAAATCATCAAAGTTGTAAGGGGTCTCATATTATCCCTCCCCCAAGGATCATTCATCCCCAAATGATGATTTAGGAAACTTTTATCATGACAATGACAATAATACACTAGAATCAAATGATAAACTTTGAAAGTGACAAGAGGAAAACAAAACTCATACCTTAAGCACTCTCATCGTACACAGGGAACATGAATAGATACTTAGCCTTCATATCTTCCTAAGTTACCCGTGTAGCTTCTTCTACCTTTTGATTCCTCCAAAGAACCTTCACCAAAGTTATATTCTTTGTCCTCAATCTATGAACTTGTCTATCTAATATCTTAACTGGGACTTCCTCATCAGAAAAGTAGTCCACAGCACCAACATCCTTAACGGGAACTATCAAGGAAGGATAAACCACACACTTTATCAGATAGGACAGAAGTAAAACAGGATGAATTGAGCCCAAACTCGTAGGAAAATCCAATGCATACGCAACATTCCCTATTCTCCTCAAAATTTGATATGGTCCATCATAACAGGGACTAATCACTTTTACCATCTCTGTGGCTTGGTGAACCAAGTCATGACCAAACAAGCTAGTCTCACCAGCCTCAAACCATTCAATAAGAGACCTACATCTCCTACCATAAAGAGCCTCAAAAGGAGCTACCTGAATGCTTTAGTGGTAACTATTACTGTATGCAAACTCTATAAGAGGCAAGTGATCAGCCCAACTACCTCTAAGGTTCACATATGTACCCAAACCTTTCTAAAATGAATGCCAAAAGTAAGAAAAAAAATGTGTATCTCAGTCTGAACAAGTGGACACTGGTGTACCACGCAATATCACAATCTCCTTAATGAACAACTTAGCATAATCCTCTCCAAGGTAGTTTATACTCGCATGAAAAAAGTGAGAAAACCTAGTCATTTTATCCATAATGATCCAAATAGAAATCATATTGATCTCGAGGCCGTAGAAGACCCACAATAAAATCCGTATTTATCATTTCCCACTTCCACATGGGAAAATTTATCTCCTGAGACATACCACCAGACCTCAAATGTTTAACCTTGACTTACTGACAAATCATACACTTAGCAACAAAATTTGCCATATCTTTCTTCATATTATTACACCAGTAGATTTCCTTCGAGTTATGATACATCTTAGTTGAACCTAGATGAACTGTATAACTAGAATCATGAGCCTAAGTCAGAATCCTTTCCGCAACCCATCAATATCAAGAACACACAACCTACCTTGATACCTCAAGATGCCATCTCCCCTAATTTAAAATTTAAAAACTTTTGCTGACCCACATCATCCTTAATATACATAAGTATGGGATCCAAAGCCTTCTTCTCCTTCACCTCTACACCAAGAGATAATTTCACCACTTCCTGAACAATCATTCCTCCATCCTTAGAGTATAAGAGATGGACTCCCAAGTTAGCCATACTATGAATATCATTCACTAACCCTCTCTTATCCTCATCTATATGAGATATTCTTCCTATAGGTACCTACTAAGAGCATCAACAACAATATTAGCTTTATGTGTATTATAGTACAAGCTCATGTAGTAATCCTTAAGCAATTCGAGCCAATGCCTCTGCCTGAGATTCATCTCTTTTTAAGTAAACACATACAACAAGGTCTTATAATCTAAATAGATATTCACATACACCCCATGCGGATAATGGAGCCAGACCTTTAAAGAAAAAACCACATCCGCCAACTCCTGATTATTATTCAGATAATTTGTATCATGAACCTTATGTTGCCTGGAAGCATAGTCTATGACCTTACCATGCTGCATCAAGATACAACCCAATACTACATGGGACGCATCACAAAACACAAAAAAACCATCAGTACCCTTGGACAGGGTCAGAACTGACACAAAAATCAACTTCTTAAAACTACCCTAAAAAGCATCAAACTACAAAAACTTAACATTTTTATGAGTCAATTATGTCAACAGAGTAGCAATAGAAGAAAAACTCACTTCAAATTTCCTATAATACCAAGCCAAGCCCAAGAAGCTACTAATGTTGGTCAGAGTCATGGGTCTGGGACACTTCTTAATTGTCTCAACTTTCTCTAGATCCACCTTGATCCCTTTACTAGAAATAACATGCCTAAGAAATGTCATAGCATTTATCCAAAACTCACACTTTGAAAATTTCGCATATAATTTCTAGTCCTTACTTGTCTATAATACCATTTGGAGGTGATTGGTAAGATCCTCATTACTATTAGAGTACACCAAGATGCCATCAATAAAGACTATTACAAACAAATCCAAAAACTACCTAAAAACTAGATTCATAAGATCCATGAACATAGTAGGATCATTAGTCAACCCAAATGACATAACCAGAAACTTATAGTGACTATATCGGGTTCAAAAAGTAGTCTTGGGAATACCAACCTCTGAAATTTTCAACTGATGATAGCCCGAATAAAGATCAATCATAAAGAAACACCTAACACCCTAAAGCTAATCAAAAAGGTCTTCAATCCTAGGAAGAGGATACTTATTCTTCACTGTCACCCTATTCAGCTGATGATAGTCTATATATATTCGAAGAGACTCATCTTTCTTTCGCACAAAAATTACAAGAGCACCATACAAAGAGACACTTGGATGAATAAATCCTTTATAAAAAAGATCTTTTAGTTGCTCCTTTAGCTCCTTTAGATCAGTCAGAGTCATTTTATAAAGAGGAATGGAGATAGAATAAATATTCGATAAAAGATCAATCACAAAATATATTTCCCTATCAGGAGGAATTCCAAGAAATTCATTGGAAAACACATCAGGAAATTAATTAACCACAAGGATAGATTGCAATGGACTTTTAGAATTAGAATCCTTAACCTAAACCAGATGATATAGACACCCTTTTGAAATTAATTCTAAGCTCTAAGGTAGGAAATAAAACTCCCTTTGAGCACTAAGGAACTCCCCTCCTATTCTAATATTGGTTTTTTTTAGGATAATCGAAATAGACCTTTCGAGTCCTATAATCCAGTGAAGAATAGCATGAATAAAATCAATCCATCCCCAATATAACATCATAATCTACCATATCCAACTCTATCAAATCCTTAAATGTCTCTTAATGAAAGATGGATACCGCATAACCCCTATAGATTATCCTAGCAACTATAGAATCACTCACTGGAGTAGACATAAAAAAGGGGTCGAAAATAGTTTTAGCACTAAAATCAAAATGCAAAGCCACATAAGGGGTCACATTAGAAGGGGTTGAACCCGAACTAAGAAAATAATAAATATCACTAGAAAAGAATTGTAACATACCAGTAATAATATATGGGAATGCCTCAGATTCCTAGTGAGCCGCAAGTGCATAGAGATGATTTCAGCTAGTACCGGTACCATAAGTAGCGCCCTTTGGCGGAAGAGCTAAAGATATAGCAACTAAAACTTTATTAGCCCTAGTGGAAACCCTAGCTGAAGGATAATCTCGCTGCATATGACCAATTTAACCATAGTTGTAATGCCAATTCCTCTCTTCCATATAATCACCACGATGAAGCTACCCATAAAAATAACAAGAAGGATAAAGTAGGGCTAACTAAGCTCTGCTAGCCTGAGACTAGGCACCCTATACCTTAGGACCATTGTTAGAATGTAAACAACAGTCACCAAAAGGCTTAGGATTAGGAGCACTAGCTGAAAAATACAAATTTTCCTAATTATTCTTCTCAGTTCACTTCTACCATCTCTCCTATTATTTTGTTGACCCCTACCCTGATTTGAATACCTAAACTTTTTATTTTTTCTCTTTTCTATTTCTTCCTGCTTCTTTTACTTATCCTAGACCTACTACATATAAACCACTACCTGGAGACGTCCATATCATTATTCATCATAGCAACCTTGCACTCCAATACCAAGTCGCGCGACAAACCCAAAGAAAACTTCCTCATTTTGGATCTCATGGTAGACATCAACTCTAGATCATAACAAGAATACTATTGAAATTTCAATGCATATTCCTTCACACTTATATTCCCTTGCTTTAAGTTATAAACTCTTCAGCCTTAGCTTCCTTCAACTCCTAAGGAAAGAAATGACCAAGAAAATCCCCTGAAAAGTCATCCCATATATCTTGCTTAGCATCATCACCCCTCATGGATTCCCACTCCTTATACCACTAATAAGCTACATCCTTTAACTATACACTATAATCTCTACACCATTAGAATCAGTAACATGAATCACCCTACAAATCTTCCCCATCTCATTAATGAACCATTGAGGATCCTCCTCAACCCTAGAGCCTGTAAAAGTTAGGGGATTCGACCTCATAAAAAGAACAATCTGAGTGACCTTAGATAAATGAGAAGCATTACTAACATGATCAAACTGATGAGATTGTGAGGCCATCAACTGTGTAAGCATATGAATTGACTAATGAAACTTCATATTATAGATATCTCCTTGATGCGATAGAATAAAAGTGTAACCAATATGGGATACCTGAGGGGGACTAGTAGGGATATGTGGAACTCCAAGTGGAGAAATAAAATTAGAAGAAGGGACCCCAGACAGGGTTTGAACTCTATAAATTGGACGAGTCCTCTCCATATTCTTCTCAGGTGGAATAGAGTTCCCAGTAGAGTTTCTAGAAACATCAAATCTTTGGGGAGGCATGATCTAAAATACAAGGTAGTCAGGAGTTAGAGAAATTTCATAACACTAGACTCTATAGCCTGAAATATAACACAAGAAAGGGAAACATTCCTAAATTCCTTATAGCCTCTTTCTTAGAAGTGTGGCACACTACACATCCATAAAAAGAACTCTACTTGACATGGCTTTTGTGGGAACCCAACTACCCTAAACCATGCTATGATACCAATCTTGTCATGACACAAACTAGGGCCTGTTCATGATGGGTATATCAAGCCCACCCTGGACTGAAGACCACCCCCTTAGCCTAACCTCAAGATCTCAATAATAATAATAAAGAAAAATCCAATAAATATAGTAATAAAAGATAAATATATCGAATGGGAGTTCTAATATTCAGAAACAAACACTCCATCCCACACTTGTCCATGAAAGCCTCGTAAACCAAAATACCTTGCTAGGTTAGGACATGCCCCCGACAAAGATAAAGAAAAGTCATAACTCCCAAAATCTGAAAAAGAAATTAAATGAAATGATAAGGCTTTCCAAAATATAAAAGGTCAGTACTTCATAGTAACTCAACAATAGCCATGCCACCTAACGCTGTACAGGAGTAACAGAAAATCCTTCAAACCCTACATCATGAAATGATGTAGCATCCAGGACAATCAGTGAGATAAGCATTGTCATGTAACTCAAGATAAGTGATAAAATATGTCATGTCAAAAATCATCCAAAACTACATGCACACATTCATACATACATATATAAGATGTTGGGATAGGATAAAAAGGTCATGAACATGAAACTGTTAACTTAGACTGTATAGCTCTATCCATCCTAAGGGCACCCACGGACTATATGGGTTTAGTTCTCCCTACTGAAAGATCCCATTGTATGTTAGTCGCACGAACTAAGGAAAAATTGAGGGAAAACTTAATCCATCATGGTCAATAGCCACCGTAAAAATATATATATTGAGTGTGCACTAAGAACACGGTCATATGGATCCCTAATGTAGGTAAATATGGTTTCTAGTGTTCATTCCCATAAGACTTATAAATTTATAATGAGCTATACAACTATTTATAAGAAAAAATTAAAATCACTTTGCACATAATTTCAACCGTCAACCCAGGAGTCATTCATTAAGGCATTTACAACTTGGTATTGTAATACCAATATGCTTGCAAACTAAGCTAAATATGCTAAACCAAGCCACATAACTACATTGACTCCCAAATTACATTTAAAATCCAAACCATGGCCACAAAGGCCATTCAAATCCATTTTTATATCCATTAATGCAATTGCATTAAGTTCAAAAACAAGTTAAACCATGCAATTCTCCATATTTGAAAAAAGATCATAAATTGGGTTGAGGTTAATGCAAATTCCAAGTCAAAATTCAACCAGTTTGGGGAAACCCATGCCCTCTATTCTAATTATTGAAATGATGTACCAATTTAGCTCCAAAAATATCAATTAAAAGCATTAATAATCAATTTAAAACATGGGACAAGTAATTCAATTAGTAACAACCAAAACCCTTCAACCCAATTTCAAAACCCATAAGTTAAATTACATGAAAATCTATTCAACTAATGACATAAGGTAAAATGCAAGTTTAAGGAAGAGAAACATGCCTAAAACACACAAGAAATTGAAGTCAATTCAAAGTTTGGAGACCAGAGTAGCGAATTCTTAAAAAACCCTTGAGCTTTCTTAGGTGGTGAGTTAAAGATGAATAAAGCAAAGTTGGATCTTTGAAAACTGAAGGAAAAGGGTCACTTTCATATTTATAAGTCGTACAAGGGGTAAAAGGACCAAAACCCTCTCTTTCCAAGTGAAAAAATAAAACTAGATGAAATTAAAACACTAGAGTGGCACGCCAATATCATAGAGGTTAGATTCTATGCCACACTAATATCATGGAAGTTAACCTCTATTAAATGGCCTTATCGTGGACCCTCACTGCCTTGGGGTCCCCAAATGACCCTGAACTCCTTTCAAAAAATCCAAAACATTCCAAAATACCCTTTTAACACCCCCAAAACATAATTCAAGTCAAAAAATGATATTACACATGTGGGAGGGTAAAAAATAAAGTCATAGAAGTTTTAAGGGGTCTTACATGGAGTATGATATTGGGTTTATTGTGTGTGCCAGGCATATTCCAATGTTATATTCTTTGGAGCATGAGATTGTACATAGGTTGATCAGAAGATTAGCTTTGCCACTTTTTTTTAATTTAATAATGGTGTTTTTATTAATAATAACAAAATTTGACGTTTCTACATTTGATGGTTGATGTTTCTACATTTTATGGACCACCCAACCAAAAACTAAAACAACGAAATTGGGCTTATTTTAGGTCCAGCAAATTGTCCCAAACTCAATCCCTTCAGACATATAAAAAGGTAATTAGGGTTTCCTAAAGATGTATTCTCCCACATTCACCGATTAAGCTTAGTCTCAGGTGAAAAATGATGTCTTCTTCTCTGCTGAGTCTTCAATTTTTGATGTTGCTGCTTTGGGTCATCAACATTGTTCCTTTGATCTGCTCCTCCTCTTTGTTTAACTCTCAGAAGTACTCTTTTATCTTTTTGCTGATTTTGTACCTTGTTGTTTTTTTCTCCTCTTTTGAGCTGATTTGTTGCTTATATGATTGCCTTTAGCTGAGTTCTCTGGTGTATGGGATATTTTTTGCTTTTTGTGCTGAATTAAAGGGTCTAGACCCCTGGGTTAGTTTCCATGGCCAAGTAGGTATTATTATTAGATTCCATATCTTATACCTTTGTGTTGCCTATATTGACCTACTCACTGATGTGTAGGTATGGATGGGATGGAGATTCTGGGATGCTCGTACCCGTAAATTCTTGAACATGAATCTTTCACCCAGGTGTAATAGTTGCATAGATATCCAGTGACCATTTCCCTTTACTAAGAGCCCATTTTGATGGTTGAAAGTGTATAGGCTAGTCAGCTTTTTCATTTTTTTATGCCCTTTGGGTATGTAAATATTGACTTTGATGACTATTTTCTTTATATGTTGTAGCCTTCATCCCACTTCTACCTTTTTATCCTTTAATTGATCTTATTCTAATGTAAGTATATTGAAGTTTGTCACTATTTAGGATCTTTTTTTCTTTGTTGTCCCACTATTAGAAAGATGTAAAACTAAACTCCCCTTTATCTATGGAAAGATTTGCACAGTGATTAGCCAGTTGGTTTTCTTCCCTCATTATGTGCTTATAATGTACCTTCTTGTCTTTCAATATTTATCTAATATGCTCTTTAGTATCTAGCGAATTCCATGGACACTTCCATTCATTGGTCAAAATACCTTCAACATAAGCGTTGAATCTGTTTGAATAATGATTTTGTTGAATTTGGGTTGACTACAATGATTTGCTTCTTTGAGAATTGAATATGCTTCTTCTTCAGTATTTTTAGTATTTTCAATTCTTGTAACTTTTGCATATATCAAATCACCTCTTGCATCCCTTAGACAGAATGTATCCTTTATTCTCCATCTATATCGTACTTTATCCATCCCACATTTTAAATTTCCATTCAATTTTTGTGAACTTCATCTTCATTCTTCTTTTCTCCAACTCCTTCTTTATTCCGACAATAATGATGGGAACACTTGTCTAGGGTTCCTTAATTTAAGTAATAATCCAATATTTTTGGTAATATTGAACATTACTTTATTAGTTGACAAAGTTTTTCCATCATGTTTTGAGCTATTTCTTCTCCTCCATAATTCCCATAGTATCATACTAGGAATAGCTTGATAACAAGCTTTAGTCCTTCCATGTACCTCAGTATTCCACCATGTGAGAATTAGTTCTCTGAGACTATGACCATTCCCTATTATACCTGTAAAAGAACAAAAATAGGACCAAGTCCTGTTAGCAGAAACTGATCTTAGAAACACATGAGAGAGTGTTTCCTGATTAGGTGTAGTGCAACACCAACATCAGTAGGACCTTATATTCCCCATCTCCTCAACTTTTCTTCCATTGGAAATTTTCCTTTCCATGTCCTCTATATTAGAATTTCCATTTTAAAAGGCATTCCTTTGACCCATATATTCTTGTACATTCCATTCACCTTCTCCCTGTGTCTAATGTTGTTCTAGGATGAATTTACTGTAAATTTACCTGTTGAATCTAGTTTCTAGATTGGACTATCCTTCTCTACTAACATGTTTGGTAATCTAATTGTTTTGATAATATGATTGGCAAATCCTTAGAAAATAGTTGATTGATCACTTGTACATTCCACTCTCCTCTCTGTATTACATCCTTCACCTGTTGGTACTCTGTATCCCACTCTCTTGAGTTCTGTACTAAAGTATATAAATCCCCTTCCCTAATTTAATTATCAAACCAGAGACTAGAATTTCCTCATTTGATTCTCCAATAAATTTGAGGCTCCACTAAGTCCCTTGCCTGCAATATTTTCTTCTATACCTATGTTCTTGCTACAGTTTTCCACACAATTTCATTTGGGTATTATTTTTATAATACTTATTAAGAATATATCTACTCCATATAGAGTCCTTTGTTCTAAAATTCCACCACATCTTACAAAACAATGGCATTGATACATCTTAAACCTTTCTGAACCCCAATCTACCTTCATCTTTCGAAATACTAAGGTTATTCCATTTAACACACTGCCTGTTCTTCCCTCCTGTATGAATACTCTAAAAAAATTGAGCAACATTTTTTGTATTGTAGTTATCATATTTAAAGGAGGGTTCATCACAGAGAGATAGTGTATTGGAATGCTTTGAAGAACATTTTTTATCAGTACATCCCTTCATCCATATGACAATAGTTTCCCTTTCCAACCTTCCAATTTCCCATTAATTTTGCTCATTATTGAATAGTAGTAATACTTTATTTTCCTCATTTGAAAAATTGGGCATCCTAGATATATGAAAGGGAATTCTTTTCTCATTATTCTAGTAACCACTTCAGCCACTATCACAACACGATGAGAGATTTCTTTATGTAGATATAGAGAACTCTTCTCCTTATTGACTTTTTGACTAAAAGTTCTTTCATATTTCTCCAATGTGGTAGTCACTAGCTACATTGTTTGACTTGTATCTTTGCATAAAATAATTGTATCATCTGCAAATGCAAAGTGGTTCACCTTTGGACTTCCCCTAGGTAGTACAAATATCTTTAAGTCCTTGGCCCACATTAATGACTTCAGTGCCATCGACATTACTTCTACTGCAATAACAAAAGAGGGCGGGTGATAGGGGCTCTCTTTGTTTCAATCCTCTATATGACTTGAAGAAACCTTTTGGTTGTTTATTTAAAAGAATAGAGTACCAACTTTTTCCAACAAGTCTACATACCATATCTATCAGCATTTCACTAAAACCCACCTTTCTTAATACTTCAGCAAGAAAAATCCAGTCAACTCTCTCATATGCTTTCATCATTTCTAACTTGATTACCAGATTAGGAGTATTACCTCTCTTTCTGATATCTGTAACTATTTATTGAACCATTAATATATTTTTTGCTATAATTCTTTCTTGCACAAATCCAGTCTATTCTTCTGAGATTATATCTGGGAGCATGATTTAATCCTTTCATAAATAATTATTGAAAATATCTTGTTCAATAAATTACTCAGTGAGATTGGTCTCATGTCTAAAAAGGTGTTAATCACTAAATTTTGGGTAAAAGTACTAAATTTATCTATGGTGCAAATTTAGGTAATTCAAACACACAAAAGAAAGCTATAACTATATTGTGAATATCTTTTCCAATAATCTCTCATGCATATTTGAAAAATGCCCTTATCATGCCATCTGGACCTCCTATACTAGTCCTATTTAGTCCCATTACTGCTTTCTGGACTTCTTGAATGCTAGGAATCCTGTTCAGCTCCTCATTTTGTTGCTCTAAAACTACTGTAGTTAATTGATTCAGCATTTCAAAGTCAGTATTCTCCTCCCCCTTTAAGAATTGTTTTTAAAAAAAGTTGACTGCCTCATCTGTAATCTGTTGTTGATCCTCTAACTAGTCCCCATCATTATTTTGTATTCTAGCAATCTTTAGTCTACTTCTTCTCTCTTTTACTATTGTATGAAAGAACTTAGTATTTCTTTCCCCATCCTTAAGCCATTCAAAACTTTCCTTTTGCCTCTAAAATTGTTCTTTTTTTTAATGGAATATTCAGTTCTACTTGTTCCTTGAATAAAGTCTCTCTATTGATTCCATCTAGGACTTCTTTAAACTACTTCTTTCTTACCTTGATCACTTCCTCCAGTGTAACAATTTCCTGGAAAATATCACCAAAATATTCTTTTCTCTACTTTGTCAAAGGTATTTTAACCCTCTTTAATTTATTATGAAAGATGATGAATGGATTCCCAACTGCATCCCTTTGCCAATTATCCTTTATCACTTCTAGACAATCTTTTCTTTCATCCACATATTAAGAAACCTGAAAGATTTATAAATATGTTCATTTGTTATGCTGAAATGAATCCTCAAAGAACTATGATCTGATCCATTTTTCACCAAATGCTCTACCTCAAAAAGTAGCAAAAGATCATGTAACTTATCATTACACGTAACCCTATCAAACTTTTTAAAGATACATTCTCCATTTGTACTTTCTTTCCATCAAGTGTATTTACTGCCTTTAAAACCAACATCTTCTAGTCCATACAGATTAATACAATAATTGAAATCTTCTATCTCAGCTACTGTCACTATAAGTCCTCCTATTTTCTCTTCTTTATAAATAATCACATTAAAATCTCCCCCTACCAGCCAAGGTCCCAGAGTATTAATCTCTCTTGTTGAGAATATTTAGCATAGACTAAAGTGACTAACACTATAATATTAGTCTGTTGATTGACTAATTTAATAGTCAAATGTTGTTCCTTATCCTTTATTACCAAATATTCCACTACATCATCAATAAACACCCAAATCTTACTTGAAGACTTAGCTGCTGCCTGTTTCATTCCTAATCTCTTCTTATACTCATCTATATTATGGTTATCTTGGAATGGTTCCATTAAACCAATTAATGAAAAATGATGTCTCTTCTTTAGTGTTATAAGTTTAGTGAATGCTTTTTGAGTATTCACTAATCTGATATTCTAGATTAGTGAATTCATTTAGACTTATTCTTTATAGAACTCCTTGTCTGCATTGTTTGAGATTTAGTTCCTTTTTCCTTCTTCTTTCTTATTCCCTAATTGGATTATAATTGCTCTATTTTTCTGGGAGATAAGTTTCCATTTCTTCCCACCTTTTTAATGGCTTTGCTTAAATCCCCTATATCTAGAGATAGTTTATCCTCTTACATTACTAAACTTGAGTTTCCACATGTATTGCCAATGGTAAACTATTCTTCACCACTTTTTCAGGTACTTTCTCATACTTATATTTCACCATCTGTAGTTCATTCATGTTATCTTTTTATTGTGCTTCTCTCTTCTCTTCTTTCTCTTTATGGTCTGATGTGTCTACCATGCTACTATTTATCTATTGATTTTGCTCTGCATATTCCCCCTCATTATTTTTCTCCTCTCTTTTCTGATTGTTGACTTAATCCTCTTCCATAATTGGTGATTTGTTTTTGAAACTATTCAACATCAATTCTTTTGTGCTTTATTCTCCTTGCTTCCCTTCCTTCTCTAAATCCTTGCCACTATTTTCTTCTTCTTGATGCTCTTGTGTAAGTACTCCAAAAGCATTTGCAATTAGAATATCAATTGGGTTGGCTTCATCAATCTCCCCTACAATGTGACCATACTTTTCCCTTTTATACTTGTTTCTCTTTGTTAACCATTGCTAGTTAAAGATTCTTCTATTTCCATAGCCTTTTGACTTCTGTGCTTTCTTTTTCACCTTCTCTTCTTCTGTATTTACCTTTAGTGCTTTAATTTTGTCTTCTTTGTGCTTATTAAATAACTCTGGATGAATATTCCAACATGACTTGTCATCATGACCCTGCAGACAACATTCTTTACAGTATTTCGGTTTATAATCATATTGAATATTTATCCATTTAGATTTTATCAGTCCTGTGACCTCATCCTCTTCACTTATCTTCACCTTTTATGGCAATGCAGCAACTAGATCAACTTCTACCTTTACTCTTGCACAGCTAGGTTTGGTCTGATTTATAGTTTCCATATCTACTGTTAATGGTTTCCCTAGTGCTAAGCAATTGAAAAAATTGCTTCTTTGGCAAAAAAGTTAGGAGGTAAATCCAGCATTCATATCCATGCTATACCAATAGTTGTTTCCACATCAGGCTCAAACTATGGATCCCACTTCAGTGTCCTTATTTTCCAATACATCTCTTTGGCTGTTATATAATATATAGCAGTTGATATGATATTCACATAATTCTCCAATATACTTAATTGAATGAGTATATGTCTTTAATCTAGCACTCCAATATTAAAATTTCCCTTAATACCACATTGTATGGGTATACTTATTCTCAACTCTATGATGTCAGGTTTACCAAAAGAAAACTTACCAATTACTGTGAATTACAAATTTTCTTGTATGATCAAGATTTTAATCTCCAACGACTTCCAAGTTATACTTGGTTCCCCTTCAATCATTACAATAGGTTTTGGAGGGATTCTTTCCCTACTACTTTAAGCATTTCTTGTTTTGAACAGATTTGCATATGTGAGATTTTTGTTCATCTTTCCTACATTATCTAAACCACTTTTGTCTTCCTTTTCATGCACTTGATTCACCGGTGGGCTTACCCCACCAGAGGTGGTGGCCATGGCAGCCGAGCTCGTATGGGAATTAGGTTTGTAGGTTTAGGATTTTAGCTAGAGAGTGTTTTTTGTTTATTGAAAATATTAGCTTGGCCACTCTGTTTTGCATTGGGTCATCTTATAGAAGTTGGGTTTTCCTTCTCTCAAGTTGTTGATCATACAAATATAATTCCTCGAGATAAAGGTCCTTGAAGATGTTCTAAATTCTGAGATCACTACCCTGGTTACAACTGGACAATATGAGTCATACGGTGTCCTGACGAGTCATTGGGATGAGTCATAACCAAACCAGTAAGTTTGTGGCTAGATTTTTCTCTGAGTACGAGTAGGTCACTAAGATTCATAAGGATATATTACGAGTCGTTAGGTGTAATCGGTGTATAACCTAATTTGGGTTTTGTGTTACTACAACTGGATGCTACAAGTCATAGGGTCCCATTACGATTTATGTGGCTGAGTTGTAAGGTCAATAGTGTAGGGTGTCTAGGTGGTACTTCCTAGGTTACAACTCGTGGTGAAGAGTCGTAAGGAGCGGCTTTGAGTCAAGGGTTAACCCGTAGTCAAGGGCGACACTTTTTTAGCTTTTAAGTTAAGGGAATCCTAGATGTTTTCCCTCTTACAAACAATTAAAACCCACATCTTAAAACCTCTTTAGGGTGTCATTAGCACTCAGAAACAATGTAAGTGACTTCTCAAACACTCCAAGAGGCTCTCTAAATTCTCTTAAGCAAGTCAAGATAGAGTTTCATCAAGTTGGTTATCTAAGGGCTCAAGGGTCGATTTCTCTCAAAATTTCTTAGTTTTTAAGGCATGTTACTATTCCCTCATTGTTTTTTTTATTAAAATTGAATATGTTTTAAAGTATTGTTCATAAGATGTTTTTAATGGTTTTGAAACAAAGGTTGGGGTTTTTGAATGTTTATGAATTTACAATGTTTCTAATCGTTTATATATGATTTTCATGCTTTAATTATGGTTTGCACTTAAGGGTGCATAGGTATGGTGAATAACTAGGGAATTGTAATTTCCTAAACATGTGACTTTTGAAGTGGTTATGACCCTAACCCCATAATGTGAAATTGATTTTTAATTATGAGAAATATGGGAATTTGTAAAATTAAACTATTCTTGAACTATTGCATGATATAAAGAGGTATTTGAAATACAATGGCCTGATTTAGTAAACAAGGGAGTCGGTGTTCCCCCACCTAGTATTAATGAACAAAGGTTGTTGTTTTCCCTAAGTTAATGGAAATTATTTTGACATGTTGTTATCACCTTGCAGGAGTAGTTGGTATGATGATACCAACAATGTATGCCTTAATGTTGAATGTGGTTCAATAACTACTAATGTGTGATACTTGTTTAAATATGGATCTTATAAGGGTTGTGTAGCTGAGTCGTTAAAGTGGTGGTCCGAGTGATTGATACTAGAAATTATGTTTGTCGATGCAAGGGTCAAAGCGACCAGGGAGGTTTGAGTCCCCCTAATTATTATTTCATGATTAGAGAGGTTCAAGTCCCTGATAAATTATTACATGATCGATTCTTAAGTTACCTTAGTATATGTTGGGAGGTTCAAGCCCTCCATGTGCATATATAGGAGATTATTCTCTGGTTTGTGTGGTTACACGCATTGGGGCCCGACTAGGGCTGAGAGTTGGGGACCATATATCCCGTGGGTACTATTATATGACGGTTGAGCTACATAATTTAGGCTAAATTTGTAAGTGCATGTTAAACCTTGTTCCCTATCACGGCATGAGAAGTATATATGTATGTGTATTTGATCATGTACATTGGCTTGAATGATTTTAAATTTTTGATCATATCATTATGTTATCCATATCCCCGAGTTACATACTAGCATTCTTCCTGCTAACTATCTTCAAATGTTGTATCCCCATGCTATGCAGGAATTGGCCATACTTCTACCCCTTCTACTTAGTGTTAGGGATTCAGGATCAGCACGTGAGTTGAGATTAAAGTGGTAAGCTTCCATACATTAGAAATCTACATTTCATGTTTTTTTTTTCTCATGTCAAAGAATGTTTAGACTTTATTTTTTCTATAGTTCCCAACACTTTAATGATATTCCATTTTGGTTCATTATTTAGAAGGTTTTGTTTGGACTACTATGGTTTTGGCTGGTGTCAGTCAATTGATTTGTCGTTCATCAGTTAGTGGTTATATACTTAATTTTAATTTCCTTAAGTTTGTTTCATGCTATATTGTTATATGTTCGAAATTCATTCGATATTAGTGTATATTGTGATTGGTTAGTTAGGTGCAAGGGGTGATCTCCGATTTAGTGAGACTTGAGATACCCATCACGTCCATGCCCTGGTTTAGGTCATGACAAAGATGGTATCAAAACTTAGGTTTGGTATCATTAGGTGTCCAATAAAGTCTTGTCAAGTGGAGTCTCATTTATGGGTTTGTAGCATATCACACTTATAAGGGAGAGGCTATAAGGCATTTAGGAATGTTTCCCTTTCTTATTATTCTATTTCAAGCTGTAGAGTTTAAGATCTTGAATTAACTATAATTCCTATGTGTCCGTTTTTCAGATCATTCCTCCTAAAAGATCTGATGCTTGCGGTAACTCTTTTGTTCCATCTGAGGACAATGTGGACAGAGCTCATCCAACTCCAGGAGTACAGACTCGATCTAGGGTCGTTGCTTCTGATTGCCCTGAGGAAGATCTACTAGTTCCCCTATCCATTCTCAGACACCTCGAGCTGATGTTTTTAATGCTGAGTTTCACCAATTGATTCATTTACTTACCTAGTTGGTGACCTCCTGGACTAAGTGTGTTGCTTCTATTTCTCTATTATATGAGGCCACTAGGGTTAGCTAATTCATAAGTTTGAGTCCTCCTATTTTCACTGGTTTCATAGTTGAGAAAGATCCTTAAAACTTTAATGATAAGATGGAGAATATCTTTCATGTGATGCACGCTACTAATATAGAAGGGGTAAAATTAATAACCTATCAATTAAAGGTTGTATCATACCAATGGTATGAGGAGTGGGACCAGTCTAGGGGAGATGATGTTGAGTTTTCTTTGTGGTATGATTTTTTTATTACTTTCCTTGACTGTTTCTTTCCTCAGGAGTTGATGGAGGCGAAGGCTAAGAAATTTGTGAAGATGAAGCAAAGAAGTATGTCAGTAAAGGAGTATACCTTGAAGTTTCATCAGTTGTCGCTTTATACTCCTGAATTAGTGTCTAGCATGAGGGATAGCATAAGAAAGTTTGCTTTGGGTTTGTCCCATGAGTTAATCTTAGAGAGAAATACTAGCTTGTTAAACAAAGATATTAATATCTCCATACTTGTGGTGTATATGCAACAAGTGGAGAAAGAAAAGAAGAAGCAAGAGGCAGTGAGTGTGTAACACCCCAATTTTCTAAATCGGAACGCTACACGATGCTCATGACCCCGAAGGACCACAAGCTAACCCATGACTGATATCTGTACCTATAACTGCATAATATACATATAAAATACGGAAAAATGAACAAAGAGGGCGTAAAGTTCAATCTTGAATAATAAGATATCTGAAATAAGGTGGTATCACAGTACCAAACAAAACTAAAAATACTAAAGTCTAAATCTAAAAACTCTATAATCGTCTGAAAGCCTCTAAACTGTCTGAATAAGGAGTTGAAGGAACATGTCTCCAACTAACTTCCTAAACAGAAAATAAACTTAAATACTAGAATAATAAATGTAACAATCATGTCCTCGAAAGATGAGAACTCACTTCTTACTGAACTGCTACTGCTGATCTGGAATCTGCACCTAAGAACCTATGGTGTAACATAAAAATAAAGCACAATAGCGCAAATACGTCAATACAACTAAAGTATTGAGTATACGTGGGGGTAGGCTAAATGCATGGGGTTTATATGCATGAACATGCTGACTAATATGAACATGAGAATACATACATACATATATATATAACTGCTACTGAAATCGTGGAGATACTGACTACTTAGTCTGAATACTGACAACATGAGCTTACTGATGCTGAGATACTGAATGACTGAGTTTACTAATATTGATATGTAATTAACTAATAAGTGAGGAACTGATATTGTATTACTGAATACTGGGAGACTGATACTATATTACTGATAAAGGAATGATTGTTTCTGATAGTTTTGATTATGAAGAACTGATTTGATTGACCATATTTAACAGTCCTGAAACTGAGCTCGTGATAACATGACTACTGAGTATGAATATTGATGACATGTATTTACTGATAACATATCATGAATGATAACTGAATTTTGATAACTGATATATCTGATAACATGAGTTCTGATAACTGATAGCATGAATGATTGTATCTAGCAGTCCTAATTCTGGGGAAAACTATCTGAGTTCCGAACTATATCTGAATATCTAAGTCTGAGATCAGTCTTAGCTAATGAGTGATCTCTGAAACTAACAATGAGAATACTCGACTGAATCTGAGATTGAGATCAAGCCTATCTGTCGGGTGACCTCTAGATATAATAATAAGCATCTGCATATGGGACCAAGACTATCTGATTGGATGGTTCAGGAATCAATGGAACTATCTGAGTTCCAAACTGAGATTGATGACTGTATTTGACAGTCCTGATTCCTGATTTCTACTCTAAAGACTGATACTAAAACTGTAACTGTAACTGTGACTGTGGGAGGTAGTAACCTAACCAACATGCCCCGATACTTTACTGGTAGGGTCCAATCTTTTCCCTGATTAGAAGGGTGTCAATACCATGCCATGGGTAGAGACCTCTACTATGGTCAAGCCTCTCTGACGGGTGACCCTGAACAGGAAATCAAGCCTAAGCCAATATAATAGTCAAGTATAGCCTTAATCTGATGGGTGACTCCTTTCCTACACTGGCTACGTAGTTTTGGAGTACAGGGATTGCTGTTAGCGGCTCTGCCTTTATAACGGGAAAACCGCCATCCCTGCACTCGCTCGGTGCTAGTCCCTACTCCCAACTGAAAGACTCATAAAAGATTAACTGTGCTGAATTGACTAACTCAACTAAACTAATTTATAAACTGACTAACTGAGTTGAATTGACTAACTGAACTGAACTTATTTATAAACTGATAAACTGAGCTGAACTGATTCTGAGTTTACTGAGTTCCTTGGACTGACGGAACACTACTAACATCTGATATCTAGCTAAGTCATGAGATTGCCGATCTTACTGAGTACTGAGTTTTCATGAGATTTTTGAGTCTTTCCTGAGTCACATGACTAACTGCAATCTATGGAACATAGCTTGACTAAGGATGTCTTGAAACATGACACTAGCTCTAGGCACACAGCTATAGTTTTTGGGTACAAGTACCCCCAACACTAGATGGAAAGAAACTGACACACACGACTGACTTGATCATAAGAGTAGAGTTCATAATTCACAATATCATAAGTAAGGATTTCATAATAAGAATGATTATCAACAAACTATCACATGATCGGGAATGCACACAACATGTATATACTTGCATGGCTTCAATAGCATGGTCATTCCATATCACAACAATATCATGAGCATCTCATACAAAATCTTCAATTCAAGACAATAGCATGGGGATCACGTTGAACATAAACTTAGAACATGGAATAGTCATTTAAGACTTATTATGTCATGAAAGCATGATTTTTATTCACTTAGGTATTTTCACAAACACCTTACATGCACATCTTAGGCATAGGTGGATTCATCAAGATTATAAATATTCAACCACCAATTTCACATATTTATATGTTAAATACCACCATATCCTCACACAAAATATACAAAGATCCCATATTAGGCATCATCAAACTCCAACCACATGAACATCAACCACCAACAACATAAACATCTTAATACATAATTTAGAAGATAGTTCTTGAGCTTCATGGACGAAAGGAGCCCATGAATCAACTCACACATACCTTAGAAGGAATATTCTTGATGATTGATAGAGGAATTTACTTGAAATTGGATCTTCAAGCTTAATT
Source organism: Capsicum pubescens (assembly GCA_030864215.1). NCBI lineage: Eukaryota > Viridiplantae > Streptophyta > Magnoliopsida > Solanales > Solanaceae > Capsicum > Capsicum pubescens. The sequence continues at coordinate 215,633,307 of CM061548.1, forward strand.
ATGCAACCCTAGTTGTTTTTCTCTTTTAGTGCTCTTGGATGATGAGCTTTGAGATGTTAATAAGGTTGTAATATGTTTAGAAACATATATTTTGTAGGGTTAAGTTTAGGGACGTGTAAGGAGTGTTAAAAGACTTAATTACCCTCAAAATAACTCAAAAAGGAGTATTTTTGGCACTTGGAACTGACTTAGGTGGCGCCTAACCAATCGCCTAAGTTTGGTTGGGCGGCGCCTACCCAATTGCCTATCCTTACTGTCTCTCACAAAAATAGGCATAACTTTTTGCTCGGGTATTGGATTAAGGAAAAATTGGTATCGTTGGAAAGATAATTCGATTCTCTACAATTTGGTGGGTATAAATATGCATAAATACCACATTAGCATCGAGTTATTCTCTTTAAATATGACCCTTATGAAATCAAACACTAAAACTTGATGGATTCAAAAACTCTTAGCTTGTATTACCTTAAGTGACTCATATAAACATGCTTAATGTATCAAAAGCTATCCTATTGCTAGGATATTCATTGTAAGTCATGAACTAAAATGCTACCCATAGGATAAGAGGTTTCATACGTAGGAAAACTTATTCACTTCGTAGCTTAGAAACATGTGGGGTATTACAGAGTCAGAGGCAGAATAAGAATTTTTGCTATTTATATAAGGATGTAGGTCAAAACCAAAGTGATATATATGGTAGGAAGGGGTCTAAGAAGAAGTGAGGCAATTTTGGTTCCTACTCTACGGCTAGTCTTCCTTATTCAAAGTTGTTGGGTTATCGTCATTCTTAGTATGATAGTGGGTTTAGAGAACCAGGAGCCCAGTCGCAGTCTAGTGGGGCTTAGTAAAATCTGTCATTTCCTTTTGTTAGATTTTACAATCAAATATACATGGGTTTTGCGAGGAAGGGAGGAATAACTGCTTTAAATATAGTCAAACTGGTCATCTGTAGAGGGATTGTCTTTATAAGGTTTCTTCTGGGGAAAATAAAATTTTTATTTCTACTTCATCCTCTCTGCACCAAAGGGTGCTACTTTTGCTTCTAGTTCTGGCACTGGTCAGAACTATCTATATGCTCTCGCCACTCACCAAGATTCTAAGGCATCCCCGATATTGTTAATGGTACACTTAAAATCTTTTCTCGTGATATATATTATCTACTTGATCCTTGGTCTACTCTCTTTTATATTACCCCTTATTTGGCTATTCATTTTGACTTTGATCTTAAGTGTATTTTGGTTTACTTTTCTATGTCCACCCCGGTGGGTGACTCCATTATTGATAAAAAGTTCTATAGGGGTTCTTTGATGTCGTTCTATGGTAGAGAGACCTCGGTGGATCTGATAGAGTTTGACATGTTGGACTTTGATATGATTTTGGGGATGTATTAGTTACATTCATGCAATGTGTCTCTTAATTATCGAACCTAAAGGGTTAGTTTCCATTTCCCAAAGGAGCTGGTAATCGAATGGGAAGGTAGTCCCTTAGTGCCTAAGGGAAGGTTTATTTCGTATCTTAAAGCCTAAAAATTAGTTTTCATAGGTTGCCTCTATCACTTAGTGCATGTTAAGGTTTCAAGAACTGAAGGTCCCTTTTTATAGACTATCCCTGTGGTTTATGAATTTTCTATATTGTACCCTAATGATCTTCTTGGTATTTCTCTCAATAGGAAAATTGATTTTGGGATAGATCTTCTTTAGAACTCTCATTCTATTTTTATTCCTCCTTACAGGATGGCTCCGACTGAGTTGAAAGAACTCAAGGAGTAGTTGAAGATCATCTTGATAAGGGTTTTATCCACTCCAGTGTCTCTCTGTGGGGTGTTTTTGTTCTTTTCGTATGTAGGAAGGATGGTTCCCTTTGGATGTCTATTGATTACCGCCAATTGAATAAAGTAACAGTGAAGAATAAGTATCCACTTCTGAGAATTAATGATCTTTTGATTAGCTTCAGGGTACTAAGTTCTTTTCCAAAATTAATCTTCAGGGTACCATCAGTTAAATATTTGAGAGGTGGATATCCCTAAGACTATTTTTCAAATGCGGTATGGTCATTTTGAGTTTTTAGTGATATCCTTTGGTTTGACCAATGCCCTGACTGTATTTATGGATCTTATGAATATGGTTTTCTGTCAATTCTTGGAATTGTTTATTATTGTCTTTATTGATGATATTTTGGTGTATTCCAAAAGTGAGGCAGATCATGACGATCACCTCTGCCTTATATTACAAACCCTAAAGGATCAGAGTTTGTATGCAAAGTTCTCTAAGTGTGAGTTTTGGTTGAATGATGTGACTTATATAGGTTATGTTATTTCTAGTAAAGGGATCATGGTGGATCCACAGAAGGTTGTAGTGGTTAAGAAGTGTCTTACACCTATGACTTCATCTGATATTTGGATCTTCTTAGGTTTAACTAGTTACTATAGAATGTTTATGAAGTGTTTCTCTTCTATTACTGCCTTATTAACTAAGTTGGCTCAGAATAAGGTGAAATTCTTGTAGTTTGATAATTGTGAGGGTAGTTTTGAGAAGCTAAAGAATAAGTTTCCATCGGATTTGGTCTTTACTCTACCTAAGGGCACGAAGGGTTTTGTTGTCTATTGTGATACATCCCAAATGGGACTGGGTTGTGTGTTGATGCAGCATGGCAAAGTGGTTGTGTATTATTCTAAGCAATTGAAAGTTCATAAGAAGAATTATCTGACCCATGATTTGGAATTGCTAGTTGTGGTGTTTGCATTAAATATCTGGCAGCACTATTTATATAGGGTCCATGTGGACATTTATTCTAATCATATGAGCATGCAATATGTATTCATCTAGATAGAATTGAATCTCAAGAAAAAAAAGTAGATTGAGTTGGTAAAGGACTATGACATGAGTCTACACTATCATCCAGGTAAAGCTTACGTGGTTGTTGATTCTCTTAGCAGGTTGTCCATGGGAAGCTTATCTTAAGTGGATGAGGGGAAGCAGGATTTGGTGAAGGATACTCACCATTTGGCTAATCTTGGAGTTCGTCTCTTGGATTTTAAGGATGGTGGTGTGACTTTTCAAGAGGTGGCAAAGTCATCTCTTGGTGTTGAAGTGAAAGAGAAGCAAGTGTTGGATCCTATTCTGGTGCAAATCAAGAATGATGTAAGTAGGCAGAAAGTGATGGTTTTTGAAGTGACGGTGGTATCTTGAGGTACCAAGGCAGATTGTGTATTCCAAATATTAATAGGCTGAGAGGATCAATTTTTGTCGAAGCTCATGAGTCGTGTTATACTGTTCATCCTGGTTCGATAAAGAAGTATCATGATCTTATAGAGATTTATTGGTGGGATAATATGAAGTGGGATGTAGCCAATTTTGTGGCCAAGTTAATGATGTGTTAAAATGTGAAGGTACAACACTTGAGGCCCGGTGGGTTAATTCAAGATATTGAGCTATTGGTGTGGAAATAGGATAAAATAATATGTATTTTTCTACTGGTCTTTCGCAGTCATGCCAGAAATTCTATTCGGTTTGGTTCATCGTGGATAGGATGACTAAGTATGCTCAGTTTTGGTCAGGACAGGACAAATTTTTCTTCTAAAGATTATGCCAAGTTATTTATCAAGGAGATCATGAAATTGCATGGTACTCTAGTTTCCATCATATCTAATTGGGGTACTCAGTTCTTATCTCACTTTTCGAGGTTGTTCCATCGAGATTTGGGGACTAAGGTAATCCTTAGTACTACTTTACACCAACAAACTAAAGGGAAAGTGGAAAGGATAATTCAAGTTTTGAAAGACATTTTTTGGGCTTGTGAGTTTTATTTTGGTTGTAGTGGGTTGACAACCTGCCTCTCATAGAATTTGCCTACAACAACAGTTATCACTCCAACATTAGTATGGCTCAGTTTGAGTCCTTATATGGTAAGAGGTTTCAATTTCCTATTGGGTAGTTCTAGGTTGGTGAAAATATGTTGTTTGTCCTGATTTGGTTTACCAAGCTGTGGAAAAGGTAATGGAGATTCGATATAGACTTAAGGCCGCCCAAATTTGCCAAAAGTCCTATGCGATTGTAAGAAGAAGGAAATTGGAAGTCAATGCTAGTGATTGGGTGTTCTTAAAGGTATCTCCTGTGAAGGGAGTGATGCGGTTTGGTAATAAGGGGAAGCTCAGTCACTGTTATATCAGTTCGTATTTAATTTTAAAGAAGGTTGGTAATGTTTCCTAAGAATTGGAGTTACCTTCTAGTTGAACTCCATGCATCCGATGTTTCATGTTTCAATGTTGAGGATGTGCGTGGGTGATCCTTCATCAGTTATTCCTTTGGAAGAGGTGGATAATTTGGATTTCTTGTCGTATAAGGAAGTCCCAATTGAGATTTTGGATTGGCAACTCTGTCGGTTGCAAATGAAGCACGTGGCTTGGGTAAAAGTTCTATAGAGAAACCAAAAAATTGAGGAAGCTACTTGGGAAGCCGGGGAGGACTTGAAGTCCAAGTTTTTGTTATTGTTTCCCATTTTGGATAATCGTGCTTAAGGTATATGTACTCCTTAATATCTTTGTTTTTTTTGACTTTGTTAAAGAAAATGATAATTTCCTTAATATCTTTATTTTCTGACTATGTTAAAGGAAAAAAGTGGAGGTATGTTGGGTAAAATCATTCTAAAAATGCCTTGTACTATCATTCGAGGACAAATGATCCTAAGGGGGGAGTATGTAACACCTTAAGTTTTTGGTCCTAAAAAATTTTCTGAGTACTGAGTTGACTGTCTGGATTAGGATTAGACCCTATGAGTCGTAGGGTGTCCTGACGAGTTATTGGGATGAGTCATAACTAAACCAATAAGCTTATAGATAGATTTTTCTCTGAGTATAAGTGGCTTACTAAGAGACATAGGGATATGTTATGAGTCGTTAGGTGTAATTGTAGGGTGTCTAGTGTATACTGCAATTTGGGTTTTGTGTTGACCACTACTGGACCAAACAAGTCGTAGAGTCCCATTATGATTCCTCTGGCTGAGTCATAAGGTCAACAGTATAGGGTGCCTTAGTGGTACTGCCTTGGTTATGACTTGTAGTGGCGAGTCATAAGGAGTGGCTACGAGTCAAGGGTTGACCCGTAGTCAAGGGAGACACTTTTTCAGATTTTAAGTTAAGGGCATCCTGGACATTTCTCCTCTAATCCAAATTAAAACCCACATCTTAAAACCTCTTTAGGTTGTCATTAGCACTCATAAACAATCTAAGTAACTTCTCAAACACTCCAAAAGGCTCTCTAAATTCCCTTAAGCAATTCAAGCTAGGTTTTCATCAAGTAGGTCATCTAAGGGATCAAGGGTCAATTTCTCTCCAAATATCTTGGTGTTTAAGGCATTTCATTCTTCCCTCATTGTTAATTTGTTTAAAACATGTGTTTTAAAGTATTTTTCATAAGATGTTTGTGATGGTTTTGAAAGAAAGGTTGGAGGTTTTGAATTCTTATGAATTGAATAATGTTTCTCATTATTTATATATGATTTTTTTCTTTAATTATATTTTTGAACTTGTCGATGCATGGTTACGATGATTGAACTAGGGAATTGTGATTTTCCCAAACTTGTGACTTTTGAAGTGGTTATGACCCCAAACTAGTAATATGAAATTTGTTTTAAATTATTAGAAATATGGGAATTTGTAAAATTGAAATAGTATTGAACTATTGCATTATATAACGGGGTATTTGAAATACAATGGCCTGATTTAATAAACAAAGGGAGGTGGTGTTTCCCCACCTTGTATAAAAGAACAAAGGGATTTGTTTTCCCCAAGTTAATGGAAGTTGTTTTGGCATGTTGTTATCACCTTGAAACAGTAGTTGGTATGACAATACCAACAATGTGTGCCTTAATGTGGAGTGTGGTTCAATGAATAGGAATGTGTGATACTTTTTTAAATTAGCTCTAATAAGGGTTGTGTAGCTGAGTCATAAAAGTAAAAGTTTGAATGACCAGGGAGGTTCAAGTGACCAGGGAGGTTCAAGTGCCCCTTATTATTATTTCATGATTAAGGAGGTTTAAGTCCCACGTAATCATTACATGATCGGGTGCTTAAGTCACCTTAGTATACATTGGGAGGTTCGAGTCCTCTGTGTGTATATGTAATATTATTCTCTGATTTGTGTGTCTACATGCATTGGGTCCTAACCAGGAGGTGAGAGTTGGGGACCATATAGCCCGTAGGTACTATTATATAATGGGTGAGCTACAAAATCCAGGATAAAGTTTTAAGTGCATATTAAACCTTGTTCCTTACCCCAACATGTGAAGTATATATGTATATGCATTTGATTATGTGAATTGTCTTTGAATGATTTTAAATTGTTTATTATGTCATTATGTTATCCTTATCCCTGAGTCGTTAACCATCGTCAGATGTTGTATCCCCATGCAATGCAGTAATTGGACATACTTTTACTCCTCTTTCTCAATAATTAGGATTCAGGATCAGCTTGTGAGTTGACATTGAAGTGGTGAGCTTCCATACATTGGAAGCCTATATTTCATGTTTTGTTTTCTGATGTCACAGACTATTTAGACTTTTTTTGGCTATAGTGGGGGGCATGTCCCAACACTTTAGTGATATTTAGTTTTGGTTCATTATTTAGAAGGCTTTTCTTGGTCTACTGTGGTTATTGGTCGGTATCAATCGGTTAATTGGCTGGTCGTCGGTCGGTGGTTATAGAATTAATTTGAATTTCTGTATGTTTATTACATGCTATCTTATTATATGTTTGAACTTATCTGACATTACGGAGTGTTGTGTTTGGTTTGATTAGGTGTAGGGGTGATCTCCGGTCCATATGGGACTTGAGATACCCGTCACGGCCAGTTCCTGGCTCGAGTTGTGACAACAAAGGCCACTGATAGAGCATATATTAAGACTTATAAATGTGGAATTAAAAGGCTATGTCATTAATACAGTGCTATTGGTATTCCATCTGGGATTAAGGATCCTCCCAATAGATATTAGCTTAACTTGTAACCTATTAGTTCTACCTTGGTAGCATCTCTCACTATATGTTGCTCTCAAATAAGTCATGGTGTTCATAGTGAGAAGAGTTCTTTTTGGACTAAGTGAGGTATTTTCAGTAGATCTTTGGGATGTGGTGATAGTTCTGGATAAGGGAGTGTTGTATCTGCAGAGTATTTCAAGAGCTTGTCGTGGTTGTGGTGAGATTGGTTATTGGCCTAGAGAGTGACAAAAGTGTGATTTCATTGTTCGGATGGAATTAACATATGTTCCTCACCAGCCTAGAGCTCCTAAGGCATGTTATGATTATGGAGAGAATGGTAATTTCACTAAGGAGTGCCCTTGGTATTTATTGGTTAGCTTGTTGGGGTCAGCGCATCTTTCTATCCAAGTTAGGGATTCATGGGTTTGCTATGACTATACAAAGGTCAGTCATTAGTCTAGAGTGTATCCTCAGCGCAGGACTATTAGTAATTCAGCTTATCCAGATTAGTCTCATAGCGTTGTGGAAACTCCAATTAGAGGTAGTGCACTTAGAGCCTCAGTTGCTGATTCAAATGCTCAGTCCAAAATTGGACATGCTAAAATTCATACTCCCTCAGGCACATTAGGCTGTGACTTTGGATTCTATCATGATAAATGCACTATTTATTTCTTGTCTTTACCTTTTTATTTAGAGATATTAGGATTTTTGTACCCATTGATGATTATATACCTTGGTATATTTATATTGCATTTGTATTTGAGTCCCATTTACCTTGTCACATTGTCCTTCTTATGGCCCTAGAGTGCTACTTGCTATTGGTTTTCATTTTGTTTCCACCTACTCCTTGCACTGATATTTATATTATTGTTGTTACTATTGTTGTTATTTGATGTTGATCAATCCTCGCATAGTAGATGGATAGGCTAGTATTATCTTGTTAGAATTTCCTTACTCACTATTATTGCTCGTCGGCCAAGGTAGCTAGCACAGTTAGATAGTTTCTCTCTTCTAGTAAGGTGAGGTTGAATTTTTCTCTTCTATTGGTAAAGTTTGGTCGGTTATTGAGTGGGCTATGAAAGTAAAGGTACGTTGGATTTCTTTGGTTCTATTATGGTTCTAGAGTTAGGAATTTGGTTTTATTGCTCATTTTAAGTTTGAAGTTCTAGGATTGGCCTTATAGTTTGTGGAGATTTCAACATTCTCTATCTTTCTTTATAGCCAGTTTCTGAGGTTGAACAGTTTGGGATTTGTTCTTCCAATTTGACTAGCTTATCATTTGGTAGTTATCTTTATGTTGATGGTGAGAGGTCTTGGTCTTGCCTTTCAGGTCCTTCGAGTTCACCTCTTGGTGATAGTTTTGATCTATGTATTGGTTTGGAGTTGGATACTCCATTCTTATCTAGATGTCGTTCTTATTTTTGTGGATTTAAGAGGGGTGGAGATTGATGATCTTTCCTATGGACACTTCTTAATTTGACCAACCGAGACTTTGTTATCTTAATTTGCTTGGTTCAATTTTAGTCTAAGATTGTATTCCCTGAGTTGTTAAAGTTATGTTTATCTTTAGTATTGTTTGCAGCCTTAGAGAGTTCTTGATTATACCTTAGTGCCTTATCCCTACAGTAGATATGGAGTTGGTTGCTTGTGCTTTCAGCCTGTGGTTCATCCTCTATCATGATTTTAATCTCTGCTAAATTTTAATCTCAGCTCTAGTAGAGACCAGTATGAATAAGTCTGTTTTAGATAGTAAGGCCGATTTTAGGTATTTGGACTTAGTTGGGCTTATCGGCTTTAGTTTGGATTTGATGCCTTGACATGGTGGCTTGACAATTATGATAGACTTAGTGGGTGGACGTTTACCCATCTGCAAGATTGAGTTGGATAGTTGAGATCATATGGTTCAGCCTTGGTGTTGGTACTTTAGATAGAAGATGTAGAGTTTGGATGTAGCCTTTATTTTCTGAATTGTCTCAGTTGGGATTTTATCTATGGACTAGGTACTCCTACTCCTTATCTATTTATTTGGTTTTATTTAGTTCTAATGGATTAATTTTTATAGGTGTTCAAATGGTATCCCATTGGCACTTGGTGATGATTTCTTCTATTTCTAACCTTGACTTTTAATTTTCTTTAGAGTTTTGGATTATCTACACATCAAAAGGAGTGTGGTCAGGTTGAGCTTAGCTTACTTTCATCCTCTATTGGTGAGACACCCTAGAGCGGATCATTCAGTTTTGAGTGTTTGCACTTTGAACTCTTGGATATCGAATTTGAGGGTTATTCGGACCCGTCGTAGCATTGGTATAGATTGCAGACTTTGACCATCTCGAGTTATGTCCCTAAGTAGTACCTTATAGGCTTATTCTTATGTTTTCCATTTTGTATTGCAGCAGATCAACTTTAATTCATCGAGGATAGTGCAATGGAGTTGTTTGGATAGTACTCAGGTGACCTTCTTCTTGGTTTGGAGTGGATAGCATGTTTGGAAAGGCAAAAAAATGGTACATTTGGATATTAGAGTAGGTCACATGACCCATGCCTTGGATCCCCTTTAGCTTGGATGAGCCTTTTCTTAGTTGTGTTGGTATCGGTGTTGTTCTAGTGTGTTGTGGTTTAGATTTGCATGCGTTGTCCTTTCTCAATTAAGTTGGAGGCTAGTTGGTTGTGGAGATTATTTTTGGTTGTTTGAGAAGTAAGGAAAGGAAGGTGGTTTAAAATGGGATACCTATAGCTAAATCCGTTGGAAGCATTATTTCTTCTTGGAGGTCATCTATGGAGTCTTGCTCAGAGCATGTGACCCCAGTAACTCATCCATTCGAGCTTTCATGATATTTCTATCCATTGACTTGTGCAAACAAAAGTACTTTTAGTAGTGGATATTGTAATGACTATCTAGGTAATTTGCTTGATTTACATCTATTTCCAATGTTTTAAGACTTCCCACAGCGGCTACAGGTCATATATGACTTGCCAAAACTGTTGGTTTAATTATTGGATAATTTATTTAGGTCTTAAGCTCATATCCCATTATGGAGCTTTCATTGTTAAGGAATTGGTCTCGGACCAAAACTCCTAGTAGATGACCTCGGTTGAGAATTCCAATAGTGCCATCAGCTTTGGAATGTTGATTTTGCGCAAGAAGGACCCTTGTTTTAGGTCCTGAGGCATTCAGACTCATTTTGTTCTATAGGGTGGATTATATACGAAATGGAACTATAGGTGTGGGACCTATATTTAGTATAAATGATCTCGAATGAAAGTTTTGATGGTTCCATTGAGTCCTGAATGTCAAATTTGGTATGATAGCATAGTTCTTTTGCACACACGGGGTTACGAACAAATCTTGAGCACCCGGTCAAAGTCTATTTTAGACTTAGCAAAATTTGGTGCCTAATATCTGGTATGACAATTTTAGCGGTTATGGAGATGCTTTAGTGGTAAGCACTTTAGCGATCATGAGTCACTTTAGTGGCCTTTTTTATTTTGCCTAGGGTCTGCTTTAGCGGTAAGGGGTATCTTAAGCGGGCATCACTTTAGCCGCAAGGCGACCGTTGTAGCGATACCTGCGACCCTGGTACATGACCTATTTAGCGGACATGTGCCACTTAAGCGGACAAGTAGCCTCTTTAACGGCACTTGGGATATGTTAAATACCCTTCTTTGCCCAATTTTCCATTTTTTTCTTTACCATTTTTACACTATTTTAGGAGCTTGAAGAGAGGAAAAAGTGAGAAATCATCCATCGAATCTAAGGTAAGTTATCTTGATACTTCTTTGTCATTTCCTATTAATTTTCCATCAATTTTTGTCCTATCTCATGGTTAACTCTTAGAAATTAGGTATTTAAATCCCTAGACCTTTGGGGCTAGTTTGGGCCCCAATTTGTGCAAAATATTTTAGCAAACATTCCTTTTTCTTTGAGGTACCACGTGATGCATTTAACTTTTGATTCCATTCAAGGGCCCCTCGGGCTCGTTCATTTGTAAGCCATAGAGCCGAGAAGAGAGGTCGTTATAGGTCCTACCTTTATAAGCCATCAAGCTAGAGAAGGTGTATACACTGGGTTACGTTATAATACTTGGATCGGTTATGATATTATGGATTTACTTTGCATTCACTGTTACATGTGCATCACCTATCACCAGTACATTATTTGGTACTTTTATCTATCAACCTTGTGGAGTTTATATAGGTATAGGCTCTGATTGTTGTTTGCTGAGTTTTTATCGAACCTTTTGGGCCTATGATGGTGGGGGGTTTTAAAGACCCAGTTAGGTATTCTTTGTCTAGACTAGTCTGTTACTTTATTTTTTATTATGGTTAGTTTGTGGTAGGCTGATTATATACAAGTACTGAGATTTGAGGTATGTTTTTTATCCTTTCTTTTTACGGTTATTATATTGTGCATAATTATCTCATTGTTAGGCACTATGACTTTTGGCTCAAATCATGTTAGTATTAGTTGTCTTACTTGGTTAGGATTCCCTGGAAGGTTTAGGTTTGTCACCTTAGGTTGTTACAACATACAACATTGGAGAGCCGAGCCTTTTTACGGATACTTTACAGTTGAAGATGAGGCTCGATTCATCAAGAGATTCTCAATCTTGGTGTACTTTTTGTGGACGATTTAAGGACTTGTGGTTCGACATTGATGAAGGATCGGTCTACTCTTTTGCATGAGATAGTGTGTTATACATATTGCATGTTAGATAGGGATGTTAGGATATGATTATGAGTAGAATTCCATGACTTATCCTAATTTAGGAGATTGGAGGTGGAAGGGTGACTCGAACCTTAATATGAAATACTTATTATGCCCATAGGATCCTATTACCCTAGTGAAACACCCCAGATTTTTGGCCCTTGGAAATTTTATGAGCTTTGAGTACACTACCTTGGTAACGACTCACCCTATGATTCATAGGGTGTCCTGACGAGTCATTGGGATGAGTTGTAATAAAACCAGTAAGTTCGTAGATAGATTCTTCTTTGAGTACGAGTGGCTTACTAAGAGCCGTAAGGATATGTTATGAGCCATTAGGTGTAATCATAGCGTGTCCAGTGTAAGTCCAAAATTGGGTTCTATGTTGACTAAGACTGGACCCTATTCATAGGGTCCCATTACGAGTGGTTCCATTGAGTTGTAAGGACAATAATATAGGGTGCCTTAGTGTTACTTCCTTGGTTACGACTCTTGATAATGAGTCGTAAGGAGTGGCTACGAGTCAAGGGTTCACTCGTAGTCAAAGGCAACCATTATTTAGTGTTTAAGGGCATTCTAGAAATTTCTCCTCTTACCCAACTTGAAACCTGTGACTTATAACCTCTTTAGCCTATCATTAGCCCTCATAAACACATCAAAGTAACATTTTAACACTAAAATTCCTGAACGTCAAGAACACTTAGGGTTCTTAAGAGGTTAATCAATTAGGGCTTTCAAGGGTGATTTCTCTTCGTACATCTTACTATTACAGGCACGTGACTCTTCTCTCATTGTTAATTTTTTAAAAGCATATGTATTTAAGTGTTTTTTATATGGAATTGTTTTGGTTTTGATAATAAGGGTTGTGGATCTTGAATGCTTATTATTGAACATTGTTTCCCATGATTTAATTGTGATTATTCATGCTTTAAATAAGGTTTTGAACTTATGGGTGCATGGGTATGGTGGATAAATTAGGGAATAGTGATTTTTCTAAACTTGTGACTTTTGAAGTGGTTATAACCCCAACCCATAGGGTGATATTGGTCTTGAGATATGAGAAAGTTGGGAATTTGTAAATTGAACTAGTCTTGAACTATTTCATGATATAAAGAGGTATTTGAAACACAATGGTATGGTTTAATGAACAAAGGGAGCCGTGTTCCCTCACCTTGTATTAATGAACAAAGGGACTTGTTTTCTCCAAGTTAATGGCAAATTCTTGCATGATGTGTTACCTTGTAAGTATAGTTGGTATGATGATACCAACATTGTATGCCTTAATATGAAATATGGTTCATGATTGGGATTGTGTGATAAATGTTTTAATTGGTCTTTAATAAGGGTTGTATAGCTGAGTCATTAAAGTGGAGGTCCGGGTGACCGACACTAGAAACAGCATTTGCCGATGCGGGGGTCAAAGTGACCAGGGAGGTTCTAGTCTATTTTATTATTATTTCATAATTAGGGAGGTTCGAGTCCCCCGTAAATCACTATATGATCGCGTTCTTAAGTCACCTTAGTATAAGTTGGGAGTCCCATGTGTGCATATATTTGAGATTATTATTTGATTCATGTAGCTACACGCACTGGGGCCCAACTATAGGATGAGTGTGTTGGCCTATATAGCCCGTGGGTACTGTTATATGATGGTTGAGCTACACAATCTAGGTTAATATTTAAAGAGTGCATGTTAAACCTTGTTCCCCATCCCAGCATATGATATATATATGTTTATGCATTTGATTTAGTGCATTGATTTTGGAATGATTTTGCACTGTTGATTATTTCATTATGTCATCCTTATCCCTGAGATATATGCTAGCATTCACCCCATTAACCGTCTTCGGTTGTTGTATCCCCACATGATGAAGGAATTAGTCACACTTCTACTTCTCTTGCTCGTGATTAGGATTCAGGATCAGCTCGTGTGTTGACATTGAAGTGGTGAGCTTCCATAAATCGAAAGTCTACATTTCATGTTTTGTTCCTCTTATGTCTGATACTTATTCTTGGCTATTATTAGGGGTATGTCCCTACACATTACTGATATAAGTTTTGGGTCGTTGTTTAGAAGAGTTTGTTTGGACTGCTAAGGTTATTGGGTGGTGTTGGTCGGTTATTTGGTCGGTCGTTGGTGGTTGGTCATAGGCATACATTGAAATTTTCTTAACCAATTGCATGTTATCTTGTTATATGTTCAAATTCATCTGACATGTGTGTAAGGTGGTCTACAACTTGGGGTGTTGGGGGTGGTCTTCGGTCCATTTTGGACTTGAGATCCCCATCACGATAACGTCCTAGTTCAGGTCGTGTCAAGGTGGTACCAGAGCGTAGGTTTGGTGTCACTAGGTGTCCAACATAGCCATCAAGTAGAGTTTCTTTTTTAGGTGTGTAGCGCACAAATACTGTAATACCCCGTACTAATCTTAGCTCGGGTCAGCTTTCAGTTGCATGCATAAGGGGCTTAAGGACTGCAATTTGCACTAAGTGTTGGGGACATAGTCATTTTTAAGACCTCAAACTTTGAGGATTTTTATTTTGGTCTTCCCGACCCCGAGATATTGGTTTTGAGTTGATTCATGTTCAAGGGTGTAAAAAGTATATCTCGGAGAAGTTTTGGATTTTTCAGACGAGGTTTGGGATATGTTTGGATCACAAAACTAGTGGGTCATTATGATAAAACCGCATTATGTCTCTATTCCCATTCTCATGCAGACCGCATTGCGGTGAGGGAAATGAAAGATCGAGAAAGGACCGCATTGCGGTAAGCCTATCACATCCAGTTTCGAATTTAAATGACTGATGGGCAATTGGGTCTTTCCCCCCTTAACCCAATCATTCATATCACAACTTGGGGCATCAGTTAGGGTATTATTTGCCCTTCTTCTCCAACTTTCTTCTCAAGAAAACCCTCTCTTTCCCCCAAGAATAAGAATTCAATTCCTTTCTCCCTAAGAAATCAAGAATTCAAGTTCCCCAAGTTCAAGAACCTTCAAGAAAGCATCAAGATTAGTGTTTTTCTTTTAAGTTAAGAATCTTAAGGCATGTAGAGGGTTCATTCATGGGTCTCTTTCACCCATGGATCCCAAAAACCCTCTTTCAATATGGGTTTTTCTATTATTAATTTATTATGGTATTTAATATTGCTTAAGATGGGTTTAATTCATGTTTTCATTGTATTTTAATTCAATTCAGGCCATTTATGATCCTATGTAAGATTTGATTTCCTCATGCTTTGAATTTCAGTTTCCCATGTCCTATTTCAAGCGAATTCCATGTTAGACCCCTAAATTATGTTTTTTAGTCATTCAGTCATGTTGTTTCCCCTGTTTGAAGCATTCTCGTGTTTAAATTCATGATCCCCACATGTTTGATGGAATGTCTATGCTTATAGTTATTGAACCATGATCCTTTACTACAGTTTTCAAACTTGTTATTGCATTCAGTGATCATTCAGTGCTGGTGGGTTATGAATAACGGATACCAAAGTGTTTTTACATGAATTCAGATCATTTTAGTAATGATTTAGTTAAACCACAAACTCTATTACTTATTCAGTTGATGTAATCATGATGAGCACTAGAAGTTACAAAATTATGTTCAATCAAGCTTAGTTTAGTTTAGTCCCAGTGTCCGATCAGTTGGGAGTAGGATTTAGAACCGAGCGAGCTTAGAGATAAGGGATCACCTAACAGTAGAGGGTGTAACCCTTAGTAGCAATCCCCAAGTTACAAAACTATGTGGCCGGCGTAGGTTAGAGATGTCTACCTGCCAGTTGAAGGTGACACATATCTCATTAGAGCACCTACCAGTTTTGGGTGACTATTTAGTCCTCCGGTTCACCAGTTTAATGAATCCACACAGTCGGTGTTATGTAATACCCTGTATTCTTTCTAGTTCAATTCAGCTCAAAAGAGGCACACCAGAGACTTAGGACCTGAAATTTTAACTAAGTATTGGAGACTTAGTCTCAGTTTTTGCCTCTAAAATTTTATGATTTTATTCTCGACCTTCCCAACCTTGGAATGTCAATTTCTAAGTTATTTCATGATCAGAGTAGTCCATAGTATCTCCGGAGTGAGTTTTGGAATTTTCGGAGAAGGTTTGGGGCATGTTTGGTTTGCCAAAATAGAACATCAACACGATGTAGACGCGTCGCGTCGATACGACGCGTCGCTAATTGCGTCAAAGTGAGCGATATGATGCGTTGTTGATAGCATCGGTACCCAGTTTTTGTGTTGTTAAATGACGGGTTTATGGGGGGCAATTGAGTCATTTACCCTCACCCAAATCCCCCTATAGCACACAATTTTAGCCCCAAATAGCATAGATGCTTCATTTTTCATCGTTTTCTTCTCCAAGAATAAAAACCCTAGCTCAAAGAATAAAAAACAATTCTATAACTCCTACTCCAAGAAAGCCTATAATCCAAAGTTCCGGGTTCAAGAACTTCAAGAAAAAGTTCAAGAAGACCATTAGAGATTCAAAAGTTTAAGCTTTTACATTCAATTCATCAAGCAAGGTATGTGGTGTTATGAATAAGGATACTTCTTTCATCCTTGTGCCCAAAACTAGTTTTTAAAGTTTAATTTACATGAAATTATATGATTTACAGTCTAGGGTTCATACCCAATGATCATTATTTAAAGATATTGATGTTACAAGTGATTAAATGTTGAATTGGATCTCTACTTTTGCATGTTTATGTGTGTGAAGTGATTTTATATACATCGAGAGTTGAATTTCACTATCTTGACTAAAATGATCCAAGAATTTCAAGATTTTGATTATTGAGCATGAACTTTGTGATGATTTGATATGAATTTAAAGCATGGGTTTTAACCCTAAGTTAAGTATTGATATTTTGAGAAGATTCTGCTTTTATGCACCCTATGACTAGTTTATAGTCAGATTTTGAGAAACAATTGATCTTTTGATCCTCAGCTTAGATATGGAGTCCATATTGCAGTTTTATTATAGTTTACAAAAAATAGATTAGTTTTGGTTATAGTTTAAAACAGACAGATGCATAACTGGTTTTTATTACAAACCCTTATGCTAGCTTTTAAAGTGGATTTCCAACAAAATAAGCATACAAATTTAAAGGGAGTAGTATTTCTCACCGAGTTGGGTATGTTTACATGCCCCAGAACTATGAGACAACATAGGTACAGATTATTTAGATTATTCCCATTTCTATATGGATGATAGTTATAGATATGATCACTTAGATTAGGTTATAGTCATTGGTAAGAGTATGACACCTTTCCCCAAAGTGAGGTTTTCCTATAAGGGAACTAGACGCTGGACACTATGATAGCTCACATAGTGTATTTCTATTAGAAGAACCTCTATATAGAAAAGAATAACCCTAACAGAAAAGCTTTTATAAACTAAGTATAAAGTCTCACGATTTTACTCTGATATTGTTTTACATAAGTCATTAGCCATGAGATTTCAGCCTTTAGTTTACAAATACAAAGGTGAGTCCTTTTACACGTAGCTTGCATAAATTGAAAACAGATTTCAAGTACAGCTTTTAGAACTAAATGTTATGGCTCATAAAATTTATATAGTATGATTTATTGTTCATGATTTATGATTTTCAATTTTTAGTTTTCAGTTTCAAGCTAATGTGGGCCATTTACAATTAGCATGCATTATTTTATGAGTATATGTAAATAATGAGATATTGTTTTACTTATGCATTCATCCCCGCATGCTTAGTACTAATCCACATATATGTTTATGTGCTACATTAACTCATAATGTAAGTTCAGGTAATCAGTTCCAGTAGAGTGATTGACCCAGAGCATCCCTATCTGCATCCTAACACTTGGTGAGTCCTCATAGTTTGGGGACCCAGTTATTCAGATTTCTAGCTTTTTCAGAGTAGTTAGTTATATCAAACAACTCGAGTCAGCTGGGGGCCTGTCCCAGCGACTCTCTAGTAGTAGTATTAGAGGTTTGTCCGACTATTAGATACATTTTAGTTTTTTCTGTGTTCGTTGCTTCAGATTTCCTAGTTAAGTATTTCTAGACATTATGTTTAGTTGAACTCAGTCCAGTTCAGACAGTATTTAAGAATACCTAGCATACCACATACTTATATTATTTTTACTTAGGTCTTCAAAATTAGTAACAAGCTTTCAGGGTTAGCTCAGGACTACTTGTAGTTCGGAGCACCGTGTGACATCTCGGGGCCTATTTTGGTCATTACAAACTTGGTGTCAGAGCCTAAGGTTTAAAGAGCCCTAGAGAGTCAGACAAGCTGCGTTACATAGAGTCTTGATCATGGATTTAAAGCGGGCCACATTTATGAGCGAGAGTCTATGGTACATTTTAGGAAATCTTCCCTTTCTTTCATGATCTATCCTGCTTACAGTGTCTCTATCTACTTTTAACTTGTGCTCTTATGTGACAGTTGAATATGTCTCTTCGTCGAGCTAATGCACATAGAAATGATAACCAGCCACCCTAGCCTGCTGACCCTCTGAGTGAGAATGTATCCTTTGCTGAATTTCAGGCTGCCTTTCAGGCGTTGGCCCAAGATGTGACTACCAATGTTCAGGGCAACCATCAAGTGGCAGTCCCTCTTTAGCAGAATAGTGATTTAGCAGCGGCTAGAATTTCTGAATTCATGAGAATGAATCCGTCTGAGTTCTTTAGGTCAAAAACAGGTGAGGACCCACAAATTTACTTAGATTATGTAAGAAAAATACCCAGATTATGAATGTCAATGAGGAGAAGAGTGTAGATTTGGCATCCTATAGGCTGAAGGATATGGTGTATGATTGGGTGGTAATGTGGAAGAATGGTAGTGGTGAGAATGCAACTCCTATAAGTTGGTAGGTGTTTCAGAACATGTTTCTAGACAGGTTCTTTTTGCATGAATTGAGAGAAGCTAAGGTAGAGGAGTTTGTGAACCTGAGGTAGGGCTCGATGATAGTGAAAGAGTATTTCCTTAACTTCAATCAGTTGTCTAAGTATGCCCCTGACACGATGTCTGACCCTAGGTCAAGTATGAGTAAGTTTGTTACTAGAGTATCTGGTTTGGTTGTCAAGGTGTGTAGGAATTCCATGCTTATTGGGGATATAGATCTTGGTACGCTGATGATTCATACTCAATAGATTGAGGGAGAAAAGTTGAAGGGGAGAGAGGGGAAATAAGAAGGCTACAACCGGGCAGTTTGAATATGGACAGACAAAGTTTAGAGTGGGAAATCATTCGCAGTTTCAGGGTAGCTCATCTATTCAAGAACCATCTTCAGCCATCACTCCCAGCCCAAGATCTAGACAAGAGCAGTGGGGTAAAACTTCTATGCCCAGGTCTCAAAATAGTGTGAGTGGAAATCCCAGTTATCCTTCATGTGCTAAGTGTGGTAAGAATCATCTTGGTGAGTGTTTGTTGGGACAGAAAGGTTGTTATGGCTGTAGTAAATTGGGTCATGGAATCAAAGAATGTCTGCATTCTAAGTAAGGAAACAGAGATGTTCATCCCCAAAATCAGGCTACTAGAGCAACAACTCCTTTTTGTCGCCTAGTCCCTTCTCAAGGCGCATCATGCAGTACCGGTGACAGTCAGCGCCAGAATCAATTTTATGCTTTACCATTCTGTTAAGAGCAAGAGAGTTCACCAGATGTTATTATTGGTATACTTCGTGTCTTTCATCTTGATGTTTATGTGTTGTTAGACCCCTAGCTGAATCTCTCTTATGTGACCACGTTAGTTGCAGTAAATTTTGTAGTGGGTCCTGAAAAACTCCCTAAGCCCTTCTTAGTTTCTACCCTAATGGGTGAGTCAGCTGTTGCCAAACAGATCTATAGAACGTGTCCTACCATTTTACTTCATAAGATCATATTAGCAGACTTAATAGAGTTAGACATGGTCGATTTCGACATTATTCTAGGTATGGATTGGCTTTATTCCTGTTATGCATCTATAGATTGTCGCACTCGAGTAGTGAAGTTTCAGTTTCTTGATAAGCCAGCCTTTGAGTGGGAGGGTTATTCAGTGTCTCCTAAGAGTCATTTTATATCATATTTCAAAGCCAAAAAGTTGATATCAAAAGGGTGCATCTATCATCTAGTTTGTGTCAAAGACACTCAGTCTGAGGCTCCAACAGTTTAGTCAGTCCGTGTGGTCCATGAGTATCCTGAAGTTTTTCTCAAAGATTTACTAGGGGTACCTTCTGATAGGGAAATAGAATTTGGTATTAATCTTCTTCCACATACTCAACCCATATCTATTCCTCCATATCACATGACTCCAGCTGAGCTTAAGGAGTTAAAAGAGCAGCTTAAAGACCTCTTAGATAAAGGTTTCATAAGGCCCAGTATTTCTCCATGGGGCGCTCCTGTCCTATTAGTATGAAAGAAAGATGGTTCTTTGTGAATGTGTATTGACTATCGTCAGTTGAATAAAGTCACAGTCAAAAACAGGTATCCTCTCCTTAGAATTGATGACTTATTCGACCAACTCCAAGGTGCAAGTTACTTCTCCAAGATAGAACTTAGATTCGATTTCATCATCTTAGAGTAAGGGAATGTGATATTCCCAAGACAACTTTCAGAACCTACTATGGTCATTTTGAATTCCTAGTCATGTCCTTCGAGCTGACAAATGACCCAACAACTTTCATAGATTTGATGAACAGATGTTCAAATTGTACCTAGACATATTTTTCATAGTCTTTATCGATGATATTCTTTTCTATTCTCGTAGTCAAAATGACCATGCAGACCATCTTAGAATTGTGTTGCAAACTATTAGAGACCACTGGTTGTTTGCCAAATTTAGCAAGTGTGAATTTTGGCTAAGGTTAGTAGCTTTCCTCGGTCATATCATTTTCATTGATGGCTTAGATTTGATCCTCTAAAGACCAAAGAAGTGAGAAACTGGCCTAGACCTATTTCTCCATCAGACATAAGAAGTTTCTTGGGTTTAGCTGTCTATTACAGATGGTTAATTGATGGTTTTTTGTCCGTTGCATCCCCTATGTTCTAGATTGACTCAGAAGAAAGTTAAATTTTAGTGGTCAGATTCTCGTGAGAAGAGTTTTCAAAAGTTGAAGGCTCGACTCACTTTATCCCTAGTATTAGCATTACTTGATGGTACAAATAGATTCGTTGTCTATTGTGATGCTTCTAGAGTTGGTCTTGATTTTGTTATGATGCAAAGGGGTAGAGTCATAACCTATGCCTCTAGACAGCTTAAGCCTCATGAAAAGAACTATCCGACTCATGATCTTAAATTAGCTGCTGTTGTGTTTGCTTTGAAAATTTGGAGGCACTATTTTTATGGGGTGCATGTTGATGTGTTTACGGACCACAAAAGTTTGTAGTATGTGTTTACATAGAAAGGGTTCAATCTTCATTAGAGAAGGTGGCTAGAATTATTAAAATATTATGACGTATTTTGTATCATTCAGACAAGGCCAATGTTGTGGAAGACGCCCTTAGTAGACTGTCGATGGGTAGTGTTGCTCATGTGAAGAATAATAAGAGAGAATTAGTTTGAGAAGTTCACCGATTAGTTAGACTGGGTGTGAGGTTGGTTGACTCATCCGAGGGGAATGTTTGGGTTGAGAGTAGTTCAGAATCTTCTCTAGTTTCTGAAGTGAAAGAGAAAAGGGATAAAGACTCTAGTTTGGTCAAACTGAAGGGGTTAGTTAAAGATCAAAAGTTAAAGGTTTTATCCCAATAGGGAGATGGTGTGTTGAGGTACCAGAGTAGATTTTGTGCGTCGTGCGTTGAAGATTTGAGGCAGAAGATTATAGCAATTGTGCATGGTATGCGTTACTCCATTCACCCAGGAGCCACCAAGTTGTACGACAATTTACGAGAAGTATATTGGTTGAAGGGTATGAAGAGAGACATTGCAGAATTTATGGACAAGTGTACAATTTGTCAGCAGGTTAAGGTAGAGCACCAAAGACCTGGTGGCACATTGCAGAAGCTTGGTATACCCACTTGGAAGTGGGAAGAGATGAACATGAACTTTGTGACAGGATTACCCCATTCTCATTGACAACATGATTCAATTTGGATTATTGTTGAACGATTGACCAAATCAACCCATTTTTGCCAATTCACACGTCCTTCACAACTGAGGATTATGTTAAGCTATATATTAGAGATTTGGTTAGATTACACGGAGTTCCTTTGTCCATTATCTCAGATAGGGGTACTCAATTTACCTCTCAATTTTGGAAAGCCTTTCAAAAGGGTTTTGGTACCCAAGTTCATCTCAGTTCAACTTTTCACCCGCAGACAGATGGTCAGGCAGAGAGGACTATTCAGACCTTAGAGGATTTGTTAAGGGAATGTTTTCTAGACTTCAAAGGCAGTTGGGATAATCATTTGTCATTGATCAAGTTTGCCTACAATAACAGTTACCATTCTAGTATTCATATGGCCCCATTTGAGGCTCTTTATGGGAGAAGATGCAGGTCACCTATCGTTTAGTTTGAAGTGGGTGAGTCCACTTTGATAGAGCCAGATGTGGTGTTTAAATTGATGGAGAAAGTCCAATTTATTTGAGAAAGATTGAAGGCAGATCAGAGTCAACAAAAATCTTATGCAGATGTAAGAAGGAGAGATCTTGAATTTGAAGTTGATAATTTGGTTTACTTGAAGGTTTCACCCATGAAGGGGGTGAAGATATTTGGAAAAAAAGGAAATCTTAGTCCCCGATATGTGGGTCCCTACAGGATATTGAGTCATGTGGAGATGGTTGCGAATGAGCTTGAGCTACCTTTAGACTTGTCATCAGTTCACCCAATGTTTCATGTGTCATTATTAAAGAAGTGTATGGATGATTCAGTTGTTGTATTCCCTCTAGAAAGCACAGATATTTAGAATAGCCTTTCATATAAAGAAATCCCAGTAGATATTCTTGATCACCAGATACGTAGACTAAAGAACAAAGAAGCTCCCATAGTCAAAGTTCTGTGGCGAAATCTGTCTATTGAGGGTGCCACTTAGAAAGACGAAGCAGACATCCGAACCAAGTATCCTCACCTCTTCTCCACAAACTCAGATCTAGCCTAAGGTAACATTTTTCCTTAACTCAGTTCTTTTTCTAGTCTAAGTTTCAGCCATATAGTTATCTTTATGTCAATTCATGCACTCACAGATTAGTTCAGTTGCTCATTATGTTTTAGATTCAGTCATGTAGTTTTGTTTCAGTTATGCATGCCAGTACATAGTCTCAGTTCCTCAGTATCCTCAGTTTAACTAGTCTCATTCGAAGATGAATGTTCTCAAGGGGGAGATATTGTAATACCCCGTATTCTTTCTAATTCAATTCAACTCAAAAGAGGCACACCAGAGACTTAGGACCTAAAATTTTAGCTAAGTGTTGGAGACTTTCTCATTTTTGGCCTCTAAACTTTGATGATTTTATTGTTGACCTTCCCAACCTTAGAATGTCAATTTCTAAGTTGTTCCATGATCAGGGTAGTCCATATTATCTCTAAGGTGAGTTTTAGAATTTTTGGACAAGGTTTGGGGCATGTTTGGTTGGCCAAAACAGAACATTGACGCAATAAAGACGTGCCGCATTGGGTATGCAACACAATGCATTGCTAATTGCGTCAAAGTGAGCGACGTGATGCATCGCTGATAGCATCGGTACCCAATTTTTGTGTTGTTAAATAATGGGTTTATGAGGGAAATTAAGTCATTTAACCTCACCCAAATCCACCCAAAACACACAATTTTAGCCCCAAATAGCATAGATGATTCATTTTTCATCTTTTTCTTCTCCAAGAACAAAAACCTTAGCTCAAAGAATCAAGAACAATTCTATAACTCCTACTATAAGAAAGCCTATAATAAAAAGTTCCAGGTTCAAGAACTTCAAGAAGAAGCTTCAAGAACACCATTCGAGATTCAAAAGTTCAAGCATGTACATACAATTCATCAAGCAAGGTATGGGGGGTTATGAAAAAGGATACTTCTTTCATCCTTGTTCCCAAAACTATTTTTAAAGTTTAATTTACATGAAATAATATGATTTACAATCAAGGGTTCATACCCAATGATCATTATTTGAAGATGTTGATGTTACAAGTGATTAAATGTTGAATTACATCTCTACATTTGCATGTTTATGCGTTTGAAGTGATTTTATATACATTGAGAGTTCAATTTCACCATCTTGACTAGAGTGATCCAAGAATTTCAAAATTTTGATTATTCAACATGAACTTTATGACGATTTGATATGAATTTAAAGCATGGGTTTTAAGCCCTAAGGTAAGTATTGATATTTTGAGAAGATTATGGTTTTAAGAACCCTATGACTAGGTTATAGTCAGATTTTGAGAAAGATTTGACCTTTTGATCCTCAACTTAGATACGTAATCCACATTATAGTTTTATTACAGTTTACAGAAAATAGATTAGTTTTGGTTACACTCCTTGGCAAGAGTATGCCACCTCTCCCCGATGTGAGGTTTTCAAATAAGGGAACTAGACGTTGGACACTATGATAGCTCACATAGTGTATGTCAGTTAGAAGAACATCCCTACAGAAAAGAGTAACCCTAACAGAAAAGAATAACAAAAAAACTTTTAGAAACTAAGTGTAAAGGCTCACAATTTTACTCTGATATTGTATTTCATAAGTCATTAGCCATGATATTTCAGCATTTAGTTTACAAATACAAAGGGGAGTCCTTTTACACGTAGCTTGCATAAATTGAAAATAGATTTCAAGTACATCTTTTAGAACTAAATGTTATGGCTCATAAGATTTATACAGTATACTTTATTGTTCATGATTTATGAGTTTCAATTTCCAGTTATTCAAGCTAATGTGAGCCATTTACAATTATCATTCATTATTTTATAAGTATATGTAAATGTTGAGGTATTATTTTACTTATGCATTCATCCCCACATGCTTAATACATTTCAAAAGTACCGATCCATATATATGTCTATGTGCTACATTATCTTACAATGTAAGTTCAGGTGCTCAGTTCCAGCAACGTGATTGACCCAGAGCATCCTTATCTACATCCTGATAGTTGGTGAGTCCTCATAGTTCGAGGACCTAGTTATTCGGATTTCCTACTTTTTCAAATTAGTTTATTTAGTTATATCAGATAGTTTATGTCAGCTAGGGGTCTTTCCCAGCGACTCTATAGTAGTAGTATTAGATTGTCCGACTATTAGATATATTTCTATTTTTTCAGTGTTAGTTCTTTCATATTTCCTATTTAAGTACTTCTAGACATTATGTTCAGTTGAACTCAGTCCATTTCAGATAGTATTTCAGTATTTTTAGCATACCACATACTTATATTATTTTTACTTGGGTCTTCAGAATAAGTAAGAGGCTTTTAGGGTTAGCTCAGGACTACTTATAGTTTGGAGCACCATGTGACATCTCGGGACCTATTTTTGGGGCATTACATGTTAGTAACCATGGCACAGTACTGACACCCTTCCAACTGAGGTTACAGGTTGGACCCCAATTAGCTCGGATTGGGGAATATCGGTTAGATGATACCTCCTAAGTCTCAGTGCAGTATTCATTATATTTTTAGTTAGGTTTGCATTGACCAAGTCTATAGAATGTCAGTTATTCAGTTATGCAGATTATAGTCTTACAGTTTCCACATTGTTTCATAAACATGTTTATACTTAGTCTTGCAATCACATATATTTCTTTTTTATGCATTCATGCACGATTACTCATGTACTTAAGACAATCCTCATCTCATATACCAGTACATTCAAAGTACTAACCGCATACTTTTCTTTGCTCTATAATGTCTTATATCATAGGTTCGGAGGATCAGTTTCCCAACCATAGTTATACAGCTAGCATTACTCAGTAGCCGTAGTGGTGAGTTCTCATCTATCAAGGACATATTATCCCTTATTTAGTACTTCAGTATTTCATTATGTTTAGTCAGTCGGAGTTTGTTGGGGGCCTGTCCCATCAATTCCTTAGTCAGTTAGAGGCTTTCAGAAAGCTAGTTAGACAGTTATTCAGTTTATCGGTCATTTCAGTATTATCAGTTATTCTAAATTGGCAGTTAGCTTTTAGTATTTCACCAAATGTTTCAGATTTATGATTGAATCACATTTTCAGTATTCAAATTGTTATTACTTTAGTAGTTTATCTTTTTACATAAGTGTATGATTATTATTTTCTTTAATTTTCATATCAGCTACTAACTTATAAGTTAGCTTGTGATAAATTATGATCGTAAGAACCATTGTCGCGATTAGGGGGTAGGCCTCGAGTCGTGAAAAAACTTGGTATTAGAGACTAATATTTTATAGTGTCCTAGCGTGTCTGAAAGCCACGTTGAATAGACTCTTATGCATAGGTGTGAAACACGCCACACTTATGGACGGAGTTATGAGATGTTTTAGGAAAAATTTCTCTTCTTTCAGTATTCATGTCATGCAAAATAGCATGATCTCTATTTAACTCTCTAACTCATCCTTCATTCCATTTACAGACCATACCTCCCAGAAGAAATAATAGCAGAAAGAATGGGGACATCTCTTACCTCCGCCTATTCAGGAAGATCCCCTGAATGAACATGTCCCTCACACTGAGTTCAGAGATGCTTTTACTACCTTATCACATTTAGTAGCTGCTCAAAACAACTATCAGGTTGTTGCTCCAACTATTCGGTGGCAAATACAATTGCATCTAGGATTTAAGATTTCACCCGAATGAATCCCCCTCTATTTTTGAGATCCAAGTTTGAAGAAGATTCGTAGGATTTTTTGGATTTGGTGCAAAAGGTGATCGATATCATAGGTGTCACTTCGAGTGAGAGTACAAATTTGGTTGCATATTAGTTGTAGGATGTATCTCACCGCTGGTTTAAGAAGTGGAAAAAGGACCATGGTGTTGATGCAGGGCCTATTGAGTAGGAGGAGTTTACCATGGCTTTTCTAGACAGTTTCTTCCCATTAGAGTTGAGGGAGGATAATATTCAGGAGTTTATTTACTTAAAACAGGGTGGTATAATTGTGAAGGATTACTCTCTTAAGATTACTCAGTTGGCGAGGTATGCTTCTAATATGGTGGCTGACAACAAGTCTAGAATTAGTAAGTTCGTGTCTAGTGCAATTTATAGTGTAGTTAAGGAGTGTAGGACTGTCATGTTGATTAAGGATATGGACATATCTAGACTTATACTTCATGCTCAGTAGATTAAGGAAGAGAAGCTTAAGGAGAAAGAGAGAGAGAGAATAAGAGGGCCAGAATAAGTAGTTTTAACTTCTCCCAGCCAAGGTCAGAAGGTGATAGCTGTTCTCAGTTTTGTTAGAAGTTTTCAGCCCCAACTACATCTTCAGCTAGTGCGCCAATGCCCAAGTTTAGGTAAGATATAATAATAGGGCACCAACCTCTAAGTCCAAGGTAGTTCAAACAATGGTCATACTAATCCAATCTGTAAGAAATATGGTAAACATCATCAGGCTATGTGTAGAGTTAGCAGTGATGTGTGTTTTGGATGTGGAAATCCAGGCCATAGAGTAAGAGATTTCCCAAACACTGGTCAGCGGGATCAGTCCAACTATCCTCCAGTTCAAGTCAGTTGCCTGACTCAATAGGGTACCGCTTCTAGTACAACCAGTAGGCAGGGTCAGAATAGGTTGTATGCCCTCCAACCCTACAAGATCAGGAAAGTTCTCCTAATGTAGTTAAGGGTATATTGCAGGTTTTTTATCTCCATGTTAATACTTTATTAGACCCCAGAGCTTTACTCTCATTTATAGCCCCCTATACAACAGTCGATTTTGATGTTAGTCCTATTAATTTTGCATAAGCTTTCTCAGTATCTACCATAGTGGGTAAATCTATTATAGCCAGATGGGGTATACCAAAATTATTAGGTTAGAGTATCTCATAAAGTTACCTTAATTGATCTTATAAAATTAGAGATGACTAATTTTGATGTCATTCTCGGCATGGATTGGCTCCATTCATACTATGCCTCCGTTGATTGCAGAAAAAAAGTCGTTCAGTTTCAATTTCCTAATGAACCAGTCATTAAAAGGAGGGGTAGCACCTCTTTTCTTAGGGGTCAGATTGTTTCTTATATTAAGGCAAGGAAAATAATATCAAAGGGGTGTATGTACCATCTTATGTGAGTCAAAGACTATAGTTCTGAGACCCCAAGTCTCAAGTTTGTTTCATTAGTAGGGGAATTTTCAGATATGTTCCCTAAAGATCTTCTCAGAGGTTCTCCCGAGGAAATTGACTTCAGTATAGATCTTTCTAATACCCAGCCTATCTCTATTCGACCCTACAGAATGGCTACAACTGATCTTAAGAAGTTGAAAGAAAAGTTGAAGGATCTCATAGATAAGGGATTCATTAAGGCTAGTGTTTCCCTATTGGGCGCTCCAGTCTTGACCATGCATAGAAAGATGGTTTTCTCAGAATGTGCATCGATTACCGTCAGTTAAACAAAGTCACAATCAAGAATAAGTATCCACTCCCCAGGATTGATGACTTGTTCAACCAACTTCAGGGTGCTAGTTATTTCTCTAAGATAGACCTCATATCCGGCTATCATCAGCTCAGAGTCAGAGAATGTGACATTCCAAAGATAGCTTTCAGAACTTGATATGGTCACTTTGAATTTCTATTTATGTCTTGTGGAATAACGAATACCCCTACAACTTTCATGGACTTGATGAACAGAGTTTTCAAGCTGTACTTAGACATATTCGTCATAGTCCTTATTGATGATATTCTTTTCTATTCCCGTGGTGAAAATAATCATTCAGACCACCTGAATATTGTGTTACAGACCCTTAAAAATCATTAGTTGTTCTCCAAATTTATTAAGTGCAAATTTTGGCTAAAACCAGTAGCTTTCCTTAGCCATATTATTTCCAGTAATGGCATTTGAGTTGACCCTCAAAAGACTAAAGTAGTGAGAAACAGGCCTACACCCATTTCTCCATTAGATATTAGGAGTTTCTTGGGTTTGGCCAGCTATTATAGATAGTTTATTGAAGGTTTTTCTTCTATTTCTTCCCCTATGTCTCGATTGAATCTAAAAAAGGTTAAATTTTAGTGGTCATATTCTTGTGAGAAGAGTTTTTAGGATTTGAACACTCGACTCATTTCGGCCCTAGTATTTACTTCTCTAAATGGTTCAAATGGGTTTGTAGTTTATTATGATGCTTCTAGAGTTGGTCTTGGTTGTGTATTGATGTAGAGAGGTAAGGTCATAACCTATGCCTCTAGATATCTTAAACTTTATGAAACAAATATCCTACCCATGATCTTGAGTTAGCAGCTGTTGTTTTTGCCTTGAAAATTTGATGGCATTATCTTTATGGGGTTCATGTTGACGTATTTATGAATCACAAAAGTTTGCAGCATGTGTTCTCACAAAAATATTTGAATGTTCAATAGAGAATGTGGCTAGATTTGTTACAAGAATATGATATGAGTGTGTTATATCCTTCAGGCAAAGCCAACGTAGTGACAGACACCATTAGTATATTATCTATGGGTAGTGTTGCTCATATTGAGGAGGGTAAAAAAAGTTAGTTTGGGAGGTTCATCAGCTTTCCAGATTAAGTGTTGGTCTGGTTGACTCAGTTGAAGGAAGTGTATGGGTTTAGAATGGTTCATAATCTTCATTGGTTGCCAAAGTAAAGGAAAAGCAAGATAGGTATCCTAGTCTGGTTAAGTTGAAGGAATGAGTTAGAGATCAGAAAGTAAAGGTTTTCTCCAAAGGGGGAGATGGTGTATTGTATTGGTAGGGTAGGTTATGTATTCCATGTGTTGATGGTTTGAGACAACAAATTTTAGTTAAAGTGCATGGTGCTCAAAATACTATTCATCTAGCGACCACCAACATATACCGTGACTTTTAGGAAATCTATTGGTGGAATGGTATAAAGAAGGATATTGTAGAGTTTGTGGCTACGTATTCAAATTGCCATCAGTTAAAGTTGAGAACCAAGGTCCTAGTGGTACATTGAAGGATTTTAGTATCCCCACTTGGAAGTGGGAAGTGGTGAACATGGATTTTTTGATGGGTTTGCTTCGTACACACATCAACATGATTTGATATGGGTCATTATGGATAGAATGACCAAATCAGCTCATTTCTTGCCAGTTCATACTTCTTATTCAGTTGAGTATTATGCCAGTATTTAAATTAAGGAGTTCATTAAGTTGTATGATATTATGTTGTCTATCATATCGGATAGCGGTACTCAGTTTACCTCTTACTTTTGGAAGACTTTTCAAAAGGCTCTTGGTACCCAAGTTCATCTTAGTACATTTTTTCATCCTCAGACAGATGGTTAGGAAAAGAGGACCATTCAAACCTTATAAGATATGTTGAGAGCATATGTTATCACTCTAGTATTTAGATGGCTCTATTTAAAACTCTCTATGGAAGGAGATGTAAATCTCCTATTGGTTGGTTTGAGACTGATGAGGCTGCTTTAATAGGACAGACACAGTGTTTGATATGATGGAGAAAGTTCAGTTAATTAGGGAGAGGCTAAAGACAACCCAAAGTCGTCAGAAATCCTTTACAGATGTGAGGAGAAGAGATGTTGAGTTTGAGATAGGTGATTTAGTTTTTCAAAAAATCTTACCCATTAAGAGAGTGAAGAGATTTGGCAAGAAGGGGAAGCTCAGTCCCCGATATGTTGGCCCTTATAGAATCTTGAACCATTTTAGGAAGGTAGCTTATGAGCTAGAGTTGCCTACAGATTTTGCATCAGTGCATTTGGTGATTCATGTTTCCTTGTTAAAGAAGTGTATTGGTGATTAGGATGTAGTTGTTCCTTTAGAAGATATGGATTTTAAGGATAGCCTTTCCTACTAGGAAGTCCCAGTTGATATCCTTGATCGTCAGATTTGTAGACTAAGGAACAAAGAAGTTCTCTTGGTTAAAGTTCTATGGAAGAATCAGTCCGTTGAGGGAGCTACTTAGGAAGAGGAAGAAGATATGCATACCAAGTACCCTATTCTTTTCTCTACAAACTCAAACTCAGCTTAAGGTAAAAATTTTCCCTAGATTGATTCTTTTTTGTTCTCAATTCAAGCTATATATATATATATAAACATCCTCCTATTATTGCATGCATTCACGAAATCAGTTCAGTTCATGTATCATGTTTCAGACTCAATTATGTAATCATGTTCCCAGTCATGCATGTTCAGTATGTGATCTCAGTTGTCTTAGTTCCTTACTCTCAGTCTAACCATTTTTATTTGGGGATGAATGTTCCCGTAGGGGAGATATTATAATACCCCGTACAAATTTTAGCTTAGTTCAGCTTTCAGTTACATGCATAAGGGGCTTAGGGCCTAAAATTTGCATTAAGTATTGGGGACTTAGTCATTCTTAAGTCCTCTAACTTTTAGGATTTTTATTTTGGTCTTCCCGACCTCGAGATGTTGGTTTTTGAGTTGATTCATGTTTAGAGATGTAAGAAGTATGTCTCAGAGAAGTTTTGGATTTTCATATGAGGTTTAGGACACATTTGGATCATAAAACTAGTGGGTCATCATGACATTCCCACATTGTGACTCTATTCCTGTTCTCATGTAGACCGCATCGTGGTGAGAGAAATGAACGACCGTAAAAGGACCAAATTATGGTAAGCCTGTCTCGTCTAGTTTCAAATTTAACTTACTGGAGATAATTGGGTCATTCCCCCTCAACCCAATCATTCATATCACGATGTGGGGCATCAGTTAGGGCATTATTTGCCCATTTTCTCCAAATTTCCTCTCAAGAAAACCCTCTCCTTCCTCAAAGAATAAGAATTCAATTCCTTTCCCCCCAATAAATCAAGAATTCAATTTCCCCAAGTTCAAGAACTTTCAATAAAGAATCAAGATTAGTGTTTTCCTTTCAAGTTAAGAAGCTTAAGGTATGTTGCGTGTTCATTCATGGGTCCCTTTCACTCATGAATCTCAAAAACCCTCTTTTCTATTTAAGAATGGATTTTTCTATTCTCATGGTATTTTATATTTCTTAAGATGGGTTTAGTTCATGTTTTCATGGTGATTTTAATTCAATTCAGCTTATGTATGATCCCATGCAAGATTTAATTTCCTCATGCTTTGAATTTCAATTTTCCATGTCCTATTTCAAGTGAATTCCATGTTAGACCCCCAAATTTTGATTTTTAGTCATGCACTCATGTTGTTTCCCCTTTGTAAAGCATTTCTATGTTTAAATTCATAATCCTTATACGTTTGATGGAATGTCTATGCTTATGGGTTTTCAACCATGATCCTTTACTATAGTTTTAAAACTTTTTATTGCATTCACTGATCATTCAGTGCTAGTGGGTTATGAATACCCAATACCTAAGAGATTTTACATGAATTCAGACCATTTCAGTAATGATTCAGTTAAACCACGAACTCTATTACTTATTCAGTTAATGTAATGATGATAAGCATTAAAAGTTATGAAATCATATTCAATCAAGCTTAATTCAGTTTAGTCCTAGTGTCAGTTCAGTAAGGAGTAGGAGTTAGCACCGATTGAACTCAAGGATAAGGGTTCACCTGACAGTAGAGGGTGTGACCCCTAGTAACAATCCCCTAGTTACAAACTACATAGCCAGCATAGGTTAGAGATGTCTACCTGCTAGTTGAGGACTGACAAGGTGTTTACCTACCAGTTGAGGGTGAAATATATCTCATTAGATCACTGCTAGTTGAGGGTGAATCTTTAGTCCTTCGAGGCACTTATTTAGTGATCCATACAGCCAGTGTTAGTACCTGTGGCACAGTACTGACACCCTTACAACTAGGGTTATAGGTTGGACCCCGATTAGCTTAGATTGGAGGATGTCGGTTAGTTGATACCTCTCATAGTCTCAGTGTAATATTTAGTATATTTGCAGCTCAGGTTTGCATTGACCAAGTGTATAGATTCTCAGTTATTCAGTTTTGTAAATTATAGTCTTTTAGTTTCCATATTGTTTTAGAAACATAATTATACTTGGTCTTGCAATCACATATATTACTTGTTTATGCATTCATGCACAGTTACTCATGTACTTTATCCTGTCCTCGGCTCGTATACCATTGCATTCAAAGTACTGACCGCATACTCTTCTTTGCGCTATAATGTCTTATATCATAGGTTGGTGGCTCAGTTTCCCGATCATAGTTAGTCAGCCAGCGTTACTCAACAGCCGTAGTGGTTAGTCATCATCTATCGAGGACATATTATCTCTCATTTATTACTTTGGTATTTTATTAAGTTCAGTCAGTCAGAGTTAGTTGGGGGCCTATCCCATCAACTACTCAATCAGTTAGAGGCTTTCGAATAATCAGATAGTCAGTTAGATAGTTATTCAATTTATCAGTCCTTTCTGTATTATCAGTTATTATAAATTGACTGTTAGCTTTTAGTATTTCACCAGATGCTTCAGATTTGTGATTGAATAACATTTTTAGTATTCAGAGTTGTATTACTTTAGTAGTTTATCTTCCACACACATGTATGATTATTATTTTATTCAGTGATTATATCAGGTACCAACTTATGGGTTAGTTTGTGATCACTTGAGATTGTAAGCACCATTGTCACAACTGGGAAGGGTAGGCCTCGGGTCGTGACAAAACTTGGTATCATAGTCTAAGGTTTTATAGTGTCCTGAGGTTTCTGAAAGCCGCATTGAGTAATGTCTTGTGTATGGGTGTGAAGTTCGCCTACTTATGAACGAGAGGCTATGAAATATTTTAAGAAAAATCTCCCTTCTTTCAGTATTCATGTCGTGCGAAAGAGTATGATATCTATATAAACTCTTTTTCTAACACATCCTTCATTATGTTTACAGAACATGCCTCACATAAGAAATAACAGAAGAAGGAATAGGGATAGCCCGCACCTCCACCTGTTTAGGAAGATCCCCTGAATGAACATGTCTTTCACGCTGAGTTCAAAGCTGTTTTTACTACCTAGCCCATTTATTAGCTACTCAGAATAATCAACAAGTTGTTTCTCTAGACAATTCGGTGGCAAATAAAGTTGTATCTAGGATTCGAGATTTCACCCAAATGAATCCCCCTCTATTGTTGAGATCTATGTTTAAAGAGGATACATAGGAGTTTTTAGATACGGTGCAAAAGGTGACGGATATCATGGGCATCACTTTGAGTGAGAGTACAATTTTGGCTATATATCAGTTGTAAGATGTATCTCATAGCTGGTCTAAGCAGTAGAAGGAGGAGTATGCTATAGATGTAAGGCCTGTTGAGTGGGAGGAGTATGCCATGGCTTTTCTTGACAGGTTCTTCCCATTAGAGTTGAGGGAGGCTAAGATTCAGGAGTTCATTAACTTGAAATAGGGAGGTATGAGTGTGAAGAAGTACTCTCTTAATTTTACTCAGTTAGCAAGGTATGCTCCTAATCTGGTAGATGACAACAGGTCTGTAACGTCCTGAAATCGGATCCCGAGACGTCACACAGTGCTTAAGGTCACAAGTGACCCCAAGCTAACCCTTCATCTGGCATAACCCAAAGCAACTGAATAAAATACATAAAATAGAAGGAATAATGTGGAAACAACCCATAACTTAGTCTGACCAACATGAAAGTAAATTTACACGGTCACAATTCTGCTCATATATATACAAATCTGAAACTGAATACACTGACTACTAGTGACTGTCTATGAAGCCTCTACTAGCATTGACCAAAGATAGCCGGGTCATGACTCCCAACTACCCCTACTCAATACGACTGAATACAGAAAATACAATACACCTCAAATCTGAACAACTCAAGTCCCTGAATCAAAAGGACTAATCACCTGCCGATCGAGAGCTGCGACCCAGCTGAGCATGATATGTGCGCTACATCTTGTACCTACATTTTGGTAAGAATGTAGCCCATAGAAATATGTGGGTCAACACTTTGAAATGTACTGAGTATGTGGGGGTGTATGCAATAATATAAATAGTATAATCAATTTCATGAAAACATACATATGGACAATGATGACTCACTTGGCTTGAGTTATATCAAATCATACTTTTCGTAATTTCATAATAAACAGTTCATATGATAAAATCTCGTAATCCACGTAAATCATTATAAATCATAAATTATGATAAATCATCCTAAATCATCATAAATTATCATATCGTCAAAAATCATCATAGGTAATTATAAATCATCATAAATGACCATAAAACATCATAAACATCTCAACTCTTTGACTCAAATCTCGAAGTGACTCGGTAATTCAAGAAACTTAATCTTATGGACACGGAAGTTTCCTATAACCGACAACCCCACGTGAGCTACGTGGAATACCAACGTTTGAAACCCCCATTGGCGGAAGCGTCATACTCTTTGCCAGGGAGTACGACCTTAAAACTGCAATAATCACAATCAGGCTCTCTGGCCAATAATATCATCATCAAACAACTCTACGGTGGCACATAGGTTTGGGAAAATACCAAATTTCCCTCTCGATGCTAAGTACTACTCCCCGATAAGCTCAGAACGCGTTAGGAAATCCACCACAACATCACAAGGGTCTATCATAAAGACCAAATCAAATTTCTTTCTCATTTATCAAATCATATCAATTTGTGGATTCCTAACTCAACACATTTTAGCTCAAAACATTTTAATCTTCCTCAACATCAACAAGGTATCAATGCATTGAACCATAACTGACTCGATATTTGGAAAATGATATGAAGACTCAATACGTAATATTTTCAATAGTTTAACTCATCAAAACCATCCAGAAAATACCAAGACTCATTGCAACTTTGATATCAATATACCCAATAACTCAAATCGTCATAAGGAAGCTCAAAATTTGACAAATGGCTCGAAAACACTTGGAAATACCAATAATTCATTCTTGATCTTAAAACGTGGATACATGTTCAAAATATATCAATTCTTGATAGAAACACCAAGAATCCCAATATTAGATCTCAATTCATAGAACGAAAATAGTCAAATACTCATGTGATTCAAAACTTACAATTCAAATCTTTATAAGTTCATAATCGAATTATTTAGACATAATTCAACTTACAGAACCATATGAATCCATTAAATAATCATAATTGGCAAGCTTGAACAATTTACATATATACATAATCAAAATCTCATGGTAGGATATCTTAGAAATAAATTCATTTGCCAAACTCATAATAATCCATAATAAAAATTAAAGATACGGGTACAAGAACGGAAGAATTATTCTTGTTCAAACCCCACATACCTTAAAATTAAAGATTGGAATGAATTCTTTCCTCGGAACACTATTCACGAAATTGATTGATGCATCTCGAAGAGCTCGGAACGGGGACTTCATTTATCGGATTAATTTGGAATTTCCATGGTGGAATTGGAAGATTTAGGAAGGGGAATTTAGAGCTTTAGGGTTTCTTTCTTGGAATTTTTTTGAAAATAACAGACTTTGATGCCCAAAATCACTTTTTATGCTTATTTCCACGAAATGGGGCAAGGGTGAAATGGCTGGATTGCCCCTAAGGAAATTGAAAAATGGCAGAAAAATCCTGCGTACCTTGGCCACAAAAAACTTAATAACTCCTCGTTCGGGTATTGGATTTTTGCGAAATTTATATCGTTGGAAATATAACTCAAAGATATTTAATTTTATATATGGTAGGCCACCCAGTTCGTCATATATAAGGAGTTATGATCGACCGAAGTCGACCCAAATCAAATCCGTCCCTCAGTTACTGATTTGACATGCTGACATAAAATGATCGTAACTTATTACTCTGATGTTGGAATGGGGTGAAACCAATTGGATTGGAAAGAAGACTCAAAGAGATTTTGTTTGATATATAGAAGATCTCACAGTTCCTTATATTCAGGAAGTGATGATCGTTTGAAGTTGGCCCTGAAATGCTGAAAATTTCTGGAGCATGCTAATCGCATGGTGTCACTGTTTTGGGCACCCAAACGTGCCCTTATGCTACTCCAAAAATTCTGAAACTCACTCGGGATGTATTGCGACCTTTCCCCATTGCAAAGAAACTTGAAAATTGAAAAACGAATGTCGTAAAGGTCGTCAAATAAATACCCGAAGATCAGAGGTCTAAATGAGAAAGTTTCAACACTTAGCAATTTTTTTTTTTTGAGTGCTAAGCTTCTCTTGGCAAGATAAAAAGGCTTTAACGACTCGACACATTTGGGAGCAAAATATTTAACGGGAAAAACTCAGGGTATCACATCATCTTCCCCTTGGAAACATTCTTCCCCGAATGTCGCTTGTTAGGTTAGGAAGGCAAGGAAAATTGAGGATACGCAACTAAAATAGCTTGATGAACAAGTTTATATTTTTCTAAGCTTTGGAGTACTTTCCGATGCATAAGCTCATGATAATCACAACGACATAGTTGAGTCTATTACTAAAAGAGTTGGATGAAGGAAAAATTATTAACTTCGATTTAAATCTGCATTCACAAAGAAAGAGATGAAAGATCTAGGATATGAAAACTCGGGATATCACAATATCTCCCTCTTGGGATCGGTTCTTCCCGAATAATACTAATTGATACACGGGACACTTTATGATCGACCCATGGCTTAATACTTGGGTCGGGAACAAAATAAAAGGCTAAATAGAATTTGGTAACTCTCTTTGACGCAAATAAATCATTCTTGAAATGGTTATGCTCACGAAACATCAAGTAGTGAGATTGGACCACATCGGGAGATGGAAGAAATATATGAATCCGTCGGAATAACTATCAAGTTGAATTTCTAGGTGCACGGACCGAATCAAGACATGCTCTCATTCAATTAGGACATGATTCAAAATCTTTCCAAGGAACTTTCAACGCTACTAGGAAGCAATTGGGTTTGGGATATGATCCGAACAATATATATATATATATATTGAAATAAGGATTTATAACTCGACCCCAATTTTAAGTACGGGGACGATCAGTCTTATATCAAAATAAAAGCACTAGACCCCACGCAGTACAACTTACTTTCAAGCTTATCAATACGCTTTGCACACCCTTTCTCCGCTATACTATTTTCCCCAAATACCAAACTTACTTGATTCAATTCATAATTCTCACAAGGCATTTGCAATCTTGGCTATTCAAATCAAACTAAGCCAAACTCTCTCTCCTCATTTTCAAGGTTAATTTGGAGTCACCAATTCCTCCACCTAACACCGTAACATAGCACCATTCCAAATTATAAATTTACACATATCCACATTGTTACAATTCCTCATCTCACAGATAATTCTTAATACTACTCAATCAACTCTAATCCACTTAATACTCACCATTTTAAACCATCATATTCCTATCAACAAGTCTTGAAGCTTAGGGAACTATTCATAGGCATATACGCAATTCAACTTATAGCAAGGCCAAGGCTTGCAACTAATATCCTCAGACAGGAGATATATTCACAATACATGAGTGCTATGCAAGATCAATTTACAAGAGCTTTTAGCTTAGACTTCTAAATCAACATAGACACCAAAACTTATCGATAATATAAACTTTAATCTCCGTTCATATATACACACATAATGTTCAATCCTATCTTTATAATTACGTATACACTCCTAATCAACACCCATAAAACACCTTTTTCAAATTCTACAATCCTTTATTAAGATAACTTCCGGGCACTATTCTTAAGAAAACACTCACTAACTTTTCCAATTAACTAAGACATGCACAAGACTTCACTTCAATAATTCCCCACCTACAAACCTAGATAAACCATCACACAACCACTTTCACAAACACAACACGAAATGCTTCAAATAACCATGGCATCCATCAAAAGCCTAGCCTCAAGCTTACTCCACACTTGCCACCTTAGCTAAAATGAACATGCCACAATCTTTATCAACAAAACCCCGCTCACTCTCTCCTATCGTCACCACTGTTCATCCACACTCCCTCGACCAATGGAAAGTCATGAAATGGTAGAATATAAAGGGATATTGTGTATGACTTGGTGCGGTTATTGAGGCCGAAGAACTAGGGCATCAAATGCATGAATTCAACCAAAATCAAGATTAAAGATTAAGGACACCCAGGACATAAATTGAATTTTATTGGTCGCTAAGGGTGTTGCCGGTGGACTGAACTTGAACATACAATAAAATTTAAGCACATGCATTATGAACCGCGCAACTTGAGTTTGGAGTTTATAGCTTATGGAATGTCGATTTCGGCCGCTAGAAAAATTGAGGCTCCATATTTTGATAGTTAGGAGAATACATGTTTTCCCATGATATGCACGAACATGTATTATGATCGGGGGAATGAAAAATAAGGCATGAGAAAATATCGAAGTCATTTAAAAGGCTGGGGTAAAATAGGATCAACACCACTACTTCTCACCACCAACTTGCAACCCACCGATACACCTACCTGAATCCCGCAATCTTAACTTCATTAATTTTTTTTAATTTTTTTTCTACTATCTCCCCCTTAGACTTAAGCCAACACTCCAAGTCAACGAATCACCATACAAACTCTAGTCCACGGTATTTGCTTTACTCCAGGTCCACAAGTATACCCATACACAAGATCCATAACTTAACCCGCATAACCACACCCGCGAGCGCAAAACCCATTCTTAACATAACTCTCAAATACCCACCAACTTAGACAACTTCAAAAGTTATCATACAACAATTCATGCACTCCGCAGCTTAGATTCTAGCACTTACCATGGGTACATCGAACCTTCGCTAAACCATACTAACTTCTTTGTGCTTTACTAACATCACATCTCAAACTAACACCCTCGTCAACCTCTAATGCCCAAGTTAACTCACAATTACATCGTATACCAGATATCCTCATTCAAACTTACCCGATCAAGGATAACACTAACCGCTTAACATTTAATATCTTAAAAAAATCCCCATAACACCTTGAGCATACTACTACCACAACACACAATATCACACTTGATCACAAACAAATAGACTTAAGCTTCCGTACATACGGTTCAAACCTACTAAATCTCCTCCCTATCACGAATATCGTAGCAATTCAATCATTAAATTCATTTTTCTCATCACCCGCTATACAAACTTAACAACTCACTCTGACTACGATTAACAACAATCTCAACAACCATTTCTACCTATCAAACACCCCAAACATACTAGTCCACCAAAACCTCATAACGATAACAATCATCCATAATTCCATGGCCTATGCCATAATAATTTATTAACACCGCCTTCCACCACGTTTCCAACCACTGCAAGAACAACAAAGTAAACATCCATCTACTAGTGAATCAAAATAGGCCTCACACGGCTTCACTAAACTTTGGTTTTGTATTTTGAAAAAGGAAATAAATATCAAAACAATTATGCTAGTGAATCGAAATAAGCACCACACGGCTTCACTAGACT
This sequence comes from Capsicum pubescens, assembly GCA_030864215.1. Taxonomy (NCBI): domain Eukaryota; kingdom Viridiplantae; phylum Streptophyta; class Magnoliopsida; order Solanales; family Solanaceae; genus Capsicum; species Capsicum pubescens. The sequence continues at coordinate 215,673,393 of CM061548.1, forward strand.
TCAAGTTTTCATCAAAAGATGATCAAAAAATATTTTCAAGAAATAAAAGTCTGGTACACCATAATCACGGATCCGAGAATATGTGTCTCACTTTACCTGAACTGGATTGCCCCTAAGAAAATTGAAAAATGGCAGAAAAACCCTGCGTACATTGGCCACGAAAAACTGAATAACTCCTCGTTCGGGTATTGGATTTTTGCGAAATTTATATAGTTGGAAAGCTAACTCAAAGATATTTAATTTTATATATGGTAGGCCACCCAGTTCGTCATATATAAGGAGTTATGATCGACCAAAGTTGACCCAAATCAAATCCGTCCCTCAGTTACTGATTTGACATGCTGACATAAATTGATCGTAACTTATTACTCTGAGGTTGGAATGGGGTGAAACCAATTGCATTGGAAAGAAGACTCAAAGAGATTTTGTTTGATATATAGAAGATCTCCCAGTTCCTTATATTCAGTAAGTGATGATCGTTTGAAGTTGGCCCTGAAATGCTGAAAATTTCTGGAGCATGTTAATCGCATGGTGCCACTGTTTTGGGCACCCAAACGTGCCCTTATGCTACTCCAAAAATTCTGAAACTCACTCGGGATGTATTACGACCTTTCCCCATCGCAAAGAAACTTGAAAATCTAAAAACGGATGTCATAAAAGTCGTCAAATAAATACCCGAAGATCAGAGGTCTAAATGAGAAAGTTTCAACACTTAGTAAATTTATTTTTTTTGAGTGCTAAGCTTCTCTTGGCAAGATAAAAGGCTTTAACGACTCGACACATTTGGGAGCAAAATATTTAACAGGAAAAACTCGGGGTATCACAAGGTCTAGAATGAGTAAGTTTGTGTTTGGTGCAGTTGATAGTGTAGTTAAGGACTGTAGGACTGCTATGTTGATTAAGAAGATGAACTTATCTAGACATATGGTTCATGCTCAGTAGATTAAGAAAGAGTAGATTAAGGAGAAAGAGAGAGAGAGAGAGAGAGAGAATAAAAGGGCCAGAACAAGTAGTTTTAACTTTTCTCAGCCAAGGTTAGAAGGTGGTAGCCGTTCTCAGTTTTGTCAGAAGTTTTAAGCCTCAGTTCCATTTCAACTAGTGCCCCAATGCCTAAGTTTAGGAAAGATAGTCAAGATAGGGCTCCAGGCTCTAAGTCCAGGGTAGTGTGAACAATGGTCACACTAATCTGCTCTGCAAAAATAGTTATAGGTATCATTAGGGTATGTGTAGAATTGGCAGTGATGTGTGTTTTGGATGTGAAAGACAGGCCACAGAGTTAGAGATTGCACAAAGGCTGGTCAACAGGTTCAGTCTAACCATCCTCCTATTCCAGTCGGTCACTCGACTCAGTGGGGTGCAACTTCCAGCATAACCAGTAGGTAGCGTTAGAACAGGTTATATGCCCTCCAGATTTGATAGGATCAAAAATGTTCTCCTGATGTAGTTAAAGGTATGTTGCAGGTCTTTCATCTCTATGTTTATGCTTTATTAGACCCCAGAGCTTCACTCTCCTTTATAACTCCGTATATAGCAGTTGATTTTGGTGTCAGTCCCAAATTTTTAGCAAAAGCTTTCTCTATGTCTACGCCAGTGGGTAAATCTATTATAGCCAGATGGAGTATACAGAAATTGCCCAGTTATAGTATCTCAGAAAGCTACCTCAGTTGATCTTGTGGAGTTTGAGATGACTAATTTTGATGTCATTCTTGGCATGGATTAACTCCATTCATGCTATGCCTCAGTTTATTGTAGAAATAAAGTTGTTTAGTTTCAATTTCCTAATGAACCAGTCATTGAAAGGAGGGGTAGCACCTCTGTGCTTAGGGGTCAGATTGTTTCTTATCTCAAGGCAAGAAAAATGATATTGAAGGGGTGCACGTACCATCTTATGAGAGTCAAAGACTCTAGTTCTGAGATTCCAAGTCTCGAGTTCATTGCAGTAGTAAGGGAATTTCAGGATGGGTATCAGGAAGAAGATCTATTCCAAAGTCAATTTCAATAGTAAGGGAATTTCCAGATATGTTCCCTGAAGATCTTCCCAGAGTTTCTCCCAAAAGGGAAATTGACTTTGGAATAGATCTTCTTCCTGATACCCAGCCTAGCTCTATTCCATCCTATAGAATGGATCCGACTGAGATAAAAGAGTTAAAAGAACAATTGAAATATCTCTTAGATAAGGGATTCATCAGGCCCAGTGTTTCTGGATAGGGTTCTCTAATCCTTTTTATGCGTAAGAAAGATGGTTCTCACAGAATATGCATCGATTACCGTCAATTGAACAAAGTCACAATCAAGAATAAATACCCACTCCCTAGGATTGATGATTTGTTCGACCAACTTCAGGGTGTCGGTTATTTCTCTAAGATAGACCTCGGTCTGCTATCATCAGCTCTGAGTCAGAGAATGTGACACTTCATAGATAGCATTCAGAACTTGATATGGTCACTTTGAATTTCTAGTTATGTATTTTGGACTAACAAATGCCCCTGCATCTTTCATGGACTTTATGAACAGAGTGTTAAAGCTGTACTTGGATATGTTTGTCATAGTCTTCATTTATGATATTCTTATCTATTCCTATAGTAAAAATGATTATGCATACCTCCTGAGAATTATGTTATAGACCCTTAGAGATCATCAGTTGTTTGCCAAATTCAGTAAGCACGAATTTTGGCTAAGATCAGTAGCCTTCCTTGGCCATATTATTTTCAGTGATAGTATTAAAGTTGACTCTCAAAATACTAAAGCAGTGAGAAACAAGCCTAGACCTATTTTTCCATCAGATATCAAGAGTTTCTTAGTTTTTGTCGACTATTGCAGATTTTTTTTGAAGGGTTTTCTTTTATTGCTTCCCCTATGTCTTGATTGAATCAAAAAAAGGTCAAATTTTAGTAGTCAAATTCTTGTGAGAAGAGTCTTTAGGAGTTGAAGACTCGACTCACTTAAGCCCTAGTATTGACTTTGCCAAATGGTTCAAATGGATTTGTAGTTTACTATGATGCTATCAAGGTGGTCTTGGTTGTGTATTGATACACAAAGGTAAGGTCATAGCCTATACCTCTAGACAACTTAAAATCCATGAATAGAACTATCCTACTCATGATCTTGAGTTTATAGCTATTGTTTTTTCCTTAAAAATTTGGAGGCATTATCTTTATGGGGTTCATGTTGACGTGTTCACGAATCACAAAAGTTTACAGTATGTGTTCTCATAGAAAGATTTGAATCTTCAACAAAGAAGGTGGCTAGAGCTGTTACAAGATTATTACATGAGTGTGTCATATCATTCAATCAAGGCCAATGTAGTGGTAGACACCCTTAGTATATTATCTATGGGTAGTGTTGCTCATGTTGAGAAGGATAAGAAGAAGTTAGTCCGGGAGGTTCATCAGCTTTCTAAATTAGGTGCTTGACTGGTTGACTCAATTAAAGGCAGTGTATGGGTTTAGAATGGATCAGATTCTTCATTGGTTGCCGAAGTAAATGAAAAGAAAGATAGGGATCCTAGTTTGGTTAAGTTGAAGGAATCAGTCAGAGATCAAAAAGTAAAGTTTTTCTCCCAAGGGGGAGATAGTGTGTTGTATTGCCAGGGCAGGTTATATGTTCCGTGTGTTGATGGTTTGAGGTAGTGAATTTTAGCTGAAACGCATGGTGCTTGGTACTTTATTCATCTAGGGGCCACCAAGATATACCATGACTTGCAGGAAATCTATTGGTGGAATGGTATGATGAAGGATATTCTAGAGTTTGTGGCTATATGTTCAAATTATCAACAGTTAAAGTTAAACACCAGAGGCCTAGTGGTACATTAAAAGAGTTTAGCATCCCCACTTGGAAATGGGAAGTAGTGAACATGGATTTTATGATGGGTTTGCCTCGTACACATTGTCAGCATGATTCGATATGGGTCATTATGGATAGAATGATCAAATTAGCTTATTTCTTGCTAATTCATACTTCCTACTCAGCTGAGGATTATGCTAGGATTTATATTAGGGAGTTGGTTAAGTTGTATGGGATTCCATTGTCTAACATAAAGGATAGAGGTACTCAGTTTACCTCTTACTTTTAGAAGACTTTTCAAAAAGTTCTTTATACCTAAGTTCATCTCAGTACAACTTTTCATCCTCAGAAAAATGGTCAGGCATAAAGGATTATTCAGACCTTAGAAGATATGTTGAGAGCATATGTTATTGATTTTAAAGGTAGTTGGGATGATCACTTACCTTTGATTGAGTTTGCTCACAATAACAGATATCATTCCAGTATTCAAATGGCTCCTTTTAAGGCTCTTTGTAGAAGGAGATATAAATCTTTTATTGGTTTGTTTGATACCTGTGAGGCTACTTTGATAGGGACAAATTCAGTGTTTGATATGATGGAGAAAGTTCAGTTGATTTGGGAGAGGCTGAAGATGACCCAAAGTCATCAGAAATCCTATGCAGATGTGGGAGAAGTGATCTTACGTTTGAGGTAGGTGATTTAGTTTTTCAAAAAATCTTGGCCATGAAGAAAGTGAAGAGATTTTTCAATAAGTGGAAGCTTAGTCCCCGATATGTTGTCCCTTATAGAATCTTGAACTATTTTGGGAACGTAGCTTATGAGGTAGAGTTGCCTACAGATTTGGCATCAGTTCATCCGGTGTTTCATATTTCTTTGTTAAAGAAGTGTATTGATGATTCAACTGTAGTTGTTCCTTTAGAAGATATGGACGTTAAGTATTATCTTTCCTACGAAGAAGTCGTAGTTGAGATCCTTGATCATCAGATTTGAGACTGAAGGATCAAAAAAGGTCCCTTGGTTAAAGTTCAACGAAGAAATCAGTCCATTGAGAGAGCTACTTGGGAAGCAGAAGAAGATATGCTTACCAAGTACCCTCATCTTTTCTATGCAAACTCAGACTCAGCTTGGGGTAAAAGTTTTCCCTATATTGATTCTTTTCTATTCTCAGTTCCAGCTATATATATATATATAAACATTCTCCTGTTATTGCATGCATATACAAAATCGATTCTGTTCATGTATCATGTTTCAGACTCAGTTATTGTGATCTAAGTTTCCTTAGTTCCATGCTCTTAGTCTAACCAATCTCATTTGAGAACAAATGTTCCCAAAGGGGAGATATTATAATACCCCATACAAATCTTAGCTCTGTTAAGCTTTCATTTGTATGCATAAGGGACTTAAGGATTAAAATTTGCATTGAGTGCCAGGGACTTAGTCATTTTTAAGACCTCTAACTTTGAAGACTTTTATTTTGGTCTTCCCGATGCCGAGATGTTTGTTTTTGAGTTGATTCATGTTTAAGGGTTTAACGAGTATATCTCAGAGAAGTTTTGGATTTTTCAGATGAGTTTTGGGACATATTTTGATCACAAAACTAGTGGGTCATCGCGATAAGCCTACATCGTGAATCTATTCCCATTCTCATGTAGACCCTATTGCAGTGAGGGTAATGAAAGACAGCGAAAGGACCGCATTGAGGTAAGTTTGTCGTGTCCAGTTTCAAATTTAAAAGACTGAGGGGAAATTGGGTTATTCCCCCCTCAACCCAATAGTTCATTTCACGACGTGCAGCATCATTTAGTGTATTATTTGCCCTTCTTCTCCAAATTTCCTCTCAAGAAAACCCTCTCCTTCCCCCAAGAATAGGAATTCAATTCCATTCTCCCCAAGAAATGAAGAATTCAAAATCCCTAAGTTCAGTAACCTTTAAGAAAGCATCAAGATTAGTGTTTTCCTTTCAAGTTAAGAAGCTTAAGGTATGTGAGGCATTCATTCATGGGTCCCATTCACCCATGGAGCCAAAAAAACCTTCTTTTCAATTAAAGAATGAATTTTTCTATTCTTATGGTCTTTTATATTTCTTAAGATAGGTTTAGTTCATGTTTTCATTGTGATTTTAATTCAATTCATCCCATGTAAAATCTCATGCAAGATTTGATTTCCTCGTGCTTTGAAATTTAGTTTCCTATGTCCTATTTCAAGTGAATTCCATGTTAGACTCCCAAATTATGATTTTTAGTCATACAGTCATGTTGTTTCCCCTTTTTTAAGCATTCCCATGTTTAAATTCATGATCCTCACATGTTTGATGGAATGTCTATGCTTATGGGTTTTGAAACATGATCCTTTACTACAGTTTTTGAACTTGTTATTGCATTCAGTGATCATTCAATGTCGATGGGTTATGAATACCCAATACCTAAGGGTTTTTACATGAATTCAAATTATTTCAGTAATGATTCAATTAAACCACGAACTCTATATTACTTATTCAGTTGATGTAATCATGATGATTACTAGAAGTAATGAAATCATGTTCAGTCAAGCTTAGTTCAATTTAGTTCCAGTGTCAGTTTGGTTGGGAGTAGGATTTAGCACTGATCGAACTCAGGGATGAGGGCTCAGCTGACAATAGAGTGTGTGACCCTTATTAGAAATCCCTGAGTTATAAATCTACATAGCTAGCATAGGTTAGAGATGTCTACCTACCAGTTGAGGGTTGAGAAGGTGTTTACCTGCCAGTTGGGTAACATATATATCATTAGAGCACCTGCCAGTTGAGGGTGACTCTTTAGTCCTACGGGACACTAATTTAGTGGATCCACATAGCAAGTATTAGTACCTGTGGTACGGTACCAACACCCTTCCAACTGGGGTTACAGGTTTAACCCCATTTGCTTAGATTGGGGCATGTCGATTAGTTGATACCTCCCACAGTCTCAGTACAATATTCACAATATTTTCAGCTCAGGTTTGTATTGACTAAGTGTATAGATTCTCAGTAATTCAGTTATGGAGATTATAGTCTTTTAGTATCCAGATTGTTTCAAAAACATGCTTATTACTTTGTCTTGCAATCACAGATATTACTTGTTTATGCATTCATGAACAGTTACTCAAGTACTTTAGCCAATCCTTATCTCATATACCAGAACATTCAAAGTATGACTGCATACACTTCTGTGCACTATGATGTCTTATACCATAGGTTTAGAGTCTCAGTTTTCCATCCGCAGTTAGATAGACAGTGTTACTCAGAAGCCGTGGTGGTGATTCCTTATCCATCGAGGACATATTATCTCCCATTTAGTTCTTCAGTATTTCATTATGTTCAGTCAGTTGGGGTTAGTTGGGGGACTAGCCCATCAACTTCTCAGTCAGTTAGAGGCTTTTAGACAATCAAATAGTTAGTTAGACGGTTATTCAGTTTATTTGTCCTTTCAGTATTATCAGTTGTTTTAAATTGACATTTAGCTTTCAGTATTTCACTAGATGCTTCAGATTCGTGATTGAATCACATTTTCAGTATTCAAATTTATATTACTTCAGTAGTTTATCTTCTGTACATGTGTATGATTATTATTTTATTCAGTTCTCACAACAGGTACTAGCTCATGGGTTAGCTTATGATCACTTGTGATCATAAGCACCGTTGTTACGACTAGGGGTATGCCTCGGGTCATCACATATACTTATAAGGGAGAGTTTATAAGGCTTTCAGGAATGTTTCCCTTTATTATTGTCTTATTTCAAGCTATTGAGTCTGAGGTCTGGAGTACCTCTAATTCCCGTATGTTCGTGTGATACCCCATATTAATCTTAGCTCAGTTCATCCCATAGTGCTTGTACAAGAGGTTTGAAATTGAAATTTAGCTAAGTGGTTGAGACTTAGCCTTATTTTTTGCCTCTTAACTTTGATAATTTTTAAATTAACCTTCCCAACCTTGACACGTAAGTTCTTAAGTTAATTCATGTTAAGGGGTGTAAGGAAGCATTTCTCGAGTAAGCTTTTGATTTTTCGGATGAGGTTTGGACCACGTTTGGATTTTAAAAATAGCAAGTCACCGCGATTGTGGCGCATAGAAGTAGAATAGCAATGGCAGCCTTGGTGCATTGTGGTGAGAGCCCAATCAGGGTTCCAGTTATGAATTTTAATTTCAGAGGGGCAGTCTTGTATTTTCCCATCACCCTAATTTGTAAAAACACGACCTATGGCTACAGTTAAAGCATTATATGCCCATATTCTCCACTTTTTTACTTAAGAACAAATCCTAATCACCCCCTCCAAGTTCATCCATTCCATCATCTTCTCTTCAAGAAAAATCAAGATCTTAAGTTCCCTAATCTAAGAATCTCAAGAAAGCTTTCAAGATCATTTCCATGGCTTTCAAGGTCAAGGTTTCTCCACCAATTCAAGTCTATTAAAGTATGTGGGAGTTCATCCATGGGTCCTCTTTCACCCATGGAGCCCTAAACCCTATTCTTTTAATTAAAGAATGAATTTTTCAATCACTATGTTATTTTAGATGTTCAAGAAAGATCAAATTTCATATTTTCATGGTGTTTTAATTTAATTCAGTCCATGTGTGATTCCATGCAAGATTTTGAATTCCTCATGCCATGAATTTGAGTTTCCCCATTCTTTAATCAAATGAATTCCATGATAGATTCTAAATTCATGATTTTTAGAACCATTCCCATGTTTTAAATTCGTTCTTTCCACATGTTTGATGAAATTCCCATATCATGTTCAATCAATTTCAAGATAAATCCCCAAGTTATGAATTTTACCATGTAGCTCTATTGTTCCCTCGTGTTTAAGACATTCTTTTGTTCAAGCTATGATCTTTACATGTTTTGATGAAACGCCAATGTCCTATTTCAAGCAAATTTTATGTAAATTCCAGAATTCATGATCTTAGTCATGTAATCATGTTATGCTCCCATGTATAAGATATTCTTGTGTTCAAGTTCATTATTCCCAAGTGTTTTCGTTGTAATTCACCCTTGACACGTTTGAACGGTGATTTTTGTATGTGACATCATTGACCCATGATTTTAGTATTGAAATCATGTTATTATCTTATGTTTTAACCATTCTCGTTCTTAAGTCTATGAATTGCAAGTGTTTGATGAAATGCCCTAATGATTGGGTTTTGAATATTGACCACTTATTATGTCCCGAATATTTAGTATGTCCTATTGTTATTGTTATCGAGTCTTGGGGATTTTGAATACCTAAAATTTAGTTGTTTACCTAGTTTTCACAACGTACAGAATGACTTCGAATATATTTGAGTATTATCAGTTCAATCAGTAGTCCCAGTCAGTTTAGTTGGGAGTAGGATTTAGCACCGAACAAATCCAGGGATGGGGGCTCACTTGCTAGTTGAGGGTGTGACCTTTAGTAGCAATCCCTCCATTCTATAACTACATAGCCAGTGTAGGTTGAGATGTTAACCCGCCAGTTGAGGGTTAAACTATATCTCACAAGACCACCTGCCAGTAGAAGGTGACTCTGTAGTCCTTCAGGACTTCACTTTAGTGGATCCATGCAACCACGTGTTAGTACCCATGGCATGGTACTGACACCCTTCCAACTAGGTTCACAGGTTGGACTCCAATTAGCTCATATTGGGGCATGTTGGTTAGATAATAGCTCCCACAGTATCAGTTTAGTATTCAGCTTTAGAGTTTAGTTTAAGATTTGCTTGACCATAGCATACAGTTATTAGTATTTCAGTATCTCAACTTACAGACTATATTAGAATTATGTTTTATGCTTGGTCTTGCCTTCTCAGATTTTACAATTTTCATGCATTTGTGCACAACTATCTCATGTTATTTAGTAGTCTGTCTTCATACATTAGTTACTCAGTATGTATACGCTAGTTACCCATTTTTCTTAGATTTAACTCATTCCATCATCCAGGCATCAGTTATGTAGTTAATCAGATCAGTTCAGTACATATAAGTTTGTTTTCGAACGTTCATGTATTCATGTTTTACCGTATCCCAACTTCAGTTTTACTTATAATATGAAAGAAAAGTCTTAAGAAACTAAGTGTAGTGATTCACCAGCTTATCAAATTAGGTTTGTTACTCATAATTTAAGATACTTCAGATTTTAGTTTATTTAGTCTCTCAGTGAGTCTACTTACACCTACTCATGCATGTTTTAAGGTTACGTATGAAACCAGTTTAACTTATTATGTTCACTCCTGCTTACTCAGTATATTCTAGAAGTAATGATCCACATATAATTTTATATGGCTACATTGTTTCATAATGTAGGTACCAGCTGTAGTCCATACATCATGATCAGACAGTTGCAGATTTCAGCCAACAGGTGATGAGTTCTCCTACTTTGGGGACTTCAGTCAGATATTATTCTTGTACTTTACTTTATTAATCATATGTATTTATTATAGTCAGCTAGGGTCATGTCCTAGCTATCTATAGTCAGTATAGTTGAGGCTTCATAGATGTCAATCAGAGTCGGTCATGTAATTTCAGTTCTCTTCTCAATTTTTATCAGATTGTAAATTGTATTAGTAATATAATTTCTCTTAGATTTTGTCATGATTATATTTCCGCATAGCAAACAACTATTTAATATATTATAATTTAGTTGTCTAACAATATGCTAGTTCATGGGTTAGCTTAGGACCACTTGTGGTTCCAAGCACCGTGTTATGACTAGGAGTAGTCTTAGGTCATTACAAACTTGGTATCAGAGCACAAAGTTTATGTTTCCTAGAGTGTCTATGAAGTCATGTTTAGTAGAGTCTTGCGGAATGGTACGGAGACGTCTATACTTTTCTTCAAAAAGCTACTGGGCATTAAGGAAATATCTCCCTTCTTTCATATTTCAAATTATATAGTAGAAGTGTTTTATAAGAAATTTATACAGATCCTCATCTTACTCCATTTATGTCAACTCTACCTTATTTTTGGGGTAACAAAAATAGTCAAGCTTAAATCCCTACAGATAGAGCTTTCTCAAACAGTCCCCACAGACAGTTATGGGGGGATTACACGTGGGACTAAAAGGATCCCATTAGTTCCCTTATGTTCTATAGTATGAAATATTTCATTCATGTTCATGAAAATTATGCACTAAGCTAAAGTCATATGTTCCCTCAAATCCCTTCTCAGAATCCCATGACAATATCTGACCTAGCATTAGAAGCATGAACCCAAAATTTTAGCAGTAGTAAAGTTGGGATAGTGTTATTTGGATTGAGAAAATTTTATATCCATGGGGCTATTTGTATGAAAGGTGAATCAGTAAGCTTGAAACAATGTATGCAAAAAGTTAAGTTTGTTTATTCAAAATTATATGTTGGTGATGTTGGGTATGTTTGTGTAATGGTAATTCTCATGGTTCATTGAAAAATATAAGTTTAGAAATATGGTATTAGTAGGATGTGAGGTAAGTAGTATGGCTCATTAAAGTGTTTGTAATATCCATGTTAAGTGGTAAAATCTAAGTTTGAATTGTGTATGGTTGAGCTATAGAAAGAAGAGTTGAAATTTTAGATGGTGATGCTCCCGAAGATTCTAAGTTAATCAGTGTTTAAGTTATTATATGATAATTGTGGGGCTATAGAAAGCTAAGAGTTGTATCTCAGAAGGAAGTATTAGCAGTAGGTTTTACATTTTTAGGTGTAGTCTTTTAGGGTGAAATTATTTATGTGTATTGTTATATCTCGAACTCTAGAGTAATATAGTTGTAGTTCAGTTTAGAGTTATTAAAGGGTTCCCCGGACTTAGAATAATTTCTTAAAGCTAAGAGAAAGATGATAGAACAAATAACCAAGCTAGGCTTTATAATTCTAGTAGTTATTCTCGTATAATTATAGAACAATAGTAAAGGAGGAGGATGCCCAACCCATTCTTATCTCAGTGCAAAGTTTTTTAATCATCACGACATCTACTCATGCCTTACAAGTTAGACCTATGATCATAGCTCATATTCATACACTTTCCATAGAATCATGTACGTTTCCAGTTCCTAGTATGAGGATTTCCAGTTCACTCAGGAGTAAGAATCATATTTTATGAAATTATGAACTCCAAACTCAGGTCATGCAGCTCATGACTCATGTACTCATGCTTTATAGTAAGTTTAGTTCCAGGTACTCATGTTACCCTATTAATGATCAGCAAAATTCAAATTATGTTATGTATAGTTTAGGTCTCTTCAATGAATCCATAATGTTGATACTCTATTCTTCAGGCCTCAGTTATGTTTCAAAGTTATCCTTTCATGCTTCAGGTCCTAATGTTCTAACCTTTCAGTGACCTCTCCTTAATATTAAGATAGTGACAATGAATAATAATTTAGATGGGAGAGAGTAATTTTTCCTTATTTTCATGGTTCAGACTAGTATTATAGTGTTATGTGTGTACCTTGTGGTTTTGAGTTAGGCCTAAACATGGTGGGAGTATGTAGCTCTACTCAGACTTTGGAAGGCATAGTTATATGTACCTATGTAGGAATTATAAGTTGAATCAAATAAGAATGGTATTTAAGGGGAAAAGTATAGTTGAGTATAAGATTTAAGCATAATTCAGTCTATATAGCCAGTAATTCAGTTTAGCAGTCAGACAGGCAAGTTCCTATGGTTTTTCCATCTCCCAACCTAGTCTTACTATCAGAAGTCTCATGAATATGGCCATTATATGAGGTAAACTATTCTCATCTAAGCAAATTACGAATTTAGCTCAGTTCATGCATCATGCATCATGTTTTAGATTTAGATATTTAGTCATGATTCAATTTATAAGTGTCCCATGTATCATCTCAGTCTTTCCATAGTATTTCAGCCAAGACAACATTATTCAGGGGACAAAATATCCCAAGGGGGAGATGTTACCCCAAGTTTTCATGTCCTAAACTTCTTATCTTTTCTTTACGAAACCAGATCCAGCTTGAGGTAATGATTACTCATAAGTTGACTCTCTCGTTTCTATCTCATCCTTATAACCATTCACATGTCATTGCATGTAGTAAAGGAATCAATTCAATTTATGATATTCAGTTCATGTACAATGTTTTAGACTCAGTTATGTAATTATATTTCTAGTTGTGCATGTTCAGTATATGATCTTAGTTTCATAGTATTATCAGTCTAACCAGTCTTATTTAAGGACGAATGTTCCCAAGGGAGAGATATTGTAATACCCCATATTAATCTTAGCTCAGTTCATCCCATAGTTCTTGTACAAGAGGTTTTGAACCTTAAAATTTAGCTAAGTGTTGGAGACTTAGCCTTATTTTTGGCCTCTTAACTTCAATGATTTTTAAAGTAACCTTCCCGACCCACCGAGACATAGTTTTTGAGTTAATTCATGTTTAGGGGTGTAAGGATCATGTCTCGGGTAAGTTTTGGATTTTTCATACGAGGTTTGGACCATGTTTGGATTTCAAAAACTTCAAGTCACCGTGATTGTGGCGCGTCGAGGTGGAATAGCGATGACAGCCTTGGCGCATTGCGGTGAGGGACCAATCGGGGTTCCATGTAAGAATTCTAATTTCAGAGGGGCAGTCTTGTTTTTTCCCATGACCCCAATTCATGAAAACGCGACCTAAGGTTATAGTTAAGGCATTATATGCCCATATTCTCAACTTTTTCTCTCAAGAACAAACCCTAATCACCCCCTCCAATTTCATCCATTCCATCATCTTCTCTTCAAGAAAAATTAAGATCTTAAGTTCCTTAATACAAGAATCTCAAGAAAGCTTTCAAGATTATCTCCATGGCTTTTAAGGTCAAGGTTTCTCCACCAAGTCATGTCTATTAATGTATGTGGTAGTTCAACCATGGGTCCCATTTCACCCATAGAGCCCAAAACCCTTTCCTTTTAATTAAAGAATGAATTTTTTGATCATTATGTTATTTTAGATGTTCACGAAAGATTTAATTTCATGTTTTCATGGTATTTTAATTCAATTCATCCCATGTGTCATTCCATACAAGATTTTGAATTCCTCTTGCCATGAATTTAAGTTTCCCCATGCTTTATTCAAGTGAATTCCATAATAGATTCTAAATTCATGATTTTTTGCAATATTCCCGTGTTTTAAATTCATGTTTTCCATATGTTTGATGAATTCCCATATCATGTTCAATCAATTTCAAGGTGAATCCCCAAGTTATGAATTTTGCCATGTAACTCTATTGTTCCCTCATATTTAAGACATTCTTATGTTCAAGCTATGATCTTTACATGTTTTGATGAAACGCCCATGTCCTATTTCAAGCGAATTTTATGTAAATTTCCCAATTCATGATCTTGTTCTTGTAATCATGTTATTCCCCCATGTTTAAGACATTTCCATGTTCAAGTTCATGATTCCTAAGTGGTTTCATTGCAATTCACCCTTATCACATTTTAATGGTGATTTTTTCATGTCACATCCTTAACCCATGATTTTATCATTGAAATTACATTATTATCTTATGTTTTAACCATTCACATGCTTAAGTCTATGAATTCCAAGTGTTTGATGACATGCCCTAATGATTGGGCTTTGAATATTGACTACTTATTTTGTCTCGAAGCTTTAGTATGTCCTATTGTTATTATCATCGAGTCCTGGGGGTTATGAATACCCAAAATTTAGTTGTTTACCTAGTTTTCAGTACCTACAGAATGGCTTCATATACATTTGAGTATTATCAGTTCAGTTAATTATTATACCAGTCAAACTTAGATCAGCTTAGTAATCTGAGTTATTTCAGTTGGGAGTAGGATTTAGCACCGAGAGAACCCAGGGATGGGGGCTTACCTACTAGTTGAGAGTGTGACCTTTAGTAGCAGTCCCTGTATTCTAGAACTACATAGCCAGCGTAGATTAAAATATTAACCTGCCAGATGAGGGTTAACAATTATTTCACTGGAGCACCTGCCAGTAGATGGTGACTCTTTAGTCTTACGATACTTCAATTTAGTGCATCAACGCAGCCATTTGTTAGTACCCATGGCACGGTACTGACAACCTTCCTACTGGGGTCACAGGTTGGACCCCAATTATCTTATATTGGGGCATGTTTGTTAGATGATAGCTCCTATAGTCTCTGTTCAATATTCAGTTTCAGAGTTCAGTTTCAGGTTTTCTTGACCATGGCATACAGTTATTTAGTTATTATAATTTCAGTATCTCAATTTACAGACTATATCAGAATCATATTTTATGCTTGGTTTTGCCTTCTCAGATTTTACAGTTTTCATGCATTTGTGCTCAGCTATCTTGTGTTGTTCAGTAGTCCGTATTCATTTTTTAGTTACTTAGTATATATACGCTAGTTACCCCTTTTTCTTAGATTTCACTCATCCGTCACCTCGGCATCAGTTATTCAGTTAATCAAATTAGTTCAATACATATAAGTTTGTTTTTGAACATTTACATATTCATGTTTTACCGTATCCCAGCTTTGGTTCTACTTATATTGTAAAAGAAAGGTCTTAAGAAACTAAGTGTAGTGATTCACCAGCTTATCAGATTATGTTTGTTACTCATAATTTAAGCTACTTTATATTTTAATTTATTTGTCTCTCGGCGAGTCTACTTACACCTACTCATGCATGTATTAAGGTTACATATGAAACCTATTTTACTTATTGCATTCACCCCGCTTACTCAGTACATTCCAAAAGTACTGATCCACATATACGTCTATGTGGCTACATTATTTCATAATGTAAGTACCAATTATTGTCCACACATCATGATCAGACAGTTGCAGATTTTAGCCAACAGGTGATGAGTTCTCCTATTTTGGGGACTTCGGTCAGATATTGTTCATGTACTATACTTTATTACTCATATGTATTGATTAGAGATAGCTATGGTCATAACCTAACTATTTATTATCAGTATAGTAGAGGCTTCATAGATGTCAATCAGAGTCAGTCATGTAATTTTAGTTCTCTTCTTAGTTTTTATAAGATTGTAAATTCTATCAGTAATATAATTTCTCTCAGATTTTGTCATGATTATATTTCTTCATAGTAGAACAGTTATTTAATATATTATAATTTAGTTTCTTAACAGTATGTTAGTTCATGGGTTAGCTTAGGATCACTTGTGGTTCCAAGCACCGTGTTACGACTACGAGGTAGTCTCGGATCGTGATAGTTCGCTTTCAGATCATGCCTCCCAGATGATCTGAAACTCATGGAAACTCCTTTATCTCACCTGAGGATAATTCTTATTGGACACACCCTGCTTATGGTGTACAGGACCGATCTAGGGGTCCAGTTCTTGATTTCCCTTTTAGAGTTCCAATGGTCCCCTCTAGTCCTCTTTGAGATCCCAAGGCTGATGTGTCGACTGCAGGATTTTTTCAGTCTATTCATATATTGGCTTAGTTGGTAGCTTCTTAGTCTGAGCGTGTAGCTTCTGTTACTCCATCTTATGAGGCCTCAAGGATTGTCTTATTTATGAGGTTGATTCCTCTTTTGTTTATTGGTTCTACAGTTAAGGAAGATCCTCAAAACTTTAGTTAAGAGATGGAAAAAATCTTTCATGTGATGCATGCTTCTGATGTGAAGGGTGTAGGTTTTGTTACCTATCAAAAGAAGGATGTAGCCTACCAATGTTATGAGTAATGGGAACAATCTAGTGGAGATGATGTTGAATCCATATTGTGGTATAATTTCTCCAGCGCTTTTCTGGATGGCTTCTTTTCCTCAGGAGTTGAGAGAGGAAAAAGTTAAAGAGTTTGTTAATTTGAAGCAAGAACGAATGACGGTCAAGGATTATTCCTTGAAATTCAATTAGTTGTCTTGATATACTCCTAAGTTATTGTCTAGCATGAAGGCTAGAATAAGGAAATTTGCTTCTGGGTTGTCCTGTGATTTGATTCTAGATAGTAAGGTTGTCTTGCTGAACAAGGATATGGACATCTCTAGTTTTGTTATGTATATGCAACAGGTCGAGGAGAAGAATAAGAAAAAGGCGAAGATAGGGGAAAGAAAGAATAAGAAGTTTAGATTTTTTTATCAGGGTAGGGGTCAGCAGCAGAGTGGTAAAAATTGTGGAAGGTGGTCCAAGAAGAAGTGGGGAAGTTCTGGTTCCTACTCTACGGATAGTTCTCCCTATCTGAATCTATTTGGTAATCATCGTTATTAGCATGATAGTGTTTTAGGGCAAAGGGTTCCCAATCTCAGGCTGGTGGGGCTTAGTCCACTCCATTATATCCTCCTTGTAGATTCTGCGGACAGGCACACTATGGGTTTTGGGAAGAGGGAAGGAACAAGTCTATTAAATATAGTCAAATTTGTCACTTGTCGAGGGATTGTTCTTCTGAGGTTACTTTCAGGGCAAATAATATTCATGTTGCCACTTTATCAGCTCATACGCCAAAGAGTGTTGCTTTTACTTCTGGTACTATGGCTCACCAAAATTGCTTGTATGCTCTTGCTACCCACCAGAACTCTGAGGCATCTATTGATATCATTACTGGTATTTTATGACTCTTCTCTCATGATATGTATTGCTTTCTTGATTCGGGGTCTACTCTTTCTTATATGACCCCATTTGTGGTTGTAAATTTTAGTTTCAACCACATATGCATCTCTGGTCCCTTATCTGTTTCTACCTAGGTGGGTGACTCTGTGGTTTCTATAAGAGTCTATAGGGTTGTGTGGTATCTATTGGTGAGAGAGAAACTTTTGTAGATATGATAGAGTTAAACATGGTTGATTTTGATGTCATATTGAGGATGGATTGGTTGCACTTGTGGTATGCCTTCTTTGATTGTTGGGCCCATAAGTTCATATTTATATTCCCTTATGAGACATTCAGTGAGGGGGAAAGGGGTTCTCAAGTGCCTAAGGGAAGATTCATATCGTATCTTTGATCTTAAAAGTTGATTTCTAATTGATGTTTTTATCATTTGGTCTGGGTTAAAGATTCTAACACGGAGGGTCCTTTCTCACAATCTGTTCCCGTGGTTAATGAATTCCTTGATATTTTTCCTGATGATCTTCCTGGTATTTCTCCCTATAGGAGATTGATTCTGGGATTGACCTTTTTATGGACACTCGTCCTATTTTCATACCTCTTTATAGAATGGCTACAGTTGAGTTGAAGGAGTTTAAGGAACAGTTGAAATACTTCCTTGATAAGGGTTTCATTCGACCTAGTCTGTCTCTGTATAGAGCTACTATTTTGTTTGTGCGTAAGAAGGATAGTTTCTTTTGGATGTGCATGAGTACCGTCAGTCGAATAAGGTTAAGGTGAAGAAAAAATATCCTCTTCCTCGGATTGATGATTTGTTTGACTAGCTTCAGGGTGCTTGATGTTTCTCTAAAATTGATCTTCGTTCAAGTTATCATCAGCTAAATATTAAGGAGGTGGAATCCCAAAGACTGCCTTCCGAACTCGGTAAGGTCACTATGAGTTCTTAGTCATGTCTTTTGGTTTGACTAATGCCCCAACAATATTCATGGACTTAATGAATAGGGTTTTCCATCAGTTTCTAAATTTGTTTGTCATCATGTTTATAGATGACATTTTGGTGTACTCTAAGATTAAGGTGAACCACGTCAACCATTTCTTCATTCTTTTATAGACCTTGAAAGATCATTATCTGTATTCTAAGTTTTTGAAGTGCGAATTCTAGTTGAAAGATGTTACTTTTCTGGGTCATGTCATTTCTAGTGAAGGGATCATGGTAGATCCACAGAAAGTTTTAGTGTTAAAGAAGTGTCCTAGGCCCTTTGACTCCAATCGATATTCGGAGCTTCTTAGGTTTATGTAACGACCCGATTTACTGAACCGGAAAGCTACACGGTGCTCATGACCCCAAAGGACCACAAGCTAACCCATGATTGATATTTGTACCTGTATACTACATAAGATAACATAATAATGTGGAAACATGCACTGAAAGGCCATAAGGTTCGATCATGATTATAACTGAATAACGTAACATCTGTGTGGGGTAATAGAATACCCAAAACAAAACAGAAGTCTAAAATATGATAGTCTGTATCTAGTCTAAAAGCCTCTACTGTCTGAAGAATCTGAATAAGGAGTTGATGGGACATGTCCCCAACTAACTCAAACTAATAAGCTAATCAATGAGATACTAGAAAATCATTATGTCCTCGAAGGATGAGGAGTCACTTCTACTCTGACTGCTGAATCTGGAATCTACTGCTGATCTGGAACTCGTGTCTCTGAACCTATGGTGTAACATAAAAAGAAAGCACCATAGCTCAAATGTGTCAGTACATATGTACTGAGTATACATGTGAGGTAGGCTATATGCAATGGTTCACATGCATGAATAATGCTAACTGACTATCTAACATGAACGTGAGAATACATGTATAAATAAGTAATTGTAACTGACAATGTGATTTAGTGATTTCTGAGTCTGTATATTGATAACATGACATGCTAGTAATTGATATGACTGATAACATAAAGGACTATATCTGAATAATACTAATAACAAGGGTGACTATAGCTGACAGTTCTGAATTTGATGGAACTATCTGAGTTCCGTACTATATCTGAGTTGACTGTATCTGACAGTCCTGAAATCTGAAGAACTATCTGAGTTCTATTACTGAGACTGATTGAATATATCTGACAGTCCTGGTTCTATAACATGAAATTGTGGGAAGTAGTATCTAACTAACATGCACCAAATGTGCTATAATAGCTGAGCTGGGGTCCAATTTATGCCCTGTTTGGAAGGGTTTCAATACCGCGCCACTGGTAAGGACAACATGTGAGTAACCCTCATATAACAGGTAGCTATAGAGAGAATGGTGGGAACCCTCACATAACAGGTTAAGCCACCTCATCTACCCTCATATAGCAGGCTACGATGTCTCAACCTATGCTGGCTACATAGTTCTGGAACGCAAGGATTGCTTCTAGGAATTACGCCCTCGTATAACAGGTGATTCCCTATCCTTGGGTTTACTCGGTGCTAATTCTTACTCCCATCTGAATAGATGCTAAACATGATTTACTGAACTAAACTGAGCATGGACTGAGTTACTGAATTTTCGTGGCTGACGGAATACTACTTATATCTGACAACTGACTGAGTCATGAGATCATGGAGATTTTTTCCTGATTCATGAGACAATTTGAAGTCTAAGAGTTCATACCTTGATATAAAGTATCGTGAAAACATAACATGGCTCTAGGCACACAACTAATGTTTTGGGTACAAGTACCCCCAGGACTCGATAGAAGGAAACTGGCATAGCATGATTTACTTGAATAATTGACTAACATCATAATACATACTACATTCATAGAAGCATTTCATCAAACATGTAATAGGCATGAACTTGTACATACATGGGGATTTCATGATATCGTGCTAGTTAGACAATATTCTTTCATCTAGGCATTTAATCAAACATATGACAGGCATGGTACATGAAAACATCATTATTCAATCCTAATTTCATCATTCAAGGGTTTAAATCTTAGGGTTTCATGAATCTATGGCTATAGTAATTAAACCCACATAGAAACTATCAACAATCATGGAGTAGAATCCAATTTCACATTTATCAAACATTAACATGATCAGCCAAAACATAAAAACATCTAGAAAATCCATAACTTGAGTTTAGAAAAGGGATTCTTGAACTTCATGGATGAAAGGAGTCCATGAATGAACACTATGCATACCTTAGTTTGTGATTTCATGAAGATTGATGGTGAAACCTTCTTGAAATTGGACCTTCTATGAAAATCCTAGCTTGAGTTCTTGAGAGTATTTGAGAAAAACATCAATATTTTGGATGAATAAGGGCTAAATCCTGTGTTTGGAATCTTATATAGGGGGGTAAATTGACCCTTTTAACCCTGGACACGTAATTTTAATATTCAGTAAAATTTCCCAAATTGGGCCCTTGGCGCGACGCGCCACCATCGCGCCAAGTCACTGAAAATTGACAAATTAGAAATTTCACGGTGCTGCAATGCGGACCTATTGCGTTGCCATCTTGTCTACGAGCTGGAAGTTTGGTGTGACGCACCAGTATCGTGGACCAACACTGGAAATTGATAATTTCCATTTGAGCTATCTCTGTGATGCGCTGAAGGCTATGGTCAAACACTATCTCACTAAAAAGGACCTAACTCTTCGGTCGGGTATCAGATTTGGGCAAATAATATATCGATGGAAAGCTTATTTAATTTTCCACATGATAGGAAGTGAAAATAATGGAAATACTAAGTTTATAATAATTGATTCTCATTTCAAAGCAAGTTCTAACATCCTTGAAATGATTTGCAAGCTAAGAAAAAGCACGGGTATTACAATATCTCCCCCTTGAGAACATTCATCCTCGAATGAGACTGATTGAGAGGGGGAAAATGAGATGAACATGAATAACTAGAATATGATCTCATGACGGATGTGACTAACAAGATGAACATAACATACTGAACATGCATATCTGATGCATGCGTAACTGATTCATAAATGCATAACTGAAGGTTTTGAAGAACTAAGTTTTTTCACAATGAGAATGCATGTCTTATGTATAACTATATAACTGATCTGATACTTGAATGCATGACTGAATATGCGGTGGTACTTGATACCAAGATTATCATGGTATACTAGGTTAGTGATGCACACTAATCATGAAACTGAGTAAGCTTAAGGAGAACTATTACCTTGAGCTTGATCTGAGTTGGCGGGGAAAAGGTGAGGGTACTTGGTACGCATATCTACTTCTGCTTCCCAAGTAGCTCCCTCGATGGACTGATTTTGCCAAAGAACTTTAACTAGAGGTACGTCTTTGTTCCTCAATTTACGAGTTTGATAGTCTAGGATTTTGACTGGAATCTCTTCATAAGAGAGGTTGTTCTAAACATCGATGCTCTGAATAGGTACTATGACTGATGGGTCACCGATTCACTTCTTGAGCAAAGAGACATGAAAGACTAGATGAACTGAGGCTAGATCTGAAGGCAATTTGAGCTCATAAGCTACCTTGCCGAAATGACTGAGAATCTTGAAGGGACAGACATATTTGTGACTGAGTTTTCCCCTCTTTCCAAATCTATTCACTCCCTTCATAGGAAAGATCCTGAGGTAGACATGATCACTAATCTCAAACTTGAGATCTTTTCTACGAACATCTGCATAAGACTTCTATTGACTCTGAGCAGCCTGGATTCTTTCTCTGATCAACTTGACTTTCCCTAAGGCGTCGAATACCAAGTCAGGACCTATGATTGAGGCCTCACTAACTTCAAACCAACCAATTGGTGATCCACATCTCCTACCATAGAGATCTTTGAATGGAGCCATCTGAATACTGGAATGATAGTTGTTGTTGTATGCAAACTCAATCAAAGGAAAGTGGTCATCCAACTTCCCTTGAAATCAATTGCACATGCCCTTAGCATATCTTCTAACATCTGAATGGTCCTTTATGCTTGACTATCTGTTTGAGGATGAAAGGTTGTACTGAGATGAATTTGGGTACCAAGACCCATTTGGAATGCTTTCCAAAAATAAGAGATGATCTGGGTACCTCTATCTGAGATAATAGATAACGGAACACCATGAAATCTGACCAAATCCTTGATTTTGAGTTTAGCGTAATCCTCAGCTGAATAAGAGGTATACACTGGAAGAAAATAAACTGATTTGGTCATCCTGTCGACAATGAACCAAACTGAATTATGCTGATGACGAGTTTGAGGCAAACCCATCACGAAGTCCATGTTCACAACTTCCCAATTCCAATTAGGAATACTGAACTCTTGCATGGACCCACTAGGCTTCTGATGCTCTATCTTAACCTGCTGACATGTAGAGCACTTAGCCACAAATTTTTCAACATCTCTTTTCATCCCGCTCCACCAATAGATCTCCCCTAATTCGCGGTACATCTTTGTGGCCCCTGGATGAATAGAGTAGCACGCACCAAGCGCTTCTGCAAGAATTCATTTCCTTATGTCATCTATGTCTGGAACACAAAGACTACCCTGACAACGAAGAATACCATCTCCCCCTTGGAAGAAAACCTCTATTTTCTGATCCTGAACTGACTCTTTTAACTTGACAAGGCTGGCATCCCTATTTTTTTTTCTTTTACATCAAAAACTAGAGATGATTCTGAACTACTCTTAACACATACACCACCCTCTAAAGAATCAACTAAGCAAATACCTAGTCTAGCAAGCAGGTGTACTTCTTGAGCTATCTTCTTCTTACTATCCTCAACATGAGAAACACTACCCATAGAGAATCTACTGAGAGCATTCCATCAAACATGTAATAGGCATGAACTTTTACATATATGGGAATTTTATGATATCATGCTAGTTAGACAATATTCCTTCATCTAGGCATTTAATCAAACATATGACAGGCATGGTACATGTAAACGTCATTATTCAATTCTAATTTCATCATTCAAGGGTTTAAATCTTGGGGTTGCATGAATCTATGGCTATAGTAATTAAACCCACATAGAAACTATCAACAATCATGGAGTAGAATCTAATTTCACATTTATCAAATATGAACACGAGCAGCCAAAACATGAAAACATATAGAAAATCCATAACTTGAATTTAGAAAAGGGATTCTTGAACTTCATGGATGAAAGGAGTCCATGAATGAACACTATGCATACCTTAGTTCGTGATTTCGTGAAGATTGATGGTCAAACCTTCTTGAAATTGGACCTTCTATGAAAACCCTAGTTTGAGTTCTTGAGAGTATTTGAGAAAAACATCAATATTTTGGATGAATAAGGGATAAATCTCGTGTTTGGAAGCGTATATGGGGGGGGGGGAATTGACCCTTTTAACCCTGGACATGTAATTTTAATTTTCATTAAATTTTTCCGAATTGGTCCTTTGGTGCGACGTGCCACCATCTAGCCAAGTCACTGGAAATTGACAAATGAGAAATTTCACGGTGGTGCGACATGGAGCTATCGTGTTGCCACATTGTCTATGACCTCAAAGTTTTGTGTGATGCTCCAGTATCACGGAGAAATACTGAAAATTGACAATTTCCATTTGAGTTATCTTCGCGACGCGCTGAAGGCTCGAGTCAAACACTGTCTCACTAAAAAGGACCTAACTTTTTTCCCGGTTGTCAGATTTGGGCAAATTATATATCGATAGAAAGCCTATTCAATTTCCCACCTGATAGGAAGTAAACATTATGGAAATAAAACATGTATAAGAATGAATTCTTATTTCAAATCAAGTTTTAACATCCTTGAGATGATTTTCAAGCTAAGAAAAAGCATAGGTATTACAGTTTAGCTGGTTACTATATGAGATTTGTGAAGAGTTTCACGACTATAGATGCCCTGTTGACTAAGTTGTCCCATAATAAGGTGATGTTTGTTTGGTCTGATGCTTGTGAGGGTAGTTTTGAAAAGCTGAAAGATAAGTTGACTTTAGCTCCAGATTTGACCCTGGCTGAAGGTAATGATATACTTGTGGTTTATTGCGATGCGTCCTATGTGGGACTTTTTTATGTATTAATACATCATGATAGGGTGGTGGCCTATGCTTCTAGGCAGTTGAAACCTCATGACAGAAATTACCTGACTCATGACTTGGAGTTATTAGCTCTGATTTTTGCATTGAAGATTTAGTGTCACTATTTGTTTGGGGTATATTATATATCTTTTCTGATCATAAGAGCCTACAATATGTGTTCACCCAGAAGGAACTAAACCTCAGAAAAAGGAGGTGGCTTGAGTTGCTGAAAGACTATGACATGAGTCTCTCTATCACCCAGGTAAATCTTATGTGGTTGTTGACACTCTTAGCAGGTTATCCATGGAGATTCTAGCTCATGTGGTAAGTGGGAATTTGTGAAAGATATTTTTCATTTGGCTAACCTTGGTGTTTGTATGTTGGACTCTGGGGATGAGGGTGTATTTGAACAAAAGGTGGCGCAGTCATCTCTTGGTACTAAAATAAAGTATAAGAAGGTATTGGATAGTGTTTTAATGAAGCTAAAGGGATATATGGGTCAATAAAAGGATGTAGATTTTGAGATTTAAGGCGATGGTATCTTTAGGTACTAAGGCAGATTACGTGTACTCGATATGGATGGGTTATGAGAAAGGATCTTGGAGGAGGCTCATAAGTCACGGTATACGATTTATCCTTGTTCGATGAAGATTTATCATGATCTTAAGGAGATCTATTGGTGGAATAATATGAAGTGATATGTGGCTAGTTTTGTGGCTAAATGCGTAGTGCGTCAACAAATTAAGGTTGAGCACATGCGTCCTAAAGGGTTGTATCAAGAAATTAAGTTACCTGTATGGAAGTGGGAAGTGATTAATAATGATTTCGTTACCGGTCTTCCTCGGTCTCAAAATTAGTTTAATTTGATTTGGTTCATTGTGGATAGGATGACTAAGTCTTCTCACTTCTTGCTAGTGAGGACTAATTATTCGACAGAGGATTATGCAAAGTTGTTCCTCTAAGAGATTCTGAGGTTTAATAGGGCACTTGTTTATCATGTCAGATCGTGGTACTCAGTTCTTATCACACTTTTGGAAATGATTTCAGAGAGGTTTGGGAACTACGGTGCGCCTTTATACTGCCTTCCACCCACAGATGGATAGGCAAGCAAAAAGAATTATTTAAACATTGAATGATATACTTTGAGCTTGCGTGATTGACTATGGTGGTTGTTGGGTTGATCATTTTCCTCTTATAGAGTTTGCTTATAATAATAGCTACTACTCTAGTATTGGTATGGCTCCTTTCGAGGACTTATATGGTAGGAGGTGTAGGTCTCCCATCGGGTGGTTTGAAGTTGGTGAGGCTGAGATGTTTGGCTCAAAATTGTCTCACCAAGCGATGGACAAGGTGAAGGTGATTCGGGATATACTTAGAGCTGCCAAAAGTCACCAAAAATCCTACGCAGATTTAAGCAGAAGGGAATTGAAGTTTAATATTGGTGATTGGGTGTTCTTAAAAGAATCCCCCTTGAAGTGAGTGATGTAGTTTGGTAAGAAGGGGAATCTCAATCGCCAATATGTTAGTCCATACTTTGTGTTGAAAAGGGTCTCTAATGTTGCATATGAATTAGAGTTTCCCTCTAGTTTGAGCTCTATTCATCCGGTGTTTCATGTTTTAATGTTGAAAAAGTGCATGGGTAATCCTTTAATGGTTGTTTATTTGGAGAAGGTAGGTATTCTAGATTCCTTACCTTGTGAGGAAGTCCCAGTTAAAATTTTGGATTGGCAAGTTTGTCGGTTACGGATGAAGGATGTAGCTTCAATAAAGGTTCTATGGAGAAGCCACAAGGTTGAAGAGGCTACTTGGGAAGCCAAATAGGACATGAAGTCCAAGTATCCGTTCTTGTTTTCCACTCTGGATAATTGTGCTTAAGGTATGTGTATTCCTTGACATCTTTGTTTTCGAACTTTGTTAAAGGAAAGAGTGATTTCCTTGGCATCTTTGTTTTCTATTTTTTGTTAAAGGTAAGAGTAGAGGTATGTGGAATATATTCGTGCTTATAAATACCTTCTCCCATCATTCGAGGACAAATGATCCAAATGGGGGAGAATTGAAACACCCTAGATTTTTGTCCCTTAGAAATTTCTTGAGCTTTGAGCTCACTGCCTTGGTAACGATGCACCCTATGAGTCATAGGGTGTCCTGGTGAGTCATTAGGGAAGAGTCATAATCAAACCAGTAAGTTTGTGTCTTGATTCTTCTCTGATTATGAGTGGCTCACTATGATCCAAGGATATGTTACGAGTCATTAGGTGTAATCGTAGAGTGTCTAGTGTAAGTCCCAAATTGGGTTTTGTGTTGACTATGATTGGACCCTACGAGTCGTAGTTTCCCATTATGAGTGGTTCTATTGAGTTTTTAGGATAATAGTGTAGGGTGACTTAGTGGTACTGCCTTGGTACTACTCGTGATGACGAGTTGTAAGAAGTAGCTACGAGTCAAAGGTCGACTCATAGTCAAAGGCGGCCCTTTTTTAGCTTTTAAGTTAAGGGATTCTAGATATTTCCCCTCTTAACCAACTTGAAACCCATGACTTATAACCTTTATAGGGTATCATTATCCCTCAAAAACACATCAAAGTAACTTCTTAACAAACTCAAATTCCTGAAGGTCAAGAACACTTAGGGTTTTCAAGAGGTTGATCAATTAGAGATTTCAAGGGGTATTTCTCTCTGAATATCTTACTATTATAGGCATGTGAAACTTCCTTCATTGTTAATTTTGTAAAAGCATATGTATTAAAGTGTTGCTCACATGGAATTGTTTTGGTTTATAAAATAAAGGTTGTGGGTCTTGAATGCTTATTGTTGAACAATGTTTTCCCATGATTTAATTGTGATTATCCATGCTTTAAATATGATTTTAAACTTGTTGGTGAATGGGTATGGTGGATGAATTACGTAATTATGATTTTCCCAAACTTGTTACTTTTGAAGTGGTTATGACCCTAACTCATAGTTTGACATAGGTTTTGAGATATGAGAAAGGAAGGAATTTTTAAATTGAACTAGTCTTGAACTATTACATGATAAAAAGAGGTATTTGAAACACAATAGTATGGTTTAATGAACAAAGGGAGTCGTGTTCCCCCACATTATATTAATGAACAAAGGTAGTTGTTTTCTCCAAGTTAATGGAAATTGTTTGGCATGACGTGTTACTTTGCAAGTGTAGTTGGTATGAAGATACCAACACAGTATGCCTTGATGTGAAATGTGGTGTATGATTGGGATTGTCTGATAAATATTTTAATTGGACTCTAATAAGAGTTGTGTAGCTGAGTCTTGAAAGTAGAGGTTCTGGTGACCGACACTGAAACCGCATTTGCCAACGTGAGGGTCAAAGTGACCAAGGAGGTTTGAGTCCCCCTTATTATTATTTCATGATTAGGGAGGTTTGAGTCCCTAATAAATCATTATATAATCGGGTACCTAAGTCACCTTAGTATATATTGGGAGGTTCGAGTCCCCCCGTGTGCATATATATGAGATTATTCACTAGTTCATCCGACTACACGCACTAGGGCCCAACCAAGGGGTGAGAGATGGGGCTCATATAGCCCGTGAGTACTATTATATGACGGTTGAGCTACACAATCTAGGTTAAGTTTTTAAAAGTGCACTCTAAACCTTGTTCCCTATCCTGGCATGTGATATATATACACACACACATATATATATATATAATATGTGTGTGTTTATGCATTTGATTTAGTGCATTGATTTTAGATTGATTTTAAACTATTAATTATGTTATTATGTTATCCTTATTCCCAATTTACATGCTAGATTTTACCTCTCTAACCATCTGTGGATGTTATATCCCCACACGATCCAGGAATTGGTCATACTATTACTTCTCCTTCTCAGTGATTAGGCTGTGGTATCATCTCATGAGGTGACATTGAAGTAGTGAGCTTCCATACATCGAAAGTCTATATTTCATGTTTTTTTCCTCTTATGTCTTTGACTTATTCTTGGATATTGTTTGGGGCATGTCCTAACACATTATCGATATTCAATTTTGGATCATTATTTAGAGGGCTTTGTTTGGACTACTATGGTTATTAGGCGATGTTGGTCGTCGTTTGGCCAATCGCCGGTGGATGTTCATGGACATGCACTGAAATTTTCTGAAGCTATTGCACGCTATCTTGTTATATGTTCAAAATTCATCTGACATGGGTGTAAGGTGGTCTATAATTTGGGGTGTTGGGGGTGGTCTCCGATCCTTGTTGAACTTGATATACCCGTTATGACAAGGCCCTGGTTCAGGTAATAGCACCCAGTTTACTTGCATGTTAGACATAGTGGAGGAAAAGTACCTCCTGTAGTATAAGGTTTACTACTTGACTCGATGTTTATTATAGTTTCCCATATTATGGTATTATTGTTATGCTACTTGTATATTATTCGGACCGAGGTTTTAATTATGATATTAGTTGGACTTTGTGTGAGTAATTTTTCCTTGTAAAGGATGTGGTTTAGTCTATTGACATTTATATGTTTATAATTTTATTATTTTTATAATGGCAATGGAATGTATAGATAGGTACATTCATGCTCACTTAATGGTACTATTCCAACTAAAATCATGTTTTTACTACTATTTTTCTAAAAAGGGATTTATTCCCACTTATCAATTATCCATCATAACGGGAATCATACCACCTTATCGGTTGATTTATGAACTTTTTTAACTAAAAATGATGTTTTAGAGATTTGACTAAGATATATTCTAGTCCATTGTTTTTCCACTACTATTTACTTTGCTCAGGGAGATTCTGACCATTTATACACTTTTATGATGATTTAATCCCAGAGTTGATTTTGGGCAATGGATTTATAGACTTATACTCTTTTAGTCATAATTGATGATGATGATGATAATTAAAAATCATGGATCGGGATCAATTCGGTCCATACAAGTACTCCCAAAACCTTAGGTTCCCCTTCATCGGTGAGCCGTCATGCTGGAGAAGAGAAGTCACCGTAGGTCCTGCTTTTTCAAACTGTCGAGAGCTGGAGGAGCTGTATATACTAAGTTACATTATGGAACTTGGATCGATTATAATATTATGGATTTATTTTGCATTCACTCTTGCATGCATATTTCCTATCACCAGTATATAATTTGGTGCGTGTATCTATCAGTCTTATGTAGGGGTTCATAGGTATAAGCTCTGATTAGTGTTTTCTGAGTGTTGACTGAACATTTTTTTTCCTATGATGGTAGGGTTTATCAAAGGCCCGATTCGGTACTGTTTCTCTGGACTAGCTGGTTACTTTATTGTTATTATTATGGTTAGTTCATGGCAGGCTAATTATGGACTATAACTGAGATTTGGGGTATGTTTTTGTTCCTTTCTTTTTATGATTATTATATTTTGGATAATTATCTCATGGTTAGACATTATGACTATAGGCCCAGATCATGCTAGTACTAGTTTTCTACTTGGTTAGGATTCCCTATAATGGTTAGGTTGGTTACATAGGTTGTTACATTTCAGTTTGTCATATATACCTAAAAATATATACATCTATGTATCTAGATATTGTATTACTACATCCCTCTCTTCCTTTGTTATTTATGTTGTATATCCATTAATTGTCCTTGTATACTACTATACATCCTTCTTCTACCCTTTTTTGTATATTGGCCTGTGATATACGCTATAGTGCTTTTGTGCCCAAGTATGTCTAGAATAAGATAGGTCATACTTATTTCCTCCTTATTTTTATTATGTTACTGGATATTTGGATGTAGTTTACATGTCTGCTTACAGGTTGTCTATATTTGCATTATCTCATGAGCTCAGATAGCAGTTACCTACTAAGTACCACGTATTTGGTACTCATACTACACTTCTACAACTTGTAGATCATAGTACGGGTTCACGTCATTTTTGTGTGCATCATGTGGAGCAGCTATTGATCAAAGATTTGGGGTGAGCTCCTAGCATTTGGAGTATTAATTTCTCACGCTTATAGATTAGACTAATCCCAATGTTGTATTCCGAGATGGCTTGTACCTATATATTCATTTAGTACTTTATTTTGTATTCTTATTATATTACAATCTTCGGTACTACTTTTTATCATATTTATTCTGAAATCTTTATTCATTTCTCTTGATAGTCCGTTACAAGCAATTTTGGATGATGAGTCCGCTTACCTACTGGTGGGTTATAATAGTTTCCATCATGACCTGAGAAATTGGATCGTAAAATAGTTGAAGCCTCATGAAAGGAACTACCCAACCCATAAATTAGAGTTGACATTGGTGGTGCTTGCATTACAGATTTGGAGACATTATCCTTATGGTGTCAAGTTTGAGGTCTTCACATATCATCACAGCCTACAACACGTGTTTGCTCAAAGGGATTTAAATCTAAGGAAATGAAGGGGGATGGAATTTTTGAGGGTTTCACAACCCAATTTACTAGTCATGATGGCACCTAATCTATCTTGCTAGTAGTTAAGCCAGACCGTAACCCAAAGCTAAACACAATGGGTTAACTTTGGTGAAAATGTCCTAAAAGGGACAAATAGGAAACCTAACACAAGAAATAAGCTATACAACAGAAATAGTTCAAAGTACTCACTGTATTAATACCATCACATGACCTGGTAGAGCCAGTACAAGAACAGCTATAAATATAATCCAAGTATCTAGAATAGTCAATACAATCTGTCTAGAAACTAAAGACTAGACATAAGTAAGATAGAAGGAAATAGGAGACTGTCACGACTCGAGGCTACCCTCTAATCGCGACAACGGTTCTTATGGTCAAAAGTGACCATAAGCTAACCCGTGAGCTAGTACCTAGTGTGATCACTGAGTATAATAGCAACAAAACACATATGCAGAAGATTTAATTAGAAACATAGTCATCTCAATCTGAATGTTAAAACTATAACTGTCAAATTTAAAACAACTGATAATACAGAAAGGTCTGGTAACTAAATAACCATCTAACTGACAGTCTGATTGTCTGAAAAGACTCTAACTGACTAACTGTGGAGTTGATAGGACAAACCCCCAACTAAATCCAACTGACTGAAATAGAGGAATACTACAATAACTGAATGAAAGATAAATTTGTCCTTGAAAGATGAAGACTCACCACTCCTGCTACTGTTGTAATGCTGAACTATCTAAGTGCGGTCAGGAAATTGTGCATCTGTACCTATGATATAAAACATCATAGCATGAAGAAAGTATGTGGTTAGTACTTTGAATGTACTGGTATATGAGATAAGGTTAGGCTATAATACGTCGGTTAACTTTGCATAAAGTAATGACTGACTTAATAATATGAGATAACTGGTAAGTATACATGAAAACTGAAATAATGAGAATGAAAGACCAAGCATATATGTATACATTTCTGAAATAATCGGTATTGAAATACTAAAATCTGATAACTAAATAGCTGAGAATCTATATGCTTTGGTCAAGCAAACCCAAACTAAAATTAAAATGAATATTTTACTGAGACTATGGGATCTAGCTATAATCGACATGCCCCAAATCAATTATTGGGGTCCAACCAGTAACACCAGTTGGAAGGGCGTCAGTATAGTGCCACGGGTACTAACGCTAGTTGTGTGGATCCACTAATCTGATATCCCGAAGGACTAGAGTGTCATGCTTAAATGATTGGGGACCCCTTAAAATATACGGTACGCCATAGGTCAGGAACTTAGGGACTGGTACTAACATCTCATACCTAACTGACAGGGGAAACAAGTGCCTCATGCCTAAATAATGAGGGAGACTCCATCCTTATGCTCACTCGGTGCTAAGTTTTACTCCCAACTGAAAGACACTAATTTTGAACTGAACTAAACTCAACTGAAAGTTATTCTATAACTAATAGTGCTCATCACGAATATGAATATCTGAGTATACTGATAAAGTTCATGGATTGACTGTTTTTATACTTGAAAAGCTGAATTTATATAAATTACATAGGTATCGGGAATTCATAACCCGCCAGCACTTACTGAAAATAACAATACGGATACATAAAAGTTTTGAAACCATAGTGGGGAATCATTATTCAAATACCAACACTTAGGCATTTCATCAAACACATGAGAGTCATGAACTTAAGCATGACAATGGGTAAATCCTGTGATAATAACATAATTACAGTACTAAAACCATAAGTTAGGGATTTAACATGAAAATTTCATCATTTAAATGTGTAAAGGCTCATTCCATCAAAACACGTATAAACACAATATATAAATAAAAAATCATAAGAGCTTCATGGAAATAATTCATCATAAACATGTAAAGTTCATCATTTAAAACATAAAAATGGATTCTTGGACTCTATGGGTGAAAAGGGCCCATAGATGAACATCACACATACCTTAAACCCTTAAGCTTGAAAGAGAAACACAATCTTGATGCTTTTCTTAAAAGTTCTTGGATCGGAAAACTTAAATTCTTGGTTCTCTTAGAGAGGAGGTAATTGAATTTGATGTCTTGGGAGATGGTAGGGTTTCTTTAAGAGAAGAATTGGGGAAAATTGGCATATAATACCCTAACCGACACTTTAATTCATGTTTTTATGAATTGGATTGAGGGGAAAAGACTCAATTTCCCCTCAGAGAATTAAATTCGGAATTGGAACACGGTTTAAGAGGTCACCGCAACGCGATGAGGCCTCCAAGGCTATAACCACCATGATGCACCATTATCACGGTGAGCTTCTAGAATCTAAATTCAAACACGACCCAATCCTCATGTGAAAAATCCAAAACTTCCCCGAGACATGCTCTTTACACCCCTGAACATGAATTAATTCAAAAACCTACGTCTCGAGGTCGGGAAGTCCAATTTAAAAATTCTCGAAGTTGTGAGGACAAAAATTATACTAAATCCCCAGCACTTAATGAAATTTTCAGGCTTTAAGCCTCTTGTGCATGCAACTGGAGCTGAACTAAGCTAAGCATAATATGGGGGATTACAATAAATTCCCCTTGGGAACATTTGTCCTCAAATGAGACTGATTAAGCTGAGAATACTGGGAAAAACTGAGATCACATACTAAACATGCATTATTGAAAACATGATTACATGACTTAGCCTGAACATGATAAATGACTGAACTGAATTTGCGCATTCATGCAAAGACATGAGAATGATTATATAGCTGGGACTGAGAATGGTAAAAAAATCAATCTAAGAAGAATTGTTACCTTAAGTTGAGTCTAAGTTTGTGGAGAAAAGATGAGGGTACTTAGTATGGATATCTGCTTCTTTTTACCAAGTGGCTCCCTCAACAGACTGATTCCGCCAAAGAACTTTGACCAAGGGAGCTTCTTTGTTCCTTATTCTATGAATCTTATGATCAAGGATCTCGACTGGGATTTTTTCATAAGAAAGGCTATCCTAAACCTGTGCTTTCTAAAGGAACTACAATAGCTGGGTCACCGAAACACTTCTTTAATAAGGAAACATGGAACACTGGATTCACTGATGCCAAATCTGCAGGGAACTCAAGCTCATAAACTACCTTTCTAAAATGACTCAAAATTCTATAAGGGCCAATATATCGGGGACTAAGCTTCCCCTTCTTACCAAATCTCTTCACTCCCTTAATAGGTGAGATTTTCAAGTACACCAAATCTCCAACTTCAAACTCAAGATCCCTTCTCTTCACATCTGCATAGGATTTCTGACAACTTTGGGCTATCTTAAGCCTCTCCCTGATCATCTTAACCTTTTTTATTGCATCAAACACAGAATTTGGTCCTATCAAAGCATCCTCACCTTCCTTAATCCAACTAATAGGAGATCTACATCTCCTCCTAAAGAGAGCATCAAATGGAGCAATATGAATACTAGAGTAATAACTATTATTGTAGGCAAACTCGATCAAAGGTAATTGATTATCCCAACTACCCTTGAAATCAAGAAAACATGCCCTCAATATATCCTCTAAGATCTGAATGATCCTCTCTACCTGAACGTCTATCTGAGAATGAAAAGTTGTATTGAGATAAACTTGGGTACCAAGACCCTTGTGAAATGTTTTCCAAAAGTGAGAGGTAAACTTAGTACCTCTATGTGAAATGTTAGACAACAGGACTCCATTCAACCAAATCAACTCTCTAATATAGATCTTGGCATAATCCTCGGCTGAATAAGAAGTATGAACTGGCAAGAAATAGGCTGATTTGGTCATTATGTCTACAATGACCCATATCGAATCATGTTGACGACGCATATGAGGTAAACCCATAACAAATCCATGTTCACCTCTTCCCACTTCCAAGTGGGAATACTGAACTCCTATAATATGCCACTAGGCCTCTGGTTCTTAACCTTAACCTGCTGATAATTAAAGTACTTAGTTACAAACTCTGTAATATCCCTCTTCATACTGCTCCACCAATAGATTTCTGGCAAATCACGGTACATCTTTATGGCTCCTAGGTGAATGGAGTAACGTGCACCATGAACTTCTGTTAAAATGTGTTATCTCAAATTATCAACACATGACACACATATCCTACCCTGACATCACAACACACCATCTCCTCCTTGGGAGAAAACCTCTACTTTCTAATCTCTAACTGATATCTTCAACTTAACTAAACTGGGATCCTTATCTTGCTTTTCTTTCACTTCGGCAACCAAAGAAGATTACAAATCGTTCTGAACCCATATACTACCCTCATCTAAATCAACCAACCGAACATCTAATCTAGCAAGATGATTAACCTCTCTAACTACCTTCTTCTTATTATCCTCAACATGAGCAACACTACCCATAGACAATTTACTAAAGGAATCTGTCACTATATTGGCCTTGCCCAGATAATACAATACACTCATATTAAAATCTTTTAACAACTCAAGCCACCTTCTCAGACAAAGATTTAAATCCTTCTACGAAAATACATACTATAAACTTTTGTGATCCGTGAACACATTAACATGAACTCCAAAAGGATAATGCCTCCAAATTTTCATGGAAAAAATAATAGCTTCCAACTAAGATCATGGGTAGGATAATTCTTTTCATGAGGCTTAAGTTGTCTATAGGAATAGGCTATGACCTTATCTCTCTGTATCAACACACAACCAAGATCAACCCTGGAAGCATCACAGTAAAAAACAAATCCATCTGAACTATCTGGCAAAGTCAAAATAAAGGCTAAGGTGAGTCGAGTTTTCAACTCCTAAAACCTCTTTTCACAAGAATCTGACCACTGAAACTTTACTTTCTTCTGAGTCAATCGAGACATAGGAATGTAATAAATGAAAACCCTTCCAAAAACCATTGGTAATAGCCAACCAAACCCAATAAACTCCTGATATCTAATTGAGAGATGGGTCTGGGCCAGTTTCTCACGACTTTGGTATTTTGAGGGTCAACTCTAACGCTATCACCAAAAATAATATGACCAAGAAAAGCTATTGATCTTAGACGAAATTCGAACTTACTAAATTTGGCGAATAACTGATGGGCTTTAAGAGTCCACATCACAATTTTGAGATGGTCTGCATGATCATTTTTATTATGGGAATAGACAAGAATATCATCAATAAAGACAATGACGAACATATCCAAGTACTGCTTGAACACACTTTTCATCAATTCCATAAAAGTTGTTGGGGCATTCATTAGTCCAAAAGACATAACTAGAAATTTGAAATGACCATACCGAGTTCTGAAGGTTGTCTTAAGAATGTCACATTGTAAGACCCAGTAAAAGTTCTAGTTTAATTTGTCCCATATAGCTTGTATTAAGGGTTCCCAGACATACAAAATTTTATCCAAGTGTTAAGACTTAGAATTATTTTTACCCTTCGTAATTAGATGATCTTATTTTTTATTCTTACGACCTTAGAATATTGATTTTTAAGTTGATTCATGATTAAGGATGTCAATAGGTCATCTTGTGTAAGTTTTGGAATTTTTGAACTGCATTTGAGTCATGTTTGGATGACCAAAATAGTAAGCCAACGTGATCTCAAAGCATCACATTGGCTATCGCGTCGATAGCATTGACGCGACGCATTCGCTATTGCATTGACACTATCAATGTGGCACGTCGCCTGCCGCATCACTGGGCATATTTTTCTCATTTAATTATGACTTTCTAAGGTTAATTAGGTCTTTTTCCCCTCACCCAATTCATCCAAAACATGAAATTCAGCTTCCAAAAGGGCAAAATACATTCACTCTTCTCAAAACCTCGCAAGAACAAAACCCTAGGTTCATCAAATTCAATTCCAAGTCTTAAGAATTCACCAACAATTCCATGAATTCAATAATCAGGGTATGTGAGGTGTTCATCCTTGGGTCTCCTTCTATCCTTGGAGTTTAAGAACCCTTTTTAAACTTGAATTATGATTCCTATATTATGAATTGAATTATGCTCATGTTTATGTTGTTGTATGGGTTTCAATTTAAGATCTTTTATGAATTCCACGAAATTAAGTTAGCATGTACATTGAATTATGAATCTCTCATGTCAAAACCTTTTAATTTGCAAGTTGCATATTGTAGTTATGATGCCCTATATGGTTAGTTCTCATGTTTATTAATCATGATCCCCAAGTGTTCGATAAAATGTTCATATGAGTAAATTAAGCATGGTATCCTATTGATGTGTTGTTAAAGTTATGATATTAGTTTATCAATTTTACTATCGAGTCCTAGGGGTATTTATTACCTGAAATCTAGTTGTTTACTTAGCTTCAGTAGTTGTAGAATCTTCCCTGTAAAGGTCAAGAACATAGTACTCATTCAGTTAATAGAACTCAATGAACTCAGTCCATTCCAGTTAATCAACACGATCAGGGTCAGTTCAGTTAAGCTTAGTATAGTTTAGTGATCAGTATCTTTCAGTTTGGAGTAGGATTCAATACTGAGCAAACCTAGGGATGGGGGAATTCCTGCCAGTTAGGGTTTGACCCTTAGTAGCAATCCCTGAGTTACAGAATTACATAGCCAGCATAGAGTAAGTCATCCTCCTGCCAGACTAGGGTTGACACAACATTGTTAGTATCCCATGGCAAGGTGCTAACACCCATCCAACTGGGATCATAGGTTGGACCTTAAATCAGTCTATATCGAGGTATGTTGGTTAGATAAACACTCCCACAGTTACAATTTCAGTCCTAATATTTAGTAAAGAACTTAGTAAGTTTTACAGAACCATGGCTAACAGTTATCAGTTACTCAGCCATCAAAATTTAGTACTTAACTTCAGTATAATCTCTGATACAAGATGTATACCTATATGCAAAGTATTGCATGTTCAGTACGATCAATAGTTATAATTTTTCATGTACTCTCATCCAGTTACTTCATGATATTTATTCAATCAGCTATCATCTCATACATATGAACCCATGTATATCAGCCTTACCTCACTTAGAATACCAGTACATTCCATGTACTGATCGCATATTTTTTTTGCTCTATGATGTCTCATATCATAGGTTTGGATGCTCGGGTTCCTGACTGTACTTAGAAGCTCAGGCTATCAGCAGCAGTTATAGTGGTGAGTCCTTATATTTTGAGGACAGAGTTTATCTATTTCATCATTCCAATAGTTCAGTAGTTATTTCAGTCAAAGTTAGTTGGGGTTTTGTCCCATAAACTCCATATTCAAAAAGTTAAGAGGGTCTCAGACTAGCATAGTCAGTTATTCAATTTTTAGATGTTATTATCAGTTATACTCGGTTATTATTTCAGTATTTTGAGAACCTTTTGGAATTTTTATATTTTTTCACATATATATTCCAGTATTATATTTAGTGCTCATAGCCGGTATGAGTCATGGGTTAGCTTGGGGTCCTTCAATGTTGTAAGCACTATGTGATGCCCAGGGTGTACTCTCGAGGTATTACAAACTTAGTATTAGATCCTAAGGTTCTAATGATTCCTAGGGAGTCTGAAAGTCGCATCAAGTAGAGTCTTGTGCATGGGTGTGTAGCACGCCACACTTTCCGATAATAGGCTATGAGGCATTTTAGGAAAAAGTTCCCTTATTTCAATGTTCATATCATGAAAGTGAGCATTATCTCAAATTAAACTCTCTGTCTAATATAACTTTCCTTCCATTTCCATAACATACCTCCCAGAAAGACCAATGGAATAAGAACTAGGAACCAGATAGCACCTCCACCCATTCAGGAAGATCCCTTGAATGAGCACGTTTCTCATGAAGAATTCAGAGAAGATTTTACCACTCGAGTCCATTCTGTGGAAAATCAAAAATTTTAACCATCTGCTATTCAGGCCGACCAAGTGGCCAATACTACTGGATCAAGGAGTGTCCAATGATTGCTCAAATAGGAAAGGATTTGCTACAATTGAGCCAGTCTAATTTTTCATCATATCCAGCAGGTTTCCCTACTCAGCAAGGTACGACCTCCAGTGGCACCAATGGGTAGTTCTAGAATATATTGTATGCTCTCCAGACTCAGTATGATCAAGAAAGTTCTCCTAATGTGCTCATGGGTACGTTGTAAGTTTTTGATATTCACGTATATACATTATTAAACCCTGGAGCTTCACTTTCTTTTGTGACTCCTTATATAGCTGTAGACTTTGGTTTCAGTCTTAAAATATGAGTAGAGCCTTTATCAGTACCCTAGTGGGTAAGTCTATGATAGCAAGATGGGTATATAGAAATTTCCCGGTCACAGTGCCTTAGAAAGTTACTTCAGTTGATCTTGTGGAGATAGAGATGACTAATTTTTTTGTCATTCTTGGCATGGATTGGATCCACTCATGCTATGCCTCAGTTGACTGTAGAAATAGAATTGTCCAGTTCTAGTTTCCCAATGAACCAGTTATCAAATAGAGGGGTAGCACTTCAGTGCTTAAGGTTCAGTATATTTTCTATATCAAGGCCAGAAAAATTATATCCAAAGGGTATGTTCACCATCTCATCCGAGCCAAGGACTTAAATTCTAAAACTTTGAGTCTTGAGTCAGTTCCAGTAGTAAAAGAATTTCTAGATGTATTCCCAGAAGATTTTCTTGGAGTTTCTCCCGAAAGAGAAATAGGCTTTGGAATAGATCTCCTTCTAAATACCCAGCCTTTCTCTATTCCAACTTATAGAATGGCTCCAGCTAAGCCTAGGGAATTAAAAGAGAAGTTGAAAGATCTCTTGGATAAAGGTTTCATCAGGCCTAGCGTTCCCCGTTGGGTGCTCTTGTTTTATTTGTGCGCAAGAAAGACGATTTCCTCAGAATGTGCAGACTATCGTTAGTTGAACAAAGTCACAATCAAGAATAAGTATCCTCTCCACAAGATTGATGACTTGTTCGACCAACTTCAAGGTGCAAGTTATTTCTCTAAGATAGACCTCAGATTCAGTTATCATCATCTTAGAGACAAAGAATGTGATATTCCGAAGATAGCTTTCAGAACTCGGTATGGTCATTTTGAATTCCTAGTCATATCTTTTGGACTAACGAATGTCGTTGTAGCTTTCATAGACTTTATGAATAGGGTGTTCAAGCAGTACATAGAAATATTTGTCATAGTATTCATTAATGACATCCTTGTCTATTCCCGTAGTGAGAATTATCATGCAGACCATCTGAGAGTTATATTGTAGACCCTAAGAGATTATCAGTTATTCACTACGTTCAATAAGTGTGAGTTTTGGTGAGGTCGTTATATTTCCTTGGTCACATTATTTCTGGTAATGGCATTTGAGTTAATCCTCAAAAGATCAAAGTAGTAAGAAATTGTCCTAGACTCATCTCTCCATCAGATATCATAATTTTCTTAGGTTTAGCTAGCTATTACAGATGATTTTTTGTAAGGTTTTATTCTATTACTTTTCTCATGTCCTGACTAACCCAGAATAAAGTCAAAGTTCAGTGGTCAGATTCCTAGGGGAAGAGTTTTTAGGAGTTGAAGACTCGACTCACTTCTGCTCCAACCTTGACTTTGCCAGATGGCATAGATGGGTTCATAGTGTATTGTGATTCTTCTAGAGTTGCTCTTGGTTGTGCATTAATGAAGAGGGGTAAGGTTATAGCCTATGCCTCTAGATAGCTTAAGCCTCATGAAAAGAATTATCCAACCCATGATTTTAAGTTTGTAGTTGTTTTCTTTTCCTTAAAGATTTGGAGGCATTAACTTTATGGATTTCATGTTGATATGTTCACGGATCAAAAAAGTCTACAGTATATGTTCACGCAGAAAGACCTGAATATTCGTCAAAGAAGATGGCTTGAGTTGTTGAAAGATTATAATATAAGTGTGTTGTATTATCCAAGCAAGGCCAATGTAGTGGTAGATTCCCTTAGTAGATTGTCTATGGGTAGTGTTGCTCATGTTGAGGATGATAAGAAGGAGTTAGTCCATGAGATGCATCGGTTTGCTAAATTAAGAGTTCGGTAGGTTGATTTGGTCGAAGGTAGTAAATGGGTTTAGAATTATTTGGAATATTCATTGGTGCTAAAGTAAAAGAAAAATAGGATAGGGATCCTAGTATAGTCAAGTTGAAAGAGGCAGTCAAGGATCAAAAGGTAGAGGTTTTCTCACAAGAGAGAGATGGTGTGCTTTGTTGTCAGGGAAGATTGTGTGTTCCATATATTGATGGTTTAAAACATCATAATTACATGAGACACGTGGTGCATGATACTCTATCCATCGAGGAGCCACCAAGATGTATCGGGATTTGCGGGAAATCTATTGGTGGATTGGTATGAAGAAAGATATTGCAGAGTTTGTGGCTAAGTGTTCAAATTGTCAGTAGGTTAAGGTTGAACACCAAAGGCCTAGTGGTACACTTCAGGAGTTTAGCTTCCCCACTTGGAAGTGGGAGATGGTGAACATTGATTTTGTGACAGTATTGTCTCATACGCGTCACCACCATGAATCGATATGGTTCATTGTAGATAGAATGACCAAGTCAGCTTATTTCTTTCTAACTCATACTTTGTATTCAACTGAGCATTATTCTAGGCTCTATCTAAGGGAGTTAGTGAAGTCGCATTAGGTTCCATTGTCTATTATTTTAGATATAGGTACTCAGCTTACCTCTCTTTTTTGGAAGTCTTTTTATAATGGCCTTGGTACCCAAGTTCATCTCAGTAAAAATTTTCATCCTCAAACAGATGGTCAGGCAGAGAGGACCATTCATACCTTAGACGACATGGGCTTATGTTATTGACTTTAAGTGTAAATGGGATGACCACTTACCTTTTATTGAGTTTGCCTACAATAAGAGTTATTATTCTAGTATTCAGATGGCTCAATTTGAAGCTATCTATGAGAGGAGATATAGATATCATATTGGTTAGTTTGAGGTAGGAGTGGCTGCGGTAATGGGACAAAATTCAGTGTTTGAGGCAATCGAGAAAGTTCAGTTGATTCGTCAAAGGCTAAAGACAACCCAAAGTCGTCAGAAATCTTATGCTGGTGTGAAGAGAAGAGACCTTAAGTTTGACATTGGTGACTTAGTTTATTTTAAAAATTTGCCAATGAAAGGGGTGAAGATATTTGGAAAAAAGGAGAAGCTCGGTCCCTGTTATGTTGGCCTATATATGATATTGAGTCCTGCATCCAGTGTTTCATGTCTCCTTGCTAAAGAAATACATTGGTGATTCAACTTTTGTGGTTCCTTTGGAAAGTGTGGATAAGAAAGATAGTCTTTCATATGAAGAAGTTCCAGTTGAGATCCTTGACCATCAATTTTGTAGGTTGAGGAATAAAAAAGTTCCCCTAGTTAAAGATCTTTGGAAAAATCAATCCATCGAGGGAACTACTAGGGAAGCAGAAGAAAATATGCGAGCCAAGTATCCTCATATTTTCCCCACAAATTCAGATTCAGCTTGAGGTAATGGTTTCTCTTAAATTAAATCTCTCTCCTCTTTTACCCAGCTTTATAACCATCCTCGTGTCATTGCATGTATCCATGAATTCAGTTAAGTCCATGTACCATGTGTCAGACTCAGTTGTTTTAATCATGTTTTATTTCATACAATTCAGTATATGACCTCAGTTTCCCTAGAATTCTCATCCTAACTAGTTTTATTCGAGGACAAATGATCCCAAGAGGGAGATATTGCAATACCCTGAGTTTTTATATTCTAAACCTTCCAAGAAATAGCCCATGAGGTTATTTTTCCAATCCATCAAGCCTCGTCTCAGTATGAGGCCACAGCAAGAAGTAGTGGAAACTCTTACTTGAGAGCCTAGAAAGACTGACATGGTTATGACTCAGGGTAACAAATCATTACCACACATGATGAGTTGCTATGAGTGAGTCGTAACCACTCCAGTGAATGCCCTTGCCTTGATCCCAGTGACTACGATAAGTCAACACGATTCATAATTAGTGCCAACGAGTTATAGGGAGAGACACGTAGTCACATTGGTGTGTGTGGCCAAGAACCCTCTCTAGTGGTTATGATTCTAGAATACGACTCAAAACCATACCTTACGAGTCTTTGCATGAACCCATAACCTATCCAGTGTTTGACTCATGGCCTCAGCTTTAAAATACAACTCCATCCTACGACTCCTAATTAGTCATGACGAGTAGTCAGGTGGAAAGTCATAATCAAACTAGAATATACCCAGAATCCTAGAATCCCAATCTACGATTCATACCACAAGTCGTAACCAGTCGTAATGATTTGGGGTATGTTTTCCTGCATGTTTTTCCAAGGGCCCTTATGTCTTTTCCCACTCATTCAAAACCCAAACCCATATCATTTTGGCTTCACAAGGAGTGGTATAAAACACCAAATCATGACATAATCCTTAATTTCACCAAAGAGAGTCAAGAGGGACGGTTTTCTCTTCTTCTTAAAGCAATTAGGGTTTTTGAAGAACAAGATCAATTTCAAGAATTTCCCTAAAGCTTCTACTTCAGGTATGTGGGTATTCATCAATGGGTTCCTTTCACCCAATAAGCCCAAAAACCCTCTTTTTGGTTCAAGTATGAATTTTACTCTAGTTATGATCAAGTTCAGTGTAAATTATTAAATTCATCCATGTTTCCTTATTAGTTTTAAGTTCAAGACATGTTAATTGTTATACT
This sequence comes from Capsicum pubescens, assembly GCA_030864215.1. Lineage (NCBI taxonomy): Eukaryota > Viridiplantae > Streptophyta > Magnoliopsida > Solanales > Solanaceae > Capsicum > Capsicum pubescens. Next base: position 215,716,752 of record CM061548.1, read on the forward strand.
CCATGAGAATCATGCTTTCACATGCTTAAAGTTCAAAAACCACATGTCATGTTCAGTCAATACAATTCAAATTCTCAAATTATGCTTTAAACTGTATAAATATGATATTTTCCCAAGGTTAACACATTCTTATGGTTACATTCATAAAATTTATCAGACTATTGAAATGTCTCATGTTTGGGTTTTTGAATTATGAATGTATTCAATGCTGGCGGGATATGAACACCCGATACCTATATGTTTATTTACATTTCATACTTTTCAAGTAATGAGTCAGTCAACTCATGATTTTTTGTTATACCCAATATTATTTCATGCTAAATTATCAGTTTTACATGTTTATGATTTCTCTAGATTAGGCATGCACTGTCAATTTTAATAAACCTTATGTGAGCAAAAGTTATCAGTGTATGCATCAGTTAGTATTTCATCGTCGTTCAATTGGGAGTAGGATTTAGCACCGAGAGGGAGGTATGGGTTCAACGCATCCTACTTCCCAATAACTATATGCCACCGTAGGTTTAGGGGCCTCGCTAGAGAGAGTTTCCCTTTATCCAATACAAGCTCAGTTTAGTGATCACTCCAGTTCAGGTTCTACTCTGATGGAAATGATAGAACATCCCACCTCAACATGGGTCAGACGTTGGACTCTATGATATCTCACATGGTTCATGTCGGTTACATGATAGCTCCCACTGTTTCAGTCAGTACTCAATTTATCTCAGTTCAGTTTTGCTTGACCAAGTAGATAGATTTTAATATTTATTCAATCATTTTTATAGATTATTTCAATTATTCAGATAATAGTTATCCATTTATTTAGATCATGTCAGTATATACTATACTTGGACTTGCATTCTCAGGTTTATATGTTCATGTATCTATGTTCAGATTTCACATATATTTCAATAGTCTTTGCCTCACGTACCAGTACATTCAAAGTACTAATCACATATTTTTCTTTGTGCTATGTTGTCTTATAACATAGGTTTGGATGTCCAGTTCACTGAGCATCCTTAGATAGATTGGCATTCTTCCAACAGCAGCAGTGGTGAGTCCTCATCCATCGAGGATGATATTTATTCAGTCATTTGCAGTAGTTACTTTTATGTCAGTTAGTAGGAGTTAGTTGGGATCTTATCCCATCAACTCCTCATGTTAGAGGCGTTTAGACTAGATGTTTAGATAGTCAATTTATCTTTCAAATATTATCAGTTGTGTTTCAAACATATTATTTATATTTAGATCAATATTCCATTTTTGGATCATATTTCATCAGTTTATCTTCCGCAAATGCTATTTCAATATACATTTTATTCAGTACTCTCAGCAGGTATCAGTACATGGGTTAGCTTGGGCTCACTTGTGGCCTTAAGTACTATGTCACGACTGGGGGTAGCCTCGAGTCATGACAATAACAATTAACATAGTATATTAATATGATCAATAATCATAATTGTAATCATGAGTTTTGGCATAATTAATAGCATGATTCCCAACATAGTAAACAAGTACGATATTTAGCATAATCGATTGCATAATCGGCAATATAATCATTAAGCATACACTTAAGCATAATCCATAACATATTCTTCGATACTAATATAATCAATATGCATTATCAAGTCATAGGCAATAACTTATCCATAGCCTAATCAACTGCTTATTATTAGCATAATTGATAACTTATCATTTGTATAATCGATAGCTTATCAATAGCTAATCCATGGGGTAATATATAGCCTATTCATAGCATAATCAATAGCTTAATTTATGTCTTAGTTAATATCAGAATCAAGGGCTTATTCAATAATATATTCAGTAGCCTAATCAATAGACAAATCAATAACATATTCAATAGTTCAGCAATAACATAAGCTTAATCACTAACTCATTCATAGCATACTCATTAAGCATTACTTTGAATGTCATCCATCGTAACCAACAAGTACCAAGGTATATAAATATCATACGAATAACCATCTTCCTATATGTATACAAGTGTATCAAAGGTCTTTAATAACTATCACAAATCTTAACCTAAGGTTGGTTGAAGAGTCCACTTTTAAATCCCCAAAATCATTTACCAAGAAATGCCTATCCCGGACTAGGCTAAGGTATCTAGATCCACCATTAGATGTTTAACAATTCATAACTAGCCCTAGGATAGCAACTTCTCCCAAAATAAAGCAGCTAAGTCAACTCCACCTAAGATAAGGGAAACTAGGATAAGTTTCACTCTAGAATCAAGAATCTAAGGTAATCTCCTGATTAGTTTAGTAACTAAAGCATTTCTGGCCTTAGCATAAGCCTACAAGGTCTACTTCACCTAAAATATGGTTAACTAGGCTAATCATGCCTAAAATATTATCCAAAATAGCCTAAGTAATCCAACTTATCCCAAGTATTTTAATTTATCACACCAACACCTAAATCCCATCCAAAATCTAAAATAGTATCATAAACATACTATGAAGTAGCTCAATCTAACAAGGAGTAAAACCTAGCCTACCTGGATGTTGAAGAAAGCTCAAAAGATCTGCTAAATCACTGATTCTCCTTTTCGAGAAGTTTCCACAAGGTGCCAAGCTATCAAAATCATATTCTACTCATTAATACAAAAATAATTATACTCATGTTGCACCATTGTGCTTTGGGTTCAAAAATCACCCCAAAATCCCATGTGGGTCCAATTTATAGAAAAACTCATTTCCGAAACCAACCCAACATTTTCACATGCTCAAGGAATCATTACCCTAAAAAAATGGGAGAAATCCAAGCTAATTTGGGTCTAAAATAAAGCCTCCAAGGTTTTGGAATTTTTTGTCAAAAAATGGGAAAATCACCCCAGAATCTAGAGGAATCTTAACTCAAATCTGAAGGAGAAACAAGAATTTTATATTAATCAAGCTTCCCAAATCACCCACAAGCTTAAATCCCTAGTTATTTCACTATTTAAGGTTTAAATCTCAATAAAATGAGTGAACAATGGGCAAAATCATGCAAAAGAGGTCTATTTATACCTATCGCAGATCCTCGGGTATCTCTATCACTACCCGACCATTGTGATTGTGATGCAAGGCATTAGTCGAGGATGTCATGATTGTGACATTACTCCACCACAATTGTGGTCCTGTTTTCCTACCCAAGGAGTCATTCTCACAACTTGAAGTGTCAAAATTGCGCCACTTACTAGTGCTGTGATATGCCTAAATTACGACTCTCGTTAGAAAGTGTAAGCGGCTGCTGTCAAATATAGAACCCAACTGGGTTGGGTGTCAAATCCCATAGGGAATACTGTGTTCACTAAGTGTTGTGGTTGTTATTAGACTGTTGATCGAAGGTTCCAAAATGGAAGGGGGTTTTGATTTATCAATTGTACTTAAATATTTGTCATAGAGGTAATCCAAATATCGATTGTATTGCAAATAGTAATACAATAAGAGTATTGAAACTAGAATTATAGTTACCAAGATGCTAAAGTATCTAGGGTTGTGAACTATTTTGAATTCCCAATGAATAATTTTAATCGCAAGATTAATTGAATTCTATGACTCACTCATTAGTTTCTCTACCTAAAATGAGTAACTTATCCCTTAATTTTTTCAAACTTAAGGAACATATTATTTATCCAACTATATTCTCACATGAGTTTATTTGGTTAAGGAATCTACTCTCTATCCAAGGGTCAAAGTCTTTAGATTTATGTAAACTCTTTTTTTCCCAACAAACAATTTTATATTCAAACAAGTGTTGTTCTTGGTCTCTCTTTTTAAGTTTGCAACCAAGAAAAGTCATTAAAGTGAAGAAGGGTTTATGCACTATCAATTAATCATGGAAATCTACTAGAGTCACAACCCCCAATCAGCTATTCACATCAAGGCTCCCATAACCCTAGTTATGGGAGCTTAGCCACACATTTCCATCAAAGAAAGAGAAGAAATCATTGTGATATTCATCAAGTAATTTAGAATGCACTTATAAAAGTCACAATTGTTGTTCTTCAATCTTCATTAGAAAATATAATAATGAAATCTTGATCCCCAAATTCTAGAATAAATCTCAGAGAAAAACTATGTAACAATATGTTTCAAGTCCTGGAAAACCCTAGTAAGAGATAAAAGATACCTAATAAAACATAAAAGTGGGTATTGATATGTTCCCCCGTAAAAAGAATTTAAAATTCAAGTAATATAAAATCCACATCCAAAGTGACGGTCAAAGTGGTGGTCCGTCGAAAGACTCACAGTCGACCATTTGGTTTGTCGTAGCTGATCTTGGATGGTCACTTTCTGGTTAAGACTGACGGTTCACATGGTGGTCCATCGTAAAACTGACGGTCCACCATCTTGACCGTCGCTGGTGGTGCTAGAGAGTCAGGTTCTGGATAATCCTGACGGCTGGAGTGGTGGTCCACCGAAAAATCGATGGTCCACCAAGTTGGTCGTTGTTGAGCCTTCCAAAATGCCTGGTTCTATTTAGTGTTGATGGCCAAAGTGGTGGTCCATCGCAGGACTTACGGTTCCCCACATGGACTTTCATTGGGTCTTCAAAGTTCATGGGTTCTTCCTCAATCTGATGGTTGATTTGGTGGTCCATCCCAAAACTAACGGTCCACCATTTTGACCATCAAAAGTATTTTTCTTCAAATTTTTTGATTTATTTCCTTTAGTCAACTCCTTACCCTGAAACACTAAAAAACAGCATTAAATGCAACCTTAGTTGCTTGAAATCATGCAATTTTCCGAAGAAAAAGATGTAAAATATTCCGTCAAAAGTCGAAACATCAACACCCTCAACTTAAGATCATTGCTTGTCCTTAAGAAACTCAGCATTAGATTGCAAATATGAATAATATAATGACGGGCATTTACCACAGAACTAATTCTCACACAACAATTCACTTGTCATCCTAATCATATGGCTTAACATGACAAAATCTATAACCGGCATTGTTTAAAATTCAATTCATCTACACAACACGGATACAAGTATCTACAGAGATTATCCAAATTAAGTATGACTCAAGTTGTCCTCACAGTCAAGGAAATCCACCACTCAATGTCTTTTGTCGATACAAATTACAACCCTCTCACTCATCAAAGAAGTTGCAAACATAGCAATGCACCCATAGGCTTGCCTTTATCATCCAATGCCCCCTTATAGTTGAGTTCTAAGATCAATCAAGTCTTTTTTAGGCTAGTTCTTAGGTATCAGGCTAGGTTCGGGGGGGGGGGATTTTGGGCAAAAGTGACTAAAAGCTACGCTTTAACTCTCTTTTCCTACAACTTCTTCTTACCAAGGCCATTGCTTTGTTATCTCATTTACCCACTTCTCATACATTCATGATTTACCACAATAGACCCTTTTTTATACAAGAATTAGCCACCCTCAACTTAGGCTGATGCCAAAAGTCAAAGTGCACATTGTCTTAACTAGACCAGGGCCAAATGCTCTAATTCAAATTCTAGACTAACTTTCCATTAGGCAGTTAACAGTCCCACAATATAGAATGCCTAAGTTTAGGTACACATTGTCCATTACTAGGCCAGGGCCAGAGCTAGGAATCAACAACTAAAAGATAGTTAACTAGAATGTTTGGTGATGAAGAAAAATTAACAAAGGCTTAAAGAAGGGTTCAAAAATGGAAACTTATTTTTGGTGGGGTGAATTATTTTGGCTAAATGGACTAAAAGCACAAGGTGGCCTGCCATCACTTCCTATCCCATTAACTACAGAACAACATCAATTGAACCAGGCAAGTTCTAGGTACTATACTATGTAAGAACTAATACAAATACTCACACACACAGTGGCAACTGAGTCACACCCATTCTACTGTTCTTAAGATTTGAATCACATATCATGTATATTTACAGGGTAATGCCAATTACAGATTCACTAACAGTTGATCACATATTCTAGGAGACAAAAGTAAATAGTTAAATGGAAACAATCATAGTTAGATGCCAACATCATTCATCATCCGTATTCACAACAAGACACTACACAAAACATCACTTTTATTTCATGGACCAACTTTGACATCATAACAAGACTTAAATAAAAATGAAAAAAATGCATAATTTAAAGTTAAACCTAAACATGTCACTTCTTTTAGATAGCACATGGTAGGGGTCTATAATGTCATCAATACAACCCCCCCCCCCCATGGTACAAGTACCCCACCCCTACAGAAAAACACATGCATTGTCCTCAAAGTATTAAAATAAAGTACAAAGGAATGGGAATACTTGTATTTGCCTCTCATTCATATGAGACATCTTTGAAGTGTGGTGAGGATCCTGCGTCCTTACCTAGTGCAATGTTGGACCCTATGGTGTTAGGGCCACTCAAAACCTCACCCTCCTAGATCGGAGGATTCATCTCCCGGACTGATGCTGAACTTTGCCCCCTTGCTGAGGTAACACTAGTAGATACTCTTGTTGCTTTATTTATTTCTCTCTTCTTTATTTTTTCTTTACATTTCCTTGATTTCTTTTGAGATCTCTTCAGACCATGCCTTTCATGTTGCTTCGATGTCATTTCTGCTCTATTTCTCCTTTTTTTTTCCTTTTTTGCAGCTCACTCATCTATCTACTGCTTTTATTTGTCCTTTTGGGCCTCCCCATCAGACCTATAATACTTTCATCATCATCACTCACCACTAATACTGGGTCAAACATAGGTTGTTATGATTACCTTCTTTTCAACTCTGCTATATCAGCTTTCGCTTGCTCCAATTCCGCCATGAGCTTGGCAAAATTAGGGAGGGATAGTGCATCTAGCCTTTTTTTGATGTGGTACTCCATGTTGTCCATCCTCGCTTGAATATTTTAGAATGGAAAAATTGCCTCAGCTACAATTTCATCAACAAAAGGCTTAAATTCGGATGCCTATTTATCTAACTATCTCTGAAACCTCTTTTGCAGCTTTACTAATTTTGCAAAATTCTCTGGTGTCAACCTGTATTTGGAAAAGTCTTCTCACCCTATAGATTGTGGAGAAACCGACCTTGTAGAAGTACCTAGAGGCACATATTCTAGTGGAACATAAGTAGTGATGGGCAACGGCATACCTGCGGTAATTTTTGTAGCATCAAGAGCTAGTGCAGATTGAGTCTGGTAAGCTGGAGGCTTGGTGTCATACATCTCAAAATTTGAGTCATCTTTTAACTTCTCAATGTCCTATCTATGTGTAGCCGAGATTTCTTTGTTAACTCCACAGATCAGAGGCACACCAGCTTGTATGTATAACTCAGTGATTAAGCATGGGAACGGTAATGCACAGTTTTTTTATGTGCCCTAAAAAACATCTCATCCATAATAATCTGGCTGAAGTCAACTTGCAGACCTTACACCAAGCTTGCCACCAATACGGCTCTGTGTTTATCCAAGTTTCCATCACCTTTTGTTGGCATCATCCTTATGTGAACAACATCCCACCAGAACTTAGCCCTGAAGCTAATGGAATATTTTGCAATGCGCTCTCATGGATTAGTCAACCAAGAAGGGTTACCATCATCATTCAATAATGAAGCCACCCAAGGCCTCTGAGTGGATGCAGTTCTCAACCTATACTCCAGATCAGGTATAGTAGGAGGAGCGTCGTACTTTGGCCCAAAAATCATCCTATTGATTGTTCAGGATGAAATATCGATAGTGACTCCTCGGACAGGTACAGACTCTCTGTTCAGCAAACTTGCAACTGACGTCCCTTTTGGACAGTCTTTTTCTACTAGAACAAGATAATTGGCAAAGAATTCTCTTACCAAATTTGGTTGATACGTCCCTGGTGTCCGGCTCATCCATGCTAGTTCATACTTGTTGAAAAGGCGCTCTAACTCAGGGTATTCATGTAGCTCCGTTGTCACAATCTGATGTTCCTCTACAAATGGCTTTTTTATCCCCCTTGTTGTAGGTGTCAATCTATCATAGAACTTATCTTTCGCTCCCTCTATCTGCCATTTAATTGCTTCTCAAACTTGAGGGTCCTTACACTTGATAACGTTGGCGCCCTCAGGTTCACTATCCTCCTCAGTCGCCTTTGTTCGCTCCCCCACATTAGCATCCTCAGTTTTACCCTCGACATGTTCAGGTTGATTTGTAGCAACCGTTGCCTCGTCTGGGCTCAAGTTTGTGCTTCTTGTACTACTGTCACTCTCCTCTTCAGACGGGAAGAGTATGGGAGTTTCCTTGTCATATTTTCTGGTGTTGTAGGCAAGTGTAGATTTACCTCTACCCCTTTGAGATTTTCCTCCTCTGGCTGATGGCATTTTGTGAGCCATAACGCCTGAAAACAATAAAGAATTAGTTCACAGAATAAAATATCATAACAGTTGAAAATTTTTAGTTGACGATCACATTAGTGGTCCGTCAGGTAATTGGTGATCCACCAAGTGGTCCGTCAGGTCTTGCGTAAAAGGCATGAAATTCCAAAGACATGCGATGGTTCAATTAGCGGTCTATCGAGACAGTGACGGTCTATTATTTGGGCCGTCGCATCTTATCCAGTGGGTGTCACATAATAGGTCGTTGTGATGGTCAATTTGGTGGCCAATCGCAAAAGTGACGGTCACCCATTTCGACAGTCGCACCTTCTTCTTCAGGTTCAGCTTTCAATTCTCCATTTTTTATCATTTGGCATACAACTCTGACTTTTAAGCAACAATTGACACCCACTTCATATTTATACACATTATTTCTTGATTTTAAGCATGTGAGTTACTCAGACTTTACTACACACTTCATATTTAAGTTTCCAAATAGACAGCAACTCAAAACAAGAGCATAACACAAAATGGAATTGTAATGAACAAACCACTTAGCTATTTCATGCCTTTTTTTTACAAAAAAAAAGGGTGGTGCGCATACCTTGGTATTAAGGTCTTGCTTGCAAATTACAAACTCAAACTTTCCTTAAAAAAAACTCTAAATATGCTTTCAAAATTATTTGTGATGAGAATAAAAGAGAGAAAAGGGTTGCTTAAATATGGAAGAAGGGAGGAGATAGAGAGCTTTAAGAAGAGTAAAAGACTTCAGATGCTTTGAATCCATAGGTATTTGATCAGTTGAAGAAGTTAAAAAGAGGTTAAAAACGTATGTAACCGCTCTTTTCCCTCTTTTTTAAAACCAATTAGGTCAAATGCAGGTCATTTAAATAGCAAATAATTTGAACCCGACCCAACCCAGTGCTAGGGTAATTTCAACGGCCTCAGTGATGGTCCATCGAACTAGCGATGGACCACTAATTTGGCCATTGCTTCTTACCAGAATGTGATCACTTTATCTTACCTGCGACGGTCAATAAGGTGGTCCACCAATTTTGTGACTGTCCACCACTTTGATCGTCGCTACTTTCCAGAACTTAGGCCACCATCTTGAGTTTTGACGTTCGATGTGGTGGTCTACCAAATTTCTGACGGTACACCATCTTGACCGTCAACTTTACCGTGTATGAATTTTTCAGCATTTTTGCGACAGTGGAAATGGTGGTCTGTCAGATGACTGGTGGTCCAATATTTTGACCGCCACTTTTGTTCCAGCAGCTCTAATTTTCTCTCCTTTTTTCAGTTGTATTACTTCTTCTTTTTGCTGCATTTTTCATCCTGCACACTTCACAAACACATCAAAAATGCACTAACTACAAAAATAATTTAACGAATGCATTACAACAACACACCGTGGGTTGCCTTCCACTAGCGCCTGTTTTATAGTCGCAGCACGACTCAGATATCTCGATTACCCAGACATCATTAAGATAGACAGTATCAATACTCCTTATCAAGTCCATTGGACCGATATACAGTTTCATACGTTACCCATTTACCTTGAAGACACCTCCTTCTTCATTTTCAAGTTCCACTACTCTAGATGAGTAGACTTGTCTCACTTTAAATGGGCCGGACCATTTGATTTGAGCTTACCTGGAAACATTTTGAGTCTAGAGTTGAACAAAATCACCAAGTCACCTCTCTGGAAATCTCACTTTTTAATCCTGCCGTCGTGGTACTTCTTCATTCTTTCTTTGTATAGATCAGCCCGATCATAAGCTCCAAGACAAAACTCATCCGTCTCATTTAGCTGCCCCTATCTCATATTCATTGCCTCATTCCAGTTCAAGTTAAGCTACTTCAGTGCCTACAATGTTTTATGCTCTAGCTCAATTGGCAAATGGCATGCCTTGCCATAAACCAATTGTAGGGAAACATACCAATAGGTGTCTTGAAATCCATTTGATATGCCCATAAGGCATCGTCCATCTTCCTAGACCAATCCTTCCTGCTAGCATTTACAGTCTTGGCAAGGATATCATTGATTTCCAGATTAGAGATTTCTACCTGCCCACTGGTTTGCGGGTGGTATGGTGTAGCTATTTTATGATGCTTAACTCCATATTTTGCTAAGGTACCTCTGAACATTTTATTGCAAAATTGTGATCCTCCATTGCTGATAATGGTACGTGGTACCCCAAAGCGAGAGAAGATGTTTTTCCTCAATAATGCAACAACTTTCTTCCCTTTATTATCTACTAAAGACACTTCCTCAACCCATTTTGACAGATAGTCAATGGCCACTAATATGTACTTCATCCCAAATGAGCTCACGAAGGGCCCCATGAAATCAATGCCCCAGACATCAAATAATTCTACCTCCAACATTTTAGACATTGTCATCTCATGGTTCTTTGAGATGGACCCTTGCCTTTGACATTGGTCACACCTCTTCAAGAACTCGTAGAGATCTCTGAATAAAGAGGGCCAATAGTAGCCACTCTGAAGCACTTTCCTTGCAGTCCGATCACCTGCATTGTGAACTCCAACTGGGGAAGCATGACTCGCTTCTAGTATACTCAACATATCTACTTCTAGGATGCACCGTCTAATAATACCATCCGCACATCGTCAAAAAAGATACGGCTCATCCCAGAAGTAATGGTTCACATCATGGAGAAACTTTTTCCTTTGATGAAAGGAAAGATTCTCTGGGATCACCTCGCTCACCATATAATTTGTGAAATCAGCATACCAATGTATTTTCTCTATAACAGTAGCCAATATTTCCACATCAGGAAATGCATCATTGATCTCAAATTCATCTCTAGCAGCTTGCTCCCCTTCAAGCCTAGACAAGTGGTCCGCAACTTGATTTTCTCAACCCTTCTGATCTTTGAATTCAAAGTCAAACTCTTAAAGCAGAAGCACCTATCTAATCAACCTTGGCTTTGCATTCTTTTTCTCCATCAAATATCTCAAGGTTGCATGGTCAGTGTGGACCACCACCTTGGTTCCTAGCAAATACACCCGAAACTTTTCAAAGGCATAAACAACTACAAGAAGTTCCTGTTTTGTGATGGTGTAGTTCTTTTGAACTCTATTTCATGCTTTGCTGGCATAATAGATTGGATAAAACAATTTGTCTTTCTTTTATCCCAGCACAGCTCTAAGGGCAACACCGCTTGCATCACACATTATCTAAAACGGTTTTGACCAATCCGGTACAACAATAATAGGAGCATCAACTATCTTCCCTTGAAAGAATTCAAATGGCTTCAAGCAATCATCATCAAAAGAGAATTTGACTTCCTTCTCCAAAAGTTTGCAAAGGGGGTTTGCAATCTTTGAGAAGTCCTTTATAAACCTCTTATAGAAGCCAGCATGACCAAGGAAACTTCGCACTCCCTTCACTGAAATAGGAGGTGGAAGCTTCTTTATAACCTTAACTTTAGTTCGATTAACTTCAATCCCCTTTGTTGAAACTTTGTATCCGAGAACAATGTCTTCCTTCACCATGAAGTGGCATTTTTGCCAATTAAGCACAAGATTGAACTCCTCACACCGCTGCAAGGCCCTACTCAGATTTACCAAGCACAGCTCAAATGAATCTCCTACCATAGAAAAATCATCCATAAATACCTCCAAGGTGTCTTCAACCATATCTGAAAAAATAGACACCATGCACCGTTGAAAGGTAGCGGGTGCATTACACAATCCAAATGGTATCCTCTTAAATGAAAAATTACCATATAGGCAAGTAAATGTCATTATCTCCTGATCCTCCGAGCGATAGAAATCTGATTGTAACAAGAATAACCATCTAAGAAACAATACCAACCGATCAAGCATCTAATACATGAAAGGCATTGGGAAGTAGTACCTCAATGTCCACGAGTTGAATTTTCTGTAATCCATACACACCCTGCATCCACTAATAGGCCTGAGTGGAATCAACTCGTTCTTCTCATTATCCACCATTATCATGCCCTCTTTCTTGGGCATGCACTGAACAGGACTTACCCACTTACTTTCTGAGATGGGGTATACCACTCCTGCATCTAGACACTTGATAATTTCTTTCTTCACCACCTCTTGCATAGGTGGGTTAAGACGGAACCAATGCTCAATAGTCAGGACACAATCCTCCTCTAGCTGGATTTTGTGTGCATATACCAGGAAGAATGTTGATAATGTCTGCAATCGTCCAACTAATAGCTCTCTTATATCTCTTAAGAATAGAAATAAGGGCTTCCACCTGTTGTTCACCTAAGTCGGCCTCAATAATAACAGGTAGTGTATTCCCGCTGCCCAGGAACACATAACTCAAATGACTAGGCAACTCTTTCAGCTCCAAAGTGGGTGGCTCTTTAATAGACGGCTTAGCTGGTGGACTGGGATAATTTTTCAAGTCCTAATCCAGCTTTTTTGGTGCATAAGAATAAGACCCCATGCCTATCAAGGCATACACAGTCTCCTCATAATCTTCAACACCATGTTGATTAAAATTCATTAATACAGTAGCTAAAGTCTCCACAACAAATTTTTCTTCTATAGGTACTTCCTTCTCCTCCTCATAATAAACATCCACAATATAAAATATTCTTATCTCTTTATGCTGTTTTATGGATTGGCATAAATCGAATCGAACTACATAATTATTCAGCCTGAATAGTAGCTCATTTTTCTTTAGATCAATAAGTAAACTCTCGGTTGTGAGGAAAGGTCTACCCAAGATTATGGGCACATCGAAGTCCACCTCACAATCGAGAATGACAAAATTAGCTAGAAATATGAAACTGGCCACCTTCACTAATATGTCATATAAAATTCCCACGGGCCACTTCACTGACCTATCTGCCATAACTAATCTCATGTTTATGGGAGTAGGATCCCCGAAACCCAATTTCTTATACACAGAAAGTGGCATCAAGTTTATACTAGCTCCCAAATCACATAAAGCTTTTTCGAAATCAAGAGGCCCAATAGTGCACTGGATAGTAAATGCTCCCGGGTCAGCCTTCTTCTGCACCAATGACCTTGTGGAAATAGCACCATAATGATAGAGATTGTCCACTGTCTCACAGCTTTTCCCACAGATGGACTTGGTAATACCTTACCACTCCGTGTGGTAATTGCCATGTAGAAGCCATCATTTTGAGGATTCTGAACTGTATCACTTGGTAAAGTTCTACTCTTCTTCTAATTTAATACTGCTGTGAGTTGGATCATTTGCTGCTCCAACTGCTTGATAAAAGTAGAGTGTGAGTTTACCAACTGACTCATGGAAAATAAATCACTCTTCATAGTGGTCACCCCAGAGTTGGTAGTCTCAACTCCCTTTAATAATTTCTCCATCATTTACTCCATGGACATCTTTCCAGATCTAGTTGTAGCATTATCTCTGCTTTCAGGAGGTACATATAGTCCACTCCTATCATTTTTTCTCTTTCAGTTCCCTTGATCTCTATCCTTGTAACCAGCTTTATCGTAATAGTTCTGACCTTGATTTCCTTAGCTATTATCGTGAAAAACCCATGATTATTTAAATAGTTTGCCTCTTTTTTTGAATCAGAATTAGATCTTCCCTGATATGCAATATCTTTTACCTTCTCTATTTTTCTAGATAACAGATGCTTAGTCAGCAAATTCATCTGTGTTTTTAGATGTTCCATATCCTGGTCACGTTTTTCCTTCTTCTTGTGTTGCTCTACAGTGATACTATAAGACACAGTAGGGCTTGCCACCACAGAATCCCTGGTATGCCAAGCTCTACTCTGTTTGGTCATTCAATCAACCATCTCTGAGGCCTCTGGAAAAGTAAGGTCAACAAACGACCCTCCTGTAGAATTATCCACGACTGGCTTCGTGATAGAGTTCAAAGCCCAATAAAGGGTCTCTATCAAATGAATATCCATCATGTTATGGTTTGGGTATTGCATCAACTTCTTTTTAAACCTCCCCCAGGTTTTATAAAGAGCTTTAGTGGGAAGCTGTCGGAAGTTACTGATTTCATCCCTCAATTGTACCCTTCTGGAGGGTGGAAAGAAACTTTCTAGGAAAGCCTCTTTCAACTGCCTCCAGTTGGTTATAGATTCAGAATTCAGTTGATTTAGCCATAGTGTCACCTCTCCAGACAGAGACAATGGAAACAAACGCAGGCGGATAGCATTCTGACCCACTCTTGGATTATCAAAACACTTGAAAATGGTGACGAAATTCACCAAATGCATATTTGGATCATCTCCAGGAAGACCACCGAACAACCCCTTAAGATGAAGGAGTTAAATTATCGTACTGGTAATATTAAATTTAGCTCCTGGTGCTAGAGGTGGAGGAATGATAGCTCCAGTTGCACCTACTCCATCCATTCCATCTTCGTCATCATTCAAATCAAACTGCACTGGTTAACTCTCTTGTTTTTCCCTAAAGGGATGATTCCTATTTACATTTTAATTCACTGATGTAGCCACATTCTCTACACACCTTGGGTTAACAGGATCTAAAAAATCATCATCCTCTAAATCTTCATCATCGGGATTAGGATGATGTGCCTGTTGGTCGTCATTCTGCTGATTTAGTTGAGCTTTAGCCAGAGCGGCTAGTCTTTCAGCCGCTTGGGGGTCTGCCATTCTGCCAATTAACTGTGATTCCGAATGTATTGGTAATAATGGTGCACCCAATATCCGTGTACTTGGCATACACAATAACTACCCTGCATAGAACAAAACCAACAAACAAAAGTAAAATTTGAGAAAATCGATCAAAGGTCAATTAACAAACACAAACTTAATTAAAAATCGTATTCCCCGACAAAAGCACCAAAAATTTGATACGACCAAATTATAACTCTCGTTAGAAAGTGTAAGCGGTTTCTGTCAAATAAGAACCCAACTGGGTTGGGTATCGAATCCCACAGGGAATACTATGTTCACTAAATATTATGGTTATTATTAGACTGTTGATCGAAGGTTCTAAAATGGAAGGGGATTTTGATTTATCAATTGTACTTAAATGCTTGCCACAGAGAGTAATCCAAATATCGATTGTATTACAAATAGTAATTCAATAAGAGTATTTAAACTAGGATTATGGTTACCAAGTTGCTTAAGTATCTAGGGTTACGAACTATTTTGAATTTCCAATGAATAATTTTAATTGCAAGATTAATTGAATTCTATGACTCACTCATTAGTTTCTCAACCTAAAATGAGTAAATTATCCCTTAATTCTTTCAAACTTAAGAAACATATTATTTATCCAACTATTTTCTCACATTAGTTGATCCGGTTAAGGCATCTACCCTCTATCCAAAGGTTAAAATCTTTAGATTTGTGTAAACCCTTTCTTTTCCCAGAAAACACTTTTCTATTCGAACAAGTGTTGTCTTGGGCTCACTTTTCAAGTTTGCAATCAATAAAAGTCATTAAAGTGAATAAGGGTTTATACACTATCAATTAATCATGGGAATCTACTAGATTCACAACCCCCAATCAGTTATTCACATCAAGGCTCCCATAACCCTAACTATGGGAGCTTAGCCACATATTTCCATCAAAGAAAGAGAATAAATCATTGTGATATTCATCAAGTAATTAAGAATTCACTTACAAAAGTCACAATTGTTGTTCTTCAATCTTCAGTAGAAAATATAATAATGAAATCTTGATCCCTAAATTCTAGAATAAACTCAGAGAAAAACTATGTAGCAATATGTTTTAAGTCCTGGAAAACCCTAGTAAAAGATAAAAGATACCTAATAAAACCTAAAACTGGGTATTTATATGTTCCCCCATAAAAAGATTTTAAAATTCAAATAATATAAAATCCACGTCCAAAGTGACGATCAAAGTAGTGGTCCATTGAAGTACTGACGGTCCACCATTAGGTCCGTCGCAACTAATCCTGGATGGTCACTTTCTGGTTAAGACTGACGGTTCACATGTTGGTCCATCGCAAAACTAATGGTCCACCATCTTGACCGTCGCTGGTGGTGCTAGAGAGTCAGGTTCTAGATAATCCTGATGGCTGGAGTGGTGGTCCGTTGAAAGATCAATGGTCCCCCAAGTTGGTTGTCGTTAAGCCTTCCAAATTGCCTGGTTCTATTTAGGTAGATTTTTATTTTAGTTTACTTATTACTATGGCATCGTGTAATGAACATGAGTTAGTGGTTGGAAATTTTATCATGATGATCTATGTCCATATTGTGATGGACCTCATTTTTGGCAAGATTGTAGATATGCTCTCCGAAGAGAGATGTGTGCACCATATCCATCCTACCGGGAGTATGATTGTTCTTTATGTGGCGGTCGAGATAGACATTGGATTGACTGCCCAAATTCCCCCTCCCCCTATTGTACTAACCCAAGTTCTAGTTTTTCTTATGCGTATGATAGGTCTTATGGTCAGGAAAAGGAAGAACGAAGCACTGGACAGAGTGACATTGAAGCTATGCTTCAACTAATGCTGGATCGTATAGACACAATGAATGATACCATATGTGATATGCGTCAAGACATTAGGGCATTTAACAAGGGAAGTGAAAGTATAGAAGAGATGGATATAGATGTCAATCATCCAAAACACATTTCTACATTATGTTTAGATGATATTTTGTCTGTGGAATTATTTAAAATAATGGAAGAGTGTGAGGTTGAAGAGCATGAATCCGATGTTGATGATGAGCTTGATGTTGACCAACCCTCGGTGATTTTCCAACCAACCAAACCATTCATGAATGAAGATGCCAAGGATGAGGAAATGGTATTAAAGTCAAAAGAAGAAATCAAGCACAATCCTCGTGAAGACTCTAGTCCATTTCGGGGTAAAAATACTAATAGGGAAGTTGTTTCGAAATTGAGGGTTAGTCCTCATTCGAATAACTTTTCAACATTATGCTTAGTGGATGTGATGAAAGTTGAATCACCCAAGCAAATGATGAATTTTTAAAATGAGGAGGAAGATTCTTACATTTTGGAGTTTGTCCTTCCAAAAGGGTATACTACAACCCCAATATTGAAGGCCAAGGAGCTTATAGATCGATGTCCATTTTGTGGATGTTTAAGATTCTCACCGTTGCCAAGTGTGCCCATACAAAAGTTTGATGCAAAATTGGGCAAGCAGTTCAAGTCTTCGAAGTGGCGTGATAGAACATTCCTCATCATGCCCTCACATTTTCCCAACACACCCCGAAGATATATTGATCAAAAGTTGGGCCGGCGGTTCAAATCCTCTAAGTGGATACATAAATAATTATCAACAAGGTATCTTGACGAAGTCTGAGTAATCAAGATATCTGAGTCGTGATGCGACAATAAATTAGGCGCTTCTTGGGAGGTAACCCAAGGTATTTTGTTATTGTATTCGTATTATATGATTGACATCAGATCTTTGTACCCATGGTGCCACAGGTATGTTTCCAACTCTCTTGTTTTGGTTTGACGCATTAGGGACATTGCATGATTTTAATTTGAGGGTGTTGGGGATACTTGTAGGTGTTGATGTCCTCCTGGGGTTTTTGTTGTCGTGCCTCTTTTCCCCGGAGTCTTATTCCTAGTAGAGCTGGCATGTTTAGGCGTATTGCGCTTATTTTGTGATGTGTTGTAGTTGACTAGGAGAAATACAAGTAACTAAGGAAGTTAACTTGTTTTTGAGATTTTTGAGCACCTCTCCATTGGTCTGATATATTACTATGTGAATTGCATCCATTTGTGACCACGGTGTATCTTTTTATGGCATTAGTCTGGCAACTAAATAACAATTGTTAAATAAGTGTATGAAACAGATGAGTAGTGATGTGCTATATACTTGTCTTCTATGTACATGTAAGGTCTTACTCAGTTCCCATTGTGCGTTGAATCCAGAACTTGCCCAGTTAGTCATACCATAGTCATAGGATAGGCGTTAGGAAAGGATCATAGGCCGTTTTTGCATATTAACCCATTTTAGCTTAAATGACCATCCAAATGTGAATAATATCCCTTGATCCCTTTTTACGCCTAAATATCCCAGTTCTTTCTTGTACACCTTTCACTTTCCCATTACATAAAAATAAACCTGTTTCGGCCCTGGTCCTCCTTGGACACTGTGCACCTTGACTTAGGCAAATAGCCTAAATTGAAGGTGGCTACTATAGGGGTGCGTGATGCATTATGAGTATGAAGAGAGGTAAAATAAGGAAAATGAATAACAAGTTAGGTGTATTGAAAAAGCAAATAGAAAAGAGAAAACTGAAAAAGTTGATCTAATGCTTGAACAGACAACACCCATCTTGAGAATACTTGACAAATAAAAGAGGGAAGAAAATAAGGTCAAAAGTTGAAAACCCATGAGTTAATGTAGTTCCAAGGAGGTTTAGTCACTATGAAATACCCTTGAATGTCATACCAGCCCCTAGCCTACGTTACAAGCTTAGAAAAGCCCTATAGTGATCCTAACTGACTTATTTGAAGACTTCGGTACTAACTATAAGGGAAAGCCTATGGAATTCGATGCGCAATATTGGAACTTCGTTCTGAGAGTGAGTCTTACGTTCATCCCTATGTTAATACATGTAAATCTAAGTGAAAGAGGGATTTCTTTGTTGTGAGGGAACACCAGGTATGTTGCTATTAACTACTTTGTTCGGAGAATGTAATTTGGGTATATGCTAGGTTGTTATTGCTGAGATTTTTTCCATATATAGATGCTTGTGAGTTACATGGTTGTTTTCAAATATTAGACACATCTGATTTTATTTTGATTGATCCTGGAGATGGTGCATGTATTCTGAACTGAAAAGAGTAGTTAGCTGCCGAATTGTACTTTGTTTACACCTAGTTATGTTTTGGTTGCTTGAGGACAAGCAATTGTTTAAGTTGAGGGTGTTGATGTGTGAGACAATGCTAACATATTTGAAGCTTTTAACTCTGAATAATTATGAAGTCTTAAGCAACTTTTGTTGTTTTTGATCATTTTTGTGTGTTAATGCAGATACAAGTGATCAGAGAGGAAACCAAAGGAAAGAAGAATAAAACAGTTGAAATCTGGTGGTAATAAGCTGAAATGTATCTGACGATCATTTTGAAGCGCCGTCATACATGGGATAGGCTGTCAAAGTCACCGTCAATATTAGACAGAACCTGAGAAGATTAGATGAACTGTGACGATGATTCGAAAGGGCCGTCAAATATTTGACATCTCGTCAAAATCGCCGTCAACCAGAGGGCAGAGTATGCTGATTTCTAATGAAGTGTGGTTCCAGTTTGCAAACGCTGTCAAGATATTTGACATGCCATCAGGATTACCATCTAAAGATTCAGAAGATAACAATTCACTGGAATCTTTGACGACATCTCGCACACGTCGTCAGGTGTCTGACGCGCCGTCAAAAGCATCGTCGTCTAATCCGAAGAGAAAACTGAAACTTAAATTTTGTTTCCTTAATTAGGGTTGACTATTTAAAGACTTGTTTTAGGGTTTTTAAAGAGGGGTATTGGTCATTATATAGAAGACATTAACTCTGAGAAGAGAGGGACGTACATTTCTCTCTTTCATCAATTATTCTTTTTGTTTCTTATCAACTATTTTTGGTCTTCCACCTTGTGATTAAATTGAAGGAACTACTTGTTGTTTTTCATTAATTCGTAAGTTGATCCTTATCATCATGAATTCAACTTGTTATTTCGTTCATCAAATCATAAGCGGCTAATTCCATTAGCCAGAGTTATGGGATCCATGGATTAGGGTTTGATGTGATGCTAGGTGTTTAACGGATTCAAAGAGTAGTAGAACATCTTGAAATTCTGTTATTTTAACTGAAATCTAGTGGTTTCAAATATTAGAGTATGCCTTAGGTTTTATTTGTTTCTAACGGAGAAATAGACTAGAGGGCGTGAATTATCAACAGGGACTCGGAAGCTACCAACCTTCTGTTTAATGATTGATGTCATAACTGGATTAATCTACCTGAGATAACATCCTATTGGAAATAGATAAGTTATCTAAGCTCGAGAGAATTAGATAATAAATTTCCTGGTGAGGTCGAGAGATAATTCAGAAAGTATCATAGTCAAGGGTAATCTGATGTTTCTACTTACTTCAAGAATCCCAAGCGTTACCTAGTATTTGTCAATTCCCAAAACCCATGGTGAACATTACTCTCGTTTCCCATTTATATTGATTACAACACTAAAATATTGAAAGTGACAATTAACTCTCTGTGAACCTTAAACCCCCATTTTATCTTTTTATATCGATTGTTTAAATTTAACTTGTAGCTTTAGTTTCAAACTATTTTAATCGCCACTCACATTGTTCCCTGTGGGATTCGACCCCAACCTAGTTGGGTTTTCTATTGACAACGATCGCCTTGCACTAAATTGAGGTGTAATTTAAGCGTTATCATTGCCTTGGGAGCCAAACCAAGAGTTCTTCTAGCCTAAAATTGACCAGAGTTAATGGTACAATCAAAATTTTCATTCGAGGTCGTTTAACTTAAGTTTTCACCTAATTACCATTTGGATCCAGCGAAGACTTCTAAATAGGGAATTGGCTCTAAAAACCAAAAAAACTGTCTGGTAATCGTACTTTCAGTTCCAGTAAGTCATAAATGACTTCGAGCAGCTGCAGAGAAGCTCTAATAGCAAAAATAAGCTGAAATATGGAAAATTACCTAAAGGTTCATTACAATATCCACTACTAAATGAACTTTCGTCCGCAATAGTTAAAAGATTAGGATGTACCTAAAGTCTCAAACAGGTGAGGTTACTGGGTTCACATCTTACTCTCGATCTCCCAAGTGTCCTCCTCCACTGGGCGGTGCCTGCACTAAACCTTAACTATAGGAATCTCCTAAGTGTGCAACCGATTAACAACACTAGCCAAAATGAGCATCGACTCCTCTACAAAGGTCAACTGTTAATCCAACTAGACTAAGTCCCATCTAAGCACATGATATGGATCGATAATGTATTTCCACAACATGGAAACATGGAAACACTGAAATCTAGATGGATAGCAGCAAAATCTAGAGGTAAAGCTAACTCTTAATACACCTCACCAATACATCGAAAAATCTTGAAAGGTCCAATATGTCTAGGGCTGAGCTTGCCCTTTCTTTTGAACCTCATTACACCCTTCATTGGCAAAATATGGAGGTATACTCCATCACTAACTCCAAATTTTAAGGCACGATATCTACAGTCTGCATAGGCATTATGCAAAATCTGAGCTATTCTCAACTCATCCTGAATCACTATAAGTCTATCCAATGACTCTGAAACAAATCAGTACCATGGGGTCGAATATCAGAAGTATCAAACCTTCAAATCAGAGAACGACATCTCCTACCATACAAAGACTCAAAAGGCACCATCTCAATTCTCGAATGATAACTGTTGTTATAAGAAAAATCTTCCAAGGCTAAGTGCTCCTCCCACTGGCCTATAAAATCCATAACACAGGCTTAGAGCATATCCTCAAGCACCTGAATAGTCCGCTCAGATTGGCCATCAGTCTGCGAATAGAAGGTTGTACTAAAATCCAATGAATACCCAACTCCTCCTGAAAATATCTCTAAAATCTAGATGTGAACATGAATCCTCAGTCCAAAATAATAGATATAGGCACCCCATGTAAATAGACTATCTTATGCATATAGATACGGGCTAACCTCTCGGCACTGAAGGACATCTGAATATGAATGAAATGTGCCAACTTAGTCAATCGATCTATAATGACCCAAATGCCATCCGAACCACGGGAAGTGTCAGGAAACCCACTAATGAAATACATGGTAATTCTTTCATATTTCCACTCAAGAATGGGAAATTTGTAAATCAAACCACTAAGTCATTGATGCTCGACCTTTACCTGTTGATAACATAGGCAACAAGATACAAACTCTGCCATATCTCTCTTCATTTTGCTCTACCAATAATATTGTCTAAATTCTTTATACATCTTAGTTATGCCTAGATGAATAGAATATCTAGAGTTGTGAGACTTATGCAAAATCAACTGAATCAAGTCATCCATCCTCAAAACACAAATACGACTATCAAATCTCAAAATTCCCTCAGAATCCATGGTGATCCTCTCAAAATCACCTCTCAACACTTGATTATGAAGGAAGCAAAGATTACTATCCTCAAATTGACAATCTTGAATCTGCTCAAAAAGTGAAGACCTTACCTTGACACTAGAAAGAATCCTCCTAGAGTTTGAAGTATCAATATGAATCATCAAGTTGGGTAAGGAATAAATGTCCCATTCCAATAGCCTTTGAGAAACTGAAATACAAGCCAATCTACCCATACTCGTTGCCTTTCGACTCAAGGCATCTGCTACCATATTTTCCATGCCCGAATGATATAAGATGGAAATATCATAATCCTTAAGCTACTCAATCCATCTACATTGTGTAGAATTAAGCTCTATCTAGGTCATAAAATGCTAAAGACTACAATGATTGGTGAAAATCTCATAATGCATACCATAGAAATAATGCCTCTATATCTTAAGTATGAAAACTATCGCCTCCAACTCCAAATCATGATTGGGGTAGTTATGCTTGTGAACCTTAAGCTGTCTTGAATCATAAGTAGTAACAAAACCATGTTTCACCAAAACACAGCCTAGACCAACACCAAAAGCATCAAAATACATGGTGAATCCCTCAGCCACTACAAGAAGAGATAAAATAGGAGCTGAAGTAAGAAAATTCTTAAACGTTCCAAAGTTTGACTCATACTCCTCGGACCATCAAAGAGAAACCTTATTCCATTTAAATTTGTTCATAGATACTAAAACAGTCAAAAAACCCTTGATTAATCGGCTATAATAACTAGCCAACCTGACCTGTGGTGGATTTATACACCTCAGTGCTATCATTGGGGTTTAAGTAGCTTAGTTTAGAGGAATTCTATTGTGCTTAATAAGTAATTCTTGGTTTAAATAAGAATATAAGCATTATGTTATGTACATGTAATGTTCAAAGTGTGTTCATAGTGAATTTGGAGTCAAAACATCAAGTTAAGAATCAAGGTACAAAATCCAGTACTCTTAGCTTGGACTATGGCCTTTACTAGTTCATTGCCTTGAATTGTATAGTGTTATGTGCTATAATGTATGATGTTTGATGTTGTATGAAGCTTTTTGAGTGGATTATAATGATATATAGTTGATTTACAAGCTGGAAATCAAGTGTAAAAAGCACCACAAAGATTGGAGTTGAAGGACAAAAGCATGAGACAAACTTGGATCAATGTTGGATGTTTTGAAGTCCTTGGTATGCCACATAGCCTAGGTGTGGTGATAAGGCCATGGAATGCTCTTGGAAGCATCATAGATGGTAAATTATAGTTTGAATCTTCATTTTAGTGGTTCCACACTGCCTATATGGCATGATATTGGCATGGCACTCCCTTAGGTCAAAATTGGCAAATTTTGTCCTTCTATAAATAGGACACTTAGTCATTACGTTAGACACCTTGGACGACCTTGGGACTTGAAGGGAGGCTGGAGAACATGTAAATTAGGGTTTTAATTCCATTACTTTGGTTTTCTTATGTATTTTTACATGTATTCATTCATTGTGATTACAGTTATGTTTATAATCGACTAAACACCCTTTTCTTGGGTTAAGGCCAAGAATATGATTACTATTGTTATGAATTGATTTGGTTGTGGTTGTTTATCATTTCTGGTTGTTTATTTATCCTTTTTATCACTATTTTAAGGATCCCCTATAATGCATGCATAATTATCTTGCGACCCGGGAGGAGGAATAAGAGGATAGAACATGGGATATATAGAATAGGATCGTAATCTTTCACTGTCTTGAAGTTATGATTTGCATTAAGGATAGGAATATACCTAATTTCCCTATTTAGTTCAATTATGGGATGAAATATGAATGTATTTAACTTAGTTCTCGTATCCCCACTCAATGATATAGGTGTGAGGCTAAGTTAGACAGGTGATTAGAGGTTCGGAAGACCATACTCATACTATCAACCCCATGAACCAACAACCAAGATAATTAACCTAACTAAAGAAGTTATATAGTTTAGTACAATTGTTCGCAGTGCCTTAACATTGGGTTTCTCCCCATTGATTTTCCAAGACCATTAATTTATAGCATTGTTTAGTTTATTCTTAGTTTTAACTTATAATTACTTTTGGTTACGTCATCATAGAGTTAATCTTAATAGTTGAACTAGTCTGGGATAGTCTTTAACACAAGTCACTAAGGTATTTCTACTTGGATTGTAAAAGGCCACTATATTACTTGGTGAGACTACATACACTTGTATGTGCGCTTAGGCACAACAAGCTTTTGGAACCGTTGCTAGGGACTTGTTGCGCCCAAGTGCACACACAAGAGTACGTGGTCTCACCAAGTAATACAGTGGCCTTAAATAAAGATGAATATTGATCCCATAGGTACTTGTATCAACGACTATCTAATTCAAGTTTAACTATTAAGATTTACTTTATGCAAAGTAACCAACAGAGTTTGAAAGTTATAACTAATTTCTCGTCTAAACTCTAAGTGACCAAATTAATTCCAAACTTGTTTGAAACACACCTTAAACATTATAATGAAGTAGTTTAACACTTAGATTCTCATTTATATCATTACCAACTCATTAATCACACAAGAAGTCCTCAAAACAAGATTAAACAAGTATAGATAATGACACTGAGGTGCATAAATTCACCTCAGATCATCACCCCACACTTTAGGCCTTGTTCGTCATCGAACAACTCTTTACTTTAATCATCGTAATCAAAGGAGACTCGACACTTCTACTACAAGAAAGACATTCAACCTAGCACTACAATGACATAATTCAAGTTTTTACACTAGTCATGTTATACATAATTGAAAGTTCAAGAACACTACTCCAAAACATCCTCGCCTCATGAATTGACTCACTAAGTTGGCAAACTCATGCCTATTACTTAATCCAAGAGATCACACATAAACCAAACTATCATAAAATATGTTCCCTGATCACAAGAGAGTTACCCATAATCACTCTTATAGATGTAATTTATCATAAAATAGGTATAAGAATCAAATTACACTCACTTTCATAAAGAATTCACAAGTTACACAAGATGAACAATAGGCTTGCCCTTAGTGAGTACTCCACTAATATCAGAATGTTAAGTCCTAAGATAAAATAGGCCTTTATGGGTTGTAATGTAAGATAAGGGGTGGGTAGGAACTATTCTGTCCAGTAATAGTGACTATCTCACTAAGCACTTTAATACATCACAGGAACACTAATATCTCTCTAATAACAACCAATCCACCTTATTCACCTACACACTTCTCTTATTTTTCCCCATCTCATAAAGCTAATTCACATACAATATAGTGAGAGTATTATCTATGCACACATTATTCAATTTTGAATAATCTTCATTCTTTTCATTACTCAACTCCCAACCACAACACATATCAATTTTCAACACCAATAGTTATTTCTTGGGGGCCTAACTTTCACCTCTTTTCTTCTTATTTTTCATACTCCATCACTTATTAAGTTTTCATTAAAGTGCTTAGGAGATTTTATTTTAGGTCAAACAAAGAATGGAAACAAGATACATATAAGGCAACCAAGGAGTAGGCTAAAGCATCAATAAGGCTAACTAGGATTATGCACAATGGTAGGTAAAGTAGGATATGAAACAAGGCTATCAAAGAATTGCCTATATCATCTTCTAAACCTACACTCTTTATTTTGATTTGCACACACACCAGGCAAGTTCTACATATCACATGCAACAAGGAATACACAAAAACCTTACACACATATGGCACATGCTCAACTCAAGTAGGGTCACCATAGACTCTTAACCAAACAATCACATGAATTCAAAATTAAGCCAACAACATACAAGAGTTATAAACTATAGCCTAGGAGTCTCAAAAGTAGTAGTTCACACAAACAAAATGCTCTTTTACATACAACCCCCATTTTCATCTTGTAATCACACACAACACCAAATTATTTTATGATTTTTTTTAATATTTTCAAATTTAACCCAAACTAAGAAAATAACTAAGACTTAAGACCCTACAGCATCACTTCACCCAAATCATGGGATTTTCCCCACCCCACACTTAAAAAATGATTTGTCCCCAAAGTTGAATTTAAAAGTAAAGATAGAAATACTCCCCGAGGCCTCTAGGACTAGATAGTAGCATCTTCATATATCAAGAGGGTTCGGGGACCCACACTTAGTCTGTGCCATGCTTTTTACCTCAAGTTTTTGGTACTCAGACTTCCTATCTACCTGTGACTCAACAAAAACAAAAACTACGTGAAGTAAGGGTAAAATACTAAAAAATAATATCTATCTTAACTTGGGTTACCTTCCAAGTAGCGCTTGATTTAGTGTCGTGACACAACCCATATAACTTTTTCCTCCACCTTGAGAATATGAATTTTACCCCCAACCTCGCATCTATCTATTTGCTTTGCTCATAGGGTGGTGGTACAAAGAAGAAGGAACTGATTAATGAATGGTACATGGTAAACCACTCGGCCTTGAAGTGAGGAGTATTTTTCTGTTGCTTGTTTGGCGCAAATTTAAGAATATAGGATTTTTGTTCCTCATCTTCACACTCTTCCACTATTTTAGATGACTCTAAAGACATAGCATCATCTAAACATTATGTAGAAAAGTGCTTTGAATGAGACACAACCAATCCCACATACAAATTTACACCATCCATAATACACTCACTCTTATTCGCCTTTTAAATGTCAATCTTAAAAAAAAGGTAGTTGAAAGGCTGAAATTCTTATGTCTGCTCCACAGATTGGCTAGTATCCACCTCAACTAGTGAAGGTCCCAACCACTTGCTTTCCTAAAAATTTGGACAAATACTCTTTTGGTGGGGTGCTCCACAAAAAGAGCAGGAATCATTATCACTCAACCACCATCTATCCCAGGCTAACATATCAGGAAGTGTGATAAAAAAGTAAAAGAAACTAAAAATGGAACAATAATAAACTATGTGAAACTTAATATACCTAAACTAAAATAAGACAGTTTCCTATTTACAAGTCCCTAGCAATGGTGCCAAAATCTTACTGCGCCCTAGCACACACGCAAGTGTACGTGGTCTCACCAAGTAGTACAGTAGCCTTACATAAAGCCAAATATCGATCCCACAAGGAATTATATCAACAACTATCTAATTTAAGATTAACTATTAAGATTTACATGATGCAAATATAACCAACAGAATTTGAAAGTTATAACTAACTTTAAACAAAAACAAAGTGGTAAAGTAAAGTTCTTAGAACTTCAATAGGGAGAAACGCAGGACTAAGGCTCTGCGAACAATCTTACTATGATATTGAACATCATTGGTTATGTTACTTATCTTTGTTGTTGATTCATGGGGTTAATATTCTGATTATGGTCTTTCGAGCCTCTAATCACCTACCTAACTTAGACCCACAACTATATCGTTGAGCGGAAATATGAGAACTAAGTTAAGTGCATTCATATTTCATCCCATTAGTGAACCAAATAGTTCACAAAGGTATATTTATATCCAAATTGCAAATTATAACTTCATTCTGTAGAAGATTACAATCCTATTCTATTTACCCCATGTACTATCCTCTTGTTCCTCCTTTCAGTCTCACAAGATGACAATGGATGTATTCTAAGGTTCATGAATCATTAATATATAATAAAAAGGATAAATAAATAACCAAATATTATAAATAATCAAAACCAAATCAATTCATAACAAGAGTAATCATGTTCTTGGCCTTAACCCCAAAAAAGGGTGTTTAGCCGCTCATGGACATAACTGTAATTGGAATGATATAATACATGTTAAAATCCATTAAAAAAAACAAATTAATGGAATAAAAACCCTAATTTAAGTGTTATCCAGACTCCCTGAAAGTTTTGAGGTCCTCCAAGGTGTGTAATATAATGATTAAGTGTCCTATTTATAATAGTACCAAAGCTGCAGATTTTGACATACCAACGTGCCACGGACCTTATCGCGGTTCCTAAGGTCCGTGGCACACCAATATCATGGTGAAACACTGTAATAGGTAATTTAGGACTCCCCCAAGGGCGTGTAATGGACCCTAACATAATGTCTAAGGTCCGTGGCACGCTAATGACCCCAAAACATCCTTTTTTTGCCGAGTCTTACCCATGCTTTTGTCCATCCATTCCAAGCCTTGTGGTGATGTTTTCACTTTATTTAAATCTTTTTTATCATCCATATATCATAATTATAAACTCAACAAGAATCATATATAATAAAACACCACGAATTAGATCTCAAAACCACATACTATCCAAGACGATAAACTAGAAACTTAAGCTAAGAATACTAGTTTTGTCCTTTAGATATTTAACTAATTGTTTTGTCTCTTGGCTTGTTTCAATTGAACCTTAAAAACTATAAACAAGTTATTCCACACATGATGACATAATAATACCCTTAGGAACTCCTTACACATACTAGAATCCATCGAGATCAACTAGAACAACAGATAGCTCAAACTAGTAACACTAGTTTTCTCGTCTAAACTCTAAGTGACCAAATTGATTCCAAACTTGTTTGAAACACACCTTGAACATTATAATAAATTAGTTTAACACTTATATGCTCATTAATATCATTAAAATATAATTAATCACAAAAGAAGTCCTGAAAACAAGGCTAAACAAACATAGATAATGACACTGAGGTGCATAAATTCACCTCAGATCATTTGTCAAAAGGAAACAATTTTAGTTTAGTTTAACTTTTTGATTCCTTTGGTGATTTTCACTTTGTATTGGGTTCTAAATTTGTTGGTATCTAGTTATCAAGCTATTAAGCTAGCAAGTTATCGGAAATTTATTGAGCTAGACCCCAATCTTGAGCAATGTTTTCACCAATAGAGGAGAGAACCAAACCTTATCTACTATATCCCACATATTCAAGAGAAATAAGATATTCCTGCTCCCATGGATAAGGATCCACTAGCCCACAAACTAGTTTGCAAAGTGGAAATCCTAATTCCGACTAATATGTCCTTTGCTATTTGAAGACAAGCTCTTGGAGGTAGATTTGAACTTAAGAAGAACATGGTTCAACTCTTGAACAACAGTGTACAATTCATCGGGCTATCACATGAAGATCCACATGTCCACTTGCAAAACTTTTTGGAGATTAGTGACGCATTCATCCCTACAGGTGTATCTACTGATTATATTAGGCTGAAACTCTTTCCCTTGTCACTCTTAGGGAAATTAAAAAATTGGTCAAACACTTAGCTAGCAGGATCAATCACAACTTAGGATGACTTATCCCAGAAGTTCCTCATACGATTTTTCCCATTTGGCAAGATTATGAGACTTCGTAGTAAGATTTTGAGCTTTAAGCAGAGGCCAAATAAGAAGTTGTGCATGCTTGGGAGAGGATCAAAGCTCTTCTTTAGGACTGTCCACATAACCAATAGTCCAATGAGGTAATAGCTCACACCTTTGTTGAGGCACTTGACCATAACACAAAATTTTTCTAGATTCAGCTACAGTTAGCCAGGCTTTGGAAAATACTTATGATGAGCTATACACCTTATTAAATCAGATTGCACAAGAAAATCCAAATTGGCATGGTGATACCTCAAGGATCATAGTGAAAAAGGTTGTGGGTATGATCGAAGTTGGTATCATAACGGCCTTAGCCTCCAAGATTTCATCTATGCATAATCAAATAATGAATCAATTCAACATGTTGGGTGTGTAGTAGCCTCAGGCGTAAGTTAATGTGGTGCAGCAGGCTCTGGTATGGTGTGAGATTTATGGTAATAGTGGATACTCTGCAGACTTATGTGGAACCAATCCTGAATTTATCAACTTTTTGGGAAATGCACAAAAGCCGAATTATGGTAACACCTATAACTAAAAGTGGCAGACTTAGCCCATTCATTCTTGGGGAAATAACCACCAGTAGTAGTTTTAGCATTCATAGTATAAAAATCAACCAGTAACATTGAGGAAACACACAAAAGATCCTGGCTAACTAAGAGAAGATGGTTATTGATATCAAAAATTAGCAAGTAGCTCAAAAGCGGTTAGAGCAGCAGTTGGGGAAATTGTAGAAAGCATAGAATACCAGGCCTCGGGGTGGGTTTTCAAGTTATAATGAACCTCTAAAGAAAGTTATGACAATCACTTTAAGGAGTGGTAAGAATATACCTCTGAATAAAGCTAAGTAGATAGATGTAGAGATAGTTTCATAATAGGTTACAAACAAAATTGTTGATAATTCAGGGAAATCTGAGTACCCAAAAACTAAAGCTACTATGAAAATGAATGAAAGAACACAACCAACATTCCCATAAAGGTTAAAAGGGACAAAGAAGATTCTTATTTTAAGAAGTTCTTTGACATGTTCAAAGAACTTTATATTAATTTACCTCTTTTAGATGTTTTACAGGGAATGCCCATGTACGCCAAGTACTTTAAGGATGTGGTGACTAATAACTTAAAGGCACAGTACATTGAGATGTTAGAATTGATAGAGGAGTGCAGCTCTGTGGTAATGAAAAAATGCCCAAGAAGCTTAAAGACCCAGGGAGTTTCACCTTCCCCATCTAGATTAGTGACGATGAAGTGGTCCATGCCTTGAGTGATTTGGGGGAGAGTATAAATTTAATGCATCTTTCCATGTTCAACACTCTTGGGTTATGCTTTGTGATGCTGTAATTAGCGGATAAGATTGTAGTGAAGCCCAAAGAAATAATTGAGGGTGTTCCTATAAAGGTTGGTAAGTTTGTAATTCCTGCTAATTTTATTGTTTTAGATTATAATGCAGATAATATGGTACCAATTATTCTGGGACATTCATTCTTAGCCGCGGAAGAAGCATTGATAGATGTGAGAGAGGTCACTCTCAAAATAAGATTGGATAATTAAGAAGTGGTTTTCATAGTTTATAAGGCACTTAATCCACCTTCCCACTATAAATTTGTGCACGATTACAATGATAAAAATGGATAAATGTAGGTGTGGCAGAAATTGCACCACCAAAGACCTCTTCGGATAGTCTCATTGAGCTGCTCAAGCCACCACCTAAGCCCGAAGTAATGATAATTGATGATCTTAGAGAGGATATTATTGAGAAAGCCATTAACCTTAAGAGTACACACTCAAAAGGTCAGAAATGGATAAGAATATGGCCTCCAAGTTGGAGGAAGAGGATGAAGAAATTCGACTGAGTAGTGATGTTCGATCGTGCTGCGACACTAAATCAGGAGTTGCTTAGGAGGAAACCCAAGTTAAGGTAGGTATTTTATTTTTAGTATTTTAGTTTTTAATTCACGTAGTGTTTGTTTTTATTGAGTCACGGGCTGATGGGAAGTTTGAGTACCAAAAATCTGAGCTAAGGAGTATGGCAGAAACTAAGTATGGGGTCCCCAGACCCTCTTTGTGTGTAAAGATATTACTATGTAGGCTTAGAATCCTCAGAGAGTATCTCGATCTCTACTCTTAAATTTCTTTTTGGGACAGAGTATGTTTTAAGTGTAAAGTGGGGAAACTCTCATGGTTTTAGGTGAAGTGATATTGTATGGTCTTAGTTTTAGTTGTTTTCTTAGCTTGTCTTGGGGTTAAATTTAAAAATTTGAAAAACTACAAAAGATTTTTATTTTTAGTTTTGAGTTAGTTGGGTCAGTGCAGTAGGTACACATACTTCACCCACCCTGTGGTTGTTCATTTTTGGTTCTTTTACAAGGGGGCGCCCCATGAATCCAATATCCTTTTTTTTTAGAAGTAATTTTAAAATTTTTATGATCAGGTAAGTGCGATGCTCTTGTTGGTGTTGTATGTGATTGCGTGATGCAAGTGGATTTTGAGTGTAAAATCATGGTATTTGTGTGAATTACTACTTTTAAGACTCCTAGGCTCTAGTTTATTACTCTTGAATATTGTTGGCTTAATTTTGAATTCATGTGATTGCTTGGTTAAGAGTCTATGATGATCGAGCATGTTCCATGTGTGATGTAAGGTTTTAATGTGTTTCTTATTGCATTTGATGTTTAGAGCTTGCCTGGTGTGTGTTCAAAGTAAAATAAATAGTGTGGGTTTAGGAGATGATATAGGCATTTCTTCAATAGCCAAGTTTCATACCCTTTGTGATCTACCCTTGTGCATAATCCTAGTTAGCCCCATTAAGCCATTATTTTACTCTTTGGTAGCTTGTTATGTAGCCTGTTTCTCTTTTTATTTGACCTAAAATTGATCCAAAGCTCTTAAGTGCTTTAGTGAAAACTTAATGAATTAAGAAGTGTTAAAAACAAGAAGAAAAGAAGTGAATGTGAGACCTCGAGAAGTAGCTATTGGTGTAGTGAACTTGGCTTTGGACCCTTAGAAACTTTCCCTAGGTTGAGTATTCTGGCCATCATATGACTTGTGCATACTAGTCATATGATGTGGTGCGATTTAGGGTCCCTCCACTCATATGATGATCAGTGTAGTTTGATTG